>BRKX01000019.1:30133642-31526976 GCA_026008535.1 Perilla frutescens
TCAACAAAATTCAAAATCATACATAATCTAATTACAAAAAACACTCAATTGTTTGTTACGATTGATTTTGGTGTTGGTTTAGCCGCATGTGGTATTTGTTATGTTTGAGTTTGGTGTTTGTAATTATTATTGTTATGATTTATTTTGGTGTTCGTTTAATAGAAATATGTAGCTTATTTTAATTAAGTTTATACATTTTTAGTAGAATATATTCACATAGCTTATTATGATTATTTTTCATGCTTGTTTATTAGAAATTTAATAATTTAGGCTGATAATTATATATAATTATAAGCTATGAATAGTTACTAAAAAAAAACACCGAATAAATCATAATTTTTTTTATTTTTTATTTTTTGCATCTCATATAAATCAGATTTAGCATCTTTGTTACTATCTTCATAATGTTTGTCATCATTGATCCTTAAGGCTACATAATCTCTGTCTCTGTCATTTTTTTCTCTTTGTTATGTGATATGTTCAATATATTAAGAGATATAAGCCATTTGGCTTTCTTCTCCTTGCCATGATTAGTGATGTTTTCCGATTATCTTCTCTTCCTCTTGCTTGATTTTGCACTGTTGATGAAATGATAAAAGAAAGTAAGAATTATTAATAATCAATAAAATCAAACTAGCAAACAAAGAAAACATTCTAAGCATCAAAACTATTATAAGCATTTTAAATAAGATTCCTCACTAATAAAATGCCAAATAGAATACATTTGTGAGTTCTTCCTACAAAGAATCAAAATCATTATAAGTATTTAAATAAGTTAGGAATTGTTAATAATCAAGCAACAAATTAACTCATATAAAGTATTTTGTGTGTTCTTTCTACAAAACAATAAAATCATTATAAACATTTTAAATAAGATATGATCGAATTAATCCTTACTAATCAAGTAACAAATTCATTCATAATAAGTATTTGTGTATTTCTACTAAATAAAAAAATTATTATAAGCATTTTAAATAAACTATGAATTCCTACTAATCAACAACAAATTCACTCATAATAATCATTAGTGTTTTCTCTCTACTAAACACTAAAATCATTATAGATATTTTAAATAATATACAATTCTCTACTAATCAAGCATCAAACTCATAGAAAATATTTATGTATTATGTCTTCTTAGCACCAAAATCATTATAAGTATTTTTACTAAGCTATGAACCCATACAAATCAAGCACCAAATTCACTCAAAGAAAACATTTGTGCATGCGTTCTTTCTACTAATCACTAAAATTATTATAAGCATTTTAAATAATCTAACCCTACTAATCAAGTACCAAATTCATTCACAATAAACATTTATGTGTTCTTTCACTAATTACCAAAATAATTATAAGCATTTCAAATAAGTTATGGATCCTAACTTAACAAATGAGTACACTTTCATGTTCCTTAGAAGAAGTGGATGGATATAAACTGTTCATTAAAAACATTTGAATTATTATTGATATCAATATATAATCACAAGCAACAACAAAAAAAAAAGAATAATAGCAAATACCACCAACTATTACAAATACTTTACTAGCAACTTAAAAGTAAACTAAAAACAAAATACAAGCAATACTAAACTCAAAATAAATAAAACCCCAAATCCCTAACTACCATCAAATCATGAACACAAATTTTTAATCTATGAATTAGTTATGTCAATCAACCGGGGCAAGACGACACAACTATGAAACACGAAGTGAGAGTGACCGACACACCTTGGCGATTGATGATGATTGAGAGGCGATTGATGGGGACAACTTCTTACTAACAACTGGACAACGGTTCACACTGGCTAGACGACGGAGAAATGGTGTTGGATGATATCTCTCTCTCTGTCAAAAGGAGAAGAAAAATAAAGAAATAAAAAATGAAGGCACGAGACGCAACCCCCAGGCGCGAGCCAGGTAGGGGTCGCGCCCCAGACACCTTCCCACGCGGCCCCCGGGCGTGATCGTGGCCCGTGTTGCAGAGCACTTCTGCAGCTCGAATTTCTTCAGCCCGCTCGTGACCATCGGGCGTGACCAAGCACAACCCGCGTTACAGAGCACTTCTCACACTGCCTCCAAGCGCGACAGGCCAGGCCGCGCCTCGCATCTAGATGGGTTTTTAACCCCTTTTTCTCTCATTTCACTCTCATTTTCACACTCTCACTCACTCTCACTACACTCACACACACGGTTTCAACCTCTTCTCAAGAAATCAAGGTAAATCTCTCAATTTTCTCCTATTCTTCCTACATTATACTCTTAGCATAATTAGTTAGAATTTGAATGGTTCATATGCTTGAAGTTTGGGGAAAAATCATGTTTTGTGCCCTAGGTTTGGGATGAACGAAAATAGCACGAATCTTCCTTAAATTGAGCTTACATTTGAAGTAATATGCAATTTCTAGCATGAGTATGATATGGGTGTTGGTATTTTGTTGGGATTTTGGTGGAATTTGTTTGGTTTCTTGTTGAATTTGGGGCAAAAATAGTGAACTTTGGATTTTTCATGTTATTTGGTTGTTTATTTCTCCATGGTTGCTCAAATGAGAGTCAATTCTCATGATGATTTCACTTAGATGACTAGGATGAAATACATTGTGCTCATTTAAGGAAAATTTGCCATTTTGGTTGATAAATTGTTGTATTTTGTTTCTACCTAGTCTAAGTATGACTAATGCATTGTGAGGTGAAAGAATTGGTTGGATTTTGATGCATTTTGCTTGGGTTCATGTTTAAATTGTTGAAATGAGGCATGGAAGTTCAATTGTCAAAATAATTTGTATGCCATTTTGTTGTTTGGAACCCTTGTTACCAATTTTGGTGTTGTTGCTACTTTCTTGCACAATAAGCCTATGTTATCTCCTAATTGGTTTGAAACTTGAGGGTTAAATGTCTAAATTGAGGGCAATTTGAATGTTTTTGAGAATTGGTGCAAGAATGTGAGTTTTGAATGGAAATTTACATGCTCAATGTAACCTTGATGTTGTATAGAAAATGGGAGCTCTTTATTGTTGATATTGTTACATTAAATGGAGTCTCCTTGTCTATATTTTTACCTATGATTGAGTTGGATAGTTAAAATCATTGAAAACAAGCATTGTTGTTGATTGATAGTGTTGAAGAATTTTGTTATTTGGTCCTATGCTTTTGATTTTGTCATTTTTATTTGAGGACCTTTTACCAATTTCACAAACTACCTTTGTCTTGTGTTAATCATGTTTGGTTTTGGACACATGTATATTTTGCCTTTATTTTGATATTGTCATATATGGAATTAGGCATTTTTGTAACTTCTTAATATGTGCCTCAATGTGCATTGTGGTGTTGGTACTTTGAAAAGTAAAGCACGTCTATCATTTAGTAGGAGGCATGAAGTTGTAAATAGATTTAAACTTTGATTCACCAAAGTTAGTTGAGGAATGTGTTGGATTTTGTCATGTGTTTTGAAACCTCAACTTCGTTGTTTGAATTTTAAGTTGGTTATACCCCTATATCTTATGGATTCTTTTTCTTTTTCTTAGGTACCGCATCCCAAGCACACAAAAATGGCACCAAGAAGGGAAATGAAGTCTACAAGAAGACAAGAGCCCGAATCCGACCCCGAAATAGAATAGGAAGAGGAGCAGGAAGAAGAAGACCTCGGGATAGAAGATCCCATGACATATGGGATTCACTTTACAGAGGCGTGGCACAGGACAAGTCGGGATAGACTCTTCCCATTAAGTGTGGCCACTACACGATTCATGTGTCCCACATCCATAGAGATCCTTGGGATTAGGGATGACGTGTAGACCCTTTTGGACAGGATCGGATGGCTATAGGTCCTGGAGAAAATAAGAAAGACCTACCCCCTCTTGGTGAAAGAGGTGTTGAGTACACTGGACGTCAAAAAGATGGCAAAGAGAGGCTCGTTAGGTGCACTTTCAGGATGGGTAACAGGGATAGAGCTCTCACGGTTGAGGATGTCAACCGAATCTTAAATGCACCTGATGACGACATCTACCACCCTCCGTCTAGATATGACAAAGATTATGCCTACCGCCTCTTCTGCCTGACGAAGTCTGACACCGAGAAGTATGACTCCAGCATTGTCAAGGTATCTGCCATACCTAACCCCATCTTCAGATATCTGCACCGCATTATTTCATCTACATTGTTTGCTAGACGAGAGAATGGTGGGGTGAGGACTTCAGAATTGTTTGCACTATAGGCCATGCTGAATGCCGTTCACCTGAACTTTGGAGCATTCTTTGTTGAGCAGCTTCAAAGGTAAGCTCATATGGATAATGGCTGGATATGCATTGGGGGATTGGTCACTCCAATAGCCGAGCACTTCAATATTGATTTGGATGAGTACCAGGAGAGTCCAGGAGCGAGACTCTTGAGTATCCCCTACTTGAGAAACATAAAGATGCTCATCTCGGACACAAGAACATATCTATTGTCCATGAGAGGAGGGGGGAACTTTCTGATGCCAAATCCGGCTCTTACTCATATGTCCAATTTCCAAGAACGAGACAATTGGATGATGGATACACCGGCTTATCGTGAGGCTATTCGAGCTGCGGGACTTCCTAGGGGCATCATAGATGCTATTGATGAGCAACCAGAAGGAGAAGGAGACGATGCTGGAGAGGGACCATCTAATGCCAATTTCAAACGAGGGCGGCGTTACACCGAAGAACAAATTGCTGGCCGCTTTGATGCACTGGATGGCTATATGATGACAATAGAGGAGTCCATGTAAAACTGGAGGAGTGATGTGCATGATGAGTTTGGGAATCTGAGGCAGGATTTGTAAATCAGTTTTGATGATATCCATAGCGACATGCATAACATGATGGGTCAGATTCAGTCCAGTGTGGATCAGAGATTTCATGCCATCCAAATGGATATAGATAAGAGGTACACATGCCTTAGGGGTGAGATCAGAGGCCTTTCTGATAATATCAGCTCGTTTAGATTGGAGATACAAGACATAGCCGGACTCTTCCGAGGAATGAACACCGGCTCTGGGTCACAGCAGCAGCCCTACACTCCGTCTCAGCATCAACAACATATGACTCCCTACCATTTCTACCAGCCACAGCAGCAGTTTTAGCAGGAGCTGTTCCAGTCGATGCAGCAGTTCCCGACTGGACAGTTCATGGCCTGTTCATCCTCCTCACAGCACTTCCAGCAGATGCCGATGGGCCAATTCATGGTGACCTCCTCTCAGCAATTTCAGCAGTTCTAGACCTTTCAGTTCATGCCGCTATCATCATCTATGCAGTTTTCAAGGCAGTCTCCACACCACCAGCAACATCCACATCACTGAGCCGTTAGTGAGCCTTGCCACCATCTTTTTGCCTCCAAACTTATTTTCTCTCTTGGATAAAAATAAGTTTGGGGGAGGGAGAGAGAGTAATGGTTGGCAAGGGTCTTTCTTGCTCATATATCGTTTTATTTTAAACTTTATCTAGTTAAGTTTATTTATATTGTCGGATATTGAAGCATGTTCGGATGTTTGAACATGTTTATTCTATTTATGCTTTGGATTATGCTTGAATTTTTAGGTTTTTATGTTGGATTGTTTGGATGGAGGTAATTGATGGATATTTGATCACATGCCGTTTTGCTTCATGAGCATGTGATGTTTTATCTATGTTTTTGTTCAATTGCCTTATGATATGTGGTTTGGGGATATTTTGACTTAAATAGGTATATGTTCCTGTAATATGATAGGAGTCAAGTGCATGTTTTTGATTGAGTTGGAATCTTTGGTGATGATGAGCTTATGTCGAATTTTTTTGAAAAATGTTGATAAAAGGCAAGATTTTATAGCATGATAATATAAACAAGGTTCTTGATATGTCTCAGAAATACAATTATTGAAGGAAAATCTTACCTTGGGAAGATTTTGATCAAAAGATTACACTTAGTGTAACCTTGTCTTTGATGAGTGATTAAGGGTCCCCGTGGTGCACTAGGCTTTCTCTAGAACTTGCTTTGTGACTTAATTGAGGTTACAAATTGTGTGTTTGATTTCTCGAAAAGGATTTAAAGTGTTAAACTCATTTTTATCCAAATATGTTCCTTCCAATACAAATTGAATCCCTTGCAAGCCCCTTTTGAGCCTTGAAGTGTTTTCTTGATTTTGTTAGGTTGGAAATGAAATAAAAGGCAAGATTTGTGTATATTCTTTCAAAATTGAACTTATGAGAAATCTTATAGTTGGAAAAAGGAAAAATGTTGAAATACTCTTATGATGAAAAAGAACAAAAAGAAGTGAATTATCTTGATTCGAATTGAAATTGCTTAAGTGAAGAAAAGAAGAGATATGTTCACATTAAGATCACAAACAAAAAGAGTAAGAAATGATGAAAAAATTGGAAAAATCTCAAGGAGATTAGGTTTTGAAATACAAGGGTAGAAGAGAACTCGTATAGTTCTTCTTGATTGGTAATTAAATGAATTTGGTATTTTTGGGAAGCCACTTAGCCAAATATGTACCTACCTTTCTGAAAAGCCTTCATTACAACCCGAAAGCCCTTAATGATTCTCGATTAAGAACACACGTGAAGTAGTGGAGATGTTAGTCACCTTGCAAGCTTATGGTATAAATCTAGTGCACTCTTGACCTTGAGCGGATACACGTTTTGCCTATATACTCGAGAGTGAACGCTCTTTGATCCTTGTGAGAGCTTGTACTTCGAAAATTGTATCATGATAATTTTATTATACTTGATTATGTTTAATTGCCAATATCATCTATGCAATGCTCGTCTTTTGATTTTGAAGCAAATTATCATCTCGATTCTACTTAAATCAAAATCCTAGCCTTGCTACTCTTGTTTTTGTTTGGGGACAAACAAATATTTAAGTTTGGGGGAGTTGATGAGTGCTTGAATTGCACTGATTTGCACTCAATTGCACTCATTTTTGGGTGCATTTGCACTAGGTTTATATATATATTATGTTAATATTGTATATATTTTTGGGTTAATATAGTACAAATCAAAGTTAAATTGGGATTTCGATCATCAAAGGCCGCACAAGACTTGAAAAGATGAAGAAAACCAAGTGTTGGGCTCAGACACGGCCTCGGGACATGATCAAGAGTCGTGTTGCAAAGCCCTTCAGAGGCTGAAAAACATGAAGCCCGGACGCGGCCTAGAGGCGCGATCCAGCAGGGGTCGTGTTGTAGACCCCTTCGGACGCGGCCTCCGGGCGTGGGTGCAGGGCAAGTCATGCCCAAGGGCCTCTGCAACACGGCCTCAGGGCGCGACCGGTTTGCCCGCTTTTCAGCCACTTTAGAGACGTGTTTTTGTGTGTTCCAAACTCGACCTCCAGGCGTGACCCTGACGGGGTCGCGTTCGGGACTGACGAATCAACTTTTTGACTTTTGGCACTCCATTATTGGTCCTCTATATCTTATAACTCTTTGAGAGTTCAAATGATTCATCTTCCACATGAAAATACACTTGGAAACACTCTCCATTTGGGATTTTTGAAGATCAAGAACATCAAGAGGAGGAGGAAGATTCAACCATCCATTTGAAGATTCAAGCTAAGGGATTGAAGGAGTTTGTTCTACATTGGGTTTTATCTTTTCCTTTACTCTTTTACTCTTGTATTTAGAATGGGTTTTGGATCCTCTTTTTGTATTCTTGATCTTGTTGTAAATATGGTAGGCTAGAGCCTTTAGGGCTCTAGGATGTGGTGAAACAATGTGAATCTTGTTCTTGATAAGGGTTTAATATATGCTTATGCTTTGTCAAGGTTTTAATCCATGCTTGGTCTTGCATGATGTTGTTTGAGTGGCCTCCGTACTAGCATCACATGTATGATTCACTTGCATTTTGCCCATTCCGTGAACATAAGCATGTCTGGATTGAATTCATATATTTGTACTCTTCGTTGAATGTCGAATATGTGGAAGGAAATGTGACCCTTTTGAGCCTTTGGTAGGTGCGACCTTGGAATGTGCTAGAGATAGCCATCCTTGTCGCATTTGCAATTAAAGAGATATTCTAGAGATGCTCTTTCTATATTTGTGGTCTTCCTATCTATGAACTTGGCATGATTGTGTGTTTAACCCTTGTTGTTTGATCAAGAGGAATATTGTGAATCCTTATCCTACAGTCTTATTTAAATTTATCTTCAAATCTCTACTTTGTTGATCTTGTTTCTTGCCTTCTATTTAGATTGTTTATTGTTATTGTTTGGCATTGCATTATTTAGTTTATGTATTGGTTTTGTGTTATGATAATCACCCATCATCTATTCATAGTTTAGATATTTCATCAATCTATCATCGTGGTACTTGCATTTTCACGTTTAATTCCTTTTGCCTGTGGATCGACCTCATATCATCATATCTACAATCATATGCTTATACACTTGTAGGCATCGCATGAGTTTTATAAATATTGAAACAATCATAGTAGAAGTGAAATCTCTATCAGGTTCTCTTAAGGCCCACGAGTATAGCCGAGACTAAAAAGAGAAGCATCCACATCATTAGCCCAGGATACAGCCTTCTACGGTGAAAGAAATCGGTTTAGAGAAACTCGAGAAAGAAATGTCTTCTGGCCTAGAAGTTCTCCAGCCAGAGAACAACCAAGTGGCTCAACTGATCACAAAAGAGAAGCAGTGGAGAAGAAGAAGAGCCTGACTGAAGATATCAATGATCAAATCTAGTCAGTTGCCAAGCTCTAGAAAAGCTCAAGCGGATCAGAGGTTAACCATCAGTTATGCTTCAAACTGATGATAAGCCCAGAGGCGAGAGAAATCAACCGCCTGCTGAACAACCCAGGGCAGCCAACAGAAGCATAGGAGAATGCTTCCATTGCCACAAGCAAGGACACTACAGACATGAGTGTCCAAAGCTCCCTGAAGACAAGAAAGCCAATGTGAAGAGAAGCTTTTTCAAAAGAAAAGCTATGATGGCCAACTCAGAGAACGCCGTGCTGGATGACTTAGATTATCCATCAGGAATCGACTTCGACGGCTATAGTTCTGAAGAAGAGACATTGTTCTGCCTTATGGCTGACAACGAAGAAGAGGTTAGCACCAGCGACTCCTTAACCTCTTTTTATCACATTCATGAATCTTCCATTACTAGCAATGAAATAAATGAACAATTAAGAATGCTAGAGGAACAGTTAGCTACTATTTCAAGCATGCATTTACAACTGAGGGAAGAAAATGATGACCTAAAAGGTGAGGTCAAAAGACTGAAAAATGATCGTGACATAACTGAATCACTTGATGCTCAGTCACCTGAATGTGATAAGTTGCAGCTTAGTTTTGATAAGCTAAGAGTTGCGAATGATAGGCTATGGCAAGAGGTCCATGAGAGAGAGAAGATTTCTTTCAAATTCAAAAAGGGATCTCAAACTCTTGATGAGATTCTAAGCTATCAAAGAGTTGAAACTAGTAGTACAAGGTTAGGATACAATAGGTACACTGTCTCGGAGAAGGGAAAGGCAGTTATCCAAACCAGTCAAGAAGGAACACTTCTTGGCTTTGTCAGACCTGCACCAACCTAACCAGTTGAAGAGACCGAAGGCGAGAGAACTGAAGATATCCCTACAGATCCGCCTAGAAGGTCCTGTCAATCCTCCCAACTGAAAGACGCAGTCCAGCCATCAGTTTGGCAGAGGAAGCCATCACAAAGAAGGCCACAAGCTAAAAATAGGCAGTTCGCCTATCAGCAAATGCCACCAGCTCAGCAAAGGCATCTAACCTTTCAATAGAGGTCGTCAGTTCAGCCAAGACCTCCAACTCATCAGAGACAGTCAGTTCAACAAAAATCACCAAATTTTCAAAGGCCCAAACCTCAAAACTGGCCTATGGTGAACAGAACTGACCGGCCAACTGAAGTAAGAAGAAATACTCAGTTTGGACCACAGTCTCATCAAGATAGGGCATTAGTTCAGGAGAGAACTGGTCAGCCAGCCCATCATCGAAGACATCCAGGAAGTCAACCTGGAAGAGAAGTTGACCCAAGAAGAAATGTGCTCACAATGCCATATCAAGCGCGTCAACATTCTTAGATCCCTCTGGAGAAGTTCACTCCAACGGATCTCACAACACAGTATAATGAGTATCTAGACTCAAGGGATGAACTGAGAATCAACCCTCACTATAACTGGTTTGCCAACTGGCCATACCACAAGAGCAGCAGAGCTCATGGTGTTAAAAGAAATTGGCCACAAAGAATAGCTAGACAAGCTCGAAATCAGAAAGTTATGATCGAAGTGATCTATCATAATAACTCTCGACGCAGGTACAAGTCAAATGACTTAGCTCAGAGGAAGAGAGCTGAAAAGAAAGTGAAACTAATCAGACGATCAAAGTCTGAAAACTCTCTACCTGCCATAAAGCGAAAAGTTTGGCAAATTTGGATCCCAAAACATCTAATTAGTAAAGAAGGACCCGATGTTATGCAGGTTCCTAAAAACTAATCATCTCTCTTGCAGGAAAAAGGCATCCTATCAAAGAAGAGGACCAAGAAGGTTTGGTACCTAGATAGCGGGTGCTCAAAACACATGACGGGAGACAAGAAGGATCTAGAAGAACACAAGGAGAAGAAAGGCCCATTAGTCACATTTGGAGACAACTCCAGAAGCCGAACCATTGGAGAAGGGTTCATGGTCAAAGGAAAGGTGATAGTCAATGGAGTCTCCCACGTGGAAGGACTGAAGCACAAACTGCTCAACATCAGTCAATTATGTGACAATGGATATACCGTTGATTTTAGTCGGAGCTCATATGACATCAAGGATAAGTCCACTGGAGCAATTCTCCTAACTGGAGTAAGAAGAGACAACATGTATATTGTTGACTGGTCAACTGGATAAGGAGAAGCTTGCTTTCTATTAAAGAGCTCAACAGAAGCAAGCTGGCTATGGCATCGATGACTCAACCATCTCAACTTCAGAATCATCAATCATCTAGCCAAGAAAGAGCTAGTAGATGGGCTTCCTATTGAAATTTTCAAGAAAGCTGGCGTCTGCGGAGCCAGAAAGGGAAGCATGTGAGATCGTCATTCAAGAATAGAAGTCATCATCAAGGGACAACTGCTCCCCTTCAGCTACTACACATGGATCTATTTAGGCCAATCAGACCACCAACGCCCAAAGAAAAAAGATTCACTCTGGTAGTAGTCAATGAGTTCTCAAGATACACATGGATAGAGTTTCTCAGAAGCAAGGATGAAACCTACACCAAGCTATCAACGATGATCAGGAGGCTGCAAACTAAAAAGGAGAAATCGGTTCAATGAATTCGTTCAGACAATGGAACTGAATTCGTTAACCAGCAGATCATCAGTTTTCTCAGTGAACTGGGAATAACTCACGAGCACTCAGTTGCCAGAACTCCATAGCAAAATGGTGTTGCTGAAAGAAGAAATCGCACACTCAAGGAAGCAGCTCGAGCAATGATAACTGATGCCAACATAGCAAAAAGATACTGGGCCGAGGCAGTCAATACTGCGTGCCACACTCAAAACAGTAGCGCCATCGTCAGCACACATGACAAAACACCCTATGAGCTCTATAAGGGTCGTAAGCCATCTATCTCATACTTTAAAGTATTTGGTTATAAATGTTATATTCACAACAATGGCAAAAGTCAACTGAAGACTTTTAGTGCCAAAGCTGATAAGGGAATATTTCTTGGTTACAATTCCTCACATGGTCAAGCTTACAGAGTGTTCAACAAACGAACACTAGTTGTGGAAATAACTTGTCATGTTGTTTTTGATGAGTTTGCAAACGAGTACAAGAGTAATGAGGTACTTAATCCATCAGTTCAAATATACAAAACCGATAACTCACAGGACTATATGAATCACACAGTTCCAGAGGAGTTTGAAGTTGGGCTTGAAGATGAAGGAAATGAATCCAACATCAGACCAGCTGAGAGCATAGTTGAGGGCGATCAAGCCAATGGAGAAAATGATCGTGCTGAGACCTTCAACCCCACAAATGAAGCAGGGGGAAGAACTGATGAGGAAGAAGGGTAAACTGAAGACAAGACATCAGAGGATGTCAATACAGAGGACCCAACTGAACATCCAGTTGAGAAGAGCCTACCCAAATGGCTCAGAAGTCACCCAGCTGACAGAATAGTTGGAGATCCAAGAAGTCGGGTTCAGACCAGAAGTTTAACTGAGCATGCTCTCTTTACATGCTTTATATCCCAAACTAAACTAACAAACACCAATGAAGCTCTTGAAGATGTAGATTGGATAATTTCCATACAAGAAAAGCTTAACAAGTTTACAAGAAACGATGTGTGGGTTCTTGTTGATAGGCCAAAAATCCAGAATGTCATTGGAACCAAGTGGGTTTTTCGCAACAAACTAGATGAACAAGGCGTCATCACAAGGAACAAGGCAAGATTGGTAGCCAAGGGATACTCTCAAAGTGAAGGAATCGACTTTGATGAGACATTTGCACCAGTTGCAAGATTGGAGGCTATAAGACTGTTCCTCGCCTATGCGGCTCACAACAATTTCACGGTCTATCAAAAATGGATGTGAAAAGTGATTTTCTTCATGGGATGCTCAAGGAAGACGTTTATGTCGAGCAATCCCCAGGATTTGAGATTGGAGACCAAGTCTTCAAACTAAAGAAAACACTCTATGGGCTAAAGCAAGTGCCCAGTGCCTGGTATGAAACCCTCACTACATTCTTGCTCAAGAATGGGTTTCAAAAAGGAGTCATTAATCGCATTCAATTCAGAATAGAGCGATCATCGAAGATCTTAATGGTTCAAATTTATGTGGATGACATAATATTTGGATCGAAGAGTAAGGATCTCTGCACTCGATTCGCACAACTGATGCAAAGCAAATTCGAGATGAGCATGATGGGAGAAATGACCTTCTTTCTAGGACTCCAAGTGAAACAGCTCCAAGATGGGATATTCATTAGTCAAGCCAAGTACACAAAGGAGCTGGTCAAGAAGTTTGGAACTGATAAAGAAAAAACTATCAAGATTCCCATGAACACATCAGTTCAATTGACTCTTGATAAAGAAGAAGAATCAGTTAGCCAAACTCAGTACAGAGGCATCATCGGTTCGCTTCTCTACCTAACTGCAAGTCGACCAGACATTTCATACTCAGTCAGCTTATGTGCACACTTCCAAGACAATCCGAAGAAAAGTCATCTTGAAGCAGTAAAGAAAATTATCAAATACCCCACAAGAACCATAAATCTTGGATTATGATATCCCAGGGATGACAGCTTGAGTCTAACTGACTATCCAGACTCAGACTTCGGTGGATGCAATATTGATCGGAAGAGTACCAGTGGAACATGTCAGTTTCTTAGTCACAAACTGATATCTTAGTTCAGCAAAAAGCAGCACTCAGTTGCAACGTTGACAACTGAAGCAGAATATGCAGCTGTCGATAGCTGCTGTGCACAGATACTCTGGATGAAGTAGCAGTTGAAGGATTACAAGGTCGAAATGGACGAAGTACCTATCTTCTGCGACAACAACAGTGCCATTGCTATTTCTCAGAATCCAGTTTTGCATTCGAGAACAAAGCACATTGACATCAGATACCACTTCATCAGAGATCACATTAAAAAGAAGGACATATGCATCCAATATGTCAACACAGAGAAGCAGATTGCTGACATCTTCACAAAGCCTTTTCCAGAGGTAAGATTTATAGAGCTATGTATCCAATTGGGGCTATTGGAACTAGTATCAGAAGATGAATATGATCAAAATGGGAGAATGCAGAGAGTAATCCCAACCAATAAGAAAAAGTGAGCAAAAGCTGGAACTGAAACTGAAGGTGCATCATTTCAGTCGACAAGAGATGTCAAAACTGCTCATATCATCAGTTAAAATAAAAAGCAAGTTGAAAAATTTCCAAACTGATGAAAAGTGTGAAAGCTGAGAACTCAAAATCCCAAAACTGATCAGATGCTCAATCAGTTCGCGATGGAGAAAACAACTCGTGATCAGCTGAAGCAAGCAGCTGCATTGGAAGGAGAGCTGAAAGCCAACTCAGCAAAAAGAAGAGTTGAACTGAAAATATCTCAATTGAAGCCGGTCATGCCAACTGGAGATTGCCAGATGTAGCCAGATCATCTGATGATGTCAGCAGCTCAAAGCCACATGGAAGCACCAGAAGAGATATCTTCAAACATATAAGTTTGAATTTACTTTTAGTGGAACGGTAAAATGACGTGTTATACCATTGTTATCGTTGGACCCACTATCTCTCTTTAATTAAATCGCAATGGATAAATTTGAGAATTAATCGATGGATTAATCGGAGCCATTCAAAACAAGCTCCCCTCAAATTCTTGTTACCGTTAGATTTACCATGAATTTTGAAGGCTATAAATAGATTAGCCGAACTTCTTTTCAGCCCACTCAAAAGCCAACAAGCCTTCAAGAATTCACTCAAAGAGCCTAACATACAGAGTTTTCATTCCCTTCAAAAGCCTCAGAAAACTCTCTTCAAACTCTCAAATGGCTCAATTTTCTGCTAACATTCACCACAGAAAATACAACTTCAAATTATTTCTTGAAGATTCAACAACCTTCAGACAAGACCCCTGTCATGACAAATTTCTAAGTCTCATGGCTCTTAGAAAGGTATGCGGAAACTCAGAATTGTATGAAATAATTATCACACTAATTGAGAAGACGAAACTCATGATATTTGCTGAAAAAGCTCCTTCAAAAGTCCACTCTGAAGCTGTGATAGAATTCAATCTGAATTCAAAATATGAAGGAGGTTCTCAAGAAATTATCACTGAAGTACGAGGCAAGAGGATCATCATCACTCCTATAGTTCTGCGACAAATTTTCAAATTTTCAAGCTCCGGCTCCAAGCTCGAAGATGTCTGGGTAAATCTTGAGTCACACTACAGCAGATGGAAAAAGGATACAGTTATTCAGAGGTATCTGGCAGCCACACTACAACCATATTCAAAGAAGAATACCAAGCGTTAGCAACAATTGCCATCAAAATATTAACAGGAGCAACTGAAGAAAACTCTGAAATGACAGAATCCGGATACCAAATTTGCAAAGCCATATGAAAGGGAATTCAAGTGAATTGGGCTCAATATTTCTTTGATCAACTGAAGAAATATGTGGAAATCGTAGAAAGAGACACTACAAACGACAGAAAATTTCCACAGAAGATGCCATTTCTGAATAGGATCAGCCTCATTCTAGAGAAATTACTTCCAAGAGTAATGGAAATAGTACCAAAGTCATTTAGAAAAGCAATATAACTGCCAGTTCAGATCGGGGATCATCAAGCGAGGCAGAAAATGATCAGGACACCAGATGACAAAGGAAAAGGGAAAGCCAAGGTAACTGATCAAAGCAAAGAAGAATCATCAGATTCGAAGGATGGCGTTTCAAAGGTCACGTCATCAAAACTTGGAAATAAGGGACATGGCAAGACAACTGACTACAATCAGCCTGGCACGCACCCCAATAGTACATTAATGTAATTCACAAAGCATCACGAGGAACTGATCAAACACCTACAAGAGCAGGTAAAATTGCTAACTGATTCATTAAAGGAGTTGCAAACTCATAGAGGACTCAAAACATCTGAAGAAATCAAGGAAGAACCAAACAGTCCCAGTAAGCCAGTCCCTAAGAAGAGAAAAGCAGAACAGAAGAAAAACTGAAACTCCAACAAGTCACCTGGTCAAAAAGGGAGACCATCTTGTATTTCAGTTTATCTTTCCAAATAAAGCCAATTTGCCTTGAAATTTCAAAATATCTTGTCAAGCATTTAGTTCGTACCCTTCCCCCCGTTGCAAAGTCTGACAAATACATTTAAGACAAATAAACAAAAGAAAAGGACTAAATTTTTCAAAGATATATGAGTATTCATTCATTACTCATAAATTAATTTAGATCTAGTCCCCCTCCCTTGCAAAAAGAGAAGAGACACACTCATTTCCCAATCTCATTCAAAGAATCTCTCTCTCTTTCTCATCTCTCCCAAGAATTCTAGCTAAATTATTCAAATGGCAGAATTACTTAGTTTACCCAGCTCTTTCAAGAAACAAATGATGAGAGAAAAATTCCTTGAAAGGAAGAAATTCCAGGATATACTTCAAAATTCAAACGGCCAGAACCTACTTGTTTCTCTTCACAAGATAGGGATTGTTAACTACCTGGAAACACCACCCAGATTCTTCAGACAAAGTCGGGTGTGTGAATTTCTTCTCCAAGCACAAATCAGTGCCGATGGCAAGGAGATTACATCAGTTATCCATGGCCGACCAATCAAGATAACTGAAAGAACAGTTGCTGAAAATTTTCAACTTTCAAAGCAAGGCGCAACCGTTCAAGAGTTAAGTAAAGTAGCTGGACCATACTGGAGAAGGTGGAAGACCCCCACCTACAAGAAGGCATTCAGTTTTTCCACAACTAAAACTGATCTAAGACCAGATTATGGAGTTCTGCTCGACATCACAAACAAGATGATGTTTAGAGCAATTGGAAGCCTAAGCCAGCTTACTTAGGAGAGGTACAAGGTGATGATACACCTAGCTGAAGGACGCGAGACAAACTGGGCAGAGTTTGTATTCTCACAACTCAAGCGTCAAGTTCTCAAGGCTTTTAACTCAAAGAGAACACGAAAGTTTGAGTCCATGGTAGGACTTGTTCTCAAAATGAGCAAGATGATTGAAGACATCTTGAAGCTGCCAAATGATGATGCATTACCAGTCCTCATCTCAGACTGGATTCCCAAGAGAGGAAGCATTCATCTGCACTCACTCAAGAAGAAAAGGCTAAGAAATAGCAACACAAATGCCACAGCCTGAAATACCTCAACTGCTAATGCCGCCCCGTCATTAGTCTCTGAGAATGGATCAACAACGGACTTTCAAGACTATTCCGATCCAGATGAGCTTATTCCTTTCATCGGAATTCCTCATTCAAACTATGGAGCTAACTACTTCAGGAGAACTTGTCCGCCTCTCCAATTGACGGAAGAAGATATTCATACTTGTTATAGTGGAGAATATGCAGCTAAGAATGCACAAAAAGAGGTAACAAATTTACTTCTTACTCAATTTGCATTTGTGGCCAAGCAAGATCAATAGCTTTTTAAGCTGCTAAACCAGTACTTTTACTGGTACAACTGGAGACACTCAATGTCCATCTAGTCTCATTTCTTGATCACTACTTATCACGGTATGAGTTTTTGGCAAAGAGAAGAAGTTTGGAGTTTGAAATGGATAGGGTCTGCAAATCCATTCCCTCAAACTATCGTGCAAGTATAGAGGACTATGAGTTATAGATTGACCAAGAAAATTCCTCCAACTACCGTACTTGCCGAATTGGGAAGTGACATCAAGGATCAAGAAGAAGCAGGAGCCAAGCAGCAAGAGATCTACACAATTAGCCCTGTCCGCAGAAAACTGAATTTTGGATGTCTGCCAAATCAGTTAGCTGAGCCTAATCGACCAACTGAACTTGCAACTGCACAGGAGCAGCGAGAGCTACCTCTCACCCCAGTTGCAGTGAGTCGATGGTGTGATGATGAAGACACTGCCACATCACGCAATCTCTTATCAAAGAGATATGTCACCCCACTAATTGCTTCAAGCCACAAGACAGCCGCCCAACTGAACCTGCAGGAAGTTCAGCACAAGTCATCCTTGAGAAGGAACTTGAATAGAAGGCGAAGGGTCACATCCACTAAAGCTAAGCACTGGAGTCAATCCGTGAAAAAAGTAAGGCTAGAGATGCCTGCTAAAGAAACTGGATCCGCCTCCAAGACAAAGAAGTCAAACTGCCCTGACGAGAGCAGTGAAGAGTATCCAGTTCGGCCCCTTAAGAAGAGAAAACTAACTGAGATATGATCCAGCAGTTCAACAATTGATCTTATCAGTTCAGTGATCAATCAGTTCCAAGGGCCAAGAAGAAGATATGACTAGAACTGATCGATCAGTTGCCATATCATTAGTTCACTAAAAAGTCATCAGTTGGACGAGGTAGCCCAACTGCCAAGGAAAAGTTTAAATGTATTAGAATCTTTAAACTTATTCCTCATCACATTAATGCCATCGTGATCTAACGGGCATTATTTTCAAATGGAAGATCTCTCAAGATAGCAAGTCTTTAACGCTACTGAGCAAAATCAATCACTAAAGCGGAAAGTGAGTTGATAGCTTGAGGGATATAAATAGCAGAATCCTGCACAAAATATTTGCTATTTATGGCAACTACCTCATTTTCAAATAGATGAAATCTCAACCGCTAATCTATAAGTTGAAGCTAAGCTTGTTGACGGCTGAGATGAGCATCTCATTTATGCCAGCTGCAAATCAGTCAAATCCATTTAAACTGATCAGCTGATGCGTACTCGAGTGCAATTCGAAGTATATACATGCAAAACTTCTTTAAATGCCAAGGGGATATTGATCCAAGCTTCAGATCAAACTCAAACCCTTCCTGCATTTGCTTTGCATCCTTTCTCTCTAATACATTCATTGTCTCAAACATTCTATCAAAGAATAGAACTGCCCGCTTAATACATCGACCCAGCTAAGCTTCCTCTCAATCTTAAAAGAGACAAATTCGTAGAACTGGACTACATGATGGAGAGACTTAAGCCAGATTTGTTTCATTGCTTAATCTCAGCAGCGGAGGAAACTAGACTCTTTCAATTTCTCACACGAGGTCCAAGATTTGGACGATGCTTTCCTGAGGTAGTTGCCAAATTCTATATCTTCTCCGACATCGCAGAAGATGGCAACATAATCTCAATAGTCAGAGAAAATCCGATCGTGATCACCAAGGAAGTTATGATGGAGTCACTCCATCTTTCTGGAACAGGTGAACAGGCAGACACAATAGTCATGCCAAGCCATAAAGATTTGTGGCGTTAATGGACGAATCTAGGAGTCGAGCATAATGACCACTCTCACAGACTGAAGGACAGTCTTCAGCCGGAGTTCATTCAACTCTAAGATATAGTTATCCATTGCCTGAGAGTCAATCTGGACTATACTCGCTTCAGCACTGACAATGCTCACCCGATGGCACTCATTTACAACCGATACAGAGTTGACTGGGTATCATATGTGCTATCCCAACTTCGCCAAAATGTTCTCAGGGTTAAATTTGACCATCAAACTGGAACATTCACAAAGAAACTGGGGTTTCTCAATAGAATCGGCATGATCATCACTGATCAGATCCAACTTCTCAATCAGAGAGGCGAGTTGCTGGACATGAGAGATTATCTCCCCACAATCTTTGTCAAAAGGAGAAAGAATCTCAAACCTTTTGGCCCGCGATCAAGGACGCAGCGCACTACAAAAGAAGGCCCCTCAACTCCGACTGAATCGACTTCAAATAGTCGAAAAAAGCAGCTCATGTCAGATAAAGATATGATAACAGAATCAACTACACCAGCTGAGTCTATACCAGCTGAAAACAACTACATGGATGTTGTTGAAGAAAGCTTCAACAACTCTCTCACTGATCTGCTTAACAGTTTTCAGCTTCTCGAGAGATACGACTCCGATCTCTTCAATCAACTGAGGAGATATCTCAGATGGTCACTCTGGAGATATCATGTTGATGAGTTAGTTATGTTTACACTGCTTGACAAGAAGGCACAATTTTTCTGGAGTCAAGAAGGACACTGGAGCAGAAACTGGATGAATTATCCATCGACAGCCACTTCCACTCTCTCAGAGATTATGGATTCGATGATCAACAGAATCCAAAATGGAGTACCTGCCGCATCTCCACTGCCGTTTGCAGAGCCATCCAACTCATCCTCCACACCTATGATGTTCAACCACCCACCTCCAACTGAAGAATTCCTCCCATGGTTGGCCATGACGACAACTGAACATCAAGTTCAGCCTCCACTGCCAGATCTGCGGTAGTTCTTGCCAACTGAAGAAGCATCCAACTGGCTACCTTCACCACAAAAAGAACATCCATTCCCTTCCCTATTTGAAGGTAACTTAGCTACAACCTTTAGCTTGTTACCACATGTTCCCATTCCATCCTTCGATCAACACATGCACACCCTTTTGGATGATGCCAAAAAGGGGGAAGAGATTGAAGAAATTGAGGAAAAAGAATGATGGAAGACAGTTTTTGAGTCTCTGGGATGAGATTTAAAGGGAACCCTCATAGTTTCTGTAACAGCCCAGTCCCAAGGATGGGGACGGGGTTGTTGTGCGTAAAATAGCATGAAAAATCAGAAATCCAGGGGGGTGTTTTTAGAATTAAATTAAGTTAGCGCCTCAAGAACTTAGGCAACTTAACTTTATGACTTGCAAGAACTTTCGTTTTCAACGAATCACTAAGGGTCAAATGGTTCAATCGGGTCAAAGGGTTGAGGATTCAATCAAGTCAAAGGAATGCCAAAACATAGGCCAACTGAAATTTAAACAGAATCCAATGACAAACAGATAGAAATTTGACTCTTTAAATAAACAAGACCTCATCATAGGTCACATCAACTAATACCCATAAATAGGTCGGAGTCAAATAAATTATATTTTCCCATTCATAGGATGAAAGCAAGAAATATAACTTAAGACTAACTAGAGATGAGCAGAATCATGCTTGGAAAGAAAAGCCCCTTCATGGGTGAACAACAACAACAAGCATGCAAAACTCATACATAGGTCGATTGAAACTGAATAGATACCAATATGTTCAATAGTAAGACTTTTCAAATATCTTGGAATCAATAAATGAATACTAGTATGTCAAAAGAACATGCTTCAAAGACTTTATAACTTTATTGATATTTAGGAATCATAGCATTTAAAACATGCTACTATGAAGAATCAAGTTACACATATCAAGACTAAATATTAACATCAGAGTACTTAGCAGAAACATAGTGGAAGAAAATTATGTAACCATATAGAGCAACAAACTTGAAACCTCAGACAACCCCACCAGCAACACATCATCGACCTCAACATCTCAACCTGAAAACATTTGAAAAAGAGTGTGTGAGCACTAATGTACTCAGTGGGGCTTAATGAGAAAACTCTTGATAAATTTTAGAAATATCCAATCATAAACTGACGGCATATGGAGAGCAAAACGCAAAAGCCCTCTTTATATCCGCAAAACCTTTTTCTTTCTTTTCCGGCACCTTCCTTAGCTCAAACCTGCTGTCTACTGCACCGTTAGGCCTGCTTTTAGATAGAATAGGGGTTATCTCAAATATCCTCCCCAGTATGCGAGGGGATTACCCAGCAGTGACTCCCTTTAATCAAGATTCAACTTTGGTGACACAAGGGTCACATCATGATAATGCAAATAAACTGTTCTTTGAGCTCGATAACCTACTTACAACTGAACTATATCCTTCCTTAAATTCCTCTTTACTTAACCTTAACCTTCCTTACTTAACCTTAACTTCCTTTCTTAACCTTATCCCTCCATACTTACTTGACTTAGCTAGCAATACCAAGCCTAGAGCAATCGTCTAAGGGTAATTCTTTAATTGAGCATGATCTTAGCCTACAAGGGATTTATCAGTATCCTAGAAGGCAATACTTAGCTAAATAAGCTTTAGCAAAATCCAACATTCAAATACGAGGAAATGAACGCGAATAAATAACGATTGCAATTAAAGCAATTCTAAACATATCATGCTAGCAGAAATTATATATAAACAATTCTAGCATATCTAAACATGCTTGAGAGCTCACTTAACATATAATAACTTCTTTTATTTTGTCAAACTCAAATAACAATTTAACATAATCATGCATAAAACTTCCTTCATTCCTTTCCTTTCCTTGTACAGAGACTAAACAGGCAGAGCATAAAATACTTTTATTGGATATTTCACCTTTGCCCTATCATGCTTCTAGAGCTTACAAGCTCAAACCATATACTTGGTTTAGAATCACCCACCTCGATGATGCGCATCTCGATAACGAGCACGTAGACGAAGCAACGAGCCGAAAATCCTTCCTCGGGCCTCCTCGGGGTTCACCTCCTCTTTACGAAAGTTGATCAATGACTTGAAACCTTATTTGAGCTCCTAATAAGACATCGAAATGATATCTAAACCTTCGACCCTTAACTACGACTTAAAACATGAGAATTTAAAAGGATTAAGACATCCGAAATTACCGCAAAAGGGGATGGAAAATCCAATTAATATGATCACTATTATGGACGATCGGCAACTGCTAGATCATAGATCTTCAAAAGATCTTTGATTTGAGTACTAATGGGCCTCGTGGTTCCAACCGAGGCGAAAGTTATGACCTCTGCATGAAAACGTGCCGGAGCTGCAGCACTTGCACATGCGCCGCGGTGGGGGTGTGCGCTCCGACGGCCCCCAGCGCCGCGGCGGGGGGTGCGCGCCGGCGGCCCCCCTACGCCGCGGAGGCCCCTTGCTCCGGGGCGGCCTCCATGCGCCACTGCGGTTCCTTGCGCTGTGGCGGCCCCCTTGCGCGCCCGCGCACCTCCTTGGCCGAGGGGGCTCCGTCGCCGCGCTTCCTGCTCCGCTTCTCTCTCTCAACTGGGGGTGCGCTTACGAAGAGCGCTCCCCTCTCTCTCAAGAAATGGGGGTGAAGAAGTGAAATGAGCCAGAAATAAGGGATGGGGAGGAGCTCTATTTATAGGGAAAAATCAAGGCTTCCTCGAAAAGCTGCTGTAGTGCAACAATACTGCTTTAAAAATATCGGGTTCGGTTAAAAGACGCTTTATTCGATGTCGAAGTCCAAATGACCTTGTTCACGAAATCTGAAAATACCGAACGGAAGGTTCGTTGGCTCGAGTACTATTGAACCAACTTAACTCAGGGTAAAGAACGAATCATTTTGAAGGAAAACGAGAAAAGATTCTCTTTTCAAAAATAAAGTTACTATTCCACATAAGGGACAAATAAAATTCCCGAGTGTTCAATTGACCTCAGAATGAAAATCCGAGAACGCCAACGGATTCCTTGAGAAATTTCCTATAAGGTAGGCTTGAGAAAACAAGGTTCGGGTCAAGACATGAGATTTCACAAATTTCTAACGATCACGCTCTTATGGAAAAATACTATTCATAACTTCTTTAAACACGTTTTAAATCACCGGGAATTCAAACGACTTCAGATTTAAAATCCGAAAGCACCGACATGCTCCTTGGGTCAACGCCTTCCAAACACAACCAAAATTGGCTATAACTGAGCTCGGATCGAAATTCTCAAAAAGACGATTTCACGAAAAATGACCCTAAAATCGCGGTTTAGAACCGAAATATCTTTATCTAGGCTCCGATTAATTTCTTTAATTTTATAAATAAACTCTGAAAATTTGGGGTTTTATAGTTTCAAGAGAAAGTATAACCTTAGGGGGAAGTAGTGACGACTGTAGGAACTGCTCGAGAAGAGAGACATCAGCCTCAGGAGGAAGATTGGGGAGCTGTTCAGGGAGATTTGTCTAAGAAGGAAGTCTGGGGAGAAGTCTGGAGAAGTGCTAGTGCCAGAGAAAGAGGAGAGTCTAGCAATTGGTGGAATAGGTGAAGAAGGAGATGAGATACCAACTGAAGAAGCGCAGCAGCTGAAGAGCTAGAAACCAAAAAAAAAAAGAAAAGAAAAACAAACTGTTGTAGATTGAAAGATATCTAATCAGTTTACATAAGCAGTTTCTTAGCTATAAGTTTTTTTGCTTGATTGTGTCCTTGACACACAGCTCAAAAATTTCTCAATCAGTTCTTCCATCATTGCTCAATTTTGCCATGTTTTGGACATCATCAAAAAGGAGGAAATTGTTAAGAAAAACTATCAAAGTTTTTCTTACAAGGGGTTTTGATGAGATGTCAAAATATGAAAAGAGCCTTGAAAGAACTGAAAAGAAATCAGGCAGAAAACTAAGATGATCATACAGAGTCAAAGCTGTCAAAGCCAACAGATATGATTAATTCGTGTGAAAGAGGAGAGAAGAATAGAGAGAAAAAGACTGTAGTTTGATAGAATAATTAGCAAGGTAAACTGAAAGTTGCAGGTATCAGCGAGAGAATGTACCAACTGCCACCAGTCTACAGTAATGAACTGATGACCAATTCCAGTTCAAGGCCGACACCAGCTGAAGAGAACTGAAGGACATACCAATTCTAGGCCATCACCAGCTGAAGAAATGTTCCAGCTGAAGAGAACTGACGGGCATACCAGTTCTAGGCCATCACCAGCTAAAGAAATGTTCTAGTTGAAGAGAACTGAAGCACATACCAGTTCTAGGCCACCACCAGCTGAAGGGAAGTCCCAGCTGAAGAGAACTGAAGCACATACCAGTTTCAGGCCGCCACCAACTGAAGAGATGATCTAGCTAAAGAGAACTGAAGGACATACCAGTTCTAGGCTACCACCAGCTGAAGAGATGTTCCAGCTGAAGAGAACTGAAGGACATACCAGTTATAGGCCATCACCAGCTGAAGAAATGTTCTAGTTGAAAAGAACTGAAGCACATACAAGTTCTAGGCTGCCACCAGCTGAAGGGAAGTCTCAGCTGAAGAGAACTGAAGCACATACCAGTTCTAGTCCAATACCGGCTGAAGAAATGTTCCAGTTAAAGGAAGATCCCAGCTGAAAAGAGCACCAGCTGAAAGAGAAGAATTAAGAGACATGCCAATTTTAGATCATTCCCGACTGAAGAAATACCAATTAAAGAGCACATCAGTTTGAACTGATGAACATGCCAGTCCACGATGACATCAACTAATGAAGACTGGCAGCTGAAGAAAGGACAATCACGAGCTGAAGAAAATACTAGCTCAAGATATTCCAGCTGAAGAAATGTACTAAGTCTAAAGATCCACATTGAAGGAAATACAAGCTTAGGATATTCCAGTTGAAGGAACATACCAACTGAAGAGAAGACCAAGGTACAAGCTGATGGAAAATGCCAGCTCAAAGCATACCAGTTGTAGAATGAAGTTCCAGCTGATGAAGCACCAGTTCGAAGAACACCAGCTGAAGACACATCAGTTCTAAAGTCCAACTGATAAAGCGCTAGCAACCGAACTGAAGACCAGTCCATGAAAGTTCAAGCTGAAGGGACACAAGTCCAAAATACCAGCTAAAGAACACTGGTTCAAACTGCTAGCTGAAGCAGAAGCAAACTAGAGCTCAGAAGGTATCAAGCCCAAGCCCAGAAACGCCAGCTTAAGATGATCTCAACTGAAGCTTTCCAAACTGCCAAGGGACATGCAGAACTGACAGACAAAGGAACTGAAGATTCCAGCTGCCAGACGAAGCTCAGAACTGAAGATCATGAAGGGAGTCGTAACTGAAATTCAGATAAGCAAAAGAAGATCTTGAAGTTAATGCAACCGAGATCTTTAAGCAAAAGCTCGTCAGAAGAGCAATGGCAACCCAACGACCCCATTAAATGAAAGCCTGGCAACTAGCTTTATCATTTATTGTTAGGAAAAACTATCAAGGAACCCCTAGATCAGGTTTTGATGAGATGTCAAAATTATTTATGAAAAACTGACCAAAGTTCAAGCTGTAGATTGAAGCTGACCAGCCCAGGGCATCATCAAAGAAGAACTCAAGAAGAGTCAAAGTTAACCGATCTGAAGAATAGCCCACAAGTTGAAAGACACGTCATCCAGTCTAAAGTTCAACTTGGCTGAGGAATCATACCAGTTAAAGCAAGCTGACAACCGAGTCAGCTGAACTGAGAGAGAAAGGAGTTGACCAAAGATTGAAGAAACTGACAGAATATCAGTTTATGCTAAAGACTGACAGTATCCAACTGGAACAATGGCCAATCTCAGCTGACAAGCCCAGAACTGGCAACTAAAACAATGGCCAATCTCAGCTGACAAGCCCAAAACTGCCAACTGGAGCAATGGCCAATCTCAGCTGACAAGCCCAGAACTGCCAACTGGAGCAATGGCCAATCTAAGGTGACAAGCCCAGAACTGCCAACTGGAGCGGTAGCCAGACTCAACTGATAAGCCCAGAACTGCCAACTGGAGCGGTAGCCAGACTCAGCTGATAAGCCAAGAACTGCCAACTGGAGCGATAGCCAGACTCAACTGATAAGCCCAGAACTGCCAACTGGAGCGATAGCCAGACTCAGCTGATAAGTCCAGAACTGCCAACTAGAGCGATAGCCAGACTCAGCTGATAAGCGCAGAACTGCCAGCTGGAAAAATAATCTAACTGAGCTGAGAAATTCAAAACTGCCAACTGAAATTCCAAACTGCCAAGAGAGCTGAATCCAGAAGACTCCTGGAGTGTATTGCTTAAATCAGCGTATCTTGGAATAAATGCTCCTTCAAAGATCCTGGAATTTAATGAAGATCGATTGACAGAGTAACGCCTACTTCAACCAAATGATCCAAGTGATCATTAAAGACCACCTGCCGTTGATAAGCTAACAGAGCCACTGATCAAATGGACAATGGAACTCAACGGTCATAAAATCACTCCTCTATAAAAGATGGGTGAATCAGAGTTTTAAACACTTTTTGCAAATACAACTCTTGCCAACCTTCGCATATACAAGCAGAGCTTTTCTTTCTCCCTCCCACTCAAGCTCAAGTGCAACGTTTGATAAAAACTGCGAAAGTCAAACTGAGAAGAAGAATTCACTGAATCAAGATATCCAGCCAGCTGTTGACGATCCAGCCAGGGCAGCCTTCTCAGTTCCAGCTATTCAACGATCAACTACTCAGCTCAATCAAAGGAGCACATCAGTTGATACCCCCTTGTTCAAGACTAACCTCTTGAAGATCGAAAGAGATCTAAAATCTTATAAAGACGACAATAGCACCTATCTTCCTAGCGAGCAGTTAGGGACTTCAAGTGTGAACCGTCGACCAGCTGAGGTAGCGAGCAGTTACCAGGTTCAGCCAACTGTACTTCATTGTATAATTTGTAAAGAAACTCAAGTTATATAGTGAAGTTGCCCTTCTGCGGAAGGAAGAGAGGACGTAGAAGTTTGAGACTTCGAACCTCTATAAATCTCTTGTGTGATGTACTATATTGTTCATTGCATATCTCTAACTGCACACAATATCACACAAGCTACACTTAAACTGTCTCAACTGATTATCAAGCTTGTGCATAGATAAGTTTCATCAAGCGAGTCAAAGGGCCCTGTTATTCCGCAATCAAAGTAAAAGTTTTTAAATCAGTTTATTCACCCCCCTCTAAACTGATACCGAGTCGCCCGGGACCAACAAGTGGTATCAGAGCGGTTGATTCTAAGGATCAGCCCTTTCTGTAGATCAACTGAATCAGATCTACTTATCTGTGCTAACAATCCAGCTATGGGAAACCATAAGCTATCTTTGTTTTCAGTTGAGAATTATGATAACTGAAGCAGGAGAATGAAGGCGCATCTCTGCTTAATTCATGAGAATATATGGGAAGTCATTGAAGAAGGTCTAATCATCATCATGATGGACAATGATGCTCACATAGTTGATATCAATCAACTGGTAAGGATCTCGATGCCAACTAATCTTCTCACTAGTGAAGAGAAGAAGTTGAAGAATCTAGAGTTCGTTGCTCAAGCTGCATTATTCCAAACTCTAGATGAAGATCGTATGAAGGATACAAAGAACTGCACAACTGCCAAAGAGATATGGGACCTACTAACAGATCTTTGCAGAGAGTCCGAAGCTATAAAAGGAAACAAGCTCCAACTGGCAGTTGACAGGTAGGAATCCTTCAAAATGCAGGCAGAAGAGTCCATCTCAAGCCTTGAAACTAGATTTCTAGGCATCATCAGTGAGATGAACAACCTCAGGAGGAGTTATCCCAATTCAGAGATGAATTCCAAAATACTGGATAATCTCACTGACGAATGGGATATGAAAGTGATAGCTACAAAGGAGTCAAGAAACCTCAATAGCATCACTCCAAGGGAACTATTTTGTTCTCTCAAAGCTCATGAGTACAATCTAAATTGAAAAAGAGAAGCATCGACATTGTCAGCTCAAGACGCAGCTTTCTATGGTGAAAGGACCAGGTTTAGAGACGCTCGAGGGAGAAACAACTTCTGACCTAGGAGCTCACCAGCCAAAGAAAACCAAGGCGGATCTTCAACTGAATGAAAAAGGGAGGCAACTGAAAAGAAGGATAATCTAACTGATGACATCAATGATCAGATTCAATCAGTTACCAAGTTGCTAGAAAAGTTGAAGAGAGCCCGGGATAAACAATCAGTTTCACCTCAGACTGATGAAATCCTAAAAGTTGAAAAAGCCTACCAACCAGCTGAACGGCCAGCTGAAACATTCAGGAGTGGTAATCGCAATCTTGGAGAATGTTTTCATTGTCATAAACAAGGACATTACAGGTTCGAATGTCCAGAACTCCCCGAAGACAAGAAAGCCAAGGTAAAAAGAAGCTTCTTCAAAAGAAAAGCAATGGTCGCAAGTCTCGAGAATGCTGTGCTGGATGATTCAGATTATCCTTCTAGAATTGATTCTGACGGCTACAGTTCAAATGATGATGAAGCATTATTCTGTCTCATGGCTGACCATGATGAAGAGGTTAGTACAGCTGACTCTCAAACTTCTTTTTATCATATTAATGAAGCAACTGTCTCTAGTAATGAACTTGATGTGAAACTTATGATGCTAGAAGACCAATTAGCTTCAATCTCCTGTTTTCATGTTGAACTAAAAGATGAAAATAATGAACTGAGAAACAAGGTCAGGAAACTGAGCATTGATCATGAAAGATTAAATTATCTTGAATCTCAGTTTATAGAATTTGAAAAATTGAAACCGAGAACTGCTGATCTAGAGGAAGAAAATCAAAAGAGTTAGTTGAGGGGCTTCCCAAGGTGATATACAAGAAAACAGGTGTATGCGGATCATGTCAAAAAGGGAAGCAAGTAAAGTCATCCTTCAAGAATAAGAATCATCCACCAGGAACAACAAACTGTCTTCAACTGCTACACATGGATTTGTTTGGTCCAGTTAAACCTTAAACTCCAAAAGGAAAAAGATTCACTCTTGTAGTAGTTGATGATTACTCAAGATATACATGGGTGGAATTCTTGAGGAGCAAGGATGAAACATATGACAAGCTCACGGCGCTGATCAGAAGACTACAAACTGAGAAGGAAAGATCAGTTCAAAGGATTCGCTCCGATAATGGAACTGAATTTGTGAATCAACACATGATCAGCTTCCTCAACCAGCTTGGAATCACTCATGAACACTCAGCTGCAAGAACTCCACAACAAAATAGTGTAGCTAAACGGCACAACCGAACACTAAAGGAAGCAGCTCGAGCGATGATAGCTAATGCCAACATAGCAGAAGGATACTGGGCTAAAGCAGTCAACACAGCTTGCCATACTCAAAATCGAAGTGCCATTGTAGCAGCCCATGACAAGACACCTTATGAATTGTACAAGGGTCATAAGCCTTCTATCTCATATTTTAAAATATTTGGTTGTAAATGTTATATTCACAACAATGGCAAGACTCAATTGAAAGCTTTTTGTGCTAAAGCTGATGAGGGAATATTTCTTGGGTATAACTCTCTTCATGCACAAGCTTATAGAGTGTTCAATAAATGAACTCTTGTTGTGGAAATAACATGTCATGTGGTATTTGATGAATTTGCTAATGAGTACAGGAACAAAGAAACTATAGACACATCAGTTCAAGTACTACCTAGTGAAACTGAAAATTCGCAGGACTATGTGGATCACATTGTTCCAGAGCAGTTTGAAGTTTCATTAGAAGAAGACAATGAAACTGGTACTAAACCAGTTGAGAACAACTTGGTCAATGAAGACATAAATCGTGCTGAGACCACAAACCCCACAACTGAAGCAGGGGGAAGAAATGATGAGAATACCGAGCCAACTAATGAACGAGCAACTGATGACGTCATCACGGAAGAGCCAGCTGAGGACCCAGCTGAAGCCATATTGCCCAAGTGGCTTCGAAGCCATCCAACTGACAAGATAGTTGGTGATCCAAGAAGTCAAGTTCAGACAAGAGAATCAACCGAGCATGCATTATTCACATGCTTCATCTCTCAAACTGAACCAGCAAACATCAAAGAAGCCTTAGAAGATTCAGAATGGATCATGGCTATGCAGGAAGAACTGAACCAGTTCACAGGAAATGACGTATGGTTTCTTGTTGACAGGCCAAAAACCTAGAAGGTCATTGGCACAAAATGGGTGTTTCGCAACAAACTGGATGAACAAGGAGTGATCACAAGGAACAAGGCTAGACTGGTAGCCAACGGTTACTCACAAAGTGAAGGGATTGACTTTGATGAGACATTTGCGCCAGTTGCAAGATTGGAAGCCATTAGACTGTTCCTAGCCTATGCAACTCACTTTAACTTCACAGTCTATCAAATGGATGTCAAGAGTGCTTTTCTTCAAGGAATGCTCAAGGAGGACGTGTATGTCGAGCAACCGCCAGGCTTTGAAATTGGTGATCAAGTCTTCAAACTGGAAAATGCTCTCTACGGATTAAAGCAAGCTCCAAGAGCGTGGTATGAAACTCTAACAACATTCTTGCTGAAAAAAGGGTTTCAAAAAGGAGTCATTGATCGAACTCTATTCCGAATAGAACGATCAACTGAGATCTTAATAGTTCAAATTTATGTGGATGACATAATTTTTGGATCAAAGAGCAAAGTTCTATGCACACGGTTCGCTCAAATGATGCAAAGCGAATTTGAGATGAGCATGATGGGAGAAATGACATTCTTCCTAGGACTCCAAGTGAAGCAGCTAAAAGATGGAATTCATATCAGCCAGGCGAAGTACACCAATGAGCTAGTCAAGATGTTTGGAGTAAGTAAATGAAAAACTCTCAAGGTTCCAATGAACACATCAGTTCAGCTAACTCTTGATGAAGAAGGAGAAACAGTTAGCCAAACTTACTACAGAGGAATCATTGGGTCCTTACTTTACTTAACAGCCAGCCGGCCAGACATCTCATATTCAGTCGGTCTATGTACGCGGTTTCAAGCCAAACTAAAGAAAAGTCATCTTGAAGCAGCTAAGAGAATTATCAAATATCTCAAAGGAACCATAAATCTTGGATTATGGTATCCCAGAGATGACAGTTTGAGTTTAATTAGATATTCAGACTCAGACTTTGGTGGATGTAAGATTGACAGAAAAAGCACCAGTGGAACATGTCAGTTTCTTAGAAGCAAACTGATATCCTGGTTTAGCAAGAAGCAGCATTCAGTTGCCACGTCAACAACTGAAGCAAAGTATGTAGCTGCTAGAAGCTGCTGTGCTCAAATACTCTGGATGAAGCAACAGTTGAAGGATTACAAAGGTGAAACTGAAGAAGTGCCTATCTACTGTGACAACAATAGTGCAATTGCGATATCTCAAAATCCAGTTCTACATTCAAGAACTAAGCACATTGACATAAAGTACTACTTCATCAGAGATCACATCGAGAAGGACATATGCATCAAATATGTCAATACTGAGAAGCAGATAGCCGACATTTTCACTAAACCATTGCCTGAAGCAAGGTTTATGGAACTATGCATACAGTTGGGACTGCTGGAGGTAGCATCACAGGATGAAGATGATGAACTGGAAGAAAAAGGCCAAGGGACCACTCCAGCTGAAGAGAGAAACTGAGTCAAAAAGACGAGAAACTGATCAGTTCGCCACATAATCCATCAGTTTGAAGTATATGCAAGAAGCTGCTGAGAAATGAGTAAACTAGAAATGATCAGTTTACCCCATCAGTTCAACTGAATCATCAGTTCAGTCGCTCAGACTGATGATCCAGTCAGTTATGCAGAACATACAAGCTGTAAATTGATCAAACTGACGAAGAAGTCATAGAAACTGAAGTAAACTTAAAAGGAAATACCAGTTCAAGGACCAGCTGAACTGAGAAGCAGCTGAAGAAGATCTGAGCAGTCAAGATCAGTCAGGAACTGATGAAAAGATATCCCAGTTGAAACTGATCAACAAAAAAACCATCAGTTACGGTCAAAAGTCTCAATAAGTGGAAATGGTAAAAACACGTGACATCCAAATGTTACCGTTGAATCATCTTTCTCTCTCCTCATTTATCCCCAACGGATAGAAATGAAAAGCCAATCGACGGGTCGATTGATCTAATCCGACTGTTGAATTTGGGGAGACCAAGCGCCACAACCGTTGGATGAACCCCCTCACATTCTATAAAAGGGATGGCTGAATTTTTATTTTTACTTTTACCGATCTCAAGCACAGTAAAGAATTCAAGCATCTCTCATTCATTATTTCTCGAAACTGTTCTAAAGAATTCTCATAAGTAAAAGCACCCAGTTCATAACTTCAGTCAAAGCCATTTTATCCCTATTAGATCATTCATCTCAAACAAAAACATCATGGCTGACAGACGCGCATCAGCTGTTCGACAAAACTTCAACTTCAGAATAACTGGTGATTCTTCACAAGGATTCCAAAGAAATCTCTACAGAGATAAGTTTCTGGACATAGGCACTTACAGAGAGAAGTGCTCAAACTCCGCCCTCTGCAACTCACTGATTGCAAAGATAGATGATAGTGGGTTGAAAAGCTTCACAGAAGAGTATCCATCGAAAATATATACAGAGGCCGTGGTTGAGTTTTATTTAAAACTCAAAGGGCTACGATGACAGAATCGAGATCGAAGTTCGTGGAGTCGAACTGATCATAACTCCAAAACTGCTCGGGAAACTGTTCAAGCTACCAACCATTGGAATGCGAGTGCAAGATGTTCAAGTAGATCAAGAGGAAGCCTACCGCCAATGGAAGTGGGAGGAATGCTTAGATGTGTACAAAAGCAGTACACTCATGTCTCTCCTTCATGAAGAATATAGGATTCTGGCCTCAGTTGCTGCTAGAATGATCACCGGAACAACTGGAAGCCACTCTGAAATGTCGGAGCACAAGTACAAGATATGTGCGGCAATCATCAGAGGGATCGACATCAACTGGGCTCAATACTTCTTTGAGCAAATAAAGAAGTATGTGGATATTGTGGAGAAGAACTGGTTAGCAACTGAGTTCTACCAAAAGATGTGCTATCCAAGTAGAATCAACATCATACTGGAGAAAATCTTTGACTCCATGGCAGAGGAGACTGACATTCTGATGATTAGCAAACTGGATTTTATACCAGTTACCGGAAAGAGGCAGCCGGCTGCAAGACCAATATCTATCAAAAGCAGTCAGCCAACTGCTGCTTCCTCCAAGAAAACTGAGGAGTCATCAAGAAGAAAGGGCAAGGAGATTGTAGTTGAAACTCCGCAAGAAGACTCCGATTCAGACGACAACATCCCAATAAGCCAGATGTTGGGAAGTTCAATTAAAGCGAAGCCTCTGCATCAAGTTCGCTTTGAATCACTGATTGATTCACCAGAAGAAGTAATATCTACAAGACCAATTCAGTTCAAGGAAAGAACTGGGAAGCCGAAGAAGAAGCCCTCAGCAGTTCAAACAAAAGGAAAGAAGAAGAAGAAGTCAGGGCCTCCACCTCCTCCTCAATTGCCTCCTCGTAACATCAAGATAATTGATATTATGCCAGTCAAGAATGATGATATAGTTCCTTACAGAGGAGTTCCCCCAAAGGATTCAGGAGCAGACTTCTTCAGAACTGTCTGCCCGCCGATGGGAGAAACAGAAGATAACATTAGAGCTCTATCAAGAGCTGAAATTATCAAATGCTGGGCTGATGAACAAGTCCAAAGGTTTATAGCTGAGAACTTCATCGAGGATGTGACTGGACTTCCTACTCTGTATGAAGCTCTAACAAGGTACATCTAGTGGTATCTTTGGAGACACTGCTTCAACTCTGAAGCCCATTTTCTCCTAACCACACTGCACGGGATGAGCTTCTGGAGGAGGGAAGAAAGATGGAGTATGGATTGGGCTGGACAGGAGACTCCAGAGCAAAATCCAGTCATCACATTGAAAAGAATGCTTGCCATTTGAAGGAACCACCCACGTCCTGCTGAGCAAACTCTGGTGGAAGCAATGAATGACTTGCTTATCTGGGCAAATATCAGACTGCCACCTCGTCGAACTCAAGCTGAGCAGCAACAATGGAAAGCCCCTCAAGTTCAACAACATTGGATGCTCACTGAACAGCTAAAACTCAGACGGGAGCAGTTGAAGGAAGGGCAGGAGCTGTTCAATCAAGAAGTTCAGAGAAGCCATCAAAGGGCTGAAACTTCTGTAGCTCACAACGCAAGGGAAACTACCATAACGTCTGTGGTCAGGCAGTTAATATTCGAAGAAACCCCTCACCCAGATGACATCATCATTGATCTTCTGGATGACTCACCTGAGGAGCCAGCCGCTGATGAGCGCACAGCTAGTGATCTGGAATTTGAGGAAATGCTCAAGTCCCCCACTCTGCTAGATCTCCCAGTTGAGGAAGAACTACAAGAATCAACTGAAGAGACTCAACTGCCCGAGGAGCAAACTGAAGCACAAATTGCTCCTTTTCTCGAGTCAACTCCAAAGATAGCTGAGCATGACCAGTCAGCTGACCAGATAGCTCAAGAAGCTGAACAATCTATATATCAAGGTACACTTGCCATAACTGTGTACATTGATCCAATACAAAGAGCACTCCAAGTTGTCGCTCAAACTGCCGCGCTAGAGACCTCATCAGAGTCAATTTATGATGAGATCATCGCTATAGAGACAGATGAAATTTCCCACACAGTTCCTTGCGAGGAACTTGTTGGAACTGAAGAAGGAGAGGAAGCGGACTCAAGAGCAGTCCAGTTCGAGGCTCAACCCAGGAGTTCTATAGCCCAGCTCTCTCCACACTATGTGGAACTGATTGAGTCCCTACAACAACAGACTAAACTGTATGACTCCCTGCAGCAATAGGTTAAACTGCACACTGAGCAAATCAAGCAGCTGCAAGCACAACAAAGACTCTAGTTCGCTGAAACTGAGTCAGCTAGCAGCACCGAGGATGATGATGAGGAAGCCCACCGAACCGCTGGCCAAGAGAAGAAAAAGTGATCACAAGAAGGACTAGAGGCTGATCACACTTAAACATGATTAGAAAAGCCTTAAGTACACTTCTTGTTAATCAGTTGTAATTATCTTTTGATTAATATTTATAAAAGTTTATCTTTTTATTTTTTAAATAAATGTCAAGCTTTACATTTATTTTGAAATTTTGACCGTTGCAAAACAATGACACGTGTCAAGGTCATTAATTGCCAACGACCAAAAGAAATCAGAGGCTAGTACTATTTCAACCATCATATCTATGAGCCTGTCCCAAAACTCATAAAAGCCTCTCTCCCTCAAGCCTCTCAAAAAGCTTCCTCCTCCTAAAAATCTCAAAACATCTTCTCTCTCAAAAGATCTTGAATTCTCAACAATTCTAGCCAACCTCAAAGATGGCCGAATTATCCAGATCTTCAAATTCCTTCAAAAACCAACTTATGAGAGATAAATTCCTTGACAGATAGAAATTTCAATTGATTCTTGATGAATCAAAGAATCCAATCCTTCTGTCAAATCTTCACAAAACAGGAGTTCTTCACTACCTGGAAACACCACCAAAATTCTTTAGACAAAATTTGGTGAGTGAATTTCTGCTTCAAGCAAAATTATCTGCAGATGGGAAGATGATATCTTCAGTGATTCAAGGAAGGATGTTACACATCAATGAGAAAATAGTTGCTGAAGTATTCCAACTCCCACAAGAAGGCCCACTCGTTCAAGATCTAAAGGAATCTGCAGAATCACACTGGAGAGAATGGAAAGCTTTATCCTGCAACAAGCAATTCAGTTTTACCACCGCTAAAACTGATCTCAAGCCCGAGTATAGAGTTCTACTTGACATAACGAAGAAGATGATGTTCGGAGCAATTGGAAGTCTAAGCCAACTCACCCAAGAGATATACAAGGTCATGATTCACCTTGCTGAAGGAAGACAAACAAACTGGGCAGAATTTGTCTTTCAACAATTCAAGCATCAAGTCATCAAGGCTGCAGACTCAAAGAAGTCTGGCAAATTTGAGTCCAAGGTCGGACTTGTTCTAAGGATGAGCAAAATGCTTGAAGACCTGCTGAAGCTCCCAAGTGATGAATCACTACCGGTTCTGATCTCCGACTGGATCCCCAAGAAAAGAACTGCTCATCTACAGTCCCTGAAGAAGAAGAGAAGAGGCAAGGCCAAGATGAGCAACCAGAGTTCAAGCAACTCAACTGCCAATGCCGTTCACTCTCCAAAATCAAAGAAAGGATCACCAGTTCATTTCCAGGTTTGCTCTGATCCAGATGAGCTTATTCCATTCATTGGAATACCCCATCCAAACTATGGAGCATACTACTTCAGAGACACATGCCCTCCGCTCCAGCTGACTGAAGAAAATATTCGCACTTTCTACAGTGGTGAATATGCAGTCAAAAGTGCACAAAAGGAAGTGACCAATCTTCTTCTCACTCACTTCACCGTTGTTGCACAACGAGATCAAGAGTTATACAAACAACTTCACCGATATTTCTATTGATACAACTAGAGACATTCTATGTCTATCCAGTCTCACTTCTTGCTAACTGCCTATCATGGCATGAGCTTCTGGCAAAGAGAAGAAACTTGGAGCATCAAATGGATAGGATCATCAAATCCATTTTCTCCAACCATTGTGCAAGTTCAGCACATCATGAATCACCGAATGGTTAACAAGATTCCAGCAACCGCCTTACTGGCCGAATTTAAATCCAGATTCATGTTTCAAGCAGTTGGAACTGCAAGTCAACTAGTCAACTGCCCAACTGGCTCACTTTGTTGTCAGCTGAACTTTAATAATTTATCAAGTCAGTCAGCTGAGCCATCTCAACGAACTCCATCTGCTGACCAAAGGATAGAACCCCACCTATCCCACACTGCAGTCATAGCTTCTCAAATGAATACAAGGCATAATGATGCAAGAGACAGTGACGATGAAGATACTGCCACGTCACCAAATCTCCTATCCAAAAGCTATGTGACTCCACTGCTCACGTCAAGCTCAAAAGGTGCGCAGTTGACCAAGAAAAATGATCAGTTTCAGTCATCGCCAAAGGGAATCTCACACTCCCTTAGTCAAAGGATGAAGAGCTCGTCAGTTGAGATCCAGCTTCACCTTCGCCAAGCCAAGAAGACGGAAAGGCTGCACCATCAACGCACAAAACTGCATCCAAAGAAAGCAATGCAGCTAGTCTAGCTAGGCCCTTCAAGAAGCAGAAATTGTCTACAGAAAAGCCGAGCAACTGATCAAACCAACTGATCAATTCAGTTGCAGCCTCAACTGCAGCCAACTCAGCAATGGCAACTGAGTATCAAAACTCAACTGCTCAACCAACCGCCACGTCATCAATCAATTGGACTGTATCCCAACTGACTAAGAAAATGAAGCCTCCGTTTCCCATGGTGGATATTAAAGCTCTTGAGCGCAAAATGAGAAAGGACAAGTCTCTAAATCTAGAGATGCTAAATGCACGTCTTGGCCCGGATGTCTTTCAACAGATTTATCGACCGTTGGCAGTAACTGGATTGCTTCCCTTCTTGACACAATTGCCGGTCAAGAACATACCTAATTATATCGCCGAGTTCTACTATAATGAAACTATCAACAACGACAACATCATCTCCACCGTAAAGAATCAGGTGATCACAGTCACAAAGGACACAATGATGTCCACTCTTCACCTTCCCGGTATAGGCCCAGACGTGATGGACCTAAATCTGCCATCCAAACATGAGTTATGGAAAATCTGAAAGCTTTCTCACGTGCACCATAACGAGAGTTCGCACAGATTAAAGGAGAGCTTGCAAAGTGATATCATCCAACTTCTGGATATCACCAGCCATAGTATCCATGGCAACTTCGAGATCGTCCATCTCTCCGAGATCAAGGCTCATCTCACAGCCGCCCTCTACTTTGGATGTCAAGCCGACTGGGCTTCCTACAGCCTTGCGCAACTGAGAGCCAACGTCGAGCGAGCGGCGTATGATCCATCAACTGGCACATTCCGAGAAAGAGTCGGCTTTATGAACCGCATAAGCCACATCATACAAAGCCAGTTTAATGAGATCATACCAACTGGTGAACTACTTGGAAGACAGGACATGCTCCCCACAATCTACTGCCATCAGCTCCCGAAGCGTCCACACCCACAAGGGACCTCCAACTCAGATCGTAAAGTCACCCTTGGAGGCAACTGTCAGCTCCACTGATGAAAGAGAGCTGATGCTGGAGAGTGCATCTCTTTTAAGGCTGAGTGATCAGCCCACAATATCAGCCAGCTCCCAACCTCCACCTTTAGTCCAAAGCGACTATATTGAGGTTGATTTTGAAGCGGTTCTCGACCACCAGCTCCGAAGCTGCTTTGGTCTCATTAAGGACTCCGACTCCTCCCTCTTCGCGCAACTGTGGTGGTACTTGCAGTACCATATTTGGCGCTTTTAACTGGATGAGTCAACTATGTTCCACCTCATCCACACCCGAGGCTCCGCCTTCTGGATCAACGAGGGCACATGGAGTCGAAACTGGATGAATCATCCACTGTCCTCACCTTGAACGCTCTCGGAGGTCATGGATTCGATGATCAAGCGACTCCAGCTCGGGATACCCGCTGATGCCCCTCTCCCCGATAATGAACCAGCCAACTCCTCGTGCGCACTCTTCGTTGGTGATCCACCCATCCCTTCAACTGATGAGATCTTCACCAGCTTGGCCCCCATGAGCTTCAGAGAGCAAGACATCTCTGATCCAGGTTAGTTCATACCAACTGAAGATGCCTATATATGGCTTTCTCCGCCCATACAAATACCTTCAGTTCCTACAGCTCATGATGACAATTTGGCAACCGCCTTCCAAATTTGTCATTACCATCATGTGATCCACTTTACCTTTTGGATGATGCCAAAAAGGGAGAAGATGGACAGTATGATGATGGACAATATGATGGATGCATGACTCTTTGGGATCAAATTCAAAGAGAAATTCATTATGAGGGGGAAGATCAGCTTCAGGGGGAAGCATGGACGCTACAAGAACTGCCAGCTGGAAAAATAATCTAACTGAGCTGAGAAATTCAAAATTGCTAACTGAAATTCCAAACTGCCAAGAGAGCTGAAGCCAGAAGACTCCTGGAGTGTATTGCTTAAATCAGCGTATCTTGGAATAAATGCTCCTTCAAAGATCTTGGAATTTAATGAAGATCGATTGGCAGAGTAACGACTACTTCAACCAAATGATCCAAGCGATCATTAAAGACCACCTGCCGTTGATAAGCTAACAGAGCCACTGATCAAATGGACAATGGAACTCAATGGTCATAAAATCACTCCTCTATAAAAGATGGGTGAATCAGAGTTTTAAACACTTTTCGCAAATACAACTCTTGCCAACCTTCGCATATATAAGCAGAGCTTTTCTTTCTCCCTCCCACTCAAGCTCAAGTGCAACGTTTGATAAAAACTGCGAAAGTCAAACTGAGAAGAAGAATTCACTGAATCAAGATATCCAGCCAGTTGTTGACGATCCAGCCAGGGCAGCCTTCTCAGTTCCAGCTATTCAACGATCAACTACTCAGCTCAATCAAAGGAGCACATCAGTTGATACCCCCTTGTTCAAGTCTAACCTCTTGAAGATCAAAAGAGATCTAAAACCTTGTAAAGACGACAATAGCACCTACCTTCCTAGCGAGCAGTTAGGGACTTCAAGTGTGAGCCGTCGACCAGCTGAGGTAGCGAGCAGTTACCAGGTTCAGCCAACTGTCATTCATTGTGTAATTTGTAAAGAAACTCAAGTTATATAGTGAATTTGCCCTTCTGCAGAAGGAAGAGAGGACGTAGAAGTTTGAGACTTCGAACCTCTATAAATCTCTTGTGTGCTGTACTATATTATTCATTGCATATCTCTAACTGCACACAATATCACATAAGATGCACTTAAACTGTCTCAACTAATTATCAAGCTTGTGCATAGATAAGTTTCATCAAGCGAGTCAAAGGGATCTGTTATTCCGCAATCAAAGTAAAAGTTTTTGAATCAGTTTATTCACCCCCCCTCTAAACTGATACCGACTCGCCCAGGACCAACATTTATGATCCAGCAGTGATCACCATCGGTCACCAACTCACATGTCTTTAAAAGATGAGCTACCCCAGAGAAGACTGCGGAACTTTTGAGAATTTGGAGAACATTTAGTTAAGTTTTTCTGTGAAGAAGTTCACCGAAGCACTAAAGTCTCATGCTCAAAGAACTCAGAAAATTAAAAGTTCCAACTGATAAGAATGAGCCTTAACGCTCTTCGAGCTAGCTGTTGAAGATTTTCAGCCAGAGTTGTTCTCTCAGTCACCGTGCTTAAGTGATCAACTACCCCAGCTCAGACGCAGATGCGTAAAGGAGCAACCTAGTTGATACCAGTTTCAAGACTGTACTATTGAAGATCGAGCGAGATCTAAAATCATGAAAAGATGGGCAATAGCACCTTATCTCTCCAGCGAGCAGTTGGGGATCGCAAGTGTGAGTTGTTGACCTACCGCCTGAGAAAGTTGAGAGTATAGCTTCCGAGACAGCAACTGTCTTTACTGTGTAACTGTAATAAAGGAACTTTACACTTGTATAGTGAATTTCCCTTCTACGGAAGGAAGAGAGGACGTAGAAATTGAGCTTCGAACCTCTATAAACTGCTTGTGTGCTTTGCTTTAATTTTCAGTTCAGTTGCATGTTTTTAACTGCACACTATAAGCACACACAGTACTCCGAGCTAGCAGATCTTCTAAACCGATCTCTACATAGCACGGATGATATTTACGAGCCAAAACAGGCCCTTAATATTCCATATCTAGTTCAGTTTTGTAATCAGTTTATTCACCCCCTCTAAACTAATTCTGACTCACCCCGGGACCAACAGTCACCCATCCCACCATTGCCTAGGTTAAGCACACTTAACTTTGGAGTTCTGGTGGAACGAGCGCCATAAAAGAAAATGCACCTTGTGGTATGAGTAGCACCAATCAAACCCTTTAAGCTCTCCTCAACTATACAGTCCCATTCTTGTATAGCCTCAGAATCTCTCTCTTTCGGGTGGATTCGGTTCATTCATGTGCCCCTTCACTTGGAAGTCTTATAAGAGCCACTTTTTGTCCGTGCCTTACACCGACAATCACTCCACGCTTCAGTCCCGGATGTTACACACACACACACCCCGAATAGAATCACCGCACAAGAATAGTTTTAAGAGCTCTGACTATTTTGAGACACATTGTTACGGTTGTGTCTTAGACTGGAGATTAGTGTTCTAGTCATCGTATATTGAAACACACTTGTTAATACATTGTTAAAAGGAGTCTCGAGAGAGATTTTCTGTGAGAACTAGATTGGATAGATATCTAGGTTGAGGGGATCTCACGATTCAATTCAGCAAAAGAGGCTGTACGGGTTGAACAAGTTTGGAAAAAGAGGTCAGTATCATGTAAAATCCTAAGTAAACATGACACTGGAGTAGTAAATTATTTTCCACGGACTTGACAAGTCCCCCTTACGTAGATCAGATTATCGAACAGGGTTACCAAACTTCTATGTGCTTTATTTTCTCCAAAAACATAACATTCACAATAACGTTCTTGAACATTATTGTGAACATCTCTAAACATTCGCTAACTTCTCTATGAACGTTGTGCAGACAAATACGTTTCACACAGGGTGTGCAATTTCACCATCGTTTGAAATTCAGACCACTGATATCTCTGATTTATTAGAATAGTTGATAGGGACATTGAAAACATCAATCCTCATGGTGGTAGAAACAACAACACCATTATTTTTCTATTCAGTAGACATATTTGAAAATAAGAGTTTTCAAATAAAATCTTAGTTTACGATTATTGTTTGTTTTGTTTACTCCAAACAACAACAACAACAACAACAACAACAACAATAATAATATGCAACAATATAAAGTTTATTATGCTAATAAGCCAAACAAAAATATAATGCTAAAGCTACACAATGCAATAAAAAATATTACATTGATAAAATTAACACAAACTATATGATGATGCAGTAAAAAGCAACTAATAAAATAGCAAAGCTAAATAAGAAGAACAAAAATAATATGAACTAAAAATAAATAAAATATTTAAATAGTAAGAACAATTTAAATATCAAGATTAGGTTTAGAAGAAATCAGAGACATGTGGAGATCACAGTTTCCATAAATCAAATTCGCCACATATGAGCATTTGATTATCAGGATACAACGGACAAAGCGGAGCTACTTCCGGCGAAAGCCGATATGTACAAAAGTTTGGCTATTCATCCTAGTGATGTTTATGCATACATTAGCACTCACATAAATTGTTTTATTGATATATTTTCTCCTCTCAAATGATCATATTCATGCATTGCTATTAAGCTTATTTACTGAACATGATGTTCTACTTGTCTACCAATAACGAGCCAAAAGCAATTCACCAATTTCATTATGCTTTGCCAAAATGAAAACATTGCAATGCATTTCTATCTTCACCAAATTTCTTGTAGCCAAACTTAATCTTGTCATAACGGCAAATAAATTATATAAAACATGTATTGGGTGTTTTTAAATATTTTTGGAGACACCATAAACCAATGAAATTATAGAAGTTACAAAAAATATTATCAAACATATAAACAATAAAAGAAAGTTAAAAGACCTATACTGATTGAGAAATGTGAATCACCATTCTTTATCTATTGAGCATGGCCTATGGGTGATAAAAAAGTGAAAAGACTATTATTTCATCACCAATCTTCCTTTTCATAATGACGTTGAAGAAAAAAGAATCATCCAAATCTATTTTCTAAAACAGAAGAAGTAGAAGTCGACAAAATCAATAAACATTCAACTCCTACAATTTTTAGAATATCAAAACATCATCTCCATAATTAATTTCACCGAATGCATGGTTTGACTCTGTAAATCTTTTTAGAAACGATGATTCACAATTTCACATAATCAAAAAATCTCAAAAAATGGAAATTCTACAAAAATAATAAACTCTTAAAAAACTATAGAGAAAATAGAACAAATTTAGTACAGTTATTGCACTCAACAAACCAAAAATTTATGAAACAATTTATGCACTTGGAAGATTATGGTTAAAAACTTGAATGTAACAGTCTGTTTCCAAATTATGTGTTAAAATATTTATTAATTTGTGAAATGTAACCATTTCAACTCACAAAAAATGTGATATTGTAATTATTCAAGTTGTGGATGTGTCCAAAGTCGCACCCCTAGATATGAAGATAGTTTGATTAATTGAAATTTTGATTTATTGAGTTTAAATAGATTTAGTGTGATTTTTAATTTCACACAAATACATACATATACATTCAAAAAAGGACAATATGTACAATTTATTTATTTAGTAGAAAAATATTATATATGTACATATATAAGTGTATATATATTAGGATTGAATTTTCTTTCATTTTTTACTTCCCATACGTGTCATTAGTTGGTACTATTAGTTTGATGTGTCAAAATAAGGTTAAGCAAATGATGAGTCACACTTTAATATAATTATTTAATATATCAAAATAAATTTGCAATGATTTAAATTGGAAAATTCATTCTCTACGCATTTCTATCTCAAATTACATATTCAAAGGAAAGAAGTTATAATCTATTCATACACGAATCAACTTAATCTCTTCTCTTGTTCAAGGAATGTTTTCATTTGATAATTTAATTATCTTAACACTTATGCATGCATTAAATTACTTTATTTCACGATTTTTGCAACAAGAACATATATATTTTGTAACTCATTCTAATATCTATATCACATGCAACCAACAATATATTTTAGAAGTGATATACACATTTGGTAATTTGTTCATACATATGTTCTTCAATATGTTTGATTAATTAATTAATGTTTGCATGTAATGAAATAACAAATAAAATAAATAGAAGTTTAACCCTCAATCCCATTTAGCTAATAAATATAAAATTCACGTGATCTATTTATCATAAATTGGAGGAAATTTGCAACTTTAAGTGGTCTTTAATTTACTTTGTATGCTAGTTAGTCTAATTATTTAAAGTACTTAAGCAATAATATGATTTTGAGGATCATTATGTCAGGTGAAATATTAAATGAAAGTTTTTAGCTCACGGGAACACATATACAAATTTATATATTTATATATTCTTCTTCCATCTCTATATAATTAGCAATGACTATATGCTAAAATGAGTTCAATTGAGAATGAATATATATAACTTTTAACTAAATATGAGGTTAGTTAGTAAGCCCATTGCATTAGACATTTTATTATATTCCAATTGTTTGGCCATTTCAATGATTTCAAATATTGACCTTTAACATAATACTAAGTTTATATCATGACAAGACAATTTTCAAAAGTTTCATTTAGAGTTCAAGAAATTGCATTATTTAATTTAGAGCACCAATTCAAAATATATTGCATACTTGAAATCGAATATGCTATTTATAAAATGTATTTTCTTATTTTAATTAATTTCTAGGTGTGGTGCAACTAAGACATTAAGTTTTAGTTATTTGCTTGATTCAACTTTGAAGTTAAATTTCAGGTGTGGGAAGTCACTAGTTTCAGTTTGTCCTTGTTAATGTGATTTTATGATGTTTAGAATTTTATACTCATTTGTGAGTGTTACTGGATCATCTATTCAGTTGTCTTTCAGATTTTACCTCATTATTGTGCACAATCATTTAGCCAGGGACCATGAATAGGTTTGGGATTTTAATTGATCCTTGGAAGCTTGATTCAATTCATTTTCATATATCAGTGAATAATATATATCTCATTTTATATCAACTTGGACAAATAATTTTGCATAATGCTCCCACACTGAGTATATTCGTGTATCCTCGTCCCATATATTTATATTTTTAGGTTATCGAGCTTGGAGCCATGTGGGAAGTCGAATGAAAGTCTAGAACATTCATAATCATTTTCAGCTTGATTTTATTTGACATGCCTTTTAGATTAGGGTGTTACATTGAAGATCAAGAATTTCACGATAAGAAGAGAATTATAAATAGAATGGGATGAAAGAGATAGATATATTTATAGTGTTTATGAATAATAAATTGAGGGTGTTTTAGTGAAAATAAGAAAAAAATATTGTTGAGAACACGGTATATCTAAAGAGAGAGATCTATTTATAGTGTTTATGAATAATAAATTGAGGGTGTTTTAGTGAAAATAAGAAAAAAATATTGTTGAGAACACGGTATATCTAATACAGTGGGGGTGGGATTAATGGTCAATCCCCTTTTTGAGGAATAATGAATCATAGAGGAATGATGATTTCTAATATGAAAAAATATACCATCCATATGAATAATATTGAAATTGGAAATGGTTATTTTGTTCCTATCCCCATTCATTCACGGGATGAGAGACCTTTTTTCTTCGACACATGCCGACACTTGCTCTCAATTGGACTTTTGGTACAACTACTGGGTTCACCTTAGAATCGGGCTCATCAGAGGAGTGGCACCACATCCAATCAACATATCTTCTGCCTTGTGCTCAATGCTCTCCGACACAACTTAATGAGGTGTCCAACTTATTGTTTATCTTTACAATCAGAGTACGCTCGCATGCGCTCTCATACTCATAGTCACAACCCTTCATAATCCTCGGCTACCCTAACCAATCCGGGCTAGGGAGGATTAAGACTGATAAAGAAACTTGCAAACTTGCGATCTGTGACATCCCCATTTAATTTGTGGCCGTCCTTGGACATGCAGCATGCACTCATCCCTTAAGGACTTACACTCGCTATCTTAAGCCACAAGGCACCTACTCCGTCATCCATCCTGGCAAGTGTATACGAGTCCTTCTCCCGAGTGCTCGAATCACCTACTACGGTGCCGCCCTAAGGTTACACAAGTTCTCAACCTGAGTGCTTGGATCACCAACTATGGGGAGATCTTTAGGAGGATCACCGCCCAACAACTGACTAACAAGTAGTACCCACATCGTCTATACAAGACGTACCTATGAGTCAGGTGGCTTTGATACCAAATGTCATGGGACATGAGACCCCTTTTTCTCCAATGGACACTTGCCCTCAATAGGACACTTGGGAAAATTACTGGTTGCTCCCTTGCCATCGGGCTCATCAAGGGAGAGCATCAACACCTAACCAACGTTCCTTCCATCTTGTGCTCAATGCCCGCCGATGAAACTCAATGATGCATTTAGCTTTTTGTTTGTTTTTACAATTAGAATACGCTCGCATGCACTTACGTGTGTCATAATCATAACCATCGAGAATTCTCAACGATTTTAGACAATCCAGGCTAGGGAGGATCGAGTGTGATAAAACAACTTGGAACGTGTGACTCGCCCACTTAATTTGTGGTTGTCCTCAGACATGCAGTGTGCACTCACCTTTCAAGTACTTACACTAGCTTCCTTAGGCCATGAGGCACCTGCCCCCTCGTCCATCCCCATAAGGCTATGTGAGTCCTCTTGAGTGCTCAGATCACATACTATGGGGCTCTCATAACTCCTGAATTCTTGGATCACCAACTATATGGAAAACTTTAAGAGTATCACTGCCAAGCTACCAATCAACAAGTAGCGCCCGCATTGCCCATACAAGGCAGGCATAAAAGTCAGGTGACTTTGATACCAAATATCATGGGATGTGAAACCTTTCTTTCTCCGATTCTTGCTGACACTTTCCCTCAATGTGACTTTCAAGACAACTATTGGTTTAGCCCAAGTGCATCACAGTCTCAACTCTCGACAATCCTAATGATCCTAGCCAATCTAGGCTAGAGAAGATTGAGCGTGATAAAGCAACTTGTGACCTGTGACATCAATGATGGAGATCTTGATATCATTATTAAATTATTATTTAGAATTTGATTATATTTTATTATCTATTTAGATTACGTTATCAATTATGAATTTTATCTAAATTAAGTTTTATACTTATTGTCTTCCAAGTTTCTCATATATATTAAATAGATATATCTAGATTGTTATGAGATGAGTTGAATTTAATGATATTGGTGTGTAATTCAGTATTTTTGTGAGAATCAATGATATTATCATTATGTTCTTCCACGTATTCACAAAATCAACAGATTATATACGCTTCTATCTGCATCACACACCTTATATATATCCGATATACAAGATAATTTGTCATGTAACAAATATGTCATCGAATAAATTTTTTGGTATGTGTGGATGGATAGATCTAAGTTACTGACATGCAAATACATTCCTAAATATAGAAAATGGCATGAACTTTTTTTATTTTGTCACATCATCTTGAAACGATTTCGTTTTAACACTAAGTTAACTTCTTAAAAAAACACGCACTGTACATGTATGGACTATTTAAACTATCATCTAATTCAAAATATTTTTATATACTGTCACTCACTATTATATATTACATTATAAATTATCAGGTGTTTTTAAATACACCACCACTTTTTCTTTACATACCACTTACATATCACACAATTTAATTTTTTTCTTCATTTTTTCTTTACGCACTATAGTAATTATCTCTTTTACCCAAATTAAATTTAAATTATTAAAAACATAAAAAAGATAAGGGAGGTAGCAATCAAGAACCCAGAAATATCAACTTCTTCATTCCCGCATCAGCGCCACATCAAAAGTTAACACCCACCAACTTCTAATACATTTTTTCCACAATGCAAAACCCAAAAGGCAACTTCTAGGGTCCTACTTATACACATCATACATATATACATATTGATTTTATTTACAATATTCACTTATATAATTAATTTAATTCAATGATTTAATTTTTTGATATTAATGTTCAAGATATTAGATAATATAAATTTTAAAGTATAGGTTTCGTATTTATTTAATTTTAAAAAATCATGAAAAGAGAACAAATAAACAAATATACTACGCAAATAGATACATGCATAAAAGTTTGGAGAGAGAATATATATTATATACACTACAAAATGGAAAGAGAGAATAAATGAGAGAAAAAGAGGAGAGAGAAATGAGAGAAAAAAAGAGAGGTGAGAGAGAACATGTAGAGAAAGTAATTAAAAAATTGAGGAACTTGGGTTCCAAATTTGATAGCCAATTCCAAGAATTTGCCACTATGACAGCACCACAATGGGTGGGACTCAAGTTCCAACTTCCAAGTGCTTGGGAGGTAGTGAGAAACCTCCATTGCAACCACCCTAATAATAATAATAAAATCGGCGAGACTCACTAAGCAAGGCAACAACGATGGTGTTCTTGATGGGCACCGACGATCATTCCTATGAGGATTCCAATGACGTCCGCATTGTGTCCCTCCTCGATAGTAAGTTCAAGTTTCAGATTTGCTACAAATTGTTGGGGAAGAAGATGGGTGGCGGGTTTGCAGAAGATGGCCAACCTGAAATTGCAGATCTGCAAATTTGATGATGGATGCATATTTTCTTTTTTTGAATTTATTTTGTTTAATTTTTCAATTATTTTTATTTTTGATTTAGTAAGGACATTTAAATAGTTTTATCATTTAGAAAAATTGGTGTGCATTTAGATGCACCATAAACTACTCTTGTTATTATGAATCCAAGTATAGTTGATAAGATGAATATTTCCATAATATGAATTTGTTACCTTTATTCCTTTGAAAAAAAATCCTAGGAGGTGATTGATATAAAATAATTGAATTAGATATGAATGGAATGAATGTTTGAATGAAATGAAAATTCCTATGTTCGGTATGTCTGCGAAATGAAGAACGAAATGAAATATTATTTTATTTTTTATCTTATAAATGAATGTTTTATATACTTTCAAATTTCTTTATAATTGAATAAAGTATAGTAGTTAATATTATCAACGCTTGCCATAATTATTTTTCTCATGTTAGTAAATTACATTTTTCATTTTTAGTATCTGATTTTTTTCTAATATTTTTAGAAAATTTTAATTTATTTATTTTATTAAAAAAATTATTATAAAGTATTTAATTAATACATATATACAATTTTTCTACCTTAATAAAAATATGTTTACTTTGTTGAAAAATAGTTTATCATTTTAGTTTTTCATCTGAACATATTAGATTATATCAAATACATAATTAGTTTTTTTTTTGTTGGACTATATTTATATGTTATATTTATTTTGGTACCACTTTCATTTTTCTTTAATAAAATCTTAAGAAATATCAAACATTTATTTTAATATATATTTTTAATTTTTTAAATAATAATAATAATTATTATTATTATAATAATAAATTATTTATGCAAATTTTTAAATTAATTTTTTATATATGATAAAATAATATTAGAAGACATGATTATATGTGAATATATCATATATTATTTTTTTTTGGTTGAATAAGAACAGTTAAATCCACAGGTGGTGGGTGAACTTTTGAGAATAACGTTGGTTCGTTCGATTCTCAATTCTAAAAATCATATCAACAAAAAAGGGTATTTCTAAATGCCCCACAGAATTTTCCTTACACACCACACTTACTCTTCATATCATCAAAATTGTTAATTTTTTTTTTCATTTTTGCTTTACACACCACACAAAAAGACCAGTATACCCTTCAACCTAAAAAAATTAAAATTTAGAATTTAACTTGAATTTAAAAGAAAAGGGAAATAGATCCCAAATACCCAAACTCTTCCATTGTTGAAAAAACCGTGAGAGGTGCAGAGATAGAAGATTGAACATGAGGAAGATTAATCAAAATCGAAGCGAATCAAGAAGCATCAAACTTTAATTTTTGAATACTCGAGAAACCCGTGAGGTATGAGCCCATGGAACAAGTTTGTAAGTATTTTCATTCTCTTTATGTTATTTAGAGCTTTATGTAAATTTCTGATTTTATGTGAATTGTAACAATTTGTTAGTTTAAATTGCTATAATATGTTTCAAAGATGAAACATAATGAATTTTAAGGTGAATTAGTATGAATCATAATCTCCATGTTTGTCCTCCAGATTATTGTGCCGAGCTGTTCCTTTTGAATTATGGGTTGTAGGTTCATAAACAAGTTCTTGAATATAAATGTTGTGGTTCATTAGCATGTTTTTGAATATGCGACTAGTGCTTCTATTCAAATTCCACAGTCGCAGTAGCATTTGTTGTTTTTAGTGGATCATAAATAAGTTTTTAAATAGGAATAATGTGATTCATTTTGGTTTTATATACTAGAAGACTTGTCTTTGTATATTTTTCTGATAATATGATGATATGAAATGAAAGTTATTACAATCACTGTTTGCATTTAGATTATGTTCTATAATTGTTCTATGCAATGTTCCATATACTTACATTGTAGATGATATGGTGTGGGGAGTCACACAGTAAGATCATATCATTAGAACCTTGTAATGTATAATGTATTAAAAGAGCTCACGGCTTAGATGGTCTTGAACACACCATCGGTACACTGTAGAATAATCTGACAAGTTAGTTTATCTTGATTAACTGATTATTCTAGTACACTTATTAGTATTGAGGAGGATCACGATAGGATACTATTCTCTGTCTCTGACCCAGTTATTGAGAGAATAAAGATCCACAGAGTTCGGGTTCTGAACTCATGTGATATTGGCGAGCTTATGTGTGCGTTGATTATTACTTTGATTTATCAATGAGTGAGACCTTTTCGTAGATCAAACTCGATATCTTGGGTAAGGACAATGTATACATGATGTCTCGAGCAGTATGCATGAGCACCGTGTCCTGGTGCGGCAGGTTGATGATGTTCTCTTGAGGAAACACAAGTTCATGTTGAAACCCTGCAGGTAGAATTTATTCCTTACATGATAAAGCTCGTGTGGTACTACTCAAGGTTTTAGATGTTAATTAATTATAGCTGTCAGAGGCTGACATAATTAATTAATGAACATTATATCTTAAACACGGGGAATGGCTGGACTAAAGGAGAAAGCATATTCGTAAATATGTATTAAATTGGTAGATCGGTTTTACTTCTTTAGTGGAATAAAAGTAAAACTTAATTTATTTAATTATATCCTAAGTTTATTGGATATTAGATATTAAATAAATTAGTGAGCCAATTTAATATTCTTCTAGATCCATGTTGTAGCCCAATATGACTGAAAATAGACTGGATATAGAACTTGAGATAAAGGCCCAGCTTAGTAGGGCTGGAGCATGAAATTTCACCCCTCCCTATATATAAAGGGGGGCACGAAATTTATACATTATATGTCATAAGAAATCAGCCCCTCTTTATCTCTCAAAGTTATCCACAGATTTCACAATTCTATCTAGTAGATTTCAGCCCACTCTGAATCTAGATACAGTCCGGGAATACAACAGAAGATCTTAGAGTAGAATATTGTGGTAGTCGATTTTGTTGACATAAGTGGCGCCTATCATTGTTCATTCAACAACAAGATTAGATCTGTAATCTTGTCCTCAGACCGTCTGTCGATTTGTAAGTAGATTTGTTTTCTATGTCTTCCGCTTTATTAGAATCGAATCTGTTTTACATGCTATTTGATTAGACTGTGATAAACATTCATGTTACATAAAATTATGATTTGCATGAACATGGATTAATGAACAACCAAATAGATCCTGCGGTGGTTTAATTCGAAAAAAAACCCCAACAGAAATAAATTTACAGTACATGATTCTTCTCCACCAAATTGCAGATGTCGACCACAACCACCACCATCTCTTCTTCTTCTTCTTCTTCTTCTTCTTCTTCTTCCCCACCTTACTTCATTTCTTTTCTCTGCTTTCACCGCGAGTTATTCTAAAATCACAATTCAAACAGAATAAAGAAAGTGTTCGAAAATACATTTTCGAAGTAATAGAAAGTGATTTGAAATTTTCATTTTCGAACGAAGTTGAAAGCAATTTTGATGTTGTTCGAAAATTACTTTCCGAATTGCATACACAACATTCGAAATTTACAGTTCGAGCAAAAAATAATTTTCTCAAGTTTGAAATTTCTTAATCCAATTTTATCATCATCTCCAATTCGAGTGGACAATGTTGAAATTAGAGTGAATGGTTGTTGTTGAATTAGGTTTAAGCAGTGGTTGTCGACGGTGGCTGAAAAGAAGGCGGAGGTGGGAGCAATAGGCAGCTGCTGGAGTAAGAATGGCAGCGTACGGAAGAAGAAGCCTTCTGCATTCAACTTTGTTTTTTTTTCTTTTCTTATTTGATCCATTTTTTTATTAAGTTAAATTAGTTATTTTGAGTAAGGGTAAATAAGTAATAAAGTGTAGTGCAAAGAGTAAAATTTGAAGTATAGAAAAGATGTGTAGTGCAAAAGGTAAAAATTGTAGTGCAAATAGTTACTCTCTTTTTAAAAAAAGTTTTGTTAGATTTTTCTAAATGTTTAGTCACAACTATATTTCTTAGAGTTGTATCCTAAAATTTGTATGATATTTAATCTATTGAATCAAACCTATCTTTGGCATCTAAGGCTAGGTCATATTAACCTTAAGAGGATACAAAGGCTTGTAAATGATAGACCATTGTCTTCTTTGGTACTGGAATCATTTCCTTTGTGTGAATCCTGTTTGGAAGGTAAAATGACCAAGCGTCCTTTCCAGTCAAAAGGAAATAGATCCGAAGGGATATTAGATTTGATTCACTCTGACCTGTGTGGCCCTATGTCAGTTCAAGCTCGAGGAGGGTTCGAGTATTTCATCACTCTCATTGATGATTGCTCTAGATACGGTTATATCTACCTGTTACGTCGCAAGTCTGAATGCTTTGAGAAATTCAAAGTGTTTAAGGCAGAAGCGAAGAAACGAACAGGCAGAAGTATCAAGTCACTACATTCTGATCATGGTGGCGAGTATCTCTCAAGTGAATTTAAGGATTACAAGGCAGAGAATGGGATTACCTCCCAGTTGACTACACCAGGAACATCACAACAGAATGGTGTGGCGGAAAGAAGGAATCGTACACTGTTAGAGATGATTAGATCGATGATGAGTTGTTCTGAGTTGCCCATTTCGTTCTGGGGATATGCCCTGGAAACAACAACCTATATTCTTAACTTGGTTCCGTCAAAATCAGTTCTTTCTACGCCCACAGAATTATGGACTGGACGAAAGCCCAGTTTGAACCATATTTGGATTTGGGGTAGCCCTGCACATGTTTTGGATAAGGAAGTTGATAAGCTGGCTCCTCGTACTGATGTAAGGCTATTCGTTGGATATCCTAGAGAAATGAAAGGTGGTTTGTTTTATAGTCCTAAGGATCAGAAGATCATTGTTAGCACAAATGCTCGATTCTTAGAGAAAGACTATGTGATAAACCACAAACCAAGGAGTCAAATCATCCTTGAGGAGTTAAGGGAAGGATCGAATCCTACACCAGCTGTACAAGAAGAGGAACCACCAAACACTGCACAACGTGTCACAGAAGTACAGGAACTGCCTCATCGCAGTGGAAGGGTTCTACGCCAACCTGATAGATTCATTGGTCTGGGAGAGACTGCAGATTTTCTAGAGGGACTAAATGAATTGGATCCCAGGACCTATGACGAGGCAATTCGAGATAAAGATGCAGATTCTTGAAAAACTGCAATGGAATCTGAGATTGGATCTATGGATCACAATCAAGTCTGGGAGCTCGTAGAACCACTAGATGGGATTAAACCCATTGGGTGTAAGTGGATCTACAAGCGCAAGAGAGGAGCTGACGGGAAGGTTGAAACCTTCAAAGCTAGATTGGTGGCGAAAGGGTACACTCAGAAAGAAGGGATCGATTATGAGGAAACCTTTTCACCGGTAGCCATGCTTAAGTCAATCCGGATTCTCTTCTCAATTGCCGCTCATTTAGATTATGAGATCTGGTAGATGGATGTCAAGGCAGCTTTCCTAAACGGAAGTCTTGAAGAAAACATTCACATGAGACAACCAGAGGGATTTATTGCTAAAGGCCAAGAACACTTGGTGTGCAAGCTTAAGAGATCCATTTATGGACTTAAGCAGGTATCGAGATCTTGGAACATCCGATTTGACGAGGTTATCCAGTCATATGGATTCGTGCAAAGTCCGGATGAGAGCTGTATGTACAAGAAATGTGATAAAAATGTGGTGTCATTCCTCGTACTTTATGTTGATGACATATTGCTTATTGGAAACAGTAAGAAGGAGTTATCTAACATTAGGGTGTGGTTGTCCAAGCAGTTCGATATGAAGGATCTGGGTGAAGCCGGACATGTCCTTGGCATCAAGATCATTCGAGATCGCCAGAAAAGGATGTTATGTCTGTCCCATGCGACTTATATCGATACAGTGCTAGCTAGGTTTAGCATGCAAGATTCCAAGAAAGGTTTTATAGCTTACAGGCATGGAATTCATCTATCCAAGGAAATGTGTCCCCAAACACAGTCTGAGATAGAGGAAATGAAGAAAGTACCATATGCTTCGACTGTGGGAAGTTTGATGTATGCTATGCTATGCACTAGGCCTGATATATGCTATGTCGTAGGCATGGTGAGCAGATATCAGTCTAACCCTGGACAAGGTCACTGGACTGCGGTCAAAAACATTCTCAAGTACCTTAAAATGACTCGAGACTATATGTTGGTTTTCCGCTCTGATAGTCTAGTACCTTTGGGTTATACGGACTCAGATTTTCAAATTGACAAAGATCAGAGTAAGTCTACCTCGGGCTATGTGTTTACATTAGGAGGTGGAGCCATTGCATGGAGAAGCATTAAGCAGAAATGCATTAAGGATTCTACCATGGAAGCTGAATATGTAGCTGCCTCTGAGGCTGTAAAAGAGGTTGTCTGGCTCCGAGGGTTTCTAGTGGGTTTGGGTGTGGTTCCTGGTTTGCCTAAAACTATCACGATATACTGTGATAATTCTGGTGCAGTGGCAAACTCGAAGGAACCCAAAGATCACAATGCAAGTAAACACATAGAGAGAAAGTACCATATTATACGAGAAATCGTTAAGAGAGGAGACGTGGCGGTGGTCAAGATTGCATCGGAGGACAACCTGGATGATCCATTTATGAAGAGCCTGCCGGCTAAGACCTTTGATGGTCACATGGAGAAAATGGGAGTGAGATCCAGACCTAGGGGCGCAGTTTGAGTTGATAGTTTTTATTGGAGAGTTAGCCTGTTAGTTTTTATGCTTGAAAGACATGCTTCAAGTATAAGTGGGAGATTGTTGGTTTTGTATACTAGAAGACTTGTCTTTGTATATTTTTCTGATAATATGATGATATGAAATGAAAGTTATTGCAGTCACTGTTTGCATTTAGATTATGTTCTATAATTGTTCTATGCAATGTTCCATATACTTACATTGTAGATGATATGGTGTGGAGAGTCACACAGTAAGATCATATCATTAGAACCTTGTAATGTATTAAAAGAGCTCACGGCTTAGATGGTCCTGAACACACCATCGGTACACCGTAGAATAATCTCACAAGTTAGTTTATCTTGACTAACTGATTATTCTAGTACACTTATTAGTATTGAGGGGGATCACGATAGGATACTATTCTCTGTCTCTAACCCAGTTATTGAGAGAATAAAGATCCACAGAGTTCGGGTTTTGAACTCATGTGATATTAGCAAGCTTATGTATGCATTGATTATTACTTTGATTTATCAATGAGTGAGACCTTTTCGTAGATCAAACTCGATATCTTGGGTAAGGACAATGTATACATGATGTCTCGAGCAGTATGCATGAGCACCGTGTCCTGGTGCGCCAGGTTGATGATGTTCTCTTGAGGAAACACAAGTTTATGTTGAAACCCTGCAGGTGGAATTTATTCCTTACATGATAAAGCTTGTGTGGTACTACTCAAGGTTTTAGATGTTAATTAATTATAGCTGTCAGAGGCTGACATAATTAATTAATGAACATTATATCTTAAACACAGGGAATGGTTGGACTAAAGGAGAAAGCATATTCGTAAATATGTATTAAATTAGTAGGTCAGTTTTACTTCTTTAGTGGAATAAAAGTAAAACTTAATTTATTTAATTATATTCTAAGTTTATTGGATATTAGATATTAAATAAATTAGTGGGCCAATTTAATATTGTTCTAGATCCCTGTTGTAGCTCAATATGACTGAAAGTGGACTGGATATAGAACTTGAGATAGAGGCCCAGTCCAGTAGGGCTGGAGCATGAAATTTCGCCCCTCCCTATATATAAAGGGAGGGCACGAAATTTATACATTATATATCATAAGAAATCAGCCCCTCTTTGTCTCTCAAAGTTATCCACAGATTTCATAATTCTATCTAGTAGATTTCAGCCCCCTCTGAATCTAGATACAGTTCGTGAATACAACAGAAGATCTTGGAGAAGAATATTATGGTAGCCGATTTTGTTGACATAAGTGGCGCCTATCATTGTTCATTCAACAACAAGATTAGATCTGTAATCTTGTCCTCAAACCGTCTGTCGATTTGTAAGTAGATTCATTTTCTATGTCTTCCGCTTTATTAGAATCGAATCTGTTTTACATGCTATTTGATTAGACTGTGATAAATATGCATGTGACATAAAATTATGATTTTCATGAACACGGATTAATAAACAACCAAATAGATCATGCGGTGGTCTAATTCGAAATAACCCCAACAGTAAAATATGTGTTTGAACCGGTCTGAGGTGGTTCAAAAAGATATTTTTGAATGTGATTCATAAACATATTTTTGAACTTACACATAAGGTGGTTCATAAACATATTTTTGAACGAGATTCATAAACATGTGTTTGAACGGGATTCATAAACATGTTTTTAAACGTACAGAAGGTGGGTCCAGCACACGATCTCGCACATGCCCATGACATTCATCATCATACTTCTTTCCCATTGGATGGCTATCAAGTTGCAGTTGATTATCTACAACCAGTGGTCGCACAATGGAGAGCTTGAGATGAGATGTTTTTCAATAGACCAAGTAATGCATTAAGTGGAAGAAGCATTCGATTATTTATCTCTCCAGGCGCAGTCCAGGGTGCATTTTTAGATAACATTATGATGTGTTTTATTATGTTATTAGATATTATGACGGTTTAATTTGAACCTGCAAGTCCGATTGAAAATATACTTTTTTAATCAAATACTAATAGTCTACTACAATTTAACCAAATACTAAGAGTCAATTACAATGCAATGAATTTGTTCAAGTAATCAAATACAAATAGTTTATTAAAATGTAATGAATTTTTTCAATTTACCAAATATAAATACTATATTGCTTTTTCATCAAATATTGTGACAAGATTTTCCCACCCTATTGATAAACTCTTCACGAGAATCAAATAATTCCATAGTGTGGAATACATCTTGATAATCAAATGAATTTGTTCAAGTAATCAAATACAAATAGTTTATTACAATGTAATGAATTTTTTCAATTAACCAAATATAAATACTATATTGCTTTTTCATCAAATATTGTGACAAGATTTTCTCACCCTATTGATCAACTCTTCACGAGAATCAAATAATTCCATAGTGTGGAATACATCTTGATAATCATGTTGCAACTCAAGATTAATTGGACCATCAACAGTGCTCTCGGTAAATGCCTAAAAAAGAGTTAAAATATGTAAGTACCATCATAGTTTGAAGAATTAAAACCCAAAACAGATATATCTTTTGAATGTTCAAAAATATGTTTCTGAACATAAAGCAGAGGTTTCATAAACATGTTTCTGAACATAAAGCAGAGGGTCCATAAACATGTTTTAGTGTCCACTACTTTAGATTCAGAAACATGTTTTTGAACTTCCTTCACAACATTTAAACTATTATTTGTGAACGTATTTCGACGATTTGAATATCCAAACACGATGGAACTCACGATAAAAATAAAGAAAATCTATATAAACAGTAGGAAATCTCTTACATTACTTGTTTCTTCACCATTTCCGCCCACCATGGTTGATTTAAACCTAATGTGCTCAAATTCAAAGTTTGTAAAACCCTATCTATACAATTTCTCTCCAAGTGTTTTTTCTGATTGAATGTTGGAATGAAAATAAAATCATTTTGTTTTTGTAATTTTTTAATTTAATATATCATTTTATTTTTGTGGTGTGTAAAGCAAAATTGTAATATATTGAAGTAAAAAAAGGTTATTTTAGTAATCTCAAAGTTAATTATTTCTACATTATTATTTTTTTGTAGTGTGTAATTTTTTGGGGCATTTAGAAACACCCTGCTTTTTATTTGGTATACCTTAAATTTGATGGGTGTTTTTAAATGCCCCACAAAAATTCCCCACATTTACTTTTCACACCATAAAAATTGTTATTATTTTTTCATTTTTGCTTTATACATCACACTAAATGACCATTATACTGTTCAACTTAAAAAAATTAAAAGTTAGAATTTAAGTTGAATTTAAAAGAAAAATAATAGATCTTCAAATAAATATTCTCACATTCTTAAAAAAACCGTGAGTGCAACTTGTAAACATAAGATTGAACGTGAAGAAGATGAATTAAAATCGAAGCGAATTAAGAAGCACTGAACTTTTATCTTTGAATACTTGAAAAATCCGTGAGCTATTGAGCCCCATGGAACGAGTTTGTAAGTATTTTCATCCCCTTCATGATATTTAGGTTTTTTTGTAAATTTCTAATTTTATGTGAATTTTGTGTCAATTTGTTAGTTTAAATTACTATAATATGTTTCAAAGATGAAATATATTGAATGAAATTGTAAGTAAATTCCTTAATTTATGTGAATTTTAGGGTGAATTAGTTCGAATCGTATTCTCCATGTTTGTTATCCAAATTATTGTTTGGAGCTGTTGTTTTTGAATTGTGGATTGTAGGTTCATAAACAAGTTTTTGAATTGGAATATTGTGGTTCATAAACATATTTTTGAATCGGCGTAAGGTGGTTCATAAATAAGTTTTTGAACAGGAAATACTGTAATTCATAAACATTTTTTAATCGGCCTAAGATGGTTTAAAAAAATGTTTTTGAACGGTCCGATGGTGGTTTATAAACATGTTTTTGAACTTACATAAGGTGGTTCATAAATATGTTTTTGAACATTGTTGTTTCCCTTAGTAATTTTTTTTGAATTATTGTGAGTGCACTTAACTTGTTAAATCTTTGATATGCAGATTCTCATATAGTGTTGGTCCCGGTTGAGTCGATATCAGTTTAGAGAGGGGTGAATAAACTCATACAAAAACTTTTAACTCAAATGTGGAATATGATCAAGGCCCTTGACTCACTTTAAAAACTTATCTATGCACTTTATCAGTTGGATGAATTCAGTTGACTTGTGAGTGTCGCTCGTGTGATCTTTGTGTGCAGTTATAAAGATATGCAAGTTTAAGACAAAAGGTACAGCACACGATCAAGTTTATAGAGGTTCAAAGCTAAAACTTCTACGTCCTCTCTTCCTTCTTGAGACTTGAGAAGGGCAATTCACTAAGTAATTGTTAGTCCCGGTGTGAGTCTATGTTAGTTTAGAGGGGGAGTGAATAAACTGACTTAAAAACTTTAAGCTTTGTACAGAATATAAGGCCCTGACTCGCTTAAGACAATTTATACGTGCACTTAATCAGTTGAGACTGATATCCTGAAGGCTTTGCTTGTCAATACATCTTGTGTGCTATTGTGTGCAGTTTAAGAGCATGTAAGAGCTTTATCATAAAATACAGCACACACAAGATTTATAGAGGTTCAAAGCTTCCTACTTCTACGTGCTCTCTTCCTTCCGCAGAAGGGCAATCCACTATACAAGTGTTAAATTTCTTTATTACAGTTACACAGTGAAGAAATCTGTTGGACCTGAAAACGGCACCCTTCAAATCGAGCGCGGCCTCCTTTCTAACTATTGCTGTCCCGAATGAATGGACCCGTCGGTACGCCCTTCCTCAGCCAGTTTCTGGGTCAACAACTCACACTTATCGGTCCCAACTGCTCGCTGAGACTTTAGGTACTATTGTCCGTCTTTACAAGATTTTAGATCTCTCTCGATCTTCAAGAAGGTAATCTTGAATCTATTATCAACTTTGAACGCTCCTTCAACTTGAGCTGAGTGGTTGATCTTTGAAGAACTGAACTAAGAAGCTTTGCTCTGGCTGGAATTCTTCATCAGCTAGCTGCTTGTTTGGAACTTGAAGCACGCCTTCTCAGTTGGGACTATTCGCACTTAAGAGATTTAAGCTTTGAGCTGTGGGGAGGGAGGAAGAAAGCTTAATGCCTGTAGCCGTTTGAAACTTTGAATGAATTAGTTGTTGAATTTTAATGACTTCTGCTCCAAGATCGTCAGGATCTTTTCGAAAATTCCTGTCTGGATCTTCATTAACTATTTGTCAGAGAGAGCAGGTATTTTGGCTATCAGTTTTGGACTTTTAGCTGATGGGCTCTTTGCTGTCTCAGCTTTCAGCTCTGAGATTGTCTAGTTGGCAGTTCCTCAGCTGCCTCGTGATTCAGTCCTGGGATGGTCCAGTTCAGCTGCCTTGATCTTTGGCTGCCTAACTTCAAAAGCTTTCAATTCTGGACTTCCAGTCGGCTTCTCTATTTAAGCTTTTCTCCCATCGAACTGATCTTTGATTAGTTCAGGCTTGAAGTTATATGAGCTTTTCTCCCATATAACTGATCTTTGATTAGTTTAGTGTTGGCTCTTCTTAACCAACTAATCTTTGAGCAGTTCAGTTTTAGCTTTCAAGATGGCTTTTCTCTCATCAATTTTTCTTGGCCTTCAGCTAGACTGATGATTACTCATCTGTAGATGTCTTCCAGTCTTTAAAGTTCTCTTCCCCCTTTAGCTTTTCTTAAGCTTTGAAGAGTTGACTCTGACTGGCCTGATTGAGACACCCTTTTAAGCTGGTTGACCATGCTTCAAAACAGCTGACTCTCGCTTCAGCTAAGCTGAGGTTTGGAGTCTTATTTGGTCATTACCCCCGACTTCCAGCTTTAAATAACCTGCAGTTTTTCATGAAGCTTCCGCATATATTTTGACATTTCATCAAAACCATCAGTTGGGCTACTATGATAGGTTTTCCTAATAATTTCTCAACAATTTCCCCATTTTTGATGATGTCAAAACCAGTTAGTTTGATGATGGCAAACTGCATGAGGTTATTTTTCATGAATGGACATCAGAGTTTGTACCAAGCTTTGGTATCAGAGCATGTACCAATCTTTGGAACTATAGCTTTTTAGAGCTATCAGTTTGACATTCATGAGTATTTAGATGAGTATTAGAGCTTAACAATTTAGGCTTAACGAGTTTTATCTCTCAGGCATCAAGGCTTTTGCTGACAAAAGTTGTAGCATGAATGTTAAAGCCTTAAGATATACTGACACTCATTTTGCACAGCTTGAGAAAGCTTTAGTTATGTCGTTCTAAACAGCTCAATCCTGATTATCATGCAACTTTGTTCATTAATCAGAGCATGCAGAAAAGCATAGTAGCATGATCAGAATATATTTGTATTATTAGCAAAGAGTATGTTTAAGAACTGATGAGCAAAGAAGGTGAAGAATTGTGAGGAAGTAAGAGAGAGAGAGAGAGAGAGAAAGAGAGAGAGAGAGAGAGAGAGAGAGAGAAAGAGAGAGAGAGAGAGAGAGAGAGAATATCAAGAACTGATATTTTAAACTTCCTTCTTCAACTGGAACTGTTCACCACTCAGTTCCGTCTTCTCTTTGCTTGATTCTCCCTTTTTATACTTGCACAGAGAGATGCTCGGTATGTTGTGGATACCCATTCTTGCTGCTGCTCTACCTAGGCATTCTCCCAAGTCCAAAACAAGTTTTGAGCTTGCCATTGCTCTAATTGGACTTCCTTCTCACAAGTAGCTTCCCCCTAAATTTGTACCTATCTTTGGATTTCATCCCAAAGAGTTAGATCACCTTGCCATTCTTTTCCATCATTAGCATACTCTTCCCTCTTTTTGGCATCATCCAAAAGAGCAAGCTGATGGAATTCATGGATTGGCAATGACAATTATGGGAAAAGAGAGAAAGAAGTTATGAGAAGATTGTCGGTGACTTGGAGAGCTCAGGGTGCAGGTATAGGAGTGGACAGCCATGAGTAAGTCTCTTTAGTTGGCATTAGTTGGGCAAGATTAGGGAGAGAGAATGGATCTTACCTGATAGAAGAGGCTGATACAAGTTCAAGAAGTGGCTCGTCCGCTATGGTGAAGAGTATTTCCTCTTGAAGAGGAGTTGTGGATGAGTTGGAGAGCTCATTGTCTGGAATGGGTGCATCATGAGGCATCAAGCTTTGAAACCTCTTAATCATGGAATCCATGATTTCTGAAACAGATGGAGGTGTGCTGAGTGGATAGTTCATCCAGCTCCTACTCCACTTTCCTTCCTCGATCCAAAATGAGTCGCTTCGCTTGCTGGCCATGTGCAGCATGGTGGCATCATCCACGTGAAATCTCTATAGATGGTACTAGAGATATCTTCAAAGTTGTTCGAAGAGATAGGGGTTGAGATCCCCAATGAGACCAAAGCAGCTTTTCAGCTGATGGTCAAGGCCTGTATAAAAGCCTTCTTCTAGAATGTCTGGGTCAACGATGTAGGGAGGCTCGCTAGTTGCAGGTGTAGTAGACTCATCACTTATGTAAGTGAAGGAGTCATTGTCAGTCATAGACTGATCTGCGTCAGCTGGAGGTTCAGCTTCAAAGAGCGATTCTTTTCCTTTAGCTGGGTTGTGGTCTTCCATCAGCTGTAGTCTGGATTTCCTAGGGCGACCAGTTATTCCATAATATTTTCAGTAGATATAGACTATAGGAAGGAGATCTCTTCTAGCGAAGTGTAATCCACCAGGAATGCTTATTTCAATTTGCTCCTAGATGATGTGACTGAGTCGATTAGCAAACCCTAACTTAGCTTTGAATATGCCAGAGGTTGGATCGAACTCAGCACGCTTCACATGATGTATGCGAAGCTGCGCCAGTATGAAGGATGCCCAGTCAGCCTTGTATCCAAAATATAGGGCGGCCATGAGATGAGATGTATTATCATTGAACTACGCATTTGTGATGCTTCTAGTAGAATGTGCATCACAATGTCCATAATTTGGACGACTGTTGGAGAGAGACTATCTTTCAAGTTGTTTGAAAAGTCTCGATGGTTAACATGTGGAAGCTTCCATCCATCCCACAGTTCCATCTTGGTAGAGAGTGCGAGTTCATGCACCTTTCAGCCTTCATCAGGGAGCTGAAACAGGGTCATCAACACATCTTTGTCGATGATGATAACCTGATTGTAGACAACATGCATTATGTTATCTCCTTTGATCTCTGCATTGTAGTAGAATTCAGCTACATGCGAGAGATACTTTTTTTTAGGCATCATTGTCATGAATGATAGTAGCCTGTATGTCTTCAATGATTAGAATATCATGCTAGTCTTCTCTGGACCTAATCAAGCTTGAAGAAGCTCTCGGTCGAGATACTTATCCTTTCTGAGCTTCTTCAAAAGAAGCTTAATGTTCATCGAATGGAATGGAAGTACCATGTCTGCGATGATAGAAGAGGTGAGCAAAAAAGGAACTTGGATAAGTATGAGAAGACAAGGAGAAGGAATGTGTTGAGAATTAAGTTATGCATGTCATCTTCTTTACTGCTTATAAAGCAGTAATTTTGCATGCATTTTACCATAGCAATCGAGTGCTTCTGGCTGATCAGCTATCTGATTTGATAGAAAGTTAGATGATTAAATGATGCATGCATCTCAGCCGTCCATTTGGACTTTCACTTTTTGATCAAGCGGCTGAGATCTGAGGGTTTTTAAAATCTAGGTAGTTGCCATAAATAACAAAATATTTGCCAAAAGATTTGTTATTTATATCCCTCAGAAATTCATCTCTTTCTTCTTTAATGTAAAGCATAGAGACTTTAATAGCAACTCAGATGAATAGTAAGCTTATTTTGAAATGTTAACGGTAACTATTCAAAAATAAGCTTGAGGAACTGGGAGTAGAGAAGCTTATCGAAGAGGACTGGAGAGACAGCTGTTGGGAGATTGAGCTTTAGGCGTCAGTTGCTTGTCGAACTGATGATATCGTCTTTGAAAACTGATTCGATCAGTTTTGTTGATCAGCTACTAATTGACTCTTTCATCAGTTTCCTCTTCTTGAGCGGTCGGACTGGGCTAGCTTCTCCACTTTCTCTAGAGTTGTTTGACCTTTTTTCTCTTTGAAGCTGAACTTGAGGTATTCTTGGAAGGATCAGTTCTGGCTTTATTCTCAACTTGTTGAAGTTGCTTAAGAGCAACTGCTGAGTTGGTCAGCTTCAAGGTGGTCAGCTCTGGAGTTTTTCCACTGGGGGAGCTGGATTGAATGATAATCAGTTGTGCAGCTCCTGAGCATGACTTGATAAGAGGAGTAACATAGTTTCGGGACAGGAGATATGGGGACATGACAGTGTCTTCAACGTCTTTGGCTCATTTATGTCCATGCTATTGACTCCTCAGGGTTGCCACAAGTTGAGTATGTGATAGATCCTGATCTATCCTTTCAGTGGCAGCTTCAGCTTGTAATGATGCCTCTTCTGACTTAATTGAATTAATAATCAAAATTCAGTTTTAGGCAATGTCGATCGGCTTGATTACTGACAAACTAATTTGCAGTTGCAACTCCTTACGATCTCAAGCTGGCTTGAACATTAGCTAGCATGGCTTTAGCTGGAATTTGATTATCAAGTCGATGCTTCATAATCCACTGGACGTGCACAATAGTTGGAGGAAATGAATTTGAAGCCCCAACCCATTTAATGCTCCAAGTCTCTTCACATTGCTAAAAGCTCATGCCATGAAAGATAGTTAGTAAGAAATGTTACCGGATTGACATAGAATGTCTCCAGTTGTACCAGTAGAAATACCGGTGCAGTTGGTTGAACAACTGATTGTCTTGCTTAGCAACATAGGTGAAATGAGTGAGAAGGAGATTGTTATATCCTTCTGTGCACTCTTGACTGCATATTCGCCACTATAATAAGTGTGAATATTGTCTTCAGTTAGCTGGAGAGGAGGGCAAGTTCTCCTGAAGTATTCAGCTCCATAGTTTGGATAAGGGATTCCAACAAATGAAATAAGCTCATTTGGATCAGAGCAGGGCTTGAAGTTGACTGATGATCCATTTTTGGAGTGTGGAGAAGGAACTTCATTGACAGTTGAGTTGCTTGAAGTTGTATTGCCAGTTTTGGTTTTGGATCTCCTCTTCTTTTTGAGTGACTGAAGATGTGTTTTCCCTTTCTTGGGAATCCAGTCAGAGATGAAGACTGGTAGTGCATTATCATTTGGAAGATTTAGCATATCTTCCAGGAGCTTGCTCATTCTTAGAACAAGTCCTACTTTGGACTCAAATTTCCCAGTCTTATTTGAGTCGGTAGCTTTGATGACTTGATGCTTGAATTGGGAGAATACAGACTCTGCCCAATTTTCTTCCAATCCTTCAACAAGGTGTATCATTACCTTGTATCTCTCTTGAGTTAATTGACTCAAGCTTCCAATGGCGTCGAACATCATTTTGTTCCTGATATCGAGTATGACTCCATACTCGGGCTTCAGATCAATTTTAGTTGTGGTAAAACTGAATTGCTTGTAGCAAGTTGAAGCTCGCCATTCTTTCCAGTACGGTTCAACTAAATTCTTCAGATCTTGAACCTTGGAACCCTTTCTGGGAAGTTGAAAGATTTCTGCAATCTTTCTTTCAGTGATTTGAAGTTTGTTCCCTTGAACCACTGAGTGTATAACATTCCCATCTGCAGATACCTTTGCTTGAAGCAAGAACTCACTTACCAAGTCTTGTCTGAAGAATCTTGGTGGAGTTTCAAGATAATACATAATTCTGGTCTTGTGGAGGTTGACTAGAAGAAATGGGTTGTTTGATTCCTTAAGAATCAATTGAAATTCTTATCTTTCTAGAAATTTATCTTTGATCATGTGCTCTTTTAAGGAAGTAAGAGCTTTGGCGGATTCGGCTATTTTGAAATTTTTGGCTGAATTTGAATTTAAGCTTTTTGAGAGAGAGAATACTCATTTTTTTTCGAAGATAAGTTTGAAAGAGTATGTAAGATTGTGCAAAAGTATTCTCTTAAGAAAATTAGAGCAAGGGGAATTTATGAGTGAGGAGAGAGACTCATAAATTTGTTGGTTGAAAGAATTAAAGACCCCTTAACTGTTTCTTTTAGTTGTTGGTTTTGTACTTTGGACCAACGGTCAAGAATTCACAATAAATACTGATAAAAGCATTTATTTTTAGCCAAAAGATTTTTATTAAAATATCAAGAAATAAACTGAATTACAAGAAGTTGGCCTAAGGCATCTAGTCAGCTAACTTCACAAGCCTTCAGTTCTTCTTGCGTTCAGCTTTTCATTTCTTTGGGTCTGGCTCACTGGGACTGTTAGGTTCATCTTTGATATCTTGAGATCTTTCTTCAGATGACTTCAGTTCGGTGTGAGTTTGCATATCTTTGATTGACTCAGATAGCAGTTTTACTTATTTTTGCAGGTGTTTGATCAACTCTTCATGATGTTTTGTGAACTGAACTGATGAACCACTGGGCTGCTTGTGTAGCTGAATATCGTCAGTTGCTTTGAGTTGTGGAGCTGTTGTTTCCTCTTTATTCTGCACATTGCTTCATTTTGGTTCAGCCTTTTCTTTGGCTTCATCTTTCACTTGTGCAGAGTTCTTCGGTTGGATTGGTGTTTGAAATCCAGTTAAGCTTCCTTGAGCTTCCCTTTTTGCAGGCTCCGATTGGATTGATGTTGCAGATGCTGTTTCGGCTGCACTTGATACAGCTTGTCCCTTGCTTTCGTGTTCTGGTGACATGAACTTTGGAAAATCATCATCTGAGTCAGATGATTCTATCTTGACTTGTTCAGTCATCTAGGCCTTTCCTTTTCCTTGGACCTCTGGTGTCTTGGTCATTCTCTACCTAGTCTGATACTCCTTGATCTGCATTGGCAGTTCTATTGTTTGTCTGAATGACTATGGCAGAAAGCCATCTGGGTCAACTGGTGAGAATATTGTTTCTGCCTTCATTAATTCTGGAAGCAGTTTTTCCAGAATAAGGCTGACCCGATTCAGGAAGCACATCTTCTATGGAAAGCTCTTGTCGCTTATAGTTTTCTCTTCGACAATCTCCACATATTTCTTTAGTTGGTTGAAGAAATATTGCACCCAGTTCATCCTTATTTCTCTGCATATGGCTTTGCAGATTTGATACCTGGGTTCCGTCATTTCGGAATAACTTTTTGTTGCTCCTGTGAGTATTCTGGTGGCAATGATGGCTAACACCTGATATTTCTCCTTGAATTTGGTTGTCATGTGGTTGCCATGATACTCCTGAGTGATTGTATCCTTTTTTTCATTTGTTGAAGTATAACTCAGGATTTACCCAAACATTTTCAAGCTTTGTACCAGAGCTTGGAATTTTAAAGACCTTCCGCAGAATTAGCAGAGTGATGATGAATTTTCTCCCCCTTACTTCAGTTGTGATCTCTTGAGAATTCTCTTCATATTTTGAGTTCAGAAATAATTCCGCCATAGCCTCAAGGTAGACTCTTGATGGAGCTTTCTCAGTAAAGGTTTTGAGTTTGGCTTTCTTCACTAGTGTGATAATCCTTTCACAAAGCTCTGAGTTTCCACAAACCTCTCTAAAGGCCATTAGGTTGAGGAATTTGTCATGATAGAGATCTTTTCTAAATGCTATGGAGTCTTCAAGAAATAGCTTGAAGTGGAATTTTCTGCGGTGAGGGTTGGCAGAGAATTGGGCCATTAAAGAAGATTGAGAAACTTTGTAGGACTGAAGAGAATGAAGAATTCTGGATGAAATTTTTGAGAGAGAGAGAGAGACACTGAACGCTTGAGTTCTTGATCAGCTGTGTGGGTGATTTGGGAAAAAACAGCTAATCTATTTATAGCCTCAAGTAGACGGTGTATCCAACGGTAAAAAGAATTTTAAGTTAAATCAAAATTGAACGGCTCTGATTAATCTATCGATTTAATTTTAGATTTATCCGTTGGGGTTAAATGAGGAGAGAGAGAGAGAGAGAGGGTCCAACGGTAATATTGAGTTGACACGTCATTTTACCATTCAGTAATAAATTTAATTTTAAACCTATCTGATCGTAGTTCTCCTTCAGTCTCCACATAGCATTGAGCTACTGACGTCATCAGTTGGCCTCGTCTGTTGATGACTGATGATCTCCTCGGCTTGGATTAATCAGTTCCAGTTGGAGTCTCTTCAGCTTTGACTCCTAGTTTGTCAGCTTGAGCTGTTCTCTCAGCTTTGCTCCGCCTAAGCTTTTCAGCTGCTTCTTTTAGCTGAAGCTTTTCTCTTCAGTCAGTTTTGGATTTAACTGCTCTCATCAATTGAACATGACTGTTTGAGAACTGATGTCTTCTGTGATCAGTTTACTAATCTTTTTCTTCACTTTCATTTAGCCTTCGCCATTTCTTCAGAACTGATTTGGGCTCATCAGTTTAAGCTTCATATCTTAACTAAGTGATGCCATTTTGGTTCAGTTCTCATCTTCAGCTAGAGTGTTCCTCTTTACTCCTTCATTTAGCTGGTCATCATCTTCCTTTGAAGCTAGTTCGAGCAATCCCAATTGGATGCACAACTCCACTAATCTAGCTTCTAGTAATGGCTTGGTGAAGATATCGGCTATCTGCTTCTCCGTGTTGACATATTTGATGCATATGTTTTTCTTCTCGATGTGATCTCTGATGAAGTGGTGCCTGATATCAATGTGTTTCGTCCTTGAATGCAATATTGGATTTTGTGATATTGTAATAACACTATTGTTATCACAGTAGATTGGCACTTCTTCAGTCTCCACCTTATATTCCTTTAGTTGTTGCTTCATCCACATGATTTGTGCACAACATCTTCCAGCAGCTACATACTCGGCTTCAGTTGTTGACGTGGCAACTGAGTGCTGCTTTTTGCTAAACCAGGATATCAATTTGTTCCCAATAAACTAACATGTTCCACTGGTGCTCTTTCTGTCGATCTTGCATCCTCCGAAGTCTAAGTCTGAGTAGCTAGTTAGACTCAAGTTATCATCTCTGAGATACCATAATCTAAGATTTATGGTTCCTTTGAGGTACTTCATGATCCTCTTTGCTGCTTCGAGATGACTTTTCTTCGGGTTAGCTTTGAACCTTGCACACAGTCTGACTAAGTAGGAGATGGCTGGTCGGCTGGCAGTTAGGTGGAGAGGGGATCCAATGATTTCTCTATAGTGTGCCTAGCTGACTTATTTTCCTTTTTCATCGAGGGTCAGCTATACTGATGTGTTTATTAGAATCTTGAGAGTTTTCCCTTATCGGTTCCAAACTTCTTGACAAGATCTTTGGTATACTTATCTTGACTGACGAAGATTCCGTCTTCCAGCTGCTTCACTTAGAGTCCTAGGAAGAAAGTCATTTCTCCCATCATGCTCATCTCAAATTTGCTTTGCATCAGTTGAGCGAATCGAGTACAGAGATCTTTACGCTTTGATCCAAAAATTATGTCATCCACATAAATTTGGACCATTAAGATCTCAGTTGATCATTCTATTTAAAATAGAATATGATCGATGACTCCTTTCTGAAACCTATTCTTCAGCAAGAATGTTGTGAGAGTTTCATACGAATCTCTTGGTTCCTGCTTCAAACTATATAGAGCTTTTTTCAGCTTGTAGACTTGATCTCCAATTTCAACGCCTGGAGGTTGCTCGACATAAACATCCTCCTTGAGCATGCCTTACAAAAATGCATTTTTCACGTCCATTTGATAGACCGTGAAATTATTATGAGCTACATAGGCGAGGAATAATCTGATGGTCTCCAATCTCGCAACTGATGCGAATGTCTCATCAAAGTCGATTCCTTGACTTTATGAGTACCCCTTGGCTACCAGTCTAGCATTATTCCTTTTGATCGAACCTTGTTCATCTAGTTTGTTGTGAAAGACCCACTTAGTTCTAATGGCTTTTTGGGTTTTCGGCCTGTCGATAAGAAATCAAACGTCCTTTCTTGTGAACTGGTTCAGCTCTTCTTACATCGCAATAATCCAGTTCGAGTCTTCAAGTGCTTACTTGATGTTGATTGGTTCCATTTGTGAGATAAAGAATGTGAAGAGAGTATGCTCAGTTGATCCTCTGGTTTGGACTCTGCTCCTTGGATCACCAACAATTTTTGTCAACTGGATGGCTTCAGACCTATTTGGGTATGGTGGCTTCTGTTGTGCCTTCAGCTGGTTCTTCGGTGGCTCCTTCAACTGAACCTTCAGCTGCTCCATCAGCTGCAGCCTTGGCCCCGGTTTGCTCGTCAACTTCACTGATTTTTCCCTATTTCAGTTATGGGGTTTGATGTCTCAGTACAATTTGTGTCCTCATTGACCAAGTTGTCTTCAACTGGTCTAGAATCAGTTTCAATACCATCTTCTAGAGAAGCTTCAAACCACTCTGGAATAATGTGATCAACAAAGTCCTGCGAGTTTTCAGATTCACTAGGCAATGCTTGTACTGATGTACAGTTTTTCTCCTTATTCATGTACTCATCAGCAAGCTCATCAAATGCCACATGACATGTTACTTCCACTACTAGTGTTCGTTTATTGAACACTCTGTAAGCTTGGGAATGAGGGCATTATAGCCGAGAAAGATCCCCTCATCAGCTTTGGCACTGAAGGCTTTCAGTTGGATTTTGCCATTGTTGTGGATGTAACATTTACAGCCAAATACCTAAAGTAAGAGATAGAAGGCTTACGACCCTTGTATAGTTCATAGGGTGTTTTATCTTGTGTGGTGATGATGGCACTTCTATTCTGAGTATGGCAAGCTGTGTTGACTGCCTCGGCCCAATAGCTTTCAGCTATGTTGGCATCCGCTACCATTGCTCGTGCTACCTCCTTGAGCATGTGATTTCTCCTTTCAACTACGCCATTCTATTGAAGAGTTCTTGCAGCTGAGTGTTCATGAGTGATTCCTAGTTCACTCAGAAAATTGATCATTTGTTGATTGACAAACTCAGTTCCATTGTCGGATCTTATCCTTTGGACTGATTTTCCCTTGTCAGTTTGCAATCTTCCGATCAATGTTGATAGCTTGGTAAAAATCTCATTCTTACTTCTTAGGAACTCCACCCAGGTATATCTTGACTAGTCATCTACTACTAAAAGAGTAAACTTCTTGCCTCTGGGGTTGGTGGCTTCACTGGTCCAAACAAGTCCATGTGTAGCAACTGGAGAATATCAGTTGTTCCTTCAGGATGGCTTTTGTTCTTGAATGATGACTTTACTTGCTTCCCTTTCTGGCATGGTCCGCAGACTCCAGCTTTCTTGTAGATCTCCTTGGGAAGCCCCTCAACCAACTCTTTCTTGGCTAAGTAGTTGATTGTTTTGAAATTGAGGTAATTCAGTCGTCGATGCCATAACCAGCTTGCTTTAGTTGATCCTTTGGAGAGAAAGTAAGCTTTTGAATAGTTGGTTGACCAGTCAACAACATACATCTTGCCCTTTCTTACTTTAGTCAGGAGTGTGGCTCCAGTTGACTTGTATCTAATGTCACACGAGCTATTGTTGAAGTCGATTGAGTACCCATTATCACAAAGCTGACTGATGCTTAGCAGTTTGTGCTTCAGTCCTTCAACATGTGACACGCCATTGATGACAACTTTTTCTTTAACTATGAACCCTTTTCCAATGGTTCGGTTCTTTGAGTTGTCTCTAAAAGTGACTAGTGGTCCCTTAACCTCTTTATAACCGTTGAGATCATTCTTATCTCCGGTCATATGCTTGGAGCACCCGCTATCCAGATACCAAGTAACTTTGGCCTTCTTCTTCGATAGGATGCTCTTTCCCTGAAAAATAAAAATCAGTTTTTAGGTACCTGCATAATATCGGGTCCTGAGAGGTTAATCATGTTTTTGGGAATCCACATCTGCCACACTTTTGGCTTTCCATTTTTCAGAGATTCTTCAGAATTTGATCTCTTGATCAGCTTCGGACTTCTTATCACTCTTCGATTGAGAGTTGAGTCATATGATCTGTACCTCCGATGAGAATTAGGATAAAAGACTTCAACTAATATCCTTTCATCTTGTGACCTTGATGCTCTTTGTCTTGGCCAGTTTTCTCTGAGCCTTTGACCTTGAGCCTTTTGGCCATTGTGAGATGGCCAATTTGCAAACCAGTCACAATTGGGATTGAATCTTGGTTCATCCCTTGAGTCTAGATACTCATTGTACTGGGTAGCAAGGTCATTTGGAGTAAACTCTTTCAAAGAGATTGGATTATGCTGGCATGCATAATACAATCTTGTATGCACATTTCTCTTGGGATTAGAAGAACTCCCAGATTTGAGGAGTTTGCAGATCTCTGCTGAACTGATGGCCTATTTTGAACTGATGCCTTTTTCTAAAAGGCGGGCCTTGGATGAACTTCAGGTCTCAGTTGAACTGATAACCTAGAATAGAATGATGGCCTTTGTTGAAAGGTCGGCCTTCAATGAGCTTTCGATTTTGATCGAGCTGAGGATCTGGACTGATAGGCTGGCCTATGTTGAACTGGTGGTTTTGGCTGAGCTACAGCTTTTGAAAGACTGACTGTCTTCGAGTTGACTTTCTTGACTGATCAGTCTGATTTCTAGGTTGAGCTTGAGGAGTCTCTAAGATACCTTTATCTTTTGATTCCACAACTGGGGGTGACTGAGCTGGTCTTGTGAATCCTTTTAGCATTCCAGATTCACAGCTCTGAACAACTGCCTTAATTACCCTTCTTTGCGGTAGTTAACTTACTATACCCCAGTCCTGGACTCCCTGCTTCAGCTATTTGATGATTTAGAATCTCATCTAGAGTTTGATATCCCTTGTTGAATTTGAGGGTCAATTCCTCTTTTTCAAGGATTTCAAGAGTTTGAGCTATTCATTCTCAGCTTCCAATTAAGCATTTCTAAGCTTCAACTGATAAATTTCAGTTGGCTGAGCTTCAAGACTTTTTAGTCTTTCATTTTCAATGCTCAGCTCTTCAACTCTACTTCTTAGCTCATCATTTTCACCCTTCAGTTCAATATGCATGCTCGATACATAAGCTAACTGATCTTCTAGGATTCTTAACTGTTCATCCAATTCATTCTTAGAGATTGAAGCTTCATGTATATGATAAAATGAGGTTATGGAATTTGTTGTACTAACCTCTTCATCCGTGTCGGCTATGAGGCAAAGCAGGGCTTCATTATCTGAGCTGTATCCGTCTGAGTCGATTCCAGTTAGGTAGTCTGAATCATCCAGCACGGCATTTTCAGAGTTAGCAATCATAGCTTTCCTCATGAAAAAGCTTCTCCTCACTTTGGCCTTTTTGTCTTCAGGGAGCTCTGGACACTCATATCTGTAGTGCCCTTTTTTATGGCAGTGGAAACATTCTTCTATGTTTCGGTTAGCCATCCTGAATTGTTCAGCTGATCCCTCAGTAGGCTACTGGTTTCTTTCTCCCTTAGCAGCTTCATCAGCTTGGGGTAGAGCTGATTGTTGATCTCTGACTTTCCTTAGCTTTTCATGTAATCTTGTCATTGACTGGATTTGCTCGTTTACATCCTCAGTCAGGATCTCCTTCTTGTCGGCTAACTCTCTTCTTTCATCAGTCGCCGATCCCCCTGGATTCTCTCCGGCAGGTGAGCCTCTTGGTGGGAAGTTATTTCTTCCACGGGCTTCTCTGAACCGATTTCTTTCAACGTAGAAAGAAGCATCATGAGATGAAGAAGTGGATGCTTCTCTCTTTCGGTTCAGGTTGTATTCATGAGCCTTGAGAGATCCGAACATTTCTCTAGGTATAATGCTATTCAAGTCTCTCGACTCCTTGATAGCAATTACTTTTATATCTCATTCTTCTGTGAGATTATCGAGAATCTTCGAATTCATCTCACAATTGGGATAGTTTCTTCCCAAATTATTCATCTCACTGATTATGCCTAGAAATCTTATTTCAAGGCTTGAGATGGTCTCTTCCAGTTGCATCTTCAAGGATTCATATCTGTCAACCGTGAGCTAGAGCTTATTTTCTTTGATAGCCTCAGACTCTTTGCACAAATCTGCAAGTGGGTCCTAAATATCCTTGGTAGTTCTGCAGTTCTTTGTATCCTTCATGCGATCCTCATCTAGACTTTGGAATAGTGTTGCTTGAGCCACAAATTCTAGATTCTTCAACTTCTTCTCTTTACTTGTGAAAAGACGAGTTGGCTTCGGGATCCCTATCGGTTGATTGGTATCCACAACATGGGCTTCATTGTCCATTATTATGTTCATTGGACTGTCTTCAATAACTTTCCACATGTTCACGTGGATTGAGCACAGATGAGCTTTCATCCTTCTACTTTAATTGTCATAATTCTCAACTAAAAAAGAGGTAGTTTATGGTTTTCCATAGCTTGAAACGTTAGCACAGATAAACAGATCTGATTCAGTTGATCTACGGAAACAGATAATCCTTAGAATCAACCCCTCTGATACCACTTGTTGGTCCCGATGCGAGTCTATGTCAGTTTACAGTTACACAGTGAAGAATCTATTGGACCTGAAAACGGCACCCTTCAAATCGAGCGCGGCCTTCTTTTCAACTGTTGCTATCCCGGATGAATGGACCCGTCAGTACGCCCTTCGTTAGCCGATTTTTGGGTCGACAATTCACACTTACCGGTCCTAATTGCTAGCTGAGACTTTAGGTGCTATTGCCCGTCTTTACAATATTTTGGATCTCTCTTGATCTTCAAGAAGACAGTTTTGAATCTATTATCAACCTGGAATACTCTTTCAACTTGAGCAGAGTGGTTGATCTTTGAAGAACTGAACTGAGAAGCTTTGCTCTGGTTGGAATTCTTCATCAGCTAGCTACTTGCTTGGAACTTGAAGCACACCTTCTCAGTTGGGACTTTTCGCACTTAAGAGATTTAAGCTTTGAGCTATGGGGAGGGAGAAAGAAAGCTCAATATCTGCAAGATATAGCAGGAGTTAGATCCGTGAAAGTCTTGGCAAAAAAAGTCTTGGCCAAAATCATATTCACTCTCTTTATATAGATTAGTGATCTTTTGACCGTTGTGATTGGTGATTCAGTTGATTTCACCGGTGGCAATTTAATGCCTATAGCCGTTTGAAGCTTTGAATGAACTAGCCATTGAAATTTAATGACTTCTGCTCCAAGATCGTCAGGATCTTTCCAAGATTTTCTGTTAGGATCTTTATTGGCTGCTTGTCAGAGAGAGCAGGTATTTCGGCTATCAGTTTTGGACTTTCAGCTGATGGGATCTCAGCTGTCTCAGCTTTCAGCTATGAGATTGTCCAGTTGGCAGTTCCTCAGCTACCTCATGATTCAGTCCTGGGATGGTGCAGTTCAGCTGCCTTGATCTTTCGCTGCTTAACTTCAAAAGCTTTCAGTTCTGGACTTCCAGTCAGCTTCTCTATTTGAGCTTTTCTCTCATCGAACTGATCTTTGATCAGTTCAGGCTCGAAGTTATCTGAGCTTTCACTACAAAAAAATCGCCATTTACCGACGGAAATTTCCATTGGTAAAATCGAAAATTCCGTCAGTATATTTATTACCGACAATTTTACCGACGGACAACAACTGTTGTAATTTGGCTCGATGTTAAATTTTTACCAACGGAAATATTTTCATTAGTGAGACGTACCAACGGAATACCGACAGAATCACCGTCGCCACCTTTTTCGTTGGCATTTTTGTTGCCAACTATCTGCGACGGAATACCAACGGAAATTCCGTCGGTATTACCAACGGAATGATTTCCGTTGGTGTTCTCTGTTGGCATGTGTGTTGCTATTCCGTCGGTATTCCGTTGGTATTAGCAACGGAATTTTTTCCGTTAGTGTTCTTTGTTGGCATGTGTATTGCTATTCCGTCGGTATTCCGTTGGTATTAGCAATGGAATTTTTTCCATTGGTGTTCTTTGTTTGCAAGTGTGTTGCTATTCCGTCAGTATTCCGTCGGTATTAGTAACGGAATTTTTTCCGTTAGTGTATTTTGTTGGCATTTGTGTTGCTATTCCGTCAGCATTCCGTCGGTATTTTCCTGATTTTTTACCATTTTTTTTTATTTTACCATCTACCTGATCAATTAACCAATTAACCACAATCAAATTATAATATCAAATAGAAATAAAATCGAACACGATAAAAAAATTATAATAGTTCTTAATCCATAAATTAATCGATACCTATCCATCAAGATTGATAGTAACAAAATAGTAACACTACTAAATGTCAGATCACAAGTTTCAATATCTAAAAAAAACATAAACTAAATAATAGTTTAACTTGAGGGTGAATCTAAATGATCATTTGGGCGACGACTCACTTGTGTAGTCATAAACTCCTTTATCATTTGTTGTGTAGCCAACACTTGAGCATGAAGCTCCTCTCTTTGCTTCCGATCCTCCTCTATCTGAGCTTCATATCGAAGGATCCTCTCACGGTCCTGTCGTGCCTGCTCCTCCAAAGACCCAATTCGACCGTCACATTGTTCATGTGACATGAACTGAGAAGCAGTCGATCAACTACCACTTGAGCCATCACTGATGAAACTCGATCCCATGCTACCCATGTCGTACACTCTCGGTCTCTTGACCTTCTGCATCTCCTTGGAAACTCGCATAAAAATCTTATTTATATCAGCTCCCTCACCTTCCTGTGCAACTAGGTCATTCACCCTATCCTGGTAAAAATATAAACATTCAATACATAATAAGTTGACATATGTAAAAATACATAAAAGGATTAGGACATTTCAAGACATATTTATTTATTATGTTTCAACAAACTTACATCAATTTTTGCATCCTTCGGAGTGAGGTATGTTCCATCCTTCTTCACTTGAATTGAACGAAATGTTTCATAAACACACTGAGTGTGTGAGATCCCTTTTTCTGTAGCCTATTTAGACAGGATTAGAACCCAAATATTTACCATCTCTTGAAAATAGAACAAAATTTAATTAATCAATTAAAAATTATTTACCATCTCTTCAACCAGTCAACGAACAAGCCTTGATCCGCCCCTATGCTTGCTTATTCCGGTGCCTGGCCCATCTGGCTCCGACATTCTATTTTGTCTAGCTTTTGTAGACCTATCAATCACCTCTGGGGTATCCCAGTAGCTACACAAACCGTTCCACGTCTCCAAATTTATCCACGGTGGTTTACCATTGTTTCTCTTTTTCTTCATATCATTCAACCAGCCTGAGTACCTAACACGTGTCTTTGCCTCCCACACTTGGTACACTTCAGTTTCCCACTCAGAAGGCCATGCAAAATAGTTCTATTTAAATTTGAAGATATTCAAATTAATCAATAGTTCTTCATAATCAATAATTTAAAAAATGTAACATAATTATTATTTTTTACCCGAAATTCATCAAAGTATTTAGCCTTGATGTTATCTGGAGTCAACTTCCAACTAAACCCCGTCGGATTCTCAATTCTCTTAAAAATTATTGTGCACGTGCTGGCAATCTTTTCATGATCTAATTTTCTATTATTTATGCAAAAAGAAAGGTTAAAATTTGAGTACAAATATCATAATAATCAAATAATTAAAAGTAAATACATACCCATCAATGCATCGATGAAAACAAATCCTTCCTCCACTAGAAGAACCTAATGATGCCGCATCAGAACCTGTCATCACCATATGATCTGTCCTTGGCATCTCATGTGAACTCCCAGTAGGTGGAGTCTCGGGTGGCGTCTCGGAAACACGATCAGTAGAGTCATTACATCCACATGATGAGCCCAATGTCGTGCTCCTGACACGCCCACCTCTGTTCCCTGACATATCTAAACAATATAATAAATATTGTTTGTTGGCAAATTAACAAACTGAAAATATTATAAATTCACTAATAAACATTAAATTTTGAGCATAAACATTACAAAGAAAGCTATCACTAATAATCATCATCTTCATAAGCATCATCCTCATCACTACTTTCCGCATCTGAGAAGATGACATCCTCATCATCATCGTCATTATCATCGATCTGTACCATCCCACCTCGGGCATACTCAACTGGTATTGTGTCATCATCTTCAGTTATTGTAATAACCATATCATCCTCTTGGAATGGCTTATCAGATGTTGATGTAGATGTTTCACAACCTTCTACATTAGATCTAGCTCTGACCTTACACACTTCCCACCAGTTCTTCTTACTTTTATTCATAGAAGGATAAGAACAATAGCACACTTGAGTTGCTTGGGATGCTAGGACAAATGGTTCATACTTTCTATATCTACGAGTGTGATTAACTGAAACTAACTTGAAGTCTGGATGCACAAAAGTCCCCAAATTTGATAGGTCAAACCATTCACAATTGAACAATGTAACAACTTTTTTTGGATAACAAGGATATTCCAACACACAAACTTCCAACAAACGTCCATAAAAGTCGTGCTCATCATTTTCATAATGCGAACTTTTTATACATACTCCACTATTCATAGTGGCTTTATCTACCCCGTGGTTTACCGTGTGAAATCTATATCCATTAACAAAACATGCAGAATATGTTTCAACTCCAAATGAAGGCCCCTCTGCAAGACTTATAATATGTCTGTTCACAATATTGCTAGAAGGACGTTGGACCTGTCAAAGTTAGAGAATTTATAAACTTGTTATACAATTTTTAAGTTCAATAAATAAGTTAATAAAAATACTATAAGATAGATAAAATCTTACATATTTTTTGAACCAACTAGCGAATTCGTTATCGAACTTAATATCTAACTCTGATCCCGAGATATTAGGATCTGCTGCTCGCATTTCATCCTCAAATACTCTTCAAAATATTAGAAATATATATAATTATATATATATATATATTAATGTGTACTGATTAAATTTTGGTTTGATACTTATTTTATATATGTGTCCGTAACCTCGACACAATTGGATAGAACATACATATGTGCAGCCTTGTACTCCTTGACATCGAAGGATCTTTGTGAATTTGTTCCAAAATGACGTACAGACACCTTGAAAATAGAGAGCATGTCCGAATCATCACTACTATCAACCCCTCCATCATCATTACGAGGCACATTTCTTATCTTTGTTCTCACGTGATCCTCAAAATAGTATGACGAAAAAGTCAATGATTCTTGCATAACATAGGCATTGCTGATTGATCCTTCAACTTTAGCTTTGTTCCTCACTTTATTTTTCAATGTCCTCATATACCTATAAATGAAATTCATATATTACATATTATTATATATGGCTATATAAATAATAGTATTTACTGTTTTATTTTATAGTGAAAGATATCTTTCAAAAGGATACATCCATCGATACTGAACTGGACCAGCAATGTGAGCTTCATCAGCTAAATGAACTGGTAAATGCTCCATTGAGTCAAAGAAACTGAGCGGGAATATACGCTCGAGCTTGCATAAAGTTATTGGAATTTTTTCATAGAGCTTGCACATATCCTCTATTTTAATTGTCCGGGAGCACAAGTCCTTAAAAAATAGCTCTGTGATCCCCTTCCAAACGTCTTGAGGAAGAAGTTCACAGAATGCAACAAGTAGTAAGAGCTACATGAAAATGTGGTAGTCATGACTTTTCATCCCAGTCATCTTTAGTTGTCTGAAATCCGGACACCTACTGATATTTGAGACATATCCATCAGGAAATTTAAGCTTCGTTATCCATTCAAGTAAGACCTTTTTTTCATTTTTTTCAAGCATGTAACAAGCTTTTGGATACATTCCTGTCATCTCATTATGCATCAAGCTCGGCCTGTTGCATATCGAGTTTAACTCTTCTCTAGACTTAACAGTATCCTCCGTCTTCCCTTGAACATTGAGCACAGTATTGAACAAATTATCAAACACATTTTTTCAATGTGCATTATATCTAAATTATGACGAATCAATAGTTCTTTCCAATATGGAAGATCCCAAAAGATGTTTTTTTCTTCCACCCAATATTTGGATTTTTGGAAATGCTCTTGTTAATGCCATCGTAGTCATCTGTTACCTTCACTAGACCTAAACCCTCTATTTGATTCAATAGCTCTTTACCCGTTCTCTGTTCAAGTTGATCTGTGTTACACAATTTATTCCTTCTAAATGCAGTTTTGTTTCTTCTGAATACATGATTCTTCGGTAAAAACTTTCGATGGTTGTCAAACCATGATTGCTTACAACTCTTTGGAAGAGTGAATGCTTCTATATCTTCCATGCAATATGGACAAGCTAATTTTCCAGCGGGCGAACCAAAACAAAATACTTTTTCTCCATCCAGATAACATAGCATATGCTGGAAAATCACTAATTGTCCACATCAATATTGCTCGCATCTGAAAGTTTTGCTTTAGTGATATATCATATGTAGGTACACCATCTTCCCACAATTTTGTTAACTCTTGTATCAGTGGTTGAAGAAAAACATCTGACTGCATCTTTGGATTGCATGGCCCAGGCAGTAAAATGGTTAAGAACATGAATTGTTCTTTCATACACAACCAAGGAGGCAAGTTATACGGTGTGACAATAATAGGCCATGAGGAATACTGTCGTCCAGTTTGATGAAATGGAGTAAAACCATCAGTGGAAAGACCTAATCTTACATTCCGAATCTCTAAGGCAAAATCAGGATAAACTGCATTAACATGCTTCCATGTTGGGGAGTCTGCCGGATTACGCATGACCCCATCATTTGAAGATGAAGTAGCATGCCAACGCATGTTTTCTGCCGTTGCTTTAGATGTATACAACCTTTGCAAACGAGCAGTTAAGGGAAAATAGTGCATTTGTATTGCCGGAACCTTTTTTTCCTACGACTTCCTGATGCACGGTGACTCTCCTTATAGCGTGATGCACTGCAAAACTTACAGTTCTCTAATTCAATGTCAGCCCTCCAATAAATCATGCAATTTTTCGGACAACAATCAATATTTTCTACAGGTAAACCCATGCCACGCAACAACTTCTTCATACTATAGAAGCTTTCAGGAACCAAGTTATCTTTTGGGAGTACTTCTCGAAACAAATCAGTATACTGATTAAAGGCCCTCTCTGAAATGTGGTTCTCTGCCTTCAAGCTCATAAGACGTACCACAAAGGACAATTGTGAATGACGATCACATTAAGACCACAATTTTCTATCTACAGCATTCAACATATCGTAAAGCTTTTGAGCTTCAGGATTCGGCGGCTCTTCGGGATTCTGAGCTTCATCAAAATTGTAATCAGGACCAGCATGATCCATCACCATTGTGTGATAGTTATTAGGAGATTGCTCATCAACATCCATATTTGGTACTGGGGTCGGCTTATATATAACTCTTTCTCCATGAAACTTCCAAATTTTGTAATCCCGAACAAACCCATTTTTAGTAATGTCATACCTAACATCGTAAGTTGTTTTGTACTTAAGGTTGTCACATCTTTTACATGGACATCTAATCATATCTCCATCCTTGCATTCTGGTGGAGTACTTGCATATTTAATGAAATCCTCAACTCCTCTCTCAAATTTGGGATTCAGATAACCATCAATCCCCCGTTGATACATCCACTCACGATTATCACTCATTCTTGCAAAGAAATGGAGATTATCACTCATAGATAAACAAATGCTCAACTCTACCAACTAAATGATTCACGAACTAACAACATATCATGCTTCACAATAATAATCAACAAAAATTTATATCAATTTCCAATTTACAGTCCCTATTCATCCAATTTTCAACCCCTATTCAACTAATTTTTAGATTACCAGTCACAATATTTATCCAATTTGAAGCCACTAATTACACAAATAAAATGAATTTAAAATAAATCATAATACATAAAATCAGCCACCATATTTACCCAATTTTGAATATTAAGCAACTACATAATACTTGGATTTTAAATTCAAACATATGTATAAAATTAAACAAACTCACACGACAAACCAATATGGAGTGAGAAAGACTAACATGCTTTGATTTGATTTAAATCCCAACTTTAATCCACAGCACAGATTAATTTTTGAATGCCCAAGTATAAAAAGATGCACAAGAAAGTGAAACTTTTCTTCTCAAACCTGCCAATAATTTCACCAACCTGAATCTGAACATACACAGAACCAAAATCAGATTACCTACAGCTGTTTTTATTCTTAAGTAGAGAGAAGAGGAAGATAACGTGTCAGCAATGGCAGAATCTTTTGAAAAATTTCTAATTTTCCACAAAATCAAAATGAAACAGAAACTACCAAACTGCAACTGTGTTTCTAATTAATCTTCTACAAACTAGTCCACAGAATAAAACAGAAAATACCAAGCAATTCACACTACAGATATATAAACATCTTTTAATTCTGGCAAAGATATTATTCTGGAAAAATGCAGTACTTTTCTATGTATGTGTGTGGGAAGATATTATTCTGGAAAAATGCACTAATACAGTATATCAGACAAAGCCAAATAAGATTAATTCATTTTTTATCTATTGATCAGTTGTTGCTTATGTTTATTTTTTATCTCTCAACAATTTGCAGCTAATTTGACATGTAATTGGAGAAGGAAATGAATATGTAGTTGAATAAATTAATTAAATTGATAAAAGAGTCCATGAACCTAGCACTTTCTTTATAACCCCACGTGAACAACCTATTTACAAATCACTTGTTAATTGTTATCTTCTTTTAAAAAAGCAAATGACTTGCTATCACATTACGTGATATATACACACACATATATCCCAAATGCCAGATTTTTAGTAGTTAATTATATATATACATATATGTGTGTGTATTTGAGGCGTCCTTCATGCAGCAACTAAAATCCTAACAATGTAACACCATATCTAATCACAATGTATAATCTGAGGAACATAGATCATGAGAAAGCAGAGGAAAGTTTTAATTTATGAAGTGAATTGATTTTATTCAGAGTGATTTCAGTTATATATTTATAGCTCTGTATGTGAAAATATAAAATAACAGGAACAACTCATAAAACAGGAAAAGTTGAAATGGAGCAAAATAAGATATAGAACTGAGACTTTTGTGCCTCAATGCTTAATGCTTCTTCGACTAAGTGCATTAAAAATGACTTCTAGTAAACTTGACTCATAATAAACTTGACTCATAGTAACTAAAATCAGCAGGGATTAATAATAAATTTTTCGTTCCAGAACAGTTTGAATATAAAAAGAACCACTCGAACACAATTGGTAATAAATTTCCCAGCCCTCAAGGATACCACACAGAAAATCACTTTTGGAAATATGCCCTAATCACAAGTTCAAAACACTTCCGTACAAAATTTCTGATAGGTGTATCTCAAAAAAATTATTGCTCAAGGTTAAAAATCTTCTCATTGGATGTCAATTAATTTTCCCCTTAGTCGTGCTCTGTATCAATCAATAGCCAATCCTTACTATTTCTATGATCAAGAAAAAACTATAAAGCATGTAGAATATTAGGTCAAAAGCGCCAATTACCTCCAAAACATTAGCTTTGTCAACAGAACAGAGTTTGCCAATTACCTCCAAAAAATAGAAATACGCACATTTCTTAACAATTTTGATTTCAGCTCCGGTGCGGCGGGCAGCGTTGACACCGCGCGGTGGTGAGTGGGAGGCTTCTTGTGAATCACCACCGGCTCCCAGTCCCAGAAGCAGCGCTGCCTCAAGTTGAAGGAGGGAGGGTTTTCATCCGTGATGTTGGGGCGGGAGGGTTTGAGAGAGAAGGATGAGGGTTTTCATACGTGATGTTGAGGCAGAAGGGTTTGAGAGAGAAGGAGGAGGGTTTTCATTCGTGATGTTGAGGCGGGAGGGTTTGAGAGTGAAGGAGGAGGGTTTTCTTTATTTGTGTGTTGTTTAATAAAATAAAAAAATATTATTAAATAAAATAACATAAAATAGCAAGATTTATATAAATGATGTTTAATATTCATAAAACAAAACAGAACAAAAAAATCACAAAGCATAATATGTTACGATTAATAAATGTTGTTTAAATTTTTTTTGCAGCCATTAATACTCAAAAATATATAATATATTTTCAAAATTGCAGACGGAAATTTCCGTTGTTAATTCCGTCGATACATTAAAAGAATTTTTATTTATTTTAATCAACTAACTGTTGTTATTCCGTCAGTATTCTTTATAATAGAATAAAAAAAATTATTTATATATACTGACGGAATGATTCCATTGGTATTGTTTATTCTGAATAAATTTTAAGAAAAAAATTTATTTACTGACGGAATAATTCCGTCAGTAAAAATAATCACGGAATTACCGACGGAATTTCCGTCGGTAACGGTGGCGCGAATAGTCCCGCAAAATTACTGTTTGTATTCCGTCAGTAAAGATTTTGTTCTAGTATTCCATTATGTTCTGTCGGTATTCCGTTTCTAAATAGTAACAGATCAATTCCGTCGGTAAATTCCATTGGTAAATCGCTTTTTTTGTAGTGTTTTCTCCCATATAACTGATCTTTGATCAGTTAAGTGTTGGCTCTTCTTAACTGACTTATCTTTGATCAGTTCAGTTTTAGCTTTCAAGCTAGCTCTTCTCTCATCAATCTTTCTTGGCCTTCAGGTAGACTGATGATTACTCATTTATGGATGCCTTCTAGTCTTCAAAGTTCTCTTCCCCCTTTAGCTTTTCTTAAGCTTTGAAGAGTTGACTCTAACTGGCCTGTTTGAGACTTCCTTTTAAGCTGGTTGACCATGCTTCAAAATAGCTAACTCTCAGTATAGCTAAGCTGATGTTTGAAGTCTTACTTAGTCATTACCCCCGACTTCCAACTTTAAATAACCTGCAGTTTTTCATGAAACTTTCGCATATGTTTTGACATTTCATCTAAACCATCAGTTAGGCTACTATGATAATTTTTTTTCAACAATTTCCCAACAGTAATGGTAAAGTTTCTTTATTACAATTACAACTTGAAGACCTGTTGAACCTGAAAACGGCAATTCTAGCAGAGTCACGGTCGCCTTTTCAACTATTACTATCCTAGAAACGGCAGTTCTTGCAGAGCCACAGTCTTCTCAGCCGGGTTCGATGGCTTACACTTGCAGTCCCCAATTGCTCGCTGGAGAGGTAGGTGCTATTGTCGTCTTTACAAGGTTTTAGATCTCATTCTATCTTCAAGAGATTAGTCTTGATCTGGGGTATCAACTGATGTGCTCCTTGAGTTGAGCTAAGTAGTTGATCGGTGTATAGCTTGAACTTGAGAAGATTGCTCTGGCTGGACTTTCAACAACTAGCTGATTTCTTGAATCTTTAGCTTCCTCTTTATCAATGGTAGTTGATCTTTATAGTCGTTGAAGCTTGTTCAAGTAGTCATTACTTAGCTAATCGATCTCTATTGAGCATTAACTCCAGGATCTCCGTTTGAGCATAACTCCAAGATTCTCCAGTTGGTAGTTCTGAGCTCCAGTTTGCAGTTTTAAGCTTGTCTGCTCAGTTTGGCTATCGCTTTAGTTGGCCATCATTCTTAGCTTATTTCCCAGTTTCAGCTGATCACAAACAATTGAGTAGTTTGTCAGTTCGACTGGTCTTGTTCTGAGCTTCCTTTTCAGTTCAACTGATCACAAACTATTGACTAGTTTGTCAGTTCAACTGGTCTTGTTTTGAGCTTCCTTGCCAGGTCAACTGATTACAAACTGTTGACTAGTTTGTCAGTTCAACTAGTCTTGTTTTGAGCTTAGTCAGTGTTGGTTTTTCTTGAGCTTTAAGCCGACTGACTTCAATTCTGGCCATCAGCAGTTAATTTGTCTTTATACTTTAGTTTGGCTGATGTTAACTCTAGCCATTAGTTGGATGCTTCCAGTCTTCAGTTAAACTGCTTTGCTGCCAGTTTCTTCAGTCAAGTTGATTTCTCTTTTAGCTCAATTGACCTGGTTGTCAGTTTGATTGTAGTTGGTTTGACTTCTTGAGCTTAACCCTCAGTTGGGTTATTTTTTGACTGGTTGACGCATCCTTCCAGCTGGGTTGACCATGCTCCAGTTTGGTTGACTCTTGCTTCAGCTGAATTCATTTTGGAGCCTTGGATTGGTCAGCTTAGATCTCCTTCAATTTTTTCAGAAAATGTTTTGACATGATTTGACATCTCATCAAAACCTCATCTAGGGATTTACTTGATAGTTTTTCCTAATAAATTCCCCCTTTTTGATGATGTCAAAACTTGGCAATGATGATGGAAAAACTGATTGGAAAAATTACATTATAGAATACCAAATTTATCTAGACACTCTGAGAATATAGAGCTTAGTATTAAAGCATATAGAAAGAACTTAAAACTTGGTATCATAGCATAATAACAAATAGAACAAGATCAAAGCTTGATATCAGAGCTTAAAACTTGTCATCAGAACTAGTAGATCAATTGAAGCTTTGTATCAGAGCATAAAAACTTAAAAGTTCTTAAAAAAACTTGATTTCAGAATGAGTATATATTAGAGCATATTAAGAGATTAAGAGCATATTATCAGGCTTGATCAACTTGGTATCAGAGCAAATAGCAAGACAAAAAAATCAAAGCTTGATATTAATAAGAACTGATATTTATCTACTTCAGCTATTTCTCTTCCCCTTTCAGCTACTCTTCAGCTCCTTCTTTTCTTACTCGATTCTTCTTTTTCTCTGACACCATCAATGCCCCAAGATGTCCCCTGAGCTAAACTTCCCCCTCAAACTGAGCTTCTCCCTGAAGCTGAACCTCTCTTTGGATCTGATCCCAAAGAGTTAAGTTTCCATCATCATACCTTTCAACTTTCCCCTTTTTGGCATCATCCAAAATGGTGAACTACTGCAGACCGTATGATAGAACTGGTATACTTGGCATGAGAGAGAATGTGGTGGCCAAGTTGTTGTCATAAGCTGGGAGAACTTGAGGGTTGGGCATAGGTGAAGACAACCATGCATAAACTTTCTCAGTTGGCATGAGCTGGCCAAGATCAGGAAGAAGAGAGAGATCTTGATCTCTGAAATTTATGGATGCCAGATTGGTGAAGAGCTCATCGTCAGAAGAAACTGGAATATCTTCAAGAACCGGTGTAGAAGATGAGTTAGTTGGCTCGTTGTCTGGAACAGGAGCTTCAGCTAGAACTTCATATTAGATTTTCTTGATCATAGAATCTATAATCTTTGAAAGAGTTGGCGGCGTGCTGAACGGATGATTCATCCAGTTCTTACTCCAGATTTCTTATTTTATCTAAAAGGATGCATCGCGGGTTTCTATGAGATGAAGCAAGGTAACTTCATCCTCTTGAAATCTCCAGAGATGATAATAAAGATATCTTTTCAGATGTCCAATAGGGAGGAGTCAATGTCCTCAATCAGACCATAGCAGCTTCGTAGCTGCTGATCTAGGATTTTGTTGAAATCATCTTCAAGAAAGTCCTTTCGGACTGAGAAGGGGAGTTGTGAGCTGGCTGGTACAGTCGACTGATCACTCATTTGAGTGATGGGCTCGCTCTCGGTCATCTATTGCTTATCTTTGCAGGAACTGACAGTATCAAGTAATGGCTTCTTTCCTTGACTAGAGCCGTCAGTTTCAATTGTCAGCTGCTTTTTTTTGCCTAAGCTTGCAGCTTTGCAGCCTGTCTTCCTATTTGTGAAGACGGTTGGGAGTGTGTCCCTTCTTCCAAGTGCTTCTGCAGTTGTGATTTGCACTTCAACTTGATTAAGGATTATGAGGCTGATGCGATTCACAAATCTAACTTTTTCACGAAAGGTGCCAGTTTTGCGATCAAACTCCGCTCGGTGAACATTATGTCATAGTTGAGCGAAGATGAATGAGGCCCAGTCGGCTTTACACGTATAATGTAAAACGTCCATTAGGTGGGCTTTGAGATCAGAGAACTGGACTGTCTCAAAGTTGCCATGCAGGATATGACCTACAATGTACAAGAGTTGGATAAACTCTGGAGGTAGACTGTCCTTCAATCTGTGTGAGAAGTCTTGATGATGTACATGTGGATGCTTCCAAGTATTCCACAGCTCAAACTTGTTGGGAAGAGCCAAATCATAGACTTGAGGTCCTTCACTAGGAAGGGGGAATATGGTCACCATTGTATCTTTTGTCACTTGATGACATGGTTGTATACGGTGCAGACAATGTTCTCACCTAAGATCTCTGCATTATAGTAAAACTCTGCAACGTGGTTGGGCAAGCTTTTGAGAGGCATGATCTTCAAGAAAGGTAGCAGCCCAGTATTTTCCAATGGACGAATAAGCCTGTAATATCTTTCTGGGCCCAATCAAGCATGAAGAAGCTCTAGGTCTAGAAACTTGTCCTTCATCAACTTGTCCACGAGCAATTTGATATTCATCATATGAAATGGAGGTTTCATTTATGCAGAGAGATGGTTGTATTAGTATTGCAAGAGTTTTGGCAATAATATGTATATGCAAGGAGTGAGATAGAGATTTTGAAAGTGATTTGAGTCTTCATCTCCTTTGCATATATATTCCGCTTGCGTATACATATTGAGAGCACTCGATTGCTTTCTAGCTGATCAGCTGTCTAATTTGATGGGTAATCAGCTGAATAAATATTACATGTATCTCAACCGTCTATATGTTAAATAGCTTTATGATCATGCGGCTGAGAATGATCAATTTCAAAAATGGGGTAGTTGCCATAAATAGCAAAATATTTTCTATAGATTTTGTTATTTATATCTCACAGATAATCGTCTCTTCTTTCTACTTTTGTAGTTACTAATTTAATATTAGCTCAGAGATACTAATGCCAACTTATGAGAGATGAACCTAGTTTCAAATTGTAGCCATTAGATGTAATATTGAGAAATTAATGATCACAACAGTAATAATTTTTCAAAAATAAGCTTAATAAATAGTGTGAGTAAAAAGCTTATCTTGATTCAGTTGGGATACAGTCCAACTGGTTAGGTTGATGTGAACTGATGAGGCAGTTTTTGGTTGATCAGTTTGATCCTTCTTCAGTTGTTACATTGAACTGACTGGGCTTTAACTGAGGCTTTAACTAAACTGAATCAATCAGTTCATCTGTTCAGTTGCTTGGCCTTCCTTGAGTCAGTTTTCTCTTCTCGAGTGGTCGAACTGGACTTGCTTCACTGCTTCCTTTCGAGTAGTTTGATCTCATTCTCTTTGACGCAGATCCAGTTGTGTTCTTCGGCAGTTCAGGCCTTGCTTTCCTCATGGTTTGATGGAGTTGCCGAAGAGCAACTGTTGGGCTTCTTAGCTTCTAGTTAAGAAACTGTGAAATTCCTTTGTGAGATGATCTGAACTGATCAATATTGAGAGTCAGTTGGGCTGCCTTTAAGCTTGACTTGAGTAGGGGAGTGACATAGCTCTTGGACAGGAGTCTTGGTGATGTGGTAGTGTCCTCATCATCACTTTCTTCTTCATCATCGTGCTCTTGACTCTTCTGAAATGCCACGACTTGATTATGTGATAGATTTGGTTCTATCCTTTCAGTTGCAGTTTCAGTTCGTCGGGATGGCTCAGCTGATTGACTTGATAGATTATCAAAATTCAGTCTTCGACAATGAGAGCTAGTTGGGCAGTTAGCTAATTGATTGGCGACTGCAACTCCTTGAGGCATGATGTTGGTTCTTAACTCGGTTAGCATGGCAGCTGCCAGAATCTTGTTGGCAAGTCTGTGATTCATAATGTGCTGAACTTGCACAATAGTTGGAGGAAATAGATTTGATGATCCTATCCATTTAATGCTCCAAGTTTCTTCACGTTGCCAGAAGCTAATGCCATCAAAGGCAGTTAGCAAGAAATGAGACTGGATAGACATAGAGTGTCTCCAGTTGAACCAATAGAAATACCGGTGCGGTTGTTTGAACAACTTCTGGTCATGCTTTGTAACAAAAATGAAGTGCGTGAGAAGGAGATTAGTCACTTTCTTTTGTGTACTTTTGATTGCATATCCACCACTATAGAAAGTGCGAATATTTTCTTCAGTCAACTAGAGAGGAGGGCAAGTGCTCCTGACGTAATCAGCTCCATAGTTTAGATGAGGGATTCCAGTGAATGGAATAAGCTTATCTAGATCAGAGTAAACCTTGAAATCAACTGATGATTCATTCTTTTAATTTGGTAAAGGAACGGTGTTGGTAGTTGAGTTGCTCAATGTAGTGTTGCTCGACTTCGCCTTGGATCTCATTTTCTTCTTGAGCAATTGAAGATGAGCACTTCTTTTCTTAGGAATCCAGTCACAGATGAGGATTGGTAATGCATCATCATTTGGTAGATTGAGCATATCTTCAAGCAACTTGCGCATCCTTAGAACAAGTCCTATCTTGGACTCAAATTTCCTAGTTTTCTTTGAGTCGGTAGCCTTGATAACTTGATACTTGAATTGGAAAAATACAAATTCTATCCATTTTGTTTGTCGTCCTTCAGCAAGGTGAATCATGACCTTGTACCTCTCTTAAGTGAGTTGACTCAAGCTTCTAATTGCTCCGAACATCATCCTGTTCATGATATCGAGTTGAACACCATACTCGAGCTTCAGATAAATTTTAGCTGTGGTAAAACGGAATTGCTTGTTGCGAGTATGAGCATTCCATTCTCTCTAGTATGATTCTGCAAATTCCTTCAAGTCTTGAACAATTGACCCTTTCCTTGGAAGTTGGAAGACTTCTGCAATTGTGTTCTCAGTGATTTGAATTGGTCAGCCTTGAATCACTAAGGACATAGTCTTTCCATTTGCAATCAACTTTGCCTATTAAAACTCACTCACCATGTCTTGTCTGAAGAATCTTGGTGGAGTTTCCAGATAGTGAAGAATTCCTGTCTTGTGGAGATTCACCAAAAGAGTTAGATTGTTTGATTCATTTATAATCAGCTGAAATTTCTTTCTTTCTAGGAATTTGTCTGTCAATAGTTACTCTTTGAATGAATTTAGAGAGCTGGGTAATTCGGCCATCTTTGAGGTTAGCTGAATTGTTTGAAGGAATTCAAGGATTTTGAGAGAGGTTTTTGAAAAGGCTAGGAATGAATATTTCTGAGAGGCTAAGAATGGAGGGGGTTTATGAGTGTTGGGGGAGACTCATAAATCTGTTGGTTGAAGGAGTAATACCCTTACCTCTTTCCTTTTGGTCGTTGGCTTTTAATGACTGTGAAACGTGTCATTGTATTACAACGGTCAAAATTTCAAAATAAATGCTGACTCGACATTTATTTGAGAAATAAAATAAACTTTTTATTGATCAAAAAGAATATTGATAAACTGAGTTACAAGAAGTAACTTAGAGCTTCTAATTAGTTGAACTTGATCAGCCTTTAGTCCTTCTTGTGCTCAGTTTTCCTCCATTTGGCAACTGGTCCACTGGAGTTACCTTCTTCTTCTCCATCGTCTGCTACCTCTTGATTAGCTCAGTGTGCGGTTTTACCTATTGCTGCAGGTTCTGGATCAGTTCCTCATGATAGACCGTGAACTGAGCAGTTGAGCTTTATGGTTGGCCTTCAAACTGAGCTGTGGCAGTTAGACCTTCATTAGAACTGTTGCGCTTTCATCAAACTATAGTTCATTACCTCGGGACTCAGCTTCTTCTCTTGCTTCAGTTTCAGTCAATTTCTCACATAGAACTGTATGAGATTGTTCAATATCTCCCAAGCTGATTGTTCCTTCAAGACTTGGCTCTAGAAGGGTCTCGGGTTCTGCAGATTAAGCCTCTGCTTGAAGTGCCATTTGAATGGGATCAAGGTATATGACTAAGTCCAGTGTTTCTTGATAGACTTGTTGATTTGCCAACTGAACTGTCTGATCAGTTGGTCCTTCAGGAGCAGCTTGCTCGCTGATTGGAGCCGTTGGGAGCTCAGTAGAGGGAGCCATTTCAGCAGTTAGCTCCTTGGAGGAGGCAGTTGGGAGTTTAGTTGACTCCTCAAACTGGTGAGCACGATCAGTTGGCTCTTCTGGCTGATCTTCAATCGGCGGAACTGGTGACTTGAGCATCTCCTCGAACTCAATATCACTGGCAATCTGGTTATTGACTGCTTTTTCTTCTGGCTGATCGGGAAAATTAGGAATGATATTGATCTCAACCTCAGCTGAATGAGGAAAACCTTCAAAGTATAGTTCTCTCGCCACTTCCTCAATGAGATCTTCCATTGAAGTTAATACTCGTTCTTCTCTTGCAGTTGATTCTGATGGTGTTTCAGACTGCTGACTTTGTTATTTTTTCTTTAATTCATTGTAAAGCCACTTCTGTTGGACATGCAAGTGTGTCCATCTTTCACGTTCTTCTTCAGTGATCATGGTCGGTGGCTTGATTCCTTTGAGATTACATATCTCATTAAAAACATCCATCATTGAACCTCGTGATGGATTGGAACATATTTTTCGGAGTTGCAGTTTCCTCCTTAGATCTTTATTTCTTATAATTCCAGTATTCTCACTGTCTGTCCACCATATGCTCCATCCTTCTTCTCGCTTCCAGAAGCTCATTCCATGGAATGCAAGTAATGAAAAGAAGGGTTCAGTGAGATAGATATGTTGCCATAAAAACCAGTATATGTACCTAGTTAGGGTGTTGAACAACTCTTCGTAGCCGGTTAGATCTTGGGCATAGTGTTGGGCTACATATTGGCTTGTTGTGTCTTCAGCCCATTTCTTCACATCTTCTCCCTTTGAGAAGGCTCTTATGTTCCCTTCAACTTGTGCCATTAGAGGGCATGTGAACCAGAAGTAGTTAGCTCCAGTTCCTTCATGAGGTATCCCTTTTTCAGAGATGATGTCTCCTAGATTCTCGCACAGTGCTAGATTATCTATGGTGAGGTTGGAAGCAACCATTAGATCTGGTATGGGGTTGTCCTCCTTCTTCTTTCTTGGTAGAGATGGTTTAGCTTCTTTTTTCTTCACTTAATCAGTTAATTTTTTAGTCTGAATTGATCTGGTTACTGGAAGTCTGCTTGATGATCCCGGTTGAGTTGAGGTACCAGCTTCATTTGTGACTGAGCTTGGTCGCCCGACTGATGATTCAAGTTGGACTGATGTGCCAGCTCCAGTTGTAAATAAGCTTGATCCAGCCTTAACTGTTCTAAGTGGTTGTATATTCAATGGAGATTTGAACCTCTGAGATAGTGGAATCTCATCTTCAGAATCTGATGAGATATCCTTGGGAGTATCAGTTGCTTGCTGTTTTCCCTTGCCTTCAATTGCATGTTTCTTCTTCTTTGACTGATCAGTTTGCTCAGATTCTAGCTCCTTGATTTTGACTCATTGGGTAGAACCTCTAGGTGCTCTAGAGATGAAATCATTTTTGGTTATATACTTAAAATCAGTTTTTATCCCTCATTGATGGAAACTGCTTCTCCAGGATTATGATTACTCATATAGCATATATTTTGTGAAAGCTTTATGCCGCTCCAGTTTTCTTCAATGATATCCACAAATTTCTTCAGTTGAGTGAAGAAAAATTGTACCCAGTTGATGTTCAGCTGGTTGTAAATAGCTGCGCAAACCTTGTACTTGGGCTTTGATATTTCGGAATGATTCCTAACTATTTCCATGATCATTTTTGCCAGCTATGCCTTCCATGATCACCTTTTTAATTGAGTCTTGAGTCTAGTAGGGAGTTAGAAGTGAAACAGGGAGGAAGAGACGGAAAAGGATCCAGAATGAGCATAATACGACGCCATCTGTAATGAAGGCATAAAGGAGGGAGCCGAAGCTTGGAGAGTCTGTTGCAAACTCAACATGAAAGTTCTGCTTCACTCACTCTAACAACCTGGATCCACGTTAGCAACCGTTTCTAAACATGGGGAAGTCGTCCGTTGTGAAGTAAAGCGGAGAAGAGGAAAATGAAGAAGAAGATAAGGAGAAAGAGAGAGGCTAAGAAAACCGTAGGCGTGCCATGGTGGAGGGGTTAAATAAGTCAACTGAATCAGGCCCCTACGTGAGCTGGATCGGGCCATTTGTGGCTGTTCTTAGTTCGACTATAAATACTGGCTAGTTATTTTATTTTCGTACACACACAATTCGAGATACAATTTTAGTTTCAAGTTATTTCCATTCTTGCTTTTCAGTATTTTAGTTCAGGATATTCGGCATTGTTGTTGGCGATTTGCCCTCAGTAAATGCGCGAGTGGTTTTGCCTTTTGTCTGGAGTTAGTTCCAGAAGTTAATACAATTTATTTTCCTTCACTATGAGTTATTTAATTTCTCTTGCTTTATTTATAAGAATGTTTTTCGGCTAAGTAGGTAGTGTGCAAGTTGAGACTGATAAGGATCGTGAGCAATGAATATGCATGAGACTAATTGGGTATAATACACCTCGAGATGTGGTGCGTTGTTTTTCACAAAAAATAATCCGACACGCAGTTGGTATGCCCACACTACCCAGAATAGTGGCAAGCAAGATCGTCTCCTAAAGGACCGGCGAGAATTTCCTAACACTTTAGTCTGCAAGTAACCAAACTTTATAAATGAATATCTTTGTTGTAATGTAAAAAATGAAAATAAAAGCAATTAACTAGAGAGTAAGTTTTCTTCTCAGATGTAAAGGTATTTCGGCTTCCAACGAACTCCACCCTAGCTTACTTATTCCACTCATCGATGCAAAGATGAATTTAATTTATGAATGCAAAGCAGTTATAACCACTGAAGACACTTCTGACGCGGTTTTATTTCTCCTTAACTGTTCGATAATCAGGAAAATACTTCACCAATTATTTCCCTAATCGACTGACAACCGTAAGAGACACTCCATAGATTTAATAAGCCGACAAATTTAGACACTAGAGAAACCTGATTCAAAACCAACAAACTCTGACATAGGATTGTCGAATTAAGACTGCTCTTTCCTTGCTTCTGAAGAATCAATTTACCACTAATTAAACCTAAACCACAATTACGGATGGTCGATTTAATTGGCTACTAATTAATCTCAAACTACTAAATATTTGCAACTACCTAGCAGAACCGAAACAATTAACAACGATAAACATAGAGAATTACAAATGCATGCATATAATTAAAGTATAAGAACGAATTGGATCTCACATAATAAATGCTCTAAGGCTTGGTTAATCTTCACCGGAATAAACGAGTTTAGCTCGAATTCATAATTGGATTCGAACTACAAAAATGGATTGAGAAATAGTGATGAAAAGAACTATATTGAAAAGTGAAAATAATCTGTAGAACTCGTATCTCGTCTCTGGCGTGAAGTCTGGATTGTTTCCTACTCTATCTAGAAGTCTTTAAATACAAATCTTAATTAAGGAAATAGAGTCCTAACCCTAGTCTAACTAGGAAAGTAATAAAACTTAGTCCAACAATGATAAAAGACCCAAATATACGCGCCCAGGCCCAATAGCCTGAGAAATCCGCGCGCTCCAACCCAAATCCTCACATAAGTTGACCTATCAGTTATTTTCTTGTCGATCCATCCAGTCAGTATACCCATACTCACTGCCTTCCAGATACTCCAATTTTTCTTCAATCAACTCGAGTACAAAACCTCCAAAAATAAGGCCAACTTCTCCACTTTTGTATCAACCACCTGCAATCGTCCACAAAACATGAATTCTTCCACAAGACCTGATCATGGGGTGAGTAACACTGCAAAAATATACAAAAATTGACCCTAAATATATGTGAAATAATAGCCTAATCAAACCCTCTCACTTAGACAATGCTTGTCCTCGTGCATAACTAAGCAAAAGACAGACTCTAAAAAGATTCAAAGACGACAAGTCAATCATTGGTAACCTTCAAACGGAAAACAATCAAAGTCAGAGTTAAGATACACTCATCCACAAACCACCAACCATTCTCTTATTTCATAAAGTTGTATACATGCTCTTCATTCAAGTTAAAAATATGTAAAACCGATCCTGCCTCACCAAGGTTCACTCAAGTTTTCTCAAATTGGAAATAAGGGTAGAATTAATTCACATAAATCGTAACTCGATGCTCTTAAACACAGATTTGCCCATATGTTAAAATCTCTACCATGCAAATGAGATCTATGCACAAATCAAAAGGTCTTTTTGCACTGGTTGTAATGGGGCTAGGGTGCATATGTAGGGTAAAATGATGAAATGACTCAAATAATTGAAAACATGTAAGCATATCAAAACACATTTACCAAGTTCGTCTGCAACTTCTCGACTAACTCAACAAAATCCAAGTCGCGTTCTGGTTTCCAATAATACAGGGCAGCAGAAGAAATGATATCAATTAAGCACAACCCCTTTCATTCCATGTTTTTTCTATTCTTTATTTTCTTTCTCTTCTTTTTTTTCTTTCGTATTTTTTTTATTTTTTATTGGAATAGAACGGGGATATATACACACTTTTCAGCTCTCCAGCACCAAATATCTTCAAGTAGACTTTAAACTCATTTCAACACAAACCAATATAACTTACATGTTTTCATGGGACAAGAGCATGCCAAAAAGGCTAAGGCTTAATTATTTAGTGGTTGTTCATAATCAAGAAGGAAATGGTCAGGCACAACGAGCTCACTAATGGACAATTAAGGGCATAGATAATTTATTCAAGCCAAAGCATTGGGTAGTCATAAATGCCTTAATCATTTTCATGCAAAAGAAACTCAAAAGCGGTGTGACTATGGCAATTGGGCAAATCAGAAATCAAGCACTCAAGTGCGATAGACTCAGCAAGAAAATAATTTGAGCTTTTCTCATATATATCATGCTCATCAGGCTCAAATCTCACAATTTAGTATGCTTCAACAAATTTGATCAAATTCTGCATGTTTCGTCATCCAAGAATACATCCGAGCATATGCACAATTCAATCACAAAAGAAAACAACCATTCAAGACCAATCCCATATCATAATCCCTAATTCTCATGCAATCCATTTCATGTATGCCAATGACTCGACAAACCAAAACCAAAGAAAAGCTTTTTTTATAAACAACAGAAAATGCGAAAGCAAAATAACTCTCCACCCCACACTTAGATAACACAGTGTCCTCACTGTGCAAAGGAAGGAGTGACACAAAACAACGACACAAGAGCAATAAAATAAAAAATTGTACAGAGGGGTTAGAGGGCTTCCTGTAGAGTAGTCATGAAGATGGAGACCTGGAGAAGTTGATTACGGCTTGTTCAACAGCAGAGAGACGGTCACCGAGAGCATCAAGCTTGCACTCAATCTGGCACTCCAGGTCAGTCGCCCAGCTCAGCGTATGATGATTAAAAACTCCTTGAGCTCGGTAAGGGTCGGGGCAGCGCTGGAAGAGGAACCTGCACTTTTTTTTGAAAGAAAAACTTAGAAAAGAAAATACAAATAATTGCGTAGGTTGCCTCCTAAGTAGCGCTCTTGTTTAATGTCCGAGGCCCGACACAATCATAGCTCGATCACGAGATAATTTCAGGGATAGCCAGATCTACCCCGTCAAAAGTAGTTCGTCATATGGCACTTTTATGCTTCTTCAAAGGCTCGACCAACCATGCTTCCTTCAATTCAAACACTAGAGCTTTCACCACAGATAGCACAATCGGCTCAAAGTTGGTCGGTATGGGCATACTACTTGACAGATGCCGGGTGGGAAACTCACTGGTAGCATACGGCTGCATGATGATATCTCGAATCTCTTCATCTTCTCCCGTTACTACAGCGGTGTCAGTCATCCCACCAAATAATACCTGCTCCAACTTATCTTCCCTGAAATGATTCTCAATAAAATCGTCAACTAACTGATCAACAATATCAATCATATATAGAGCTTTAGGGTCTTCAACATGCTTCATAGCTTCAAAAATATTAAATGTGACAATATCCCCATCAAATTCAAAGCTAACCATACCCTTATCAACATCAATTTTTGTTCTAGTAGTTTTCATGAATGACCTTCCTAAAAGGATCAGAGATCTATGTGCAGAGAATGAATCACCTATGTCAACTATATAAAAATCCACATGAAAGATCAAGTCATTAACTTTTACCAGAACATCTTCAACCACACCTTGAGGATATGCATTAGACTTATTAGCTAACTAAATGATAACACGAGTTTCTTTCATAGGACCTAATTACAATTCCTTGTACATAGACAGAGACATAACATTGATAGATGCGCCTAAATCTAACATGACTCTCTCAACCTTTTTACTGCCAATAATGCACGGAATAGTAAACATACCAAGATCCCTACATTTTTGTGGCAATTTTCTTTGAATGACCGCAGAAACATTTTCCCCAACTTTAATCCTTGCATCATTCCCACATCTCATCTTTTTAGCACATAATTCTTTCAAAAATTTTGCATACTTGGGAACTTGCTTAATGACATCAATCAAAGGCAAATTAATCTCTACCTTCTTGAATAGCTCGGGGATCTCCTTTTCATCATCCTCCTTCTTATTTCGAACCAACCTGGAAGGAAAAGGTGCTGCAATGAGTGATTGAGAATTAGAAAATTTTGATTCCAAACTTACCTTGGGAAGAAGCGGTGTGGCAGGTTGTGTTCCCTCTGCTCTAGAATCTTTCTTTTGCACGTCAGAGTGCTCTTCCAACTCCTTCTCCTTCTTTTTAGCCTCCAACTCGGCTAACTCATTCCCACTTCTCAAAATTACAACACTAACATTCCCTTTTAGGTTCATTTCAGCTTGGGATGGGAGTTTGCTCTGATTTGACTGTAGTTTGTTCACCTGAGTGGCGAGTTGGGTGATTTGAGTGCCCATACTCTCCAAAGTAGCTTGTGTCTTCTGCTGGAAAATTTTTTGACTCTGCGCCAAACTATTAATGAGTGGACTACTCTGCTCCAAACACTTCATGATGTCATTCATGCTCAATGTAGCACGATCAGTTTGGGCATACTGACCACCCTGCGGCTGCCTTTGAGGTAAAACTCCAGATACCTTCTAATCAGACTACTTCCAACCAAAATTAGAATGATCCCTCCAACCTGGGTTGTATGTGTTTGAGTACAGATCATACTTCCTCTGTCTCAAGGCATCTTGCTACGCATCACCAGACCCATAACATGCTTGCTCGATTGGAGACTCTTGCAAAGTAGGACAAGCATCAGTGAAATGGTCATTCTCCGAACAAACTCCACAGCGGACATTCTGAGTTTGTGCCACAACTAGACCTCTAACCAGAGAGGTTAGAGCATCAATTTTCTCATTAACATCGGAACTTTCTACTCGTTCAACTTCTTTTACAGGCTGGTATCTGTCATCATCCTCATCTTCATACTGCTGGCCACCAGAGACCATATCAATGATGAGCTGCTTCGCCTCTGTTAGAGTCTTGTTAGTTAACGATCCTCCGCTAGCAGCATCAACTATCTTCCTATCAAAGGTTGACATACCACGATAAAAGTAGTTAGTGAGCAATTGATATTCAGAGAACTCGTGGTCTGGACATTTACGGCACAATTGTTGGAATCTCTCCCAGTAATCAGCCAAACTCTCATTCTGCTTCTGTTTAATGCTGCTGATCGACATCCTTAAGTTTACAGCTCTGGATTCTGGGAAGAACTTGCGTAGAAATTGTTCCTTCAATTCATTCCAAATGGTGATTGAGCCCGATGGAAGATCAAACAGCCAATCTCTAGCCCTGCCCTGCAAAGTATGAGAAAAAGTCAGTAATCTCAAATTATCCGAAGAAAATCCTTGCGGGTGAAAGTAGAGCAAACTAGATCAAATTCAGCCAAGTGCTTGTGTGCACTCTCTCCAAGTAGATCACCGAACTTGGGTATAAACTTGAATAAAACCAGGCCTTATTTCAGAATTATTCACAATAGTATGAAGCACGATGCAAATAGGTCGATTGATTCTATGGCGACCCAGCTCTCTTATCTGAAGTTCACGTTCAGGTTCGCGGTTAAGAGCTAACTCGCCCACATTGGCTATGTTTTCTGCAAATAGTTAATCAAGACCAAGTGTTCATGAATCAGATGTGGAATCCTCTATAGACTCCTTGGCAGACTTCCTCAACCTCCATAAAGTCCTCTCTGGCTCTGGATCAAAAACTAAACTTCCTTTTGTAAAGATCGAGTCATGCACTGGAAAAACAAGACAAAATAAAGAGAAGTGGCAAACTGAAAAATTAGAATAATCACTGCTTAAAAATCGATCCCCGGCAATGGTGCCAAAATTTAGTGTGTTGTTTTTCACCAAAAATAATCTAACACGCAGTCAGTATGCCCACACTACCTAAAATAGTGGCAAGTAAGATCATCTCCCAAAGGATCGGTGAGAATTTCCTAACACTTCAGTCTGCAAGTAACCAAATTTTACCAACAAATATCTTTGTTGTAATGTAAAAACGAAAATAAAAGTAATTAACTAGAGAGTAAGTTTTCTTCTCAGATGTAAAGGTATTCTGACTTCCAATTAACTCCACCCTAGCTTACTTATTCCGCTTATCGATGCAAAGATGAATCTAATTCATGAATGCAAACCAGTTATAACCACAGAATACACTTTTGACGCGGTCTTATTTCTCCTTAACTATTTGATAATCAGGAAGACACTTCACCAATTATTTTCCTAATCAACTGACAATAATAAGAGACACTCTATATATTTAATGAGCCGACAGCTTTACACACTAGAGAAACCTGATTCAAAACTAACAAACTCTGACACAGGATTGTCGAATTAAGACTGCTCTTCCCTTGATTCTGAAGAATCAATTTACCACTAATTAAACCTAAACCACAATTACGGATGGCTAATTTAATTGGCTACTATTTAATCTCGGACTACTAAATATTTCTAACTACCTAGCAGAACCGAAACAATTAACAACGATAAACATAGAGAATCACAGATGCATGCATATAATTAAAGTATAAGAATGAATTAGATCTCACAGAATAAATGCGCTAGGGCTTTTCCGGAATAAACGAGTTTAGCTCGAATTCATAATTGGATTCGAACTAAAAAAAATGGTTTGAGAAATAGCGATGAAAAGAACTATATTGAAAAGCGAAAATAATCTATAGAACTCGTATCTCGTCTCTGGCGTGAAATCTGGATTATTTCCTACTCCATCTAGAAGTCTTTAAATACAAATCTTAATTAAGGAAATAGAGTCCTAACCCTAGTCTAACTAGGAAAGTAATAAAACTTAGTCCAACAATGATAAAAGACCTAAATACACGCGCCCAGGCCTAATAGCCTAAGAAATCCGCATGCTCTAACCTAAATCCTCGCATAAGTTGACCCATCAGTTGTTTTTTTGTCGATCTATCCAGTCAGTATACCTATACTGACTGCCTTCCAGATACTCCAATTTTTCTTCAATCAACTCGAGTACAAAACCTCCAAAAACAAGGCCAACTTCTCCACTTTTGTATCAACCACCTGCAATCATCCACAAAACATGAATTCTTCCACAAAACCTGGTCATGGGGTGAGTAACACTGCAAAAATTTATCAAAATCGACCTCAAATATATATGAAATAATAGCCTAATTAAGATTATTCCCAACTTCAACTTGGAAATAATGATGACACGGTAATGGTGAGGCTAGGTGGCTGATCACTCTTAGTTAAACCATTGTTTTTGTATATCAAGGTGGAAGTAAGAGCGGCCGAACCCTGATGAGCCACTAAGTGATAAACCGAGTTATGAAGCCTAGAGACGATGGAGCCCAGAGATTGAAGTATAGGTGGATATGGGCACAATGCAAAAGGGGTTCCATATGCCAGCATTGGGTTTCTCAGATCGAATATTGTTATCCTTGCAGACCCTTTGCATGACTCTCTTCATTGGCTCCTGGATAGTTAGGGACTAAGAGTTGTCGACTGTATCGCTCTCAGTATATACGTACGAAGGAATTGGGGGGTGTAAGGCGATCGTACCTGCTCTCTATAACCAAACGGTCTGAACGAGGTATCCATGAGTTTGTGCCTGAGATTATATACATTAGCTCAGTTCGAATTCACATTCGACTTGAACAATTCTTAATTCTTATTTAATTCAATTTACGTTTTAGTTGTGTTTTACATTAAGTTGCATGAACGAATTAGTGACAGTAATTCTCTCAAAGTTCTAACAGGATACGCATTAGGATAGAAGAGTTATCACTCATTGTGGGACGATATTCACCTTCTAGCACTATACTAGCTTCTGAGGGCACATTCAAGCATCTGTCGGGCTTTACTCATAGGTGTAATTTTGCATGCTAAACGACAGCGTGCCATGTATCTTGAAAAATCATCAACTACTACTAGTGTGAATCTTTTGCCCTTTAGAGTCTGCAGTCTGACCGGTCCAAATAGATCCATATGTAGTAATTGGAGGCATGCAGTTGTTCCTGAGGGATGACTTTTATTCTTGAAGGGTAACTTCACTTGCTTTCCTTTTTGGCATGGTCCACACATGTCAGTTTTCTTGTATATCTCCTTTGGAAGCCTCTCAACTAGCCCTTTCTTGGCTAAGTAGTTGATGCTTTTGAAGTTGAGGTAATTCAGTCGTCGATGCCATAGCCAACTTGCTTCAGTTGATCCTTTTGAGAAAAAGCAAGCTTTTGAGTAGCCGGTTGACCAGCAACAATATACATGTTGCCTCTTTTTACGCCAGTTAGAAGAATTGCTCTAGTTGACTTATCTTTGATGTCGCATGAGTTTTTGCTGAAGTCAACTGAGTAGCCATTGTCACACAGCTAGCTGATGCTTAGCAATTTGTGCTTCAGTCCATCCACGTGGGAGACTCCATTGACTACGACCTTTCCTTTAACCACGAACCATTCTCCAATGGTTTGGCTCTTAGAATTGTCTCCAAATGTGACAAGTGGACTTTGACTTCTTTATAACCGTCGAGATCTTTTCTATCTCCGATTATATGCTAGGAGCACCCGTTATCTAGATACCAATTGTCTTTGGTTTTCCTCATAGATAAGATGCTCTTATCCTATAAAAATAAGGATTAGCATTTAGGTACCTGTTGAATATCGGGTTCTTATTGATTGATCAAATTTTTTGGGATCAAAATTTGCTAAACTTTTGGCTTTTCACCATTAAGTGATCCATCAGATTTGGATCTTTTCATCAGTTTTGACCTTTTGTCAACTCTTCTTCTTTGAGTTGAATCAATTGAACGGTACTTGCGTTGAGAGTTAGTCAGATAAAACAGTTCAACTAATATGCTTTGATTTTGAGATCTTTGAGCTCTTCGATCAGGGTAATGCCTTGTATATCTCCAATTTGATGAGTTGAATCCTCTTGGATTGATCCTTAGTTCATTTCTAGAATCCAAGTACTCATCATATTGATTCTTGGGTTCAAACTTGTTCTTTTGGTTTCTTCTATAGATGTCTTGGTTGAACCTTTGGGGAGAGTAGGTTTGAGATCTGGATTGGGTATTTCTTTGGGAATCAGCTGATCTCATAGATCGGTTTGCAAGCAGTTTAGGTTAAACTGGTGGCCTTGTGTAAGCTGATGGTCTCAGTTGAACTGATGACCTCAGTTGAAAGGATGGCTTTGAATGAACTGATGGCTTGTTATGAATTGATGGCGTTGACTGGAAGGTCAACTTCAGTTGAACTGGTTGTTTTGGCTTAGAGGGCTGATTGAACTGTCTAGGCTGAGCTTGAGGAGTTATTAATATCCATTTACCTTTGGATATCTCAACTGGCTGAGCTTGAGCTGATCCGGTGAATCCTTTTAGGATTCCTTTATCACTGGTTTGAGCAACTATCTTTTCTTTCTCTAAAGCAGTAAACTTGATATAGCCTAGCCCTATACTACCACTTTCATTTCTCTGATGACTCAATATTTCATCTAGATTTTGAGATCCCTTTTTAAACTTGAGAGTTACTTATTCTCCCTCATGGATCTCTTACTCGAGTCTTTGATTCTCAGCTTCTAGATCAACAGTTCTCAGTTTCAACTTCTTAAATTCCACTAACTGAGCTTCAAGATAATTAATTCTTTCATGGTCAATGCTCAATTTCCTAACCTTATTTCTCAGTTCATCATTTTCATCTTTCAGTTCAACATGCAAACTGGATATTGAAGCTAATTGATTTTCTAGCAGTTTTAGTTTCTCATCGAGTTCATTGCTAGAAATAGATGCTTCATGAATGTGATAAAAAGAGGTTTGAGAGTTGGTTGTACTAACCTCTTATTCATTGTTAGTCATGAGGCTAAATAGTACTTCATCATCTGAGCTGTAGCCGTCAGAATCAATTCTAGATTGGTAGTCTGAATTGTCTAGCATGATATTCTCGGTGTTTGCAATCATTGTTTTCCTCTTAAAGAAGCTTCTCCTTACTTTGGCCTTCTTGTCTTCAGCTAGTTCAGGACATTCATATCTGTAATGCCCTTGCTTGTGGTAGTGAAAGCATTCACCCATGCTTCGCTTGCCACCTCTGACTGGTTCAGCTGATCATTTAGTTGGCTACTGATTTCTTTCAGCTTTTGGATTTCATCAGTTTGAGGTAAAACTGATTGTTGATCCCTGACTTTCTTTAGTCCTTCTAACAACCTTGTCACCAACTGAATTTGGTCATTAATATCTTCAGTCAGGTTCTCCTTCTTTTCGATTGTGTCTCACCTTCAATCAGTAGCTTATCCTTCTTGGTTCTCTCTAGCTGGTGAACTCTTTGGCCGGAAGTTGTTTTTTCCTTGAGTGTCTCTAAACCAGTTTCTTTCACCATAGAAAGCTGCATCTTGAACTGATGATGTTGATGCTTCTCTTTTTTGGTTTAGGCTGTACTCATGAGCTTTGAGAGAGCCAAATAGTTCTCTAGGAGTGATGTTATTCAAGTTTCTTGATTCTTTTGTAGCTACACTTTCATATCCCATTTTTCTGTGAGATTGTCTAAAATTTTGGAATTCATCTCACAGTTGGGATAACTTCTTCACAGGTTGGTCATCTCGCTTATTATGCCTAGAAATCTTGTTTCAAAGCTCGAGATGGTTTATTTAGATTGCATCTTGAAGGACTCGTACTTATCGACTGCCAGCTGGAGCTTGTTTCCTTTGATGGCTTCAGACTCCTGGCATAAATCTGCTAGCAAGTCCCATATATCCTTGGCAGTTCTATAGTTTTTTGTGTCCTTCATTCTATCTTCATTTAGAGTTTGAAATAATGTAGCTTGAGCAACAAACTCTAGATTTTTCAACTTCTTCTCTTCACTGGTGAGAAGATGAGTTGGCTTCAGGATCCTGGCTGGTTAATTAATATCAACGATGAGGGCTTTATTGTCCATCATGATACTGATTAGACCAGCTTCAATAACTTCCCACATATTCTCATGAATTGAGCAGAGATGCGCCTTCATTCTCCTGCTCCAATTATCATAATTCTAAACTGAAATAGAGACAGCTTATGGTTTCCCATAGCTAAAAATGTTAGCACAGATAAGTAGATATGATTCAGTTGATCTGTAGAAATAGCTGATCCTTATAATCAATCGCTCTAATAGCACTTGTTGGTCCCAAATGAGTCGATATCAGTTTAGAAGGGGGTGAATAAACTGATACAAAAAATTTTAACTCAAATACGGAATATGATCAGGGCCTTTAACTCGCTTAAAAAATTTATCTGTGCACTTTATCAGTTAGATGAATTCAGTTGACTTGTGAGTGCAGCTTGTGTGATCTTTGTGTGCAGTTATAAAGATATGCAAGTTTAAGACAAAAGGTATAGCACACGATCAAGTTTATAGAGGTTCGAAGCTAGGACTTCTACGTCCTCTCTTCCTTTTTGAGAAAGGCAATTCACTAAGTAATGGTAAAGTTTCTTTATTATAATTACAACATGAAGACTTTTTTAACCTGAAAACAGTAACTCTCGCAGAGTCACGGTCGTCTTTTCAACTGTTGTTGTTCCGAAAAAATGGCAGTTCTCACAGAGCCACGGTCTCCTCAATCGGGTTCGACGACTCACACTTGCAGTCCTCAATTGCTCGCTGGAGAGGTAGGTGCTATGTCGTCTTTACAAGGTTTTAAATCTCTTTCGATCTTCAAGAGGTTAGTCTTGAACTGGGGTATCAACCGATATGCTCCTTGAGTTGAACTGAGTAGTTGATCGGTGTATAGCTTGAACTTGAGAAGATTGCTCTAGCTGGACTTTCAACAGCTAGCTGATTTCTTAAATCTTTAGCTTCTTCTTCTCAGTTGGGACTTTCGCAACTTTAGATAGTGCTTGAAACTTGAGTTGTAGGGGGAGAGAAAGAAGGCTCAGTTGTTAGTATATGCGAAATAGCAAGAATTTGAATGGCGAAAGTCATTTGAAAATCAGATTCACTCGTTTTATATAGAGGAGTGATCTTGTGACCGTTGAGTTCCATTGATCGTTGGCTCTATTGGTTCATCAATGGTAGTTGATTTTTATAGCCGTTGAAGCTTGTTGAAGTAGTCGCTACTTTTCCAATCAATCTCCATTGAGCATTATTCCAGGATCTCTGTTTGAGCATTAACTCCAAGATTCTTCAGTTGGCAGTTCTGAGCTCTAGTTGGCAATTCTAAGCTTGTCTGCTCAGTTTAGCTATCGCTTTAGTTGGCTATCTTTCTTAGCTTCTTTGCCAGTTTCAACTGATCACAAACTATTGATTAGTTTTTCAGTTTGATTGGTCTTGTTCTGAGCTTCTTTATCAGTTCAACTGATCACAAATTATTGACTAGTTTGTTAGTTCAACTGGTCTTGTTTTGAGCTTCCTCTGTTGACTAGTTTGTCAGTTCAACTAGTCTTGTTTTGAGCTTGATCAGTGTTGGTTTTTCTTGAGCTTCAAGCCGGCTGACTTCAGTTCTGGCCATCAGCAGTTGATTTGTCTTTATGCTTCAGTTCGGCTAATGTTAACTCTGGCCATCAATTAAATGCTTCCAGTCTTCAGTTAAACTAATTTGCTGTCAGTTTCTTCAGTTAGGTTGATTTCTCTTTCAGCTCAACTGACCTGGCTGTGAGTTTGATTGTAGTTGGTTCGACTTCTTGAGAGCTTAACCCTCAGTTGGGTTATTTTCTAACTAGTTGACGCATCCTTCCAGCTGGGTTGACCATGCTCCAGTTTGCTTGACTCTTGCTTCAGTTGAATTCATTTTGGAGCCTTTGATTGGTCAGCTTGGATCTCCTTCAGTTTTTCAGGAAATGTTTTGACATCTCATCAAAACATCATCTAGGGATTTACTTGATAGTTTTTCCTAACACACAGCGTCTGCAAGGAGACAAGACATTCTTGAACGTTATGAAGAAAAATGAGTTACACAAGAAAAGTTGAAAAATCAACAATTTATTAACAGAGTGGATAAATTAACACAATGAATTTGTTCAATTATCCAAATACAAATAGTCGATTACAATGTAATGAATTTGTTCAATTAACCAAATATGAATAGTCTATAACAAATACAAATATTAATATGTGTTTTCATCGAATGTTGTAACAAGATTTCCCACCTAATTACACAATCACTTTGATTGTTTTTCCACTGAAGTGTAATAGGGGAAATGGATGCCCAGGAATTAGACAAACCTGAAATTGAACAAACAAAACAATAATGAGTACAATGTATATTTTGAAAAGAGTCGACTTTTTCTCTAGCCACTTAAACTTTAAAAAACTTATTTTAGCCAGTAAGTTTTAAACATATATTTTTAGCCACTTTGGACCAAATTCCCTTTAGACATTAAAAAAATAAAAATAAATAAATTAAAATATCCCACCTATCCCCTACCCATCACACTTCAGATCTACTTTTCATCTTCATCTTTATTGTCAATCTTCATCTTCATCATCGATCTTCGATCTCCATCTTCATCATCGATCTTTATTTCTTGGACCATAGTTCTCGTCGTAATTCAACCATGTCAAGCTAGTGCAGTGAGCAACCAAGTTCAATTTTTACAAAAATAAGTGATTTTGTTCTTAACTGTTCACTGAACTGTTCTTAAGTGAGCTCAAGACCCGATGCGCACAAGCCATGCGTGCATGTAACAACAAACATCGGCAGAATATCTCGGCAGACATCTGTAGACATCGGCATAACATCGGTTGATAATTTCTGGGTATCGACAGAATAGCAATTGATAATTTGACCTCAGGTGCGTCCGTGTGGCCACAAAGCGTGCTCACACAAGGCATGCACGTGATTTTCTTCTTAACTGCACACTGAATTGTTCTTAACTACGCGCATAAGCATGCGCGCGCAGACCTCGACAGAACAACGACAAACATCGGCAGGACATCGGCAAAACACCGATTAACAATTTTTGAGCATTGGCAGAACATCAATTGAAAATTTGGTCTCGGGTGCGCATGCGCGCAGATGGCTATGTGCGCAACAACAAGCATAGACAAACATCGGCATAATATCGCCAAACATCAGTAGGACATCGACAAAACATCGGCTGATAATTTTCGAACATCGGCAGAACCTCAGCTGGTAATTTGGTCTCGGGTGCACGCGTGTAAGCATAAAGCGTGCATACACAAGGCATGCGCGCTAGGCTCCGCGCGCATGCACATCGACTGCGCACTAGGGTCCGCGCGTAATTCCAGTGCGCAGTTAAGAACTTCATTTTTCTAGATTTTTTGAGGCTGCAGAAATACATAATTTTTTTTCAGATTTTCAAAAATCAACTATATTAGAGATGATTTTTAAGTACTTCTATCGTCAAAGCATGTCTATTATGTTTACAAAATTCTTCTACTCAATTTTTCCCCAAATCAAACTTCAAAAACAAACAATATTATTAATAATTAGATCTGAAACATACACGTGTTGTGGAAGGATTTTCTATTTCTTCTCTTGAATTTTTAAAAGTCGACAATGGCTCATTGGTGGAGAAATCTGGAGAGAGAAAAATGAGATTGTGAAGAAGATTATTCCAGAGTGGTCGACGGTTTGGAGAAATCTTCTAGAGTGGTTGACGATTTCTTTCAGATTCCATCATGCTGCATATTGTGAAGAGATGAGATTGTTGCAGATTGTGAAGAAGATGAGATTGTAGAGGAGGGATAAATTTTTCAAAATCTGATTTCAAAATTTGAATGGCGGCTGGTAGGGATTTAAAATAGGATTTCTTTTTTAAAATGAATATAAGGGTATTTTGGTAATTCTGGCTAAATAAAATATTATTTAAAAGTTAGTAGCTAAAATAATTTTTTTAAAAGTTCAAGGGGCTACTTTGATCCATTCCCTCTTTTGAAAATTATTTTCATTCAAGAACAAAAAAAAACTTACTGGAACGAAGTGGTTTAGACTTTTGAATTGGCTATCTTTCACCAGGGCCATGGTTCATAAATATGTTTCTAAGTCCAGTACTTTAGGTTCAGAAACATGTTTTTAAACCTAAAGAAGTTAGTTCATAAACTTGTTTTCGAACTCACCATTATGTGTTCAAAAACTTGTGTTTTGAACCAACTATTAGAGATGCAGAAACAAGTTTTTGAATCTCCTTCACAACATTCAAACTGTTATTTCTGAACATCTTTCAACGATTTGAATATCCAAACACGATGGAACTCACGAAAAAAAAAAGGTGTAAACAATAGAAAATCACTTACATCACTTGTTTTTTCGTCATTTCCACTCTCCATGGTTGATTTAAACTCAATGTGCTTAAATTCAAAGTTTGTAAAATCATATTTATATAATTTATGTCCAAGTGTTTTTTCCAAACGATTGATTGAATGTTGGAATGAGAAGAAAATTATTTTGCTTTTGTATTTTCTAATTTAACATATTATTTAATTTTGGTGGTGTGTAAAATAAAAATTATAGTGTAGTGAAATAAGAAAATGATATTTTAGTAATCTCAAAATTAATTATTTCAATATTTATTTATATTTTTTATGGTGATTTTAGAAACACCCTTTAAAAAAAAAAAGGGAAATAAACTTAGGACAATTCCACCTCCTTGAAAGAGAGGAAAACACGAGGGGTTGATATTTTGGGTGAGGGAGAGAGAAATCAAGAAACCGTCATAACGTGGCCCCAAATCTTTTGCGTTCGTTCACGTGGCAGACATGAAACGGCTCCTCTTCTACGCAGCTCTAACTCCCATATATTATATTCACATGCAAATCCCCATTTCTGCCATTAAATGATTGGACGGTGTACTGGGAGGGAGAATTCGTGATTCATCGATGATCAGATTATGCGCTGCTGCTTTGCCTTTCTGAGAGTGCTGAATTCAGTAACAGAAACGGATACCGATTTTTGAATTTCCTTTTGTGTTTGATTTGATCGTCAAAATAATGATGCTTCAGCATTCTACTACTCTCTGGAGCAACGGCAATTCACCTCTCGTTCCCGCGCTCGGAGTCCGCCCCACATTCCTCCGGTAAATTCATCGCCTCTTATTGTTTCCTGTTGCATAGATGCATTCCGTTTTCCTCTGATTTCTCTATCCTGAGCGCGGTTGTAGACCGGAATCAAGTGAGAGAGCGTCGTACCTCAACGGTTGTCAGCAGAGAGTATTTGGTCAAGTAAACTACTAATTCTTCGGTTTTTGTATTGTGATTTTTCTGAATTCTGAAGTCGTAACATTGGGGGGATTTCGTCTCAGGTTAGATATATGAGTTCCTCTGTGCAGGCAGCTCGAGCTGGAGAGCAGAGTGTAGTGGTTGAGGTATGGCTGTTGATTTACCTTTACAGTCTTATCTTGCAGAACTTGTTTACTAAGATTGACTTCTAGAGTTTCTGATAGAGGAGGTTTAATATGGAGACAATGTGCATGGACTGCCCTTATTGGTTCTTTTTATTTGAGACGCCTTTGGAAAATTTACCTAAATAGTTTACTGCTCTTCACTGTTTGAGTTAATGGTTAGATTGTGGATGTGCTGCAAGGATGTTATCAGTAATTTCCTCAGTATTACTTATGTATATTCATGTAAATTTCAACAGTGTTTGTTACCTATTTCGTTACACACTGTCTCATTCAAATACTAGTATGATTTGTATCATGGTGTGTGTGAGCTTGTCGAGATAATTTCCGGGGATCTTGTCTGCACAACAGTGATTCTTTCTTCCGGTTGTTGATCACAATTCTAGGAACAAGAATTGCAGAAGTTGGAGGGTCCGTCACTGAAAGTTTCACCAGGTCAATCACACCCTTTAGGAGTGTCGCAGATGGAAAGTGGAATTAATTTTGCAATTTTCTCTCAAAATGCTACTGCTGTTACACTCTGCTTAATTCTTCAAGAGAGGTCAGACTGTACCCTCTAGCTCATAGTGTTAACTAAAATTTTAGTTTGATTCATGGTCAATCTTTGTTTATCTCTTCTACTGTACTGATGGGAGTTCATGGTTATTGAATTTCTTCTTGTTTTGAATAAGTTTCCAACAATTTCCTAAATGTTACCAATTTTGTTTTTTAAACAGTTCAATTATCTCCCATGGTGGCGCAAGAGGCTTGTTGCACTGATAAGACTAAAATTCTCTACTAACAAGACTAAAAATTTATCGTTTTATATCTTAAAGTACTAACACAAATTTAGCTATTTTTTAGATGGTTATAAAGTGAAGGACTTTTTCTTGTTGTATACTTTGTGGCTTTTGAGTTTATCCTCACTCCTTGGCCTGTCAAGTGTAAGCATTTGAGGCTCTAAATTTTTGGCATTTCAGGAGAATGCATAGCAAACTTGAAGAAGGGATGATTGAATTATCATTGGACTCACAAGTAAATAAAACCGGAGATATATGGCACATCTGTGTTGAGGTAGTCTCCCTTTTTCTGTTTTCAATGAAATTAGCAAAGGCTTATGTATATCTGCTCTAATAGATTCTTCTTCATCATACATTTTCGTGAAAAAGAGAAAGAAAATGATCAAATAAGTCTAGAAAGTGCCTCAACTCTATGGTTTGTAAGAGGAGTAGAGATGAAGCGAAAATGATAATTCAGTTTTCCTGTAGTTTACAAGGTCCCGAGTGACATTTTTACGTAGTCTAGTATTACTGAATGAGGGTTTGAAGTCAGCTTGTTAGTTACAGCAGAAGCATGGTTTTGACTAGTAGTTTGCATACAACCAACATAAGAGTGTGCTCGTCAGAGTGTTTGTCTTTTACATGAGTTTTGTTGTATATTGTCCCTTTTCCAGTGGGAATCTAAAACCATAATAAGTTTTCCTAGGGTTTTTTTTCTTGGTTCCAATTTAGTCTTTAGGCAGTCTCAAGGACCTCAAAAGATGTTAAGTGATTATGCCATTTAGTCCCGCCCCCCGAGGAAAACAAAAGTCCCTTTTCAATTGCTGACAAACTTGCCTTTTTATTTTAAATTGATTGTCCATGTACTTATCCATAAATTTCTTAGGCCTTGAATCACTGATCTGCTAAAAGATTGGAGTTTTTTGCATAATTTCTTTTCCAGTTGTCTGAAAAACTTGGAGAAATCTGTTGATGAGGTGTGGGAGAGGATTAACTATGCAGTCGCAGGTCACCTGGTGGCTCAAGCCTTAGTTCAAAGTCTTCATTGTATCTGATAATATTAGACACTAGAGTGGTGTTCTTTAGTTTGTTCAGCCTTGTTTTATTAGGGAATCCTCATCCCATTGTACTTGTGTAAGAAATTTTCTTGTGTATGATATCAGACTTAGTAGTGGTGGTGGTGGTGGTGGTGTAAGGAATTTTCTTGTGTATGATATCAGACTTAGTAGTAGTAGTAGGTAGTAGTAGTAATAGTAGTATACTATAAGAAATTTTCTTGTGTATGATATCAGACTTATTTCTCTTATGTTTGTAGAATGCAATTGCACATGTATTATCTAATCTTAGCAGAGCTAGGCCCAGCTAATTAAGAAATTTCAATGAATGAGGATAGTTTTTAGTGTTGCTTATAAGAGACCTTTACATATATTATTTGCTTCATACTTTGAATCCACTTTCGTTACCTCAATAATTTGCTAAAATAATCAATAGGATCTGTTTGTTTGCTTTTATTAATTACCTTCACTTTGCTGTACTTGTAATTTTCAGCAGTGTTGATTGTGTTGTATATCTACATGATTCAATTCATCATCTAAATTGATTCTGAATTTTTTACTTTTTAGGGTTTGCCACATAGCAATGTCTTATATGGTTACCGTGTTGATGGCCCTCAAGATTGGTGTGAAGGACACCGCTTTGATTATAGCAATATTTTACTTGATCCATATGCAAAATTGATTGAAGGACGCCGAGTCTTTGGTGATGCCAGCAATAAGATGTCTAAATTTTTGGGGACATATGATTTTGATAGCTTGCCATTTGACTGGGGAGAGAACTATAATCTTCCAAATATACATGAGGTTGGTGAACTAAGTCCAGTAGTCCACTAAATGGTTCTCCAGATACAGTTACCAGTGGTTATCTATGAGATATTCTCTTCAAATATTTAAAAGCAATTAAACGCATTTACTGCTATTTGGTGTTTATAATTAGTTAAGGTGGCCAACTATATCCCTATAACAACTATTATATTCATGACTGTATGCTTCTCTTTTCTACATTCACCATCTGAAATTTGGGATTTAAGAGGCAACATAAAAAATGATTGTATGTTTATGATCATTTTATGGATTAGTTTCATTGACTTTTGAGTTTGAGGGTGGGGATGAAGGGCCTTCATGAGCTAGATATAGCTTTCTATGTGCATAATCTTGAAGTCTGGAATTAACATGGCTGTTTGCGTGCTGAAGGTTGGAATCTGCTATAAACAGTAGAAGTTCACGGTTGTGTCAATGTCCATTAGCTACCATATACTTGAATGACTTGATGCCCTTTGTCATATGAGTAGTATCTTGGCACTTATATGTGCATCTGCAGTTCGTGTTCCTCACTATTCTTGTAAAGTTTTGCATTTTGACTGCAAAAATTATATTCTACTTTCGCAGAAAGATCTTGTTTTGTACGAAATGAATGTCAGGGCCTTCACAGCTGATGAGTCCAGTGGACTGGACTCACACGTGCGTGGAAGCTACCTTGGTCTAATAGAGAAGGTAGTACACACATGTCTTCAGTGTAAATGCTTTTTTACCACTTATTTCCAAGTTAACTTATTCCTTGTAAGTTGTTGACGATTGTATTTGCATGTTCCTTTCTATGCTAACTAACAGTCTGTGCATTTCATCTTACTTAACATGAGTCTCTGTTTTAGGCTGATGCATCTTGACTTTCAATTCCCACTAATAATTTGTAATTTTTGAAATAGGTGTTTATATTTTAAATATCATTCATCGTCATGCATAAAATGTTTACTTATGGAAACATGATTTACCTCTAACAAATTATATGAGGAGGCCCGTACTACTGTTTTGTTTATTACTGGATATACTCAATGAAGTATCATTGATAGTGAGGGTTTATTCCAAAAAATTACATTCATCTTTCCATATAAGATAATTTCCTTGCAGAAAATGGATTGCCCCAGGGCAGAATATCTACGGCTCCTCTATGCTGACTTTCTTGATTAATGTGTTTTTTACTTAATGAAATATATCTCAATTATGTTCTGATATTTACCTTCTGAATATATGCATCAAATTTTGTGAAGATACCACATCTTCTGGAGCTTGGTGTCAATGCAGTTGAGCTGCTCCCTGTGTTTGAGTTTGATGAAATGGAGTTACAGAGGCGCCCAAATCCAAGAGATCACATGGTAAGGTTAAATTTTGACTCTGTATGAATTTGTCGATTATATGAGTCACTCTGTGGCTTCAATTTACATATGATGAGGTTTTATCTGTGTACTCTACTTAAGTGCTGTAAATGTTTCATGCAATGCATGTGGCGGTTGTCCCTCCTGGATTTTTGGTCATCTTGCACTTAAATGCATTTGGTGTCAGATTAATTATGAAGGCTACATATGTTTGAATTTTTTAGTATGTTTCATGGCATGGTCTCTGACCTTGTGCAATTCCAGGAACTTAAATTTGTAAATTAAGAGGAGAAGAGTTCTCACTTGGTTATGTGAGAAAATAAAACAAAACAATAATAATTTTAACCAACAGTGGAAAGTTTAAGTTAAACTTTCCAAGTTTACTCTAATAACCAGGAAGACAGAAGAAGAGAAAAATCCATGAACTTGTTAAATGCCAGAAATAGGAGCTACCTAACTGCAGGAACTTTTCTAACACCTCCCTTGAGGACTGTGTTTTGGAATTTAGGGTTGTGGGCTCTTCTCAAGAACATCAAGATCGTGAATTGGATGGGAAGTGCGTCGATGAGGACAATGTCGTGATTTTCTTTAATAAATTATAAAATATCCACCCACTTTGGTGCATGATGTACACAGTTGTGTGCTATTCATGTTTTCTAGGATGACTTTCAACTATAGTAACATTGTATTCTTACTCCTCCAAGTTACTAGAAGCCTCAAACTCCTCCAACAATGTACAATACCTGGTGTACCTCCTACAGATGTACGCTTGGTATAACCCTCCAATGTACAATACCCGGTGTACCCTTCCATCAAATGAGTTCTTATGGTAGTTATTGGTAAGAAAAATAAATGATTATGGGCTGAGTATTGTAATAGAACATTAAAGTGTTGAAACATTATTCTCTTGTCGAGAGAGTAGGAAACCGAATGATTTATTGATGCTGGCATAAAGTGGCAATGTACTTGTGGTCACCAATATATACATATGTTCTCTGGGTATTTTAGCCAGTTCATGCCTCATGGTGGTATAAGTTGGTGGCATTTGATCTCTGAGCCGAAATATAGGGCAAGCTACACGATCTAAATGATGTCAAGCTGCAGATATTTATTAATAAGTTTTCTAATCCTTTAAAAGGGGGTCTATTAAATTTGTACACATTGTATTTGTGAAAATTGATCAATACTGGTCACAGGTTTGCATGTGCTTTGTGCAAGTACTTCCAGTAAAATTAATGTTTGATGCTTTGACTGTTTATATTTTCAAGATAAACACGTGGGGATATTCAACAATAAATTTCTTTGCACCCATGAGTCGTTATGCAAGTAATGGCGGAGGACCAGTTAATGCTTGCCAAGAATTCAAAGAAATGGTGAAGGCTTTACACGGTGCTGGAATTGAGGTAGTACTTAACTTTAATGATTCACAGTTTAAAAAAATTACTTAACAGTTAACAGTAAAATAAAAGTTCTTAATCTACCCCGTGTTGCTTTAATTTATCCAGGTCATCTTGGATGTAGTTTATAATCATACAAATGAGGCGGATGATGAACATCCATATACTACTTCATTTCGTGGCATAGACAACAAGGTGAATTTCTTGCAATGTAGTTACATTTTTCGTTTCGGGGCTATTCTTTTACCATGTACGTTGTATTATCCATAACTTATCATATAGGTCATGTCAATTGATTTGACTTGAAAATTTCCCTGAATGAAAGCCATGCTTGATATTTACCCAAGAATGTTTATTCACTCTTCTGAACTGGTTATGTTGGAGATAAAAAATTATCTACAAATCTTTACACCTAATACATGACACATTTGATGTTACTTCTGAAATGGTTTTAGCAGTTATTATTAACAACTCTTATGACCATTGAACTTCTGAATCCAATACAATGTGGAAATGATTGAAGTCATTGAGTCAACAGTAATCCGGTGATGTCCATTGGGGCAGATTAATATAGTAATATGATGTCATGCGTGTGGGATTCTAAAGGATAGTTGGTGTCTCAGTTATGTTCTTTGGATTTACTCTTTAAGTTCTATTCTATATATTTTAACAACAATGATAAACACTTATCGTTGTTGTAAGAAATTATCATAAAATGGAGATTGTTTTCTTATAATTTCCTATCTCTTGGTAATGTTGTGAATTATTTTGTAGGTCTACTACATGATAGACTTCCATAACAATGCTCAGTTGTTGAACTTCTCTGGTTGCGGTAAATTTATGTCATTGCACCACCTTTTCGTTTCCCTTGAATGACATCATATAATCTTTTAAGAGCAAGTTCTGATCAAATGAAAGTGTTGTCTCTTCATGCAGACTGATTACTTTCTATCTTCTCATGATAAGCAATAAAAGTTCTATTAAAAAAGCACTGTGTGGATATTACAAAGTGAAGTCATCCTAACTAAAGATTGGATGAATGTGATTTCTGCTACTGTATGCCTAATTTATTTTGCACTTTGCAATACTGTGAGGCAGAAACAGTATACAAAGACATAGTCAAGGTCTTCAGACTGATTCCTGCATAAGACACACAAGTTTGGGAATAGAAGAATGTGTGTGAAATGTCTTTATAATGCATAGTGAGTACTTTCCCGAACACCAATAACCATGAAAAGAATGAACTTTTTGAGGCAAGAAAATGGCAAATTGCTTTAAACTGAGGGAAAGGGGATAATGGATTTACAGGCAAGATTGATTTCTTGCAAGAGAACTTACTAGAAGAAGTCTATACCCACCTCCTGATATCATCCTGACCCTCTATAAGTTGAACTCCTTCCAACAGTCTAAACATCACAATTCTTGCAATTCAATGGTTATGAAACAAATGTAAGTCCCAAGAGACAGAAGAGCAATGAGAGGATTTATGAATCAAAGAGGCAAAGGAAGCGACAGGTTTGTGATGGAGAGAAGAAATTCGGTATTAAGAGGGATATAACAAGAATTCATCAGATTGTATTCCTTATGATTATTCCTCTAAGTCATGGAATTATTATTTGTTTGTAACCTCATATAATCTGAAATGCAGAACATATATTCTTTGTTTGAGCAGTTAGAAGGGGGTTAGGTTGGTGCATAATACAGAGGGTGTTAGGACTGGATTTCAACCCATTTGGAGTGTTCTCTTGCAAATCATTTTTCATGTCAGCATATACTCCCCTTTTTTCCATCTCAAAGCTGCTTGGAAGCCCATGTACCTAGAGATTCAGTTTTTTTCATGGTTGTTGGATATGGGTAAGATTCCCATTTATGAAATGATACAAGGATGTTGTTTAAATGTCCTTGTGTCTCCAAATCAGCGTGTTTTGTGTAGTTGTGACCAGGGTCACGTGTTCATGTGTTGACTTTCCTCTAAAAAATAATGGTCTAGGATATTCTAGGAGCTGGGGCTGTTACGTCTTACACCGCATTTATTGATTTATTCTCCAAATGATTATCTGAATTGCTCTAATATGTAATATTGGTGTCTAGGTAATACATTCAATTGCAACCATCCTGTTGTCATGGAATTGATACTTGACAGCTTGCGGCACTGGTATATTCTTATTCTTACTGGTCCCATAACCTTGGACCTTGATGAACATGCTGAACATGTTCACCAAGGACAATGCTGCAATAAGGATAATGTGCGATTTTCAACTGTATGAATACATTCTTCAGTAAGCACAAGGGAATTGAGTGTCATTGTGAATGATTTAAAAATTGTGGAAGTGAAACAAGGAATAATAGTCTTATTGATCACGTCAACCTTTTAGATTATTAGTATACCATCAACAGATGAAATCTTTTGCATGATTATCTTCAAAAGAATTGTTTTAAATATTGTACAGTGTGACTTCCTTAATCAAAACACATGTGCACTGGTCTCTAATTCAGTTTCTTGATTATTTCTGATGGTTAATGTTCTGCCTTCTATGATATAAAAAAGACATTCTAGCTGTCAGTCCATTGCATACCAGTAAGATCACATAATTAGGTAAATGTTCATGATTTTTTTATTACCTTTATGTAGCTTGAAAGAATGCTTATTTTCAATTTTTTTTTATCTTTGTATACTGCAATTGAATTGTTACTGCTGCACTCAAATTTCTATTGATTTGATTTTCACACTTGCAATTAACGTTGTAATTGAAGGGTTACTGAGTATCATGTGGATGGGTTCCGTTTTGATCTGGCTAGTGCGCTTTGTAGAGGAACCGATGGTTCTCCACTCAGTGCTCCCCCATTGATCAGGGTAATTTATGACACCCTTAAATTGGAATTGGAACTTTATGATTGCAAATATCAGGGGTAACTACAAAAAGCATTCTAAGAATTAGGTTTACAAATTACAACACTTCCAATTTTTGTTTAGATTCTCAAACTATGGTGATTGATGCTGCTGGATTCTTATTATTATGCATCTTTTTCTATGATGATAATCCATTGAAGATCATTGATGTATTTGGGAAACATGAAATGTGAATGACAAACAAATAACAACTCGCTTCCTATCTTTCCGAATCCACTTTATTTGATCTAATAGTTGTATGCTACTGCTGAGTTGTCTTTCGATTAATACCATAGAAAAAAAGATAAGTGAGTCTAGTGATCACTTTAAAATGGTCTTATCTTCTTGAAATTTGTCTCAATTCACAAGAATATTGATTTGATGTCCCACATCGTTGGGAGAATATGATTGTTTCAATGTCTATATCTGGGTATAACAGACTCTTCTAGAAACTTAGGTTAACCATTTTGGCAAGGGGGGACAACAACCAAATAGTTATTTTCTACTCTTATGCATGTGTGGTATTGAGTGCTTAAATGACGCAGGCAATTGCCAAGGATAGTGTCCTGTCAAGATGTAAGATCATTGCAGAACCTTGGGATTGTGGAGGCCTATATCTCGTTGGAAAATTTCCGAACTGGGATCGGTAACTTCTGAAATTTCTATTTTTTGTATATTTGTACATTTTGTAATAGCTTAAATAAGCCATTGATGTTCAATCATTTGATTTTTTTTTTTTTGGTTTCATCTCTCTTACATGTTAATTAACACATACCAACACAAGCATCACCATGTGAATCTTTGGCTTGCAGGTGGGCTGAATGGAATGGGATATACCGTGATGACATTAGAAGATTTATAAAGGTGCTGCACGAGGAGAAACTCTCAATAAGATATTGATTGAAATTCATTGTTACTTCATTTCCTGAAATTATAAACATAAATTAAAGTAAAAGACAAGATGTCTGCAGGAACTTTCCTTTGCACAATATACTAAATGGGGACAAATAGTTTCCTATATTCTAACTTCACTCATTTTCTCCGTAGTCCACTGGCTCCAGAGTGAGGTAATCTAGGGTTCATCTAGATTGCAAAACAAGAGATGAATTATGTTGCTCAGCTGCTTCTTGCTTCACTTGTATGGTTTTGGGGAAATTCAATTTGTAGTTGCATTATATGCATTTACACCACAACATTTAGAAATGTGGGTGAGAATGCTTGAGGAAATTATATTTTAGTAGCATCCTATCAACTAACAGTCCTCCATTGGGTCATTTGCCTTCACTTTTACAGAGCCCATATGTCAAGTTTTATTGCTTTAGCCAATTGTAAATATCTTATTACAGTGTGGTATAATATCATGTTGGCTTATGATATTCTAGCTTGTATTTCCTGTAAGTCCTTTTTCTCTAATTATAGGAAATTTATAAGATGCTTTTTTTTTTCCTTTTTTTTCCAAAGAATATAATTTCAAATCCAGTTTCTTTTTACGTGTTTTCATTGAAACGGAACTCATTAACTAAAATTCTATTGATTTTAGTACTCATGTTTGACTTTTGATAAAGCATCATTTGCTGCAAAACATGGTTAGGGAGCTAGCTTATTGTTCTTTATTGTTTATGGAGGTTTGTAAATGAAAATTGATTATCAGAACCATTTTCTATGAAATGTTGTGGTTTCAGTAAATGCTTTCTGATTTTGATTGCATGACATAATTGATTAATTGTAAAAATTGAAGTTTTAGCTTCAATATCTTAAGCCAGCTTGGTTATTGCTTCCAGTTGTTTATGTATCTGTTCTATTTTAGCTTTATCTATCTCCTATACAGGTTAGTAGCTGGTGTCTTTTTGTGTTTAAAACGCTATTGCAAGTTTATTACATTTTTCTGTAAAACATGTTAACAATGGGTTCCAACAGTGCTTGGTGTTTGTCATCTATAATCTGTGGATCATTTTAACATTTCGATATTTAATAGTTATCTGCATCCTCAATCATATTTTGAATTTGTGTGATGGTTTTATTTAATTCTTAAAAAAATGGGCTTCATATGAAAGAACAAAGCATTTATTCATTTCCTTAAAATATAGTTTGCTTAAAAAGTAAGTGTTCATTTCTAGAGTTCATTTACTGATTCTTGTTTGGTCAGAAGTTACTCAAACAACATTATCTGTTTCACTCTTATATTATCTTTTTTATGAAATTGTCCCTTTTAAGAAAAGGAAAACATTTTCACATGTTCATGTGTTTGCAAAGTTATTTTTCTTTCAAATAATTATGTCATCCTTGGATTTATTTTGAAAATAGGGTGACAGTGGTATGAAAGGAAGCTTTGCTACTAGGGTTGCTGGTTCTGCTGATCTTTACAAAGTAAGTATTAGGCTCATGAGATTTTATTTTCATATCATATAATGATGATTTCTGCTTCTAAGATCTGTCATATAACTTTTGTAATCTGTTAGTCTAACTTGGATGTGATTTTACTTTGTCATCTGTCTTTAGGTCAATAAACGTAAGCCATATCATGGTATCAATTTTGTAATTGCCCATGATGGATTTACATTGTATGACCTTGTCTCATACAATTTTAAGGTATCACTTGCCACTTTGGTTTCCCTCAGTTTGGTTGATATCTACTCTAAATTTACTTTTTTTCTCCGATTTGCTGTAACCTTAGCACAATGATGCCAATGGAGAAGGTGGAAATGATGGAAGCAATGATAATTTTAGCTGGAACTGTGGTTTTGAAGGTAGATCTGGATTCCAAATCTGAATTTTCCTTTCTTTTGAACCAACACTCATAAACTAGTCACATCTTAGTGGTATACAGATCATGTTGCATGCACTACATGAAGCATGTAACTATTTTTGTACTTAGTCGTGAATTTTTTATTTTTTGTTTATTTTAGTTTTTTTCCATCTGATGAAATGGCGTCTCTTATGTATTTATACCGTTTTATCCTTTAAAATACTCATATCAGGCGAAACTGGAGATCAACACATTAAGGCGTTGCGTACACGGCAAATGAAAAACTTCCAAGTAGCACTGATGATATCCCAGGTAAAGACTTCCGATTCTCTATGCTTTATCTCTGTTTTTTCTATCAGAACCACCACATAATTTTTCTATATGTAATTAAATTCCTGCAGCAGAAATTCATCTGCTTGAATTTCCTTTTGGTTGAGAACTTTTCTTCCAGTTAATTTTTTGTGGAACTTTTCTTCCATAAGACAAGAATGGGTACTCATATTTTACAGAAAGTTATGTATCAAGGGTACTATCTTCTGGAGAAAAGGGCTTCTTTGCAAAAGATATGCTCATCATTACAATAGGCAGCTTGATATATCCAATCTGATTAGTAGGGGAGCAAGAACATATGTTAAAGAAAAATTAAAAAAATAAAGTTTGTGATAATTGAAGACATTGTTGCAAAACACAGTTTTTAGTTTCGAGGCATTTGCTCGTAGCCCCACGAGGCGTAAGCCTCGAGGCTAACCAAGGCGTAAGCCTCACAACAATAAGAATAAATATAATTTATAATTCATAACCTTGCACATAAATTAATATAAATCATAACAAACAACATAAATTCATAGAAAAGTCATAAAATTCATGAAACAAAATGCAAAGTTAACAATAACATATAATAGTCAAATTAATAGGAGCAATATCCATCTCCACTCTCCGTCTCCTTCTCCCCTCCAAATTCCAATTCCTCATCAAATTCCTCATCCACAAGTCCTTGGAAAAATTAGAAAAAATTACAGCTATTAAAAGTTTAAGAGTAAGTATTAACTACTCGAAACGGGCAAACAGCCCCTCAATTTAACTACTGCTCCAGCAGCATGCCAGCATGTATTGAAAAAAACAGGAAGAGAAGGACAGAAGGTTAATAGCTGCTGTGCTGCTGCCTGCTGCTATTCGAAACATCCCCTCATAATTTAAATGTTGCTGCTGCTCGAGCAACATGTATTAAAAAAGAGAGAGAGAGAGAGAGAGAGAGAGAGAGAGAGAGAGAGAGAGAAGGACGAGAGAAGATTTACCTATGCGCTGTGCCTTATTGTGCGCCGGGCTGTAGGAGAGGAGATGAGAAGTTAGCGGCGACCGGGCTAGAGGAGAGGAGAGCTGCGCTGTGAGCAATCGCCTTTTTCCCGCGAATCGCGATTTGCGATTTTGGGTTTAGAGGAGGGAGACGGCGGGTAAAATGGAGTGGGCTTTAGGTTTTATTACTTTTATTTAACTTAAATATTAAATAACCAATTAAATAAAAGACAAAAAAGGAGGGAAAAAAACAGAAATCGCAGGGGCTCTCGGGTAGCCTCGACCGCCTTGACTTTGCTGAGGCTTAAGCCTTGTCAGAGGGGTGAGAGGCGGAGCCTCATAAGCGGTGACCCATCGCCCTTCTACGTTTTTTGCAGCAATGATTCAAGATTCTGAAAGTGTACATCAGAGGGGTGAGAGGCGGAGCCTCATAAGTGGTGTCCCATCGCCCTTCTACGTTTTTTGCAGCAATGATTCAAGATTCTGAAAGTGTATATCCATGTACCTCCATATTTCATTTTCATTTATGGCTCATAAGGATGCATTGTTTGAAGTAGGCTTGCCCTAGAATTACATGAATTATCATATTTCACTACATTCACAGCCATTCTGATGCCAAGTAAAGAAGAACTCAATTAAATAACCAATTAAAAAAAGACAAAAAAAGGAGGGGAAAAAAAAAAACAGAAATCGCAGGGGCAGTGAGGCGCGCCTCAAAACGCCTCGGTAGCCTTGACCGCCTCGACCTTGCTGAGGCTTAGGCCTTGTCGTAGGGGTGAGAGGCGGAGCCTCATAAGCGGTGACCCATCGCCCTTCTACGTTTTTTTCAGCAATGATTCAAGATTCTGAAAGTGTACATCCATGTACCTCCATATTTCATTTTCATTAATGGCTCATAAGGATGCATTGTTTGAAGTAGGCTTGCCCTAGAATTACATGAATTATCATATTTCACTATATTCACAGCCATTCTGATGCCATGTAAAGAAGAACTCAATGATAAAGGGGTGGTTCTATTTCATTTCATTTTTGTTTCTGTTGGTCGTTGAGAGTGAGAGTGGACAACTGCAAAGTGCAATAAATATTTTCCTTAAAGCGATGTTAGCAGTCAACTTATAAAGAAGAACTCAATGATAAAGGGGTGGTTCTATTTCATTTCATTTTTTATTTTTGTTGGTTGTTGAGAGTGAGAGTGGACAACTGCAAAGTGCAATAAATATTTTCCTTAAAGCCATGTTAGCAGTAAACTTATAAATCTATGTCATTCCTAAGTCTTTGTGCTTTCTGTCACTTAATAGATATCTTTTAGCTTAAGTCTGTTCATCCAAACACTAAGTTTACATTTCCTTTTAATGATCTCTCATAGTTCTGTTGTAAAAGGATCGTGATATTCAAATCTCGTGCATTTATTTTTGTGGCACTAGTTTCCACAAATCTGAACTTTTATTATCAGTGATATTTCGTTGGATCTTCATTCTTAGGGAACTCCAATGATGCTAATGGGGGATGAATACGGCCATACTCGTTATGGAAATAATAACAGCTATGGACATGACAATGCTCTTAATAATTTCCAGTGGGAACAAGTATGTGCTTTTTTATATATATTTTTCTCACCTGTATCTCTCATATGAATATACATGTAAATTGAAATTAAAAATTGATGAGGCAGTTGAAGGAAAAGACGGACAATCTTTTTCGATTTTTCTCAGAGATGATAAAGTTTAGACGGAGTCATCATGTTTTTACTAGAGAAGATTTCATTGGCAAGGTAAAATCTGTGACTTGAGTACTGTTTTCTGTGGATTAATTTTTACAGTTACCAACTCTGTTACTTTTTGGATTTTGAGTACAAATGCATTTTTGATGGACTTAGCTGTGTTATAAAATTCAGTATCTTCGATAAATATGTGGTACTTTTTGTTTGTTATGGATTTTGGGTCATATATGATTTTTGTTTCTGTTATTAGCCATATTGACAGTGCTAAACTGGTACTCCTATCCAAATAAATGCTGTTGTAGTCTTCTTGACAAGTTCTAACTGATATGAAGTGAAATAATTATAATTTCTGCTTATCCTGGATAATATGATACCTGTTTTTGGTTATGTATGAATTTACCTAGTTGTGCTTTGTGCAAGTATATAAAGAGCATATCATGGGACGTGGCTTATACTTTTTTGGCTGTTACATTTCAGTATATACTTAAACTGGCTAAGCTAAGTACGTAGGTTGAGACGAAAGACTACTTTGACTGTAATTTGGGATGTGTGTTCTGTTGATAGTTTAGTATTCACAAAAAATCATCAATATTTTTTTATGAGTTGAAGTATGTATTCATTTGGTGCGACGGGACCATTACACACAGAAAGGTGGCACAAATATATTCATTTAGATAGCCTTCAGTCACTATAGCTCCAAAATGCTGATTGGGATTGCAATAGATAGCATAACCACACTCGGAAGAGACTGATTGCCAGAACAGTGGATGCTATAGTAGCCTGGCAAAGGACGGCAATGAAGTTAACCTTTGCAGAGGTCTGGCCTTTGGCATGCCTTACTCACTCATTCTAGCTGCCTTTGAACTGCTATGTACAGCACAGAAGTTCTTACTTATTATGAAAGTATGCTTGACTCGAGCATGTAATGCTATAGTGGAAATGAATGCAGTTAAAAGGGAAATAGCCAAATGAAAATTACCTACTTGTGAAGGCTCCTTGGTTTTGTGGGTGGCGGGCCTTATCCATTTGCTGTTACAGATGAATTTGACATGCCAAACAACCATTTTTTAGAATGGCTGTATGCAAATGCTAATAAAGTCTCTAACAAGCGGAATATGCTTAGTTGTTTTCACAGATCAGGTTGCAAGCATGTGCGTCAAATATAAGCTTTCAGGCTAATATAATTACTCTTACTGTTAATTATACTTCAGATTTATATATTTCATGTTTGAGACTTATTTCACATTTTCTTGATGCAGCATGAAATCACGTGGCATGAGAATAACTGGGAAAATTACGAGAGTAAATTCCTTGCTTTTACGTAAGGACTGCCCCCTTTGAATTTTCATAATATGAATATCATTTGCATTTGTTTTCAATATATTATATTGTCTCCAGAATTTTGGAATACATTAAACAGCTACCGAGAACCTGGAATCTGTTTTTCTTGTACTGCATATCCAGATATTAGATAAACAAGCACTTGTAACTAGTCTCAGGAAATTTGGAGATGTTTTTGTTAGGTCTAGTTCTCATATGATGAAGTTTTTGATCAATCTCAAATTCCTAGAACCACAATTCTTTCTAAATAGTGCCTTTGAAAGTTCAGAAATTTAAGTTGGGGTTTCGCTGTAGACTCATGGATTATAACTTCCCCTAAACAGAGAGAATTTTGTGATGACCTAAGCAATGTCCCCTGAGAAACAATTCTGGGAGGGCAGGGAGGCAATTAATTCTACCAACAAATTGTAAGGTGGCATTTTTTTGCTGCAATATTTTACCTTTCTAAGGCAGTGGAGCAAAATAGCCTTTTTCTTGTTTTATCAATTGAAAAATAATGCTCTGAAATACAAGCCGTGTCCTATACAAAATTTGTTCGTGTATGTATGGTCCTTACTACTGCAATTAGCTTTCTCATTGAATGTGCTTTTTTATAATATTCTGCTAGTTATTCTGAAACTTGAGCGCGCTTTCCTTTCGCTCTTGGATACCACAGGCTATAGTATATAGACCTGAAATGTTTTGAAAACATGGCAGAGATCGTCTCTTTTTTTGTTTTTTGTTTCTGGTCTTCTCGCACATTCATCTGGCCTTTTGATTTTAATGTATGGTATTAATAGGTTTTCTGTATTTCCACTAAAAAAAACACAAATAATGGTTTTTTAGTAGCAGTCTATAGTCCAAACCATTTGTTTCTGGTCTTCTCGCACATTCATCTGGCCTTTTGATTTTAATGTATGGTATTAATAGGCTTTCTGTATTTCCACTAAAAAAAACACAAATAATGGTTTTTTAGTAGCAGTCTATAGTCCAAACCATTTGTTGGTGTGTCTAGTGGAAAGTGGAAATTGTCACGTGGGGGCAGGCAACAAACTCTTTGCCGCATTACTACATAGGTAATCAGAAAAAAAAGATTGACTTCTACTTTTCAACCTTCATCCAACACCTTATAGAAGCATGTATATCTCAAACCAAGGATGGAGTTAGAGCCCTAAATGAAAATTTAAGTGGAAAAGTTCGCCATTGGCTCTCTCTCTCTCGCTCTCTGTCTCTCTCTCTCTCTCTCTCTCTCTCTCTCACACACACACACTCACATATAAATATTTAAAAACGTTTGTAATGTTTCAGGCTGCATGAAGAAAATGGAGGTCATATTTATATCTCATTCAATGCACATGACTACTTTGTTAAAGCTTCCATACCCTCTCCTCCACAAGGAAGACGGTGGTTTCGTGTGGTTAGTTTTCAGAAGTCTTTTATTTTTTCTTCCTGATGGCATGGAATTTCCTGAATTATCTGGAATATTACAAGTAGAAATAGGATATCAGATTCGTCCTTTTCATTTTTTACTCAAATCATGCAAAGTTATATTCTCTCGCATTGGCATACAAGTATCCGTCTGTTTTTGTGCTTGTTGGATTTGGCTTCAAGTTCATCCACATTGGCTCATCCACTTGCTCACTCAATTCCTTTCCATAGCCAACATAAATGTATTACCTGTCTCAAGAACTAGCTTCTTCCATTCTTAGCAAGGAGAAGTCAAAGAAATCCCATTGTTGTTATATAATGTCATTAACATTGACTGATTTAGATTAGTGTCTCCCGTTGTTGCATAATATATTTGCATGGAGAATCTTGATTTAAACAGTGCACTAGCAGCTTTAATTAACAAAGATGAAATTCCATTAGCGGTTAGCCAACAATGTGCCAACAGCTTTGAATTTCAATCCTAAAAACCCAATTTTCTTTTCGAACCAATTATTAGTCTTAAGGAGCTAAAGTCGGTGGATCTTTTAGGGAACTGCAGATGCCCCCTTCATTAAATTTATGCATGATTACTTGTATAGGGCATTGATACAGATAGTGTGGCCTGCTGCTGTTATTTGTTATCTGTTTTAATAAGTCTTTAATGCTTACAACAATTAATGGAACTTCGACCTGAACAAATTCAGGTGGATACGAATCTGGAGTCCCCGAGTGACTTTGTTCCAGAAGGCGTTGCAGGCATAAAGGAGACGTATGATCTTGCTCCCTACTCTTGTATTATTCTTGAAGCGAAGTCATAGATGCTGTGAGCATTTTAATTGCCAACAGGAGGTCTGAAGAGGAGTTGGGCTTGTTTCATGACAATGAAGCTACCTTTAGCTGAACAAGAGAAGCTTTGCTCATGGATGAATATCATTCTATTAGCACGAATTTCTCGAGGACGGGCTAAGAATTTGAGTTTGTAATGGTATATGTAATAAAAAAATTATTTTAAGTTAGAATAAAGGATTATAGTCTCATAGATTTATGGGAGGTTGAAGATTTTTTAGTGTTTCAGCGGAATAAAACAATGCAATTAGGTCCCGTTTGGTTGGCACGGAATCTGCTCGGGGAAAGTATTCTAATTTCTTATTTTAACATTATTGTATTTGGTTGATTTTTTTTATGTAATATGGAAAGGAATAAGATTTCTCAAAACACGGAAAATTGTGCAACTTTCCTGGATGTGAATACCTACTCCAAGTAGGTTTTCTTATTCTTTATTTCCGGGAATCTGATGTGAAATGATTTAAATGTTCGATTTCTTCATTTATTATTATTTAATTTTTTTTATAAATCATTATTAAATTTGGATTCATATTTTTTAACCCAAAAATAAAAAATTATTTTTTTAAAATTGAAAAAAAATACTCCCTCCGTCCCAATTATATAGTCTTATTTCTCTTTGCACGTAGATTAAAAATATTTATGAAAACAAGATATTAAAGCTAAACTTCCAATAACACCCCCATTGAATATTTATGACTTTCAACATTTAAGTTGTTATTTTTTTTATTTCCAAGATTCAACAAGGGTTTATTTGTACATTACTATGAAAATTAATAGTATTTATAGTAATGGAACTATATAATTGGGACACTTCAAAATAGTAAAAGGGACTATATAATCAGGACGGAAGGAGTATTTATTATCATCTTTTTTTTATTAATACTAAGTTTCGATTAAAACATTCCAATAAAAAAATGAGTAAAGTATAAAAAAATGGAAAAATAGAAAATTTTATAAAGAAAAAAATTCAAAAAATATGATATTTTTTATTCATGAAATTCCCACCAAAATTCAATTATTCTATCTATAATTTTTTTGTCATTTCTATCAAAATTCCAATAGTATCATTTTTGAAGTTTCAGTGCAGATTGAACGATGATCATACGTCCATACCATTGTCAATATAGATAATTTTACAAAATATTTACCTTAATTGATCATAAAGATATTAACCCAAAATTATGAAATAATTTTCTTGATTATTTTTTAGTCATATTATTTTATTTAAATTGAAATAATGTGTTGCATTCAATATATATAACAGTGTTACAAATTGAAGAATTTTATATTATATTGTTCATAATTTAAAATTATAAACTATTGGTAATATGAAATAAGATATATGCATATATATATTAGATATTTAATTCTCTACTATTGTTTAAATTTAATCCAATCATAAAACAGGAATCCTAACAATTTCCTAACTTTACTTTCCTGCTAACCAATAAGGCCTTAGAAGGAGGGAGTTAACACAAGACTCCACTCACGAGAAGGCAAAACAAGAACAGTCTTTTAACAAGCTTAAAAGCTCAAGATGTAGATTGTAAGATGAGTTAAAGCATTATAAATGGATTATAATGCTTCCTAACTATGCAGAATATAAAATGAAGAGTCAAATTAAATAGAGAAAATTAGTTCTGGTGGGGATGGGGATGGCCTAGTGGTGAGGTGAGGTTGTTTGGAGATTAAAGATGATGAGTTCGAATCTCCTCAATACCACAAATCGGTGTGTGAGCAAAAAAAATGAAGTCAAATTAAAGAGAGATACTGAGGAATGGCTAAATACTATTTATATATTATCATTGTATTAGGAAATGATAATCAAAGGTTGGTTTTGTTGTTTTCTTGTTGAAAACTAGACATGTGAGGCTTTCCAATGGTATAGATCCAGGACCCTAATTCTCAATCGAAACATCTTATACTATGAATGTGATAGGCATCTTGGAACTTTATATGTCATTTGCTATATCATCTAATAGTGATATAGATCATATGATATTCAACTGCACATTACGCGTACTAGTGATAATGTTGTATGAGAAGTAATATGAAAATTAGATATCATGAAACCTCGTCCCAAAATTAGAAGCCCCTAACATAGACGTCTATATAATTCTCCTTCAACACTTCAAAAAAAAACAAGAAATTTTTTTTAAAAAAGCATGTTTGGATGTGTGACTTAGTTAAAAGAATGCAAGACTTTATGCTTTTTTTAGGTCTTATAATACTTAATTTGTTATTTTTTAATAGTTTTTGTCACATCCAAGATGTTTTAAAATGATAATCAAGAAAAGTAAGGATTTACAAAGATAATTGCACTGTGATTCGAGCCTATTTATTAGGGAAATTAAATCTACTATAATACAATACCCACCCAATTTTGAAATTGGGGGATAAGGATCATAAAATATATCGTTATGCTATTTTTACATTTTAGAATGATTAATTGTTAATTTTTAATGTTTTTTCACATCTAAAATGCTTTAGATATCAACGACTGCAATATGGAAAAACTGATAATCAAGGGAAGTAAGGATTTGCAAATATCTCAATTAATTTTTATGAAAAATATGCAATTTCCTCATAAAATAAATATAAATATAAATTAAAATTAAAATAATTTTGACCATAAATCTTAACAAATCCTCGTTTAGTTTGATAGATGTAATAAATAAGATTGATTTGATATGGTAAGATTGCAGTGTTCGGATAAAAATAATTATGTTTCAGGATTGCTTGATGGCGATTTTAATGATTTGTCATAGTTGGTCAATATTTTGTTTAGATTGGAAGAATATGATTAAATATAGTGGACTATCTAAATTGCCCCCATATAAGATTTTAATTAATAACTGTTTTTAATTTCCATTTATTTTTATTTAAAATTTTTGAAATTATGAAATTGGAGATAATCAAGACTCAAAAATAATTAACCAAACATGAGAAATAATTGAAGCATAAAAATAATTAATCAAAATGGTTTCTTATTCGAAAGCCATCTCTTAAGTACATATTAGTATTCATATGATATTTTGTTTACATATGAATATTCTTATTAATAATCATTATAATTTACAATTATTTGAGATGAGGATATAAATATAATTTTACATTTTTTTAAAATGGGATGTGATAGAATAAATACAATCAATCCAAAATTAGGGTGATTACTTATCAATCGAATACATGATTGGAGTCGGGACCCATGATTAATACGGGCTCCAATCAAACAACGAAATATTTGATTAGATCTCATGGGACCAATGGCTCCTGTCAACTGGAAAAGCAAATCAGATCCCATTTTCAGGACTTATGGGAATGTGAAGATGTTTTGCAGTGGTTTATACAAGAAGAACAACTGATTTTTTAAAGATGTTAAGATATCTCTTATTATTTTTAGTTTCCTATTTTTCTTTTTTGGGCTGATCTCCTGTGCACAAGACTGATGGGCACGGCCCATCAGACGGGTCGGCCCATTAAGCCCATTAGGAGTCAGCCCATACTAGCTGCTAACCCAATCCAAAAAAAAAAGAGAAATGAAAAGGGAAAAAACCTACCGCAGCTTGCAATCGATTTCATCTGAAATCATCATCGTCGAAGGTGAATTCACCGCTACCGACATCAGTGACCACCATTCGTTGGCGATACACCTAAAACACCAACCATATGCCTAAAAAACAGAAAAAACAAAGACAAAGAAGCGAAAGAACCGCTTCTCCCATTCCCACAACTCACGATTTTATCTCTGTTCGTCGCCGTCCAAGGTGAAGCCGCCACCATCGTCGCCGGCGACAACTGTTCATCGGAGGAACACCATCAAAACATCAACACCATTGCCGATATCTTTTTGTGCAACCTATCGAAATTTGAAGGCGTGTTTCGAAAATTCAATCAAAGCTTTTTAGTTATCTAGATTTAAGTTCTCAAATTAATTTTGTGTATTTCAACACCTACATGTTAAAAATTTGGGGGTTTTTTGCTTGAAATTCAAAAATTGGAATATACGAAGTTATTGTTTATCATAGATGAAATTGACAAGAATTTTCAAGACAATACAGAATCTCTTCTCATAATCGATGATTCTAAGAATGGGTCAATGTCTATACGAACAGAATATAGAGGTAAAATTTTCATTAAATTTTAAACAGATAATCCGTCCGTGTTTGATACTGTATAATATTTTAAATGATACTTTACTGAACATTAGGTGATACTTTGCTTGTCTGAATCTCTGGTTGGTATTCAAAGATGCAGCTTTGATGAGATGTACGAATTATACTGCAAACATGCTAAGGAGGTTGGATTTGGTGTGTATAATTGTTGGTTGAAGATGCTTTGTTTTCTTTTTCCATTGAAATTCAGGCGATATAAAGAGGTTTGTGGGTTTGTGGTCTGTGATTGCTGCTGCAATTTTGAGAACCTTAGGAGTTTTTTGCCAAGAAAAGATGCTGCTTCCGGCCAAGTTAAACGCTGTCGAGATTTTTGACATCTTTGAGGTGAGAAAACTGAGTTTGGATGAAGTGAATGAAGCTTTTGATATGTAAACACAAATCAAGTAGATACACATCACATAAATCTTATTTGAATCAAAACAACGAATATATCATACATACAAGCCTATGAACTGGTACTAATCAGTATGCCAATCGATACTTATCCTAAAAATGAAAAATCAGAAAACCCTAACAAAACTAATTCAAAACAATCAATGTAACAAAGGAGACAACAAGATTTGGCCTTGCTAGATACATAATAAAATATACACAAGAACAACAAACATCGATAGAAAGATTTTTAATCAATAATTTGATAAGATTTAAACATAAGATTTACCACGAGATTTTTAAAATACACCATACTGCAAAAAAGGTTATACATACATAAGATTAACATAAATTCAAAAAAAATAAAAAATGAAGAATGAGCAACATACCAATTGTAGATGTGTAAAGCGACCGAATAATTCTAATTTTAGGCTTCAACATCTGATTCACATAAATGAATCAACCACAACAATGAGTTTCAAACAGCAGCCGCAAAATTGTAACATAGAGAGAGAGAGAGAGAGAGAGATTCATAGAAGATATCTAAGATTTCATGTAATGGAGCATACTTACAAGGTTCAGTCGGTGTCGGCTAGACGATGAATCAGCAGCGCCGCTCGATGAAATCAGAAATTCAGAGAGAGAGAGAGAGAGGGGAAAAGAGAGAAGGGCGGCTAGGGTTTAGAATGGAGATAGAAATGGGAAAAAATGAATGAGATGGTCAAGAAAAATATTTATATGCCGTGTCATGGGTTGGATCAGGTTGGCCCGTCTGATGAGTCGACCTATGCACCTTGTGCACATGAGTTTTTGCGTTCTCTTTTTATTTTTTTTTTAAGTTAAGAACCGGAAGATTCCAATTTGCCATGTTAATAAACCAATCCGGGAAATTAGACAACCGATAATATTTCTGTGTCTCAGATCTAGAGAGTTAGTAACTTTCTTGATTTTTATTTTTCTATCTTAAGCATGAGTTTTTGTCTGAATTTCATTTATGCATTTACCGGTGATCAGTAATTTTATTTCTTTAATTTTTTGTTTACAATCTTGAATTTAATATTGAAAATGGCAGCAAATTATTATCTATCTTTTCTTTTGGATTAGTTAGGTTGGATTTTTGTGAAATTGTGAAAGAGGCATTTGGGCTTGCTCCTCAGTTGGGATTTATTTGTTGAAGCGAATATCTTTATTTTACCCCACTTTTATCTTGATTTTGGATTCAGTTATGAATTTCAGTTTTGACGCTTCTCTTCCCATCTTTTCTGGTAGAACTGATCATGATTTTTTGGTCTTCAATACGGAACAAATTTCTTCCTTTTATGGCTATTTGATTGAGGGCCTTTTTCTCTATACTAGATTGAAAATTTTCGTACTCATTTTGATTTACCATAACTGACCTATTATTCATCCAAGCATCGTGCTAACCTTAGCTTTAGTAGACTGCACCATTGGGTTTTCAGGAATTGCTTTTTAAGCCACGACGCAACACTTCTGTTGTTGTTCCATATTTTTTCTTGTTTTCAGTTTTGCAGGTCTAACATCTAATTCCAATGACACTTTGCTATGCAACAATTACCGGATAAGCTATGAGATGACAATATACTACAACGGACTACCATCAGAGATCAGGCGAGATGCATGGCCGTCAATAAAAGTTGGGCGGTGAAGCTGCAACCATCGGTTGAAATAGAAGTTGCATAAATAATAAAAGCAAGGGTGCCTGGCAACTCAGAGGCGAAGGTGGGGTCACCACCGATTTCAAGCATTATGCCAAGTCTTATCTAAGTTGAGCTCGTGTCTCCACCGATCCATCCCATTTTCTAGACTTATAAAAAGGTCAAGATGTTTTGCAGTGGTTTATATAAGAAGAATAACTGATTTTTTAAAAATGTTAAGATACTAGAAAAGGTCAACCCATAAATGTTGATCTCTTATTTTTTTAAGTTTCCTCTTTTTTGTTTTTTTTGAAGTCAAGAACTGGAAGAATCCAATTTTCCAAGTTAATAAACCAATCCGGGAAATTAGACAACCGATAATATTTCTGTTTCTGCAGATCTAGAGAGTTAGTAACTTTCTTGAATTTTATTTTTCTATCTTAAGCATGAGTTTTTCTCAAAATTTCGTTTATGCATTTACCGGGCGATCAGTAATTTTACTTCTTTATTTTTTTGTTTACAATCTTGAATTTAATATTGAAAATGACAGCAAATTATTATCTATCTTTTCTTTTGGATTAGTTGGGTTGGATTTTTGCGAAACTGTGAAAGAGGCATGTGGGCTTGCTCCTCAGTTGGGATTTATTTGTTGAAACCAATATCTTTAATTTAGCCCTCTTTTATCTTGATTTTGGATTCGGTTAGGAATTGTAGTTTTGACGCTTCTCTTCCCATCTTTTCTGGTAGAACTGATCATAATTTTTTGGTCTTCAATACGGAGTAGATTTCTTCTTTCTATAGCTATTTGATTGAGGGCCTTTTTCTCTATTCTATATTGAAAATTTTTGTACTCATTTTGATTTACCATAACTGACATATTGTTCATCCGAGCACCGTGCTAACCTTAGCTTTAGTAGATTGCACCATTGGATTTTCCAAAATTACTTTTTAAGCCATGAAGCAGCACTTATGTTGTTGTTCCATATTTTCTTGTTTCCAGTTTTACAGGTCTAACATCTAATTCCATTGATACTTTGCTATGCAGCAATTACTGGATAAGATATGAGAGGATAATATATTACCACGGAATACCATCAGAGATCAGGCGAGGTTCATGGCCGTCAAAAAAAGTTGGCCAGTAAAGCTGCGGCCATCTGTTGAATAAATAATAAAAGTATGGGTGTCTGGCAACTCAGAGGCAAAGGTGAGATCACCACCGATCCACCCCATTTTCTGGACTTACAGGAAGGTCAAAATGTTTTGCAGTTGTTTATACAAGAAGAATAACTGATTTTTTAAAGATGTTAAGATACTAGAAAAAGTCAACCCATAAATGTTAACCTCTTATTTTTTTTAGTTTCCTTTTTTTGTTTTTTGTTTTTGAAGTCAAGAACTGGAAGATTCCTATTTGCCACGTTAATAAACTAATTTGGGAAATTAGACAACTAATAATATTTCTGTTTCTGCAGATCTAGAGAGTTGTAACTTTCTTGAATTTTATTTTTCTATCTTAATCATGAATTTTTGTCAGAATTCCTTTTATGCATTTACCGAATGATTAGTAATTTTAAAAGTTGGACGGTGAAGCTGCGACCATCTGTTGAAATAGAAGTTGTGTAAATTATAAAAGCAAGAGTGCTTGGTAACTCAGAGGTGAAGGTGGGGTCACCACCGATTTCAAGCATTATGTCAAGTCTTCATCAAAGTTGAGCTGGTGTCTCCACCGATCCATCCTATTTTATGGACTTACATGAAGGTCAAGATGTTTTGCGGTGGTTTATACAAGAAGAATAAATGATTTTTTAATGATGTTAAGATACTAGAAAAGGTCAACCCATAAATGTTGACCTCTTTTTTTTTTTAGTTTCCTATTTTTCTTTTTTTTCTTTTTTTGAAGTTAAGAACTGGAAGATTCCTATTTGCCACATTAATAAACTAATTTGGGAAATTAGACAACTGATAATATTTCTATTTCTGCAGATCTAGAGAGTTAGTAACTTTCTTGAATTTTATTTTTCTATCTTAATCATGAGTTTTTGTCAGAATTCCATTTATGCATTTACCAGATAATTAGTATGTTTATTTCTGTAAGTTTCTGTTTACAACCTTGAATTTAATGTTGGAAATGGCAACAAATTATTATGCATCTTTTTTTTTATTAGTTGGGTTTGACTTTTGTGAAAGAGGCATGTGGGCTTGTTCCTCAGTTGGGATTCATTTGTTGAAGTCAATATCTTTATTTTGCCCCTCTTTTATCTTGTTTTTGGATTCATTTAGGAATATTAGTTTCAATGCTTCTCTTCCCATCTTTGCTGGTAGAACTGCTCATAATTTTTTGATTTTCAATACGGAGCAGATTTCTTCCTTCAAGGGCTATTTGATTGAGGGTCTTTTTTGTTGTTCTAGATTGAAAATTTTCGTACTCATTTTGATTTACCATAACTTACCTATTTTACATCTAAGTACTGTGCTAACCTTGGCTTTAGTAGACTACACCATTGGGTTTTTCGAAATTGCTTTTGTTTCTTGTTTTCAGTTTCTTGTTTTCAGTTTTGCTTTTGATGTTTATCAAAATTTCCAAGTCTAAAACTAAGGGATTTCGAAATTGATGTGTATTAAAATTTGAGAAGGTAATTTTTGATGTATATCAAAGGTTAACAAATTTTAATACAAATAGGTTTCAAAATAGAATTTTAAATTTGGTTTCCAAATAAGTTTTTGAAGAGGATCAAAACTACCATATTTTATTCTAGTAATTTTGATACCTATCATATAATTTGGAAAGAGATTTAACTAATGTCAAAATTCCAAATTATTTAATTAGGGTTGGTCGAATTTTAGGTTTTAAATTTGGAGGATTATTTTTGATTAATTTCAAAATTTCCAAATTTAATCCTAAGGCAATTTTTGAAAATCTAAGATTTAGTTTGGTAAAAAATTATTATTAATTTTTAAATTTTATCTTGGGGTAATTTTCGAAATTTGAGGTTTATTTTGGAGATCAAATTTCAAAAATTTGATGATCAATTAATTCCCTAAATTGATTCATATTTTTCGAAAATTTTGAATTAGGCTTGGAATAGATTTTTGGAATCATCAAAATTTCCATATCTAATCTTAGAGATATTTTCAAAATATGGGGGATTATAATTGATAAGGTAATTTTGATGTATATCAAAAGTTACCTAATTATAATCCAAATAGATTTCAAAATAGAATTTTAAATTTGGAATGTATTTGAAGTCGATAAAAAGTCCAGATTTATTATTCTTGGAATTTTTGAAACCTAGGCATTTTATTTGGAATATATTTTAATATCAAAATTTTCAAATTTAATTATTTAGGATTTTTTGAAAAATAAGGAATTTTATTTGGGAAAGATTTTTGATAAATATCAAAATTTTCAGATTTATTCCTTATGTAATTTTCGAAGGTTTAAGATTTAATTTGGTGGAAAATTATTATTAATTTTCAAATTTTTTCTTGGTGTAATATTTGAAAATTTTTAATTTAATTAAATGGTTATTTTCAAAAATTGTAACATGTATGGATATCATGTGATATTTTATGTTTAACAATTAATTTTGGTAGTTGTATCTGCAGATGGTTTTGTTTGTAGGAAGTACCGGCTATCATGGCATTATAATTATTTGTTATGTGATGATTTAATTTTATGTTGAATGTAAGGTTGATCGAGGAATTTATCCCTGTAGAGATGTACTTGAAATCTCTGCGATGACTCTTCAGTCTCTCTGAAATTGAACTTTCATTTTACAATTGGTGTGCTCTTCTTAGCCATGATGTTCTTGAGAGAAAGTTTTGGCTATTTGAGAGAGGTTGTGAGATGATTATACTGACTGAACTGAGAGTTGAGGAGAGACTAAGTATGAACTGGAAGATTGAGAAGGTAATTCTTCACGAACTTGACTGAATTTTGGATTGGTAAAAGTGTGACTTGAATTCAGTCATCTCTTTTATATAAAGGAGGAGATGAAGATTTGTCAGTTAGGAGGATGTGGATGCCCTAGCTTCAACGGTTATATTTAATCAATGAATCCATCGATTGATTTTCCAAATTTATCCGTTGGGAATTGATGAAGAGAAAGAGTGGGGGTGGGTCCAACGGTAACATTTTCATGACACGTCATATTTACCGTTCCACGTAAATAAATTTAAACTTATTTGATTCTCTCTCTTTGGCTTCCGCGTGGCCTTGAGTTGCTGATATCATCAGTTGGTTCACCGACTGATGGGCTTCCAGCTGAGCTGATAATGTCTAGCTGGACTGATCGGTTTCAGCTTAAATTCATTCAGTTCTGCTTCTTTATCAGTTGTGGCTTGCTTTTTCGTCAATTCAACTCCTCATTAAGTTCAGCTGCTCTCTTCAGCTGGGAATAAACTGATATCTCCAGTTATCAGTTTGAACTGTTTGACCAGTTTTGACTTTTCTTTTCTCAGTTTGCAGTCTCTGCTTTATTCAATTCTTCTGAACTGATTGAATCATCAGTTTTGGCTTTCTGAACTGGTTAACTCTGTTCAGTTCTTAACATCTCGTCAGTTCCCTTCATCAGTTGGAGTGGTCCTTTGAACTCCTTCTTCCAACTGATCATCTTCATCTTTGGAGGCTAGTTCAAGAAATCCCAGCTGGATATATAGCTCCACAAATCTAGCTTCTGGTAGTGGCTTTGTGAAGATGTCAGCTATCTGCTTCTCCGTGTTGACATATTTGATGCATATGCCTTTATTTTTAATATGATCTCTGATGAAGTAATGCCTTATATCAATGTGCTTCGTCCTTGAGTGCAATACTGGGTTTTGAGATATTGCAATAGTACTATTATTGTCGCAGTATATATGCACTTCTTCAGTTTCGAGTTTGTAGTCCTTCAACTGTTGCTTCATCCACAGTATTTGAGCACAGCAGCTTTCAGCAGCTACATATTCTGCTTTAGTTGTTGACGTGGCAACTGAGTGCTGCTTCTTGCTAAACCAGGATATCAGTTTGCTTCCAAGAAATTGACATGTTCCACTGGTGCTTTTTCTGTCGATCTTGCATCCACCAAAGTTTGAGTCTGAATATCCAGTTAGACTCAAACCGTCATCTCCGGGATACCATAATCCAAGATTTATGGTTCCTTTGAGGTATTTAATGATCCTCTTAGCTGCTTCAAGATGACTTTTCTTGGGTTTTGCTTGGAACTGCGCACACAGTCCGACTGAATAGGAGATGTCTGGTCAACTGGTTGTGAAATGGAGTAGTGATCCAATGATTCCTCTGTAGTATGTCTGGCTAACTGATTCTCCTTCTTCATCAAGAGTTAGCTAAACTGATGTGTTCATTGGAATCTTGAGAGTTTTTTCTTTGTTAGTTCCAAACTTCTTCACCAGTTCCTCGGTGTACTTGGCTTGACTGATGAAGATCTCATCTTCTAGCTGCCACTTGGAGTCCTAGGAAGAAAGTCATTTCTCCCATCATGCTCATCTCAAATTCGTTTTGCATTAGTTGAGCGAATCAAGTGCACAGATCTTTGCTCTTTGGTCCAAAAATTATGTCTTCCACATAAATTTAAACCATCAAGATCTCATCTAATCATTCTATTCTGAATAGGGTTCGATCAATTACTCCATTTTGAAACCCATTCTTTAGCAAGAATGTTGTGAGAGTTTCATACCATGTTCTGGGAGCTTACTTAAGCCCATAGAAAGCTTTCTTTAGCTTGAAAACTTGATCACCAATTTCAAATCCTAGTGGTTGCTCGACATATGCATCTTCCTTGAGCATTCCTTTCAAGAATGCGCTCTTGACATCCATTTGATAAACTATGAAATTGTTGTGAGCTGCATAGGTGAGGAATAGTCTGATAGCTTCTAATCTTACAACTAGTACGAACGTCTCATCAAAGTCGATCTCTCACTTTGAGAGTACCATTTGGCTACTAGTCTTTCCTTGTTCCTTGTAATCATGCCTTGTTCATCCAGTTTATTGCGAAAAATCCACTTTGTGCCAATGACCTTCTTGGTTTTTGGCTTATCGATAAGAAACCACATATCATTTCTTGTGAACTGGTTCAGCTCTTCTTGCATCGCCATGATCCAGTCTGAATCTTCAAGGGCTTCCTTGATGCTTGCTGGTTTAGTTTGTGAGATGAAGCATGTGAATAATGCATGCTCAGTTGAACTCCTGGTTTGAACTTGACTTCTTGGATCACCAGTAATCTTGTCAGTTAGATGAGTTCGGAGCCATTTGGGCAAGTTGGCTTCAGTTGGATCTTTTACTGTTTCTTCAGCTTGTCTTTCAGCTGATTTTCCAGTTTGTTCTTCAGTTGACTCATCATTTTCATCAGTTCTTCCCCCCTGCTTCTGTTGTGGGGTTTGTGGTCTAAGCACAATTTGTGTCCTCATTGACCAGATTGCTTTCAGCTGGTCTAGAGCCAGTTTCACTGCTCTCTTCTAGTGAGACTTCAAACCGCTCTGGAATAATGTGATCAACATAGTCCTGCGAGTTTTCAGTTTCACTAGGTAGTACTTGAACTGATGTATCATTTCGTTCTTTTCTCTTGTACTCATCAGCAAATTTATCAAATACCACATGACATGTTATTTCCACAACAAGAGTTCGTTTATTGAACACTCGATAAGCTTGTGAATGAGGGGAATTATATCCAAGAAATATTCTCTTATCGGCTTTAGCACTGAAGGTTTTCAGTTGAGTCTTGCCATTGTTGTGAATAAAACATTTGCAGCCAAACACTTTAAAGTATGAGATAGAAGGATTACGTCCCTTATATAGCTCATAAGGTGTTTTGTCATGTGTACTGACGATGGCACTCCGATTTTGAGTGTGGCATGTTGTTTTGACTGCTTCTGTCCAATAGCTTTTAGCTATTTTTGTATCAGCTACCATTGCTCGAGCTACTTCTTTGAGTGTTCGGTTTCGCTGTTCAGCTACACCGTTCTATTGAGGAGTTCTAGTAGCTGAGTGCTCATGGGTGATCCCCAATTCACTGAGAAAATTGATCACTTGCTGGTTGACAAATTCAGTTCTATTGTCGGATTGAATCCTTTGAACTGATCTACCTTTTTCAGTCTGCAACCTTCTGATCAACACTGATAGCTTGGCATAGGTTTCGTCTTTGCTTTTCAAGAACTCTACCCATGTATATATTGAGTAGTCATCAACTACTACAAGTGTTAATATTTTGTCTCTGGGAGTTGGTGGCTTGACTGGCCCAAACAAATCCATGTGTAGCAGCTGCAAGCTTGAAGTTGTTCATGGAGGATGGCTTTTATTTTTGAAGGATAACTTCACTTGCTTCCCTTTTTAGCATGGTCCGTACATACTAGTTTTCTTGTATATCTCATTGGGAACCCTCTCAACTAATTTTTTCTTTGCTAGATAGTTGATAGTTTTGAAGTTGAGATGGTTCAGTCGTCGATACCATAGCCAGCTTACTTCAGTTGAACTCTTTGAAAGAAAGCAGGCTTCTGAGTAGCTAGTTGACCAGTCAACAATGTACATATTGCCTCTTCTTATGCCAGTTAGGAGAATTGCTCCAGTTAACTTTTCTCTTATGTCGCATGAGCTTTTGCTAAAGTTGACTGAGTAGCCATTGTCACACAATTGACTGATACTCAGCAGTTTGTGTTTTAGTCCATCCACATGAGACACTCCATTGACTATGAATTTTCCCTTGACAATGAACCCTTCTCCAATGGTTCGGCTCTTGGAGTTATCTCCGAACATAGCAAGTGGACCTTTGACTTCTTTATAGCCTTCTAAATCTTATTTATCACCAGTCATGTGTTTGGAGCACCCGCTATCTAGATACCAAATATCTTTGGCCTTTTTCTTAGATAGGATGCTCTTTTACTGCAAAACAAAGATTATTGTTTAGGTCCCCGTATAATATCGGGTCCTGGATGGCTAATCAGATATTTTGGGATCTACATTTTCTAGACTTTTGGTTTTTCATGAGTCAGTGATTCCTCAGATCTAGATCTTTTGATCAACCTTGGACTTTTGTTAACTCTTCTTCTTTGAGTTGAGTCCGTTGATCAGTACTTGTGATGTACATTAGGATAAAATACTTCAACCAATATTCTTTCATTTTGAGCCTTTGATGCTCTTTGCACTGGCCAGTTCTTTGAGTTCCTCACAACTCTGCAGTTGCTCCTGCTTGGATAATACCTTGGATTATCTCTGTAATTCAGATATTCATCGTACTGGGTTACAAAGGAGCTTTCAACTTTTCTTCTATGGGAACTTTGACCCGGCTTATGAGGATGATATGATTTGGGTTGAATGTTTCTTTTGGGGTCAAAAGATGTCCTAGCTTGATTTGCAGGTGGCATTTGCTGATAGGTTGGCCTTGGGGGATTTGCAGGTCTCATTTGGACTGATGACCTGGTATGAACTGGTGGTCTTTGTTGAAAGATTGTCCATGGATGAGCTAAAGGTTTAGACCGAACTGATGGTCTTGGCTTTTGGGTAGGTTTCTTTTGAGCTGGTGGTCTTGACTAAAATGATTGACTGGGTTGCCTGGGCTGGATTGGAGGAGTTCTCAGGATTCCTTTGCCTTTTACTATCTCAGCTGGAGATGTTTCAGCTGGTTTGATGAATCCTTTTAGAATTCCTTTATCACTGCTTTGAGCAACTGTCTTATCCTTTTCTGCGGCAGTGAACTTGTTGTACCCTAGCCCTAGACTGCATCTTCAACATCTCATTTATACAGCAACATGACTATCAATTTACTAATATTAAATTTTAAAATAATTAAAAAAAAATAAAGAGAGTTGAAATTTATACAGCAACATGTCATTTATAATAGTTCTAATCATAATTCTGTAAATCCACATCATTAGAGTATCTTAAGACAAAAACTTGTATGAAATCGTCTAACGAGTCTCTTGTATTAGACAGGTCAAATAGGATCCAAACCCGTCCAAATAATCCTTCTAAACCCGTCCAAACTAGCAAAAACAGGTGCGTGGGATCCACGCGCGGCCTCTCCGGTATCACTAGGTATAAAGTAAAGTATCACTAACTGTGAAGTGAAGTATCATTAACTATGAAGTGAAGTATCATTAGATATAAATTTGGCGAAATATCATTAACTATTAAGTGAAGTATCATTAGATATATATCTGGTAAAATATTATTAACTTTGAAGTGAAGTATCATTAGATATAAATTTGGCAAAATATCATTCACTATTAAGTGAAGTAGCATTAGATATATATCTGGTGAAATATCATTAACTCTGATATGAAGTATCATTAGCTATGAAATGAAGTATCATTAACTATGAAGTGAATTGTCATTAGATATAAATTTAGTGAAATATCATTAATTGTTAAGTGAAGTATCATTAGATATATATCTGGTAAAATATTATTAACTTTGAAGTGAAGTATCATTAGATATAAATTTGGCAAAATATCATTCACTATTAAGTGAAGTAGCATTAAATATATATCTGGTGAAATATCATTAACTCTGATATGAAGTATCATTAGCTATGAAATGAAGTATCATTAACTATGAAGTGAATTGTCATTAGATATAAATTTAGCGAAATATCATTAATTGTTAAGTGAAGTATCATTAGATATATATCTGGTGAAGTATCATTCATGTTATGTGAAGTATCATTAATTATGAGATGATGAAGTATCATTAACTCGGAAGTGGAATATAATATGATACTTCACTTCGCAGTTAGTAATACTTCACACATAGTGATACTTTACTTTATACCTAGTGATACCCGAGTCATTTTATTTTTTAATTATATATTTTATTCAACTCGGATCTGAATTGAAATCTGTCTAACGTAAGTGAAACGTTAGATGGTCTCACACAAGTGTGCCCAATTTAGCTTACAAATTTAATAGCTCAAATTAATCTTTAAAACTTATTCTGATACTCATAACTCATTTTCAAAATCGGCGCACAATAATTTCGCAACACCAAAAATTACACAAGGAAAAGCATAGACAAATTCACTGACGATAATACTTTTTTCTGTCAATCTCTTGAAAATCAAAAGATTAAAACAACGAATTTCATACAAGCTGTGAATCATCTTTCAGAAACCATAGTGCTCCGCACCATTTTAAGAGCATATATATGATGGGAAAATGAAGAAAAACACCTCTTTCAGTATCGGGCTGTGTCGATTTTGTCAGTGCCTCATTCCCCATTTTGTGGCGATTTGTGCATACAATGATTTAAACTTTGGTTTGAGTTTTGATTTTAGGGTTTTGATTTTGGGATTTTGGATTTCACTTTTCTCTATGTTGTTCATTGATAGAATATAACAACACGCTTTAACCTTGATTTAAACGATTGTTAAATATCTATGTTAGTTTGGGACTAAAATTGTCTAAAAAAACTACATTGGACCAAAATTGTAGGAAAATTGGAAAAGTACTTGGGACCAAAAAAATCACTTTTGAGACTAAAAGTGTTTTGACCATATTTTAATGAGATCAAAAGTAAAATTTACTCGAAAAATATTTAGGTATAAATTTATAATGTTTTGTTATTTATATAAATATTTTCATTATAAGTATAAAACAAAATATCAATTCACATTAATGACATGCATGCTTTTTCCAAGACGCGTGAATCTACGTAGATTTATCAAACTTTGTTAGAGCACTAACAAATATTATCGGCAAGATGCAAAATATATATAGTCAACATATCGAATAAAATATTTAAATTATGAAAAATATAAAATAATAATATTTGTGGTAAAAAGTATTTTTAAATTAATAGAAAAAATTATTTACCAATTTATAATATTTTGTTATTTATATAAATATTTTCATTATTATAAGTATAATATAATATAATGGCATGTCATTCTTTTTTCAAGGTTCGTAGATCTATAAAGATTTATCAAATCTTGTTAGATTACTTGCAGATATCATCGATAAGATGCAAAATATACATCGTCAACCTATCAGATAAAAAGATTTTCAAATCAATTTTTTCATAAATAAAAAATATAATTAACTACTTATATACAATAAAATTAATAATCATTTCAAAAAAGTATTTGATTATATTTTCAAATCCTTTATCCTCATTGTAATGGAAAAATAATAATAAAATTATTATTACTCGAAAATACAAGAATCTCAAAAATATATGAAAACTTATATATATTTAATGTGACCTGCAACTGCCATGACCATTGTCGATTATATATATGGTTCATTAACAAGAACATTTTTAATAAAAAAACTATTACTTTCTACAAAATAGTTATACAGTAAAACCTCTGTATAAGAATACTCTGTATAAGAATAACCTTCTTATAGTAATAAAAAATTGTGGTCCTAACTCGGGACCAGTTATACATAAGAATAACCTCTACATTGTGATATTCCGGTATTTTTTTAAGACCTTCCTTAAGAAACTTACCTCCATATAGTAATAAAGTGACGTTAAATTTCATGTATATTTAAATATCTGTATAAAATGTCTAGAACTATTTTAACTACATATGTTATATTAAACTTAAGATTGTATGAAATACTTATCTAAAGTTAGTTGTAGCAGTGCTTTAATTTTTTTGAGTTAATATCACACCCTTTAATTTGCACGCTATAAGTAATTATTCAACATGTCACTTTCTTGTTGAATCTAAAACATTTCTAACTTGTCCAACATATTTGAAGCTCATTGACACAATATTTTTTCTATTTCTACACTATCATTCTCTGGATTATCACGATGCGCATCTTGCGTGATTCCTATATGATGGATTCTTCGGTTAGAGCACATGAATGAATCTTATATACCTTTTAAATTCATATTTTTAAATATGAAGAGACATTTTCAAGTGTTGTATATTATATATTAATTATTTAAAAAAAATAATTTTTATATGTAAATTTTATATAAGAATAAAAGAAAATAAAAATAAAAATAGAACACATGTCGGACGTCGCACATTCGGAGTGTTTTTTAGCGCATGCGGAATGATTTTGCCCATTTTAAGTCTCTCTGTTTTTGAGTCTGTTAATTTACTCTCTTGCTGCTGCTGTAGTGCGGCATGCAGGTAACCGACGTTGTAATAAAGCTACTATACGAGTATGCCCCATCTCATTCCAGAATGAAAGCCCTAATCCCTAATTTAATTTCTTTAAATTTCCGGCGACGCGATTCGTTGTCCCTCTTTCCGTTCGTTCTCGGATGCTATGAAATTTGAAAATGCGGGTCATTGGGAATAACTCATTGATTTATGGGATGATTTAGAAGAAAATGTCCTCTATGCTGTGTTTGCAATTTTATAATCTGTTTCAATTTTTGAATTTGAAAGCGGTGTGCTGTGATTTCTGTTCTTTTACGATCATCCTGACGTAGGGTGGTGAACTAATTGTTTTGGGGCTTTTGTTAGATGAGGAGCATTGAACGGTTGCCTGAGACCACTCACAGCTCGGTACGGTCCGGAGTCGTGATGTGTGATTTGACGAGGATTGTTGAGGAGTTGGTTTTTAATAGCCTCGATGCAGGTGCTACTGAGGTAAATTTATTAGCGAAGTTGCTTTATTGAAAGAGTGATGGTGGTGTGGTTACTGACTGGCTGCTGATAATTAGAGATAGTTAGTCTTAAAAAGAACTTTGATCCTTAATTCTATCGGGGTGGAACTGCAAAATGTGGATGTGATATTGCACTTGGGAAGAAATATGAATGCTTTAGTGGGAGTTTAGATAAAAAAAAAAGAAAAAAAAAACTGGAGAGGTCTTTTCTCTTCAATTTCTGCTTGCCTCATCTTATCCCTCTTTTGAGAATTAAATTGATTGTAATGGATAGTTTTGGCTGTTCGACGTGAAGGTTGAGTTCAATGGAATTTATTAATTGGAACAGTGGGTTCTGGGATCATTATCTTAAAATAAATATGGTTGGGAGAATTGGTATTTCTATAAAGTTTTAACAGTAGATTGATAATAGTTGTACTACTCTATGTTGATTGGGATATGGGCTACTTGGAGATTATAAGTGAATTATAGAAAGAAATTTGTTTGTCATGACTCATGCACATTATTCTTGTATCTGTTTGTGCATTAATGTGCATGCGTTTGGAAAGTGGTTGTTTTACCATGAGCATAATGACATGGGAATAAATCTTCTGGCGGGTCCTATATTATTGCAATTCCAACCTTTTGATTCATTCTCATATAAGTTATGAACCCTTTTAGATGGTTTACTCTCAAATCCTAACTCCGATTGCTTCACTAGGTTTCCGTGTCAGTTGGGGTTGGTAGCTCCTATCTCAAAGTGGTGGATAATGGTAAGTCCCATTTCTGTTTTGGATCTATTTCCTTTGAGGGCTATGAATGAAGAACAAATGAATGAAGACTAGACATGGGCAGAGAGTGCTCAATTAGATGTGTGTGTGTGTGTGTGTTTCCTCTCTCTTTCACTTTCTCTCTGGTCGGGGAGCATTGATTGTGTTCAACTTGTCTAGGATGAAGATGATTGATTTTGTTTTCATTTCCTTCTCTTCCAACCAAATATAACTGCGATGGAAAAACTCAAAAATAAGTTAATTTAACATATTTTTTCTTTTCTTGAAGTTTGATCAGTGATTCACCTCATTCACAAATATATAACTTTTGTAGGATCCGGAATTACGCGAGATGGACTGGTTCTGTTAGGAGAACGATATGGTAATTCGATAAACAGAAATAATTTTTTTTCCTATTTGTTTCTGCCCTCATCTATCATCTATGACTGTAACTGAGTAAGTTTGTTCTATGAGCAAATCAACTCGACAGTTTGTTTCAGACAGTTGCCACATTAAGAAAAAAATGTTCTACAATTCACATAATATTACACTTGATACATTTGCCAGGCATTTATCAGTTTTGCAAATAAGAACTAAGAATACTACTCTCTATTTATAAAAGAGTTTGTTATTAATTTGCAAAATTCAATGATTCGATGCATCAGGACATGCGAAATACCCTTGCTTTAGTACTTCCTTTGTTTGTAGCAAGGTGAGAACTGCAACTACATCAGAAACTTGTAGACTTGCCTTCTAATTTTTGTGGTGAAGAGAAATTTGGTACTTATCACTTCACCAACCAGCAAAGTGCAGCAGCTTAAGTTTATATTTGAATGTCAGGGGACTGAGATCTCCATATGTATGCATACAGTTTACTCATCAAATGAGCTGTGATCTATGCAACTTAAGCTGATCTCTGCTAATAACCATAGTTGACAGTTGCAAATTTCTGTATTAAAAAGGGTGATTTCATTTGTCTAATTGCATTTTTGAGATGGTTAATCTTCATGGATCACTATAATGTAGTTGAAGCTACTTCTTTCTATAAGAGAAAATTTGGTGCTTAAGTATTTCTGTTGCATTGTTGTTGATGAAAATAATGATTTGACCCTGGGAGGTTGGTCGAAGATTGTTCTCTTTACATAGGATAAAAAGTAAATTTGTGCGGCAGATAATTTATTTTATCTTTACGAGGTTTCCTACTCTACTATCGGTCCCTTTGCTTGACCTTTTTGCCATTTGTTCTTCAATAGTAACATCAAAAGTCGACCACTTGGCTCTTGTGGATGCTAGTATTGAAAGCCTTGACTTTCATGGAGAAGCTCTGTGCTCAATTTCTGATGTTGCTTTGTTGGAGATTGTGACCAAAGCACGAGGAAAACCAAATGGATACAGAAAGATACTGAAGGTAATGAGATCATCAAGCTATCTTAGGTACAATGCATGCTTGCTAGTCCAAGTTCAACTGTTACTGTTGTTCAGTGACGTGTTATTCTTTTGCAGAAAAGCAAGTGTTTGTTCCTCGGAATCAATAATGACAGACAAGATGTGGGAACTACAGGTAGTCCTATGGTTAATCACCATTAGCAACATTTCTAATTATTCTAATAGCTAATTTTGACAATTTTCTCCATCTTCTGCCGGTTGAAATATCTTCTATCACTAATGACATAATAATGTTGATATCAAACTGAAAACACAAGCAACAATTGAACAAGATAGGGGGAAAACTAGAAAAGTACACCAAGCAATTTTATCTTAGGAGTCTTATATAGTTCAAGAATATGAAATATTTTGTGTACTCCCCTTCAAATCTCTGTTTGATGAGGGAAATGGAAGGGAAAACAAAATAAGTAGTAAAACTTTGATCAGTGAGTGAGACAAAATAGAAAACATTCATACCTTGACCTTGATAAAAGAGGACCTTGAATGTGATAAATTCTCCTTGAAGATGCAAAACTAACACAATCACATTCTCCAATTCATTTTCTATCTAATACATCACAAATTGAAATTTACTCATTTTGAGAATCTTCTCCCAACTAAAAAATTCATTTCCAAACACTACCTTGGTTCTTCTAGGAGTCCTCACTCCTCTGAAAGCTCAGTTTCAGTTCTTCTTTTAACAAAAAAAAACCTGCTTTGCATGACGAACTAAGCCTGAAGGACCTATTAGCACGTTACACGTATACAAGTCATTGCCAACTGCTCTGAGAGAAATGTATTACCTGACATGTAGCATCTCAAGAAAAAAGAGTCCAAATAGCTCAATAAAATGTTAATGCTCTTGCAGCTTATTGAGAAATCAATTATTGTATCTGTTTTCTTCTGCATACATTTTTATAAGGGATAAATATCTCTAAATTTACTGGCCAGGATAGGAATTTTGTTTCACACATAAGTTTCTAGATTCTTCAAATTCTAAACCCTCATTCTTTATGTTTAAGCCTGGTTCTAGACTTGTAGTTAGCATTTTGTATGAATTAGCCACGTGGACCTTTCCATTTATCTTGGCCTTTTCTTTGTTTGCAGTCATTGTCCATGATATATTTTACAACCAGCCAGTTCGAAGAAAGCACATGCAATCCAGGTTCAGTTGGCAAATGGAAATATGATTTTTGAAAATTTAAACTATTTGCTGTCTTAGCAAATTTCGGGTTAGCTGATGAGGGTTTTACACTAACTTGGTGTGGTTATGATCCGTGTATTTGAAACTGCAGCCCCAAGAAGGTGCTGGATTCAATCAAAATGAGTGTGCTTAGAATTGCCCTTATTCATGTTAATGTGTTCTTCAGAGTTGTAGATGTGGAGAGGTATCATACTTTTTCACCTTCTATTTATTATTATTTGATGTCATTTTAGTCCTATTGTTCCTTGAGAAGGACCTGTGGTGGGGCAGCTTTTATGATGGAGCTTCCTTCTTCACCTCCTATTTACAGTTTCTCTAAGGTCAATTTTCATGTTTTATCCATTTAATGCAGCTTAGATGAGATGCTTTATGTTGGACCTTCATCTTCCCCACTACCAATACTTTCTACTCATTTTGGCATTGAAAGTTCAGCTAGTTTCCACAAACTGGTTCTATCTGATGGTGAATTGAAGCTTTCTGGGTATATTTCTGAACCTCATGGAATCTTCTCTCTGAAGGTATGATATCATTCAGCTTGTTCTTTTCTATTTAATAGAGAGAGAGAAGCTTCTTTTATGATTGATGGTTGATTGATTGTTGCAGGCAATCCAGTATGTCTGTATCCATGTCTACGATGCCCCTTCTAGAGTTCTTATTTGGTGGAAGTAGTATTCTGAAGATGTGAAATGTTTAGTCTTGTATTTCTTAATTTTCTATGTAGACATCAACTCAAGATTTGTCTGCAAGGGAGCCATTCATAAACTATTGAATCAGTTGGCTGCTAAATTTGATTTGTCAAGTTCCTGGCAGCTTGCCACTAGTTCCCAAAGGGAGAAACGGAATAAGTATGACATGTGCCCAGCCTTCATTCTGAATCTACAATGCCCAACATCTTATTGTGATATTATTGCTTCTGAGCGATCAAGGACATCAGTTGAATTTAAGGTAGTCTATCCTGTTGTGGTATAACTTCATTAAGTTCTGTTGGGTGTGAAATTTCTTGTTGCATCTAGATTGAAATTTATTTCATGCTTTCAGCAGAACTATGAATTTCGTGTGGCCTTTTGTTTTGCCACCAACATGAACTAGGGAAGTAAAAAGGACTGTAAGCATTATTCATGTTAGTGGCAGATTGACAAATTGCTGACCAGAGCTGTTAAGGATTTAATATGGAGTTTCTATGAATGTTATTTTGTAACTTGGATACTTCAACTTTGTTGCTGGACTCAAATTCATCTCTAGAAATGCCTTTTCAATGAATTGTGTTGTTTTCATTGTTGTTTCACTAGATGTCTAAAGTTTTTCTTGGTGAAATTTATTCAAATATATGTCGACAATCACAAGATTTATTTTTTGTATTTGCTTCTCTGTATTAGGATTGGGGGCCCGTACTTACTTTCATAGAGGATGGTGTGATGCGTCTTTGGACCGAAAAGATGTCTCATGGTAATGCATGACACTGTGTATATATCCTGATTAGTACCAGTAGTTAATATGCTAAAATTCTGACATTCTCCCCCTTCTTTAAGTTGGAGCGTACTGACTTTCCACCAACTTTTGATATTGCCTGTATTCACTACATTACCGTCCTTGTATTCAAAATTGAAATGGGCTCTGTTAAGTTGTTTTGTAAACATTTAACCACCATCCTCATTCCTCAGGTATAACACATACTTTTCTTGGGAGACGATGGTTTCTTTCTTTTCTGGAGCAACCTACATTTCATGGAAATATCCCCAAGTATTCTAAGTCTTTAATATGAGATATCAATGATAGAGAAGTCTGAAATTGGTTTATATCAAGCATATGTTATACTGTCAGAAAGTCTGTGATATCCAAGTTGAAAATAACCATTTTAGCCTTGTCTGTTAATAAAATATATGCACATTTAATGGCTCTTCCTCTAGAGCTGTGATTCGCATAAGTGAGCAATAAAGCAATGGGCAATTTCAACTCTCACTCCTTTGTTTGAATCATCATCATTGTTGTTGTTTTCGTCGTTGTCGGCGACATCGTTGTCATTATCATCATCTTTCCCACTTTGGAAGAGTACTATACTGATTTTTAGTCTATAGACAGTCAATTTCCTTATAAAAAGTTTTCTTAGAATCATGAATATGACAGTTGATTTCTACCCTTTAATCTCCTAATTCTATTTTAGTTTATAATCCCCTTCCCTTCTAAAGTGTTAAGTCTCAAGGTATAAAATATAGCCCTGCTATGGGGGGGGGGCATTGTTATTTTTTACTTTTCTTCTCCTTGCTCCATTTGATTTCTAATACGTTCCTATTTACATCTAAAGATATGCTAGGTAATCTTGAAAGTGGAAAAAGAAGGTGCCAGAAAGAGAACATCCTAATTCCTCCAGATCTTTGCTTCCCTTACTGGAAGAAGCCATGCAAAAACCACGATAGCACACTGGCTTTAGAAGAGACTGTATTTTCATTTGAAAAGTCTTGCAGAAAAGTTTCTGAGCTTAAAATGCACGAGGTGGAGGCAGAATTACTATCTGAAACTGACTACATAAGTCAAGCATGTGATAGATCGCTGGTCGGTCAAGAAGGAATTAGGGAAAAAGTGATTAAAAATCACATGTCTCCTTGGAGTGTTTCCTCACCAATTCATGTGGCAAATACATATGGTGGAAAGAAGGACGACCTATCTTCAGCTTTAGGGAACATCTTACCTGCATACAGTGAGAATAATAGCATGTCAATAGAGTGTGGGGGTTCAATTGATTGTCTTTATTCTGGTGATGATAGACATATTGATGAGGACCACGGCATATCATTTCTTAGGAGTTGCTCCTTTGAGAAAAGCTTGATGCAAGAGATAAGATCACCTTCAAGTGATGATAGCTTTGAATTTGGACATGATGGCTATAGAACTAAAAGAAGGCGGATTGATTGTTGTGATACCACGGAAGATGAAATCAACGTGGTAGATTGTGAAGGAAATTTTCAGTGCAGTTCAGCACAACCATTTCGGTACACTCCAGTGACCAGATATGGCATGCATAGAATGTTGGAATCTCCTGTAATGGACTCAGTGAAGTCATCTTTTCTAGGAAATATCCTGCCTGACTCTGAACAGATTTGGAAATCCACTTCTAGTTGGCAATCATTCAGATCTGGATGGTCTCCTGTAACTATGAAGGAACTTACTGGGATCAAGTTTCCTGATGATGATAATTATCCTATTGAGAAAAGCTTAGTTGAAGGACACTCTGGATTTGGTAAAGATACTGTACATGGATGTCCAACACAGGGAGAAGTTCAGGATCTCAAGCATAGTCTTGAAGAGACAAAATATAATTGGCTGCAGCACAACTGCTCCTTGATGAAATCTCCCCCTGATACCAAGAAGGAAATTATTGAAAGTCAATGGGATTTAGAGAATGTATTCTCTTTAAAACCTTTTAAAAGATCCACGGATGCAGACTGGTCACCATCGCCCTTTTGTGGTGAAGAAAGTCTTAAGAATTATTCAGAGGCATCATCATATGAGACTTCTCCAGATGAGCGTGAATGTGGAAGACAAAATATTAGGAATCAGGGGATGATGCGCAACAGAAAGAAAAGCTTCCCAAGAAGCCATTCAGCTCCACCATATTACAGAGGGAAGAAAAGATTTTTGGACTTGACTGATACTTCCTCCATGTCTGCAAAAAACAATTTCCAGAACACCTTCGCAGTTGTGGGGCATTCTTTCACGGGTTTGCTCTAAAGATGAACTTTTATTCATTAATTCAATTTCCTAACTGTAAGTATAGACCAGAAGAAGTAAAAGAAAAACTAAATTTTGCAGCACCTTGCGACTCTAGCAATAGACAACTTGATGTAAAAACCATGAACTTGAAACGTTCAGAGAAACCTTCTGGTCAGTACCATCCGTCTCCAATGGAAAAGCCAGTCATGGATTGTACAGTTGCTAAAAGGTTTTAAAATGCTTTGGCTTTGATCTAAACATTTTAGATTAAATTTTTCACTTGATCTAATTTTTTCTGCTTGCAGATCAGTGTTGGAAATAAAACCAGCAAATGTAGCAGTTCAGAATAGAGGACCAAAAGAGGAGGAATTTATCAACATCGAGCCTGTTGAATGTAAGTTTCTTCTTTATGCTAAGAACATTCAGGCGGACATCATGTCCCCTTGATGTAATTCTGCTGATTCCACTAAAAAATAATACAAACTAGAATAACACTTGTGTAATGCTCAGATAAGAATGATAATAGGGTCCATCCTAAGGTTGTCTCGTCCCATGTTGTTGTGGGTCAAGAGAGACGACTCATTTTACCTGTTGTTGAAAATTACTATTTAATTATTGTAATACAGTATATAATCATTAGACTAAATTCTATTTTAAAATATCCAACACTACATTAGTTATTGTACAAAAGAAACAGAAGTATATTCTTATATGCTTAATTTTATTTATAAACACATTTGTAATACCTTTTTAAGGTGTTTAAACTCGTCTAATATTTTCTAGCATTATCGAATATGATATCCCAAAGTTTTTAATTACATTTATAAGAATTGAATTATCAGAATGTGTGTGTGTCTGTGTATTATAATTACTAACGTAATAATTATGTCAAATTCTATTTCAGAATCCCGACATAAAATTAATAGTTTTACTAAAGAAAAATTAAACAAAATTTAGTATCTGTTAGAAATAATAGTAAATTACACATATGACACTTTTTGCATGTGTGTGTGTGTGTGTGTGAGAGAGAGAGAGAGAGAGAGAGAGAGACAGAGAGACAGAGAGAGAGCGTGTGTGTAAATTTTGTTTCGGATAATTAAAAAGGTAGTTTTTGGTTTCTCGCATTTTATGCTTGTATGAACTAAATTACCTGAAATTTTATATGAACAAAGTTTTTAGTGCATGAAATCCAGTAAAAATACAACCAAATTCCATTTTTCAGGTCTCGGCTTGAAGGAAATTCACGATTCCTTAGACTCTGGGTGGAAATGGCGAAATTGTTGTTTTCCCACTGCCGTTGAGTAACTTTATGATTTGTCAAAATGTGTGAATTATTAGTACAGTTGAGTGCGTTGAGTTGCAGGTTCTTTTATTTCAAATTCCAGTAAAATGAGTAATAGTTTTACCCTACAGGGTGAAAGCAGATCAGATATTAAAAAAAATCAGGGTAGCGTCCTTGACATCTTCTCTGATATCTTGCAACTTGATGGAGACTTCTTGGTTCCTAGATCAATTGAGAGGGCTTGCCTTGAGAATGCCAAAGTTCTCAATCAGGTGGATAAGAAATTCATTGCAGTTGTGGCTGGAAAAACACTTGCCATAATAGACCAGGTTGTTGCATTTTAAAAATCTCTGTTGAACATTTTGCCTCATATTCTGTGCGTGCGCACTTGTTTTTGTTTTTCTTTTTTCTTTTCGTTTTTTAGTTTTTTTTCTCCCTTTAAAATGCCTTTCCTCGTTTCATTTACAATATTAGTTGAGCTTCATGTAGCCTTTAGTAGTGTTTTTCCTGATAATAGAAAAGTAGAATGTTTCCTAGGACCTGAGAATCAAAGGCTAAGCAATTTATGCTAGAATAAGTACACAAAAAGAAACAGATAAGAAAAATACATAAAGATGATTCTGGCAACATTAGTATTTAAGAGGGGTTTTGGTTATTTTTATTTTCTTTGTTACTTGATATTTCTAAAATGGTAATCTATGTATATAATATTTGTAACATAATTTGTGTTAGCATAGAGATTTCTACAGAAGAATTATGTTGAGCACAAAAACTGGATATGCACGGTTGTTTTGTGCAAAAAATTACGTATGTAATGCTTTATGTGAACTGCTTTAGAACTTAAATAGGATTAACAGAAATTGTTGCTGGTCGTTGACAGCATGCTGCTGATGAAAGAATTAAACTGGAGGAATTACGTCATAAGGTCAGTTTTTAGCTTATTTGGGGCATCAAAAAGGTGTTTCCTGGTGAAATTTAGCAAGTCTGACTCATCCAGTGAAAATGTCAGGTGTTGTCTGGTGAAGTGAAAACAATCAGATATCTGGATTCTGAGCATGAATTGGTAGGTAGTTTTTATCACATGGGAAGTCATCATGATTTCTGTAGCTCAAAGCTGAAGTATTTTTGGAATTTATTTTGATGTTCATAAGTTGGGTACAGGTTTTGCCAGAAGTTGGTTATCAGTTACTACACAATTATGCAGAGCAAATTCAGACTTGGGGTTGGATCTGCAATATACATTCCCAGGACTCTAATTCCTTTACAAAGTAAAGATTGTCCTTGTCAAATATTTTATATGTTTTAATTGCACAAATTTTCATGTCAAATATGTTTGCGTCCTTATAATAGTGAACACTGCATATACCTTAACGCATAAACAGTATGTTACTTGGATTTCTGCTGTAGAGTTGTTTTCTGATAACCTATGGATAGACTATATTCACCCTGTTATGGTTTATCTAAATGCAGGCATTTAGATTTTCTACACAGGCAGCCAACGGTTGTCAAACTTCTTGCGGTAAAGCTCCAGTTTCTTTCAGTATCTCAAATTGGCATGTTATCATTTAGCATGTCAATTTTATCTGTAAATTTACTTAGGCCACTATGGTAATAGATTTTTCTTTTCAGTGTTCCGAGGAGTGTATTTAATTTGATGGATATCTATGGCAGTTATTTTTCTATGGACATTATCTTTTATTTTTACCGATAATAATAATAAAAAGTATATTGAGATGCTTAAAAGAACTATAAAGCTCAATCTGGATTGATGAATTTGGATATGAAGACTTCAATCCATATGTTAGAATATTAACATATTCATTGGATTTTAAATCCTGAAGTTCTCATATTGAGCTAGTTTTGAGTCATAGTGTATTTTAAATCTATTCAGGTATGGAATCATTTGAACTTGTGGATAAGAAACTAGAAAAAGAAATAACCTCTGTTGCATTCCTGAGTTAAATTTGGAAACGGTACTCCATGAGCCTTATACACTAGGTACAATCTCGTGTTGTGCTTCTTGTAGCTTTTACAGATCTTCAAGGGCTTTTTTTTTTTTTTTTTTTTTTTTTTTTCTGGCTTTTCAAGGCTCTAGGGGCCTCGAACATAATTATTTTCTGTATCTACAGTTTAGTAGCTTACACTAAGCATCACAGTTTGTCTCCAAATCAAGTTCTTTTTTTTCTCTTTTTTTCTTTGACTGAAAACATCATCTTAAATTTGTTTCAGGTACCTTGCATTTTGGGTGTGAATTTAAATGATATAGATCTCCTGGAATTCCTTCAACAGGTAAAATAGATTTTGCTACTCTTATGCTCTATTCACTTGCCTTGGTATCTCTAAGACCGCTTTTTGCCCATATTCCTCACTGTGCAGCTTGCTGATACAGACGGGTCATCAACCATACCTCCATCCGTTCACCGTATTCTTAACAGCAAAGCATGCAGGGGTATTTCCAAGTATCTATTACTTTTTTCAGTATAACTTCTCACGTTCCCTCTTCCTGGGGCAAAAGAGGCTGTGTACCTAAATAGAATGATGAGATGGACTTAGAAGAATTTCAGACTTGTAGTTTCTGACTTGAATATCTCCTACCTTAATGCAGGGGCAATTATGTTTGGAGACACATTGCTGCCTTCAGAATGCTCCCTTATTTTAGACGAGCTGAAACGAACTGAACTTTGTTTCCAGGTAAGGTGATGCCTTATTTATATAGAAACTCGAGGTTGTCACTGAAGGAGATCTTTATTTCATCAATTTTCTTGTTCTAGTGTGCTCATGGCCGACCAACAACTGTTCCTCTTGTCAACCTGGATCTCTTGCATCACAAAGTCGCAAGGCTTGGCTCGGACGAGCACTGGCATGGGTTACGCCAACATAAACTCAGTTTAAAGCGTACTTCTCAGCGCTTAAGATCTGCTCTACCTTAAAGCTTGCAATGTAAGGAGCTTGCCAAATATGGTAACACTACTTATTTCGTATGGTTGCAATCACTTGTTCAAAATCAAATAAAAATCTAATACATAACCCTTGTTTTTCGCAGGAAATGGCGAAGAAACTTCTGTCATATACTGTTATGCTGCTGCTATTTTTTAGGGTTAGTTGCGTAGTAATCCATGAAATCTTTGTAATTAGAAGTGTATTCCTTGTTTTGATGATTAGGAAATGTTAGCTACTTGATGATTACATTTTCTACTGAGATACAGAAGATAATAAGGAAATATAAAAACAATAAGCTCTGATATTTTTCAGTTATGATGGCAATTAATAGAAATTAGTTATCAACACAATCTAATACAAATAATATCCCAACAATACTGAGGTGGCAAGTATTCCACATCCCTATACTCGGATTTCTAGGTGCATATATGGATGGTGTAACACTATATGTAACACATAATAATAATATGTAACAGACTATTTCATTTGTAGTTAAATTGTGTTCTCAACTTATCTATGCTACATTATCCTCTCCATTAGTTAAATAACTCGCACAAAACTAAGTTGAACGATATATATTATGTAATCATGTTAAATAATAGAATCTCTTTGTTATTTGTTAGTGCCATTTTAGGCATTCTTTTGTTTGCTAGTAATGGTGTAGAACTAAGTTGGTGTCTCTTACTCATCTATTAACTTATCTTGGCACGATCATTCCCAACCATAAACATTTAGTTTAGTACCTTTACAATAAAGAAGCTTTGTTTGTTGCATGACAGTTTGACGGGTGTCCCTATACCCAAATCTAGCCAAGATACTCAAGCTACTCGAATTTTAATTTGATAAAAGCTCGTTAACTAAACGAGTCAAATTGGAGTTTGACACTACTCGACTAGTTAATCATGAACAAACGAGCTTGATAAGTGAGTTAGCTTGAAAATATAAAATTATGAACTCGATAAAACTTATATTTTTACACTTTAATTAATAACTATAATAAGTCCCTCATTAACTTTATTATGATAAGAAAAAATGAATTTTAATAAATATATTATTGTTTGTGAATAAAATAATTTATTTAAAAAAGAACATGACGAATATTAAAATTTAAATTTGGAAAGCTCGTTTATGGTCGATTAAACTTGTAAGCCTCAAAGTATTTGACAAATAAAGTTCGAAGCTTGGCTTAATAATAACAAGTAAAGCTTAAGCTTGGCAATACTTGGCTTGGCTCTGTTTGATTACGCCCTTACCCGGATCTAGTTATTTCTAGGTCCGTACACCTATAATTACTTGTGAGATACAAATTATATCTAGATACGATTATCATCTGACGGATCTTGATCGTAAGACAGTGTTGCAAATATTTATAGACATGAATGTGCAAATTATAATTGTGCAACAATCCAACCAAACGACCCATGTTTTCTTCCCAACAACTTACAGAGCCACATGCATCGTAAGTTCTTCATCTAATCTATAGAGCGACCGCCCAATGCAACCTAAATTGCTTATATAACCACATTCCACAATTGTAATTCTCCTTCTCCTCTTGGTTTTGTCTAGTCGCACAGTCCCTTGCATGAGTTCTGTACTTATATATATTTTTGGATTGAGTCTGTATACTCTGCACTTCAACGGTAGGTAGGCAATTGAGTAACTTTATTTTAACGAAAATAATAGGGTTATAAAATAAAGGATTATTGAAATGATTCGATTTGAAGATCTAGATTGGCTATTTTTCATATATATATGTGTGTGTGTGTGTGTGTGTGTATAGAGGTGAGTTAAAATAGGAATGACGCCTTATGTGAAAGTAGGAATAAAAATTAATCAGAAAACGCGGTGGCATAGTTGTAATTTTAAACAAATTTTCAGACCGCCAAATTAGAAAAAGGGTAAAATAGGAAGAAAAAAATCGCACAAAAATAGCGAGGGCTCTTTTCATAATTCCATCGTAAAAAATCAGCTCCAAATCGAAGAGAAAAAAAGCAGTGGAGTAAGCTTAATTAGAATTGAATCTAAGTAATACATCGTTGACAAAATCTATTGTCTAGACGATTGTCGTTGACGAAAATAAATCTTATCATAAAATGCGGACGAAGCATTGTAAGTGTTGTTATTCCAAAAAATCCTACAATATCCATAATCTATATAACATTAATGTGGAAAAAACACTTTACAAACCCAATATGATAGCACACTCAGATCTGACTGATTTTTTAATTAGGTAAATTCAAAACTTTTCATTTTAGCAGATTATGAAAGTAATAATAGCAAATAAAATAACTAATGTTAGAACTATTGTTGTTGAGTATTTCAAATTTCTAATGGAGTTATTCACTGGCTTGTTTCATCATAACACTCTAATCTATCATATTGACAAACATAAGCATACTATTATGGTCTGTTACATTGCAATATTTTTATTAGCCTGAAAATATAAGTATACTAGCACACTATGTTTACTACATTAGCAGCGCATATTCTATAATAATGTTTAAAACATATACTCATGTTAGCAAAACATATGTGTGATACTGCATAACAATTTTATCCATATTAGTGTGGCAAATTATCAAGGTATATATATATATATATATATATATATATCTTCATATTAATTAGCAACATTAATGCTTCATGCACTTCAAAAAATTCACAGTATAGCGATGGATTAGTCAGTCATTAAATTTCGAAATTCCATCGTTAAAAGCGTCTAACGACGGATTAAATCGGTCGTTAGAGATATGGTTGGCAACAGAGTTAACAACGGATTAAATCTGTCGTTAAGATTTAACGACGAACACGTTCGTCATTAAAAAGGTCGCCTGTTTCAGTCGTGGGGACTTTGTAACGGCGGATTGATCCGTTGTTCAAAAGTCGTCCTTGTTAGTCGGAATTTTATTATTACCAACGGATGAGTCCGTCGTTTGTTATTTTTTTAATTTTTTTAATTTTTTTTATTTATGCATTTTTGATTTTGTTAATTTGAAGACATTTTATATTGAATGAAATAGATAAAAAAATATTATATAAATATTTGGTTTGAATAAGAGATTAAATGTATAAAAGTAGTTATCCAAAATCATACATAATCAAACATAACAATTTTATAATCGAATATATAATCAAACATAACATTCCTACATGTCTGGAGGAGACTGAGACAATGATGATCCACCGGTATCCCCGAACCGATGTTGCATCTCCTGTATCTGCCGGAGGAGAGCAAGCTACTGATCTATCATCTCCTGGTGATTCTAGTCTCAGGTCTGCTCCCGCTGCTGAAAACTCTCCTCCTGTGTAGCTTCGCCTCCAAATCTCGAATGACGGCCTAAGAGTCATAGTACTGGATCCCACTGAATCAACACTACCACTCCTCTGACTAGGTCCAATGTGGGTAGCAACTCGATTACCCAACCCGAAGACATGCCTCTTCTCCACAGCCATGACATCGATATAGATCAATGTCGTGTTTGTTATCTACGACTCAGATGACTCTGTAGACGGCTGACTCATTTGCTCAATCCCTTTATGTACCTCGCCTTATATTAATTAAATAATTAAATAAAAGTAAACATGTCAATCTAAAAATATATAAGTAATTAAACATATAGTTTGAACACACTTACAATAATGCATCGTAATTTGTGGTTAGAGTAGTCGGCTTCACTGCTGCCAAGCAGTCTCATAAAAGTCTCCCACTCGACCTGACGTAAGACCCTTTTCAAATGCCTACACAATAAAACCAAGATATTAGTATTTATACGAAAATCTAACATAATAATTAATTAACTTAAAAATAAATTATAATAATTAGAGTACAAACCAATCCTGCAGCATTCGCATGAGCACATCAGGATCTGCCTTTGTGCTTCACAATGCCACTGGGGCCATCCGACTCAAACATTATGTTATTTGATGATATCTCAGCTTTCTTCGTGACCTCTGGAATGTCCAAGTACGACAGCCATGTTTCCCAGGCATCATGAGGAATGCACACCGGCCGACTGAAAAATTATAATATGTGCACTTATGTGTTTAAGGTTACTGCATACATATATTTTTTAGAATGATAAGATTAAAAGCAAGGACAAATAAAAGTACGTACGAGATTGTTGATCCAGTTCGGTTAATCAACCTACTAAAGAGGGACTTCGCCCAAACTTGAAGATTCGTCCACAACTCATTCGTGAAGACTATTCAAGATACTTACACATACAAGACTCCCTCTTTATGCAACCCTTTCTTACAACACAAACTCTTTGATGAATGAAAGTTGTGAGATCCCCTCACAACCGTGACACTAGACTCCCTCTAGCTACCCATGACTTCAATTTGTAATCTCTCTTGAGATCAGAAATAAAACAGATTAAAATCCCTCACGTGTTTCACTAAAAAACACTCAATGCTAGACTACCACGTTGAACAATTTAAGGAACAACTTCTAGCTATTATAAATATCATAAACCTAACAAATCTCAAACATTAAACTTAAAAGATTAATAATGGACGCATACTGATTGTCAAGAGAATTGGTTTTTTTATGCTTTCACACTTCTTTGTACATAGCTTAATATCATTATTGTTATCTGTTAGAATTTGTTTCCTGAAACAATGTGAATTACGGATGTAAATTGCAAAGTTAAATGTAATGTTGAACCTAGTGTTACCACATTGCCTTCAACATGCAGCGGAAACGTAAACAGAACTTTGCACAAAATAAGTTTTAAATCACACTCCTTACGGTGTGTGATTGCCTCAAGGCGAAATTCACTATAACAAGTGAAACACAAAAACAATGCTGATGTTGTCTCGGTTCACTCCCTTGACAACACTGCATAAAACATACAGAGGACTATCCTAGCTTCACCCACTCGAATAATCACTCAAAAACAAACCTATCTAAACACATAGATAGATTACAATCAGTCACTCTAAATCCTAGACTTCTCAAAGTTGACTATCTAACCTACACAGACAACTGAAATGAAAGTCTCCAGCTGATTGGGACGCTAGGCAGATGTCGAGGAAGATGTCTTGGATTTCAGAAATGACACTAGATGCAAGGTTCAGAGCTTCTCACAAACCACGGTGATAACCTGCTTGCATAAATGATTCAAAGGTCTAAGGAGACCTTAAATACTTCCTCCATCTCGGCTGGGTAGTTTCTACACGATCTTTGATGAGTTGGATACAAAACTACCGTCTTCTACTACCCTTGCTGAACTGGACTCGAGATAACCGGCCTCTGCACTGCGTGGCACACACTCTTCAACATCGTGTAACAATGGCGGTTACTCCAGCAACCCACGTTCTCTGCAACGGTTAGTATCAAAGATGAAGTGGGGAACATCACGTTCCTAGAAACTCGGAACAGGTTTTGAACAAGTCAAAATCAAACACTGTCCACGATTTAATTCAAAATAAAATACCTAATAAATCCCTACAAACGTGGAAATAAAAATATGATGAATATCACAATATATTCAAATTAATTTAAAATAAATTAATCCAAAATATTAGAAAATGATAAGGTTAGAGATCCGAGTATTATACTCGATGTGACGAGAATGACGGACAACATTAGGTACGACATTGATCGCGATGTCATCAGTGAAGTGATAACATCATCTAGAACACATTATACTCAACAATCTCCCCCTTAAGCTTATCCTTTCTGCACAAAATATAAATCTCAATATATACAAGATTAGAGCCGCATCGGAATATTGGAGTTCAAAAACTCCCCCTTAAGGTCTGCTCCCCCTTAAGTTATTATCTGTAACATAATACACAAAGTTAGTGGGTACAATCCCCTATACAATAGTATACAACATGGTTAGTGAGTATAATCCCCTGTACAAAGAATATAATAATGTTGAGAACATTCTCAACATAGCAAACAACACATATCTTTAAAATATGCGAAAACAAACACAATGTTGAGATCATTCCCAACATAAAACATCACATATTGCACAATATGTGATCAAAAAGGCAACAATACTGAGATTATCACCATATAAACAATATGCAAAAATCAAGCATATATAGAAGTTGAAATCATCAGACTAAACTGATGATTGAAATCAACTATTCAACGATATTCAAAACTTGAATACCCAAAACATTCAAACATTAAAAATAAAACATGTGTCCAGCATATCAACAAGGATGTAAACACATCCAAAATAACATTGTGTCCAGCACAATACAAAACCAAACGAAATGTTTTTAACAAAGAAAATTCATATTTTCTTCTTTCCCTTTGCCTTAGCCACGGACTTTCCAGCCTTCTTCCCTTCAGCACCATCAGCACCATCATCACCACCGGCATCATCTACTCCCCCTTTTTGTGTAGAAAGTGCACTTCGCAGAGCTTGACGATGTTCAACCATAGCATTGGTGAGGACTGTGCTTTGATGGATCATAGAATCCATCTGTTTGATAAAGGAATTTAACACCTGCACAGAAAATGTCACCAAATGTGAAGACACACTAGCCAATTCACTTTCAGATCAGGGGAAAGAGAGAGCAGTCTCTATTCCAACATCCTGATCAACATCTCTGGAGGCAGCCGTGGAGCTTAGAGCAAGGTTGTAAGGGAGATCCATCACACGATCATCATTCCCTTTTGGTTTGACAATTGTGATAGTCGAGGTTTCAATGACTATCTTCTTCTTGTTTGGCTTTACACCTTGCTCAACCATAACTGCATAGATGAAGCAGGGAAAAGGAAGGATGCTGGTGTTGCTGGTCTTTGTAGCAGCCTTCATCACATAATCAAAAATATAGTCTCCGAGGCTGAAGGGGATCTTAGTGCCAAGTTTAAAGAGCAGAAATGCTTGATCAACAGTGAGGATGAAGTGTTAGTGGTAGGTAACCAATTACACACAATAATTTTGTGTAAGATAGAGTATAAAAATGTAAGCTTAGAAGTGGAAATTTTTTTTGTCCACTTGGTTACCAATCCACCAGTTACAGTCGACACAACATCATCAATAAGATCTAGACTAACAACATCATTGTCATTGCCTAGACCCAAAAACTTGCTGATCACCATCGGATTAAACTTAAACACATGATCACGCATATAAATTTCCCCATATTTGCTCCTTGTTTTATCACCCATATCAAGAGTCACATTGGCATAGAATTCAACAATCACATCAGGCTCAAAAGTCGACAGAGATGAAACAGATTTCCACAGACCCCTCTCTTTCAAAAACACATCCATACCATACTTCTTAAAGCTTAAGACATCAATTTGTTTCTCAACATGCATAGAACGGTTGCACATAATTTTGTATTGAGCCTTAGCATGCTTAGAGTAAAAAGTCTTACTAAAAGCAGAAGTAACATCATAAGGGGAACCTGGTGGATAGACTGGTTCAGAATCTTCAGACTCATCATCATCTTTGACATTGCCTGACTGAGTGGGGGAGAGAAAATCTCGAGCAGTGCCGGAAGAGACTAGATCATGAGAAGAAGTGGGAGAGGTTGCTTTCTTCACAACCTCAAAAGAAACTCCTTTCTTGACAGCTTCAGGAATATCCGAAGATTTTCCTCATCATCTAACTCATCCTGTAAAGACCTCACCAGCTTGGTCTCCATCTTCAGAGTTCTCCTAGCCTTCTTGCTAGTTTCTTCAACCTCTTCCTTTTCAGTGTCTTGAGAACTGTGAAGCCTCTTAGATTTACGAGTTGGCCCGACCTTTTTCTTCTTACTGGTAATAGCTTGAATGTGCACCCCAAGATCGGGATCTATATGGTTTTCTTCTTCTCTTAAGAGTACTTGTTGAAGTGGTGTTGGATTCAGCACTTGAAGCTCTTCAGGAACTTCAGCTTCCTTCATCGGAGTATCAGTTTGTTCGGTCGGAGGGGATGAGGGCTTCTCCGACTCAGATTTTGCACATTCCTCACACACTTCAGGTGTTGCAGTGACTGTGGGGGTTGATGTTGAAGTTCCAGCAGGAACTGAGGTTGAAGATGAAGTGCCCATGGTTGTCTCTAACACTTGTTTCATCATTTGAAACATAGCAGCTATGTCGCTTGGATCCGCCATGGAAGTTCTGAAAAAAAAACTTGAGAGCAAAATAGAGAAAAAAGAGAAAGACAAGATGAAGGAAAATGAAGCGACTCGATGGAGAGAGAATGAGTGAGAAACTTGAATTTTAATTCGAGATATGGATGTCAAGATCCCTCAAATCTCGGAACTCTCCAAAACCGTCACATCGCTATAAACAAGACTAAAAAATTAAAAAGTTGGATTAGTGGATAGGGATAGCCAAAGGTGTACTTATCACCAAAGTACAATTAGAGATATTCATGGGCCCCTTGAAAAATTCCATCCCTTTTCCTCTTTTTTTTTTAAATAAAATAATAAACAGAAGGAATTCAATTACATAACAAATATAATTATAGGCATGTATTTTCTGAAGATTATCGTTTTTCTGCAATCTTGGTCACAACATCAGCTACAACACAACCAAATAGTGAATAAACCTAACTATAATGCACTTTATAAAATTACGGGTAATTCATTCACAAACACAGACATGGAATCTCAAGTTGCTGATTTGTTAAATAGAAGCAGAATCACAATAATTTCATTAATTCAGCCTTGACTTATACTTACGATAAATGACTAAAAGTAAATAAATGAAAAGCACACATGATAAACAACTGATGTTGATACAAAGAATTCACATAGAGTTCAACATCAGTAAACAAAGTGAACTAATTAAATAGAACACATTCCAAGAGACTTTCTCAAGGCAGAAAATCTCTTGAAATCAAGAGGCTTGGTAAAAATATCTGTTGTTTGATTCTCAGTGGATATGTATTTGATGTTTATGATCTCCTTTTCCACCAAGTCTCTGATGAAGTAATGTCGAATGTCGATATGCTTAGTGCGTGAATGTTGAACAGGATTCTTGGAAATTTCAATAGCACTAGCATTATCACACAATAGGGTTAGTGATGAGCTTGTCATACCATAGTCTTTCAACATTTGATTCAGCCATACCAACTGAGCACAACAACTAGCAGCTGCAACATATTCCGATTCAGCTGTTGACAAGGAGATGCAATTTTGTTTCTTGCTTGTCCAAGAAACCATATTGTTCCCAAAAAAGAAGCAACCACCACTTGTGCTCTTTCTATCATCAACATCACCTGCCCAGTCTGAATCACTGCATCCAATAAGACTGGTGTTTGTATCTTTACAATATCTGATTCCAAAGTTGACTGTACCAACAACATATCGAATTATTCTTTTGACAGCTTTCAAGTGAGACTCCTTGGGTTGAGCTTGGTATCTAGCACATACTCCAACACTGAACATGATGTCAGGTCTGCTGGCGGTCAAGTAGAGCAAGCTTCCAATCATTCTTCTATACATCGTTGGGTCAACATTGACCCCAACATTGTCTTTGCTCAGTTTTTCAGATGATCCCATTGGTGTATTCATAGGCTTTGAAGCTTCAAGCCTGAAGCGCTTGATCAGATTTTTGGCATACTTGCTTTAGGATATGAAAATCCCATCTTTATTTTGCTTGATTTGGAGACCAAGAAAGTAGGCCAATTCGTCGACCATGCTCATCTCAAATGTGCTATTTGACCAATTCAGCAACATCGGCCGAGCTTTTTGTTCTGGTTTTGACTCCTTGAGATCCATCACCGATGATTTGGAAATTTGGGTGATCTCTTTTGATTCTTCTTGGAGGATCACGTCTTGGTTCATACTGGGCCAGCGGAAGATGGTCATCATCGCTTTCAGAGAAGGATTCTGAGTCTGGTGTTCGAGATGATGTTGAACCCTTTGCTGAGGGAGAAGAAGTATTGGATTTGACATCAGGACTTCCCGTAGGACTTTTGGCAGTTCCACTAGGCTCCTTATCAGCAACATCTGGTTCATGGAGGAGGAATGACACATCATCTTCCTCAGACTTAGTTGCCAGGCTTGCAAGATCATCAAACACAACATTGACAGATTCTTGCACAACTTTGGTTCTTAGGTTAAGAACACGAAATGCTCTGCTGTTTTGAGCATATCCCAAGAACAATCCTTTATCACTTTTAGAGTCAAACTTTCCAAGGTAGTCTCTGTCATTCAGGATGTAGCAGACACATCCAAACACATGGAAATATTTGAGATTTGGCTTTCTTTCTCTTAGAAGCTCATAAGGTGTCTCCTTTCTTCCTGGTCGAAGATAGACTCTGTTCCCGATGTGACAGGCTGTGTTGACAGCTTCAGCCCACAGCTTCTTTGAAAGCCCTTTACCCTGTAACATTGCACATGACATTTCCTGTAGAGTTCGATTCTTTCGCTCCACTACTCCATTTTGTTCAGGAGTTTTGGGAGCTGAATACTCATGGAGTATTCCTTTCCTTTCACAAAAATAATTGAATGCAGCATTCTCAAATTCTCTTCCATGATCTGTTCTGACGCATGCAATGTTGGTGTCAAATTGCAAACACATTGTGCAGTAGAATCTTTTGAAGACTTTGAATGTTTCAGATTTTTCCTGCAGGAATTTAACCCAAGTGTACTTTGAGAAATCATCAACAATGACAAGAATGAAACTCTTACCACTCATACTCTTTGTATCGACTGGTCCCATGATGTCCATGTGTAAGAGTTGAAAGCATCTTGTTGTTTGACAACCACCCAGGCTTTTGTGAGGAATTCTGGTTTGTTTGCCCTTTTGGCAGGCACCACATACCACATCGTGATCAACAATCAGCTTTGGTAGGCCACGGATAGCATCCGACACAATCAGTTTCTTCAAATTTACCATGCTCATATGACCGATTTTTTGATGAATCAACTTAGTTTCATCATTTACAGTCATGTTGCATGTTTCATCTTTGTCAGCATGGTAGCAATTGTCAGATGCACGACTTCTGAACATTATGCATTTGTCGTGTTTGTCAAATACTTCACAAGTATTTTTATCAAACTTGACATGAATACCATCATCACAAAGCTGACTAATGCTGATCAAATTGGCCGTCAAACCCTCGACATGCAGGACATTTTGGAGCTTAGGAAAATGTTTGACATTCAATGTGCCTTTTCCGACAATGTTTCCTTGAGCTCCTCCTCCGTAACTGACTTTGCCTTTGTTTGAAGTGGTATATTCTTTAAATAACTTCTTATTGCCGGTCATGTATCGAGAACATCCACTGTCGAAGTACCATGTTCCAGCAATGTTAGCCTTCAGTGATGTATACACAATATTGCATGTAACCTTCATCTTTTTGGACTTCATCTGGTTCTTGTTCTTTGATGTGATCCCTGATGTTGTTTTCCCGGTCACAACATCATCGTGAAACTTAAAGCAATGTGGTTTGATGTGTCCCGGCTCCTGACAGTAATGGCACACATATTTTCAAACCTTTGAGCCCTTACATTTCTTCTGATCATCATCTTCAACATTGCTCTCTGTAGACATGTTTGGGTTGTTCTTCTTCACAAATTTCACAACATTGTGATTTGAGGAAGTCATGGAAACTTTCTTTGAGAATCCCAGTCCAGCCTTGTCTGTCTATCCCAATGTTAAGGTTTCATTTAGGACATTCGTTCCTTGATTCCATTTCTGAAACGTTCTTGAGGTGCTCTCCACTTCGTACTTTAGTTTAATGATTTCAGCATCACTCCTGGTGAGTATAATTTCCAGTCCCACAATCTTCTCTCTAAGACACTGATTTTCTTCCATAAGAAATTTCAGTTCTTTTGATTGAGCTGTCCATTGACTGCAAACTTCATTCACAACATGTTTGAGCTCTTCAAGAGAGGCAGATGGGCGTTCTTCCTGTGGATGAGCCTCACTGATCTCAGAAGTATGATTAAACTCATCAAGTAGAGTCATTTCATACCAATTAGTAGTGTTGGGAGAGATCTTTGTGGCTTTATCATCAACATCTGAGAGAAACTCATCTTCAATTTCACATTCTTCAATGTCCAGATCATCAAGTTCATCAATACCATTCAGGGCATCAATAATCTGGTCATCTTTCTCCATGACATTGATAAACAACACTCTCTGATCTGAATTATTTTCAGTATCAGACTCATCACTGAGAACTGCATTAAAATTATTTTTTTATCGTCTTCGTGCTGTTAGACATTCATTTGAATAATGTCCATACCCAGAGCATGCTCTACATTGAACTGAATCAATGTCTTTCCCAGTGTCAGCGACTTCCTTCTTGACATTTGATCTTCCAGAATTTGATGTTGATGAGGATGGAGAGTCAAACAGTCGTCGAGGTTTGAAATTTGGGGGGCTTTTCTTCATGGAATGAACTAGTGAGTTGAACTTCTTTGTCAGTAGTGCAACACTTAGATTCTCTTCCTCATTGATTTCCTGAAGACTGTCAACATCATTATGAACATCAGACGACACAGTTGTTGCCTGGAGAGCAATTCCCTTTGAGGTTGAGTTTGCTTTCTGATTTTACAGATTCATCTCAAATGTTAGCAAGATACTGACCGCTTCACTCATACTCATGGTTCCTACATCGTGTGCTTTTTCGATTGCAGAAATTTTCATATTGAATCTTTCTGGTAGAGTTCAAAACAACTTGTTCACCACGTTCTCATTAGAAATTGGACTTCCAAGAGCGGTCGATTGGTTTGAGATCTCACATACTTTTTCAGCATAAGATGAAATAGTTTCATCTTCAAACATGCGCAAATTTTCAAATTTTGACGTGAGTAACCTCAGTTTGGTCTTCCTTACTGACAAACGGGATTTTCGCCCATATTTCCGAGCATAATCCGCATGTTTTTAGTATTGTTTCCCTTATTTCATTATCTTGGTGCCGTGTTTTTTGTTTTATCGTGTAATAAATGCTTCTAAGCATTGTTGTGCGTTTTCAGGACAAGAATCGATCGGGCCGGGACTCAAAATTATGGAGCCAGCGCGACCCGGGTACAGAAGAGGTGCGAGTGCGCGTCAACACAGAGCCCTCGAAAGCACGCAGCCCAGCACGGCCCGACTCAGGCCAAGGAAACGCGACCAGCTCGATCGCGCCACCTGGCGCGACCCGAGCCAGGCGCGACGCGGGTACAGAACTGGCTCGACCACGCTTCCAATCAGAGGGCCCGAAAGGCGGCCACCCAGCGCGACCCGACCAGGGAGCGACCAAGCTCGTGTCGCGTCCCCCTTGTCCGATGTGAATTTTTGCACTTTTTATTTTCTTTTTTAATTTCTTTTATTAGGCGGAATTATGGGAGTATATATACCAGCCTTGTTTCAAAACTAGGGTAGAATTGAATCCATAGCCCCCAATTTTAGATAGAGAAGTTGAAAGAGAATTTTGGAAGAGAAGATTGAAGGCTGTGAAGAATTTTGGAGAGAAAGTGAAGTTTGAAGATTTTCTATTTCCTTTTCGGGTTTACTCTAATCCATGCTCTTAGTTTCTTTCTTTCTATTTATTTATTGTAGTTTTTTTTTTCTTCAAGATTAAGCATGTGTAGCTAATTTCACAAATCCTAGGGTGATATGAATCAACATTGAATGAATGGATTGATGGATGATAACACATGTTAATGCCTTCTTTTCTTCATGAATTGATGGGTTTGAATGCATCTAATTAGGATTGGCCTTCTTAAGTTAGAAATTTTGTTGATTAAGTTTTGAGAAAGACTAATTAACATTGGAAATTAATTCATGAGCTTCTTTAGGTATTAAATGAGAATTTATGCCTAGTTGGAGTTTGGTAGATTAATTGTGCTAAATTTGAGAGATTTGGAATTTAATCCTAGAGATAGGAGAGTTCTCTTTCTCTTAATTAAATCTTAGATGCTCGAGAGAGCCTTTGATTAACGTTGGAATTAATCTTGTTTGGTATTAATTTGTGGTTTGATCTTGAAATTCATTGTTTGTGTTGATGAGTATTACCTTAGGATTCCTCTCTTTACTTGTTGTCTCTCTTTTAGTGAAATTTTGATTGTCTTGAGTTTCTTTTAATTTGCTTAAACAAAATTTTCACGCCTAGAGTAAAAACCAAGATCGACCCACGATTGTGTGTGATGCTTGACTTGTAGAATGACATACATGTGATGCTTGTGTACCTTGAATCATTCTACATTCCCTGTGGATTCGACCCCGTTCTACCTTGTAATACAACTTACTTGTATACTTGCAAGTTTGAATTTGGGTTTTAAAACTCTGTGTAGAAAATTCTCCATCAAGTTTTTGGCACCGTTGCCAGGGAGTTTAGTTCTTATTAAAGTTTTTATGCAATATCAACATAATTGTTGTTTGCTAGATCAAGTTCTTTGTTTTGTTTTTTTTGTTAAGGACCAAACTTACTTCTAGTTGTTCACAGGTGGTGTATGCGTACTAGAGCATGTGGTGACCCGTTGCTCGAGTTAGATACCAAAATTGAAGCCACGAGTCGTCATAATAATGCTCGAAGATGAAGACGTAGAATGGCGGACAACCCACCACCACCGTCTCCCATACAAGACCCGTTGATCCTCCAAATGAAAAGACAACTTGAAGAGATGAGGGGTCAATTACGGGCCCAAGAGGAAGCTAGGGTTCGAGTCAAAGAAGCCCCAATCCGGAACCTGTTTCAACCAACATTTAATGAGGGCGCCGTCAATGGGCCAGCTATACAAGCCAATAATTTCGAATTGAAGCCGGCTTTGATGGGTATGGTATCTCAGAATCAATTTGGTGGGACGGCATTAGAAGATCCACATGAACATGTCAATCAGTTTCTGGAGATCGCTCGAACGGTCAAGATTAATGGGGTACCCGAGGATGCTATCCGCTTGAAGTTGTTTTACTTTTCACTACGGGATAAGGCTCGAACATGGTGGTTGAATCAACCACCCGACTCATTTGCATCATGGAATGAGATGCTCGCTAAATTCCTTCAGAAGTTCTTTCCCCTTGGAAAGACATTAAAGCTAAAAGGAGAGATAACCCAGTTCAAGCAGAGAGACGAAGAATCTATGTGTGATGCTTGATGCTTGGGAGAGGTTTCGAGAGATGCTTCGCAAATGTCCGGATCATGGTTTTGGTATGGACCATCAGGTTTGCATATTTTATGGTGGATGTAAGTCCAATGTGAGAAGTATTCTTGATGCTTCGGCTGGGGGATCACTACTAAATCGAGGACCCGAATAAGCAATGACAATCATCGAAGAAATGGCCTCTAACGCCTATGAATGGCCGGGGGAGCGGGAAAATGTACAAATTTTGAAAAAGGTGGACACCACAAACAATGATGCTATAGCTCTTCTAGCAGCTCAGATGACTACAATGAATTCGAAAATAGAGTCTATGGTGTCACCAAGACCGAAGTCTTCAAGTATGCCTAATTTGGAGGAAGCAAGCTTTGTTGGACAAGGAGGGTATGGAGGTTATCAAAGGCCCTTCAACCAAAACTTTAAGCCGCATTTTGGAGGGTCACAAGGACAAGGTGGTAACCAATACCATCCAAGGCCACCCCATCCGAACCTATCCTACTCCAACCCAAACAATCACATCCAACCACCTCCTGGATTTTCTGTCACCAATGGAGTCATAGATGAAGATAAGAAATCCAAAATGGACGAGCTCCTTATGGCTGTCATGAGCAAGACTGACAAGTATATGGGGGATTCACAAGCACGTTTTGAGAAGATAGAAAACAATCAAGCCGCTGTGAATACTCAATTGAAGATGTTGGAAAAACAGATGGGGCAACTTGCCTCGGCTTTGGGGGGACAACACCATCCGGGACAATTCTCCTCAAACACCACCATCAACCCTAAAGAAAATTGCAAGGCCATAACCCTTAGAAGTGGCACATCTTATAAAGAGCCCGTTATGCCGGACCAAGATGATGAAACTTTAGGTGAAAATGAGCCAAGTGGAGAAGAAAAATGGGATAATGAAGGCAAGAAGGAAGAAGTCCCAAGAGAGGACAAAGAAGCTTCTAAGGGACAAAAAGAAGTTGAGCTAAGGATGAATGTGCCCTACCCTTAAAGACTCCGGAAAAGTAAGAATGAGGAACAATTTTCCAAATTCTTGGACATCTCTAGAAGAGTGCAAATAAATTTACCCCTTGTAGAAGCTTTGCAACAAATGCCTACATATGCTAAGTTTCTTAAGGAGGTTATCACAAAGAAAAGGAGGTTGGGCAATTATGAAATCGTGAACTTAACGGAAAATTGTAGTGCGTTGATTTAACAAAAATTACCCGCGAAAATGAAGGATCCTGGAAGTTTTAATATCACTGTGACGATTGGGGATAGCCAAAAGAGGAAGGCTCTTTGTGACTTGGGTGCTAGTATAAATCTCATGCCGTTGTCATTCTTTTTGAGGCTAAATATTGGAGAGATAAAACCCACTACAATTTGTTTGCAAATGGCGGATAGGTCACTCACCTACCCAAAAGGAGTCGTGAAGGACATTCTTGTCAAGGTGAACAACTTTATATTCCCCGTGGATTTTGTCGTCCTAGACATGGAAGAGGACAAGAACGTACCCCTCATCTTGGGGAGGCCGTTTTTAGCAACGGGGAAGGCCCTCATAGATGTATCCAAAGGAGAGCTCACACTTCGACTAAATGATGAGAGTAGCACATTCTCCATTTACAATGCGATGAAATTCCACGAAGATGATGAGGAATCCATGCGGGTAGAGGAATGCAAGGTGATGAGGCTAGTGGATGCATGTGTCGAAGAGACAATGATGCAGCATTATACCTCCCAAGATGCTTTGGAAAAAAGCTTGTTTGCATCTCTTTACTCTTCTTCTTCAGTTGAATTATTTGATAATCACCCCAATATGTTGGATTGTGTTTGTGCTCTTGACTCTCCACAGGAAATTCCAAGGAGAGGGAATCGATTCTTACCTTTGAGGGATGAAAAGGAAGAAGCACTGAAGAAGGAAAGAGGAGAGAAGGAGCAAAAGGAGGAGTTGAAACCCCTTCCGGGGCACTTGAGGTATGCCTTCTTGGGTGACAATGAAACTTACCCCGTGATTGTGTCGGCTTATTTGTCAGCATGTGAACTTGATAAATTGCTAAGAGTTTTGAGGAAGTATAAGTCTACTTTAGGTTGGTCTATTTCTGACTTAAAAGGGATTAGTCCGTCTGTATGCATGCATAGGATCTTTCTAGAGGATGAGTATAAACCTCGTGTACAACCACAACGTAGGCTGAATCCTATTATGCAAGAAGTTGTCAGAAAAGAAGTTCTAAAATGGCTTGATGCGGGTATTATCTATGCTATATCTGATAGTGAGTGGGTAAGCCCTACTCAGGTTGTAGCCAAAAAGGGCGGTATGACAGTTGTCCAAAGTGAGGGGAGTGAATTGATTGCCACTAGAGTTGTCACAGGTTAGAGGGTTTGCATAGATTATCGAGCATTGAATGCGGCCACTAGAAAGGACCATTTTCCATTACCTTTTATTGATCAAATGCTTGATAGGTTAGCCGGATATGAATTCTATTGTTTTTTGGATGGCTATTCTGGTTACAATCAAATTTTAATAGCCCCTGAAGACCAACATAAGACAGCTTTCAGTTGTCCCTATGGAATTTTTACTTTTCGTATGATGTCTTTCGGATTGTGTAATGCTCCGGCTACTTTCCAAAGATGTATGATGGCAATCTTTCATGATTTGATTGAAAATGTTATGGAGGTCTTTATGGATGATTTCTCGGTTTTTGGGAACTCTTTTGATAATTGCTTGGAAAACTTAACCCGAGTTTTGCAGCGTTGTGAGGAGACTAACCTCGTCTTGAATTGGGAAAAATGCCATTTTATGGTGAGAGACGAAATAGTCCTTGGCGACAAAGTGTCCGCTGCAGGCTTGGAGGTGGATCGCGCCAATGTGGTAGCTATTGAGAAGCTTCCACCCCCCACCAATGAAAAGGGTGTCCGGAGTTTCCTTGGCCATGCTGGGTTCTATCAGTGTTTTATTAAGGATTTTTCCAAGATTTCTAAACCTCTGTGTAAATTGCTTGAAAAATCTAATGACTTTGTTTTTGATGACGAATGTGTGCAGGCGTTTGGGACGCTAAAGAACGCCTTAATGACGGCCCCGGTACTTATTGCCCCGGATTGGAATGAACCCTTTAAACTCATGTGTGACGCGAGCGAGGTAGCCGTGGGAGCCGCTTTAGGGCAAAGGAGAGAGAAGTTGTTCCGGGTGATCTACTATGGAAGCAAAACTTTGGACCCGGCACAAATCAATTACTCAACCACCGAAAGAGAGTTGTTGGCGGTTGTATACGCTTTTGACAAATTCCGACCCTATCTTATTGGGGCCCGAACAATTGTCCACACGGATCACGCCGCGTTGAGGCATCTCTTTGCCAAGAAGGATGCCAAGCCCTGACTTATACGGTGGATTCTTCTCTTACAAGAATTTGATGTGGAAATTCGGGATCGAAAAGGTTGCGAGAATGTGGTGGCCGACCACCTATCTCGTATGGAGCACACTAAAGAGGATCCAGATGATAAAAGGGAGATCGATGATTGCTTTCCAGATGAAAGGATCCTAGTTGTGGGGACAATGAAGATGCCATGGTTCGCGGATATAGTAAATTATTTGGTGGCGGGAGTTGCACCTAAAGAGTTAGAAGGGTATCAAAAGAAGAAATTTTTCCATGATTTGAGATTCTTTGTGTGGGATGAGCCATACTTGTTTAGATGTTGTGCGGATTTAGTCTTGAGGAGGTGTGTGTCCGAAGAAGAATGGGGACAAATTTTAGAAGCATGCCATGCAGGATTAAGTGGAGGACATTTTGGGGCTAATCGAACCGCTAGGAAAATTTATCAAAGTGGATTTTATTGGCCGAGCATTTTCAAGGATGCAAGAGAATTTGTCAAGAGTTGTGATAAGTGTCAACGAATTGGGTCCATATCAAAGAAGGATGAAATGCCCATGAAGAATATCATTGAAGTTGAGCTATTTGATGTTTGGGGGATCGACTTTATGGGGCCTTTTGTTGCTTCGGAAGGGAACATATACATTTTGTTAGCCGTAGATTTCGTGTCTAGATGGATTAAAGCTATTCCAACCAAGACAAATGATGCAAAAGTCGTCCTCAAGTTTCTCAAGAAGAACATCTTAACAAGGTTTGGAGCCCCTAGAGCCGTTGTAAGTGATGGTGGCTCACATTTTTGTAACGAATGGATGGAGGCATTACTTGATAGGAATGGAGTCAAGCACAAGGTAACAACGCCTTACCACCCTCAAGCTAATGGTCAAGCCGAGTTGGCCAATCGTGAAGTCAAGCAAATCCTTCAAAAGGTAGTTCGCACAAATGGAAAGGATTGGTCTTCATTGTTGGATGAAGTATTATGGGCCTATCGCACGGCTTACAAGACACCAATTGGAATGTCTCCTTTTCAACTCGTGTTTGGAAAGTCTTGCCATTTGCCCGTTCAGCTCTCCCATAAAGCTTTCTGGGCCACGAAGAAGTTGAATCTCGATCCCATATCATCCATGGGAGAACGGATTTTCAAATTGAATGAGATAGAGGAGTTCCGGATGGAAGCTTTTGAAAATTCAGCTATTTACAAGATGAGGGCAAAAGTTTACGATGACAAGCTCATAAGGAACAAAGAGTTAACCCCGGGGGATGAAGTACTTCTCTTTAATTAAAGACTTAAGCTTTTCCCTGGGAAGTTGAAGACAAAATGGAGTGGCCCATTCACAATAGAGAGGATTTTTGATGGAGGAGCCATCGAGCTCAAAGGAAGAGATGGATGTCTTTTTATAGTGAATGGACATCGGGTCAAAAAGTTCTACAAACCCGAAGACAAGATTGAGCCTACCACATGTCACCTACAAGATGCCTAATGTTTTGGTAACCATGTCGAGCTAACTACGTTAAACTTAGCGCTCATTGGGAGGCAACCCAATTTCTTTATTTTGTTGCTTTTATTTCTTTTCTTTTCTAAATCTATGTTGTTTTGTGTTTCTTGTCGTTATTAGTCTTGTTGTGTTGTGGTTTTTAATAGTTTGTTGAGTGTAGTGCTAAAGTGCAGGGGATTGGGCCAAAAATTTCACCAAGTATGGAGCCCCGAGCACAGCATGGCGCGACCCGGTGCCAGAGTCAGCGCGAGTGCGCTTGTACACAGAGGGTGAAAAACCACGTTACCGGGCGCGACGCGACTCAGAGTAGGACTGGCGCGAGCAACTCGATCACGCCAAATGGCGCGGCCCGACCAATCTTGAACTGGCGCGAGCAACTCGATCTCGCCAAATGGCGCGGCCCGACCGGACCCTTAAGTCACGCCCTCTCAGTCGCGCTGATTAACGGGTTTTTAAAACCCTCTCCTCTCTTTCATTTTCCTCCATTCTTTCTTCTTCACTTCTCTCACCCTCTCGCACCCACACACAAGCACAGTTAATTCTACCACAAATTGTCACTCTTTCACACACAAGAGCATCCCAATCCAAGGTATGAAGATTTTAATCTCTCTTTTTCCATTTTCTATGGTTTGAATCCTCATTAGATTACATTTTCTATTTTCACACAACTTTTGGGAAAATGATGTAACCCGGACAATTTGTACAGGATACAAGATGCGCGGAAGACTTCTAGAATCGAACACGCCAACTAAGGAAGGATTCAACCCTACTCTAGGACTCAACTAAAAGAGAATAAACTGAAATTAAAAGAACTCGAACTCAAAGAACAAATGAATCTGGACCTAATTACGATATCTAGACTACGACACAAAAACGATACACAAAATCCAATAAAAAAGGGCTGATATGGGACGAATATTGTGGCTGGAATTTATGTGTATTTAGGATGAGAATTAAGGGTTAAGAATGGCTAGGGAAGATAGGATATGAAAAGGAAAAAGGATAACTTACGGTTTAGGGTGTAGAACGCGATTACGTCTATGAAATCGATCTCGAACTCTTCTCGGACAGCTCACGATCGGTCTTGGGGTGTAGGAGGATGTCACGAACGTGGATGGAGATGTAGGACGTCGATGATGAAGGCTGGACGATGAAGGTGTTGTGAATTACAACCCGATTAATCCCCGGCGTATCTTATACGACGAAAATGAATCTCCAAGTTGTTCTTCGTAGCGAGTTCACCCTAATTCTTCGTATGAATTAGAACGTTCCCTTGGAATTAAGACTCAAAGTTTGCTAGGCTTCAAGAATGATAATTTTCGAGGAAAACAATCAAAAGCTTTAACGGTTGAGACACAAATTGAATGCAAAAGCAATTTTAATCAATAATGTCTAAAATATCAAAGTAACATGGTTCCCCTATTTATAAGGCCTATTATGCACGAAAATAACTAATAAAAAAGCCTAAAAATCTGATCCAAAAATATCTCTAACTATACTATAGAAATACCTAAACTAGAATTCTATTCAAGGTTGGAAATTGCCTTAAATACAATTCTAGTCAAACCTATACTAAAGGGAACGAAAATTACACTAAAAAATTAATTAAAAACTGATCTAAACTATAGTCTAAAGTAATTAAATAAATACTATAGTCTAGATAAAAATAAACCCTTTAATTAAATTAAATCAAGGGCGAAAACAGCTCCATGCACACGTGCACTTCTTCTTGCTCTCTTCTTCAACTCTTCAAGTTATATTCTCCATGGTATGATCTTGATCTTCATTAGTTAATAAATTAACTAAAGTATGGCTGCACTTTGCATCTTCTAATTCCTCAAACTTCTTGCGAATCATCACTTGGAAATAACCTTGTGATTTCTTCGCTCAAAGTCGCGTCATTGGACCTTTGAATTGCAGCTCAGGTTCAAGGCCTTCAATGCCTTGCATGGCTTCATTAGAAAATCATGTTCTAATCCTTGCCATTGGGTGTTATTGGATGAATGATGCCCCTACCCATGAATTTTAGCTAATTTTGTGTTCAATTTGGGTTATTTATGGTCACATTGTTGAATTCCCAAAACCTAGGGTTCTATACAATTTGGGGATAATTTGACTTTTGCTCTTCATTATGTTTTTGTTGGACAAATTGAAGGTTGTTTAACCCATAGACCCTAGGCATGATGAATTTTGTGGAATTCTAGCTATATGGTGCTACATTGTAGATATTGTGCATTAAGGTTTTGACAATGTTTGGAGAATGCCATGTCTTTTATCACCATATGCATATACCCATGATAGCTAAGTTCTAAATTATTTCATCTTGTTGTGTTTGGTTGTTGGATACCCAAATGAGAAGCATGAATGGGGGTTATTGAATATGTGGTTTCATATGATTTTGTTGAGCCTTATTTGTGCACGTTTATATCCCGCATTGTTGATTGAGCATTTTGTTCCTCATTCTATGTTGTTGAGGAGATAGTGGATGATGAACCTAGGAGGAATTGCATTGATGTTTACTTGCTAATTGTAAGATACTTCATGGGTTACAGATTGTTTGAGTGGTAGTGGGTGCTTACATGTCGCCTACTCAAAGGCTCGAGTTGTGCCTACGTCCGTTATGTGTTACTTGCCTTGAAATGAGTCTTGATGGAATTGTGTTGTGAATGTCCCAGGTATGGCACGACGGGGTAGGGAGACGCGTCGTAGGAGACAAGTGGAGTCTGAGAGTAGTGAGAAAGAAGCTCATGACTACCAAGAGGAGTCCGAAGAAGAGGAAGCAGACAATGAAGACCATGACGAAGAAGAGGTCGGGGACGATGAGGATGATGAAGAAGAGGAGGAAGAAGACGTTGATCAAGATGAAATTGAGGAGGATGAGGCATCAGTTCCCCCCTTGAACTGGACGGGGGATCATCCGAGTGAAGTAGGAGTCCGTTTGCTGAAACATGAGCACAGAGTGAAATGGTTGAAGATATCCAAACACTTTGAGATCAAGGTAACCAGGTTTGCAGATGCGGCAGCTGCCCGACAGTTGGGAATCAATGAGGATGTTTGGCGGTTGTTCGGGTGAGTGGGGTGGGTGAATGTGTTGGAAGGAAGATGGGTCACGTACCCAGTACTAGTGAAAGAATTCTTGGCCACACTCAAGGTTAAGTCTACAGACAGGAGAGGCCCTATTTGGTGCAAGTTTGGACTGGGCAATCAAAACTGGCGGTTCACAGTCGATGAGATGAACCGCATCTTTGGCACTCCACAAGATGGCATCTTCCACCAGCATCCCACTTTTCGCCTTGAAGACTTTATGAGGCGTATCATAGATCCCGACCCTAGAATGGCACGATATGACTCCAGCAAAGCCAAGGCCTCGCACATTCAGAATCCCGTCTTCCGGTACATTCAGCGAGTCCTATCCTCCACAGTCCTTGCACGCCATGAGAACAGTGGATTCTGTACTCAGGAGATCCACATGCTTTGGTGCATGTTAAAGGCAATCAGTATCAACTTCGCGGCTCATTTTCTCGATCAGTGCAAAAGGCAAACCGCACCGGGCAGTGGAAAGATTTGCATTGGGGATTTGATCACCCCAATTGCTCGAGCTTTGAATGTCGACCTCACAAACTACGTTGCTGTGCCCGGATCTCGAAGGATCAACCTACAGCACCTCCGTAATGCCCGGATGATAGGCTCTGCTGCTCCCCTTCCTATCCAGTTCCTTATGAAGAACCGGGTCCAGTTCCCTCTGTCTAACCCCCACCTCACCTCAATTACCACTTTTGAGGATCAGAGGAACTGGATGATGAGCACACCAGAGCACCGTGCCCTGATGACCGTAATTGACGCAGGCCCACGAAGGCCCACTCAAGGGGAAGCATCCACATCTCAGGCACCCAGGGTAGCAAGGCGATCGAGGGAAGATGTGCAAGAAGAGAGATTCAGCAACATGGAGGGGATGATGACTGAGATGACGACCAACTTGGGGAACATGCGGGTAGATATGACCTCGAGATTCGGAGATATGCGCACAGAGATGGATATGCGCTTCACAGGGCTCCAGGAGAACTTTGATACGAGGTTCACGAATCTCCAGGAGGATATTGGGACACGTTTCACGGGCATGCATGAGGAGCTGGATTCGAGGTTCTCCAACCTCCAGTCACACGTCGATTCCCATTTCACAGGGATCAGTGCCGAGATTCAAGGCCTGTAAGGGAACTTTAATACTTTTCAATCTGGTTTCAATGATTTTGCAGGTTATATGCGGCAGTAGACTGGACAGAGCTCCTCTTCACAGCGGCCTCCTCAACAGTTCCCGCAGTATCCTCCATATCCGTATCCGTACCCGCACTACCCTCCATATCAGCCGCAGCAGCCGCCTCAAGACCAAGACCGCTCCGAGAACTAAGTTTGCTTCTCTCATGGTCCCACTTGTCTTCCGCCCAAACATGGCCTACCTTTGGCATGGTCCAAGTTTGGGGAATGGGGTATGTTAGTGGTGACCGTTGAGCTCTAGTCCTCCAGTTTTTTTTATGAACAATTTATCTTATGTGTTATTTGGATACTTTGGATACTTTGGCATGTTATTTAGGACTATTCAATAAGCCCCGTTGATTTGTATGGATGTATTTGATCCTCAGGACTTTATTTGGGCTATGTAATAAGTTATGCTCGGATTTGGGTGAGAATCTTGTTTTGATATTTTCCTGTGCTTGATTATCTATTTGTCTTCTTGGCATGAGTAGAGAAAAGTAGGATGAGATTGAACATAACTAGGGATTTGTGTAACCTTGCCTATGATGATGAAAAATTTGTGCAAAATTTTTAAAAAATCATGCATGGAAATGAGTGATTGGTGATTAGCATATAGATTAAATTATGAAATTTTGGCATGTCTTGTATATCATGTGAGATTTGAGCCATATTACTTTTCTTTTGTTGAGAGTTTCTTCAACAATGCTAGCATCTCTAGAACTTGCTCTACAAACTCATATGATTATATATGTGCTCAAAGAAACATGAAGATGACCTAAGGCGGTTCTTGTTAAAATTTTTGAGTCTAAAATTCCTTTTGCTATGAAACACATCCTTTGTCTGCCCCTTTTGAGCTATGATGATCACTCTTTTATTGAAAAGCCAAGGGTAGTGGGATTGATGAAAATAGCAGGTTTGGAATGATAACTACTAAGAGGAGCATAAGAACGTGAAATGTTTCAAGAATGATAAATATGATTCTAGCCTTGATAAATTCAAAGTGAGTCCTTCTCCTAGAACTAGAAAAAGAAATAATATAGTGGAAAGAGAAATGATAGTTGATGAGAAGAGCAAATGATCACTCTAGAGCTTGTGTTGAAAGTAAAGACACCTTCATAGGAGAAGTGTACTAAAAGTAGGCTAAGGATTTTCCATTTTATTGCTACATTGTCCTCAAGAGAATTTGTGGAGGGTAGAAGAAAGCTTTGTAGATTGCTTTGCTTGGATTTGTATTAGTCATGGGTTTGAATTGTAGCCACTCTTACCCATATTTTTCCTACCCGTCCAAAGAGCCGAACGCTTCAACCCGAAAGACCTATGTGATTCTTGTTTCTAGCACATATTGTGATAATATCGAGTTATCTTGCAAGCTTATGGTTGCATGTTGGTGTTGTTTGATGTTGAGTGAAAATACGCCTTGTTGGCCCCGTGAGGTTTTAATGAGTGCTTGATAGGTTTTAATGAGTGCTTGATTCTTCAACCAAAAGAGGGGAGCCGAAGTTTCGTTATTTGATCTTTATGTGCTTTGATCTCGTTTTTCTTGCATGAGTATCAGTTTTTTTTTGAGGCAATAAGGCTTGAAAATCCCCTATGTTTGTATCTTTCAAATCCTTGTATTTCTTTCTCTTGTTTGGGGACAAACAAGTGTTTAAGTTTGGGGGAGTTGACAAACGGGATTTTCGCTTGTATTTCCGAGCATAATCCGCATGTTTTTAGTATTGTTTCCCTTATTTCGTTATCTTGGTGCCGTGTTTTTTGTTTTATCGTGTAATAAATGCTTCTAAGCATTGTTGTGCATTTTCAGGGCAAGAATCGATCGGGTCGGGACTCAATGGTACGGAGCCGGCGCGACCCGGGTACAGAAGAGGCGTGAGTGCGCGTCAACACAGAGCCCTCGAAAGCACGCAGCCCAGCGCTGCCCAACTCAGGCCAAGGAAGCGCGACCAGCTTGGTCGCGCCACCCGGCGCGACGCGGGTACAGAACTGGCGCGACCACGCTTCCAATCAGAGGGCCCGAAAGGCGGCCCACGGCGCGGCGCGGGTACAGAGATACTCGTCGCGACCACCTCAGTCGCGCCACCCAGCGCGACCCGACCGGGGCGCGACCAAGCCCGTGTCGGGCCCCCCTTGTCTGATGCGAATTTTTGCACTTTTTATTTTCTTTTTCAATTTCTTTTATTAGGCGGAATTATGGGAGTATATATACCAGCCTTGTTTCAAAACTAGGGTAGAATTGAATCCATAGCCCCCAATTTTAGATAGAGAAGTTGAAAGAGAATTTTGGAAGAGAAGATTGAAGGTTGAAGAATTTTGGAGAGAAAGTGAAGTTTGAAGATTTTCTATTTCCTTTTCGGGTTTACTCTAATCCATGCTCTTAGTTTCTTTCTTTCTATTTATTTATTGTAGTTTTTTTTTCTTCAAGATTAAGCATGTGTAGCTAATTTCACAAATCCTAGGGTTATATGAATCAACATTGAATGAATGGATTGATGGATGATAACACATGTTAATGCCTTCTTTTCTTCATGAATTGATGGGTTTGAATGCATCTAATTAGGATTGGCCTTCTTAAGTTAGAAATTTTGTTGATTAAGTTTTGAGAAAGACTAATTAACATTGGAAATTAATTCATGAGCTTCTTTAGGTATTAAATGAGAATTTATGCCTAGTTGGAGTTTGGTAGATTAATTGTGCTAAATTTGAGAGATTTGGAATTTAATCCTAGAGATAGGAGAGTTCTCTTTCTCTTAATTAAATCTTAGATGCTCGAGAGAGCCTTTGATTAACGTTGGAATTAATCTTGTTTGGTATTAATTTGTGGTTTGATCTTGAAATTCATTGTTTGTGTTGATGAGTATTACCCTAGGATTCCTCTCTTTACTTGTTGTCTCTCTTTTAGTGAAATTTTGATTGTCTTGAGTTTCTTTTAATTTGCTTAAACAAAATTTTCGCGCCTAGAGTAAAAACCATGATCGACCCACGATTGTGTGTGATGCTTGACTTGTAGAATGACATGCATGTGATGCTTGTGTACCTTGAATCATTCTAAATTCCCTGTGGATTCGACCCCGTTCTACCTTGTAATACAACTTACTTGTACACTTGCAAGTTTGAATTTGGGTTTTAAAACTCTATGTAGAAAATTCTCCATCACTTACACTGGCAGACCCTTCACAATGTTCCTGAAGAATGGTCCATGCTTGATATACAGTAACACTATTGCAAATCATCTTGAAACATGGAACATCGATAGAAACAAAAATTGCATTCAAAGCGCGAGCATTAAAATTTGAGATAATTCTCTCATCATTTATCCATTGAGATTCCGGAGTTAACACAAAATCTCCATTCGGACCTTCCATCCTAGGAGGGCTCCATTCTCCAATAACTGCCATCCATGCTCTTTCATCGATAGATTTGATGTAGATCTTCATTCGAGATTTCCACATGACATAGTTACCACCATTGCTGTCTAGAGCAGGAGGACGACATTGATTAATTTGAATATCCATCACAGATTTCAAGCAACACCGGATCGAGTACTTAGTGTGTCAAGTACTGGCTCTTGATGCCACTTGTTAGAATTTGTTTCCTGAAACAATGTGAATTACGGATGTAAATTGCAAAGTTAAATGTAATGTTGAAGGTAGTGTTACCACATGTCTTCAACATGCAGCGGAAACATAAACAGAACTTTGCACAAAATAAGTTTTAAATCACACTCCTTACGGTGTGTGATTGCTTCAAGGCGAAATTCATTATCACAAGTGAAACACAAAAATAATGATGATGTTGTCTCGGTTCACTCCCTTGACAACACTGCATAAAACATACAGAGGACTATCCTAGCTTCACTCACTCGAATAATCACTCAAAAACAAACCTATCTAAACACATAGATAAATTACAATCAGTCACTCTAAATCCTAGACTTCTCAAAGTTGACTATCTAACCTACACACACAACTGAAATGAAAGTCTCCAGCTGATTGGGATGCTAGGCAGATGTCGAGGAAGATGTCTTGGATTTCAGAGATGACACTAGATGCAAGGTTTAGAGCTTCTCACAAACCACGGTGATAACCTGCTTGCATAAATGATTCTAAGGTCTAAGAAGACCTTAAATACTTCCTCCATCTCGGCTGGGTAGTTTCTACACGATCTTTGATGAGTTGGATGCAAAACTACCGCCTTCCACTACCCTTGCTGAACTGGACTCGAGATAATCGGCCTCTGCACTGCGTGGCACACGTTCTTCAACATCGTGTAACAATGGTGGTTACTCCAGCGATCCACGTTCTCTGTAACGGTTAGTATCAAAGATGAAGTGGGGAACATCACGTTCCTAGAAACTTGGAATAGATTTTGAACAAGTCAAAATCAAAAATTATCCACGATTTAATTCAAAATAAAATACCTAATAAATCCCTACAAACGTGGAAATAAAAATATGATGAATATCACAATATATTCAAGTTAATTTAAAATAAATTAATTCAAAATATTAGGAAAGGATAAGGTTAGAGATCCGAGTATTATACTCGATGTGACGAGAATGACGGACAACATTAAGTACGACATTGATCGCGATGTCATCAGTGAAGTGATAACATCATCTGGAACACGTCATACTCAACATTGTCGTTACGTGATCCATATTATAATTACTGAAATATTTCTATAACGTGCCAATAATAAAAATCCAATTATGTCTTATAAAGATCTAAGATTACATTAGATTCCCAATAATTTCACTTTATGTAATCTTCAGTATTTTCTTGAACCTTAAGACAAATTGTAGAGCATGAAATTAATAACTTTAATTCTTTAGGCTATTGAGTTTGTCTTAAATTGATATATCAACCTGAATACGGTAATTTTCAACATCATCTTTTGATGTTGCAAATTTGCTACTTGATCACATACAAAAATAAGTGTTTCTAAAATTTCAAGAGCATTGATCAATCTATAAACCAATTCATCCTCATAACCGATATATTTTACCTTATTTCTCCCCCAAATTGAACATTCTCAAGAGAAAAAAAAAGAACAACATCACATTTCCCATCTCAAAAAATAAATTCTTAAGTTGTCCAATTTTGTTGGCCTCCAATTTCCTTTTGTTTGCCCCTAAACATTAACTGTAGTTGGACAACCCTATATGTAGTGCGGGAGCTAGGAATGTTGCTCAGGAGGTCCCAATTCATAATATAAAAAGTTACAAGTAGAACGATAAAAAATTAATATTTTAACTAATAAAATAATATTGGTCAATTCTATTTTGTTTGTGTTGGGTTGAGGTTAGTATTGTTTGAATTAGATTTGAGGGATAAAGGTTGGGCTCTAAAGGTGCAGAAAGTGTGATTACTATTAAATGAAATAATCTATCTCATTTGGTGTCCAATTTTAATTTTTATTAGATTTTCATCCATTTTTTTTCAATTTCAATTTGTTTTGATTTAGTTTAATTTTATAACTATTATTTAGGATTTATTCCACTCAATTAGGGCTATATTTATTTTTAATATTTATTTTTTATTTTTAAGTTAATATATATAATTGATTAATAGGGTGAATCATTCCAAAATTAGGGTATATATTTTTTTAAAATATCAATTTTTAGCAATAAATATTAATTATAATTGATTGTATTATAATAAATTTTATTTTTATAATAAATATTTTAAAATATTAAATTTGATAGTGGGACATAATAGTGAGATAGATAATGTGGACTGGAGAATTTTATCATGATTACCATTGAGAGTAGAATAATTTATAGGGTTTTTTCTTTATTTTTTAATATTTAATTAAAATACTATTATTATACTATTTTTTAAAAAAAATCCAAGGGGGCCAGTGCCCCCACCGGGCCTAATACCCCTCCATCCCTGGCTATATGTGAGTGTTTTAGACTAAATTTTCATCATCTCTAAAACCATGAAAGTGTTTAATAACCATTTTAGTTGGTATTCTACTTGAGTTGATAATCCAGTGAGAATTCAAACAGTACTCTTTATTGCTTTAGATATATAATTTAACTAAATTTACTTGATTTAATTTTTGTATCTCTTTAGTCAAAATGCAAGGATTTATAACAATATATAACATATATAGATTATCAACTGCACTATATGATACTATTTTTCAAATATATTTTACGATTATGATATTGATAGGAGTTAATAACTATTTTAATTTGTAAAGATAATTACAATCATCATATCTCCACACATTTTACAAATTCTTTGCTTTGAATCTTATTAATTCTAGCTCATGGATGTTGAAAATTTAGATACATAAAAAGGTATACCATATATATAATGTTTAATTGACCATTTTTAACACATTTAACATTATTTCAACTACAATAAAAATTTAAACCTTAACTTCGACAACATAATTCATATATATGCATTATAAGATAACTATGTTCTACAATATTTGCTGATAAACTTGCGGCTCTAACCTTGGTGTTGCATGAGCAATCAATGACTTAGCCAATAAAAAATTTTCATCGACTCTGCCAAATTAATTTTTGGCACATCAAATGGTAGCCTCCATCTAAAACCCTGAATTAGTCTTGCTAAAAGGATCGTCACTATAGTAGAACCAAGCATGATGGCAGGACAACCTCGCTTTCCAATACCAAATGACCACATTCGCAATTCAGAATCATTAAGCTCCACTCGTGAGTATCCGTCCATAAGGTGGCGCTCGGGTTTAAACTTAAGAGGATCTTCCCAGACCCTAGGATTCCGCCCTAGGCCAAGACGACTCAATAGGATATGGCTTCCTTTTGGTATAAAGTAGCCGCCCACAACAGTATCTTTAGTCGATACATGTGGAGGGTTGAATGGTCCTACCGGATGCAATCTAAACGCCTCTTTAACACAAGCCTTGATATAATTCAGTTGAGATAAATCCGATTCTTGGACTAGTCTATTCTTACCCACGACTTCATCTAACTCTTTAGAGGCTAAACCAAGAAAATGTGGTTTGTTGATCATCTCTGCCATGGCCCACTCAACGACATTCGATGGATTGTCAACTACGGCTACAATTGTTTCCTGTCACACCAATAACACCAATATTATAAAGTTAAATTTAATTGAGAGAATCATAGTTTTGGCGTAAAAACATCACAACCCTAATAGTCTATTATAAAATAGGAAGGATATGATGTCTTCTTGTTCGCTTTCTAGGATAATGATCATGCATCTACTATGCAAGGGACACCACACCTTGTGTGCATTTCTTTCATTACAACTGTTGTTTGAGACTTTTTTTTTTGTCACTCCTTTTTCTTTATTGTGTAATCTTAAAGCATAAAAGATTTATTACTAATGAAAAATAATCTTAAATAAAATTAAAATATAAACCTAATTATTAATTCTAATTATGAACACAATCAAGTTTAAATAAAAAATTAATTAAAAATTAAAAGCTAGAAAAGTGGAAGATAATAATAAACCCTAGTTAAGAAAAATTAACTATAATAAAAGAGACGGACTAAAAACTTAAAATTAACTAAACTACGTATCTACACATAATATTTTTAATAATCAACCTTAATTGAAATTAATAAACTTAATAATAAAAAGAAAAAAAATGAAATAGAAACGTCATGTTTAGAGGCTGCGTTTTGAAGCACACCAGTCTCATGTGTTGTGTTTTCCAACACAATAGAGGATAAAAATCACACTTTTTATGACTCATTTCGTGTCTCACTATCAAATTGACTATCATAGTTAAAAAATAATTATAACATAATCAACTCTAATCCTCATTTATTAAGAAAGATTCAATATAAAAAATATAAATCCTAATAATGAAATAAACAACCATAATAATTAACTATTAAATAAAAATTAAATGATAAATATAGTTATAAATCATAATTGGATACAACCAACCCTGATCAACAATTGTAAAATTAAAATAAAGTGGAAGAATTGAAATTGAAGAAACAAATGAAAAATTGATGAGGATTAGTGGGACATATAAAGTGAACTAGATGATCTCATGATGTGTCTGGAATAGTATTTTTATCTCGCACTCAAAATGTGACATATGGAACATCAAATTAAGACAATCTCATTTGAAATATAAGTATAGTGTACAAGTACTCATGAATGATCAAGTGATAATCTAGGAAACTTACGTTAAGTTGCGCTTTTATCTCTTGAGTTGACAAAAGTGGATCATCATTGGAGTCTTTGAGGGTGATCAAAAGATCAAGAATATCGTCACTCCTGTTTCTAACACCATTTCGCCACATCTCGGCCCGACTATCGATTTCCGGATCTTGGTATTTTCTAAAACAATCAAGGGCATCGCTAATAATCTTTTTATGGCCATCCAAATCAAACCTCTCCAACAATGGAACGTAATCAGAAATAGCAAATCTGTAAGTATATTTTACAATTGTCCACAATGCATCCATGTGTTCTCTCTCTTCAATTCCCGGGCCCCCGTCCTCCATTCCCAGCCCGAAAAACCTCTTACCAAACAACAACTTCCTAATCAATCCACCGCAGTAAAGATGTGTTGCATCTCTCACATTCACAATGCCATTTTTCTGACATTGGTTGTAGACATATCGAATGAGGTGATCGGCTTCTTCACATCTCTTTGGATGGAGCCATTTATGCACACCCACCGTGAGCACCTCTGACACAATAATTCTCTTCATTTTCTTATGTTGATCGCCGCATGGCGTAAGAACCGCCGACTGGTAGCCATTGCTGATAAGTCTGGCTGATATGCAGTCGGGTCTCATGGCGAATATGGCGTCTTGCTCCTTGAAAAACTGTTGGGCAAGTTCAGGAGAGCTAACGGTGATGACGTGGACGCTGCCGAGGCGAAAACATGCAATTTCGGTGTTCAGACGTTGCATGTGGTTGTGCATCCACCGAAATGTGGGCATGTTTTTCACCATTTCCGGTAGGCAGCCAACAATCGGGTAGCCAGCTGGGCCTGGTGGAAGAGCGTGTGTTGTTCTTCTCTTAATTCTTGTAGTCGATTTGTAAAAGAATATGAATAAGGTAAACCCTAGTGCTAGCAATAATACAAATTCCATGGAGATTAAAGCCTTATTTTGATCCTTATTGTTTGAACATTATACGTAACCATAAAAGTTTGTATTTATAATGGGAGGTGAGCGAACAATGTGGATTGAATGTTGTCTAGAATATGATTAGGTTTACACTCTTTTACTTTTATCTACCTCCAATTTCTATCTAACTTTTTGGAGATTGTCTCAATTTCCTGAAAACAAAAATAAAAATTATGATCTCAATTTCCTGTTATAGTTTGTGGAATCGAATAATCTCCAATTCGATTAATTGAGAAAATTTCACTTTTGGTCCCATAGGACACGCCCCTCTCCCCTTTTGGTCCCAAAGCTGTCTGTTTTGGTCCTTTTTTAAAAAAACCGCTCACTTTTAGTCCCATAGGATTCAAACTATCACTTTTAGTCACAAGGTTTTAAACGTTTGTTAAAGGATAATTGACGGAAACGGTGCACGTGCGGCACGCGTGGCTTAAACAAGCGGGAGTTAAACAAAAGTCGATCTACAGTCAGAATTTCCCAAATTCAAACCCTACCCTCAAGAAATCCCCAAATTCGACCCAAACCCAAACCCTAATTCTGCCCTAATTTGACCCCCCAAATTCAACCAAACTTTGAAATTGCATCTAAAGTAGTACCCAGCATGATTCGACGGAAGATTTTCTTGCCATTACCGCACCCAAATTACGGTAAGCTTCTTCCTCTCTCGTTTTTTCGGTCACAGTTAGAATTTCATCACTCATCTTTCATTTTTACTTCAATTCTCACTGTAACAACGTTTTTTCATGGTTTTTTGACAGTTGGGTGTGATTTCTGGTATACCCTAAGGCTGACGCATGAAAGAATGGCAATCAACGATGACGGTGAGTACAACTATCTAGAAGGCACCCTTAGTGTTTTTGATTTTGTTGATAAACGTAAGTGGAGTATGAAGTACTTAGAGGGGCTTTGTGAGCAGTTAGGGTACACGGGTGAGATGAGGTTTTATGGACATAATGAGAGGAGGGAGTTGAAGCCTCTCCTGTTAGAGGCTGATACCTGGTTATTGATACTTAGAGCTAAGGAGAGTAGGGAGTTTATGATATACTTGGAGGGTAAGAAGGAGTCTGTGGGTGAGTTTGGGGAAGGTGTTGAAGGGGAGATAGAGTATTTGGATGAAGAGAATGACAATAATGAGAATGACACTGCCAAAATATTGAAGGAAAGATATTTGAAAACCTATCAATTAGTGGTTGAGCTAGATGATATTGTTAATGCTAGGAAGGGGAATGAGGGAGAGATGAAGGGGTCTGGAACTGAGAGTGAGGCAGGGCTTGGGACTGATGCAGGGGATGCAAAGAATGGGATTGAGGGAGAGATGAAGGGTGGGGAAACTGAGGCAAAGATGAAGGGGCCTGGAACTGAGAGTGAGATGGGGCTTGGCACTGATGCAGGGGATGCAAAGAATGGGATTAAGGGAGAGATGAAGGGTGGGGAAACTGAGGCAGAGATGAAGGGTGAGGAAACTGAGGCAGATGATGTAGGCTTGGATGAGGGCATTATTGATCTAACTGTTCAAAGGGGATTGGGTACTGAGAGTGAGATGGGGCCTAGAACTGAGAGTGAGATGGGGCTTGGGACTGATGCAGGGGATGCAAAGAATGAGATTGAGGGAGAGATGGACAGGGGGAAGGAGAAGGGAATATTGGTTGAAGAGGATGTTTTAGACTCTTCTGATGAAGATGTTGACTTCACAGCTGATGATGATAGATGTGATGAGTTATTAGATGATATCATCTTCAGTGAGAACATAGATAGAGATGTTGAGTGGGTAGGGGGAATGGATGATGATGAAGAGGCAGATACTTCAAATTCTGAAGATGGTGAGGCATTGGAGGGAAGTGATTTTGACAGTGCAGATTCTGGAGAGGAAGAGGGAGAGTCCAATGTGAGGGGTGTAGGGGGATCAAGAGCAAGGGTGCCTGCACTTCAATTAGGTCAAGTGTTTAGCACAAAGAATGATTTCAAGGATACTGTTACTGGCCAAGCTGTTGTAGAAGGTAGAGCTATTAAGTTTACCAAGAATGATACCAGAAGGGTGTATGCAAGATGTAAGAAGGCTGAGGAGGGGTGTGACTGGCATATCAATGCCTTGAAGGTCAAGGATGAAGCCTCCTTTCAAATCAGGGAGCTGTACTTGACACACACATGTGCAAGGCAATTCCATAGAACTAATGCCAAGTCAGGATGGCTGGCAAAGAAGTTTGAGAGGAACTTTATGTGTGATCCTAAGCTGAGTATGAAGAGCTTTAGAAAGGCTGCCATTGCTGAGCTAGGAGTGTATGTGTCTCCACAACAAGCTATCAGAGCAAGGCAGAAGAGCTTGAAGAGCTTGCAAGGGAGTACCACTGACCAATATTCAAGACTGTGGGATTATGCAGATGCATTGCTGAAGGAGAACCCAGGATCCACAGTGATATTGCAGTGTGAGCATGTAGCTGGTGAGAACAAGTTTAGGAGGATTTATGTCTGTCTTGGGGCTGTGAAGAGAGGGTTCAAGTCTGGGTGCAGGCCATGGATTGGGGTCGATGGCTGCCACCTAACTGGAATGAATAGTGGGGTTCTATTGATTGCAGTAGCCATGGATCCAAATAATGATCCATATCCATTGTGCTATGCAGTAGTGTCAGTTGAGAATAGGGCTGAGTGGGAGTGGTTTTTGAGGCTGCTGAAGGAGGATTTGATGTCTGAGAGGGAGGATGTGTACACCTTTATGTCAGACAGACAAAAAGGTTTAATTGGTGCATTTGAGAGTGTCCTACCTGGGGTTGAAAACAGCATCTGTGTAAGGCACTTACATGGGAACCTAAAGAGGGCTGGGTTTAGAGGTCAACAATTTAAGAAGTTGCTCTGGAAGGCAGCAAATGCTACCACTATTCCTGCCTTTGATAGTGTCATGCAAGAGATAGAGGTTGTGGATAGAAAGTGCTTGGAGTGGCTGCAAGCCAAACAACCCTCTGAGTGGTCTAAATCACACTTCTCTATCTTTGGGAAGTGTGATACTCTTGTCAATAACATGTGTGAGCAGTTCAATGCATGTTTGTTGGATGCTAGGGAGAAGCCCATACTCACAATGCTGGAGTGGATAAGGGAGTACATGATGTCTAGGCTTCACAGGTATAGAGTGAGGGCGGAAAGGAAGTGGGAGGGTAGAAAGATTTGTGGAAGGATTAGAACAATTATTGAGAAGCTGATTAAAACTGTTGGAGACTGTATTCCTGTGAAGGCAAGTGAATACAACTATGAGGTCTCCTGTTTTGATGGTTCAAGGTATGCAGTCAACTTGCAGGACCAGACTTGTGCCTGCAGGAGATGGGAGTTGACTGGCATACCATGTCTGCATGCTGTGAGTGCTATTTGTTCTGAGGGAGGGGATCCAGAAGATTATGTGAATGAATGCTACTCAGTGGACACATATGCATCAGTCTACAGCCATGCAATTAGCCCAATGAATGGAGAAGAGCTGTGGGCTAAGACTGGTTATATACCACCCCTGCCACCCACATTCACTAAAAAACAAAAGGGAAGACCTGCATAGCTGAGGAGACCTTCTGCAACTGAAAGCCCAAAGAAAAAGCAGAAGTTGAGTGGAGTGCAGAAGCTAGGCAAGCAGAGGTTCAAGGTTACTTGTGCAGTATGTGGAGTGGAGGGCCGTAACAGGCTTGGATGCCCTGTGACAAAGGTGCATTCTTAATTTAAAGTCTACTTCATGTTTTTGTTTAACAATTCCTAACATATTTATTATGTTTTATATAGAGAGCTGAAAAGGATGGTGATGGGGCTGCAAGAGAGAGTATGGGAGCTCATATGGCTGCTGAAGTAGATCTACATATTTCATAACTTAAGTAATTGTAGATAAGTTTATATTTATCCACTTGCTAATACTAGTTTTCTCTTATATGCTACCTAGGGAGCTCAGGTGGAGGCTGAGGAAATCACCACCCAACCTGATGAAGTGGTTTTCACACAACCTGACTTTCTCAGTAGCCAAGAGCAAGAGCAAGAAGAAGCTGAAGATGATGTGATGGCTTTATTTGACAACTTCCACTTCAGCACCAAACCAACAACTAGGAGGGGAAGAAAGATGCTGGTAAGTTACTGCAATATACCTTCAGAGTCTGTTTATTTCAAGTTAATAATTGGTATTAACTTTCATGTCATGTGAAGGCAAGCAAGAGGGCTCAGAGCAAGAAGGAACTGGACATGGCTCTAATGCCACCACCCAAACAAGCCTACTCCATTTCAGCTGCAGTGAATGCCCCTGAGCCAGCCAAGAAAGGTGTTCAGATCAGAGCCCCTCCCCTCTCATGAGCTTCCATCCAGCTCGGTTGATTGGTGCTGCAAGCAAGGGAAAAGAAAAGGCAAGTGAAAGAGCTCCCATGAAGGTCATCACTGAAGGGGGTAAGAAGTTTGTCACTCTATCTAGCCTTAAGTCTGCAGCAAACAAGGGAAAGGGTAAAGGAAGTGGCTCCAAAGGAGAGTGAAAGTGATCTGCATCTCAAAAAAACATCCCATTTTTTGTCTAACAGCTACTACACATTTTTTGTCTAACTGCTGTTTATTTTGCCTCAGTAAAATTGAAATATTCCTGCTGAATATTTTTTGATTACCTTCTGAAACAAACATATTGGAAGTGATGTATATTCAGATGCAATATTTCAGTTTGAGGAAGCCTAAGTTTATGTTAATTTGGCTTTGTTATTTCAGTTTGTTCAATTTCAGTTTGGTCTTTGGTGTTTGTTGAGTTGTATTTCATTTTGTTCAATATACCTGCTGCTCTTTGGTGTATTTGTTGAGTTAAATATCAGTTTGGGTTAAGTGATGTATATATTCAGATGCATGGTTTTGTGGGATGCTTGATGTATTTTGGTAGCATTTATGGGTTAATTGATTTGGTTTTGTTGGTTTTGTGGGAATATTGATGTATATCCCTGCAAAAGTAATGTGGAATCAGCCTAAAATGTCTGCAGAAAGTTGATTTAAATAATGTTATATTAGTTAGTTAATTTTTAATTTGGGACTGAAATTAAAATTCCTATGAGACCAAAATTGACAGTGATTTTAACGTTTACCGTAACAGAAGGACTAAAATTGACTGTAAAAAAAAATTGGGACCAAAACAGACAACTCTGGGACCAAAAGGGGAGAGGGGCGTGTCCTATGGGACCAAAAGTGAAATTTTCTCTCGATTAATCATGTCTACACATATTCAATTCATGCTTATCTGGCTTGGCTGCAAAAACACTATAAATTTCCTCCCATTTTAATTATTTTGGATGCAAGCCAAATTAGGTAGTGTCAATTAATTAGGTATTTTATTTTATGGTGCATGTCAATTTTATAATTTGGAGGAGATCTCGGATGAGATTGTCTAATGGATCTCAATGAGTTAGACGGTCTTATTTGTTCCAGAAAGTGATCTCCCTTCCCTTGCCTTTTCTTTTCTTTTCTTTTCTTTTCTTTTTTAATTTTCAATGGTTCCCTTTTTCTTTTCAGTTTTTTCCAAGTTATTCCTTTTTTTATTTTTTTTACAAATATATTTTTAATTTTTTTATCCACCGTCTTGCCAGTGCACTCTTCCCAAGTTAACGCATGAGTTCTTGCATTGCGCTTTTAATAATTATTTTTTTGAAATAAATATATACCCTAAAATTGAATTAGTGAATATTAAAATTAAAGTTAGTTAATTTAATTTATTTATCTAGTGTCTCATGCAATACACTCACCTAATGCAACGTGTGGACTTATGCACTGCATTCGATAATTAATTTTTTTGAAATAAATATATAAATTAAAATGGAATTAGTGAACCATAAAATTAAAGTGAATTAATTTAATTTTTTTATCAGGCATTTTGTGCAGTGTACTTGACTCGACAGACGTTAACACATTGGCTCATTCACTGTATTCAATAGAAAATGTAGGTTTTTTAAAAATGAAAAAAAGGAAAAAAAAGTAGAGGGACGTAGCATGTGGACCTCACGTGCCTGGGTGGTATTTGGGTGGAAGAATTTTGGACAGGTTTGAATCTATTTAACTTGTCTAACGGATATACGCTTTAACAAAAGTTTTTGTCTATACTTAGTTTTTATAGTTGTTATCAAATGGTGGAAAAAATCACGTAGGACAAAATTAGTGTGTTTTTTTTTTGTTGAAATGTATAGATAAAGAAAAGAAATGTCACAAACCTAAAAATCCCGAAAATCACATGTTGATAACTCAGGGGATCGGAGCCTCGTCAAAACCCGCATGGAAAACTCGAAGTGAGAAAAACCATATGGAAAAAAGAGTACCCTTCTAATGAAAACGGAAAAAATAAGGACTACATAAATTAAGTAGTGTGTAAATTGTAGAGAAATATAAAAGGACAGGAAAATAAAACCATAAAGTCTACGTGTGTTGGGGGGGGGGGGGGGGGGGGGTTTGACGGGTTCTTTTACAAAGCCCATAACATAATTGAGTTTTGGCAAATCTAATTCATAAATTAATTATGAATTTACATTAAATTCAACTCTTTTGATGGAATCTCTTATCAATATAAAATCATTAACAATATGAAGTCAGAATTTGTCCACGGATTAAGACAATACTAGCTTTTAATTTTCAGATTCGTGTATAAATGATAGGGAGAAGGGTCAAATATCCTCTAGATTATTCCTCAAGATTCACATTGTCCAATTTTTAATTATTTAGTGTATTTAGTTCTTTTTAATTTTTTTAAAATGACTCACATTATCTCTTCTATTAATCGAAAAACTAACACCATTACAATCACACACCAACACCGTTTAATTTTTGCAGATTAATTCCAACATATTTTTCCGCTGTAATATTTTAAAATTTATTTTTATTTTTATTTTTTCCAAATTCCAAACATTTATTTTCCAAATGGAATATTTTAATATACTTTTAGTTTTTTTAAAAAAATTCCAGGTTCCAGCAGGGAAATCCTACTCGAATATGTAATATTTATTTATTTATTTATTTATTTTTAATAAAATTCCAACAGAATTTGAGGCCATTACTGGAGAAATATCGCTGTAAAATTTTAAATTTCATAATTATTTAATTTTCTAAGTTTTTTCTTTTTTAGTGTATTTATGTTTATTAAATATTGTAAATCAATATGAACTCATATAAATAATACATTACACAACTAAATTATAATAACTTATTTAAATGTACTTTTAGTCTTTTTAGATTATAAATATTGACATTTTTAATTAAAGGATAAATATATACTTGTGTAAGAAAATGATAAAGATAAATTGATTGTAAAAATATAAGCTAAACTCGAGACTTAATTAAATGGATTTTTTTTTCTATTAGAACTTATAAAATAACTAATCATATAAAGTTTATAAACTAATATATAAAATTTAATTTTAAGGTTAAATATTATGTATTGTAGTGAGTTATAAGCTTTTCAAGTTAAAAATCGTAAAATTTTGGAAATTAAATGTTACACCAATATTATTTTATAAATGTTCTACATTTATGATAATTTTTTTTCAATCTATAATCATAACACAGTATATAACCTCTTAAATTTTGAGTTTGATTAAGTTAATTTGTGTCATAATTTTTTTATAATAATATCTAATATATACAATTAATCATTTAAAGTTTATAAAATGTCTAATCTTTTTTTTTTTTAATTTAAAGTTCAATTTATGTATATTGTAATGAGTTATAAGATTTTTAAATTATAAATCGTAAGATTTTAGTAATTAAGTGTTGCACCAATATTATTTTATAAATGTTCAACACTCATAATAAATTTTGTTCAATCTTTAATCATAATATGATTGTCTCCTGCATTTTAAGTTTGAATAAGTTAATTTAGAATACAGTTTAATATAATATATAATATATACAACTAATCAGATAAAGTTTATATATAAAATGAATACATAAAATTTACTTTAAGGTTAAAAAATTATGTATTGTAGTAAGTTATAAGATTATGCAATGCAATGTAATGTAAGTGACGAGTTATAATTTTTGTTTAATAAACGTGCGAACATAGAATATTAAAATGAAATTTAAAAGAATTTGTAATCTTGATTAGATTTTTTTTAAAAATTATGCAATCCCACTTTAATTAATATTATTTACAGTTTATTGTGATACCCCGACCCTTTTTGTTAAATTATAAATTATAATTTTGGTAAATGATTTTGAATTAATATTGTTTGAATATTAATTATGATGGTATGTTCGTATTTTATGCCGTTGTTTTAATGCAGGTTGTCCCACTCAAGTCGATACGTCATAGCATGGTGATATTATACTGAGTGTATAATACAGTTTGATTTTCTTATTACTAAAATGTCGAGTTATATGATAATAAATGAATGTGATTATATTTAATTTTATTTTTGTCATACCTTGAACACCTTAACATTGAGCCGATCGGGGGGTCTCGCTACCCGGTCAGTGAGTCGGGGGTTCAGGGGGCGAAAATTTATATTAAATGTGTGTTTGAAAATTTAAGTTATGTTTAAACTAGAAAGTTAAATAGAGTTGTAAATGTCCGGGAGTCGGACCGTATTCGAAAATAACAAAAGATCGAGTCTGCAACGCGACCGTGAGATGCGACCTCATTCAAGTCGTGTGTCGAACGGTCTGCAACGCGACCGTGGGACGCGACCTCATTCAAGTCGTGTGCCGAGCGGTCTGCAACACGACCATGAGGCGCGACATGTTGAGTCACATGTCTCCACTTCAGAGAGCCGTTTTTCTTCAGCTCAAACGCGGCCTCTGGACGCGACCCCCCTAGGTCGCGCCTCGCCTCAGAATTTCTATCCTTTAAATATCTCACTTCACTTATTCACCTTCATTTCTTCTTTCACTTGGGCAATTTTTCTTCCAAATCCTCTCAAGAAAATCTTCAAGTTCTTGGAGTTGATTTCTTTCATCATCACCCATCAACCAAGGTAACTTCACATCATCTTCCTCTTGGTGATTAAACACCATTTCTTGTTGATTTGAATTAAGGGGTTTGTATCAAAAAAACTTAGGGTTTTTGATTTTATTGATCCTCTTGCCTTGATATCTTAAACATATGGTTTCTTTACTCCCTTGAAGCTATATGTGTAGTTATATTGAAATTCCTATTATTCATTGTTGCTAGAGTTTGGGTATCTTGCCCTAATTTTCCCTTGTTATGTTGATAGTTGGTTGGAGGTGTTGTGATGATTTTATGGAGTTGATTTTAATGTATGTTATAGCCCTAGGATGGAAGTACATGTATTGGGAATTATGGATTTAAAGGATTTAAATTGAGTCATGTTCATGTGGTTTAAATGGGTGCACGTAACTTGCTCGGTTAAATGCCTCAAAGAGTTTTAATGTGTATTTTGAGTCTAAAATCATAGTATGAGCTTGTATATCCATGGTTGTGTATGTGGATATGTATGAAAACCTTAAAGAAATGTATAGAATGTGTTTGATCAAAATTTTAGAATAATTATATAACTCGACGTCTAAAATGAAAAAGGGGTTTAAATGTGATATGTGACGTATTGTGGTTCGAGGAGGACGACTTGTGCACGGCAAAGGAGTATTTCAAAGTAGAGAGGCTTCGAAAGCATCTCAGAAGGTGGGGTTGCTCTAAACTATAAACACGTGTAAAGTTATAGTTATTATTGTGCTTTGATTGTATAAGTATACAGGGTCTTCGGACCGGTTATATGAATGAGACCCTTCGGGGCAATACAGAGATCCTTCAGGGTTGATAAAGAGGTCCTTCGGGATCGATATAGACTTGTTAATGTCCTCCCTGGGGGATAACAAGCATGCGGGCATCCCTACAGGGCTAAGACGTTCATTAATAGGGGCATCATGATGTTTGGACCCTACAGAATTGAGGCTAGTCTCCACAAAGTAAAGAAATTTCCATATGTTATATTTTCACTTGTACAATTGGCTATAACTGTTTACCGTGTTTCCCCAGTGAGTATGTTGTTAAATACTCACCATATTCATTTAATGAATTTCAGATTGAGGAGTTGAGGCTCGAGTAGGAGCGTTGTGAACACAAGAGAACCCCCACAAGCTTGTGTTTACTTTTGCATGCTCTTCTTTTGAAATACTCATATGATTAACATTTCATTGATCATTCTCCTTTTGTTTTTATGATCAATGATCATTGGGGATGGGACTAGCCCTGTTTTGTAGTTATGATGTATTTAACTTGATATGTATTGTGTAAACGTTTTAAAGGCGGGTCATTCGATCTTGGAGCCTTCTACATGCAAATTATATGTCGTTGAGCCTTTATATTATGATGGCTAAATTAGGATGCTAGACGAGCGGGTTGTGTGAAACCTAAGAGCCCGATATGTTAGATGATTGTATGATTGTGTGGATGGGCTTATACGATGCTTCTACTTAATACTATGTTGCGTGACAAAATAGATCCGATAGATTGCATGTTATAATTGCGAAAAATTTATATTGAAAAGTATGATGTCTTACCTTATCATGCTAATTGACCTTAGTTTTTGCTCAATTTAATATAAGCACACAATTATAAGTAAGTAAATTGTATGTTAAGTGATGTGGCCAAACGGAGTAGTGGCGTTACATTTATAAATTAATCTAACGAATATAATATTAAATTTATAAATAATTCGTTATAAAATAATACATAATATACAAGATCTACACATTATATATAATATATAATATTATTAATGCATGAATTATTTGGTGCAATGACAGGAGTTCGCACACATGCGTAAGAAGTCCCTGTTCGAAACCTGCGAGCAAAAGAGAAAGGGGAGTTTTGAGCGGGCTTATCGTGTTTTTCTTATAGTGCTAGTGTCATTAACAATACAAAGTCCAGTTTTCTTACCGTATTAGTAACGTTAACAATATAAAGTCCGAATTTGTCCATGATTAAGACAATATTAGCTTTTAATTTTCGGTTCCATATATAAATTACTATAGTAGAAATGGGGAAAACTATCATTTAAACTTTTTTTTAAATACACAAAAAGTACCCTCAATTACCAAAATACCATTATATTCATATTTAAAAAAAAAACCCTACTTCTTCTCCCCCATCAAGCTGCCCATATCAATTTGTAAAAATTTGAAGATTTTGAGAATTTTTCTCTCTCCTCCACAAGCCAATGCCGATCACACCTCTGCAAAATCTAAAATTTTGAAATTTTGTCAAGAGTTCTCCCTCGTGTCATCGATGTACACAAATTAAAAAGAAGAAATCTAAATTTCTCCACCAACTCAGCCATTGTCAACCTCCGCAAATTCAAGAGAATGAATAAAAATTTATGCCCCAATTAACTCATGAGCCCCTCTGAAGGATTTTTGAGAATTTTGGCAAAAGTTCTTCCTCCAAGTTGTCAATCTAAGTAAATTGAAGATAATAAATTTATGATTATTAACATTATTAGATTTTTGGCTATTATCTAGTTTTGAAGTTTGATTTAGGGAAAAATATAAGCAAGTATGGAAGAAGTTTATAGGCATAACCGACATGCTTTGACATTGGAGGTACTTAAAAACCATCCATAATTTACATAGTTTATTTATGAAAATCTAGAAAAAAAATTAAGTATTTCTACAACATTCAAAATATTTGAAAAAGTGAAGTTTTTAACTTTGTGCTTTGGAACCTGCGTGCCAGCTTAGCGCTCAGTTACCAGTGCATAGTATTGCATGGTTAGTGTGCATGCGCCGATGTGTTTATCGATTTATGTCGATGTTTATCCCGACGTGTCAGCCAATATTCGTGTTGATGTCTTATGTGGATGATTGTTGTTGTGTGCGTAGTCATCTGTGAGCGCATGTCTTGTGCGCTCACCCAATGCCAAATTGTCAGTTGATGTTCTACCGATGTTTGTTGTTGCACGCGGAGTCATCTGGACGCACACATGACTTGTGGGTGCATCCGATACCAAATTGGCAACCGATGTTCGTGTCGATGTCTTCTGCCAATGTACTTACGTGCGTCCACTGTTGCGCGTCGGGTCTTGAACACAATTAAGAATGAACTGACAAACAATTAGGAACAAAATCGCCTTTTTTTTGCAAAGTCGAATATGCAAATTTGAATGAGCTGAAACATTAGCTTTACAAATTTAAGCTCCAAATTTTGAAGTTGCATTTAACAATCTTGAGAATCTTCTAATGTAGAGCTCATTTTCATATTCTTTCGTCTTTGAATGCGTTTGAGATTTTTGAGTGAGAGAGGATGGATTGATTTATGTTTTTGAATCTGAAGTGGGGATGTAAGATATTGTAGTGCCCTGAACCCGCAGGCCCAGTGTGCTAACGGGAACACACACGAAGAAATAAAATCACAATAAAATTTTCACAAACTAACATAAATCATTTAAGGGTTCGAATCTTATTAATGCAATTTTATTTCATTTTTATCTAAGATGAAAATAATAAGAACACTAGATAAAAAAAATATCCTTTAAAATGGGCAACCCAAAACAGCCCGTAAATCTACATTTATAAAAATCGAAATATAAATTGGAAAATAAAAGAAGAAAAGAGATTCTAAAAGGCTAGGGTTTAACCCATTCTTAGATCCGAAAATAGAAAGTCTAAATCTCTAAGTCTCATAAAAATAATCATAGAAAATGAAAGAGAGGAGGAAGGGGAATCCAAAAATATAATTGCATGTTGAAAAGGAGGTCGCCGGAAAAATTCCGGCGACGGCGGCAGTAGCTCCGGCGGGGGTTCCGGTGAAGAAGATGAGAGGTGAGAGGGGAGATAAGAGAGGGGGAAGGAGGCAAGGGGGCTGCTCAAGAAATGATCCCCAACTAATGACCTAAAATAGAAATAAGGGGGTATTTATATCCCTCTTTAACCTAACCTAAAATTAAAATAGATTATAGGAATTAAATCATATCTTGGTCAATTGAATTCATATAATAGTGAGACCAAGTTCTATGGATTCCTATTGACAAGCACTATCATTTAATGTATTCGTTCGTCTCATTTCGATAATAATTAGACCGAAAATAATTAAAATCATAATTGGGCTAGAAAGCCCATCATTTGGGCCTTTTTATAAAATGGATTCAACTTAAATATTTGGGCTCTAGAAAAAAATTCATTGGGCCTTTATAATTGGTTTTAGGGTGTTACAAATAAATTTTGCACAATATATATATATTCTTTTGAAATTACGATGAAATGACATTTTAGTCCAAAATGGATAAAAAAATCATGTATAAAAATAGATAGACAGAATATATTTTTCAAAACTTTAGACTCTCTTTAACAGCGACCTAAGGAGATGGGGGTCGAACCCCACGTCACCCAAAATAAAATAAAATAAAAAGAAATGAAAAATTCTAATTTCAAAATTATAGCGGTCGACTAGGCACCAATTTTGACCTCTCCAGGTCTGATTCGAACCATGACTTTGGCCAATTTTGGGATGGATGTTTGTCTCCATTCTATTGGCAAATTATTTTATTTTGATATATAAATAAAATAAATATATTTTTTATATAATATAATAAAAATAAATAAAAAATATATCAAAAATTATATTTTTTTCATTCTCTATAAATAAATCAATTTTGTTATATTTCAACACATTTTAAAATTATTTTCTCTTTCTCTACATATTACATCTTTTATTTTTTCAATGTATCCAAACATTAAATTTCAGTCATTCATAAAAAGCACAATCCATGTCATTTGATCTCCACCATTCATTATAAAATTAATAAATCTCAGTTATTCGTCAAAAATACAATCCATCTCAATAAATTCTTAATTTTTTTCTTTTTTGGAATATTTTCATTTTCTTGTTATAATTATAATTTTTTATATTCTTTTTATTACAAGTAATATTTTAATTTTAAAATAAAATAATTATATATAATGTTGTGGTTGGGATGTATAAAACATGCAAAATAGATATGGTTGAGTTGGATAAATATTGATGATGTGAAAGAGAGATAAATTAATTAAATATTGAAGCGATTGAGGTGATTGCTGTTAATTGCAGTTAAAAGTAAGTAATAAAAAAGTTGTCCCTAAATTATATCTCCATGACTACATACTACTTTTTGACTGGGCCAACTTCTAGGCTCCAATATGTTCATTTATATATATTGAAAATAGTAATTCTAACTCTACACGAATTGCAATGAAATTAAGACTAGTATATCTCCCATACGATGTACAGAAAATATCAATTTATACATTTTAAGTTTAAACTCTAATGATAGTTAAAATGTTAGTTATAATAATATCAGTATATAAGAAGAAATATTTATAACTTGATCAAATGATAGTTTACATATATAAAATTATATTTGTAATTTTTTGAATATATTCTAAACACATTTAGAACGCTTTTTATGCTTTTAAACTAAATTAATTGGAGATTTATATACACTGAAAAAACAAATTGGAGATTTATATACACTTACGTATGAACACATATCACATAGTAATTTTATTTTTCGATATACAAAATTGAATAATTTTTTTTATATTTAACATATTAAATATATTTTATGCAGCCACTCATAAATTTAAATAAATAGATTTCATACGACGACAACAACAACAACAACAATAACAACAACAAAAACAAAAACAACAACAACAACAACAACAACAACAACAACAACAACAACATAATAATAATAATGATGATGATGATGATGATGATGATGATGATGATGATGATGATGATGATAATAATAATAATAATAATAATAATAATAATAATAATATAATTTAGTAATATATGACATAAAATCTAAAAAAATAAAGATGTGAATGGTTGTTCATTGTTATCTATTTATGTTTTGGTGATATTTGTTTATTTAACGAAATGTAAAAGTTAAAAATATAAATGTTTACACCATAAGTAGTATTAGAATTGAAAAAAAAAAATTAAATATTTTCTATGGGAAACTTATGTTATGTTTTGGTGATATTCTATATATAGAAAATCTTAAAAAAAATTAAAGATGTGAATGGTTGTTAATTTTTATTTTTATTTTGAGTGAAAATGGTTGTTAATTGAAGAATGCAATACATCACCAACACATCATTGTGTATTCCAATATGTATAAAAGCATTGTTTAAAATTTATATTTATATATTATTTGATACTATTACCATAAAATATAATATTTTATTATTCAAAAAATAAATTAACGAAAAATAGAATTTAACATCATAGTCTATCTAACATAAAATTAAAAATGAGCTATAGCACTGATTAAGTTTTGCAAACATATATTATCGAATCAAGATACGGTGGAAAGTTAAATTTCATCTATATTCTTACTGATTCATCATTAAGAATGAATTGGACATATTAACTTCTATTACTCATTACTATAGTATATTATAGTATAAAATGACTTGCCCAAAATATTAATATTTGTCATGCAAGACATATTATAAATTAACATTAAAAACTAATTATCCAATATAAAACAATAAAAATATTTTTTTATATTTACGGTATTATATAAAACTTTTAATACACTTTATTTAGGTATATTGTTGGAAGTGCATATTAAATGAAATAATTATTTGTTAGTAGTATTGGATATTAACTGAAAGTCTCACATCAAATTAATCATGAGAATGTGTGCATTTCTATTTTGTTTCTTTCTATTTTAATTTTATAGAACATGTACAATTTTAATTTAAATTGTTACAATTTTTAGTTTTGATATTTTTTTATTTAAAAAATTCTAAAAAATTTAAAATACGAATGTTTACATCATAAGTAGTTGTATAATTAAAAAAATAAAGAATATAAATATTATAGATGGGCATTTTTATTAAGTTTTAATGATATTTTTTATTTAGAAAAACTAAATAATTAAAGATGTAAATGATTGTTAATTGTTATATATGAATATTGAGTAGTTATATAATTAAAAAAATAAAAAGTATAAATATTTTCGATGAGTATTTTTATCAAGTTTTAATAGTATATTTTATTTAGAAAATTTAAATAATCAAAGATGTAAATGGATGTTAATTGTTATATATGAATGTTTTGGAGATATTTGTTTATTTAAAAATCTAAAAAGAAAAATGTATGAATGTGTGCTGCAAACAGGTTTCGAATGTGCATGCGCAGGTGAATTAATTCACCACCAACAAATTGTGCTACATGTTCACTTCTACAAAATTTTCGGCAACTAATTCTTTTTTAACACAGTTTTAGCTTATTTATTTTTATGACAATTTTGTCCATGTGTTTTTCCTTTAATATATGTATAGATATTATTTACTTTTAGTTTTTAGTTTCGTATATAAATTATATCTCTAAGACCATATACTACTTTTGGCTAGACAAACTTCTAGGCTCCAATATGTTCATATATATATATATATATATATATATATATATTGAAAATATATAGTAATTCAAATTCTACACGAGTTGCAAATCTCTAAGACCACATGTTACTTTTTGGCTGGACACCTATGTTCATTTATATATATTGAAAATAGTAATTCAAACTCTACACGAGTTGCAATGAAATTAAGATAATATTAGCCTTTAATTTTCAGTTTGGTATATATCCAACACCACGTACTACTTTTGGCTGGACAAACTTTTAGGCTCTAATATTTTTATTTTATTGAAAATAGTAATTCTAACTTCACACGAGTTGCAATGAAATTAAGACATTATTAGCTTTTAGTTTTCAATTTCGTATATAAATTATATCTCCAAGACCACATACTACTTTCGCCTGGACAAACTTATAGGCTCCAATATGTTCATTTATATATATATATATTGAAAATAGTAATTCTGTACTCTACGTACTCAAGTTGCAATGAAATTAAGACCATATATATTAGTGGGTTTGGCCAGTACAATGTCTTTATATATCAACACGATAATTACAAATTATTATTGCCGTGACGTTAATGTCGATTTAATGATTTATTAAATCATGTTTTATTACTTTATGTATTCTATTATTATCTTATTATGTAATATTATATTTTTAAGATTAATTTTACTCGCATATTTTTTCCCTTTTTTTCCTGTGCATATTAATTTTTGTTTTATTATGAACCATTAGGACTTGTTTATTTCAAGAATTTACAATTGAATGGATAGATAGTTTAGAGGATGAGAGGATGCATAAATCATATCCCACCTTTTTAGGTGGGATACATATCCCACAAATAGGCACACAACGCTCATTTATCACAGGCCTTGAGTTATCCACCATTTTAACATCATGTAAAGTAAACATATGATAACTTATTAATCTACCCTTATTCATCAAAGTAAATACGGACTTAGCATACTCGAGGGGTGCTCGGAAAATGAGTTTGCATTAGTATATGATAATAGATGACATAATTTTAAGTTAGAATGAAGGGGTTATTGTCGCCTCCTTGAGTTTTCGGTCTTCTTATTTATCGGACGGAATCCTATAGTCCAAAATTTTGTGTACTGATCATGTGTCAACATCAAAATTATATAGTTTCGATGATATTTTCAATTAATATCGATCTATTGCTAAAAATTGAAATTTTAAAAAATTATATACCCTAAGTTTGGAATAATTAACCCTAAAAATCAATTATATTAATTAGAAAATGAAAATTAAATAATAATTTTTTTAACCCTAATTGAATGTAATGAACCCTAAATAATAATGTAAAATATACTAAACCAAAAAAAAAATTAAAATTGAAGAAATAATGGAAGAAAAATTGATAATTTTGAACGCGGATGTTATTTTTCCTATTTAAGAGTTTTCCTCACTGGATTTATCAATAAATTATTAATAATTCTCAATAATTTCACTTTTAGACATATTTATTATTTTTTAACATTTAGAATCCTTTTTTTTCGTAATTCAGCCAAAAACTTAGAACATTGCGCAGGGTTGGTTCTTTCATTGAATTTGGAATTTTTTTGAATTAAATTGAATTTCAGAGATCTTTAAGATATTTATCTTTGTAACTCAACCAGGAAAAAAAAATCTTCATGTAGAATCGAAACCAAATCCAATTTAATTCAGCGATCTCAATTCTCAGACTTCTTTGGAACTGTTCAAATCGGATTAGATATATGGTGAGCTAGATATTTTTTTTTATTGTTTCAGCCAAATAAAACGATACATGCTAAAAGTTAAAAATAGTCCTGATATACAGGATTTGATTCTAATGTCGACTAGTAATTCATGTGTAAATTTATTAATCCCTCCATTTCGTTTTAATTGTTGTTTTAATTTTTTTTTAATCTAGAATTAATAATTAATTTTATGGATTCATATACACATTCCTAATATATGATATAAAATCTTATTCATTTATATTTTTCTAAAATAAGCTTTGGGATATGGTTAAATTTGAGAGAGAATGTGTGAAAATATATAAAACAACAAACATTTTTACACAAAATTAAAAAAATTAAAACAACAATCATAATGAAATGGAGGACACTACCAAAAACGATCTTTAGTGACAATATTATTAGCGATGATAAATGTCGTCACAAATAATAGACTTAAGTAACGATATGACGTCTCTAATAATTACATGTCATTTCTGATGACATTTTTTGTGACGACAATGTTGTCACTTAAAATAATTTTTAATTTATTTGGGATGAATATGGTAAGCAAAACCGAACCGAAACTGAAAACTGACCGAACCGATACGTTTTGGTCGGTTTCGGTTCGGTTAGAAATTTTTGAAACTGAAATATTTTTCAATCGGTTCGGTTTTAGACCAAAAGAGTTCGGTTCTAACCGAACTGACCGAAACTCATATTTTTTTAATTTTTATTTTCTTTAATTATACGAATATACTTTTTATATATTTCTATTATAGTAATTTGTAGTTCAATATAAGGTCTGCTTATGTATATACATTTGAATTTTTGTAACATTAATATAGTCCAAAATAAAATTAATGTTACTTAAGAAGAAAAAGATGAACTTGTTGTAAACATAGGGATTAATATTGACTCGTGTACTTCTTTACAACTCAACCATATTATAATGTTTGATCCCAAACTTTTCTCAACACTCATGTGCAATTTTTGGTTCTCAAGTTTTATAAAAAAAGAAAAGAAAATGGTGAAATTCGGTTGAAACCGAAAACCGACCGAAACCGAAATCGAGATTCGGTTCGGTTGAAGTGTAGTCCTTCGGTAGGTTCGGTTAAAAATTTTCAAAGAATTCGGTTGATCGGTTTTCACCATTCGGTTCGGTTTTTGACCGAACCGACCGTATGCTCACCCCTAGGGACGAACTTTTAGGGATGATGTCATCGCAAAAAATATTTTTAAGTAATAACAATGTCATTACAAAAATATTATTAGATATGACATGTAATTAGAAATGACATGTCGTTACTAAAAGTCTAGTTTTAGTGACGATATTTATCGTCGCTAATAGTCTTGTCTCTAAAGACCATTTTTTTGTAGTGAGAGCATAATTTTATTGCATATTTTATTGTATTTTAGTGCTAAATATTTATTTCTATTGCTTATTTTATTATATTTTAACATTAATTAACATTAAAATACTCTAAGATAAATAATAAAATTATTAATAAGCATAGTGCACATTATAACTTACCCTGATACACGTGTTGATAATAAAGTTGAATTTATATCCCATTAGGGATGATCTAGTGGTGGAGTGGTGTTATCTTGAGACCAAAGGTCTCAAGGTCTCAAGTTCGAATCACACCATCAACATCACTAGGTGTGAGCCTTGCAGGCTATTACACATGGGTAGGGTTTACCCAGTGCACACCTCGATAGTGGCTGCGGATTACTCTTGGCAATAACAAAAAAAGTTGAATTTAATTTAATTTTATAATTAATCGTATCATTTTATTGTCCCGCAATTTAAAGTTATAAACATAAATTCTATTATATATAATTAAAATATATATTTTCAATATATGTAACTCATGATAAAGACTTGTGAAGTTGTGTACAACTACTGTACATAAGTTCTTATATCAGACGGGAATTTATGATATTTTTTAGTATTAGAATCAGTTTTTGAATAAAAACCACTTAGTAATAATTACAAAAATGTCATAAGCTTAATTTTTTATTTTTTTCAACGTACTTCATTTATTGTAAAATAAAAGTGATACTTTTAACATTATGAATGATATTTTTTTCTGTCTCGTATAAACCCCCCCATGTACAACTTGTGCGAGCAAAATCAGCCAATAAACCATTGGTATGATGATTTTTCCAAATCAGTAGGTCAATAGGCCCGACCTTCAAGACTTGACTAGGTAAAAAGGGAGGTTGGAACGACGACGACCACAATTAGGGGAAAGAAAGTGAAGAAGGGCAACTCATTTGGGGAGAATACACATGCACAACCACAATTGGCTTTCGAAAATTGCACATGACTCAGTCTTCGGAGATCAAACAACCGGTGAAGCTAATTCAATTAGCGGGTCGTCCGCTAGATCTTCATTTCCTTCATTTATAGCTTCATTTACTTTGCGTTATCTTTTCTCCTTTGATTGTTTACTACTGGACGAAGTCCATGATGTTAGAGATTTATTGTATGTATCACACTTATTCAGTTTCTACGTGTTTATTGTTTAAAGATTTTAATCTATAATTAACAATTAATTTTTTGAAGAGGTGCACTTGTATGCAGCAGCTGTTATTTCCGGTTATTTCAGGCAGGCGCGTGGCCCCACGCGGGCGTGCCACGTGGTGCCCATGCGCCCGTCTTTTTTTTGCGATTTTTTAATTTTTTTTATACCTGTTTTTATCATACTTGATACCTTTTTTCTTACCACATGGTACTTTTTATTGTAGTTGGAATGATGATAGTATTAATCTCAGGTTGATACCTGTCTTTATCGTACTTGATACTTTTCTTCTTACCACATGGTACTTTTTATTTTAGCGAACTCGTGTTTTGCTTTCCTTTGCAAATTCTTGAAATGATGATTGTTTTAGATTAATCTCAACACATACAATATGAAAACTGAAAAAAAAAATCAGAATTTGAACTAAATAAACTAGTATAAAATAACTAGCAGACCCCTTACTTTTTTAATGATATAGATGGTATTTTTCGAATGTTCTGTGATACTTTTTAATAGGAAGGTTGGTACTCACTTTGGACATTTTTTTTATGGGTTGACTCAGTCAAAGCGGGTTGACCTGCGTTGACCGGGTCAAAGCGCGGGTTGACCCGCATTAACCGGGTCAAACGTGGGTTTGACTGACCTGTCTCATATAGTGTTATTTGCATCATGATGCATGCAACTTTTTGCCTTTTTTGAATTATGATATTCCTCCATTTTATATTATATAAAATTTATTCAGTTATATTTTCCTAAAAAATTGGCAAAATTTTCTCTCAATATATAAGGTTAAAATTAGGAGAAATGGTGTGAATATATTTAAAATAATTAACAAATATTTTCATACAAAATAAAATTTCTAAAAAAATAAGAAATATTTTAATACAAAATAAAACTTCTAAAACAACAAACATATAGAAGTAGAGGGAGTATATATTTAGTGTGTATCTTATATGTATGTAGATATTTTATTTTAGGGTTATATTATAACTAGGGGTGCATGTAAGGGTGGCAAAATGAATACCCAACCCAGCCCATACCTAACCCAATGGATTAAACAACACACATTGACTCAATCCAATTTAGCCCAAAAATAGACGGGCTGCTTTTTCCAACCTAATTCAGCCCATTTGTGACCCATGCATTAATCATAAATCCTAATACAACTCCATTTTATTTTAAAAAGTTGAAAGTTCAAATTTAATATTATAAAACTTCTTTTGTAGTCAATATAAAAATTAAACTAAATTAACCAACTAAATAAACATTATACGCAAATACATAAAAAAATATTTTTTTAAACAATTAAAATGTCTTTAAATTCAATACATAAATTAAACTAAATCAACCAACTAAATAAACATTATACGCAAATATATATAAAAAAATATGTTTTAAACTATTAAAATGTCTTTTATTTTTAATATACAAATATAACTAAATTAACAAACTAAATAAACATTATACCCACCTTTTTGGAAATACTTAAAATGTCTTTAAATTCAATACACAAATTTATCGTCTCTGTATCGAAGAAATTGTGCCTCAAATCTCCAAACTTGTTAAGAAATGGCACTTGAGCCTCTCAGCGGTGGACGGTGGTGGGGCGCGGCGCACTTGAGCCTCTCGGTGGTGGACGGCGATGGGGCGCGGCACAGTTGCGGTGTTGTAGAGACAGAGAGAGAGAGAGAGAGAGAGAGAGAAGTTGCGATTTTCTTGGGTGAGTTTCTCTGGAATAGTTTTGCAAATTTAGGCATCAGTCAATAAGTCATAGCCCAATAAAGCTCAAAGCTCAATTGGACTATTTTTTGGGGTCTTTAATTTTTAGCCCAATCAAGTCCAAATATCGTGTGGGCTGGGCTAACCCATTGGGTTGGGCCAATTTTGCCACCCGTGCATGTAAGGGGACTTGAACCCCGTCTTTATTAAATATAGCTTTATATAATTTTTTTTTCAAAATATATAAATATTGACTATTCATGTATTCACTAAGTAATAATTGAATTAATTTAAACTTCTCTCTAGTTTGTTCTCTGAGAGTTTATTCTCTCTCGGAGTCGTAGGTAAGTTTCATTTTTTTTAATAATATTAATATTTCTTAATTTAAATGGTGATTCAATGTCATTATTTTTATCAATTTGTTATATGCTCCCTTTGTTTTATAATGTTTGTTATTTTAGGATTTTAATCTAGAATAAACAATTAAATTTTTGGACAAATATATCCCTTCTTTCTATATCAAATCTTATTCCTTATATATTCCTAAAAAGTTGGCAAAATTTTATCTCTTCATATATTTGTAGGGTTAAAATTGAGAGAAAGTGTGTGAAAATATCTAATATAACAAACATTTTAACACAAAATAAAACTCATAAAATAAAAATTAAAACAAAACATAGGGAGTATATATATATATATATATATATATATATATATATATATATATATATATATGAAGAAGCTTTTTCCAAAAATTAGTAGAGGTGCATCTTCCCCATCTTCTCGTGTACCTAATGTTAATGAAACAATGGAAAAATGATCTCGGATACAAGTAAAACTAAATCCAATTGATATTATTAGTGATCCGGGGTAGCGAAAATTGATTGAGGAGTTTGATATTTTTGTTCGAGATCAAGTACAAAGAGAGTACTTACTAGGGAACCTTGCCAACCAGTTGGTCATGTGTATCCGAAAAGAATAATTGACGGTTATGAAAGAAGTTTTTGAGATGATTGGTATAAACAATTCACACGGTTAGAGTATATCATATCAAAAGATGCGGCCTTTTATTTTTTGTGTTATCTTTTCAAAGAATCATATAAAGGAGGTTGATTTGGAGAGAAAGCATTTATAAAAACTGGATTCAGAAATTGGAAAAAAGCATCATAAAAAGTATGAATGTTATGTTGGGGCTCCAAATAGTTATCACAACTACATTCAAATTGAGTTTGAGTCTTTCCAAGATCAAAGGATGCTGTTACCGAACTCATTTAACAGCAGTGCTAGCTCGTTTTCTTTTGCAACAAGGGATGCCTTTTCGTGGACGTGATGTGTCAACCGTTTCTTTTAATAGAGGAAATTTCTTGAAATGGTTCATTGGTATTGTCAACAATGTCCTGAAATTTCCAAAGTTATGGGTCCAAATGCTACTGGAAATAATCAGATGTTTGCTCATTCAATTAAAAAATAATTAGCACAACCTTGTATTTTGGATATTACACACTTACCATAATCAATGATATTGGAGATAATTTTTAACTCTTTTGGTTGATGAGGCTCAATACATTTCAGTGAAATAGCAAATGTGAGTTGTTTTAAGATATGTAAACAAAGAATGATGTGTTATGGAATGTTTTATTGTCGTCGTACATATGGCCAACACTTATTGATATTTTTTATCACACGCCATGATTTATCATTATCCAAATTGAGAGGTCAAGGATATGATGAAGCTTCAAATATGCAGGGTGGGTTTCCATGGCTTGAAATCCTTAATCTTGGAAGAAAATTCGCACGTCATGTATGTTCATTATTTTGCTCACCAACCCCAATTGACTATTGTTGTTGTTTCTTAAGGAAATTATATTGTTCATGATTTTTTTCTTATGTCTCCTTGATGGTGAATATGAGCGGGGCATCTTGTAAAAGAAGAGATCAATTTAGAAAGTTGGTGAATGAAAGACTAATTAAATAACTCAATGATACAGAAAGAGAGTGGAAGTGGTCATCATCAAGAATCCAATTCGACAAGGCATGTGGATACTCATTGGGGATCACATTACCTAACATTGGTTTGTCTGTGCTCTTTTTGGCCTTCAGTTGAGCAATTGTTACAAAATGTTTGTGATGATGCTACTTTACCTGAAAGTAGAAATACTGCGAGGTGTTCTCTAAAAAAATGAATACTTATGAGTTTATTTTTATGCTATACTTGATGAAATATTTATTGGGAGTCACACATGAGTTCTTTTGCCTTACAACAAAAGGACCAAAATATAATTTTAGTCATGTTATTGATTGACACTGTGAAATATCAATTATATAAAGATTTAGAGAAAATGGATGGGAAATTTTTTTAAAACAAGTGGATAGATTTTGTGAATTTAATAATATTCATTTGATTGATATGAACGACAATATATAGCGTGTCTTGATTCGAGAAATTCTTTTTCATAATTTGATGTTGATCAACTGACACATTTTGCACGCTTTTATCATGATGACTTCTCAACAACGAATTGCTTATTTCTTTCGCAACAACTTCATAATTTCATTTTTATGTGAGGCATGATCTTCAATTTTCTACAGTTAACAGTGTGGGAAGTATTGCTCGGGAAATGATCAAATCTGGTAAATAAAGTTTTTCGTTGGTTTATCATATGATTGAGCTAACATTGGTGTTACCTATTGCTATTTCTGCTATGAACATTGTCAAGATTGATTTGTGTAACAGAATGGCTGATGAGTGGATGAATGACAGTTTGGTTGTGTATATTGAAAGGAATATATTTTTAACGATAGAAAATGAGCCAATCTATATATACATGAAGATTCAACTACCACAATTTCTCAAACAAGCACAATTACAATCAGACCAAGTATCAATTTTTAGATCATTTTGAATTATGAAATATTTATACATTTCTATCTCATTTATGATAATATGTTCTTAATATTTATTTATTAATGGTGTATATTTCTATGCACAATACAATGAACCCCCTCTTAAGATTTTTTTTGGATCCATCACTGATTATAATAGTGTCTATTTACTCTATATATAGAGAAGTCTATTAAAAATAATATGCAATCCTTTTCTTTAGAGATATGTCTAAGTTTTATTCTTTTCTACATGGTATCAGAGAGGGACGATTCCTTCTTTGATCATCTTTATGTTTTCTCATAAATTTTGACCTAATTTACCGCTGCTCCTAAACCTAAAAAATAAATTGCCACTACTGCTCTCCGATCTAGTGTCGAAGCTACTTCATTCTTTATGTTTTGAATTCTACCAATAATGTTGAATTCAAACTCTAAACCTACGTTGGGAACCACCATCAAATTTAAGTGTTCCAACTATCGCTTGTGGTCTTGTGCCTTTTTACTATTTTTGGGATCTCAAAATAAATAGAATGCTATTTTTTCACTTGTAGTCAATCTAATTTTTCTGTGATGACTTGACTCTTTAATTGTGTGGATGAATTTGTGAGTAAAAATTTTATGTTCTTGGACACCATCAAAGACGTGTGGGATGTCTTGCACGAGATGTATTCTAATGATAAGAATGTCTCTCGTGTGTTTGAGTTGTTCGAGAAGCTCTTTTTTCATTGCCAAGATGGTCAATTTATTAATGATTACTTCTCCACACTTAAAAGGCTTTGTTGATGTAATGTGATGCTATGACATGATATAAACATGGGATGATTCCATGGTTGGCAAAGTTCTAATCCGGCTTAGATCACTCTCTCCCACCAACTTGGGATAGTCTCTTGGGAAGTGAAAATGTGCCAACCTTATCTAATTCTCTCTCATGTCCTACATGTGGCCACGGGTCGTAATGATGATGATTACTTTGCTCTTCTCTTCTTGACACTGCAACCATGTCTACTCAAATGCTACTTATAAACCTTCAAAAAAGTCGAATGATTCACAAGCTCATTGTGAATCATAAACATTGAAAAATGACTACATGGAATGTAAGACTGATCTGTAATTCTTAAGCTCATTGCATGGTATGTATCGTTTGATTCACATTATCACCCCCAATATTGGTGATTCGCTAGATTTTTTTCCGATTGCTGCATTCCACGGAAAGGGAAAACATACTAAGTTGTTTATGAGCTTCTTTTATGAGGCATAGCAGTGGTAATGTTTTCTCTTTGAATAATGATTGAAAATTGATATTGGCTTGTTGTGATGTTGTATGTGCTTATAGGTAAGAAGAATACTAAAGGATATGCAAAATTGATATAAATCTACTTCTTGATTGCCATTGTGACAGTCTTCTACGTTCTCGATGGAAAAACATAAACGAGTTGCTAGTTGCTTGATGGTTTTAAGTTCTATTTGATGTGTAATTAATGTTAGGAACTGGATTTTCTGAAGCCATGCTTAAAGAACTTTCTGCTAGTCCTGGCTCAGCAACAATTAGATTCTTCATTTGTATTGCCCTTAAACGTATGTGTTTTTCTCATGAGATTATCAACTAGTCTCCAATATATATGCAATGTCCAGTCATATTAGAGGTAATCAATTCCTAGTCCGCATGTAAGGTTTGCACCTAGTGAAGTAGCTATCAACATGTTTATTTGTTTGGTTTGTAGATGTAAATTCTCATTTATTAGTTTATTAATATTAATTGTACGTATGTACGTACTATTTTTAGGTTTGGGAGATAAAAGTAATTGATCATACTATTAGTCCCGTTTATCGTGCAGCCACTAGAATTGTAGATCCTATAAGAATTGTAGATCCTGACAAGGTAAAATATTAGATTAATATGTCTGTAATTATCTAGTACGCTATATGATGTAAATACTTGATTCTATGAGATTATATTATGATGTATGATATTGATGAAAATATGATATTCATAATTATTATTCGTTTACGCGAATCATGATACTAGATGGATTCCAGTAATTAAGACTTTAGATCACGTATTGAATTATAGATTGTTATGATGATCATATACTCATTACCCATGTTTTAAAGATAGATAGCAAGACCAATTCGAGTTCCTAGGAAAAGTGCGAGAATTCCCCCCGTATGGGCGAAAGCTAGCGGACTATATAATATATCAGTGGAATCCTAATGATGATGTCAGAGTGCACGCGACATGAGTATTGAACATGTGGAGGGAAGTGAAAGATGTACCAAAAGAACCTTCACAGCATGAGGATACTCGTCAATTGATTGATACACTTCCCAACTACTATACACTTCCCAACTACTTTCAACAACAAGTGGAGGACCTCTTTAAAGAAGAAATGTGGTTCGAACCGGTAGTGCGTTCACTTAACATCAACTTTTGAACACTTCATATTAACAAGTGTCTCCATCTCATTGGTCAAGAGTGGTGGTTTTGGAAAGACCCCCATGGTCTCATTACAATGGTGGTTGACCACCCTTAACAATTATTACAATTTTTTTTTAAATATTTCTGCCTAGCGGTCGACTACCATTGAGGAAGGTGGTTGTTATATGCAATCTTATTATCATCATGTCCTACTTTTGACCAACATTATTGTATAAAAATATGTAAACTAGGACGTAGGCTACACCTTTTGTATATAGATACAGTGTGTAGAAAATGGATCTCACTTGTGTATTACTAAATGAACAAATTTTGGCAGGCTTATATATATTTTGTGTATGCTATTGATTGCAATTTTGCATAGTTATAGAAAACAATTTGTATAATATATGTATATTGGAGAAATAATAAATTTCTTATGTCATAAACAGAGAATGCCTAGAGGATGTCGACCTACCAGGGACAAGAACTTAGTCATCCACTATGACTTAAGGAAGTAAGGGAAGAAGAGATCCCATGTCAAATATATATAATATGTTTTGAGACGTGCCACAATAGTTTGTTGCAACTCAAAATATTCAAAAGTTCAAATGGACTAGTCGTGTTCCTCCACTCCTTGTCTTCTAAGTTCTCTTCTGGATTCTCTTATTATTCTTTTTCTTTCGGTGATCTTCAAGATTATTTTCCTGGTTGCTTCGATTGGATTTGGATGAGACTTTCATCTACATCGCCAAATTCATTGTACAAAGGTCCTCCATCATCTCTCTCTTTCCTGGGTCTGTTGTTTCCTTAATTTCTATGGGATAATATATCTATTCTTGGTGGTGGTTGACCATATCTTATCCAATACGAGACTATTGAGGTCATAAATGTTCAAATGTTGATGTTAAGTGAATGCACTCCTGGTTCGAACCACATTCGTTCTTTAAAGAGGTCCTCCACTTTTGGTTGAAAGTAGTTGGAAAGTGTATCCATCAATTGACGAGTATCCTCATGCTCTGAAGGTCCTCCCGGTACATTCTTTACTTCCCTCCACATGCTCAACATCCGTGTTGCGTGCATTCCCACATCATCATTAGGATTATGTTGATACATTCTATAGTCCGCTAGCTTTCGCTCATACAAGGGAATTCTCACACTTTTCCTAGGAACTTGAATTGGTCCAGGCATCTGTCTTTAAAGCATGAGTAATGAGTATGTGATCTTCATAGCAGTCTATAGTTCAATGCGTGATCTAAAGTCTTGGTGAAATCCATCTAGTATCCCGATTCACATAAACTAATAATAATCATAAATATCATATTTTCATCAATATCGCACATCACAATATAATCTCATAGAATTAGATATTTGCATCATATAGTATAGTAGACGTTTGTATAAGTTAAAAAATTTCAATATATACCTGATTGGAATTGGGTTCACATAAAGACAATGGACTTTGGTGTAGAGATGATGAACTGCTAGGCCGGGCCCCCTTTTTTACAAAGTTTCTATTTTTTTCAACTTAGAGAATATATGACACAAAGACAAGTCTACAAAAATGTAGAGCCTGAATCTTGATATTCTCGAATCTCAAGATGGGAATAGAGTGCCACACCTAATAACATTTAATATATCCACATAATTATATATATCTTAATAAAAGTGCAAAGTGAGGACGAAATACAATAATTATTAGGAAATAATTTAAATAATAAAATAAGTGCATAAATTGGTTTTGGAGAAATATTTTTCCAACATAATCCAACTTGTCTATAATATAAATATTCATATAACGTAATGATCTCGGAATTCAATATTGAATTGTACTATAATACTATCAAATGAGGTTTTCCTAAAGTTTGGGGTTAACACATATATATAGTCCACGAGTTTTAATAATTAACTCATTTCATATGTATGTATATGCAATATGTTTGTATATATCTTCTAGATAAAAAAACAAGAGTGTGTGTATTATATATATATATATGTATATAAATTATACTGCACACACTTATCAATGTAGTGATATTCATACATATACAGCCATATAACCTATTCATAACTGAGCAGCAGACACAATCCTAATAATTATATACGTGACACTACGAAAATCATAAAAGCTCAAACGTAGATTTTCCCAGTTTTGACAGATTTTCTTCGTCAGCTTACGACGTAATTAAAAAAGGAGAGGTCAAATGAGATCGGATCGATCAAACGGTAGCCTGACATCTAAGGTTTCTACGAAATAAGATTCACATAAAATCAAAAGGTTAAATCTTTCAAAAAGCCGTGCCAAAGTTGCGACGACGCACAACGGCGTGCTGCCGGTAGCAGCCCTTTAAGAACTATAGCAAAGGATTTTTCTGAAGGAAAGAGATATTACCTTTGGGTGGCCTCCCTCAATGGCTCGTGTACTTCAAATTAAACCGAACTGTATGAGTTTCCTTGTCGTAATACATATATATACAGAAATATACAAATTCATTTACGCAATCCACGTATGAAATCATCCTTAGCTGAGTCATTACTCGTTACTGGGTTGGTTGCCAAGTAGCAAGGCTACTATGCCTATTTTTGACAGGGAGGTTCATTTTGTTAACTCGGTATTCAGTTTAAATTGATTTATTTGGGTCCAAATATACCTAAATTTATTCAAAATAATTTCGTTGGAGATCCAAACGATATCCGTTTTGTGTGCTTTTGGTATCAAAACGATCGTCTCGATGAATATTGTAATATGGTGAATTCTAATTCCGTTTTCCTTTAAAAAATATAATCAAAGTAATTAAATTATATATAATTTCTTAATTCAGGCCTAGAAAGAAAATAAATAAATCTTTGAGTTCCTAAATAAATCTTATTTTAAATAACTAAAAAAATAATACATATTTTAATTCCTTATAATTTTATTTTAGATTTATCCCCGGTGTTAAAATTATATAATATGGCGAGGGTTCACTGGTTTGCAGATTTATGCAAATCTTCGTCCTATCCTTCCGACGACAACGACAGTATCATATTTTCGAATTAAATTACTCCAGAAACGCACATTTGTGTCTGTGTTATGTTTGTGAATATGAACAAATTGTGTATTATATAATTTATATTTGTGCTCCTACAATTTGAATCGAAATTATTCTGCATGAATTATTAACAATAAATAGCTGACCTTGCGGTTATTTTTATTATTATTTTAATAATTACTATTTTACAATAAAAGTAATTATTTATAATGTAGTCAATCCTGATTTATATTTATCCTAATTACGAAATAATCAATTCTAATAACTAATTATTAACTTTAAGAATTTAAAAAAAATAAACCCTAACTGAAAATAATGAACAATAATTAACAATTGTAAAATTAATTAAAAATACAAGAAGTTAAAGTTGAAAAATAAATCGGAAGAAAATAAAATATTATAATAGTAGTAGATGTCAAAAAGGGGAAGGTCCAATGTAACTATAGTTTCAGTTAGAAATTAAAGGGTGGTTTGTTTTCATTTCTAATTGGAAAATTTTAATTATTTTACTATTTAAAATAAGGAAAAGATGTTTGTTTTATGCATTTTTAATTTGATTTTTCATTTTTTTCAAATCTATATATATATATATACACACATACATACATACAGAGAGAGAGAGAGTTTGTTCGGCTGCACAACTCTTATGGGCGTTCTTGTGAGCAGCAATTTTCTTTTCCAAATTTTTGTCTCTATTTCTGATCGCGGATCAATCTTCACAAATCGCCCCAACTTTCTTTTCAATTACCTCTTTGCAATAAAAATATCTTATCTCCAACACAATTAATCTTTTTTCGAATAAAGAGGTAAATTTAACATTTTTGGATCTCGCAACTCATCTCACTCTTCACGCATATGCCATTTCTCCCATTTGCAAACACGAAGTCAATTCACGAGCAATCTTATCTAATTTTTGCTACCACTCTCTCCATCGCCACACACCCACACTCACTTGAGGGCTTGACGTGGCTACTAAGCTCTTAACTGGAATCTGATGAATAACTTTATTTTTTTAATCCAACACGTTTTCTTCTCATTTGTTTTACAATAAAAATGATGATTGGCAGATTACATATGGGAAGAAGAGGTATATGTAGAATTTGTTCCGCTATTGCTTTGAAGTGGGTGTGTATTTGGAGAGGTAAGAATTGTTTCAAACCTTTGTATGTTCCGAATATTTTGTGCTTATGCATATAGTCTATGGAAAAATCTAATGTCTATCGTGTGTATTGTTGCTAATGGGAAAGAAGATGAAAAGCTTGATTTGTATTGTTAGAGAAGTTAATCTTCTTTAAAACATAGTTTCAAATTCTAGGCAATTCTTGTGGGCGTTCCCGTGAGCCTCAATTTTTTTATTTTATTTTTTTGCCAAATCAACCTCTTTCTTCTTTGACGCTTGGTATTTCTTCTGCAAAACAGTATCTCTTCATTGAGCACAACCAATATTCACAAAATACGGATCTTTATTTTTCTTTATTTTCCAATCTTTCTTCTTCGCCTCGAGTGGAATTCCTTTCTTGCAGAAGTTAATTTTCTTGAATTCTTTTTGACAAAGGAAAATATGAAAAAATAATGATTTGTGTTGGAGATGAGATCTTTTATTGCAAAAATGAAACCAAGAACAAAGTTGGGGGACCTGTGAGGATTTGATTTATGTTGAATTAAGAGAGATTTGTTGTAGAATAATTATAATCAGCGAGGAAGAAGAGGGGCATATTTGCAAAAGAAAATTGCCGCTCACAAGAACGCCCACTAAAGGCGCCTAACTCTGCAAATCAATATTTCTTCATCTTTTCATTTGTCAAAAAGAATTTAAGAAAATTAACTTATGTAAAAAAGGAATTCCACTCGAGGCGAAAAAGAAAGATTGAAAAATAAAGATGTGTATTTTGTGAATATTGATTTGTGCTTAATGAAAAGATAAATGAGGCTCACAGAAACGCCCACAAGAATTGCCCAGAATCTGAAACTATGTTTTCAAGAAAATTAACCTCTCTAACAGTACAAATCAAGCTTTTCACCCTTCTTTCCCATTAGCAACAATACACAAGAAAGAAATTAAATTTTTCCATAGACTATACACATAAACACAAAATATTCAGAACATACAAAGATTTGAAACAATTCTTTCCTTTTAAAATACACACCCACTTCAAAGCAGTGGCGGAACAAACTCTATAGATACCTCTTCTTCACATGTAATCTGTCAATCATCATTTTTATTGTAAAATAAATGAGAAGAAAGGTGTTGGATTAAAACATCAAGTTACTCATCAGATTGCAGTTAAGAGCTTAGTAGCCAAGTCGAACCCTCAAGTGAGTGTGGGTTTGTGGCGATGGAGAGAGTGGTAGCGAAAATTAGACAAGGTTGCTAGTGAATTGACTTCGTGTTTGCAAATGGGAGAAATGGCATATGTGTGAAGATAGAGATGAATTGCGAGATCCAAATTTCGAGAATCTTAAATATTGGGACATGTCAAATCTACCTCTTTTTTCGAAAAAAGCTTAATTGTGGTGGAGATGAGATCTTTTTATTGCAAAAAAGTATTTAAAAAGAAAGTTGGGCGATTTGTGAAGATTGATCGGCGATCAGAAATAGGGGTGGATTTGGAAAAGAAAATTGCTGCTCACAAGAACGCCCAGAAGAGGTGTGCAACCTAACAAAACTCTGTGTGTGTGTGTGTGTGTGTGTGTGTGATTTGAGTAAGAACTATTTACCGCTATTGAATCTAATAAATTTAATGGTTGAGATTTAGAATTAGATTTAGATTTATGTTTTTTTTTTAATTCTTACGGTTTTATTAATGATTGTGGGCAATATAGTATTTTGCAAATCAATCCCATAATAATACGATTATCATATCAAGATTTAATCTTATTTCCTTATTTCTCTCTCCACTACACTCATTCTTTTTCATTTTTTTTTTCTTTTTCTGTATAGATTTACTTTATTCAATTTTTTCAGTGTTTAGTTTGTGCAGGCTTTTTTTTCTCTTTGTGTAGCTTTCTATTTTCATCTCTGGTTTGGAAATTAAGTGAATGTTTTCAAGTGTAAGATGTTTTGAGATAAACTAAAATAAAATACTTTTTGTATTATTCTCCATGCTCAAATATTGTATGGCGCATTCCATCTGTTGAAATCTCGAACAATATTAGATTATCTTGTTGTTATATATTTTATGTTTCTCTCTTTTTTTTCTTGATTAGTTTGGTTTCAACTCAAGTTCTTTTTCTTGATTAGTTTTGTTTCTACTAAGTTCTTTCTTGATCTCCATACTATTTATTGATATAAGCACGATTGATTTTAATTTTTAGCGCTAAGTTTAATTTTTTTTTTCAAGGACAATTTCATTTTTTATTTCATTCATTTCAATTAATCTTGCCCTTATTTTTTTATTCAATTCTAGAAAAAACTACAGTTCATAATTGGTAGCATTTCCCTAATTGAGCAACATTTTGGTTTCTTGGCTTGTAAATTCATCTAGGACGCCGTCATTTGTGCGGCTTGTATAAATTGGGAAGCTCCCCACAACCCTCTCATTGAAATTATGATTTAATAATATGTGTACTTTACTGAAACAATGTATGGTCCCAATAATGTAGCAATGAACTTGTATGAATGTAATAATAAATCGTTACTATTATAGCAATGAAGTGCTATCAATGAAACAATTCTGAATTTTTCATCGCTTAGCATAAAAATATTTTTGTGTTGTATTTTAATTGCTTATTTTATTTACTCATCTTTAAGCAATGAATTAGTGATAACATAACAATAAATCTATATTAATATAGCAATGAAACACCATTAAAAAAAATAATTTTTTATATCTAAAGTGATATAAAATTTGCAATGAATCGGTGCAAATGTAGCAATGAAATGGTACTATTATAGCGATGAAGCACCATTAAAAATATTATTTTGATATATAAAGCCATATAAATTATGTAATTAGCAATGACAAAGTCTTAATGTAGTAATGAATAAATCATATTGTAGCAATGAAATGTTATTATTATAGCAAATAAGTTCTATCTGTGACACAATTTTCACGAGATCTAAATCAATTTTGAAAAGTGTTAATGTAGCAATGAATAAAACATATTGTAGTAGTGAAATGCTACTATTATAGCAATGCACTATATCAGTGACAATTTTCATAAAATCTAATATCAATTAGATTTTAAGTTGTGAATTTTCCTGAGTTAAAGCAAAGCAATATCAAGCAATGAAACAAAACATTTAAAGTCATGAAACACACTTTACAAAGCAACAAATTCAATATTAATACAATCAATAACATAATCATTAATGAAAAAATTAAAACATAATATATAAAAACTAGTATTACTAAAAATCATTCGAATCTTACAAGGTTTGAAATGAAATATGTCGTCTTAATCATCTAAAACAAAAACCAATCAAGAATTAACTATTGTTTGCAACAACAACAAAAAAATGACATACTAAAAAATCAATATTCATTTTATATAATCCAGATTACAAATTCATAATAAGCACTTCTGAGACCATTACTACTTCAAAACCAAGCAATATTAATTTATACCTTCCAGATTATAAATTGTTGTTGAACAAATCATTCACATCTAGTTGTCACTTTTTACTGATTGTTTGATCTACTATTAATTTTGGGGTAAGATTCTTCATCATTCTCTTGCTTCTTTGTGACATTATCACTCCTTAGCTTGTTTCACCTTAGCCCTAGCCATTTTTTCTCTGTGTTCTCTATTTAGGAAATTAAGAGATTTAATTCTTTTGGCTTCCTTTCTGTCACCATGATTGGTCATGACATTTTCCGATTGGATTCCAAGCAATAAAAAAACTAACTTAGCACCAAAACAAAACACTATTAACAATAAAAATTCAACATTCTAAGCAACAAATAAGATTCATTGATGCATCTCATATTAAGAAACAATATCAAACATTCAAAATTGTAAAAATATCCAGCTTCTACAAATTTCGCATTTTAATACAAATAAAATTAACATAAATAGTATATTTATCAGCACACCATGTTAATATGCCAACTAATTAAGTATCATATATTAATATTTTCAAAAGTAACAACTTAAGTGTTAAAATGTTTTATGTATTAATTATGGAGGATGGATTGCAATTAAATATTTTTATATATGTGGTTGTTTAATAAATTTAAATTCCTTTTAATCTCATTCTATATATGAATATATCATTGTCAAGAAACATAAAGAAGCAAGAATCACTGAACTAGAATGGGAAAAAAATCAATAAATTAGTTTGATCACTACCATATTTATATGATTAACAAACATTTTTTGAAATAGAAAAAAAAACAAAGATTATATTATCGCAATATTTCATTACATTTGTTTGGTTTCATCATTGAGGATCCAAGCAAACTAAACCAAAGATTATAAGAAACAAAGCCAACCAGTCTAAGCAACAAATCCGATGCATGATATTTCAAACAATATAAACAACGTAGCACCCCATTCTAAGCAACGAACAAGATGAATGAGATTTTAAATAATAAAACTAACCTAGCACCAAAACAAACACATCATATGCAAGACAATCCAACATTTTAAGCAAGAACGATGATGCATCAATGTTAAGCAACCAAATAAAACATGCACCAAAATCAATCATAATTAGCATATTCAAAAATACTTCTAATTTAAATCAGCAATGAATTTATACTAAATAACCACCAAAATAAATCACAATAAACATTTGTGTGTTCTTTCTACTTAGATGAGGTTGTGTTTCAAAGTTTTGTTAAATTGTATCAAATTAATCAAACAAAAATAAGCATCAAAATCATTACATATCTAGCTATAAATTTTGACTAAATTAAATTTGGTCAATATGCATGTTATCAGCAAAATAAATTGTTGGGCAAAATGAACATACACGGGATATTAACCCACAGTTACAAACATATATGTACCTCCATATCTCTAGAATTGGTGGAGATTTGTTCATTAAGCTTGCACTAATTTTCTACTAATGGTACAAAAAAACAGCGATGTGATCATACTACCATTCATAGGAATTTTATTAATTAAAACAGAGATGCAATTCGTGCAAAATAATTAAGCAAAAAACTATAAATGAAATAGAGATGCAAAATAATTTTAAAACTACAATTCAGTGCATTGTTCTTGGTACAGACTACATATATATTATTTTGTGAAACTATATTATTACTTGTTTGATTCTCCACATTGGTGATTATACTCAGATGTAGCATTGTTGCGACATTGAGTATGGTAGATGTGACGCAGCACGACGGTTCGTTCAGGTGTCGGCAAGCAACGCTGTTGTTCGACTTATGGATGATGTTTTGACGACACTGTCTCTCTCCTTCCTTCCATTTATCTCTATCTCTCAAGATGTATTCGAGGGTCTTGTCATTCATGGTTGTTCTATAATTGCAATATAAATTTGGATATATGGTAGAATGATTGATACGTATCTTGTTATAATTCTTATGGCATGTTTCCGTATAAAGATGTGTACCAAATTACATCAATATCATTATATTCATAATATATCATTAAATATTATAATGATTTAATAAATCAGTAACTTAATCTCTACCATTCATAATGACAAATTGGATATATATATATATATATATGGTTGGGTTCCAGAAGAAACCACACCCTATATTAGAACTGAGAACCAATCTGAGCCATAGATCTCCAAATTTGAAGGGCCACGATATGTTCCAAAAATTTAAAAAACGCAGTAGCATAATTGTAATAATATCCAACTTCGCTACCCCTGAATCTTAGTAAAAGTAAAATCAGAATTTTCAAAATATATGAATTTTACAGACATTTGCAGAGAAAGCTTTCTCATTGCTGCTATCGCACGAATTTACGCAAACCCAGGAGCTAAAAATTTGAAAGATAAACTCAAAAGAACTTGAATTCAACCGTCAAAATCTCCCAAAAACAGCATTAAAATCTTCAGAAAGGATGAATACTCAAGGTAATATGTCGTTCATTTTTATTTTTTCAAACTTTCGTTTGATTTTTTAGCAATTATATTATGATGATTTAGCAGCTTCCGTTTGCTATAAACATTCATTTATCATTATATTGTGATGATTTAGCAACTTCTTTCGTGTTTTGCAGGCATAACACATACAAAATCTAATCTTTAACAAATTGTGTTTGTTTTATTGCATGATAATTTATCAATTTCATTTTCATTCTGCTCATGACGAAAAACTTGTATGAAAATGTTAACCCTACCAGTGTTGGCAATGTATGTGTGACTTCTGTGTATATTTTTCAATTTGATATTTTAGCATTATCATTTCATATTTTAGCATTGTGATCGCTTATTTTAGCACTTTCATGACTTATTTTAGCACTAACACAACTACTGTTTAGCATGACACTTGTTTTAGCATCAGCATGAAAAATGTCATCGGCATTTCAAAAAACCCATGAACAAACACTGTTACATGTTGAAATATTGTGATTTTTTATTTTAGCATTGTCATGGCTTATTTTAGCATGAGTCTTGTTTCAGCATTATCATAAAAAAATATCATCGGCATTGTAAAAAACCTATAAATAAACACTGTTACACGTTGTTCAATTGTCATTTTCTATTTTAGCATTGTCATGACTTGTTTTAGTTTTATCATAACTTATTTTAGAACTAACATGACTGCTGTTTAGCGTGACACTTGTTTTAGCATTAGCATGAAAAAATGCCATTAAATTATCTTCACCATTAAATTATGTTTTTTAGCATTGTTATTTTCTTTTACTTAATAGCATTATATAAAAAATTTATAGGTCTAAAAAGAGCTGCAAAAGACGAACCAGCAAGAAACACGCACGCTAAAAATGCCCCATCACATGAAGATGATAAAAGAAGTGATATATTTTACAAATATCCATTCTTAGAAGTCACAACATGCCCATCAACTCTTTCAGAAGCCATTAAGAGACTTAATAAAGCACAACGGGATACAGTTGAAAAACTTAGATTCGGCAGCGTTCTACACCTCAATATAAATCATTTGCCAGAGAAGATGAACTATTGGCTGCTCAAAAACTTCGACCCAGTGTCAAGAGAAATACAATTGCAACATGGGAGGAGAATAAAGATCGAAGCTTATGATGTATCTCTAATATTTGATTTTCCCAGAAGACCACATAAAATATTAAAGAGTGTTAGAGGCTAGACATGTAAGGTCATGTTGAAGGATAAGTTGCTCAGTAGCGCGCTCTCTGAGAAAACGGCAGGTGACTAGTTCAAAACGAACTTCATGATATTGGTGATTATATCCATGATCGAAAACATAGATGATGGATATATTTTCCAAAACCTCATGAACTATCTTGATCAAATTGACAATGTTAGTCAATATGATTGGTGTGACTATATCTTGAGATCGTTAGTGAACCAAACTGTGAAGTGGAAAAGTGACAAAACAATGCCCTACACAGGTCCTATTCTCTTTTTGTTGGTAAGTGCTAATAATTATTTATTTTTTTATTGCTTATATAAAAACTCCAACCATTATCTACATACATTCTCAAAAAACTCTATCAATTTCCAAACAGATGATGTATGTTGATAGAGTTGAAGTGTACTGTTGAGAGGTGCCAAGGTATATCCCAGCTTTCCATGACTGGTCTTATGCATTTCTTAACAATAGGCAGGCAACAAAGCTTATAGCTGGTGATTTTGGAGGTGGCTACCTTTGCCCGACATACACAAGGACTGAGTTTGTAGAGGAACATGGACATAGATGTTCTGAGCAAGAAGTGGCTGAGAGAGAGGTTGATGAAGGACAGAATTTGACTCTGAATGAGCAGTATGTTGCGCCATCTGCTGCTCAGGTGACACACCATTACTATTATACATTCACTATTGTTAATTGCTTTGTTTAGAACTATCATTGATTTCTATTTTTTATAATGGATTATTTACTTATCTGATCCAAATATATATATATATATATCAGGTTGAAGGAGAGAGATTGTCATATGAGAAATAGAGGAAAGACAAGGGGAAGGAGGTAGCTATTGGGCTTTCCAATATTGAGATAAGCATAACAAACACTCCAGTAAACATTTTTAGCATTCTTGGTTCATTGTTTAGCACTCTCATTAAGTTCTCAAATAATCTTATAAACAAACTTTATAATAATCTAAATGACTGAAACAACAGGCTATCCGGAGACACAAAGAAGAGCCAGAGGGTGATATGCCCACAAAGCCAATTAAAACAAGAAGAGTCAGCAAGAAAAAGGTATTTAGAACATAATAATACTAATATAACACATTATAATGCCCCCATGTTTTTAGCTTTCATTAACGTCTAAAAAAATGTAGAAGGTCGTGATCCAAAGCAGTGCAGTCTCCACAAGGTCTAGGGCCATGGTGAAGCACCATGACCATTTTGTGAACCTTGTGGACACAAGAGAAACACTGACAGAGACTGAGTGTGAGCTGCACTACTTGGGTGATGGAGAAGAATGTGGATGAGGAAAGGTACTTTTTTAATATGCTATTATTGGTAAATATAAAAGTTATCACTGCCATTTCATTGTGTCAGAATGGACTTTATACTGAAAAATAATTTTATTTAAAAATAGGGATGTTGTTTTGTATTCTGACAACCAGGGAGAACTGAGGAGAGTTGAGATGATGAGTCTGAACAAAAACACATACATCAGTTCTCCGGTTATTGATGTATGGAGTAGCATAATGAACCATGCTCAAGCAAGACTCTCTGAAGCAGCAACTCCCAGGAGATATTTTCTTACAACCAATGTTACCGTAAGTAACAAATTTGATAGTTAATATTTCTAAGTATCTGACTTTATTCTGTTTTAAATAACTCTACACATTCATGTTCAAAACTTTCCAATTGTCTCTATAGAACTACACCATTGTTGCCCCCCAAAGGAATGGGATGCCAAGAAAACATCAAACATATTTGTTGAGAACATACACAATGAACGCCAATCATTCCCAAATGTGAAGATATATGAGACGGACATAGTACATATTCATTATTAAAAATACAAAAAGTCATCATGATAGTAACTAAAAATACACTATTTTTGTTTTGCAGTTTTTCTTCCCGATATTGAAATCAGAACACTTCTATCTAATTGTCATCGATACCAAAAGAATGGTGGCTGAAATCATTGATAATTCAACTGCCATGGAAGGAAAAGAGGGTGAATCATAGCTGAAATATGAAGATGTCCCTACAAGAATGGTACCAAAGAAAATATCTATTTATTTATTTTAGCCCAGTGAAACAAATTAACAAAATAAAAATTAACAAACTTTAATCATAAATTTCAGATCATGCACTTCATTTACTTCCTAAAGATGTATTGCCTTCCAAGATTAACAAGAAAGGTTTCTGATATCAAAGGCATGAACCGTCTTCAAATGCTATAGAGAATCCACTCCAACAACACTGATTGTGGTGTCTTTGTGATGCGTCATATGGAGACGTATATGGAAGGTGGTGTTAAGAACTGAACTGAAAGACACCACAATCAAATGCAGCTGAGGTACTTAAGGATCAAATATTGTGCTACCATCCTTACTGCAGACTACAACATCTACAAGGACCAGAACATAAAAGATGTAAGCTTGTACTTCCAAACATCTTCTAAAGACAATCTAATCAGTATTGAAACCCTTTACCTTCAAGACAATGATAAATGAACATGTTATAATATGTAACAAATTTCTAACTGCTTGAACAACTCTTACCTTCCTAATTTGGATTATGTAATTATTTTTGAATTCATATTATCATTTAAATATCATGCTATTGAAAAAAAGTCAGTTTTTTTGTCAAAAAAAAATGTAAGTGCTTTATATGCTCTACTTTAATTTAGCACCTTCTGAAAATGTCGCCTATGTAAAACAGTTCAACACCAAAATGCTAAAACTATCAGTAACAGTGCTAACATAGACACTAACAGTGCTAAAAGAGAATGCATTAAAGTTAATGCTTTTCATTCTCTACCTTTGATGTACACATTAAATACTCTAATAATTAATTAATTAATTTATAGAGCAATATAATACTAAAATAAACAGTAAAATGATACTATAATTAAAAAAATCTATGAAAATACCTTGTTTCAATGCTAAAACGTTCAAATTCACGTTGTCAACTCTCATACAAATCAAAAAGACAAATGCTAAAACTTCCACTCACATTGCTAAAGTAGAATCTATGAGTGCTAAAATATAAACTACCAATGCTAAAATATCGACTATCAATGCTAAAATATAAACTATAATGCTAATATTAAAGACAATAATGCTAACATGAATCACAATTGCACAATTTAAAATTTTTATATATAACTCTAAATTTTGTATTGAAAAAAATTATTTGTCGACACTTTAAAATTAAAAAAATACAAAAATATTTTTTTCAAATAAAAGAAATAAAAATTGATGATAAAAAAAAGAAAAAATAATAATAAAAATCACCTCCGAAAAAAAAAAGATAAAAACCCTCCATCTATCGTTTTTCATTTATTGAACTCTCATAACATAACTTCAGCAAAACACACACACAACAAAAAACGCTTTGATTCAAAAACTTCAAAGACAAACACACACACACACAGAGACGGTTCCCATAGGGTTTTGATAGAGAAATGAAAAGTCTACAGAAATTCTACCAATGGAAGAAGAAGACTAAGGAGAACCGAAGCGACTCTTCAACCAGGAAGAGAAAACCTCAAGACATGGAGATCGAAGAAGGTATGTAATACATTGTTCTTCATCACATAAAAATAAAGTAATGTGTGTTTCATTTTGGTTCTAGCAAATAAAAAAAATTACATAAACGAAAACTGCTAAAACATGACAAAATTTCATTTATAACGAAAATTCAAAAATAAACCCTTACAAACTTAAATATATGGAAATTGTTATCGCTTACTGAAAATAATCAGATGTATACAATCAATATATGAAATCAATATTTGGAATGCATATGAATTGTCCAAACTATCTTGCATATCATGTTTCTTATGTTTATAAGCATATTTAAATAATAGCAAAATATTGTCATACTCTGTTTTAGTTATAATGATACTATAATGTTAACTAAATGAACTGTGACATGTTCTCCTTTCAAATGCTAATATTAAGAGATGACATGGTTTAGTTATAATGACACTATAATGTAATGTCAAATCAGTGCTAAAATAATAAACTCATAGTGCTAAAAGCTATAATGTTATATGTGAAATAAGAGATGACAGTGCTAAAATAATAAACTCATAGTGCTAAAAGCTACAATATTATATGTGAAAATGCCAAACCAGTGAACGATATTGCATACATGGTTTAGTAATAATGGCACTATAATGTAATGTCATGGATGAATTGTGTATTGACATGTAGCACAACTTTATTACCATCAAATTATTACTGATTTTTCCTGAAAGATGTTAATGTTTCATTTTAGCACTAGTGTTCTAAAAAATTATCATCAATGAGTTCTATTTTTTAACTTCAGCAGTTTACAATATACATAAAACAATACTATTAACAACTATAAACATATATATGTACTAGCAAAAGAAGAAAATCCACAGAGGATATTAACATATCAATAACTAAGGAGACAAGATCGAAGCACAAACATGATGTCCGTGATATCAAAGCTCGATCAAGAACATTAGCACTGACATTTCTCAAAAGAATAAATGCTACCCCAGAGTCTGATGCAGAAACCACAAGTGGTTCTGAATCTAAGAGTCCAGCAAAAATATCCAAGGGGGAAGATCTTCCAACCCTTAAAAGCAGAACAACACCACGAATCATGTATGTTGCAATCAAAACATTCACAGCTGAGCAGAAGAGTGCTGTTGAATCACTTGGTTTTGGGAGCATTCTACATTTGGGTATAAAGGAATTATCCCATGTACTGAGCCACTGGTTGATAACCAAGTTTGATCCTGAGAGTTCTGAGTTGATCCTGAAGAGAGATCGACAATTGCATGTAGATGCAACTGATGTATCGTTGATCATTGGGTTCCCCAGCGGTGCTCTACGCATAGAGAAGAAACCTAGATGTCAAAGTTGCAATCTGACAAAGCAGTAGCAAGAGAAATTTCAAAGACATTAACACAGAATTTCAAGATAGATTTTACGGTTCTACTTACAAATAGCCTTATTGAGTCGACAGGAAATAGATATATACATCCACAGCTGGTACACATTTTCGATGATGTTGACATAATACGTGATTATAATTGGTGTGAGTACACTATCAAGAGTTTGGTGCAGAAGACATTACTTTGAAAAAAGAAGAGAGATAAGCACTACAATGGACCAATTCTGTTCTTAATGGTTAGTTTAGCAATTAGCATTATTAAAATAAACTTTCGATTTGCATGCTCATGCTAACGTGAATTACATTTTTCATCTACAGATGTTTTATATGGAAGAATTAAATGATAGATTCCAGCATTCAAAGACTAGACACACAAAATTTGATGCAAAAGACAGCGGTCAAAATTGAAATCAGGTGGTTTTGGGGGAGGCCGCATTTATGGACCATACATAGTAGAAAATTTTGGCAGAAATGATGAGCACATCGTGCCTGATGTGGAGGCTAATGCTGAGAAAGATGAACATTCACATGCTGTGGAGGCTGATTCTATGAAAAATGCAGTTGCACAATCCAACAGTCCTGCTCAAGCAACGACTAGAGATCTTGTGCAAGAATATGCTCAAAAGCTGATTGATGACTCCAAGCGAATGGCAGAGACAATGTCCTCATTAATCAAAAATGTGCGAGGTGTGCCACAGTACATGATGGACAACCTCTTCTTCAAGAAATCATATGAAACAGCTCAACAACTTTTGATCAAGAAACAGCTAAGTCCAATGTCTCAGGCATCAAATACTCAGACCCAGCCACAAGCAACACTAGACGATGATGAGTTCTGGAATAATCCAGAACGAATATCAGCAATTGAAGAGATTGAGAGGGCTTTGGCAAAGCATGCAGAGCTTGAGAAGATATGTGCTGATGAAGCTCCAACATTCAGTCTGGGGATAAATGATGATGCATGGGCTGGGGTATTGAAGGTTACATAAGAAATTTCTGTGGGGAATGTGTTGGATGAAGAAGCAACTCCAACTGATACATTTGATGAAGAAATCCTGGAGGAAGCAGTTCACAAGGTATAGAAAAAATATTGTCATTAGACCTCTGTTTTTAGCATTGGTATTAGAAAAGATTAGCATATAGCGCTTAAGTTTTAGCAACAAATAATTCATTTTACTATCAGAAACATTTTAGTGTGGAATTATAAATAGTTATGTTTCTAATATACATAAAAAACTAATTGCAGACAGAAATAGACCATCTTAATTCAAAGACATCAAAGCCAGATGAGGGTGATGGGGCATCAAAGGCAAAAAATGTTCCGGATAACACTGAGGTGTGATATACCTATTGAAGTAACATTCAGCATCTTGATTATACTTTACAAAAAGTAAAAATTATTAAATGTTATTTTTTCAAATTAGATGATACAGACTCTAGCAACCCGGATGGAAGCAAAAACTAGAGAGCAGAAGAAACCAACAGACAAGCTGACGTCACCATAGATGATCAGAGTTTTTGATGTCAAGGAACACCTTAACAGGCAGCAACATGAGATATTTTACTGGGTGATACAGAATGATTCAAAGGACAGATATGTAACTCATGCTATTCAAAATATTGCATAAAAAATCATATTGTATACTTGTATATGACTGTCTTTCTATTTATATCAAATTATCAGTGAACAAGTCTTGTATGATGACACACGAGTCCGCATTGGACGGATTGATATGATGATCATGGCTCCAAATGAATACATTAGTTCATCTGTTCTGGATTTTTGGAGCACCCTACTAAATCAAAATGAAAAGATGCAAGACTCGTCCTCTAAACAAAGATTTTTCTTCACCACACAGCCATGCGTAAGTGTATACATAAAAAGAACTCCATAAAAAATGCTTAAACTGCACTCAATATAATTAAAAAATGTTCTTCTTACAGAGCTTCACTGTAGTTGATGCACTATCGACGTGGGATTCTTCCAAAAGATGTAGTTTCTTCATCAACAAGATACGATATGAGATCGAATCATGTCCATGGGTATCTATGAACGATATTGATCTGGTACACAAGATTATCATTTACTCATGTTAACATTGTTAACACCCATTTACATATTACACTATTAATGCTAATATTAAGTTTGTTTAACATGTGAGAATTATAACACATGTTTTGGTTTTTTAGCAGTACATAGTCCATTATTAGCATTGATATGCTGTTTGTTTAGCATTTGTAGTTTTATATTAGCAATACATATCTATATCAAAGTCACTTCTTCATTATTAACAACTCATGTTAACCATATGTGTAGTTTTTCTTTCCCATTTGCCATTCAAGTCACTTCTTCTTTATCTCCATTAATGTGAGTAACTTCAATGTTGACATTATTGACAACTCAAGCTCACGGGATATTGACAAGGATGGAATTAAGCTCAAGTATAGCGACATCGTAGACAACCTGGTAATATATGAGTGTCTCGCTAATTATTTTTCTCACTATCTATAGCAATTAAAAGAACTAATTTTTAAAAACACATGCAGGTAAACTTTTTCACTGAGTTCCTTGAAAGTGCTGGACTTGAACATAAATCACAAGGAATGAAGGAAAATCATCAGATTACCAAATTGAAGATGCCAAGGAGAGATGCAAAGAACAAGGTTGATTGTGGCATCTATGTTATGAGACACATGGAGACGTACAGAGGGGGTAATTTGAAACACTGGACCAGTGGTCTGAAGAAAGTGAATGAAAGGCAGATGAAGTTTTTAAGAGCAAAATACTGTGTTGCAATCATAACTGCAGACAATAGCATACTCAAAGATTAACATCTGAAATCAGCAAATCTGTACTACAGACAATCATGTTCAGATGGCGAAATTGTTGTCGACCCAACAAAAATGAAAAAAGTGAATTGACATGTTGGATAATTGTTTTAAATTGATGTAATATCTCAAACAAATTACATAACATTTTGTATTCCATATGATAATTGTGATAATTGTTTCTGAAATCATTTTGTAATGTTGAATTGTAGCAGGTTATTCTACTTAATCAATTTGTAATGTTGAATTGCAGCAGGTTAATCATTTTGTAATGTTTCTAATTTTTCAACAGTTTTATACGAGCATTTAACACTAGTATTTTTAATTTTAGCACTTATAATTCCTTTTTTAGCATTGGTATTAACATATAAAACTAATCGGCTTGTCTAATTAATATTTCTATTTGCAATTCTGAGTTTTCAACAGTTTTATACGACCATTTAGTACTGGTATTTTGAGTTTTAGCACTTACAATTCCTTTTTGGTATTAACATATAAGACTAACATGTTACTCTACTTAATATTTAGATTTACAATTATGATTTTGCAGCAGTTTTATACGAGCATTTAACACTGGTATTTTGAGTTTTAGCACTTACAAATCCTTTTTTAGCACTTGTATTAACATATAAGACTACCAGGTTTGTCTAATTAATATTTAGATTTACAATTCTGAGTTTTCAACAATTTTATTAGACATTTAGCACTAGTATTTTGTATTTTAGCACTTGTCATTCCTTTTGTAGCACTCGTATCAACATATAACACTAATAGGTTAGTCTACTTATTATCTAGATTTGCAATTCTGAATTTTTAGCACTTTTATACCAGAATTTTAGCACTGGTAGTTTTAGTTTTAGCACTTAAGTTTCCTTATTTAGCACTGGTGTTACAAACTATATTAGCAGTATGTACACACCTGCTAGAAATATTAAAATTTTTATTAGCAATGCAAAACAAGAATATCAGCTATGCCTATTAGCATTACATGAAAGAATATTACTATCATTAATAAAAAATTGGTATGAAAAAGTACAAAAAAATGTATCTACTTCTTCCCACAGTTCCTAGAATCATGATTGCATTTCTTCCCACACTTCTTGCAGGTCCTTAAAGGTTTCTTTTTGCGTTCAGCTCTCGTCTCTTCTTTTGATTTTATACTACTTCCACTACCTTTAGTCTTCACAAGGTCAGGTGGATGCACCTCAACTTCACTAGGTGCACACAATCCATAAAAATCTGAAAATAATCTACTTTTCTTTGACATAGTATCGTCTTCAATATCATCAGATAAAAACTCATCTCTTAACTCGCGTATACTTTGCAACAACAAAGACATCTTTGCAGTGTCACCTTCAGCAACAGAAAGACCGGCATAAAACTCAGAAATTAATTGGTTCATAACAATTTTGTTCTCCTCCAATAAAAAACAACGATCACCCAACAATGCACTTGCTTCATTAATGAGTGAAGACTTCATCCAATGAGACACAATGTATTTAGCATGAATTGACTCCAATTTCAAATCTTTAAATAGAGTGAATATGTGGCAGCACAACATCCCATCCCTCACAAATTTCAAACAATTGCATATAGTAGAATCATCAACCTTGTTGTGAACAACCTTATTTGTAGCACCAAAACCATCCTTCACTTCTAGCACCACCACTGAATCATTTTCTGAAATATTACAAACATAACAAACATAACATGTATCTTCAATTTCCTTCTGAACCTCATAAAACTTATTCCTAGTATAAACAGTGGTAGCATGATTCTTAAATGCAAATGGGGTCTTCAACTGTTGTATTAATGACCCATCAACGTTGTCCAAGTAGGCATCTGCATGTCTCTGTGAATCAAGTGCACTATCAAAGTTCATTAGAAACTCAACGAGATTTGACTTTGATTTAAGAAACCTGGAATAAAAACTGTTCACACTCTCTGAAATTGAGGTAGTCCTGCACAGCCCACTCATCGGTAAATCTCTAAAATATGCAGGCACCCAATCTTCACAGATATCATATAATGTCTTGAACCAACTATTGTCTGCCAATCCAAATTCCACCATAATTTCATTCCATATCACCTCAAAATCTATGATATGTATACAATCAGACAACACAATACTATTTAACCTCTTCCTGAATGTCTCGTTCTGGAACTTTAAACATGATATGCCACATACACAATCGATGTCTGGTATTAGGTAGTACCTGTCTTACAGCAACCTTCAATCCAAGGTCCTGATCAGTAATTATTAGACTATGAGAACCACCTATATAGTCCTTGAATTTCTGAAGAACCCAGGAATAACATTCAGCATCCTCACTTGATATTAAAGCAGCCCAAAGGTCACAAGTTTCCCATGATTGTCCTTTCCAGTGAAGGGTGCAAAAATCATTGAATACCTGCAACCATGTAAAAATTCACAAATCTCTGTTGTTATAATATCTTTCTCATTGTAAATAAAAGACTACAAATACTAACACTATCACCTACCAAAATATTCAAACATCAACTAACAGTGCTAAAAAGAAAATAGAAGTGCTAAAATATAAACTACCAGTGCTAAAACAGCAGAATGCAAATGCTAAAACTAATAGAACGACAAGTCTAAATAATAAGCAGACTAACCTGTTAGTCCTATATGTTGCATCAAATGACACAACATCCCCGAATAGCGAAAAGTTCCTTCTTGATATAGGATCGGCCCAAAAAAGACATCTCAACTGATCATTCTTGTTAACTTCATAATTAAATGTAAAAGCAGAGCAGAGTTCATGCATTTTGGCCATTTTATCCAACATCATTTGCACATCTACAGCCACAACATATGCCTTGAGATCTCGATTGAAGTTTTTGATATCAACTGTTGTACATCCTATATTCGAATATCCACCAACAACTTCTTTAAATAATCTAAATGTTGTCATAGGTCCAATGTTTACCCTTGCGCAGTTTAGAATAAACCTTTGATGTGAAGGATCTATATTTCTATTCAGATTCATAAACTCTTTGTGTGTATCCATAACAAGAGAGTGTGAATGTCTTTCTTCAAATAGTCCAACACTGTACCCATCACACCCAATATACTTCAACCCCATCCTAGCCATACAGCAATTTCTCTTAGACACACAACGTCTCTTTTTCTTTGATGTTTCACCAAAATCAACAGATGTGTTCTTAACTCCCTCGCGGTTGCACAGAACATACTTCCAAATTATAGTACCATCTTTAGACCTCTTTGCAGTAGACAGACGAGTATCAAATCCACATGATGAGGCATACACCTTGTAAAAGGTTATACCATCATCTAAAGTAGAGAAAATCTTGCCCAATGTAGGCTTCAAAGATGGTTCACATTCAGGTGTGTAAAATTCAGAAAACAGGGGTGGAATCTCCAAAGTGGAAGAAACACAATCTGCACATTAATCAATATATAACTAATCACGTTAATGCGTAAAAAATATCATGCTAAAATTGTTCACAGTAGTGCTAAAAACAGGTTACAACATTGCTAAACTTTGTCATACTTGTGCTAAAGTATCTCCTGACAACATGTTTTTATAATACTCATTTATTTTTACAATGCTAATAACTAGTTTCGTAATGCTAAAAATAACGTCTCCATTGCTAATAAGATATGTTTTAATGCTAGCAAATATGTAGAGATCCACGCACATAATAATTACAGCAATGCTAAAACTAATTACATTAGTGCTAAAACCAGTAACAGTATTGTTAATGTTGAGTTCATCGTGCAAAACATAATCTGTAGAACTAAAAATACATGTTGATCGTCAAAAATAAAAGTTCAACTTAATCAGCTTTATCAACATTATTGAACAAATCTAAAATAAAACTGATAAAAAAATCGCAGCAAAAATACAACAAAAATATTTTTACCCAGCATCTTCATCCAAGAATAACGAACAACAAAAACCCCAGGAAAAATCACATGAACAACGATTAAGATGAATAGATTTCGAAGAGAATCGACTGGAATCTGGATTACATAAACACAGACAAAATTGCGTGAAAAAGGAAATAAAATTCGAATAGAAAACGGATTATGAAGGAAAGAGATTTCATTCCAAAAATAATAGAATTGCTAAATTACAGAAATAACCCCAGTTCGTTAAAAAGTTGATGATATTATGAGATTGCCACCGCATTTTTTTTAATTTGGTAGCATATCCAGACTGTCCAAATATACCAGATCTATGACTTAGATTGGTTCTCTATTCTCACAAGGGGGTGTAGTTCTCACTTGATCATCCAATCTCTCTCTCTCTCTCTCTCTCTCTCTCTCTCTCTCTCTCTATATATATATATATATATATATATATGGTTCAAATAGGGACTAAGTATTGGTGTGAGAAATAGGAACAAATTTCAGCCCTTAGATGCATATATATTAACGGTTGTGATTAATAATTTAGTAAATTATTTATTCCCTTAATTTGGGGAGGTTTGACCGTGTATAATGGGATGAAGGGTATTTATGATATTTTACAAAGCAAATCATACTACTTATTTATTTCCATATCATAAAAGATTGTATCTTCCATATGTGGTGGTTATTTTTTAGGTAATCATCCCACTACTCACACAATTCTACTACCCACCCATTTATTCCAGCATTTTTTTCGCTTTTCAAATCGATGTAACTCACCCATTTATTTCAGCTTTTATTCTTCTTCAATCTGACGAATTCTTGTTTTTCTAGAACAAGAATGTTTTTCCGTAGTTTATGCAAGCTTATTCTTCCATCGATTTCATTTAAATTCATTTTTACCCATTGATTAATCCCAATCATATTTACTCATTGATTTCATCTCAGTGTATTAGTTGATATAGACCAGAACATGTACTTTCAATCGATTATGTCAACGGTTTCAATAGATACTTCAGGTTTTTGTAATATTCACCAATCATGTGTTTGAGTTAATTTGTCGTTTGAAAGTCGGCATGGTGCTCTCGTGATTTTTTTGTATTCGTGGTGTTTCAATCGAGTTATTTATGTAATTGACGACTCTCATCGTTTTCACTATACGAACCGATCACATGCACTTACTTTGTAATATATAAGCATTGAAAATATTATATATAAGCAACATGGTAGCCTTACGATGTGTGTATGTGGTTGTTCATTACATGCCAAGCATTTCGTTTATACTATGCAAGCATTGAAAATAATATATTTAAGCAATGTGTTTTTCTTTTATGCCGCAATTGTACAATTATGTATGTGCCGGTAGCAATAATGTATTCATCTTTTATGCAGTAATTGTATTATTATAGTAGACAATAAATTTATTTTGTATGATATCATTTATTATGAAGTTTATAGTTATTTGAATTTGGTTGAAATGAACTTTGAAAATTTTCATTATACATCATTAACTAAATACAAGTTTTAGCAGCAACATAACCTATCCAAAATATTAAGAAATGCAATTCAAATATGGATTTCATATTATATTTGTACAAGTCACCATATATATGTATTGTCATTATTTAGTTCTTCCCAAAACATGGATACAATGTGAAAAAATTGTCCAAATAAAGCATTAAACTGTAAAATACAAAGCATTAAGTACATACAATTTTTTAGCAGTAACATAACTTATACAAAGCACTAAAAAATACAATCCGAATCAAGATTTTTCATCATATTTGTACAAGGCACCATATATGTATATATGTGTATTGATATAATTTAGTTTTCCTAAAACATGAAACCCGTGTGAAAAACATTGTTAATATAAAACATTAAATTGTAAAATATAAAGCACTAACAAATACAATTAACATATATGTAACAAATGGATTCTTAATAACCTTAAAACCATTGTTCGGAATATCAATGATATGATTAAAAAAAAGCTTAAACCACTAATATCTATCATAAATAAAATACACTCCATAATTTCATACTTAGCAATACACATCACCCTTCAAAATATCACTAACACTCGGTTGTTTTTTTCCTACAGATGGTTGTAAAAAAAGACCTCACATTATTTGGAATATCGCCTAAAATGGATGTTCAATTCTGATGTTAGTATAGATGCACAATACTTAATGCGAAAATGCTTCATTCTTGCAATATTTTCCTTTTGGAGATTGCAATTCCAAGACTTGATGAATTGACCCACGCATATATTCATGTGCCGCATAACATACACACCACAATCATTATTATTTTCACCATCCCTCCAAATCATTTCTAGCCTCGCCATGCATGCTCATTTTATTGCCGTTGATTTCTTCTTCAACCCATCCTCGTCTATGTAATCACCAAACACATTTTGCTGCAACATGTGATAATGAATACAATTAATTAAATCAAAAAAAGCACCAAGGGATGTTTTTAAAGCATTGATTCTAACCTAACACTGATTCAATTTATCAAAAGCATCAATTTAGTGATTATAAAGCACCAACAGTTACATGAGCAAATTATAAATAAATTAGATGAATACCAGTACAAAAGGCGCTACTCCATACTTGGGCCTAAAATCTATTCCCTCGCACTTGTCTGAATTGTCAATCAACAATGCATCACTCTTTCTAATGTCAAAGCATCATACGTACCGATAGCATTATCATTTAGCACTTACTATCTTAATCTTTAGCATCTCACTATACAACAAACACACATATAAAGAAGACTTGAATCAACCGATTCAAAGTATTAACAGGTATAAAACAACCAAAACTTGTTCAATTACAAAGCTACAACACGCTCACTGATAACATTATCATTTAGCACTTACTATATTAATCTTTAGCATCTCACCATACAACAAACACACATATTGATTAAATTTTTTGCATAGAACGATATTTAACATCAAAATATATGATCACTAGCATCAAAAGTTCATCTCAAATGATGCATCATTCTACATTTTTGGACAATAAACTCAACAATCTAATATGAAAAAATTCCAAAAATTTTCAAAGGTTGCCCGAATAAAACTCTCGCTTATAATATTATGAACAAGCATTGACAAATGCATATAAAAAATCCAACTATCAAATTTGTTACCAAGTTTTGGTCGTGTTATCGTTGTTTGTGTTAAAACCCTTATATTATTTAGTTGTATGGTGCTGCAGCCGCTCAAAGCCCAGAACCGCCATTTGAGAATTGCCCACCACTGTCGACTCCAGATACGAAACCACCAGATACAGTCACCAAACCACCAATTGTCGTCGCCGGTTGTTCACCCTCGTTTATTCACCATTGTTGCCACCACAGCCCACCATCGCCGTGTTTTTAGGATGCTAGGTTTTTGGAGTGAATCGCCACTCTCTATTTGTTAGATTGGTACTATGCTTCGGTTTTTTTGGTTCAAATTTGGGAGGTTTCGTTTTGGGATATATATAAAAATCATGTAGAGCCGTATCTATTTTGCTGGATAAATCCATATGAATTTAAGCATCAAAATTACACAATTACCCTTATTTGACTAATTAAGTTGATGATATTTGATATATTCTATTTTCCACCAATTTAATCTCAACCATCAATCTTCAATATTTGTAAGGCTGAGATTTTTCCCTATTTCTCACATAGAGGATAATCCCTATTATAACGAACCCCTATATATAGAATGGATCAAATAAGACTTTTTTTCATAGTGTAAGAATTATGACCACGTCTTCACCATCCAATTTAGTGAAAAAGATATATGGTGACACTTTCATAATAAGAAAAAAAATAAAGGAATGGGAGTTATTTATGTCTAAACTTTTAAAATTGATGATGTCAGCAATTGAAAAAAATCTTAAAAACTTTAAACGATCATAACTTACTTGTCTTTAATCTAATGCATGCAAAAAACATATCAAATTAAAGCTCTCTTCGTGATCTTTCATGATACATATTTAGATGAAAAAATATGAATGCAAAATACAAAAGATAATTTTTTATGCATACCTAGGTTGTAAATATTTTCGTTAGCTTATAATAATGATCCATCAACATTATGATAATGTATGCTAACATAATATATTTACTGTGCTAATGAAGAATTATCATAATGCTAGCATAGTACATATTTATTAAGGTTTATTCAATCTCAATTATGATTTATTTAATCTCAATTTGGATTTATTCCATCTCAATTATGGTTTATGCTATCTAATTATGATTAATAATTATTTTTTTCTGAATTTGATATTTCTTTTTCAGTTCCTAATTTATTATTAGGATTTATGCATCTAATTATAATTTATAATATATGTTGCTGAAATTGTGGAGTGTGCTTCTTCATTAAAGCAAAGATTGTGGTGGTTGCTGAAATTGTGCAGGAGAGTTCTTCTGTCTTCACCGGGAAAGAGAAAAAGGAAGAGCGAAGAAAAAAAGGATAAGAGAGAGGAGGATGTTTTATTTAAAATTAAAAAAAATTGAAAATGATAAAAAAAAATATTAATTGAAGGGTATTTTGGTAAAAATGGATAAAATAAATAATTTTAAAAATATGTGGCTAAAAAAAGTTTCTTAAAATTTGAAATTGCTAGATTCCCATATTGACTCTAATAATAAATATCAAAAGTAGACTTACACAATGATTAAAGTGTGAGGACCAAATGTGTCATAAGGGTGTTTGAGACATTTACACTCTGAATTGACCAAATAACTCCATATTGTTATATCTTGTTTTTATTTCTCAATCGCTATTTACTTTTGCCTATATTTATAGCTTTAGGCTTTATAATATAATATTTTGATTATAGCAGTTTATTAATTATTTATGTAATTATTTGAAATATGTTATATTATAATATAATATGTATGTGTATTCAAAGAATTATTTTTTTATCAATTATCAACTTAATTTTTTATATTCAAAATAATAATTGTCTGATAGAAAAAAAAATAGTTGAACAAAAGAAATGGTATTAACTAGAATAAATTTATAAAATGCAAATACTCCTCTACATAAGATGTACATCAGACGGTCAACGCGTTGATCGGATCAACACATGTTGACTCGGTCAAAGAGTTGACCAAAAAAATCATGAAAACGGAATAAATTTATAAAATGCAAATACTCCTCTACATAAGATGTACATCAGACGGTCAACGCGTTGATCGGATCAACACATGTTGACTCGGTCAAAGCGTTGACCAAAAAAATCATGAAAACGGGTGATACTTTTTAGGGATACAACTGATACTTTTTTTTTAATTTTGAATGATACTTTTTAGTGTTTCGATTGATACTAATCTTAACAGTTTTTTCTTTATTTTTTTTCTGGCCAATACTTTTTATTGATACAAATGATACTTTTGGGCCTTTGAAATGATATTTTTCAGTATTATGAATGATATTAATTTTAACGGATTTTTTGGTCAAAGCATTGACCAGGTCAACGGGTCAACACGCGTTGACCCGATCAACGTGTTGACCGTCTGATGTACATCTTATGTATAAGAAACTTGCCCTTTATAAAATGCGAAAGCATGAGGTTTAGATAAAAAATGTAATAATTGCAATCAATCATCACATTTAATCAAATAATGAATTAGGTCTTGATGAGATGATCTAGTGATGGAGTGGGGTTATTTGAAGATAATAATCTTTTCAATATCATCAGGTGGGGTGTGTCAGTGAAATAAAAAAATAAAAAAAAATCAAATAATGAATTAGAATCTTGATTCTCTTTACTATATTGGTATTTCTAAAAGCCCCACCAAAATTTCTTTATACACCACAAAAATAATAATAATGTAGAAATAATTAATTTTGAGATTGCTAAAATATCCTTTTTTCACTTCAATATACTACAATTTTTGCTTTACACACCACAAAAATTAAATGATATATTAAATTAAAAAATACAAAAATAAAATGATTTTATTTTCATTCCAACATTCAATCTAAACGTCGACATAAAATTGTAAGGGTTTTACGAACTTTCAATTTGAGCACATTGGGATTAAATCAACCATGGAGGGTAGAAATAACGAAGAAACAAGTAATGTAAGTGATTTCCTACTGTTTACACCGATTTTTTTTATTTTTTCGTGAGTTCCATCATTTTTGGATATTCAAATCATCAAAAGTTGTTCACAAATAACAGTTCGAATGTTACGAAAGAAATTCAAAAACATATGTCTAAATCCTAATAAAAGGTTCACAAACAAGTTTACGAACTAACTTATTTAGGTTCAGAAACATATTTTTGAATATAAAGTAATGGACAAAGAAACATGTTTATGAACCTAGTGGTTTATGTTCAGAAACATTTGTATGAACTCAATTCTTTATATTCAGAAATATGTTTAGGAAACCTCTGCTTTATCTTCAGAAACATGATTTTGAACATTCAAAAAATATATCTGTTTTGGGATTTCATTGTTCAAACTATGACGATACTTACATATTTTAACACTTCGTTCGAGTATGTTTTTTTTCTTGAATGAAAAATAATTAATTTCATTCATATACATTGTACTAATTATTATTTTGTTTGTTCAATTTCAGGTTTGTCTAACTCCTAGTCACCTATTTCCCCTATTACACTTCAATGGAGAAACAACTGAAGTGATTGCGCAATTAGGTGGGAAAATCTTGTCACAACATTCGATGGAAAAGCAATGTAGTATTTATATTTGGTTAATCGAAGAAATTCATTACATTGTAATAGACTATCTCTTGAACAAATTCGTTGCGTTGTAATTGACTATCTATAACATGCACCTGTTTTGATAGAAAATGACTTGCAGGTTCAAAAAACTGTAACTCACCTTTAGGTTCAAAACCTTGTTTATGAAGCACCTTTCTTAAGGTTCACAAACATGTTTATGAGTCAACCTCTTTAGGATCAAAAATATGTTTATGAACAAACTCTAGGCCGATTCAAAAACATGTTTCTGAACGACTCCTTTACTTTCAAAAACATGTTTATGAGCCAATAAAAATAATATGCACCTGTTTTGATTACACATAATAACTACAAAACATCAATAATCGCCCCATAACACTATTAATATATCAAACATGTTAAAACATTACATAATATCAAAATAGCCCCAAAACATCAAATAAAAAACCGTCATATATCTAATATCAAATTAAACCGTCATAATATCTAATAACATTAAAAAAACACATTATATCATCGTCTAAAAAGGCACCATGGACTGCGCCTGAAGAGATAAATACTCAAATGCTTCTTCCACTTGATGCATTGCTTGGTCTATTGAAAAGTGATGGTCATCTCACCGAATGGAAGATGGAATGTGTTTGTCTCTGGATGCCGCCGCTCAACAAAGGTTGTAATAAGATTTATGTTTGGGAATTTGTACGATAATTTTCTTAAATGAAGGAGTCCAGATTGTCTAATTATGGCCCTCCAAATATCACTACTTGTATCACACTTCCATTTGAGAAGTTTAACAGTAAGGCAGTAGCATTTGAGAACATCTCTTTCTCTACCCTCCCAGATTGCAGCAACTACATGTGTTTTGAAATGGATCAATACTAAGTGATCAATTGGCCCTCCCGGGAATGACGCTTTAAGCAATTCTTCTTGGACATCATTATCATTAGCTCCATCATCAGGATTATCATCTCGATCATCATTATGATCAATATTGACATTATCATCTGCTCTGTCAATAAATTGTTGATTTTCCAACTCTTCTCATACAACTCGTCCTGCTTCATAACGTTCAAGGATGTTTTGTCTCCTTGCAGACGTTGTGGGTCTCTTCCGAGAATCTGCATATCAAATATTTATAAGTTAAGTACAATTCCAACAATAGAAAAACAATAAAATTCACCAAGACAAAAACAGCATTGTTCGAAAACATGTTTATCAACCACCTTCTATAAGTTCAAAAACATGTTTATGAATTCCATTCAAACACATGTTCATGAATCCCGTTCAAAAACATTTTTATGAAACACGTTCTTTAAGTTCACAAACATGTTTATGAACCTCCTTATGTAAGTTCAAAAATATACTTATGAATCACCTAAGTACAATTCAAAAACATGTTTTAGAATCACACTATTTCTATTCAAAAACTTATTTATGATCCACCTATAACAGCAAATGCTACTGCAACTGTGGAATTCGAATAAATGTACTAGTCGCATATTCAAAAACATGCTAATGAACAACATTATTCATATTCAAGAACTTATTTATGAACCTACAACCTACAATTCAAAAAGAACAGCTCGATTACGAAGATTGAACAGCTGAATTCATGAACCACATCTAGAGGACAAACATGGAGATTATGATTCAAACTAAAATTCATTATATTTCATATTTGAAACATATTACTGATATTTAAACTAACAAATTGACACAAAATTCACATAAAATCCAAAACTTATATAAAACCCTAACAATCATGAAGAGAATGAAAATACTTACAGACTCGTTCCATTGGCTCCATAGCTCACGGGGTTTTTGACTATTTTGAAGATTGAAATTCGATGCTTCTTGATTCATTTCGATTTTGCTCCCTGTTCTTCACGTTCAATTTGATGTTTGCGACCGAGAGTATAATGGAAGAGAGACGAGAGATGTAGAATTTTGGGGATCTATTTTATTTTTGTTTTAAATTTAACTTAAATTCTAAATTTTAAATTTTTTTAAATTAAAGGATATAATGATATTTTTGTGTGGTATATAAAGGAAAAATGAAAAAAAAAACAATAATTTTTGTGGTGTGAAAAGGAAATTGGGCGTGTAAAAATTTTGGTGGGCATGTAGAAACACACTTTGTATATTGCTAACACATACAATCTTCTCAAACTGGATTTTACTCCTAAGACTATCCACAGCAACAATCTGTACAATCGATTGTAGAATAAGACAAAAAAAATGATAATAATAAAAAATTCAAAAGTTGCTCACCTCATGCGATCGATTGCAAATTCGGTTGGATGACCAACCGAGCGATCAACCAATCTCTTTAAAATTTTATTGCCATATGTCAACATATGATTAGTCAATTATATTTTTATTGGATAAAATTTAATATTGTTATTATTTTAGATAACAATGTATTAAAAAAATATAAAAATTATATCATAATTCATATTTTTTTTCTATAAAATGAGCTCATTTTTTACATATTTTGAATCATATTAAAAAACATCTTTTCTCACTCATTTTCTCTCATTTGAAATTATGGATCCAAATGATCCAAATTATTTTTCAAATTCCCAAATTCCAAACTCCCAAAATTATCAATATTATCAAAACTTACATTTTTCTCCGAATCTCAACCAAAATCCAATTTCTGAAGAAGTCCAACCATCACAAAATATCTCCCCTAATTTATTTCAAGATGTGCAACAACCATCCACACATCGAAAGACACCAAAAAATATTTGGTCTGTGAAAGAAGATGTTCTAATGCAAGCATGGTGTTTCGTTAGTGAAGATGAGGTTCGTGGAAAAAATCAAAAGAGTGCCTCTATATGGGGAAATGTGCACAAAATTTTCCATCAATATCGAGCAGAAAATCCAAAACAACAACTCGGTGATAGAAATAAAGATTCAATAAAAGGTCGTTATCAACGACTGAATGCGAACGCGATGAAGTGGGTTGGCGCTTGCAAAGAAGCACATCATCGGAAATGAAGTGGAATGAGCCAAACAGATATTGATAAAGAAGCTCATGCCATTTATGAAGAAGGCGGTTGCAAATTTCAAGATTTGGTTGTATTTAATGAAGTCATGGTTAAACATGAAAAGTGGGCATTAAATCTACATCATGATGCAACACGTTGGCGTTCTGAAGACGATCAAGGTAATGAAGAGAGCGGGTGCAGCTCAAAAAGATCAAGAACTAGCGAGGATGGAGAATATTCACAAATTCCAGAAGCTATAGAAACTCCAAGTAGTGGCCGCTCAGAGATTCCCCGTCCTACAGGCAGAGATAAGGCGAAGAAAAAAGGAAAAGGTAAGGCATCACAATCTATATCTACTAATGAAGTTGCTGAAGAGATTCGTGCATTGAGACTAACTAGAGAGAGTGAAGTTGAAGTAATGAACAAATTAGGAACTGCGAGACTCGATTTGGAGAATCGAAAACTAGAAAGAAAGTCATTAAAATCAAAAGAAATGATGTTGAATACATTGTTGGCCAAAGAACATTTAACTCCAGCAGACGAAGAATTGAAACGCCGATTGTTGGCAATTGTTTTTGGCGATTGATTGTAGTTTATTTTCATGTTATTTAATTATTATGATTTGTATGTTTAAATTTCAATCAATGAAAAAGATGACAAATTTCTGTGCCATCAATTAATAATCGTAAATTATGAATTCTGCACAAGTTGGCATTCTGAATTTCTACATTAAGATGACAAACTATATAACACAAGTTGGTATTCTGAATTTATATAGTTTCAAGATTTATAAAGTAGATAAGTATTTTTGGTACTATTCTCTTCAAATTTCTGCACAAATTGGTATTTTGGTACTATTCTCTTGAATAGACTATAGAGTAGATAAGTATTTTTGGTACTATTCTCTTCAAATTTTTGCACAAGTTGTTTGGTACTATTCTCTTGAATAGACTATAGAGTAGATATAAGTATTGGATTTTGTGCCATGATATTGGTACTATTCTCTTGAATAGACTATAGAGTAGATAAGTATTGGATTTTGTGCCATGATGTATGTATTTATGTATGTTTGTCCCCAAAAGATCAAGACATGAAATCCATGCTTGGATCTTTGTTAGTACTATCCACTACTTTTTCTCCACTCATCACACGCATTCACTATTTTTTCTCCACTTATCACATGCATTCACTACTTTGGATTCCACTCATGCATTATTTCACTACTTTTAATTCCACTTGCATGTGCAAAGTCTCTTCTTTTCTATTTATTCACTACTTTGAATTATTTCACAATATCCACTCTACTTCACATATTTTGTTATCCACTTAAGAAAATGTCTCATAGTGAAAATTCATCACCAAATTCAAATTCAAGTGATAGAGCTTTCAGCTTTACTGATCTTGATGCTTGGGAAGAACGAGTTTCTCAACAAAATCGTCACATTGATCGTATCATCGAGAAGGTGGTATATGCAAACCATACTATGTATATTGAAGATCACACTCCTAGATCCAGGAGAAGATACTGTAACAGAGCACGTGAGATTGGCGAAGAGTGCTTGATGAACGATTACTTTGTGGAAAGGCCGATATATTCTCCTCAACTCTTCCGGCGTAGATTTCGCATGCAGAAAATGGTATTTCTATGTATAGTAGAGGCTGTTACTGCCAATGACGAATACTTTCAACAAAGACCTGATGCCACAAGTAGACAAGGTCTTTCACCATTGCAAAAATGTACTGCAGCCATAAGAGTGTTGGCATATGGAACATCATCTGATGTCGTTGATGAATATTTGCGAATAAGTGAATCTGTGACAAGAGATTCTCTTACAAAATTCGTAGATGGCATCATATCTTGTTTTGGAGACATCTATCTCAGAAGGCCGAATGCACAGGATTTAGCTAGACTACTTCATGTTGGGGAACAACGTGGGTTTCCAGGCATGATTGGTAGTATAGACTGCATGCATTGGGAATAGAAAAATTGTCTGACTGCATGGGCTGGACAATATGCAGGGAGAAGCGGAAGACCAACAATAATTTTGGAAGCTGTTCCATCATATGACCTTTGGATATGGCATGCTTTCTTTGGAACACCAGGTACCTGCAATGATATTAATGTACTTCATCGATCTCCAATTTTTAGTGATGTTCTGGAAGGTCGTGCTCCAGAGGCTAATTTTGTTGTGAATGGTCGGAATTATGATAGAGCATATTATCTCACTGATGGTATTTATCCTTCATGGGCTGCATTTGTCAAGTCAATTTCTTCTCCATCAATTCAAAAGCACAAGTTGTTTGCACAACAACAAGAGGCTGTTAGAAAAGATGTTGAACAAGCATTTGGAGTTCTACAAGCTCGTTTTGCATTTCTTCGACATTCTTGTCTTGTTTGGGATAAAAATTTGATGGGAAGAATTATGATGGCTTGTATCATCATGCACAATATGATAGTAGAAGATGAACGAGACACATATCAAAACTATTATGATCCAACGGAATTTTTCATGGATGGTGCGCAACAAGATGACTCTCAATCTTTTCAATACTCGACAGAACGCATTGCGAGTTTGTCCTCTTATATGACTAATAGGGCACAACTTCGCAATAGAGATGCTCATGTGGCGCTTAAAAATGATTTAATTGAGCATATATGGCGAAAATTCGGCACTAGTAATTAAATATGTAGTTTACACCTTGTTGGATTGTAATGTCTTTTGTTTGTCTTTTTAATATTTGTATTTCATCTATTGTAATATTTGCATTATAATTGAGTTTATTGTTTAATTTAAGTGTAGTAGGAATATATTATTATTATTATTGTAATTAATTATTTAAAATATAAAATAATTTAATAACTTTAAAATATGATAAAAAAAATAATTATTATTAATAGATATTAATAAAGAATCAAATAAAATATTTATTTTTGGATTGGGGAGGATTGTTGATAAAGTTGAAAGATTGTGGTTTTAAATTGTTGAGTTGATTGTGTAGGTGGAGCAGAAAGAAACGATTATTTTATTGATAGATTTGAGTCGGTGGAGATTGTGAACGGGTAGTCTAACTTGTGATTTCTCTTGTTTTCCTTTTTCTTGGATGATTCTAATCTACTGATTGTTGCTGCTTCATTTAGTTCCTAATTAACGTTGACGATGGAATGTTGTAGGAAATTTCTTGAATTTAGTTAGTTAGGGCAATTCGATCGGAAATGGCGGAACGCCGGCGACTAATCCTTCGAAATTTCCTCTCACCCGGAATCTGCAAGGTTCCTCCACACTGCTATTCCTCTATTGTGTATATATATATATACACACACACATACACCATCTAATCTGAATGAAAACTTTGTGATTATAGGAATTGGAGTTCATACATAAAAGCTGTTGCACAGTTGGGTACAGACCCAATGTCTTCTCCACCACTCTCTCTCATCTTATTGCCACCAACTCTCCACATCTCATCATGCCCTTCGTCCCCATTCGAGGTATGCATGTATACAGACACTCCATGTATCTCTTATTTAATCATTTCTCTGTTTCTCAAGTAGCCAAAAAAGAAAAAGAAAAAAAGAAAAAAAAAAGAGAATTTTTATTTGCACTTATTTGTAGAGAGGTTGAAGGAGAAAGTGGAGGAGTATTTTGGATGTGAGTACGAATTGTTTGTGGAGTTCACTGGACTCATTAGGTATATTTACTATGTTATGTGAATAGTTAGCTATCTCTGCCAATGATTACTCAAATTTCATGTGTGTGTGCTTATTTTTTCTTATTTTGAGCTTGCATTTTTTCTGTCTTGTGCTAGTGAAATCAGAGTTGTTATCACCTAAGAACACCATGCCTAGATTATATAGATGGCTCCATCTAATTGTTGCTTCCATCTTGATAAATCAGCTGCCAACATTTTGGCATCTGTAGTAGTAACTAGACTATCAGGAGATTGATTTCTCTTAATGCCATTTACATGTCAGCTGGTGCAAGGGAGCTAGCATTGGATGGCACAGTGATGACAACAGAGATCATCTCAAACAAAGGGATTTTTCGGTGTGTTTGCTTGTTATAATGTTTCTGTTCTTCATTTAGTTTTCTCGGGTTTCTTATGTTTCACATTTGTTTTGTTTCATTTCTTAATTTTTCTTTTTTGTGCATATATATATATATATAATTCAACTTTCATTTTGGTTTTTATTTTGATAGTTTAGTTTATTTTGAGTTTGGAAATTGTTTTTAGTCTGAACATCTCAAGAGAAATACTTATTGATATTAAATCACACCCACAATGTTATCAAATATTTAAAGGTACTTCTTGACCATGAAAAAGGTCACAAAATGTTAGGAAGTACAGATAAATTAGATCAGTTGCCTTTTTTGGTGATATGATTTTATGTCCTAAAACTCACAGAAGGAAATGTTGGGTAAATGGCGTAGTCTTGCCGGAATGTTTGGTAATTGCAAATAAAAGGATATATAGTTGATGATACTGTAATACTCTTGACATGGAGGCCATTGTGAGTACGTCAATGCTTCATCCCTGACTTTTATCAATCATGTTTGAACCCATTGCTTTACCTTTGTGAATGACTGTCACTATCACCTTCTCTAAGGCAATTTGATGTTTCCCTTTTGTTTTCTTGGTCTGTGCTTTCAACATAAATATGCACTTTTGTAGTTCTTTGGTAGATAAATATTAGCTTGGATGTATTCTAAAAAAATTCACAGAATTTATTCAAAAGTGAAAATAATAAAATGTCAGTTCGTCTTCTTTTTACCTGTATTTAAAAATTATGAGATCTGTTTTAAATGTCTGTTTCAATTCTACGGTGTGGTACTCTAAAAAAATATAATAATTTGTGTGGTTGTATGACATACTCTTAAAATGAAGTAAGAATAAAGGTTACAGACTTACAGTTCACTGCCTGGTGAACTTTGTTGATGATTTTATTTTGCTCTCTGGTTGAAGGCTGTTTGTTATTTGAATAATTACGGGGTGAATTTCCATGGAGGTCTGTTTCACTTCCAGGATGGGGAACCCTCAACAATTGCACCTATGGCTGGAGTAAGTGATTATATATTAATCTACATAAATTAGGATTCATTTCTGTCACAAATATTCACTTTCCTTGATCCTCTTCTACATCTTATGGTAGGTGTTATTTCGTTGCCTCTTTTGTTGCATAAACAGGTCTGCGCTGCAGTACATTTATGCTCTTTTAATGTGGCCTTCTTGAAATTTCTGGTTTATCCTCACTGAACCATTTTTAGATTTTACTTGAGACAGTGATGCTCCAGAAGAATTGTGTTTTTAATATTTACAAAAACTACCATTGAGATTTGGCCTATTTATAGAAAATACCCAGTTAAGTTTGTACATTGCAAATACCCTACTCTCATTTGCTTATATTTATTTCAGCGTCTATTGTACAGTATATGTAAGCAAAATACAGATCTCAGAGTTAGAGGTTATTGGCAGACAGTACCTCAAAAGGGGTAACTTGTAATTCAAAACTCAATATGACTTCTTTGTAAATTGTTAAAACCTCAAGGGCTGTTTTCATAATAATCCTTTATTTTTATGTGTTTTGAATATTTCACTAGAGATTTGGATTACCATGTCAGAGTAGTGCGTGATGGGCTAATTGCACTAGCAATTATTGTATAAAACGTTTGGGGTTCCATCAACGGCAAGAAAGTAAATTTCTTTGTCCTCTTGATAGAGTCCCAGATCATACTATATGATCAAGACTTGCACACACAATGTATCTTGGTGTGAAGAAAGGTGCCTGGTCCCGTGGAGAATCGTGTCTATCTGGGTCCCATGGAGAATGGTGTCTATGATACCAGTGTACTGTATATATTTTCTTGTTGGCATAGAAGTCCATATAATCTTGCCTAAAAAATACTAAGCATTTTCTGATATAGCACTTCTATCTTGCCCAAGAATTCCTAAATATTGTTAGTATGAAACTTGTATGTTTTCAACTTATCTGGGGTTGCATTTTTACAGGATGTTGTGTTATATACAGCAGACGACAGAAATACTCATTCTGTTAGTGAGGTAGCTTCTCTATCTACTTCACTCTTTACTCTCTGAATAGATCTGATTTGTTATACAACTTCCATTATATTATATGTATACTTTGGGACTTTGGCCTTCAAATATCTAATTCCCACATTTATTTTAGGCTTGCTGCCCCTTAGTTTTGACTAAAGTCAGCCTTTCTGTCTCTCCTGTGTTTTGAACTTAATCCTGTATGAGATCAGAAGATGAATGGACTAGGTAACACTTAGAACGTGATTTTATTCCTCCATATGTCCAAAGGCCTAGTTGTAGGCTTTAGCTATTGCCGAAATAAATGCCAGACTTGGACGTACAATTTTTCAATATGGTCCATCCATTTTCCATTGATTGTTCTACTGAATCTGGTTTAGTTTTTATTAAAATTGGTTGCTGGAAAAAGGGGTAGTGGACTGGTATATGTTAATTCTGAAACTATCCGACTTTCATAAATATGATTTGTTATAGAAAAAAATTAATAAGTGTAGTGAAATATGGTTTAGCAAAACTCTCAAGCTTTACTTGATTGGAACTGCTAACAGGTTGGCTCCACTAAGGAGTAGTCTTTACTCTTTTGTTGAATCCTGGACTCTTAGAAATCCTTGGTTATTTCAAATTAATATGAGGGAAGTGGCAAAGACGTTTCTTAAGGGAACACTTACTGGTCTGCTTGCTGAAGAAGTTTGTTAATTGTTTACATTTTAGATTTTGATATTTGTCCTAGTTTACAGAATCTAGCACATAAGAAGTGAGCGTTACCTTGAATATCTTATCATTACCACACCGGTGAAGGATAAAATCTTGTTCTTGTGCATTGAAATTTAGCTCCATTGATGCTAACTTGTCCAACTTTTCAGGTTTTATTCTTTTGAGTTCATTTTAACTCTTTTCTGTACATGAACATTCATTGAAACAGATTAGTGAAGGAGAAAGAATTACCCTTGCTTTGTGGTTTAGCCGTGATGCCTCACATGATGAGGATGCTAAACTCCTAAAATATCTTTCTAGCTGTTCGCTAAGCAGTCAAATAGGCTTGATTGCGTCATGCATTCCTATGCTAGCATCAAGTAATATGTACTGGTTTCCTCCTGAAGAAGCCTCAAGTTTCCAGACTGGATTCAATATATGCTCTGCAAGATTATATGTTCTTGGATTTGATGTTTGTTTCCCTGACACTTCTGACAAAGAATGTCAATTAGCAGCAAGAGATTCATCTTCCAAAATTTTGAAATTATTGGAGGAGCCATTGTGTTTGACACGTGGAGATGAATTACTCTCAAGGGAATTTTCCAACATATTGCATGCCCTTCAGGTATCTTTTCCTGCTATATCATATTAAGACCTACGAAATGAGAATCCTGATGAAGCGTGATGTGATTGTGCTTATATATAACTCTATGTGATGAAGTCCAACAATTATCTCATTATACTGTATTCGGAGATCCTTCTAATTTGCTTTATGATCGACTTTGGTACTTGTGTATTCAAAAAAAAAAAAGATAACAAGAAGAAAATTATTCATTCAACTTGTGTCCTGGCATATGAAATTTTCTCGGGCTTCCATGTTAGCATTTTTCTACCTTTTTCCTCAAACATAGGTAGAGACTTAGGAGCTTGTTGCAACGGGCTTCCTTGTTCTGCATAGATTAACAGAGTTGTATGCAGCATCACACATTTCTCATCAGATCTAGGTCTCCAGAATGTTAACCGTAAAAACATCCTCTTCATGTCTTGTTTAAAGTGTCTTCATATCCCCAACAAGAGATGCGACCAAACTTTTTATTTTGTTTTGAAACAGGTGGTGCAGTTTTACTGTTGGAAGGTGTTGGAGTCAGAGAAAGTCGAACGAAGTGGGCCATCAATTGATGTAGTGTCTCTATCTGAATTGCAGCGGGAGAAAATCAGTTGCCTGAAAGCCGTGCTTCTGAAGGATCTTCGACTTGCAGAAACAATTGTTGGACGCGCTGACTGCAGGAGCTCGCTGAGGCCCTTCGACTTCGACAGGCTGAGCTTTTGTTCTCTAGTTTCTGACTGGGAAGCTTATTCCTTTAAGCTGCGCAATGAACTCGTTATGAGCTTGCCCTATTGGAGAACACATCAATCTATTTTCTGTGTAGCCAATCTTCACTAAAAAAATCTCTTTTAACTACTGTTTTGCTTAGGATTTGATTGAATTTACACTTCGAAATTGGCTGTAAACTTTTTGGTGAAGCAATCTCCAAATCATCTATGTTATTACCTAGCATGTGTTGATTCATAAAAGTTACATTTAAATGTTGTTTCTCTTTCGGTTCAGTTGGATTCTTTCGTTTTGAATCGCGTTTCAACTTTTATTTCAACTTCATTGTGACACATGTTTACAGATTCAGTTCATACCCGATGACATTTAGCCTTGAAATAAAAAGTAGGATGATCTAGTGGTGGAGTGATACAACTTGAAATCGAACTAAAGGTCACAATTTTAAATTCTACGTATGCCTTAAGTGTGAGTTTATCACACCTAATTGTATTAGAGCATCTCCAACATAAGAACTCTAGTATAATTCCATATCACTTTTGGGGTGGATTTCTCATGTTGATCATCAATAAAACAAAAATGACTAACTTCCTCTCCAACAAAGAAATTCAATTTAAGTTTCTATCATTTTTAGGGGTCTTAACTATTTTATCCATTTCCACTTTTCACATCCAAACTAATTGTAACACGAATTTTTGTATTTAATTCAGTAAAACACAAAATAGTATACAATTCAGATGATTTTCGTATCAAAATATCCAATTTCTATTTTTTCTCTGATTCTTCTCTTCAAAACGGTCTTTGAAATTTTCAGAGTAAATTTGTCTCTTTGATTTTCTCGGACTTGTTATTTGAACTTAGTCTTTGAAGTTTTCAGGGAAGATTTGTATCATCGATTTTCTTTAACTTGGTATTTGGACTTGATAACGTTAATTCGGAGGGCCGACGACCTTGATTCCGGATTGAACGCTGGATTTGAGGTGATTTTGACAAAGAATGACTTGAATCTTGCTATAACACCCTGGATATTGGGACTTTATAACGTCATCTGGATGGTTTCAGAACTTTGATTCCGGATCGGACATTGGATTTGAGATGACTCCGGCGAGGAACGGCTTGAATGTTGGAGAGAACTTCGTAGAGAATTTTTCTCCAACTATTTAAGCTCTTCAATTTTGATTTCCGATGTGATTTTCAACTGATATTGAGACCCCTATTTATAGTTGTAGGGAGAAAGATCTATGGCTGACGTGGCACTATCTCATTGCTATTGGAAATTTATATATATCTTTTGAAAGATATTTACTTGTTGCCAAAAACTCTTGATGTTTATCACATAATAATATCTTTATTAAATATTTTATTTAATTTTGGATTTGATATGATTCCAAAACTAAATAAATATATATAAAAATCAATAAAAATATTATATATAATATTTTATTTTTTGCTATCTACACTAATATATATATATATATATATATAATATTAAGAAAAAAATACAAATGTATGGATATATAAAGACTTGCATTAATATATTTCAGTGAATCCCAAAAAAAAAATCATTTCTAGGCAAAAATAGATAAAAATAAGGGCAATTGCACTTTAATACCAACATTTTTGACTCTTTTGAAAATATAATCCATTTTTTTTAAATTGACAAAAGAGTACCATTTTATTCAAAACCTTTGGAATTATAACATTTTATCAATTGTCGACCCGAAAATCTTACATAATTAATTATATTTTATGATTTCTATTTTTCCAGTAGTGTAAAAAAAATCATCTAGTGAAAATAATTTAAAATACAATCAATTATGTAGCATTTTCGGATAGAAAAATTAATCAATGTTAGATTTATAAAATTTTTGAAAAAGTGATTACTGTTTTGTTAATTTAAAAAGTGAGGCATTCTTTTAGAAGGAGTACAAAATATAGGTACCAAAGTGCAATTTATCCAAAATATAAGTACACTTCTACATTTCAATTACTTAGTAAAAAAGAAAAAAAAAGTACAAAGATAACATGCAAAAATGGCCACATACTTTTGTAATACTAAATTATTGAGGAGACATATTATATGCTATAATATTTGTAGCCCAAAGAATTTTAGCGGTTCACATGGGCTTATCTATATAGATTATATCTCTTACACTTTATAACTCAAAATCATGTTAATAAAAAATTATATTTAAAAGGTTCATAATAACTTCCTCCATTTAAAATGTCATTTTAAAATTTTTAGCTTGTTTCATTTTTTTTTTATTTACCATATTTTCACTCTCTTAATTTTGATCATGTATTTATTAGGGTGAGCGAGAGAGAAATCTATATTTATTAGAGAAATATATCATAATATGATTTGATATGGGATGGAGAGATAAAATATATATTTCTCAAAGTTATTATATCTTAATTATGTGGAAAATTTTAAAATGATAATTGATTTGAAATATGGTAGGGATGGCAATGCGTACGCGCAAAAATCACTAACGATAGGTTGGAGAATTATCTATTCAATAAGAGCTGGTATTCGGTGCATCAGCGCCTGAAATAGTACTATTTCAGACGGCGCGTGGGGCCATGCGCGCCCACACGCGGCGCATGGGACCCACGCGCCAGTTTTTTTTTTTTTTTTCCTGGTCGATTTTTTCTCCTTTTTTTTTTTGCATTTTTCTAGCAGGTTTTGTACGTTTTTTGTCTTTTTTATCAATTTTATTGTTCCAAAAAAATATATACCCTAAAACAATATTAGTAAACCCTAAAATTAAAATAAATTGATTTAATTTGTTTGAAATGAGTATTAAATAGAATTAATACACCCTAAAAAATACAAAATAAACCCCTAAAAACACCCCCCCAAAAAAAAAACCATAAAAACACAAAATAAACCTCTAAAAACACCCCCAAGAAACCCTACAAAACACAAAATAAACCCCTAAAAATACCCCCCAAAAAACTCTAAAAAACACAAAATATACCCTAAAAAAACTAAAAAAACCCCCTAAAAAGCCATGAACCCTAAAAAAACTCTAAACTACTAAGCTCTAAACATTAATTCGAATGGGAAAAAATCACAATTTGAACTAAATAAACAAGTATAAAATAACTAGTAGACCCTTTACTTTTTAATGATACAGATGATACTTTTCGAATTTTTGGTGATACTTTTTAATGAGACTGTTGATACTAATTTAACCGTTTTTTCTACTTTTTTACGGGTTGACCCGGTCAACGCGGGTTGACCTGCGTTGACCGGGTCAAAGCGCGGGTTTGACCCGACCCGTCTGAAATAATGTTATTTGCATCCGCTGCAGGGAATTGTTTGCCATTCAATAATTATGGGCACGAGTACGGGTAATTAACAATAAATTTTGATGGGTGCATATATGTATTATACTTTAAGTCAATTATGATTTTGTTTTAATCAATGTTTTTTAATTTATAAATTATTGAATCTTATTTTTTAATTATTTATTATAAATAATGATTGCTAAATTAAATATCAAATAAATAGTCCGTAATAAATAAATTCATATGTTTATATTTCTTCAAGAAAATATGACACTTATTATTATTATCTTAAAAATATTTTTTAGGAATACAATTATAATTGAACACGAATAAATTAATTCAATATCCATTCATATATAGTATCAATTATTTTTACCAGTCACCAAAATTCTGTTGGTCAGCTTAAATTGTCAGACCTAATTTATGACAGCTCAGCCAGTGTGAAAGTTTATCTGTCAAATTAAATAATGCAAGTAAAACAATATATATATATATATATATATATATATATATATATATAGAGGAGGGATCAAATGTAAATATTTCCCTAGTGTGTAAATTAGGAATTGATCCTACCCACTAGATCTTGTTACATGTACGGTTAGGATTAGTTTTATTTCATTTATATTTTATACTTATTGTGTGGAAAAGGTCATTTTTGTCAAGCAAATTATCAATATCTTAATAAATCTTTATTCCATAAAATCACGCCTTAATTCTGTCCATTTTGAATATTTTCGATCCATTATCAAACATTTATGTATTTAATTTAGGATAATGATTAATTCATAAATTGATATTTAAGGAATTACTATCTTAATTTAATTTTTCATTTAGTTTTTATCGTAGTGTAGTTTTTTTTATTTCGTTTGTATGTTTTTATTTTTCATAAGATTTAATTGTTGTAATGTTTATTGTAAGTATTTTTCATTTAGTTTTTTTATTTAATATTAAAGAATTCTTATAATAATAAATAATCCTGTTACAAACGTTTCTTTTAGAATATTTGATTTTTTTATTATTCTTATGTTTTCTTGTTTTTCTTTTATTCCCATTATAAATGTTTTTTTAAGATATTTGATGTTATTTTATTAAATTTTATGCTGTGTTTTTTTTTTCTATTAAAGATGCTTTTTTTCTATTATTTGATGTTTATTTAATAAATTATATGCTTTGTGCTTTTTTTCGTTACAAATGCTTTTTTTCTATTATTTGAAGTTTTTAATCAAATTATATGCTTTTTGCTTCTTTTTTCTCTACAAATGCTTTTTTAATATTATTTGATGTTTTTTTTATTAAATTATATACTTTGTGCCTTTTGTATTCTTGTGTTTTTCTTTTTTTTTTTCATTATGAATGCTTTTTTTAGAATATTTGATTTTTTTATTAAATTAAATACTATGTGAGTGATTTTCGCAATATTCATTATACGAAAAACCGATCGTTCACAAGAACAATCATTGAAAATAATTAAAAAAAAAAAAACAAATCTTGATTCCATTTGTGAGTTCGGCGTTGGTGTTTTGAGTGAGAAGAGTGGGTGACGAAAAGAAAAAAAAAAAAAAAAGTTAATAAGCATCTACATAGCAAATAAAAACATAAGGATGACACACAAACTTTCTTGATGCTTCTTTGCTTGGTAGTTAAAAAAAAAATCCTCAAATCAAATTGTAGTTGTGTGCAATGCATGAAAGAATTGTGAGGAAATAGGTATAATGAATCTTTTCCTCCAAATTCACTTTCGTGGGTTGATATTGTTTTAATAGCGGATTTATTTCTCTTAATAAAAAACCTCAAATCCCGGCGCCATTATATCCAAGATATGGAGCATAATGTTCCGCAATTACCCTTTAAGTTTTATCAAAATTTTAAAAAAAGCGTTAGTCTTAATAAAATCATCTAAAATCCAGGCCGTCCAAATTAAAAGTTTAACGGATATAATTAATTCTTATTTTACACGTAGGGTCATATTTACACGATAACCATCCCCTACATATATATATATATATATATATATATATATATATATATATATATAAGAAAACAAAAAATACAATGAAGGAATCAACAAGTATATTCTTCTCAAAAAAATAAAATAAAAAACTAACTAGTATACATATACCAACACACTCTCTCTCAGTCTCTATAGGAAAGCTGGCAAAAAGATGGATAATGATGGTCCAGTCGATTATTATTATTATTATTTATTTATTACAAACATATTTTCTATATATTAATTCTCATTCAATTTGTTGTTCAGTGGGCATGTGGCGCAGTATTCATTTTGATCAGGGAAATTTACGTGACAATTTGTTGTACATGCACACATACAGAATAATGTTTAGTGGTATATAGATATGAATATAATTTACTAATTAATTAAATTGCGAGGAGTTTTATTAATTTAGAGTTTGAAAGATATATAGGTTAATTATCAATTAAGAGTTTAATCAATTCAGCCCGATCCTTAATAATTGAAACTATCAATTAAATCATGTATTTTGATATTTATTTATTTTTTAATTAGGTTTATATTAATTTTCAGTGAAAATTTCTTCACTAATTATCTGTTAATTAAATTTAATGAATAATTTATTAAAAATAAAATAAGAATCATAATAATTAATAAGTGATTTTTTAGGCCTCACATTGAAAGTATTAATAATTGTGAATAAATTGATAGTTTCCTTCTTTCTAACTTTGAATTGATAGTTATCAATCTCTTAAGTTCTAAACTGATAAAGCTTATATTATTATAAACACCCTTGAGTAAAGTACATTGGAAAGTGACACACGAAATCGTCTCCATTGCATAAATACTAAAAAATAAAATAAATTATAATCCTAAATAACAAGTGTAAAATTAAATTAAAACATGATAAATTAAAATTAAAAAGAAAAAGAAAAACTAAAAAACGTAATTATGCAATAGAAAACAATATAAAATGTAATTGAGCATCCCACTAGATGTTATATGGTAGCAAATCCCTTCTTAATTATGAAATTACCATGAGATCATTTCTATTTGCCATTAATTTAATTAAAGTTACTATGATGCGATTTTTACTTAAACTCACCAACTCCACAATTAATTTTATGCCAATAATATATTTCTTGCTGGATCCTCATTAAACTCTTCCATAACACATAGTAGCTAATCAAATCAAGAAAAAATCAAATTGTTGCGTTACTGAGTTAATAACCCAAGTCATATCAATTATATATTATTATAACCAGAAAAGGTGAGTTGGACACAAACAATCATTATTAAAGTAAATAATTATATTAATGTAATCAAATATACAATCATGTATAACATTCAATATACATACAATGATTGTAATAAAAAAAATTAAATAAAAGTGTGACACTAACCCAACATTATCCAATATATCTTGATTTGGTAGGCTCCGAGAAAATTGTGGTTTGAAACAGTTGGTTGTATATACTGGCTGTCACTGCCCATTCTCTTCTGTCCTATTTCAACTGAATTTTTTTAATTATTTGTATTTTTTTTTTTGCAGTCATGCACTATTTATACGTAGCTTCTACACTAAGCTCTCCATCTCTCTGCTACCTATAATTACCACTCTCTCTCTCTCTCTCTCTCTCTCTCTCTCTCCCCATCTGCCTAGCTAGTTGGGCGGGATCATATCATCTGTTAAACATGGCTAACAAGAATCGTCACATGCTGCTGCTGATGATGATATTTGTTAGTGTTGATGTGATCAACGGTGAGATTCAACGCTTCGAACCCCCAACGAAATCCGACGGCTCCATTAATGCTCTGGTGATCGGAGATTGGGGAAGAAAGGGAGACTACAACCAATCACTACTTGCTCGTCAGGTCCGTAAGTTTTATGCCCTTACACAAACACGACATGAACATGGAGTAATTATAAAAATAATTAATTTTTTTTAATATTATACTATCACTAACAAAACATTGTCAAATACATGCACTAACATGTAGGTCAATGAACCATGTTATCATATTGTTAGCAAAGTATTGAATATTCTATTTATTTTTGTCATGTTTGACAGTTGACACCAACACATCATGAGTTTTAGTGTCTTACTGTGTCGACACAATGATGACACAAACACGACATGTTTAAATATTAGCTCATATATTATTTTTGTATTATATATGTTCGTGTCACACGTACTATATATGAGGTCGTATTAATAATTTCTAAACCTACTCAAAACTATGAAAAATGATAGTTTTGGAAGGAAATTCTCGTTTAAAAACAAAATATTATTTTGTAATATCTTGAGTAAAAGAGTACACATCATAAAGTAGTTTGATGAATTATTGATGTTTACCCACTCTTTTCTGATATTTGTGGTGTTTGTGCTCTCAAATAAAGCCTTCACCATAAAGCATATTGGACTATTGGCGCACGTTATGTACGTGATGGAATAAATTGAATTTAATTTGTAGCTTGATTGTAAGTTTGAAATTTGGGTCACATTCGGATATTCTGTTTCAATCATCACTCATTTTTAATTGAGAATAAATTTGTTTAATTTGAAGAGAATCAGAGATTATCTTAACAACTAATTAATGGGGCCGGCATATATATGTTACGTGGGCTAGCTAAATTACTAATTAATATATGGATTTCATCAATAAATATATGATCTAATGTGCGTGAGTAGATTACACATACCTAATATAACATTGAGGGTTAAAATATCGTACGTAGAATAATTAATTGTGATTGATGTACGTTAAGGATTTTTATTTTATTTTTTATTTTTTATTCTAAATTTGACACTAACATAAATCAAATTCACTCTAAATCTTAATATATATATATATTTATATATTATAATGGTTAGGTCTTAATTTGATGTTGCGTACTTAATTATGTATAATTAACCTTGACATGCAGATGGGCGTGACTGCAGAGGAGATGGATATTGATTTTATTATTTCAACTGGTGACAATTTTTATCCAGGTGGACTGATAGATGAAAATGATGAAGCATTTCATCAATCATTTTCAGACATCTACACAGCTCCCTCCTTGCACAAGATGTGGTACACTGGTAATTAATATATATTTTTTTCATATTATTTCTCAATTATATTATATATATATATATATATATATATTAATTTATGAATGTATAATTGAATTAAATCTGGTCATGCTACACATATATAGGCGATGACATCGTGATTTTGTAGAATATACTTTTATTAAATATTTAAGTTTTTAATTATAGTTCCATCAATTAATTATTCAGCTATAGATTCAGAATCAATTTATAAAAATAAAATAAAATGGTTTGTTAATTAATTATTTTGCATTTTATTTCTGTTTTTAAAAAATGATTTGCAGTGCTGGGGAACCATGACTATAGAGGTAACGCCTTGGCACAATTGAGCCCAATCCTCAAAGAAAGAGACAGCAGATGGTTTTGCAAGAAATCTTTCATTCTTAATACAGGTTAATTTTGTATGAATTAATTCATCATTAATATTATATGTAAAATATTTTATCATTTATATATATTAAGTGGACGTATAATTTTGGAACAGATATTGCGGAGTTTTTCTTCATCGACACGACGCCGTTCCAAGACAAGTACTTCAGTGATCCAGAAGATCAAGTGTATGACTGGAGAGGAGTCCTTCCTAGAGACAAATACCTCTCAACTCTGTTACAGGTACTTAATTTATAATATGACTCTCACTATATATGTTCTAAATTAATTAGTCGATCCATGCATATATTTATTAAATCCCCCTAAATCTTTTAGTCTCAGCTTCTTGCATATATCATTGTCAATAATGGTGCATGTGTAGATCAACATGATAAGGGCATGGGTGGCCCCCCACAAATTATTTAAGGTCTTTTATGTCTTTTTTTCATCCCGTAATTTTTATTTTTATTTTTGCTTGTTTCGAAATTATAATGTTTTATTTTAAATGGGTTAAAATGGGCATATTGCCAAAATTGAATATAGAATTTTATTTTATTTTAATAAATTAAACATATTTTCTTAATATGTTAAAACAGAAAAGTAAGCTATTTATCAGTGATATGGTGAGAGTATATATCTCAGAATGGTACCGTCCTAACTTCATATTAATATGAGGTAAAAAGTATACTTATGTACAATTAAGATTTTCCAAATTGAGTCCTATTTGTAAATTCACTATATATAAGAAAAATATAGTACTGGGTGAAATTTATAGTTACGGAGGTGATATTTAATTATTATTATTATTATTATTATTATTATTATTATTATTATTATTATTATTTTACTCACACACCCGACATGTGGTATTGAGGAGATTCGAACCCGTGACCTTTAGTCTCCAAGCAATCTCACTCCACCACTAGGTCATCCCCACGGGAACGATATTTAATTATTTATAGTTACGAATGAGGTTTTTTTTTTTTTTTTTTTCATTATTGTGTAGGAACCTTGTTTAATAAAAATGTAAGTGCAATGATTTAATTTTACTCAACTGAAGTCTAGGAATCTAATTTTTTTTAAAAAATGCATAGAGACCTAATTAAGTATACTTTTTCCTTTAATATCTTAATTTTCAAAATAGAGGTTAATATCTTCTTTCTAAACTCTCTTTCCATAAGCATTGATTCAAAATGTCGAATCGCAACGTCAAATTTAAGAAATATTATTTCTTGGAAATGGCCTACTGATAATTAAACGATGGTAGGGTGTATCTAAACTGTTACAAATTTAAATTTCACCGACACTAGTTTATCGCAAAATTCATAAAGACGAATTTGAATTTCACCGACACTAGTTTATCGCAATATTCATAAAGGAAAAAAAGGGAACACTAAAAATCTATAATGAGAACACGAGTCACTTTTAAACGACTAGCTGTCGAGCATTTGTTACTAGTTTCCGAAGTGTTATTATTATTTCTCACTAGTGCTTGTTGGTTTCTACCGATAAATTCTAGTAACGAATTTATTTTTTGTATCTTGATAGGTATCTACTCGTAAACTTCTAACTTACTAAAATGGGCATCTTATTTTTATCCACCCAAATTATATATATTCACACACACACACACAAACATAAGTAATACGTGCAGGTATATATATTTGTGAACTAAAATTCAAATAATTATTTTTAAAATAGGATTTGGAGGAGGCACTAAGAAAATCCCATGCTTCGTGGAAAATAGTGGTAGGCCATCACACAATAAAAAGTGCTAGTATTCATGGTAGCACCCAAGAGCTTGTACAAAAGCTTCTTCCAATTCTTGAGGTACGTATTCATTTCACTCTCACAATATTAATATATATATATATATACATATTAATTTGATCTTTGGTTTATTTATTAATTTACATTTATTTTCTAAACTCCATAGGTTATGAATAATTGAATATCCTCTTAATATATTAGTTTTAGTGTTGTATGTTTTGATTTTGCACAATTACATATAGTCTGAATCACGTTAATATTAATAAAATTCGTCACGACATGCCAACATATTCTCCTTTTCCCATTTACTTTTTACTGAAGAATTTAAAAAGTGAAAGAAGAGGGATTTTTAATTAATTTAGATTTATTTAATTAATACTTAGATATTATTTGTGAATATTCTTACTTTATTTGGTTATACGAATCATTTTTCTAAACAAACCTTTTAGATTCTAACTTATTTTACTTTTCTGATTTAGTTTGATAGTTAGTTTTAACTTTCAATTTTTATTTCCATAATTTACAAATTGAAATAGTTTCAGATTTTATTTGATAATTCACAGATTTTATTTTTCCACAAGTACGTACTCAGTAATCCATGTCACACCCATAAGTTATAGGACGTATTTTGTATTTTCCAGAATTTCTAAATTTTATTTACAATTTTTGTTTTTTTTTTAATTAAAATCATTTGCCAAGCTAATCTAAATTTATGACTCTAAACCGTCAAATTAATGCAGGCACATAATGTTGATCTTTACATTAATGGACACGATCATTGCTTGGAGCACATCTCTAGCTCTGACAGGTAAATAGAACTCAAATTATGTTTAAAATTTAGTGAAATAATTAATATGTTTGATAAAAAAAAGATCAACTTGCACTTTGATATCTATATTTTGGACCTTTTAAAAAAAATCCAAATGAAAACTATTAACAAAAATAATATCCATTTTTTCAATTTTTTTGCAAATATAACCTTCAATCAATTTTCTAGACCTGAAAAATGAAGATCCCATGTGGCACATCTGATGCGTGTGTGGAATTTTCGCCTCTAGTAAAAGTACTATATTATTTTTTTCATATTCCACGTCAATTATTTGAATATATATATATATATATATATTCTTAAGTTCTAACTAATACAAGGACTTCCTTTGTAATTGGCATGAGATATGAAAAATTCAACGTATTTTTACATTGGAGCAAAAATTCCACGCAAGTATCCGAGTGCTTGTGTGATTTTTGGAACCGAATGATCGGATGTTAGATTTATAAAAGAATTGAAAAAAAATGAGTACTGTTTTTTTAATTAATAGTTTCATTTGAATTATTTTTGAAAAAAATTCAAAATAGACATAATTTGCCGTTGAAGAAAATTAGCCCAACTATTTTATTCATTTATTGTTATATTAACGATTATTTATTTATTTGTGGGCCAGCCCTCTTCAATTTATAACCAGTGGGGGCGGGTCGAAGGCATGGAGGGGTATGTATAATTGGCCCAACAATTCAAAAAAAGATATGAAATTCTTTTATGATGGACAAGGTTTCACGAGCATGCAAATTACTAGACATCAAATTGATATCAATTTCTATGATATTTTTGGCAATCTGTTGCACAAATGGACTGTATCAAAGTCCTTATTCCCTTCAGTGTAGCTCGATTTTATTTGTAACTAATTAGCCTTATGTAATATTTGAATTTCCTGCTTAAACAATTACCATTTGTAATACATTTCCTATTATTCTTTTATAACGAGCCATTTTTAATTTAATCTTTTATAAGGGTCTTATAGTATATTCTGCTATGGAAAATTGGGAACTTGTCAATCCATGGAAAATGCACCCATTCTCTTAAAAAAAATCTAGATGGTAAAATGAAGAAGAGCAAGAATGAATATTTGAAAGCTTCTTTTTTCAAAAAAAATATTGATGTAGATTGGACTATAAATGCATGGTGCACTATTTTTAAATGAGACCATGCACCCCAACATGAAACTTAGTGGTATTACTAATGTAAAAAAGTGAGACTGTGTTATGAATTTCAATCTCCATTTTTTCAACTAAAAAATAAATTGATAAGGTGCAATAATATCACCCAACCTTTTTACTCAGAGAAGAAAATGGTCCTAATGTAGTTTCTTTAGCAAATACACCATAAAAAAAAAGGTGCAAATAGGCTCTTATACTAACAGTAGTTAACCTCAGTTCTCGGAATTTCTTTACTTTTCTTTTTCTTTTTTTCATATTTTCATTCTAAAGTTAAGAACTTGACCACCCTTTTTTTTTTGTGAATAATTGAATATTTCTTCACTATTCTGACCCTAAAATTACATTCATTAGTATCGATTTACGATTTTTTTTTTCCTTAACAAAATGATTGTTTTCTTATATTATTCTACATTTTTATCTATAAAAAATGGTCACGATCTAGAAAATAAGACAAGCATTGCATGTACTTTTATTTGTTTTAGGTTATGGAACTAACATCTCTTATAGTTATTGTTTTCATACACGTACTAACAAAGTATTTAATTGCTCCATTAAATGTAAGTCAATTGATTATTTTGCCAGTTCGTTATGGCAAATATGAAATATTGATATATACATTTAACAGATTAACAGAATATGACATGATATATATTGATTTTTGGTCACATTCACATAATATATATATTGAGAGTTTTGATTATAAAAGAAAACGCCGTACGTTAAGTTCAATGTCAATAATCCTCAGTCATGCATGTTTTGGATATGCTTTTTATTATCTGATTTTTTTTAATAAAGTTTCAAGATACAATTAAAATAGGTTAAGTTTATTTTATTTCTATACAGATTATTTTTCAAACGAAATATATTTACTTTAGAGTATTTTTTACATTAAAATATATAAAATATAAATAAATAATAAATAAAAATATAAAACCAAATATGACATGAAACCACTTAAAATGTCTATATATTTGACTAAATTACATATATAACAGAAAAACAGCTTCATATAAAAATAGATTTTCTTTTCTAATAAAATCGAGAAAAAGGGAGTAAGTAGCAAAATCATGGTACTTAACAGAAGAGACCACTCAATAGTTCAACATAATTATTGGTCGGAAAAAAAAAACAATATAGATACTGTCTCGAAAGAACAATTCAATATAAATAGAACATTGAATTCTCAAGAGAAATATCTTAAACAGTATACAATAGATAATAACCACAACTGTAAAGTTACGAATAGTACCCAATTTTTTTATTAAAGATCAATTGCACTTTTGATACCTATATATTTTGAGGGTTTTTTTTTTCCAAAAATAATCTAAGTGAAAATTATTAATAAAACAATCTAAATTTTTTGATATTATTTATAAATCTAATTTCTGATTAATTTTTAGGTCCCGAAGATTCCACATGGCACCCGGGATACTTGTGTAGAATTTTCATTCCAATAAACCAAATACGTGAAATTTTTCATATTCTATAGCTATTAGTTAGGTTTTAAAAAAAAATTCATTATCACGAGATACCTTACTCATCTTATCCGTACACTCAAAATTTATCGAGACAAGCTCACTTTCTTATCCCAATCTATGGGGCATGCGGATAGGCCGAGTGCCACTAAGAAATGCCAACATGCCAAGCATTGTCGAGTCGAGACTCGTTAGGCTCCCATGAATAGTGCCTCAGCATAGAACCATCTCAAATATTTAGGGTTTCTATGTTTATTTTAAAAATTGGGCTCCTAATATTAAAAAAACACTTAATTTTTATTTTAGTAATAAATTTCAAAATATTAGCATATTACAATTATATTTTGATGCCTATATTTTGGACACTATTTCAAAAATAACCAACATTTTCAAAATTAATAAAATAGACTCGACCTTTAATTTTTATTTTTATTTTGCAAATCTAACATTTTATCATTTTTTTGGCCTTAAAACCCAATGTAATTGATTGTATTTTAACATTTATATTTCCCTAACCGCATAAAAAAAGTATCCAATCAAAACATTAAAATACATTAAATCACGTATAAGTTTTGGGCTGTAAAATTGATTAGGAATCTGATTTGTAATCTTTTTTAAAAGTAAATACTATTTTGTTAATTTTGAAAAAAGAACACAAAATGTAAGTATCAAAGTGCAATTTACCCTTTTGACAAAAAAAAGATAAAAAAATTCAAACTATTTTATTTATATTGTTGACATCCCAATACAACCTCAACTTAATGTGGATCAAAGAGATAGATATGGATGAGATATTTAATATTTTATTTAATAAAAAAAGATACATGATTTTTTTTGGGCATCTAAATTTTTAAGCCTTGTGCCATAGCACACTTGACACACCCAATTAACTGGCCCTGCCTCAGCACCTCGGGCCTCCCGCACCCCTGAAGCGCCATCACTAAATCACACAAGATCGTCAGGGCAGACCACCATCAAACACCTCATCTGAGCTACAATGCCATAATATTGTTAGAAGTTTTGCTTGCGGTGTATATACTAATTAGCATGACCTTGCACAATTCTTTTTTCAATTTTAAGTTTGACAGTATCTACTACTGTTGCTATGATTTTTTTTTTAATTAAACATTTATAAGGGGAAGGTGATAAAGAATTGTCTGACTAGTAAGCATTGTAAAGAGTGTTCCCCTCTCCAATCAACGTGTGTGGCAAATTGTTGTCTACAGGCTATAATAATGTATTCGCCTTTTGCATTAATGAAGATTTATTTTTGTGCATTCATGTTTGTGATGTGCTTGCTCTGTCGAGATCACTAAAAGTACTGAGAGGTGTGAATGGCATCGATATCATACACAAAGTTCAGAAATAGTTTAGGACGGACTACACACGTGCACTTTTACACTGACCACGATAAGCGCTGTGTGAAACTGTGGCACTATAGGACCTAAGTGTGGATTTTATTTTTTTAGCAAACCTTATCTAATTGACATTGAATTTTTCATATTCCACCTTTTTTTATTGAAGTGAAAATTCCATGTAATTTGCCATGTAGAAGTTTTGGGAGTGAAAAATTAATCTAATGTTAGATTTGTAAAAAAAAATTGAAAAATTAAGTGTTGTTTTATTAATAGTTTTCATTTAGATTACTTTAAAAAAATCCAAAATGTAGATATTAAAGTGCAATTATTATTATTATTATTATTATTATTATTATTATTATTATTATTATTATTATTATTATTATTATTATTATTATTATTATTATTCCCCCATCCTATAATAGTAGTTCAATATTATTCCTTTTTTGTATAGTCATATTTCTTAATTGAGATTGTATTATAATATTATTTTACAAATATAACCTTATTCAATATTCTTTGAAATTTAGTATGAAGGACAGTAATGGAGTATGCAATAAGGGTAGTATAAAATAATTGTATATAGATTGTGTCTTTCCGGTACATATTAAATAGAGAGAAATTTTTAAATAGTCATTGTTACTTAGTAAATAATGTAAATAGCCAATTTCTTAAAAAAGTAATGTTTACAGCCATTATAATAAAAAAAAATGCTACAATACCCTTAGTTCAATATTTATTATTAATAATTATTATTGAGAGAAAATTTTAAATAGCCATTATTACTTAGTAAATAATGTAAATAGTCACTTTTTAAAAAAAGTAATGTTTCTAGCCATTATCATAAAAAAAAGTACTACAATACCCTTAGTTCCATATTCATTATTAACAATTAGTATTTATGTATATCTATATATTCATATATCAATATTATTAGGAAATAGATCTGGTTTTCTCTCTCTTCCCTCTGCAAACGTCGTTCTCTCGCCTCTTTCATTCTTCAATCTCGGTTCTATTAATTGAAACAAAACTATCATTGTGAATATAATCAAGCTATGATTTTTGAATATTATCACGATTCTTCCTCTCTAATCCTTATTTCAGCAATAAATTATCTGTTGCAATATCAAAAATTATAGATTCTTTGCGAATTTGGGATTTTTTTGAAGTTTTGTTGACATCGTACATTTTTTTTGGCAATAAAGTATATGATATTTACGGATCTGTACTATTTTTATCGATCTAGATATTTAAGTTTTTTGAATATTTCTTTGGAATGAGTGGGAAAAAATTTAAATGTTCTTTGGTGCATGAATTAATTTCTTTCGGTACACGAATATTGGAGTTGATTTGTGTAACAATTCATTTGTGAACTCGTGCAATATTTCATTTTTAATTGTTGCACGAGGACACGAATTAGCAAATTCAGGCACTCGTGTATCTATGTATTTTTTTACTAGTGCATGAGTACACGAATAAGCACACTCATGCAGTCGTGTTTCAGTTTAATGATCAATTACTGCACGTATACACGAATGACCCTAATTTTTCATATATGAGTTATTTTTGAACTGCCACATTGAACTAATCGTGTACTCGTGTATTAATTCATTATTGAACTAATGCATGAGAACACGACTTGGACTACTCGTGTCGTTGCACTCGTGTATTCATTATGAGGATGGGGTTGTTCGAAATCATCGCCCATGATTGTTCAGCGATGAGGGTGTTTAATTTGAACCTTGGCAGAGACAACGGTTGAATCTTGAAATCTTCATCTTTGGCAACAACAGTGACAGAAGACGGGAACAACAACAAGATGGCAACTACAACAACAAAAGTGGGCAACAAGGTGGCAGTTGTGACTTCTGAGACTTTGATGTAACACGACGATGAAAGATAGATATTTTTTTTAGGATGTGAAAGATAGATTCTGAAATCATTGTCCAAATTTTTTTTTGTTAATTATATAGTAGGGTGTTTTTTATTTTTGAAAATAATTAATGTTAAAATTATTTATATTATTACTAAGGGTATTGATGTATATTCTCATCCTAAAAGGCTAGAAACATTATATTTGTAAAAAGTGGCTATTTACATTATTTACTAAATAATAATGACTATTTTCTCATATTAACACATTATTATTTATATATATCTATATATTCATATATCAATACTATTAGGAAAAAGATCTGATTTTCTCTCTCTTCTCTCCGCAAATGTCGTTTTCTTGTTTCTCTCATTATTCAATCTCAGTTTTATCAATTGAAACAAAACTATCATTGGTGAAGATAATCAATCTATGATTTTTTAAGACTCACGATTCTTACTCTCTCTAATCCCCATTTCAGCAAAAATTATCTGTTGCAATATCGAAAATTAGAGATGCTTTGTGAATTTGGGATTTTTTTGAAGTTTTGTTGACATCGCGCGTGTTGTATTTTGCGCTAATAAGGTATATGATATTTACGATTTGTACTCTTTTTATTGATCTAGATATTTAAATTTTTGAATCTTTCTTTGGAATGGGTGGAAAAAAATTGAATGTTCTTTGGTACACGAATCAATTTCTTTCGATACACGAGTATTATAGTTGTTCGTGCAACAATTTATTTATGAACTTGTGTAATCTCATTTTTAATTGTTGCATGAGGGCAAGAATTAAGAAACTCATGCACTCGTATATCTATGCATTTTTTACTAGTGCATGAGTACATGAATAGACATACCCATGCAATCGTGTATCAGTTTAATGATCAAATGCTGCATGTGTATACGAACGATCATAATCGTATTTTCGTGTATGAGTTATTTTTGAACTGCCACATTGAACTAATCATGTAATCGTGTATTAAACTATTATTGAACTAATGCACGAGAACACGACTTGGACTACTCATGTCATTGCACTCGTGTATTCATTATGAGGACGAGATTATTTGAAATCATCATCCATGATTGTTTAATGATGAGGGCATAACCTTGACAGAGACAATGATTGAATCTTATAATTTTCGTCTCCGACAACAGTAGTGACAGAAGATGGCAACAACAATAATAGAAGAGGGAAACCTAGAAGTTGTGACTTTTGAGACTTTTGCGTCGAATGACGGTGAAAGATAGATTTTTTTTAGGGTGTGAAAGATAGAGTCTGAAATCATTGTTCATAATTTTTTTTGTTAATATATTCGGGTGTTTTCATTTTAGGAAATAATTAATATTAAAAATTATTTATATTATTACTAAGGATATTGATGTATATTTTCATCCTAAAAGGCTAGAAACATTATATTTTTAAAATGCGGCTATTTACATTATTTACTAAACAATAATCGCTATTTTCTCTTAGGGAGTTTCTGTTTGCACCACCATTTTTAATTTTTGCACCACACCTACTTTATGCACCACTATTTTTACTTTTTGCACCACCAGTATTGACATTAATGCCCTTTAAATTAAAATATATTTTTTACTTAAAAAAACTGAAATTAGAAAAAAAGAAAAAAAAAAGAAAATCAGTTTAAATAATAAGTAAATTTTACAAAGATAAAAAACAAAATTACCCTAGTTAATTTGAAAAAAAAAACCGCCCTCCAAACTATGAAAATCGAACGAGACAGTGACGGAAGTGTTCGAGCTCGACCCGAAGAATTTTATTCGATATTGCGTGGACATCAACCTCAACTTAGTGCGATTTTCATGGATCGATTTGGTAAGTTTCTTTTTAATTTCTATGTTTAATTTCTTAAGATTATAAATTATTGGGTCACAGTTGAAATTATATTTTCTGTTAGTTTCAGAAGCTAGGATATGTTATTTGAATTATTATATGGTAGTAGAGTTGATTGGGAGCATAAATTCAAGGTCTGAAACGTGGGTTGATTAGTTGATTTTCTAGGTTTCGCGTAACGTTCGATCTGTACAGTTCGAACATGGAAGTGTTGTTTGAAGTTTGAAGACCGAACATTACGCCTGTGCTTGATTTATAGAATCCAAACCAACCTTGGCCAAATTTCAAATCTCAATCTGTTTGAACTCTGAAAACCGAACATGAACATCATGTTCGGTTTTCAGAGTTCGAACAGATTGAGATTTGAAATTTGGCCAAGGTTGGTTCGGAGTTTAATGTTCGAACATGTGCTATGTAGTTCATTTTTATGACTTCGAACACCCCTTTGCCATCCCTATGTGATATTCAGTATACTGCAACTGCTTCGGACAAAGTAATCTTAACGATCAAACATATCTTTTGTCTAATGTAATATAATATGTATAATTGTTGCCTTGGTAATGTATTTTGCTCCTTCCAATAGTGAGCAATCACTTTCTAAATGATTAGTCTTTAACAACGATAATAACCCAAAAGAAGTTATTAATTGATTTGTAAAAGGAACTTCCACCACTTACAAATGAAGGCCAAGGTTTTCCTGAGATATTAACTGAGTTGCAAATTTCAAGTATGAGAACTTAATATATTAGACCACCTAAGTTCCTGATAGTGCTTAATAAGTAATAGATGATAGCCGAGGCATGGAAGATGATTTTTTATTTTTTATTTTCATATCCTAAGTATACAAATATGAAAAATGGAAAAGCAGGAAATGCATGCAATGCCTGAAAGGTGAGAAAAAACAACTTTCAAGATTTATCACCATACAAGGTAACATCAAAATCCACTTACAGAAGAAGAAAGCATTCAAACTAAACCTTGGTCAATTAATCCGATATTTAATAGCCCGTCAGTTCAAAATATACAAAAATAAAAATCCTATCATGAATTGCACGAGAGATTTAAATATATTTCCTATTATTATTATTATTATTATTATTATTATTATTATTATAAATCCCAATAAATATTTTCCTTTTATCCCATTAATACACTAAATTAAGTATCGAGCCTTTTTAATTCAATTGACATGTTCGGGTATATCTAGATAAAATTAAATATTACTAACTTTAGTTATTAATTTTGTTCTTTGTGCATCAGCAATATATAGGAGGAGACCAACTGCATCCGCGAGGCGGCAATCAGCACAGGAATGGTATCAAGCACAAGCTGATGAACAAGCCGAAGAAGAGATGAGGAATCAAATGTGTTACGAAGAGGCGGCGGGTAATGAGGGTGGTGACATGCCAAATGACGAGGATGATGTAACCAATGAGGATGATGATGACGAGATATTGAGAGGGCCATTCCCTGGAGGGCCTATAGATACGTCTGTGCTACGAAGCTTCAAGACACACGTTGCAGCGGTGATATGGAAGGGCGAAGAAAGAGAAGTCTTGAAGTGTCATTACCTAACTGCTAAACTACTGAGGTGGCAGCCCGCAGAGGATTCTTCCGTCACTTAAAAGACTTTAGTGAAGAAGTCTGGTTTGTTGCGGCTGAGGAAGTTAGCATACAGAGCCCCGAATAGGAATCTAGTATCGGCCTTTGTGGAGCGGTGGCATCCTGAGACAAACTCATTTCACCTACCATTTGGTGAAATGAGTATTACATTGGAGGACGTATACTGTTTGACTGGTCTTAGCATTGAGGGTCGACCAGTTGAGTTTGCAGGGGAGGATGTTGCTGGTGGGCAACACATGGTACGTCATTTGCTGGGAGTGTCGGCTGAAGAAGCTAATGCGGAGGTGAGTGAACGGGGCAGCTATATCAAATTAAAGTGGCTGCACAGTAGGTTCAGTGTGTTGGCGTCCAGTAAGGATAATTTTGAGGTAGTGTATGCTGCGAAGGCGTTCTTGGTGTACATTCTAGGTTGTACACTATTCACGGATAAGACGAGTGATTGGATCACATGCAATTATCTCCGATTGTTCGAGGACCCCAAGGAGTTTGAGGGTTATGCATGGGGGTAGCTGCATTAGCTTTTCTATACAGACAGTTGGGAGTTGGCTCTCGGGTTGGGTGTAGACAGATGAATGGTTTCCTAACTCTGCTGGAGGTAAATGAAAAATGTCTATTTTTTATCATTTTTAATTCACTAAATGTGTTGTTTTCTTAATGTGTTGTCAATTCATACAGGCATGGATTTACGAGCATTTTCCTACACTAGGTTGACCACAACAAAATACCGACTATCGACCTGGACAGCCTTTTGCAATGAGATGGGCGCAACAGGCGCATGGTGCAGTGTCTGAGGATGCAGTGAGGGCATATAGGTTGCAGCTGGATACATTAAGAGTAGAGGATGTGAGTTTCTTCTATTTGGATATGATATAGTTTTATTCAAATATATGTACTAAGCTGAATTGTGCCTTTTGAATATTAGGTTGTCTGGGACTCGTGTGTGAGGCTACGAGATGGCGGTGAGCGACCCGAGGTGACCTTCTATGAAGGTTGTATCACAACATGTGATATTGTGGAGCCATATCTTCCAGATCGAGTGTTGAGGTAGTTTGGATGGGTACAGACCATACCACATCCTCCATTAGACCCTGTTGTCTTTAGACGGGGCAAGAAGCCCGGACAGTATCGTGTCGTATGGGGCATGCTTGCTTCCTTTTATGAGCAGTGGGAGAGTCATAAGTTAGCTCGAGAACGTCGAGGAAGAGTTGCTTATCCAGCTTGGGCGTGCTCCCCCGATTACCAGCAGTAGTATGAGTCTATATCTCATCCTCGAGTCCAGCCTGAGGCCGCAGCTCCCGTTGTAGACCCACCGATGACTGTTTCGCCTTGGGACGGGATTCAATCAGCTATTGGATATATTGAACCAGTGCTGACTCGGTGGAGAGCTCATGACCAGGACCTATCATTGCCGTATATGATGTCTCAAGTTGAAGAAGCTTTCGAGGTGTTGCATTTTCGTACAGGGCATGAGCAGAGCGAGACACACTCTCATAGGGAACATGAGCAGGGCGAGTCTTCTTCGAGATGAAAATGTAGACGACAGTAGTGTTTACCTTTATATTTATCTGTTATGTATTGGATGCATGTCTTCATTAGTATTAGTGTTGAAGGTTTATGTTTATTTATGTATTAGTATTGAAGGTTTATGTTTATTTATGTATTAGTATTGAAGGTTTATGTTTATTTATGTTGTATTCGTACAGGGTATTGAAAGTTCGACCATTATACACTTGTTCGAACTTTCAAATTAATCATGCTAGATAAAAAATATGGGGTATCAAACAATTATCAACTATCAAACTAGACATCTTTTTAATTACCACATTAATAACACAAGCCAATATTATTAATATTACAAGCAAAAAAACCCCATATATTTGCTAGGAAAATGCAACAAAGTCATATATCTTTTTAATAAAATTTGCATAAAAAAACCAATAATCATCAATGCTTGTAGCCCAAAATCTTCACTATAAGTCCGAATATATATTCTTCTATCAAGTGATACACACACAATTAAAATGTCATAGCAAATCAAGTCCCTAACAATTTGCACCAAGTGAATACACTGTTTGAACTCTTAAGTTCGAAAATTGAACACTTGTTTGAACTTTTAAGTTCGAACATTGATCACTAGTTCAAACTACAAAGCTCGAACGATGTATACTTGTTCGAACTTCCATGCTCGAACGTTCATGACATGTTCGAATTGTAAAGTTCGAACATTTTACACTTGTTCGAATTTTAATGTTCGAACATGTCGATTTTGCCTTGGAAGTTTTTTAAACCAAACCTGAGAACTCATTCATATACAAATACACAAATCAAAAAAACAATACAAATCCTCAAATCAATGAAATGCATAGAAATCTTGAAATCTATATATATTATTACAAAGTCTCTCAGACAAATAAATTAAGGACGAGTTACAAAGTCTTCCCATCCAGCTGCGCAATCCATGCGGAAGTCCTTCCACTGAGCAGAGATGGGGGAAAAATGATGGTTCGGGTTCATGAAAACCTATAATAAAATATTGCAGTACAATTATGATGGGAATAATAATATATACTTAGAAATTTAACAATTATCTAATTAAAACACGGACCTGAATGAAGTGATTGACGCGGTGTCCTTCCCCAATCTTGACATGGGCCATGCAAATACACTTCGGTTCCGCTGGAACTGATGATGATAAAGGCATGAATGTAGTGGGATAGTGGCCACCTAACGTCACTAGGGAAACCTTGTACACTGTTGCCACTACATGATCCAAATCAGGTAAAACAAACCAGTGTCTCATGGGAGCTGTCAAATCATGAAAATTAAGTATTTTCAGCACCTTCTCCCTCCGTCCACGCTCTAGGAAACACTTGTTCCACATCTCTGGATTACTGTTGATCTCGTAGAAAAGATCAGACCGGACACTTGACCAAGACTCCTGATCACCAAGCACCAAGCTAGCAATCGCACGAAATCCGCAATGACCATCAGCATTCACATCCTGAGTCCTCGCCACATAGCCTCTAAATGATGTTGGTATCTGATCAATGTACCCAATTCCCAAATGATATGATGCTTTAGGACGAATTGCCTTTTATTTTTGTGGCCTTGTGGTGAACATCGCTTGTGAAAGCGATGTACCACACTCAAATGAGTCCGGGACTTGCGAACAACTGTCATTGAACAAGTCAGTGTACTCAAAAGCACTCTTCTCACGCTTCGTGGATGTATCAGCTTTGGTCTTTGTGACTTTTGGTCTACCATGAGTCTTAGTTTGCACGTCTGGTTCAACCATGGATGTGGTAGAAGGGGTAACAATTTCCCTAAACCTTTTCAACATGAGCAATCTCTCAGACTTATCTGCTTGTGCAAACATGTTGTTTGCACAATTCCAAGTTTTAAACCAACGATTATCAACATCAGTAGCCACCACAATGTTCGCTCCTGTAGGTTCCATATCTAATTTTCTCCAGAACTTATCCACAGAATCTAAAGAGAAAGGCATGGATGACCGAACATGCTGATCGATCTCATGTGCACAAGGAAGACCGCACTTCGTTCTCATCACACAACCACATAGTAATGGGTCCACTCTATCTTTCCCAATACTCTTCATTTCCTCGTGAATTTTATCTAATGCAGCAATAGAAATTGTACCTCGAAGGAATTGAAATATCAGATACTTGTAGCGATGTTGAACCACATTAATACTCTTTTCAAATGATGCATTTATTGCATTGAAAGAAGTCTCCAGCAGATCATGTATCTTCTCCCAACATCCTTCAAGATTGCCTGTACTTGTCCCAAGAAACCTTTTTAATTTCGCATGGGCACCTTCGGCCCTGCAAAATCAATATAGTAAAAAATTGTTAGATATACAGTAGTAGTCATTCGAATTAATATAGACTTGGTGGTGCCACATTCAACAATTTTGAATAAGAAATATAGAAATATACCTGTAAGTTGTGGTATTGTCAAAGTGCATCACTCGATTTGTCCAACAGCTTACAAATCTTTCTTTGTAAGGCACAATCCAATTATCGATAGCATAACTCACAACAGTGGGATTAGTGGCATAGTCTTCTTGAAACCTCCGAAGCATTTCCCCATAGTGTGCTTCAGTCTCAGCAAGCACTACCAGATTCCATGCACTCAAGAAGGATTCCCATTGATCTTTAGTACGAAAATTCTTCTTGCAATTGGCAGTGATGTTCTTATTCATATGCCACCGACATAAAAAATGACGGGTGGTGGGAAACGTCACCTCTATGGCATTCATCAATGCTCGTTCCCGATCCGTCACAATTACACTAGGTAATGTGCTTTGGTCCATCAGTCCTTTAAGAACAGTGAGGGCCCAAATGTAGTTATCCTCCTTCTCACCCTCCAAATAGGCGCATGCAACAGAGAACGTCATGCTTGTTGAGGTAACACCGACTATTTTAAACAAAGGTAATCTGTACCTGTTCGTCTTATACGTACAGTCCATCAACAACATTCCAGGAAAAGCTCTAAGTAGCTTCACACTTGATGGGTGCGCGTAGAACATATCCTTGACGGTGTCAGTCTGTGGACACCGCCTCGTATACTGGTAATAACCATGTTTCTCCAGTTTACCTAACAGATACTGCATTTGGGATCGACCAGCATGCTCGACATATTTATTCCTACTGCGCACATTATAAATTGTCTTTATCATGGACTTGTTATTGGAAAAACTTCTCTGAAGTGCAACCAATATTTGCTTCGGACATGTATGTGAACTCGACAAACTAGCCACCAACTTCTCCCCATCCGATGTCAGGCGACCGGCGTATGCATGTCCTTCTAAATATTTTGCTTGTGGGTGATTGTGAACACCACAAGTAACTTCTAACATCCATTGATTAAACTCTGAGAGATAATGCCCCTTCAAACAAAATGGACATCCAATTCTCTTCGAGCCAGTCTCCCTCGAACTCGTTTTCGAATTCTTGCTCTCTTTTCCCTCTTTCCCTTCTTCCAAAACTTCATCATCCTCCAAATTTTGTTTTATATAATCATGTTCTGTTGGAGGCTTCTTCTTAATCACACGAGGATAACCACCTCACTTACATGATAATACCAACCGAGGAATCTTAGTATCACTCCCAGCTTCTGAACGTCGCACAATAACAACAATACCAACTGGAATAGCTCTCTCATAAACCCAACTGATCAAACTCTCACGAGAATCAAATAATTCCATAATTTGGAATATGTCTGTAAAATCAGGAACCAACTCTATATTGATTGGGCCAATAACACTGCTCTCAGTTCGATCCTATTCCAAATAAAACAACATTACAAACTTCATCAAAAAATTGCTAAGTCCTGTTTGAGTGTACAACTTTGAACATTCAACACTTGTTCGAACTTTCAAGTTCGAACAAAACTCTCCTGTTCGAACGTTCAAGTTCGAACAACCCTGGTATGTTCAAGCTTCGTTTTTCGAACGCAATGAATAATGTTCAAACTGTAAGTTCCGAACAAAACGTGAAAACAGGTTTAAAAAATCCGTGAAAACTCATAATTCAATCGGTACAAACTAATCAAAATGACTTACATTGCTATGTTCTTCTTCATTTTCATCCCGCATTGTATCTCTTTTCATTTTTGCCACCAAAATTCCACTACTACAATCTAGGTTCTTGAGTTCCAATTGTGTTCAAATGTGTTCTAGGTTTTTTCGATGTTAATATATATAAATCTGATATTTTCTATTATTTTTATTTTTATTTTTATTTTTATTTTATTTTATTTTGTGGTGCATTGAGTAAAAAAAGTGGTACAAGAAAGTAATTAAAGGGTATTTCAGTCAATTCATAATTATTTTATTTTTTCTTTTTTATTATAGTGGTGCAAATAGTAAAAATGGTGGTGCAAACAGAAACTCCCTTTCTCTTATTAACACTATTAAATATGTGTTTCTTAATCTATGAAAATGAGAAGGAGACTACAATTATGAGATGGATGAAGTATGATTATTGTTGTAGTTGTTGTTGAGTAACATATTTTACGACTCAATATATATAAAAGGAAAATTTATATACTTAAAAGCAAGTTGCAAACTTCTTTTCTAACAAAAATTGTAGAATATTCTTTCCTAAATAAAGAAGGGTGCAAAAGTCTTATTTACCCTTACTCAAAATTTGAAAAAGTCAAATAAAAATGTGGGGACCGCATGCACACATTGACACACTACACTATACTACACGCGTGCGCGCGCACACACACAAACACACACTACACTACACTACACAAAATGAAAGTGTACACTTTGAACAATTTTTTTTTGTTTTTTAAAATAAAAATGATACGAGATTTTTTTAAAAAATCAAAAAATTGCATACAACATGAACGTGTCACACTTTCAAAAAAAATTAACTTTTTTTTATTTTTTAAATAGTAAATGATAAAATAAAATAAGAATAAAATGAAGGAAATGTGTTACACTTATCCGAAACGTGTTACACGTCTGGTGGAAAATGGTTACATGTCTCCTTTATATATATTTTTATTTTTTTAGTTATCATTTTGATTATTTATGTTAATTTGGGTCAATGGTTTGGACTTAGTATGTATATTGGGCTAGCTATTATTTTATTTATTTATTTTTATTAATTTAAAGCGTAATTATATATATAGGACATGTGTATATTGGAGAAGCTATATATTATTTACCAGCTTTCAAAAAAAATTGGGCTAGCTATATATCACATACACGCTCTGAAAAATTGGAGAAGCGTGTTACACACTTTCAAAAGTCATTACGAAGTGGAATGAAACGTGTAACCTTCAAAAAAAATAAAATTAGTTTATTTTGTTTATTTAATAATTATTAGCTGAAAAGCTAAATAAATCCAAATTAAATAATATTCAAATTGTTACAATTTCTAAATAATAGAAAATCTAAATCTAAATAATATTCAAATGGTTCCATTTTGGATAATGAGAAACCTAAATAAATCCATATAATAAACAAATTGTTTCATTTTCAATGATAAGAAATCTATGTAAATCCACATATATTGTTCAAATTTTGTATAATAGGATACCTAAATCCTATTAATATTCAAATCATTTCATTATGGTTAATAGATTACCTAAATAAATCCAAATAACAATCAAATTGTTCCAATTTTGAATAATAGGCAACCTAAATAAATTCAAACCACTTTCAAACATTTCTAATTTTGAATAACAAAAAACATAAATAAATCCAAATAACATTAAATTGTTTCAATTACTAACATGAAACTCATAAAAGTTCCAATGATGTCTTGTCCTTACAATTAATCTGAAATCTCTCGATCATATTGATTAATATGATTTGTGTTCTTATGTTCGATTGTTATAACTCCTCAATCTATTTATGAATTAACACAACAAATTGTGTTAATAGTGATTAATCAACCAAGCAAACAAGACTAATTAAGAAGTCCAAACAATTTGAATGTTATCTAATTAATTTAGATTTATGTTGGCTTCCTATAATCTAAAATGAAATTGAAGTTACATAATCTGTGCGGAGATAATAACCATTTTCACTAACATGCACGTGTACATTGTTGTTAACATGTAGAATCAGATTCTTCAAATCTAAAGTAATAAATAACATAAGGATGGTAGCCCTGTTCGATCAATTGATCTATGTCAGAGAGACTTCTCAAGTTCGTGAGAAACAATCCACTACTCCGTTGTAAGGTTATAAAGGCTATTACACGAACACCTCCCACTACTCGACCCATTTTCTACCCACTATAACTTCTTTCGATGGATTGAATTGTGAGATCCCCTCACAACCTAGACTCTCTCTAGCTGCCACAGGAAATCTCTCCCGAGACTCCTTGAAAAGTGTATGAAAAAATTTCAAACACTAACTAGAAAAACGATCAAAAGATCTAATCTAGTCTAACAATGCCGAATGACCAATGCTTCAAACTTGAAGTCTTTTGATTCTAATCAGAACTTGTGCATTTCCCTATGCTATTTATAAGAACAAACTATAGCCTAAACAAGGTAATCAGATTGTCCTAATTTGAATTCAAACTCTAACAAGAAAACTTTCCTAGTTTGATTCGGACTACCCGACTTAAAATTCTTCCTTGAATAGAACTCTTCTTCTTGCATCTTGATCTTCATCTTGAATAGTGCATCTTCTATTTTGAGACATCTATTTTCAACATGAATCTTCATCTCCTTGAAATCAACTTGGCACGTCTCTTTAGAACTTTCTGGACAATCATGTACATGATCATGTGCATGACATTTGATCAAGTACATTCTTTGATCTTCAATTAGATTGGCAGTTGAATGATCTTATATCACGTCCAGAACATGGTCTTCAATTCTGGAAAAACTAAAAACATTTGTGTTATTAATTTGCAATAAAGATTATGACAATCTAAAATACTTAGTGCTAAACGATGGCACTAACATAAATAATTTTAAATATTACTTGGATTTAGGTCCCCTATTATTAAAAATTGGAACAATTTAAATATTATTTGATTTTATTTAGGTCTCCTAATTTTTAAAAATGAAAAAATTTGAATACTATTTGTAGAAAACAAAAATTTAAAATATTATATATAATATTTTATTATTTTTTATATATTTATTTAGTTTTGGAATCTTATGAAATCCAAAATTAGATAAAATATTTAAATAATAAATATATTATTATATGATAAACATCAAGAGTCTTTGGCAACAAATAAATATCTTTCAAAAGATATATATCAATTTCCAACAGCCAATGAGATAGTGTCACATCAGCTCTAGATCTCTTTCCCTACAACTATAAATAGGGGCCTCCATATCAGTTGAAAATCACACCAGAAGTTATTTGAAGAGTTCAAGAATTTGAGAAGAACTTCCATAAGTGAAATTCTCTCAAATATTCAAGGCGTTCTTCACCAAATTCATCTCGAAGGCGGCGTTTGATCCATAAGTTAAGGCATTCAAAGGCGTTCTTCATCAAATTCATTCCGAAATTAGCGTTTGATCCAGAAACAAGGCGTCGGCCCTCGGAGTAAACGTTATCAAGACTAAAGATCAAGTCAAAGAAGATCGAGGATACAAATCTTCCCCGAAAACTTCAAAGGCCAAGTTCAAACAACAAGTCTGAGAAAATCAAAGAGACAAACTTACTCTGAAGATTTCAAAGACCATTTGAAAATCAAGTTTTGAAGAGAAGAATCAGAGGAAAAAATAGAGATTGGATCCGTAAATTTATATTTTTGATCCGAAATCATTTTATTGTACACTGTTTTGTGTTTTACCAAATTAAATACAAAAATTTATGTTACAAATTTTGGCACGCCCAGTGGGACCATCTCTACCTCTCATCTCTTTTCTTCACCAATTTTCTCAAGCATCACGATGTCTACAATTCTGGAAGAGCAAATTGCAAATTTTACGAAGCTTGCCGAAGGACTTACCAAACGGATATAAGAACGGGATGCTCAAATCTTAAAGTTGAACAAAGAAAGGATTGTTGATTTTGGTGGCGAGCAAGCGAATGAAGATACTGAAGCTAAGATATCTACAAAGCTACATGCCAACAAAAGTGAAAGATCTACAGCTAAAGAAATTGAAATATCGTCTGATGGCTCAATACAAGTTGATCAACTCAAAGATTTAATACTGAAAACAATCAAAGACAAGTCTGGATAGAGTCTTAAATCACTTTGGACTTACAACAAGCCATATACTCTAAGAATTGACAACTTAAAGATGCCAGATGGCTACCAGGTAGCCGCTAAAGCTTCAACAATTTGATGGTAAAGAAAATCCAAGACAACACGTGGCTCACTTTGTAGAGACCTGTAATGATGCTGGGACATACGAAGATCACCTGGTGAAGCAATTTGTTCGTTCTTTAAAAGACAACGTGTTTGATTGGTATATCGATTTGGAGCCAAATTTAATTGATAGTTGGGGGCAACTGGAGAAATTATTCCTAAACCGCTTCTACAGTACTCGAAGGACGGTTAGCTTGGTTGAACTCATAAATACAAACTAACAAAAAGAAGAGTCCATCATCGACTATATCAACCGTTGGAGAAACTTGAGCCTGAATTGCAAAGATCAATTATCAAAAACTTCAGCAGTTGAAATGTGCATCCAAGGCATGTGTTGGGGTCTTCGATATATTTTGAAAGGGATTCAACCAAATACCTTCGAGGAATTGGCTACTAGACCTTACGACATGGAGTTAAGCATGGCATGGCCGCAAATGAAGTTCAAGAACTGTCAATGCAAAATCATCACAACTTTGAAGAAGAGCCAGAAATAAATGATGGGGGAAAACCTTTTGAAGAATCTCCAAGTGAAGAAGAAGAAGAAGAAGAAGAAGAAGAAGAAGAAGAAGATGATGATGATGATGATGATGATGATGATGATGATGAATAAGATGATGATGATGATGATGATGATGATGATGATGATGAAACTGCTACAAATCTCATCATAGGCCCATTCAAGTCCTCTAATAAATATTTCAATCCATGAAAATAAAGTACAAACGCTCCTCGATAAGAGTCTAAACTATCCTCCAAAGCTTCTTGATAAGAATCAAAACTATCTAAAGTCTTCAAAATGGCAATCCTCCTTGATAAGAGCCAAAATAATCTTGCAATGCTCCTTGATAAGAGCCAAAACTATCTTTTAAAGCTCCTTGATAAGAGCCAAAACTATCTAAACTCTTCAAGAAATACCAAGACTCTTTGACACGAGTATAAAATGTCTACAAAGTCAAATTCAAATGCAAGACTCGTTGACACGAGTATAAAATATTTACAAATTCAAATTCAAGACTCCTTGACATGAGTATAAAATGTCTACAAATTCAAATCTAAGACTCATTGACACGAGTATAAAATGTCTACAAATCCAAATTCAAATCCAAGAACTTACGGGACGAGTATAAAAGGTCTACAAAGTCCAAATTCAAGTTGAAGGCTCCTCGGTATGGGCATAAACTATCTAAATTCAAGAAAAATATCCTTGATATGAGCATAAACTATCCAAGTTCAAGAAAGCTCCCTGATACGAGCATAAACTATCTAAATTCAAATCCAAATTGAAGGCTCCTTGATATGAGTGTAAACTATCTAATAAATTCAAATTGAAAAACTCTTGAATATGAGTATAAACTATTCACAAGTTGAAATTCAAGCACCCTTGACACGAGTATAAACTATCTAATTCAAGTTTAAGAATCCTTGATACAAGTTTAAACTATCTAATCAATTTTCGAGACTCATTTGGATTATGAGATTTATATACTGGAAGACTCATCTTTGAATGCTTTTCTGATGATATGATGATATAGAATGAGAGTTATTGCAGTCACTGTTTGCATTTAGATTATCTTATATAATTGTTCTATGCAATGTTCCATATATACTTACATTGTACATGATACGGTGTGGGGAGTCACACGGTAAGATCATATCATTAGAACTTTGTACTGTATTAAAGAGCTCACGACTTAGATGGTCCTGAACACACCATCGGTACATCGTAGGATAATATGATGAGTTAGTTTATCTTGACTAACTGATTATTCTAGTACACTTATTAGTGTATTGAGGAGGATCATGATAGGATACTATTCTCTGTCTCTGACCCATTTAGTGAGAGAATAAAGATCCACAAAGGTCAGGTTCTGAACTCATGTGATATTGGCGAGCATATCTGTGCGTTGTTTATTACTTTGATTTATCAATTGGTGAGATCTTTTCATAGATCAATAAACTCGATATCTTAGGTAATAACAGTGTATGCATGATATGTCGTGCAGTATGCATGAGCACCGTGTCCTGGTGCGCCAGATTGATGATGTTCTCTTGAGGAAACACAAGTTCATGTTGACACCCTACAGGTGGAATTTATTCCGTACATGATAAAGCTTGTGTGGTACTACTCAAGGTTTTAGATGTTACTTAATTATAGCTGTCAGAGGCTGACATAATTAATTAATGAACATTATATCTTAAACATAGGGAATGACTGCACTAAAGGAGAAAACATATTCACAAATATGTATTAAATTGGTAGGTCACTTTTACTTCTTTAGTGGAATAAAAGTAAAACTTAATTTATTTAATTATATCCTAAGTTAAGTGGATATTGGATATTAAATAAATTAGAGGGCCTATTTAATATTATTCTAGATCCCTGTTGTAGCTCAAATAGACTGTTAGTGGACTGGATATTGAACTTGAGAAAGAGGCCCAAACCTAGTAGGGTTGGGAAGTGAATTTTCGGTGATGAAAATTTTATAGTATTATTCAGCCCATCTTTTGTCTCTCAAGATATCCATAGATTTCACAACCATCTCATCAATCAACATGGAATGTAAGCCATGATAATTGGTTTATTTATTATTGCTTATTATGTTCTTTGAAGCATGCAATGGATGTTTATCATTTTATGTGGTGATTGTATGTTGTTAAATGGGATAAAATGAAACCTCAATCATAAATAACTAAGTGGGAGAGATTTATACCAAAGTATGTAGAAATCTCATACGGTCTCCATTAAATCTGATTTAATTGAGAAGTGATGGGCATGCGCGTTAACATCGGTCTTCCTCCATATCGGATGTGTCATATCACAGATTTCTCTAGAAATTAAATCTCCTAAATGGATAGCGGTATGCCCTAAGTGCGGCCAACCAGGTCGCTTGAAGGCGGTATGCCCTAACAAGAAGAAGAAGAGAGGTATATCTCATACTCTAGTTGTAGAAACATGTTTAGCAACTTGTTCTACCCAGTCATAGGTAGTAGATACTAGAGCTACTGATCATATTTGCATGTCTTTGCAGGGGTTCATGGTAAAAAGACAGCTGAGTGAGAAAGAAATCACCATCTACATGGGCAATGCTACGAGAGTGGTGGCTGTTGTAGTGGGAGACGTTGTTTTACCTTTCAGTAGTGATAGAACTTTGGTTTTTAAAGATTGTCTTTATGTGCCTGATTTTAGGCGAAACTTGGTTTCAGTTTCTAGATTGAGTATGGATGGATTGTTTCTATTGATAACAAAGTAGTTATCTTCAGTGGTAAACATTTTATCTGTTTTAGCACATTGGATGGACACTTATACTTTCTTAAATGAATTGAAAACACTACACAAAGACAATTGTTGAATACATCGATCATAAACCCTAACAAACGAAAAGAACCTTCATACCTGAATCAAACCTATCTTTGGCATCTAAGGCTGGGTCACAGCAATCTTAAGAGGATACAAAGGCTTGTAAATGATGGACCATTGTCTTCTTTGGTACTGGAATCATTTCCTTTGTGTGAATCCTGTTTGGAGGGTAAGATGACCAAGGGTCATTTCTAGTCAAAAGGAAATCAATCTGAAAGGGTATTAGATTTGATTCATTCTGACCTATGTGGCTCTATGTCAGTTATAGCTCGAGGAGATTTCCAATATTTCATCACTCTGATTGATGATTACTTCAGATACGGTTATATCTACCTGTTACGCCGCAAGTCTGAATGCTTTGAAAAATTCAAAGAGTTTAAGACAGAAGCGGAGAACCGAACAGACAGAAGTATCAAGTCATTGCGTTTTGATCACGGTGGCGAGTACCTCTGAAGTACATCCCAATTGACTGCGCTAGGAACGCCACAGCAGAATGGCGTGGTGGAGAGAAGGAATAAAACATTATTAGAGATGGTTAGATCGATGATGATTTATTCTGAGTTGCCTGTTTCGTTCTGGGGATACGCCCTAGAAACAGCAGCCTACATTCTTAACTTGGTTCCATCGAAATTAGTTCCTTTTGCACCCACAGAATTATGGACTGGACGAAAGCCTAGTTTGAACCATATTCAGATTTGGGGTAGTCTAGCACACATGTTAGACAAGGAAGCTGATAACCTGGCTCCTCGTACTGATGTAAGACTGTTCGTTGGATATCTTAGCAGAACGAAAGGTGGTTTATTTTATAGTCTTAAGGATCAGAAGATCATTGTCAGCACCAATGCTCAATTCTTAGAGGAAGACTATGTTATGAACCATAAACCAAAGAGTCAAATCATCCTTGAGGAGTTAAGAGGAGAAGGATCAAATCCTACACCAGTGGTACAAGAAGAGGTACCACCAGACACTGCACAACGTGTCATAGAAGTATGGGAACTGCCTTATCGCAGTGGGAGGGTTATACGCCAACCTGATAGATTCATTGGTCTGGGAGAGGCTTCGAATTTCCCAGAGGGACTAAATGAATTGGATCCCAGGACCTATGATAAGGCAATTCAAGATAAATATGCAGATTCTTGAAAAACTGCAATGGAATCTGAGATTGGATCTATGGATCGCAATCATGTCTGGAAACTCATAGAACTACTAGATGGGGTAAAACCCATTGGCTGTAAGTGAATCTACAAGCGCAAGAGAGGACCTGACGGAAAGGTTGAAACCTTCAAGGCAAGATTGGTGGTGAAAGGGTACACTCATAAAGAAGGGATCGATTATGAGGAAATCTTTTCACCAGTAGCCATGCTTAAGTCAATCTGGATTCTCTTGTCAATTGCTGCTCATTTGGATTATGAGATTTGGCAAATGGATGTCAAGACAGCTTTCCTAAATGGAAGTCTTGAAGAAAACATCCACATGAAGCAATCAGAGGGATTCATTGCTAAGGGCCAAGAGCACCTAGTGTGCAAGCTTAAGAGATCCATTTATGGACTTAAGCAAGCATCAAGATCTTAGAACATCCGATTTGACTAGGTTATCCAATCATATGGATTTGAACGAAGTCTGGATGAGAGCTGTGTGTATAAGAAATGTGACGGAAACGTGGTGGTATTCCTCTTACTTTATGTTGACGACATCTTACTTATTGGAAATAATAAGAATGCGTTGTCAAACATTAGGGTGTGGTTGTCCAAGCAGTTCGATATGAAGGATATGGGTGAAGCCGGACATGTCCTTGGCATTAAGATCATTTGAGATCGCCAGAAAAGGATGTTATGTCTGTCCCAGGTGACTTATATGGATACAGTGATAGCTAGGTTTGGCATGCAAGATTCCAAGAAAGGTTTTATACCTTACAGGCATGGAATTCATCTATCCAAAGAAATGTATCCCCGAACACAGTCTGAGATGGAGAAAATGAAGAAAGTATCATATGCTTCGGCTGTGGGAAGCATGATATATGTTATACTATGCACTAGGCCTGATATATGCTATGTTGTTGGCATGGTAAGCAGATATCAGTCTAACCCTGGACAAGGTCACTGGACTGCGGTCAAAAACATTCTCAAGTACCTTAAAAGGACTCGTGATTACATGTTGGTATACTGCTCTGATAGTCTGGTGCCTTTGGGTTATACGGACTCAGATTTTCAATCCGACAAAGATCAGAGTAAATCTACCTCGGGCTATGTGTTTACATTAGGAGGCGGAGACATCGCATGGAGGAGCATAAAGTAGAAATACATTGCTGATTCCACCATGGAAGCCGAGTATGTAGCTGCCTCTGAGGCTGCAAAAGAGGTTTTCTGGCTCTGCGGTTTTCTATTGGGCTTGAGCGTGGTTCCTGATATGCCTAAGACTATCACGATATACTGTGATAACTCTGGTGCAGTGGCAAATTCGAAGGAACCCAGAGCCCACAAGGTAAGTAAACACAGAGAGAACGTACCATCTTATACGAGAAATCATTAAGAGAGGATATGTGGCGGTGGTTAAGATTACATCGGAGGACAACCTGGCTGATCCATTCATGAAGAGCCTGCCGGCTAAGATCTTTGATGGTCACATGGAGAAAATGGGAGTGAGATGCAGACCTGGTGGCGCAGTTTGAGTTTATAGTTTAGATTAGAGAGTTAGCCTGTTAATTTTTTATGCTTGAAAGACATGCTTTAAGTATAAGTGGGAGATTGTTAGTTTTGTATACTGGAATACTCGTCTTTGTATACTTTTCTGATGATATGATGATATAGAATGAAAGTTACTGTAGGCACTATTTGCATTTAGATTATCTTGTATAATTGTTCTATGCAATGTTCCATATACTTACATTGTAGATGATATGGTGTGGGGAGTCACACGGTAAGATCATATCATTAGAACCTTGTATTGTATTAAAGAGCTCACGACTTAGATGGTTCTGAACACACCATCGGTACACCGTAGGATAATCTGATGAGTTAGTTTATCTTGACTAATTGATTATTCTAGTACACTTGTTAGTGTATTGAGAAGGATCACGATAGGATACTATTCTCCATCTCTGACCCAGTTAGTGAGAGAATAAAGATCCACAGAGTTCGGGTTCTGAACTCATGTGATATTGGGCGAGCATATGTGTGCGTTGTTTATTACTTTGATTTATCAATGGGTGAGATCTTTTCGTAGATCAATAAACTCGATATCTTAGGTAATAACAGTGTATGCATGATGTGTCATGCAGTATGCATGAGCACCGTGTCCTGGTACGCCAGGTTGATGATGTTTTCTTGAGGAAACACAAGTTCATGTTGAAACCCTGCAGGTGGAATTTATTCCATACATGATAAAGCTTGTGTGGTACTACTCAAGTTTTTAGATGTTAATTAATTATAGATGTCAGAGGCTGACATAATTAATTAGGATTCTTCTAAGTTCAAGCATCTATAGTCTGTGTTCTCGACTAAGCTCTATCTTTAAATTAACTATCCTCGATCCTTTATCTTAGCCATTCTCTATCCTCAGAATCATAATACTTTGTAGCAGTAGATAGTCCTTTTTCCCAAAGAGAATGCTTTTAAATCAAAATTCAGGTTTCAACAATAACCAGAAAATTTTGATATCAAAATGATTACATCTTTAGAATCCTTTGGAAAAGAATAACTATAAATTAACTTTTGCCTTTTTAAAATAACTTTAGACTATCTTTTGGATTCATCCAAAATTACTTTCACTCTTTAAACTTTTAGATTTATGACTTACTTGAAATCGACATTCTATAATTTTCCTTGCCTTGCTCAAAGCTCACTTATGAATGACTTACCTTTCATTTATACTTTAAAAATTTATAACACAATATAAGCAAAGCTTTTAAAACTTTCATACCTTTGAACTCTGTTGAGGATGCGAGGTGATGATGTACTGTGGGTTGCTGTCTATGAATCCTTTAAGAATATAACTCGAATTAACATAATCACTTTAAGCAAATGACTTAAGAGACAGGTCGCAGAGTTGCAGCGTGGCTCTGATACCAACTATAACAGCCCGGTCCCGAGGATGGGGACGGGGTTGTTGTGCGTAAAATAGCACAAAAAATTGGAAATCTAGGGGGTGTTTCTAAAATTAAACTAAGTTAACGCCTCAAAAACTTAGGCAACATAACTTTATGATTAGGAAGAACTTATCATTTTCAACGAATCAAAGGGATCAAAGGGTTCAAACAAGTTGAAGGAATGTCTATTCATAAACTAATCAAATTCAAACAGAATCCAACAATTAATAGATAGGATTCCGACTCTTCAAATAAACAAGACCTCTCCATAGGTTACAACAACTAAGACCCATCAATAGGTCAGAGGCAAATAAACTATTTTATGTCCCATTCATAGGACAGAAGCAATTAATCAAGAGAAGACCCATTCATAGGTTAACTAGAAAATAAACAAAATCCAAGACTTAACCAAATATGACCAACTCATAGGTCGAAAACTGTAATGAAACATGCTTGGAGTTATGAAAAGAAGTGGGACTTTATTTATCATGATTCAATAATGAATACAATTCAGATAAGCCCAAAAATAAAACGTAGCATGCAATCATACTATGGGGCAACTGTATCAGAGTTTAAGCGGAAAACAATGGAGTAATATTGTATCACATAACAACATACTCATGAGCAATAATTTAGTCTGAACGAGACAGCAAGGCATGATCAACCCATAACAGTACATCGAGCCATCACCTCTTGCATCTCAACCTGTGAAAAACATTTTGAAAATATTTTGGGCGTGAGTACTAAAGCACTCAGTGGGTTAAACTTTTAACTCAATCTTTAATAAAAACTGTAACAGAATATAAATACATATAATGGAAAGCAAAACGCGAAAACCATTTCCATTTCTGCAAACCTTTACTTCTCCTTGGTATCCTGCAGCTCCTTCTGTTGTCTACTGCACTCTATGACATGTCGCTGATAGGAAAAGGGAAGGGTTACCTCGCTAATCCGAGAAGAATGTACCAGGAGTTATCCAGCATTGATCCTGAGTATACCAGGGGTCACCTAGCATTGACTCGTTATAGTCATGCTCAAATCACGTGTATGTGCAGGGGTTACCTCACAGTGACACCTTTAGTGATTAACATCACAACTGCAAGAATCACAGTTCCTGCCTATCCTTTGATCTATGTTCTCTATAAAGCGCGTAATATGACATAAGCATAAAAACTATGTCATCCTCTAAATATAGCAACTAGGCTAACCTTTAATTCCTATAGCAACTTAGTTCAATTATGCTTCTTATTCCTTAAAACGGAAATCATTCTATAACTTGAGTTTAATGCTGAAAGCATAAGCTAATGAGTACAACTTATTATACACAAGTATAATCAATACACAATAAACATTTAATATACTGTAACTTTAAACTATGACTTTTAGACTTTAAACATAAACTCTAACCTTAATCTATAAACTATGAACTTAACTTTTAACCCATATACTTTAGTTATGACAGGCATAATTTGTTCTATTTAATTATGTCAAAGCATAATCTATATTCGCTAATTATGATAAAGCATAATCTACGTTCTCAGTAATTATGGCATAGCATAATCTATGTTCTCAATAATTATACATCAGTATAATACTATGTTCTCATTAATTATACAACAGTATAATACTATTACTCTAGCAGAGATTTCAGTAAATAATTTCTCAAATATTTTATTTGGATATTCTAACTATGACTATCACATTTATGAGTTAATAACTCAAATATAGATAGGTTTTGCAAATAAACCCACCTCGATTAGACCAACTCAGGTGATCAAACTTGTCGATACTCATCCGTCAGCTCCTCTGACTGGCTCAATAAGTCCTAGAAGGTCAAATCTTATTTTAGGACTGCTACTCTAATTTTCAGAACTCGACTTTAATTTAACTGGAGCTTTTATTTACTTTAATTATATTTCAATTAAGAATGCGCGACTCTAGAGACCTCATACAACTTCAATAGAGAAGGAAATAAATTCCAAAATATAATTTTCAATTTGATGGGACCAAAAGATTTGACAGAGGCCACTTTCCGTAACTTGCCATTTTAATCCAATTTTACACAGCAAACCTCGATTCCACTTTTTACTTGTCCAAAAATTACAAAAATAATCAGGCATGACTCCACATATATCTTTATTAAACTATATAATTTTTGGAATTTTCTGAAATCACATGCTTTAATTATAAAAATAACCGCCTGATTAAAATAATCGACTTTAATCAAAACTTATCGGAAAATTACGAAACTCGGCAGTCCTATAGGAAATAATTTTTTCAGCAACTTTACAGAAGAAACTTTTTCGATTTGACAACCCAAAATGGGCAAAAATGGGCCAAAACCGAAACTGATCGGCGCCCCTTTATTTTTCACGTTTTCCGGCATTTTTGCCGGTTTCCGGCCACCAGATAACAACACACTCAACATACGAAATGAAGCACTATTTAAAACACACAACATACTAAAATTTCAACTATAAAGGATGAGAAATGGACCGAAACGAGACATCCGAAGCGGCGGCGTGACGGTGACACGACGACGGCAATTCCGGCCATCCACGGCAGAGGCGGCGGCGGCTCTCCCGCAGCCTTCTAGCGCTCGATAGCTGCTCCTGCAGCAGCAGCACCCCTCCCCCCAAATAAAACTTAACCTGGGCCCGCATGCGCGATTTACTCGGCGTAGGCCTGGGTTTCTCTCGTTCGTCAACACGAACGAGAGAGAAAGAGAGAGAAGAGAGAGAATGAGCAATTGCAAATGAATCCAACCCCCTCTATTTATAGGAAAACCAAGGCTTGGGCGGGTATAATTTTTCGGATATAAAATACTGATAAAGTGATTTTCGGATTCAATAAAAGTTGATTTATTCAATGTCGAGGTCCAAACGACCTCAGACACAAAATCTGAAAATATCGGGAGACTCGTTGGCTTGAGTACTATTGAACCAACCCAACTCAGGATGACAAGAAAGTCGTCTGAAGAAAAACAAAGAAAGATTCCCTTTCAAAAATTACTTTTACTATTCCTTTTGACTGATAGATTTTGCTGCCGAGCGTTCGATTGACCTCAGATTGGCAATCCGTGAACGTGAACGGATTTCTTGGGTCATTTCCTATAAGATAGACTTGATAGAACAAGTCTCAGATCAATAAGGAGGATTTCATAAATTTTTCGAATCACGAACGCTCGCGTAAATTACTATTCACAGGTTTTCCCTTTACGATTTTCAATTACGGGACTTCTGTAGAGGTCAGAATAAAATTTTAAAAGCACCAACGGCTTCCTTTAGGTCGTTACATTCCAAAAAAGACCAATATTGACTATCTTTCGGCGGCAAACGCAAAATCTCATAATCGATTTTCACATAAAATACACGAAAAGGTCGCCACTTACATTTGTTTTACTTTATTTTAGCTCCAATTATTTTCTTTAGTCTTCTAAATAAATTTAGAAAACTCACTAAGGTATTCTGAAATTATGGGATGTTACAACAGGAGACCTCCCTATAGCAATTCATGGAATTAAAAGAAGAATCATATGATGTTATTACCTTCACCAATCTAAGCTCGTTTCCCCTTCTCCCTATATTTTTCTTTTAAGCTCAATATCTCCTCTTATTTGGCTAGCAAGAGATATCAATGTTTACTTAACTAAACTATCCCAAAATATAAAAATCCCCCTACTCTTATTTAGTTACACTTGTGCACATGTACAATCATCCACCTCAAAGCTTGAAAATACACGTGTATCCCTCTAATAGAGTTGTAATCTTCATCACTTTTTATTATTATTATTATTATTATTATTATTATTATTATTATTATTATTATTATTATTATTATTTAATGAATATATTTAATATGTAGGCATATATATTTAGCCACATCCTCTTAATCCTTACATCTAGTATATTACATATAATATTTATTTATATAGCATATCATTTAGAATTTGAATATATGTGTGTGTGTGTATATATTATATTTTCTTTCCTTCTAATATGTATTTTGAGAGAGCAAATTAAACCAAAACTGAAAATCTAGTTTTAAACAATTGCATTTAGATTTTATATTCCATAATTATATTAGAGCATGAGTCATCATTTGCTTATCTAAATTCAAAATGCATATAATATTTTTATCTACTATATAAAAGAATAAATAATATTTTTTTATGATTGTATATGTATATATTTATGTGAAATAAAAATCACTCTAATTAAATGTGCACTTAATAAATAAGATCCAACTAAGAAAACTTAGTTCGTATCTAGGGACGCAATGTCGGACTCCATCAAGTCCATTAAATTTTATCGAGCATATATTATTAAATAAATTAAAACTCAAATTTAAAGAAATTAAATAATTTAATAATTTAAATCACGTAGAAGTGGGTTGTTACAGAAAATATAATCACAATGTCCACGTTTATTCTCAATATCACCAATCATATATTTTGTACAATTGAACTAATTATTTTCATATGAATACTTATTAACAAAAGTTGAACAATATTGTTGTTAAAATCGGCCTGGTTAAACACAACCTGATTTTGGGTTGGGTTGGGCTACGATTTTACAGGTCCGAAATAGTTTCGGGCCAGGTCACCGCCGAAAAAAAAAATTGACCTGATGGACCGGGCCAGCCTAATGGAAAAATAGAATTTCAGGCCAAATCAGGTCTCAATTTTTTAGGCCCAAATGATTTCGGGTCAGGGCCGGCGGCCAGAAAAAAAAAAGTTGGCTCATGAGCTCGGGTCGGGCCGACCCATTTGACAGCTCTATTAAATATATACATATATATATACATAAATGTAAATGTAATGATCATTCTATTTTTAATTGGTCATTATATTTTCACCTAATTTTTTTACCGACCATCACCTAAAATCTCACGCCACTAAATTGATATAAAAAACTAGGAGATAGAAACAAGAATTACCTGAACGGAGTTTAACTAAGGATGATTTAATTACTAGTTAAAAAATATGAGAAGATTTGTTTATAGAAAAATGTGTCTGAGCCTCGATTATATGATCACTACAAGAATTTTGCATTTTACCGACGGAATTTCCGACGGACACAATTCGGGTCGTCATTTAGCGACGGAATAATGACGGACTGTCCGTCGTTAATTTTAACGACGGATTTATGACGGAATCTTTGTCGTTATCTGTAACGACGGATATAATCCGTCGTTAAAAATTAAATTTAATTTTTTTAATTTAATTTTTTTCATTAACGACGGACTAACGACGGATTTTTCCGTCGCTAAGTTAGTAACGGAAAAATCCGTCAATAAAAATTATTTTTTTAATTTTAGTGACGGATTTAGCGACGGAAAATTCCGTCGCTAAATTTAATTTTTATTTTTTTAAATTTTTATTTTTTGATTTTTATTTTTTTTTTAATTTTTATTTTTTTTTAATTTATTTTATTTCCCAATTAAGAAAAACGAATTTAAAATTAATATTTTCAATATTTTAGATAATATTATGATATTTTTAAAAATATAATTAAATGAAAATATTTATTTAATATTTTTTTGTTTTTATAATTTTTCTCACTTTAATTTTATTTTTTTAAATATTATTAATTATAAATATATAATATTTGAGAAAATTAATTAAAATAATATAATATTAAATAAATAATTTAATAATAATATATTTTAATTTACAACATTAAAAGATTATAATATATATTTCAATAAATGAAGGATAACAGTTTCAAAGTAATATATATTTATTATATCTGAATATAAACATAAATATATAATAGCCCACTTGGTTGAGATGCAGAAGATAGATCTCTGCCTTTACGGGAGGTTCAAGGGTTCGAATCTCGCGAGCCGCAAATGTTGGAATAATATGTGGCGCGTGGGGAGCACGCGCTAAATTTTTTTATTTTTTTTTTATTTTTAGCGACAGAATTTTTCCGTCGTTAATTTTTGTTATTGTTTTTTTTTTTTGCGACTGAATTTGGAAATTATTTAACGACAGAAAAATCCGTCGTTAGATTTTTCCGTTGTTAATTTTGTCGTTAATTTTGTCTAACGACTACGTGTTTAACGACGGACTTGATCCGTCGTTAAAACGGATTAGCGACGGATTTTCGAGATTTAGTGACGGAAAAATCCGTCGCTAAAACTTGATTTTTTTGTAGTGGATGTATTTAATAAGTACAATGTTTGCAAGTATAAAGGTGTCAGTGGGATTGGACCATGTTTGCATTTCATGTTACATCGCTTGTCTCATTATTATTAATACATGTAATCGTAGGAGACTCTTGTTCGGTATTTTATTTGACCTAACTGTAAGTGCATAATATGATCAATTTTAAAATGATTAACAATATATCGTATCCACAAAAGTTTAATATTCTAACTAGTTGAATACCATAATCTCAACTCTTTTACGCTATTTAGATGACCGATAGAGATGATTTTGAAATATTGAAAAACTAAAGACAATAAATATGTAATGCCTTAGTCCTAGGAGAATTGATGATAAAAGAGTGGTGCTTTAATGGGGAATGGGGAAAGGGTTAGTGCACTGAACTTGCAGAATGAATATATTTATACAAGAAACCTAGTTAGGTGATGCTTTTTAGAAATTTGGGTAGCATAACCTCTGTAACTGGAGCAAATTCACATTTTTCAACATATTATGAGAAGTCATTGGAACTCGGAAATAAAAAACATAAGCAAACAAAATCCAACCAGACATCAAAATTCAACATGAATAGGGATAGATGATACTTAATATATTTAAACAAAAGAGCTCCATCCCTTGCAAAAAGATAACAGATCTCGAAGATAAACTATTCAAAAGCTCATCAAGAAACCTTAACATGCTACATGTTATTAGACTGAATATTCAGAGTGCGGAAACATAGTTCATTGTATGAAACTGAAACAAAACGACCAGATATTGATATAATTGAAGAAAAAGCAATCAACGCAAAAGCTAGCCCTTAGCCTCAGCATCGTCCACCTCAACCTGCAAATCAATCTGTAAAAAACAATTGAAAAGATTTAGGTGTGGATACTAATGCACTCAGTGAGTTGGTGGTTTTATAAAGTGATCATGCACTACTTGACAAAAATTAAAGAAAAAGTGAAGTAACAAAAATAAAATAAAAATGTCTAGCGTGCTAACAAAGTACTATAATAAGAACACAAAAATAAAACAGTCCTCGACAACGACACCAAAAAACTTGACATGGTATTTATTAACAAATAAGTGACCACAAGTTCACGGTGTTATTTCAATACGTAGTGAGCAAGAGTATCATATCCCACAGAGACTGTAACTCCTATATTCTTGAACACGAGTACCAAATTAGATGTAGAGAAAATAAAGAAAAGAAGATAAAATAAAAAACAAACAAAGCTTGAAATAAAATAACTGAACTATTAATAGATTAAAATGCAGGTTTTAGGGAAACTAAATTATTATTTCATCTATATATATTCATTGATTCTTGCAACCCGACTTACTCTCCAATTTATCAATGGTGGACAATCACTGATTTGTTATAAGGTTGTTGTTTAAGGCATATATCATAACATAGACATAATGAGCATATATTTCACTTGGTTAGTTCTTCACACATTTCATTACTCCTAATTAAGTATATAAAGATTTATTGAACCATATGTAATACTTGTTCACTGGGCCGATATTTCCAAGCACACATAACTCGAATTCTATCTTTCTATCAATTAATTATTCTCAATGAGTACATCAAATTAATCAATTAGTATGCATAAATAATGTTCAAACATTCATTCAAGATTAAAACAAGATCATAGAAAACAATCCCCAAGGGATAAGAGTAAAAAAGCAATCAAATCATATAAATAAAATCCATAACATTTAATCCCTAAAACCTAGCTAGAAAATTAGCTAGACATAAAAAAATATATAACAAAAACTAAAGTAGAGATGTTTATAACAAATTCAATAAATAACTCCGTAACCAGCTATCTCTATTATCTTTGATGTGACATTCGTTCTCTAGCAACATTGACACCTCTTTGTGGGTAGATGGCAAGTCTATGTCTTTCTCCTTTCTCCTCTGGTGTTCTTGGGTGAAAAATAAGTGATATGTGATGGTCTGTCACGTGTATCAAAATAGAATCTTTAAATATATAGGGTTAAAACTCTAATTAGAGAGAGAAAATGGCATATTCACGGACTGGGTTGAGTGGGTCGAGTGAGATGTTTCACATGAACTAGAAGCATGTTTTTGCACAGGGTTGACCTGAGTGAAAATGACCTGGTCGAGCTACTCCTTTATAAATTCAAGTGGTTGGGTCGACCGAAGCTTTCTGAATCGAGCCACCTTCTTTTCTCACCGGGTTTCTGATTTTCATGGAATTTGAGCATTTAATCCAGTCCATTAGGCCTTAATTGAGTATTTGATTTTGCCCAAAAGCCTATTTGGATCCTCATTCAACTCTCTATGTGCATATTAGACTGTTTTCTTCAATTATTCAATAAATTAATAACTATTACTGTAAAACTAGTAGACATATCAAAAACTCCAAATGATAACTACTCAAGTACAAAAGCTATATAAACTACACAACTTAACATTCTAAATATCATCAATTCATCACCAAAAGTTATGTAAAATACACATATATCATGTATTAACTATCTCTTCATTTTTTTATTATAAAAGTATATTGTATAGATAGATAGTTTAAGTCAGTTATTTCCTCTCCAATTGACTAATCATGTGGTTTAAACTAATTTATAGAGATATATTCTATTTTCTTAATTATTTTTTCATATGAACATTCTCTATTTTTCTAGATTACAATGTATTAGTGTCATTTGCACTTAAGTGTTCGGGATTGTCATAATCTGTATGGCAATATGGCAATTTCAAAAGAACACAAAAAGGTTTTGGTTATTCATGTTCGAATAACATGTTCTGGACATTTCTATGAACATGATCGCACAGTTTATGTTACTTCAATTGGTACCAGAGCGGGTCGCCTTTGGTTTTTAGTGTGAAAAGAGTCCTGAAAGCTACATATCTGCGTGAAGGTTTTGGTTGCAGTTCAGCTATGAGTGCAATCAAAGAAGGAGGATCTACGGTCAGACCACCACTACTAGAAGACAACAACTATCCCTACTGAAAAGCAAGGATGAGGGCGTTTCTGAGATCACTTGATCAACTCGCATGGAAGAGTGTCACTGAAGGATGGGAAAAACCAACTGTTGCCAAAGAAGGAAGGCATGTGGAGATTGAAGAAGGAGAGTGGACTGTGCCGCAGAAGAACTGGTACAATGTCAACTCTAAGACTCTCAATGCAATATTCTCTGCAGTGGATCTTGAGACATTCAGTCTAATCTCAACCTGTGAGACTGCAAACGCTGTATGGGATATTCTGAAAACTACCTTTGAATGAACTAGTTCTATGGGACTGTCAAGACTTCAAAATCTGACTTCAAAATTTGAAAGCCTCAGAATGGAAGAATCTGAAATCATTGGTAAGTTTAATGCCAAATTGAGGAGCATTTCAAATGAAAGTTTTGCTCTCAGAGAGCCTATCAGCAATGAAAAACTTGAGAGGAATGTTCTCAGATCTTTCCAAAGAAGTTTGTCTACAAAGTTGCTGTAATAGAGGAAGCTAAGAACATCAGGAGTATGAGACTTGATGAACTGATGGGATCATTGAGAATGTTCGAGATGAATCTGGAAGATAAAGACAGCAGCTCAAGGAAGAAATGTATTGCTCTTAAAGCTGAAGTTTCTGAGGTTGTCCCTGAACATGTACAGAAACAAAAACCTGTACTTGATTCAGACACAATGAATAATATGATTCTTATCACCAAGAACTTCAGCCGAATGATTAAGAGAGTAAACAAGCAGTCTTCTAGAAGGTCAAACAACAAAAGACAACCATCTAGAAATTTTCAGCAAGATAAGAACTCCAACAGTGAGCTGAAAGAGTTTCAACTATCAAATACAAAGAGAGGAATTCAGTGCAGAGAGTGTGATGGTTTTAGACACATTCAAGTAGAATGTGTCAATACTCTAGAGAAGAATAAAAAGAACTACAATGCCTCTCTTAGTGATAATGATTCTGAAGAAAGTAATAGTGAATCAGAAGAAGAGACTTATGTATTTACAATAAAAGTCTTAGAGTTGCAGGATCCTTTCAAACTTGCAGAAGATGAAGACTCAGACAATGAAGATTTCAGCCATGAGGAGTTTGTTCAGGCCTACAAAGTGATTTATGAAAAATGGCTTGAAGTAGCTGAGATCAACAAAACTCTACAATCTCATAACAAGGATCTTCTCAAAGAAAAGGAGGAGTTAATCAGATGTGATGGAGAATAGAAGGCCATAATCCAACAGCAAAAGAAGGAGATTGAAGAGCTGTCTGCAAAACTGAAGTCCATCAAAAGGAATGTCAACATGCTGAACAATGGATCTGAGAATGTTGATAAGATTCTCACTACCCCAGGATATTCTGGGAAGAGTCATCCGGGTCTTGGATACAATGGTGGACAATCCAAGACAATGTTTGTCAAAGCAAGTACAAGCCAGCCAGTGCTTGTACAAAATAATGTTCAGAACATCCAGAAGAACATTAACAAAAAGATGACTGCTAATAATATAAACAGAAAAAGAATTATCTACCATTATTGTGAAGAAAAAGGCCACATTCGACCACACTATGAAAAGTATTTATTTGATCTAAAAAGAATGAGAAGAAGATTTGTGGCTCAGCATTCTATCAACACCCAGAAGAAATCAGCTACTCAGAAAAGTAAGAAGCCTGCACAGAAAAATCAATGGGTTGTCAAGCAGACCAGTCTGATTGCTCATACTTCACTAAGAGTTGAAGATAAAGGAAGCTGGTACTTTGACAGTGGTTGCTCAAGACATATGATTGGAGATTACTCTGTGGTGCAGAATCTGAAAGCTTACTCATCAGACTTTGTTACCTTTGGAGATGGAAAAAGGGGCAAAGTAATGGGAAAATGAGAGCTGATTGTTGAAGGAATGCCCAAACTAAAGAAGGCTATGCTAGTTGATGGACTCAAAGCTAATCTGATAAGTATCAGTCAACTATGTGATGATGACATGACTGTTGTCTTCACCAAGGAAAGTTCCAGAGTTATGAATAAGAACAATGACTTATTCATGGAAGGAAAGAGATCAGCTGACAACTGTTATCAGCTACATGTTCCTGCAAAATATTCTTTAACATGTCAAAGAACATCTATAGAAGAGTAAGAGATCTGGCATTAGAAACTTGGACACATCAACTTCAGAAATCTCCAGAAGATCATCAGCAAAGAGATTGTCAGAGGGCTACCTCAGATCAGAATTGACAGAGACAAAGTTTGTGGTCCATGTCAGATTGGAAAACTGTCCAGATCTCAGCATAAAATAGTACAAGACAGAACTTCTAAGAGAATTTTAGATCTTATTCATATGGATCTAATGGGATATATGGCTGTGGAAAGCTACGGAGGAAAAAAGTATGTCCTTGTCTGCATTGATGATTACTCAAGGTTTACTTGGGTTGACTTTCTCAGAGACAATAGTAAAGCCTTCAAAGCATTCAAGAGATTACCCTACAAAATCACAGTTGAAAAGGATGATCAGATTATCAGAATCAGAAGTGATCATGACAAGGAATTTGAGAACTAGTACTTTGATACATTATGTAGTGAGAATGGTATTAGTCATGAGTACTCAGCCCCCAAAAATCCTCAGCAGAATGGAGTTGTTGAAAGGAAGAGCAAAACTCTTCTAGAGATGGCTAGAACCATGATTGCTGCTAAAGGAGTTGTTGCTATGTTTTAGGCAGAAGCTATCAACATTGCATGTCACATCGGCAATAGAGCTCATCTCAGACCAGGTACTTTCACTATTCCATATGAGATTTAGAATGAGAAGAAACCAACAGTGAAGTACTTTCATGTGTTTAGAATCACATGTTATATTCTCCATGATAGAGAGTATCTCAGCAAGATGAACAACAGAGGTGTTGAAGAGATGTTTGTTGGATATTCTAGAAATATTAAATCATATAGGATTTACGACAAAGAGATAAAGGCTGTAATTGAGACAATCAATGTCAAAATTGATGATCGGGACAATACTGTCAATACCTCTGAAGATGATGTTCACACGGATGTTTTTGAACATCCTAAGGTTCATGATGATACAGATAGAGAAGCTGAAGAATAGACAGTAAGGCACAGAAAGCCTTCGAAGCAAATCATTAAGAATCATCCTACTTCATAAGTAATAGGAGATATTCATGAAGGTAGGATGACCAGGAGCAGACTGAGAAAGAAGATGTATGATGAGATATCATATGTCTGTTTCACCTCCAAGGTTGAACCAAAGACCATCCAAGAAGCTCTTAAAGATAACTACTGGATAGAAGCTATGCAGGAAGAACTTCTTTAGTTAAAAAAGAATGATGTCTGGGATCTGGTACTGAAACTTGAAGGAGTCAACAATGTTGGAACCAATTGGATATTTAAGAACAAGACTGATGAAGCTAGAAACATTACAAGAAATAAAGCCAGACTGGTTGCTCAAGGTTATTCTCAGATTGGAGGCATTGATTTTGATGAAACCTTTGCTCCAGTTACAAGGATTGAATCAGTCAGATTTCTTCTAGCTATGGCATGCATCATGAAGTTCAAATTGTACCAAATGGATGTTAAGAGTGCTTTTCTGAATGGATTCCTGAAGAAGGATGTGTTTGTTGCACAGCCTAAAAGATTTAAAGATCCACATCATCCAGAGTTCGTGTTCAAACTAAAGAAGACATTATATGGCTTGAAGCAAGCTTCTCGGGCATGGTATGAAAGACAGGCTATATACCTAGTAAGCAAATGATACAACAGAGGAGGAGAAGACAGAACACTGTTTATTAGAAAAGAAAAATCACAAGTAATTGTGGTCCAAGTATATGTGGATGATATAGTATTTGGCTCAGTATCTGACAAGATGGTCAAGGACTTCATCAAAGACATGGAAATTGAATTTGAGATGAGCCTAGTTGGAGATCTAAAATACTTCCTAGGGCTTCAGATAAAGCAGTCAGAAGAAGGGATATTTATCTCTCAATCTAAGTATGCCAGAAACTTGGTTAAAAAGTTTGAGCTTGAGAATTCTAAGCACAAAAGAATTCCTATCAGCACTATAGTTATTGGAAAAGATGATGCAGAAGCTAAAGTTGATCAAACTCTCTACAGAAACATGATTGGAAGTCTTTTCTACCTCACTGCAAGCAGGCCTGATATAGCATACAATGTGGGAGTGTGTGCTAGGTATCAGTCTTGTCCTAAGGAGAGTCACATGAGGCTGGTAAGAACATCATCAAGTACATCAATGAAACTGCTGACTACGGATTGTGGTATACTTCAGATACAAATACAAGTATTACTGCATATTGTGATACTGATTGGGCTGGATCTCCAGATGACAGAAAAAGCACTTCAGGTGCTTGTTTCTTTTTAGGAAACAATGTTGTTTCCTGGTTCAGTAAGAAGCAGAACTGTATATCTCTATCTACAGCAGAAGCTGAATACATTGCAGCAGGGAGCAGTTCTACTCAGATCATCTAGATGATGCAGATGATGAAGGACTATGAAGTCAGTCATGATGCTCCTATTATGTATTGTGATAATATAAGCGCTATCAATATCTCAAAGAATCCAGTGCAGCATTCGAGGACCAAATATATAGACATCAGACATCAGACATCACTTCATCAGAGAGCTGGTTGAAGAAGAAGTGCTAAGGATTGAACACATGAAGACAAAGATCAACTAGCAGATTTGTTCACCAAGGGATTGGATGCAGCTTGATTTGAGAAACTCAGAGCATCCCTTGGGGTGTGCTTGGTTCAGTAAAACTAAGAAGAGGGGTATGAATGTGTCTTTTTCACACTCAGCAGGAAAGAACCATTCCTGCACAAAGGGACTGAACATTCCCATAAATATTCCTACAGATGTACATGATCATGTTTCAAACGGCTAGTTCTAACGTGCTATCGTCATCTCTGATTTTTCAGAATTTCCCTTCGGTTTCTTAGTCTAATGGAAAGCTGAGCTTATTCTATGAACGGAATACCCTCCTATATATTTGTTTAGCCATTAAGAGAGATCATTCTTAGTTTCAAATTTTTTGAAATTCCAAACCCTTCTCTCTCTAAAAAATCTCTGAGTTCTCTATAAAAGTCCCTTGTTTGCCATTATTTTTCTTGCTGATCATCTCTTTCAAACACTCATATATTTTCAATGGCTCCTAAATGAAAACTTGTCTGTTTCAAGAAGGTCATGAAACCCAAAATGAGGTATGGGAAAGTTATATATTCCAAGCCTCAAGATCAATTCTATGAGAAAGATGAGTTCGACAGGCAGGTTCGAGGTGAATCCTCTTATAAGAAGCCTGTTCAGAGGTCACTTTGTGATGAATCTTCGAGTAAAGATACAGGCAAATTGATTGAAACATTCCATGGAGATGAAAAGGGAGAAGACTTGGAAGCAGAAGAACAAGAAATTGCTTCTTCTGCAAAGAAAATAAAGACCCAAAGTCTTTCAATCCAAGATTTGTTGAAGGAAGCTGCATGATCATACGATGTCAACAAAAAAAGGCAAGAACAAAGGGAACTGGAGTCAAGAAAACCAAGAAGACTACAACCCCTTCATCAAAGAAAATCATCACAGCAACTGCTGCCCAAGCCCTTCAGAAAGAGAAGGATCTGTTGTTGATGATCCAGTTGTGCCTATGGATGTGTCTGAACATGTCAAGGAACATGTTGCAGAGAAGAATACTGCAGAAACATCTACTTCAGCTAGTGTCATCCAGAAGTCGCCTACACAACCTTCTACTGCAGAAGGTGATGATGAAGATAGGGAAGATGATATTCCCTAAGTTTGAAGATAAAAGCCATTGCTGCTGCTCTAGCGAAAGGAAAGAAGAAGGTCATCAAAAGAGCATTAGTTGCTGATCCAATAGAGAAAGAAGCCATTCATAGTTCATCCTCTGAATCTGCTGAGAAGACTCATGTTCCACAACAGGAGAAACTACTGACGTCTGCTCAATATGATCTATTTGCCAGATCACCTCTCAGGAAGAAATCACCCAGAAAGAAGGCCTCTACTGCTGTGGTGCAGTTAGTCTCAAGAACTCCTATAACTCAAAGTCGAGCGTCTGCCACTCCACCATCCACTACTGCATCAATAAAGAAGAGAAAAGTTGTTGAACCAACTGGCCCCTCCAAGATGACCAAGACAGTTGCAAAGACTATGGATATACCTGAAGATGTTCCATCACATTCAAGTGAACATGAGTTTGAAGCTCAAAAATAGATTGTCCGTGTTCTAGGAATCTCAATTCAAACAATCTTTCGCTCTTCCAAACATGCTAAATTATGGGAAAAAGTGAAGCAGAGCTCTATGATCTCTGAGAAGAAGGTGGATAAGGATACATTGTTGGCTACTGGAGTGTATACCTTGTTGGAGCAAGCTGGTCTACTAGGCACTGTGCAGAAGGTGCAAGAGTTTGTTCCAGAGGTGGTTACTAAGTTCTACTGCAATTTGACCAAGGAAATTGATGATCCAGAGTCTGAAGACTTTCAGAAATTCTATATGAAAGGAGAGATGTTGCAGTTTTCTCCTGAACTCATTAATGAGTTTCTGGGATATATATCTGAGGGAGAGTATCAAGAAATGGATGACTGGGGGATGGTTGCTGAGGAACTGACCTAGGGCATCTTCAACAAATGGCCATCTCATCCACATACAATTCCTACCTCCAAGCTGACTCACAAATATGATACCCTGTTCAGAATTCTGATCTATAATTGGCTACCAACTAAGCACAGAGTAGTAGTGACTCAATCACAAGGGAGGTTTCTGTATCACCTCGGAACTGGAAAGCAGTTCAATTATGGTGAGTTCGTGTTTGACAAGATTATCAGTAGTCCAGAGTCTACAATGGTCAAGGGACCTCTATGTTATCCTTCATTGATCTACAGCATTGATCGGGCTTATTCTACTTGGTCTCATTTATGCTATTTCATGCCTTAACCATTCGTTCACTACATGTTTTGGAAAGATTTGATGTGTTTTTAGGAGATGTGCAGGTGGAAGGAATGAAGTGAAGAAATGCTCCATATTTTGAAGAATGCAAGCAAGCAGCTCGTAATACAGTCGGTTTGGGCAAGCCGCCAGAGGCATGGGCCGAGAAAATTCCAGAACTGAAGCTGTGCGCGACTTGGGCCTATTTTGTGCGAAAATCTGATCCAGCCCAAGTTCTAGACGCGGATTTATGATCTTCATAGCCTAAAAGGAGTCCTATCCTTGGAAACATCCTAGTCTAGATATAGAAGATTTATTTCCTTGTTGGATGCTTAATTTTAGGGATAGCTTTTGATATATTAGGATTTATTTTGACTAGAATAGAGGAATCCATCTCAGAAACGCCGCAACGCAGCAGAGAGGGACGCGGAGAATAGATTTTTATTCTTCTATTTTCATTCTTTTCATCGTTGCTACTCAAACCATTATTGTAGCTCGAATTCAATTATGAATTCGAGCTAGACTCGCTCCTATTCCGGGATCAACTCACAAAGCTCTAGCCAATTAAATCTGTGAGATCTAAACGTTTTTTCTCGATTAATTCATGCATGTGTATTTATTATCCTCCGTAAGTCGAGTCGTGATTGTTTTGATTAAACCGAGTAGTCGTGAATATTCGGAGTATAGGAATTAATCACTAGCCAATTAATTCGGCCATACGTAATTGTGGTTTAGGATTAATTAGTGGTAAAATCAGTAGCTAATACTGTGGGGATAATAATCTGGTTCGGTGATCCTGTGTCAGAGTTCGCTAGATTAGAATCGGGTTTCTCTCGAGGATAAAGCAATCGGCTAATTAAATCTATAAGAGTGTCTCTTTTGGGTTGTTAGTTGATTAGAGAAAATGTGTGGTGAAGTGTCTTCCTGCCATTCGAGAAAATACGGAGAAATAGGGATGTGTCAGTAAGTGTCTTCGGCATCCGCAACTGATTTACATGTGATAATTAATTGTATTCTTGAATCGAGGATCAGTGTAATTGTGCCAGAGTGGAGTAGTTGATATCCGGAATATTTCTAATTATTTGTTTAAACCCGTTGCTCGTGTGTGTATTTTAATTCCTTGTTATTTAATTATTTTCGTGCACTACAGTTTATACTCATAAATTTCCCCCCTTTTTAAGTTGGTTTCTGCAGATTGGAAGTATAGAATAATTCTCACCGGTCCTTTGGGAGACGATCTCGCTCATCGCTGTACTGTGCAGTTTGGGCAAACCGACTGCTGTCGGAACATTTATTTTTGGTGCAAAACGACACACCAAGCATCATAAAGCAGCAAAAGATGAATGTCTCTTCCAAGAATGACAAAGTCATTCCTCCTAAAAAGCCTCTGGTGATCAAGGTTACTCCTGAGATAGGAGATCCTCATCTTCGTCTCCAGTTCAAGCAGTTCATATCATCCAAGAAAGGAGTAGATGCTACTGTTGAAGAGTCTTCACTAAAGGGTGTTGTGCTGAAGTTTCTTGAGAGAAGCCTGGAGTTTCATGCTCGTTTGATTTTTGAGCATACCTCTGAGAAGATGAAGATTCAAGCAATGATTGTTGATCTTTCATCAGGAGATGAATTTGCCTTTCCAATAGCAAATGTTCATGAAAATGTACGTAACTTGCACAAGCTTAAAAGTACAGCTGAAGCTGCAACTCAGAAGGATTTCTCTCCGGCTCAAAAGCAAGGTGAAGAACAGGTTGCAGCACAAGGAAAGGAAGCAGAAGCTGTCCAAAAGAAGACTGTAGAGAAGGCTCATAAAGAAGAGGCTGATGATGAAGAGGAAGCTAATGAGGAAGCTGATGAAGGAGAAGAGACTGAGTATGATGATGCTAAAGCAGGTTCTAAAGAAGGAGGATCTGAAGAAGAAGAATATGATGAGCAAGACCCTGACAAATCCAAGTAGTTTCTGGATATTACTCTCTTGCCTTTCTCGGTGGAAATAGGGGGAGTAATGCAATATAAGTTTTTTTTTTGTGTTTTTCTGTTCTGCTTATCCTGTATCATGTTTTGCAAGGTATTTCTTTGTTTTTGCTCTGAATAGCTTGTAATAGCTATTTTGCTATAGAACAGATTGACTTTCTTCCCTATATGATTCATATCTGCAAAAAAATTAAAACTGCTATCTAAAGATAAAAAAAAAATATAAAGAAAAAAGTCAATATAGCAGAGTAGGTACAAGTTGATAAGAAAGTGAAACACAGCTGAATCATATGATGTTCTTCGAAATATTCAAGTACATTTTAAGGTACATGATCCTACAGTTCAAGGGTTGTGTTCTTTTAAAACATGGAGCTGATTTGCCACTAGATAAAGACAAAGGGGGAGATTGTTAGTGCCATTTGCACTTAAGTGTTCGGGATTGTCATAATCTGTATGGCAATATGGCAATTTCAAAAGAACACAAAAAGGTTTTGGTTATTCATGTTCTGGACATTTCTATGAACATTCCGCTGCCAATCTGATTAAAGATCAAGACATGTACTTAATCATGTTCAGAGACATGATCATGTACATGGTTGTCCAGAGAGTTTACAAGAGACGTATTATGCTGGAATCAAAGAGCTGGAGCTGAAGATTCAAGATGGACGTTTCAGAATAGAAGCTGCCTTGTTCGTGATGAAGATCAAAGAAGGAAAGGTGGAGTTCTATTCAAGGAAGACATCTAAACTAGAAAAGTCTGATTTAATTAAGGAAAAGTTTCCTTGTTGAATTCTAGTCAAAATAGGACTTCTGATTACCTTGTTTAGGCTATATCTGTTGTTTATAAATAGACTAGGATCCAGACTAGTTTAGGTGACACGAATTTTACGAATACACAAAAGGGTCGAGAGTCAAAAAGACTTCATATTCGAAGCATATAGTATTCGGGTAGACTAGGTTTGATTAGTGGGATCATTGTGTTTTAGTCTGTGTTTGAAACTCACTTTCATCCACACTTAGAGGAGTCTCGAGAGAGATTTTCTGTGGGAACTAGATGGATTCTAGGTTGTGAGGGGAGCTCGTAATTCAGTTTAGTGAAAGATGTTGAATTAGGTAGGAAAAGGGTCGAGTGACGGGAGTCTTCGTGTAATAGCCTTTGTAACCATTCAACGGAGTAGTAAACCGTTTCTCACGGACTTGAGAAGTCCCCCTGACGTAGATCAGTTGATCGAACAGGGTTACTAACCTCGTGTTCTTTACTTGCTCTAAGTTTTTACATTCTGACCTTACATGTTCACAACAATATTCAAGGACATGATGATGAACATGATCGTACAGTTTATGTAACTTCACAATGCATATATATACTTTCTAGACTTTTCTCTTTTCATTTCTAGTTATTTTTAAATATTCTTTTATTATTTATATAATAAAATATTATCTTTAATTCCATAAATTAAGAGCTAAACATGTTGCAATATGTATTATCAAAACAACATACAACTCTTGATATATCAACTCAGTTAAAGAGTTTGAATAGTTGTCCTAATGTATATATTGTTTATAGAATTTTATTAACCATAACGATTAAAGTTGCATCTACATAAATACATTTTTTCAAAATTTTATTCAAGTTTTACTTACGATCCACCATGTCACATAAAAAATTGAATCTGTTTGCTTTGATATTCATTGAACAAGATTTGTTAGAAAATATCAAATCTGAAAAAAATATTTGTGAGTTTGCTTCAGGCAAAATTTTAGAAGAATTATCTTTAAATGATATTTCATTTTTTGAGTCTCTTGCATAATATTGTTTAAAGTAAATTTATTTTATTTTGTTTTAGGTGTATGCATGCTTCAAAAATATAAACCTTTTGTGGATTTAAACATATCAAATAAATTTTGTCATTTTGAATAATAAGGAGTTTTACATCCATTTTATATGCATTTCCTAATTTTTATTTTATTTTATTACATTAGGGGCATTATTTTTAATGTTCACACATGACCATTGAAATTCCAAGGGTCGACCCTTCATGCCAAATGTATAAACTAACTTTCATACTGATGAATTTGATGACATTATTAATGTACACATGTTGAACATTAGTAGTATGAAACGTGAAATTTTACAATGAAATTGAATTGGGTGGCATTGCAAAAATTATAGTCATTGTATATATCTAGAGAAAGTATCAAATGGGCACCAAATCCCCATGTGAAAACCTATGAACCAATCCAAATCTTATATTTAATTAGATCCAATGACCACAATTTAGTCAGCTTTTTAGTCAAAGGAAGGTGGCCATTGCAAACTTGTAATATATGAGAATCTTAATGAAGGTGGGGTTATTTTCACAATTTAGAAATTATGTTATGTTCTTTTGGATTTTGGGTTCAATTTCTGAAATTAAATGAACAACATTTTAAAACAGATGTCTTTGTGTATTGAGAAACTAATGTGAGAAATATATATTGCTAACATCAAATGATTATATTGCTAACATGAGACAGACTTACCTTGTTAACATGAAGGGATCATATTGTTACATTACTATGTGCTAAACATCATTCCTAAAACATTGGATTATATTTAAATAATAATAATAATGTGTAACGGAAGATAAAATCCTTATTTTATAGAAAGATCATACAGTGTCCCTCGAAAGTGTTACTTACCACTCTGCAAGTTATACATTGCAAGATTCAGTATATTTTTTCTAATTTTCTTTTCATCACTTCTTTTGTTTATGGATTTTGGTCGATTCTAACCCACCATCTGCTTTGGTATTCGTTTCATGATCCGTGCTTTTGACTTAACCTTCACTGAATGGTTCCAGGTTATTTCAACTGTATCTGAAAACCAGATGAAAGGAGTGGTCGCGTGCATCCCACAACTTATGAAATGAATGAATTTAATATATTTTGTGCTACTAAAGACTTCTCAGATGCAGTGACTACAAGGGCCTAGTAATGGCAACATATGAAACAAGACAGACTGAGTAAGATAAATTCAAAAAAAGAAATGAATGTTAAAATAAGTAATTTGAAAAAATAAGAAAATTTTATAATTGAAAAAAAAATCAAAAAAGAAATTTGGATACTTTTTCATTAAGGAAATTCCTACCAAAATTTGATTATTCAATCATTTTTTTTTGTCATTTTTATCAAAATTATACATCATATTGTTGGAACTAAAAAATATAAACTATTGGTAGTATGAAATAAGATATATATATATATATATATACACATTTCAGATATTTAATTTTCTACTTGTTTAATTTTAATCTAATAATTAATGAAATGAGAATCCTGTTAATTTCATTATTATGTTCCAAACACATGATAAATAATATATTGGTAATCATTTTCCTCAAAATCACATTCCTAGAAATTATATTGTCAAAATACTTTACTTTCCTGCCAACCAAAGGAGCTCTTATTATTGCACAAATACATTACTTAATGTTAAAAATAATTTGAGACATTTTTAATGTGGTTAAAAATCGAACACATGAACAACATCATAATATCAAGATTTAAGTACGTATATACATTTTATTAAATATTTTGAAATAATATATTAATAATACTCAAAGATTAGTATACATAGTAAAAATCTCGATAAATTAATACTCATTAAATTAATAATTTTTTATGATAATGTTTTTCTCCAGTCCCAACTTGGTCCAGTTAAAAATATTATAGATATCGATAAGATAATAAGATAATATAATTTTGAAAGACCCGTATATAAATATATGGTCCATTCAATATCATAAATTAATAATTCTTTCAAACTAAAAGCATAATTAAGTTATTTTAGTGAAATATAATATAGTGTTGTTTGTTTTTTCTTAAAATTGCTATCATGCCAATTGGTTCCAAAGGTACTACCATATTAACTTTCAAATTAATTTTTTTCATCAAGTAACAATTGTATTATCTTTTTTGAGTGTATGTAGAATGATCTTTTTGTACTCACATAATGTTTTACATGTTCCATCTGTCATTGTTGATCGTGACACACCTTTTAGATGAGAAGTCATTATTGGATACACTTTTAAGATATTTATTATGTTGTTTATATAATGTAATCTAGCACTATCAACAATTGAATGTTTTTAGTAAAAAAAAATAAATAAATAATATTAAATTATTAAGAAATAATGAACATTACTTATTAATTTTCATTAATAACATGTGAAATGAATTTATTTTAAGATTAATTTAATAAATATGGTAGATAAATTAGTAAGATAAAATGACTTTTTATGTAATTAATTAAAATTCAATTTCATTGAATCATGAAAATACTTTTTAAATTAATAAATTTTAATTATGAATTAATTAATATCATGATAAAATAATAAATTTGCATAAAATCTCATAATCCAAATTCTATTACTTTGTAGAGTTTTTGCTGTAATCTCTTCTGTTTCAATTAAAGTGTGTGGTAATTTTATGCCTTATTTAATTAAAATCATGTTGTTAGTTTCGAAAATAACATCTTGCGTAATGGATGTCTCAGATTTATTAACTAAAAGATTAATGGTTAGAGTCTCATTAATACAATTTTAATTTGTTTTAATCATTTTTAACTAAGATATTTTTGAACCTTTATATACTTAATAACATCTAATAATTTTTTTTAAATGGTATATAGTTTAATGGTTGGTGTCCATATTATTATTTGAGATGTCTATGGTTCAAATTTTGTTGAAGTAATCTTTATTCTTTTAATCTTTTTATCATTGAGCTTTCTGGAATATAAATATATAATTAATGATGGATGATAATTTTTGAAAATGAGACTAGCTTAACTCAGTAGTTAGTGTTCTAATTGTGATTAGAGGTCCAAGGGACCCAGATTAAATTGGAGTCCCTGATTTTATAGAGGACCATTTTGGTCCAGAAAGAAAGAGTACGTACGTACAATCCCCTTTCTCTCCATAATAAAATATATAAAATGGATGGAGAGGTTTCTGTTCTAACAGGGTATTGGCATTTGTCTAAAAAGAAAATATATATATATATATGCACTTTTTTGGCCTCGACTATGGAGATCAGAGATGTTTCTGGCCACTCCAGGTTGATGATCTCTCTTTTCTTAGCTAGCTGGAGGATCTTGATCTCAATCTCTATCTCTATCTCTTTCCAAGATTCCTGTTTTATGCATTTAATTCAAAGTATTTATGGAATCATTGAATTAAAATAGTTTGTTCTATGTTGCATAAAATCATTTAGTGTAGTTGTTAAGGTCTCATTTCTTTATAGCTAAATCATGGGTTCAAATTCTTGTGACTACAATTTTATTTATGTAATTATTTATTTTATTTTATTTTATTCTATTTTGTTTAATTTTGGATTAAATTCAAAATTAAGCATATTATATGACAAGTGATACTTTATTGGTATACAATTATCTTTTAAACCATTCATTTAGTAATACATTTTAAATCTATGTGATTAAGATATATTTTACTCGATCAAGGATCCAAGTATAGTTTAAAGTTAGAACTACCCATTTGACCTTCAAGCATCATCTTTTCGGGACCTTATTCTATATACTTACCCTTATACCCTTATTTACATTATAGAATAGGTTAATGTTCTTAATAAGCTTTTAAGACATAGTCTTTATGTGTAGGTCTTAACCCGAAGCAATAGACTTAGCACGTGCAAGTGAGGTTAAAGCGACATGTACTTTTAGCTAGAAGGTGGTATTACTTACCAAAACTATTTCGGAAATGTATTTAAACTTTCGTCCATTATGAAAAATGAATTATGTTTATGTTGCTCATTATGGATTTGTTACGCCTCATATAAGAATTTTTGAATATGCTATGAATATGTCATACAATAAAATCTCAGTAAATGAATACTCATTAAATTAATAAATTCTTTAAGATAATATTTTTCTCCAATTCCGACTTGGGCCAGTTAAAAATATCTTAGATATCGATAAGATAATATAATTTTAGAAGAACCCTATATAAATTTATGGTCCATTAAGTATCATAAATTAATAATTCTTTCAAACCAAAAGCATAATTAAGTTATTTTAGGGAAATATGATACTAGTGTTATTTGTTTTTTCTTAAAAGTACTCCCTTGTTTACTGGTTCCAAAGGTACTACCGTATTAACTTTTAAATTAATTTTTTCATCAAGCCATAATTGTAAATTTTTTTGAGGGCGTGTGAAATGTTCTTTTTGTACTCACATAATGTTTTACATATTTCATCTGTTATTGTTAATTTTGGGATTAAGGGCTACATAGCTTCCTCAACTATTTTGCAAAGCTCACGTTGCCCCTTCTTTGACTAATTGGTCCATTTAGCCCCTTTGACTTTCTAAAATTCTCACATTACCCCTTTTATGGATGGAAAAGTTAACATCATTAACTAACGCACACTAACACAATTTTTTTTCACACAGTAAGATTTTTCACATATGTTTACACACAATTTTATAATTAACCAAAATTGCTACAAATTAATAAGTCATGATTAATAAAATAATAAATACTCATAAATTTATTAATAAAATAATTAACACATAATAATATAATATGAAAAAATCAACACACACACACATAGTGAGAGAGAGAGAGAGAGATTTTATAAAATTATTTTGAATTTTGAAATTCGATGATTTGATGATGAATTCTACAATAGAGATCAAGTCTTCGTTTATGATGATTTAATATTTTGAAAAGAGACCAAAATTTATACATTTCATATTTGTTTAGCTAGATTCTCATCTTCAAAAGTCATTATATATTTATATTAATTGATTTGTGGGTTCATTTTATCATTGAAACTGGAATCGAGCACTTAAATGTAAATTTGAAAGACGCGAATGATAGTTTTTAGATTAAGATAATTTTATAAATAATCTCAATATATATATATTATAAATATTGAATTTTCATATTATATTATTATTATGTGTTAATTAATTTATTAATAAATTTGTGGGTATTTATTATTTTATTAGTTATTAATCATAATTTATTAATTTGTTGCAATCTTGGTTAATTGTAAAATTGCACTAACAAAAAATCAAATTTTAGCGACGGATTTTTCCGTCGCTAAATCTCGAAAATTCATCGCTAATCCGTTTTAACGACGGATTAACGACGGATCAAGTCCGTCGTTAAACACGGAAAAATTAACGACGGAAAAAATCTAGTGACAGATTTTCCCGTTGTTAAATAATTTCCAAATTCAGTCGCCAGAAAAAAAAAAACTTAACGACGGAAAAATTCCGTCGCTAAAAATAAAAAAATTAGCGCGTGCTCCCCACGCGCCACATATTATTTCAACATTTGCGGCTCGCGAGATTCGAACCCTTAACCTCCCGTAAAGGCAGAGATCTATCTTCTGCATCTCAACCAAATGGGCTATTATATATTTATGTTTATATTCAGATATAATAAATATATATTACTTCGAAACTGTTATCCTTCATTTATTGAAATATATATTATAATCTTTTAATGTTGTAAATGAAAATATATTATTATTAAATTATTTATTTAATATTATATTATTTTAATTAATTTTCTCAAATATTATATATTTATAATTAATAAAATTTTAAAAAATAAAATTAAAGTGAGAAAAATTATAAAAAGATAAAAATATTAAATAAATATTTTCATTTAATTATATTTTTAAAAATATCATAATATTATCTAAAATATTGAAAATATTAATTTTAAATTCGTTTTTCTTAATTGGGAAATAAAATAAATTAAAAAAAAATAAAAATTAAAAAAATAATAATTAAAAATTGAAAAATAAAAATTAAAAAAAAAATAAATTAAATTTAGCGACGGAATTTTCCGTCGCTAAATCCGTCACTAAAATTAAAAAAATTAAAAAATTAATTTTTAACGACGAATTTTTTCGTTACTAACTTAGCGACGGAAAAATCCGTCGTTAGTCCGTCGTTAATGAAAAAAATTAAATTAAAAAAATTAAATTTAATTTTTAACGACGGATTATATCCGTTGTTACAGATAACGACAAAGGTTCCGTCATAAATCCGTCGTTAAAATTAACGACGGACAGTCCGTCGTTATTCCGTCACTAAATGACGACCCGAATTGTGTCCGTCGGAAATTCCGTCGGTAAAATGCAAAATTCTTGTAGTGTTGTGTGTAAAAATATGTAAAAAAATCTTAATGTGTAAGAAAAATGTATGTTAGTTTGTATTGTTAATGGTGTTAAACTTTCCATCCATAGGGGCAATGTGACCTTTAACCCTTGATTTTGAGATACCTTTTAGATGAGAAGTCATTGTTAGATACAATTTTAAGAAATTTACCATGTTCTTTATATAGCATAATTTATCACCATTACACAATAAATATTTTTAGTAAAACAAAATAAATAATATTAAATTATTAAGAAATAATGAATATTATTTATTAATTTTCATTAATAACATGTGAAATGAATTTATTTTGAGATTAATTTAATAAATATGGTACATAAATTAATAAGATATAATGACTTTTGATGTAATCAAACTTCACTTTCATTGAATCATGAAAACACTCTTTAAATTAATAAATATTAATTTATGAATTAATTAATATCATAATAAAATAATAAATTTACATAAACTCTCATAATCTTAATCCTATTAATTTATAAAAATTTTACTTTATAAACAAGAGTAAGAAACCAATGTGGAAAAAAAAAAACCACGGTGAATAATTAGAATTTGTACGTGAACGCTTGAGATTAAAAAAAACAGGCAGCATCCATGCTTACTACTATTAAAATGTCAAATTATTAATTGAGTAGTGATTTTCAGCCAGATTCTGGCTAGTTAGAATCTTTTATTATTTTTAATAATTAATTAATTTAATTAATAAAACACTAATCATTCAATAAATTTAGATTGATGCCCTTCATAATAATTAGGGCAACTCTATATGCGCTTCAATTCAGAAGAAATCGAAGATGGAAAAAAAATAAAGAAGTGAAGAAAAGAAAGAAGATGAAGCTGCGCCCTTTCTTCCGATCCGCTTCTGGAGTGATTTTAATAATTAATTATAAATCACTAATTTCATGACAGAAGGATAATATAGTAAAAATATAACATTTAATAATTAACATAATTAATTTATTAATAATACAGTTTTATTAATCATCAAAAAATCAGATTCTGGCTAGCCAGAATCTGACTTGCTAGCATTATTCTTATTAAATTATAAGTATTCGAACATGATATTATTATTTTAGAAAATCTCACTAAGTTACACATAGTGTAATTTAAGCCTAAAAGGGGACCCACATTGCGGGATGATGAAAGTACAAAATTCGCTCAGATGGGGCCCACTAAGTGGTTGGTGTTAAGCACTCAAAGCCTGTCTGAATAATTCACTTTGATGGGCCCCACTTAGTCGTGCATGAGTTGTTGTTTCGAAATAATTGGCCATTTCTATACCGTCCACTTTCTACGGATAATTTATATTCTATTTTATTACAAACTCCACCATGTAAATCATACTACCATCAATCATTATTTATTTATACAATAACCTACCAATATACACGTAATTAATTCCATGCTACTCACGTGTGGATAGTGTTCTATTTTTTTTAAATATGTATAATTTAATATGATATTTCTTTAACTGAGGAGGAAAATTTAAAAATGTGTTTCCTAATATTGTTTTTGTCTGTTGATGATATAAATGCGAAACGTATTATTTTATTTTTCAAACAATATCGCCAATTCGAAAAAACAATATGAAAACACACATTTTTCTCGTATCAGCAGATGGATTACACAATAGAAAATCAATTAAAAATATTAAATTATGTGTATTTTGAAAAACTAAAACACTACTGGCGCGGTAACATCCAATTAATTTACCCAAAATGCCCTTAATTTTCTATCTATTATTCATGGATATTCCAATTACTCCTATAAAATATGTGGTACATATATGCATTGTATGTGACATATATATGGGCTTTAAAAATCTCAAATAGCTAGCTACCCGGTTTCAAAATCTCTCTCTCTCTCTCTCTCTCTCTCTATCTCTCTTTCTCTCTCTGTAGGGGGGGAGTAAAGATGGGTAAGAAGAGTGAACAATGGATGATAAAGGTGATGAAATTTGCTATTGTTGAGCTTCTTCTGATTCATGTCGGAAATGGAGAGCTTCAACGATTCGAACATATTCCTACGAAAGCTGACGGATCCCTCACAGTTTTAGTGGTCGGAGATTGGGGAAGGAAAGGAACTTACAACCAGTCTCGAGTTGCTCATCAGGTACATAACATAATACTCTCTCTCTCTCTCTCTCATCATAGCCATGATGAGAGAGAATTTCCAATATATACGGGGGCCGGGAGATTAAATTTTGATCAAATTACATTTTGATACTTTTATTTTTATGATTTTATTAAAAATAAATATTTTTTTAATTTTACAAAATAATACTAACTTTAAAAAAAATTCAAATATAATATTTGATCAATTTCCTTGATTATATTTTAAAATTTTTAATTGCTGGAGTTTTTTTTTACGCACTGGAAAAATAGAATTATTGTACATATGATTTTCAAGCTTGGAAATTGATCAAATGTTTAATTTATAGTTTTTTAAAAAAAAGAAGTTAATATTTTATTAATTTTAAAGAAGTTATTTTTTTTAAGGATTTCAAATATTAGGTATCAAATGCAATGTGTCTTTAAATTTTTTAAAATCAAATATGATCATATATTGATACAGAATGTAAAAATGGTGTTTTCTTGTAAATTTTCATACATTACGTATGGAATGTGACATTTTTTATATATAAACTTACAGAAAAAGCCAGAGAAAAAGAAAATGAGAAACAATTCCATTTTAGTAGAAAATAAATTAAATGAAGTTGGACTGATCTCGCGTAATAAGCAAAGATACTAGCGTTAAGACAATTTACGTGAAAACTAATTACTAAATGAAACTATGAAAGAAGAGATAACGGCTATATTTTAATAAATTATATTAGATAAATACGTTGGTATAGATGGATTTATAAAATAGTTTGAAGACAGTGGGTATAATTTTTTTATACATAATAATTGCAGTGAAGTATCATAAAGATTAATCCACATATATACTATATACGACTTCATAAGTTTATTATATATACCATTACATTATTAAAATAAATGAAATAGATCGACGATTTTTAAATTTATTAATTCAATAAAAGAAGAATACAAATAGCTCCACGGTGTCTAAAGAAAAGTAGATTTTTATGAAAACTTTTGGTGATGCCGTGATGGTTACGACAAAGTAATAAGCTACAAAACTTAAATTATATTGAGTTCATAAATGTTAGAAATAGACTTTCAATTTTAATTGGAAGTAATGGAAAGTTAATTTGAGTATTTGAAAAATATTACATACAATCGTCAAAATCATTAAAATTTGTTTTGAAAAACTAAAGTCTTAAACTATTTGAGCCAAACTCTACGACATTGCCCTTTTTCAATATGATCGCTCCATGCATATTAATTATCTTTTGAAAAATCTATATCAAATTGAAGAACCCGCGTTTGAATTGAAATTTAACCACTCGTTAATCAGGATCAGTATAGATATTCTCTTTAGTTAATTAAGACATATAATTTTAGTCAGGATGTAGTAAAAACCAATTAATTTCTTCATACATTTTTACACTAGCATATTAGCACTATATAGGTAATTATTACAAACAATTTGTCTTAATTAGTTACAACAAGACAAATTGTGACGGTCATATATAGTAAACTTTATTTGACATTTTGTCTAGTCTTAAAGTATGGTACTGTTTAGCCTATTAAATTTGAGGTGTAAATTCGTCTGAACTAATTATTAATGTTATTTATTGATATGTAGGACATACATATAAATATATATATATATATATAATGAAATATATAGGACCTATCTTTAAATAAATTTTGTTGCGAACAAGTCATAAACATAATATGAAGCATACTTCTAGGAATATTCTTTTTCAATTATCAAATTCTGGTTCGAACCAGTTGCGTAATGAATTTATATCCACAGCTAGCCTTATTTGGGATATTTTGGTGGGAGTTTAGTTGAAGATATTTATTATAGTAAAAGCAAGTTCACATCGCAATATCCCTACTTTGTTTGCTTAAATTAAATTATACCCCCCCCCCCCCACCCCCATTGATATCATGTTGTTAAGTTGATTTTTTTTTTATCAAAAAATATAAATAAACCAGTCCTTTTCAAATGAATATAAATTTTTTTTATTTGTCAATTTTTGGAATTTTTTTATAAGATTTTTATGGTTAATCTCACTTTTGTACTTTACTATTGAGGCTTTTAACATTTTTGTCCCAATATTTCAAAAATTATATATTAATACACAATGTTTGAGTAATCTAAATAATCTAAATTAATGGCATCCCAAATCTGGTGTGTGTTGCCGTAATGTTTTACAAATTTTCTATTTTGGAATATCTAACTTATTATTTGTCATAGCTAATATTAATTAATTGCAGGAGAAAATTCCGAATACTTTGTGAATAAGGTTAGTTTGCCATCTACTAGGATAATTAAATTTATGGAATCTAGTTAAAGGCAAGACATGTCAAGTAGTGCTTGGTTGACAACTAGGAGGAAAAAAAAAAGAGAGTATTTCCTAGAATTATGGTCAAGTGATTATCTAGCATCATATATGGTTGTTTCTAAACAAAATAAAAAACCAAAAAATTATAAATGTTCAATAAAATATGAATTTGAGTTCATATTTTAATCCGTACAATAGTCTGACACGATTTTTGTCTTAGGTTCGTGAATCATGGATGATTTAAAGTCCAAACTCAAATATCTATCCCAATTGGAGGAGTCTTGTGTTATACTATCTTACGAATCAAAATCTGAATTCCAATACCAACAAAAACACAAACATGTCGCTAGATATGAGTTTGAATTTGGATCTTAACCCCCTCTTACACATTTTGACCAATAAGATGACCCCACATAAATTTTGTATGTGATCCGGATTTCATCATATTCAGATTTTATTAAAACTAAAACCTAAGTCAAATTCTAATATTAACGGTACTTTAATGCAAAACCCAGATTAGTTAACACCACAAACATTTATAATATCATTTGGCTGGTGAATAAATTTTAGAATTTGCAATTAACTATTAATGTTTGATTTGATTTTGATTTTTTTTGAAGATGGGAATCATAGCAGAGAAGATGGACATTGATTTTGTTATATCAACGGGGGATAATTTTTATGACGATGGATTGATTGATGCCAACGACATTGCCTTTGATCAATCCTTTACCAATATCTACACAGCACCCACCTTGCAGAAAACGTGGTACAATGGTACTTTTTTTAAGACTTTATAACTATCTTGAATTTTATGCAATATAATGTTTTACAAATTAAAACACGATGATGGAATTGTAATGATTCACGTTGTGTTCTAATTTGTAGCAATTCAAATTTTTAGTGGTAAAACGATATATGATATCACTTCTGTGCTTAAAAAATTATGAGGATATTTTAATTATATCATCACAAATTAAAATATGACGCTGTATTTGCAATGTTATGAAATGGTGTCAAATTTGTAAAATAGTGTAAATATAATGATTTTTTTGGGAAATTACTCATTTCTATTGTAGGATTGTATATCCATTTATTGACAAAAACTTGGCCCATTCACCAAAGGACAGACTAGATATAAAAACAAACTCGATTTTTGAATTCTGTTTGGTCACTTTAATAACAATGACAGCATATATACAGTTTTGACTAATTTGTTCCTAGAGTCTTCCAAATAAATAGACCAACCACGTGCATCTCCAAACAAATTCCAATATATATATATATAGAGAGAGAGAGAGTCCTGCCGTTTAAATTATTAATTATGATTTATCCCACTCAATATTTTTAGAATTTTAATTTTAAACTTTTAGTTAATAATTAATTTTTAGGGTTAATTATTCAATAACTATAAAATTTAAAATCTTATCAATAAATGTTAATTATGATTGTTTATGTTTTAATAATTTTTATTTTCATATTAAAATTGGTAATAAGGATATATAAGTTCCGTGTTCTAATAATCTCTCTCTATATATAGTACAAATATAAAATTTTAATAATGTTTCCATTTTGAACTATTTTATAAAATTACTTGGTACAGAGATATATAGAGTTCTTAATTTTGAATTTGAAATTTGGAAATGATTTGCACAGTACTGGGGAACCATGATTATAGAGGTGACGCCTTGGCACAATTGAGTCCAATTCTCAAAGCAAGAGACAGCAGATGGTTTTGCATGAAATCTTTTATTCTCGACGCAGGTTTAATTAATTATTAGTTGTAACAGCACTTTATTTATTTATTTGCTCAATTTGAAGACGATATATGTAACGACTTTATTAATTATATGGAATACAGATATTGCAGAATTTTTCTTTATAGACACAACGCCGTTCCAAGACAAATACTTCACGAATCCAAAAGATCATGTCTACGACTGGAGAGGCGTCCTTCCTCGAGACAAATATCTTTCAACCCTCTTACAGGTACTTGTCTAAGGATGTATGGATCGGATCATCTAATAGATTTTAACCCGTCAAATTATCGAATTTGTTAAAACTTTTCTCAAGTCAAGTTGTAGTTGGATGGAAACGATCAACTAAGACGTACCCATCTACGTACTTGATAATAGAGGAACAATGTCGCACAAACTATCATATTACAAATATATATATATATATATGGTGTCTTTTATTTTAAAAACTTATTACTTTAACATTAATGTACACTTATTAAATATGTCATAATAGCTGAATATCTCATATTCGCACTCGCACACATACATTTGAATATTTTGTTTTGAAAATTAGGATTTGGAGTTGGCACTAATAGAGTCGAAGGCGAAGTGGAAAATAGTGGTTGGTCACCACACAATTAAAAGCGCTAGTCATCATGGTAACACACAAGAGCTTGTGGAAAAGCTTCTTCCAATCCTTGAGGTATGCATATATTTGCTAGAATCAGTTATATATATATAAAAGGTATAGATTAAAAAGAAACTTATTACTTTGAGTTTGATAAGAGTTGTAGATGCTACATTTGTTGAAACTTATGATATATGATATATCTAGTTATCTACTATCTATATCCATGGTTGTAGAACTCGCTAGGCGCTAGTCGGGCGATCGGGGGGTGCCTAGCTTCTAGGCGGTCTAGACGGGGTCTAAGCAGGAGCCTAGGCGGACGTTTTTACATTTTATAACATATTATTTTTTATAGTTATTTATATTATAAAAACCACATTATTATAGAAATTGAATTTTATTGTAATGGCTAATTGCTATTTTTAATACTCCAGGGGTCCGAGGATCGATCCCCATACATTAGTCATTCTTTTAGGGATATTTTTTTGGGGTGGGGGGGGGGGAGAGTTTGACCATAAAAAATTTAGATTTTTTAATTTAATAAAAAAATCTGTAAGTCTCTAGTTTCAAACGAAAGACCTCCTAAATTGCAAAGCCGGGCATTACCAATTGCGCAAGGTAGATATTTGTTTAATATTATGCCATTTATTGTACTTAACCGCATAATGTGCCGATTAGGCCCTATTCGCTACAGCTACCCACCGCCGAGCGCTTAGGCACCGTCTAGACGGGCGCCTAGAGCGAATTTTACAACAATGTCTATATCACATACGTACGAATATATATTTTCTAATTATAAGACCGGTTTGATTTATTTATACAATGTATTCTTCTAAGTTTTTTAAGTTACGAATTGATCAAAGTACTCATATATTTGGATTAAAGAATTTGAACTGATTAACTGTAATAAAACATTAGTTTTTTTTTCACCATTAATTAAGTATCAAGAAATTACCTTTCATGTTATCTTTGATATGTGAAAATCTAGTCTTATTCTCTTATTTTTCTTCTCTTGTGTTTTTTAGTGCGGTAGGTCTTGAACCATAACGTCTTGTGTTTTTTTCTTTTTTACCGGGATCTCCACTGTTTGAGTGTCATCGAGGGAACCATCTAATCTTATTTTCAGTTAACCTAAATGTAGGGCGCCTAATCAAGATCATAAAGATGTACATGATAAGGCTTATTTATTGCATAATGAAATTCAGTTATGTCTAACAACGAAATTGCAGGCAAATGGAGTTGATCTCTACATAAATGGGCATGATCACTGTCTGCAGCACATATCTAGTTCTGACAGGTAATCCTAATAATAAACTAATTATCTTCTTAAATAATTAATTTGTATGAATAAATAAATGAAAGTAGAAAAAACATTTATATATATATTTGCAGCCCTCTTCAATTTCTAACAAGTGGGGGTGGATCAAAGGCTTGGAAGGGTGACTACAACTGGCCCAACCCAAAGGAGATGAACTTTTTTTATGATGGCCAAGGTTTCATGACTCTGCACATTACTCTTAATCAAATTTCTATCAATTTCTATGATATTTGTGGCAACTTATTGCACACATGGTGTGCACTACGATCCTTCACCTCCACGCTCTAGATTTATCTATATAGTATGCAACTCAGACCTGTAACACTATTTGGAATATATGCCTTATTTCAATTTCCAATGCATTCCTAAGCTTTTATGTATATACTACTATAAAGGGTGTTGGGATATTGGGAATTAGTGGAAGGGTAATACTGGTTTATTTTATTATTGCGTTGAGGAGTGGTGGGTCTCGAATCAAGATGTCTTCCTAATTTTACGCAAGGGTCTTCATTTAGGTGTTCTTGTGATAATGAAAATTGAGTATTTAAGGTCCGTGTTGAATGAGTTAAAAATTCTTGATGTGTATTGGTGTGAGATTTACTTAGTTGTAATAAATTATTTTTTAATTAACGTTAAATCTATAGTTAAAACTTATCCAGCAAAACTAGCAAATAGGTAAAAGAATTTTAGATTATCTATATGTATAATTAAGGCAAAATTATAAATAAAAATCATCAGTTAAAATTTACTTCAAAAACAAATTTCCTGTAAAAAATTTCCAAAAATGTCCCTTTGGTAGAATGGTTTGTTTACATGTCTTTTGACACTTTTCTCCAAATGCCAAGGTTTTGACCAACAAATCATTTCTCATTTATATATTTTTATGGAAAAATGGTCAAATACACTCCTAATGTTTCCTCTCTTAAGATAAACTAAGTCTCTGAAGTTTTTTAGATAAAAATAAGTTCTTAATGTTAGTAATTAGTATCATACATGCCCTTCCTTACTGTTACCTCTCCAAAATAGTTTTGTGCTAAATTTTCTTTTATTTTTTTATAACCTTGCTTTTTCTAATTTCTCTATATTTTACTTATAAAAGATGTCAAAACTATTATTATTATTATTATTATTATTATTATTATTATATAAAGAATTGAAATTTTAGTAATAATAGACATAATGAACTAAAATATTTACTGAAAACAATTCAAAATGAATTTAACTCCAACGTTGAGTAGAAACAACATTAAATGTAAGTCCTACTTTTTGCGGGCATAAGATTCGAAATTCTTTCTTGCTACAATGTAGCTTAAGTATTAAAAATGTAAATGCAGAAATTTAGTGCAGAAAATAGATGTTCTAGTGTGTGTTTCCCAGCAATTGAACTAGTATTTAAAGGAGCAGAAAGATCAAATCAAATCCCCCACAAGCAGGGGTCTTCAATTACTTTATGATCTGTTTTATCTTCTCGTATTTGCTTCATCTTGATGGATGGGCTTATCTTTAGAATAGTTGGCCTGATTCCTGAAATTCCAAAGATCTCTTTCTATCTCTTCCGTGCCAGCCTTTACCAGAATCATACCTCTTGCAATCCTTATCCATCCAAACAGCCCTCGAATTCAAGCTGTGCCCTCAGCATTTGCTTCTAATTGAATATGAATCTGCGCGAGAAATGTAGGTTTGGCATCTGCTACTCATCTTGGTCTTCTTTGCAATGGTCACAACATATCTAATTTTTTGTCACTACAACAAAATTCCCATGATAGAACGCTTTGTGGTACATGACGCTTTTATAAAGCATTTTATCTGCGCGCATGACAATATGTATAATAGGACGCTTTGTATAATAGGACATTTACAAGTGTCATATTAAAGTTTTAGCTATAGGACATTTCACAGTGTATTAGGACACTTACAAATGTCCTATTAAGTTGAAGAAATGATTTTTTTGGCTCTGAGAAATGAATTTAATGATCGTATTCACAAAAGATGTGCTATACACATTTTAACTAAAATTTTAACCTATTAATTTAAAAATAATAACCTAAAATAATTAAATATTTAAGCATAACCATGCGATTGATTCCATTAGTTGATCTCATTTATCTAGTTAGCATAAGAAATAATTATTCCCCAAGTTAAAAGCTATAACTTCAACTAAACAAAAAATCAATTTAAGATAATAAGCCAATATCATAATTCTATCAACCAAATGTATCTAGCTACAAAGAGGTTAACAAAGGCATTTCTCGATTTTATTCTACGTGTGAAATCAATTGCGGACCAAAGAAAAATCAATCTGCATCACTTACTGCATTACCATCAGATGCCAAATGTAGTTCTGAGGCTCCACAAACCTAGTTAATGGGATAAACAAGATAATGTTCTTATAAATGTTAAGAAAAAATCTCTCTTATAAATGTTAAGAATCTTATAAAAACTCCAAGAAAAATTCAAAATTTTTGTGGTAAACTTTGTTCGAGTAGATTGAATAAATGAACTAATCTAAGTTACTTTCAGAGAAAGAGAGAGCATTAAATGATGAAAACCTGGAGATGAGAGTAGAATCCAAAAGGGTAGGGAAGTGAAGAAAATTCTCTCCAGGTCCCTATTTTCCCCTTTTTAAATCAAAAGAGAGATAATCTCTTAGTGTAATACCCCAAATTTTTGAATAAGGTTTAGAGAATTGTTAATATTAGTTAAATAATTAAAGAAGGAATTTAATTAAGGTTAGCTATGATTGGATGTCAGTCACGACTTTAGGAGTCAGTTTTCGTAAAGATCGTCTTTTTGGAAAATATAATCTTAATTCTTTTATTACCATTTATGGTCTATTTAGAAAGGTTTTGACTCAAGGAGTACACCGGTATTTTCGGATTTCAAATCTGAGGTCATTTGAGTTCCCGGTGATGGAAAACGTATTTGAAAAGGGAAATGAATAGTAACTTTTGCGTGCGTTCGTATTTTGAGAAATTTACGAAATCCTCCTCGTTTATTCAAGTTCAGTTCTGTCAGGCCTCTCTTATGGAAAATGACTCAAGGATTCCGTTGGCGTTCACGGATTTTCATTCTGAGGTCAATCGAACGCTCGGGAGCTGAATCTATCAGTCTGAGTGAATAGTAAAAAGTAATTCTAAAAAGGGGATCTTTGCTCGTCTTTCTTCTGACGACCTCGTCTTCTTCACGGATTGAGTTGGTTCACTAGTGTTCGAGCCAACAAGTCTCCCGGTATTTTTAGATTTCGTGTCTGAAGTCATTTGGACCTCGACATCGAATAAAGCAGCTTTTAACCGAACCCGGGGTAGCTTTTGCAGTATTCTCTCACAGCAATGGCTTCCAAGGGAAGCCAAAGCTTTTCCTATAAATAGGGGACCACCCCTTTGTCATTCTTTGCTCATTTTGCATCCACTTCACTTCTAAATCGAGAGGGTGAAAAGCTTTGAAAGTCGAGAAGGTTCTGTCGAAGTAAAAAGCATTCTTCGTGAGTGTTCTTCAAGACGACGAGCGGAGTAGCGTAGAAGGGATGCGGTAAGGGAATGTGCTAGGGGCGCCGTTGAAATCGTAGCAGGCGGCTCTGCCGCCGTTGCGACTCGACGAGACGCCGAGCTAACCACATTCCTTCGACGCACCTGACCCCGTCCATTCTTGTTCGTCGGTCTCGATTCCATTTCTTTTTCATCTTTAAATTCCGCATTACTTTCCGTTCTTTACGTTCTTCGCGTTCTTCATTATTGCTCGTCTAAAAGTTATATTTCGATTTTTGTTGAAATTCCAAGTTAATAACGTGTATGTTATATTTCTCATTCTACTTCCGATATTATTCTAAGAAGATTAGCCTCGTTTATTCCGTTAAATTCCGTTCAAGCCACATTTAACGATTTTGTCGTTATTCTAATTTAAAGGAGGATTATCGTGTTTATGCCGTTGTAATGCCAAAATACTTTTGAAGTTAAAAGCATATTGTTGCATGTTAAATTCAAGTACGTTATTTTTATAAAAATTCGGGTTAATTGTTCTTCGTGTTCTTCATGTTCGTCGAAGAAATCAACGAACACGAAGAACAGTTGAAGAACACAGTTGAAAGAAACCCAGTTGAAGAGAGAGAGAAAGAAAAAGAAGAAGCCCCGCGGGGGGAGGAGTGCGCCGCCGCTCCCAGCCCGCCGGGGCAAGGCAGCCCCGTGGTGGGGGGGGAGCTCGTCGGCGCCCTTGTGAGCCGCGGCGGCCCCCCTTCTCCGTGTTGTTTTGATTCGCCGTTTCTTTTCGGCTATTTTGGTACCCCTTTTTCCAATCTTTTAGAGTCTTCTAAATTATGTTACTTTCAAGCCATATTCAAGTTTAAATTATAGTAAGGTATTCAAGTTAATTTCAATTTATTTCGAATAAGATATTCAAGTTATCTTCCCGTCTAAAAATTTAGAGATCGAGTCGAGAAGTTCCTTAAATAAAATAAATCCTTCTCGAACCCTTATTAAGTCAAAGTCGTGCTATCCATGTTAAGTCCTAGCTAAGGGAATATTAGTTGAGTATTATTTAATATCATGTTATTAGAAATCTTCGAGGGAGGCCGCCAAGTCGATGATTCGACTTTTGTAGGAGGAATCGAGCCTCAGAGAAATACTAAGGAAGACCACCAGCTCGTTGCCTCGTCTTCCGCCCCGTAATCAAGGTGGGTAAATCTATACTCATCTAAAGTTTGAGCTAATGAGCTCTAGAAGCATGTTAGGGCAAATGAGATATCCAGTAAAGTATTTTTGCTCAACCTGATTGATCTCTGTACAAGGAAGGAAGAAAGGAAGATATTATGATTTACTTGAGCACTCAAGCATGTTTAGAAATGATAGAACTACTAAAGTATTGTTTATGCTTAGCATGAGATGTTTAGAATTATCTTTAGTTCCGATTCGTACTTGTTTACGTTCTTTTCCTGTAACTTAATGTTTATGCTTGTTAAGCTCGCAAAATTAAGAATTAAGGTTTGCCTTGTTAGGGTAGCATCAAACCCTTTGTAGGCCGAGATCACGTAGTATTAAAGGATTAGCATTAGACATTGTTCTAAGCTTGGTATTGCTAGCAAGGATAAGAAAGGAAGGAACTTAGCTTTTCACTTAAGCAGGATATGAGCTCGAAACTCTTAAGGGAGTCACTGCTGGGTTTTTCCCTCGCAAACTCGTTCAGATATTTGAGGTAACCCCTCTTCTATCCTATGGCATGCCTAAGGGTACAGTTGACGTCAGGTTTGAGCCAAGATGGGCCCAAAGAAAAAGAAAAGATTTTACGGATATGGAGAGGGCTTTAGCGTTTTGCTCTCCATATACCGTCAGTTGATTGTTGGATATCTTGAAGTTTATTAAAGTGTTTTACTAAAACCCACTGAGTACATTAGTACTTATGCCCCCTCTTTTTCAAATATTTTCAGGTTGAGATGCTGAGGATGTTGGTGGCTGTGGATGTGGGTTGGCTGCCAAGACTATTTTGCTATTATCTAATATTTCCTTGAAATCCCACTATATGATCTGCTACTCTGATACACTCTTTCTAATTCCGTTTTAAGTCTTATCATGATTATCAAGACTATATGAATAATCTCCCAGACATAATTATTTGAGTACAAGATGCATACTAAGTTCTACTTCTACTACCCGAGTATGATTTCCTTTCGTCTAATCAATGGGCTTGCATGTATTATTAACTATCGTCATCTATGCTGATTGGTATCCGTCTATCCGTTTTATTAACCGTCTAGCAAAAGTAAATCCGAGTATCCCCGTCTAATCCCCAAAGGCATATCTCGACTGTAAAACCATCCTATTAATCTTCTATTTTACCTCATTAACCCTTTAATGACACCCTGTCCCCATTCATAAACCTCTATCTCGGGACCGGGCTGTTACACTTAGGGTATTGATTATTCACTTGCATGATTTTTAGTTTCTGAAGTAGCAATTTCCACCTGTAATAAAACCATAATAGTGAGTGGAATGCAATGTAATAAAATCTAATATAAAACCACAAGATTGAAGTGAACATTAAAAAGCTATTGTATTCCTGCAAACATAAATCGTCTACAAATGAACGGTAAAAGATTTTCCAATAAACATATCCAATAGTTGCATCTCTTTCCTCAAAACAAAAATCCAATCCAATATAAGACTTAATTCATTCAATATAGAAATAAAATCAAACCAATATATCACCATACTTTATTTCACTTTGCACTAAATCACTTCTCTTAGCTTTGACAGTGTAATAAGCATGTACATATAGCTGAAACAAACCAAAAGCTGGTCCAATTCCATGTCTAGTCTACACCAAAAACAAAAAAATAATAAAATATTAAACCACAATTTATATAATGTTGCTAGAATATGGTAAATATTACACAAAGCAGAAGATAGTAGATTTATCCTAAATATTCAAACTAACCTAAATCCTGAAGTTTGTACCTTCACCCAAACTTCAACAACAAATGATTAATACACTAGCAAGAAAAGGTTATCCAGCTTGTCAAAATTATCAGTAAAAGAATCTACATGTATTATGTATGATTTATACACTATCCCGAACAAGATCCAGAGAAAAAACTCAAACTGAATCTCATCTATGTGTGATAGAAGTATAATAAGCACCCTTATATATTTATCAAATTTAATAAAGAAATAGTGGTAAACATAACTTGGCCTTGTTGATCATGTCAGTGTTCTATGGCAATGAAAACCACACATAACCTTAATTATTATATTAAAATTGAGTTGCATCATCTAAGCCGCACATAAAAGAAGTGAAAAGTGAAGATACAAGTGATTTTATCAATACAATGCAAGTTAAACAAGGAAAGAAGCATATCGAAGATCAACAAGGAAGGATTCTAGTAGATGAGCTCAACAAGAAATGTCTTATCATCAATGATTCGTGATAAACAAGGAAACTAACCATTCTTCCTTGAAGAGAAATCGGTTTGCATAGTCTATATAAGAAGAAGCTACAGATCAAATTATGTGTCGACAAACAAGTGCATAACTCACATAGATTAAATTTCTTTTAGAGCTCTTCGTGTTTTGAGCTTTAGGATTTATCGTAGTTAGAGTTATTCACTCAGGTGTTCAACGTGAAGTCCAGTGTCCTAGTATTTAGATTCTTTTTCTAACACTTAGGTTTTGTTCCTTTGGGTAAAAATAGGCCCGAGAGAGTTTACTTGTGAGCAATAGAGGGATTCTAGAATGTAAGGGGATCTCATACTTCAGTTCATGAAAGAGAGTACAAATTAGCAAAAGAGTATTGAGTGAAGAGAGTTCAGTCATGTAAAAACCTTAGTACATATTTGTGCTGGATTAGTGAATTATTTCTCATTGGACTAGGTCCTCAAAATAGGTGTTCATCAAACTAGGTTATCACATCGTGCGTTCTTTACTTGTTTTATCATTTGTTCAATTTTTAACAATCTGTTAAGAACACGTAATTGAACACCTGGTCTGCATGGCGTCTATAATTTCAGACCTTTTGTTTTTTAGGTCTGTCTACTAGAAACCACACATAATTTATAGTGAGCTGCACCAGCCCTTCCCGCATTGTAACAATCTAATCTAAATTAGCTAGAGCTTCTTCAATCTTTATGGGTTCCTTATGTGAGAGAAATCATGTGAACAGAGCATGCTCATTGGCTCTTCTTGTTTGTACAGAAGACTGTTTGACTGAGGATGTTCTCTGTTGGATGATCTCTTATCTTCTTTTCCACTTAGACTGAAGTTTTCATTCTCAGCACCATTAAGATCACATTGCGTTGTGGATGGTACCTGACCATGTACCTTGGTCTCAGTTGTTCTTTGTTCCACTTTAGGTGCAATTGGGTCAGCTACTGCTAGTTCAAGGAAATCAACTGTGATGTTTTCCTCTAATTGAAAGATTGGAATCTCAGTGCAAACAACTTTATTAGTGACCCCTACCTAATTTGGAATTGTCAATTGGTCCTAAGTAAGGAATACTATCAGAGAATAACCTCTCCACTACTTTAATGTATCACTAACTCAGCAGTTACTCTTAAGCAACTTCATCATGCTGAGACTACAGCCAGAACTGATCCTTTTCAGGAGATTATCAGTTCAGCTTCCAAACGGAAAAGGTCAAACAGCTCTAGAGAAAGCAGAGCTAGTCCCGTCCGACCACTAAAGAAGAGGAAACTGATGAAAAGTCAGTTAGTAGCTGATCAACAAAACTGATCAAATCAGTTCAAAGGTGACATCATCAATTCAGCAGGAAACTGACGCCTCGAGCTCAAAGTCCCTCCCATCATCAGCTGCATAATCAACCCCCCTTGATAAGATTCTCTACTATCTATTCCTCCAAGCTTATTTTTGAAAAAGTTATCGTTAATATTTCAAAATAAGCTTACTGTTCATCTGAGTTGCCATTTAAGTCTCTATACTCAGCACTAAAGTATAAAGAGATGAATTTTCTGAGGAATTAAATAGCAAATCTTCTGGCAAAATATTTTGCTATTATGGCAACTACTCAGATTTTCAAACCCTCAGATCTTAGCCGCTTGATCAAAAAGCAATAGTCCAGATGGACGGCTGAGATGCATGCATCATTTAATCAGCTAACTTTCTTTCAAAACAGATAGTTGATCAACCAGTAGCACTCGATTGCTATGGATTAATGCATGCAAAATCACTGCTTTTATAAGCAGCGGAGAAGTTGAATGAAAAACAAGAACTTTTAAAACACATTCCTTCTCCTTGTCTTCTCACTTATCCAAAGTTCTTTCTTGCTCATATCATCTCATCGATAAATGGCTTCCTTATTTCACTCGATAAACATCAAACTTTTATTAAAGAAGCTCAAAAAGGATAAGTACATTGACTGAGAGCTCTTTGAAGCTCGATTAAGTCCAGAGAAGACTAGCATGATCTTTCACTCGTTGAAGACATGCGGGCTCTTATCTTTCATGACAACTCAGCCCAAGAGGAAGCATCTCTCGCTTGTAGCTGAGTTCTACTACAATGCAAAGATCAGTGGACACAACATACAGTCTGTTGTCCAAAATCAGGTTATCATCATCAACAAGGATGTGTTAACTAAACTGTTTCAGCTCCCCGATAAAGGCCCAGAGGTGGATGAACTAGCGCTCCCTTCCAAGTTGGAGTTGTGGAATGACTAGAAGCTTCTACACGTTGATCATCGAGACTTTTCAAATAATTTGAAATATAGTCTCCCTTCAACAATAGTGTAGATCATGGACATTGTGATGCATATTCTGCTCAGCAGCATCACCAATGCGCAGTTCAACGACAACACCTCTCATCTGATTGGGCATCATTTATATTGGCTCAGCTTCGCATACATGTGAGGCATGCTAAGATCGATCTAACTTCTGGCACATTCAAAGCCAAATTAGGATTTGCTAATCGACTCAGTCACATCATCGAGGAGCAGCTTGAAACAGTTCCTGGTGGATTTTATCTTACCAGAAGAGATCTCCTTCCTATAGTTTACATTCACCGCAGACATCGTGAAGTAACTGGCCACCCTAGGAAGTCGAGACTTCAGTTAAAGGAGGACCACAACCCAGCCAAAGGAAAGCAGCCACTCCTTTACGCTGAACCTCCAGTTGATGCAGATCAGTCTTCGACTGAAAGTGACTCCTTCACTTATATAAGTGATGAGTCAACTGCACCTGCAACCAGCGAGCCTCCTTACATCGCTGACCTAAAAACTCTGGAAGAAGGGTTAAATGCAAGTCTTGACCAATAGCTGCAAAGTTGTTTCAGTCAAATAGGGGATCTTAGCCCCTTCCTCTTTGAACATCTTCGAAGATATCTCCAATATCACTTATGGAGATTTCAAGTGAATGATGCTACCATGTTGCTGATGGCAGACAAGTGAGGCTACTCATACTGGATTGGGGAAGGTCAATGGAGCAGAAGCTGCATGAACTATCCGCTCAATACACCTTCATCAGTCTCAGAAATCATGGATTCCATGATTAAGAGGATTCAAACCTCGGTGCCTCATGATGCACCCCTTCCTAACCATGAGCCCTCCAACTCATCCACAACTCCTCTTCAAGAGAATGCCCTCATCACCATACCGGACGAGCCACTTATCAGACTCGCATCAGGTTCTTCTACCAGGCAAGATCCATTCTCTTTACCTGATCTTGACCAACTGATATCGATAGAGGAGTCATATGCATGGTTGTTCGCTCCTATGCCTGCACTCCAAGCTCCCCATATCACTGATAACTTGTTGGCCACTTCCTTCTCTCTTCTGCCATAGTTGTCATTGCCAAACCATGACTTCCATCAACTTACCCTTTTGGATGATGCCAAAAAGGGGGAAGGGTATATTGATGATGGAAAATCATATGAAAAAACATATGATGGTCCCTGACAAGGTAATCTAACTCTTTAAGATGAGATCCAAAGAGAAATACAACAAGATGTACAACTTCAAAGGCAAGCTACCTTTCAGGGGGAAGCTACTCGTGAGGGAGAAGTCCAATTTGATCAATGCCCAGCTCAAGACTACTTTTGGACTTGGGAGAATGCCCAGCTGGAACAACAGCAAGAATGGGGTATCCACAGTATACCAGGCATCTCTTTCTGCAAATATGAAAGAGCAAAATCGAGCAAAAGAAGAATGAACTGAGTGGTGAACAATTCCAACTGAAGAAGGAAGTTAAAAATATCAGTTCCAACTGATATTCTCTCTCTTTTACTTCCCTACATTTCTTCATCTTCTTTGCTCAATCAGTTTCTAAACATGCTCTTTTGTTAATAATACAAATATATTCTGATCATGCTGATATATCTTTCTGAATAACTTAAAGCTTTCCATGAGCTCTGATAAATGAACAAAATCTGCATGATAATCAGAATTGAGTTGTTTTAGAACTGAAACATTTGAAGCTTTTCAAGCTATGCAAATGAGTATCAAAATATCTTAAGGCCATTCAAGCTGCATCTTCTGTCAGCAGATATCCTGATGCCTTATAGATAAAATTCATTGAGCTCAAATTTTATTTCTCAATGCTATGATACTCATCCTATTGTCAAAGCTCTAATGATCACATCAAAGCTCTGATACTCATGAATGTCTAAACTACTAGCTTTTAGAAGCTATAAACATCTAAGACTGTTCTTAGGAACATGGTCTGATATCAGCTTTGATATTAAAAACTGGTACAAGCTCAGATGCTCATTCATAAAAGATAACTTCATGCAGTTTTCCATCATCATACCAACTGGTTTTGACATCATCAAAAAGGGAGAAATTATTATGAAAAATTGTTGGGAAAATTGCTAAAAAGTCCCAACTGATGGTTTTGATGAAATGTCAAAATATGTGTGATGATCTAATGAAAAACTACAAGTTATGAAAAGCTGAAAATCAGGGGCAATGACCAAGTAAGACTTCAGACATCAGTCTAGTTGAAACGAGAGATATCTATGTTGAAGCATGGTCAGCCAGCTTAAAAGGTTGCCTTGATCAGACCAGTCAGAGTCAACTCTTCAAAGCTTGAGAAAAGCTATAAGGGGGAAAGAGAACTTTGGAGACTGGTAGACATCCATAGATGAGTAACCATCAGTCTAGCTGAAAGCTAAGATAAACTGATAAGAGCAGAGCCAGCTTGAAAGCTGAAACTGAACTGATCAAAGATCAATCAGTTACAAAGGGCTAACCCTAAACTGATCAAAGATCAGTTAGCTAGAAGAAAGCTCTAAAAACTTTGAGCCATTACTGAACTGACCAAAAGATCAGTTCAAGGAGAGAAAAGCTCAAGCAAGTAGCCAACTGATAGTTCAGAACTGAAAGCTTTTGAAGCTAAGCTGCCAAGTCAGCTGAACTGGACCATCTCAGGATTGAAGCTCAAGGCAGCTAAGGATCTGCCAACTGGACAATCTCAGAGCTGAAAGCTGAGATAGCTGAGAGCCCATTAGCTGAATGTCCAAAACTGATAGCCGAAACATCTGCTTTCTTTGACAAGCAGTCAATAAAGATCTTGACAGAAAATCTTTAAAAGATCCTGATGATCTTAGAGCAGAAGTCATTAAAGTTAAACGGCTAGTTCATTAAGAGCTTCAAATGGCTACAGGCATTAAAATGCGGCCGGTGAATTCAGAATATTCACCAATCACAACGGTTAAAAGATCACTCATCTATTTAAAGAGAGTGAACTCATTTTTGGCCAAGACTTTCGCCAATCTAACTTTTGCTATTTTGCAGAACGAGCTCTTCTTTCTCCCTCCCCACAGCTCAAAGCTCAAAACTCTTAAGTGCGAAAAGTCTCAACTGAGAAGGCGTGCTTCAAGTCCAAAGCAAGCAGCTAGCTGACGCAGAATTCCAGCAAGAGCAAAGCTTCTCAGTTCAGTTCCTCAAAGATCAACCACTCAGCTCAAGATAAGGGAGCATTCCGGGTTGATAACAGATTTAAGACTGCCTTCTTGAAGATCAAGCGAGATCTAAGATCGTGTAAAGACGGGTAATAGCACCTAAAGTCTCAGTGAACAGTTGGGACCGGTAAGTGTGAGCTGTCGACCCAGAAACCGGCTGAGAAGGAGCGTGTACCGATGGGTCCGTTCTTCTAGAACAACAACAGTTGGAAAGGAGGCCGCAGTCGGGTTGAAGGGTGCCGTTTTCAGGTCCAACAAAAATTCTTCATTGTGTAACTGTAATAAAGAAACTTTACACTTGCATAGTGGATTGCCCTTCTGCAGAAAAAAGAGAGGACGTAGAAGCAGGAAGCTTCGAACCTCTATAAAGTCTTGTGTGTGCTGTTCTTACTACTTCCAGTCTTGTATGTTTTTAAACTGTACACCCTCACACAACAGTTGGAAAGGAGGCCGCACTCGGGTTGAAGGGTGCCGTTTTCAGGTCCAACAAGAATTCTTCATTGTGTAACTGTAATAAAGAAACTTTACACTTGCATAGTGGATTGCCTTCTGCAGAAGGAAGAGAGGATGTAGAAGCAGGAAGCTTCGAACCTCTATAAAGTTTTGTGTGTGCTGTTCTTACTACTTCCAGTCTTGTATGTTTTTAAACTGTACACCCTCACACACAAGCTGGACTGACTAGCTAATCTAAGTCTTCAAGCTATCAGCTCACCAGCTAAGCTCTAAGTCAGGCTCACCCTCAACTGAAGAACGCACAGATAAAATATCGAAAGCGAGTCAGGGCCCAAATATTCCGCATCAGTTTAAAGTTTTTGAAGTCAGTTTATTCACCCCCTCTAAACTAACATAGACTCGCACCGGGACCAACAAGTTGCCTTCTTATAAACCGTTGTTAAATGAGGACTTGCTCTAGTTACAAATGTTATATTTCTCTTTTTATAAACAATCCGTCCCTCATTTAATTTATTGCCATTTTCGGGATTGGTCTGTTACATAACAATTACTGATAAACACAATATAAAAAGTACTTGTAATGCCCATGCCCGTAGAAGTGATATAAATTCCTACTCCTTCAACCCTCAAAATCGGCCTCCGTTGCTAGAATCATCCTTATATAATGAAATAAGAAGACTATGTTCACAAAACTCTTTCCCAAGATTATAATCAGTAAACATATAACAATGCTAACATCTTCGTAGGTGTACAACCCGACATTCGACTATAAAAGCTACGCCAATTTATTTATTTTAATTAATTTGTTTTGTTTAGTAATCTAGTGTAGTGAGTTTTAAGTTTATGTGCGTGTGAGTGAGTGCTTGTGTTGACAACAACCTAAGTTTTATCCGATTCCACATTTCATTAATGATATTTTTGAGAACTAAAAAAAACTAGAATTAGAAAAGAATTTTGTACCTTTGATTACAAAAGAATTTTGCAACTTTTTTTTTTTTTGTTACAAAGAACAATTACAATTATTAATGACTCTAAGCATCGTTTCATAATGCCGATTTCCACAATTAGTTTTGAAAGTTGAGTTGTTTGGAAATCCGACAGTGAAAAAATGACAACAAAAATTATACCAAAGTAAAAAATAGCTAGACAAACCGTTGTTGTCGTTCACGACTCTTGGTCGCTTTCTTGGATGCCATGCGCTCTCTCTCTCTCTCTCATGGCTGCGGGTGCTTCTGCCTTCTGCAAAACCAAGAAAGGGACACGAAAAGTGCGAGGAATGGTTTGCATTTTCAAACAAAACGGTGGCCTTCTGAAAGTAAACGAAAGCACAAAAAAGTTGGCTCATGCAAATTGAGGGAGGGAGGGAGAGGGACCCATAAAAGATCACTAAAGAATCAAGAAAAGGTTAAAACCAGAATTTCTGTTCTCAACCTTTCACTGTTGAGAAGATCCAATCATTCCAATTCTTCTTTCTCCCACAACAATAAAAACCATGCCTTTTCTTCACACTCCGTCTCAATCTCTCTCTCTCTCTCTCTCTAATCTCTTCACCCCATTTTCCTCCAATTTCATGTCGTTCTTCCAAATGGGATTCCCACCCAACAAAAATGCTGTAAGATTATTATTACATTCTTGAATACTACAACTCTGCAAATTATGTGGTGTTAATTTTTATTTATTTCTATTTGTACGTACATATATGTTCAAATAGGTTGGTAGAAAAAGCGTAAGCAGTGAGAGCACAGAAATGTGTACCGACGGCGGCGATGCGGTGGTTGAGTCGGTCGGAGATGAATGGGCCGCTGATTTCTGGCCGGTTCAGCACCCGATTGCGCCGCCGCCCGGGGATAAACCGGTGGAATGCCCTCGCTCCTCTCTCATGAATGTGAGTTTCTCCTTCCTTTACTTTTTTCTTTACAGTGACATCATTTTATAAATTAGATAGTTGTTTTTTTTTTAACTAAATTGAGTTTAATTTTGTGACTATAATTTACTTTTACTTGGAAGTAGTATTGAATGTAATTTTTTTGAAGCTGGAGTAATGTTAGTTTTTGTGGCTAATTATTAACAATTAGGAAATGACTGATTAGTTCGTTAAAACTAAATTACGATCTAAGATTGAGTATATATTGTATGATTACATATTATGTTACACTATCTTTTTTTCTTTGAACGCTATGTTACACTATCCAATATTTACAGATTCAAATTAAGAGTTTTTCTTCAATTTTATATTTTTTGTGATTAGTTTAATTTTATGATGATCCCACCCAGTTAGAGATTATAATTATTTTTTAATATTAAATTTTCGATTTCTAATTAATAATTCATTATTATGGCTTATTTTTAAAAAATTATGTTTTATAATTTTTTAATTCATTTTTTTGTTGATAAATGTTGATTATTATTATTTATGTTATAATTAATTTTTATTTTATAATAAATATTATGAAAAAATAAATTTAATAATGAAACACCGGATTAAATACAAGAAAGTGTGACTGGAAATTTCAACTCCACATGCATAACGTACTCATATAAAGCATAGAAGCAGTAAATAGGAGAATAAATAGTAAAATTTTCAAATTTCGGTTCAATTTGTCCTGAAATTGTGCAAAATTAATATATAATACTAGACCAAAAAATTACTAGCTAAAGAATTAAATTATATATTGAACCAACTTTTCCACCCCTAAATATTATTTTAAATAGAAACCTAGTTGAATATCGATCCTTTCTAATTTCTATGTCTATATATAGATCTTTTATTTTTATGAACAAAGTTTATATGATCAGAATTTTAAAGTATTCATAAAAGAAATTTAAGTAGCATGTGCAAAACAAAATAAAACTACATGTTATTCAGTTTTGAGTTGTTTTGATATGAAGTAAAGTATAAAATCATTTTTTTTCGCTCCCGAGTAAGATATAATATATTATTTCCATCGATCGGCTTTATAACTAATCCTGATTATAAGGATCCAAAAATAATCTAAATGAAAACTGAAAAAGCAAAGACACTTAAGAGACACATTTAGCTTTACGAATCCATAAAGTGAGGTAATGTAGGTAAAGGAAAAGCTCTAACTTCGCTTTTTTCTATTTACGGCTAAATTATAGGGATTATACATCCAATTTTAAATTTTCAATTTTGAGAATTCCAAAGAATATTGAAAATGCACGGTTGATCGTGGATCACATTAATTAAGTAACCAGCTGTAACATGATGATGGTAATGTGCTCGAGTATTTGACAACAAATTTTGATTTCACTAATATTTTTCCATGAATTACGTCTTTTTAGTTAATGACCTCGTATAAAATGTAATAGCAAAAACATAGGTACATAAATCGTACCAAGCATTTCCGTAAAACGAGCCAGCTGACGGGTTGATCCGTCCTAACCCCGTCTCATTTAGGGTATTTTAATCCCAACAAGTGTTTATATTTAATTCAACAAATTAATTATCATGCGCAGCACACGAATCCACACCTTAGTGTTAGGTATGTGCACTGCGCGAGCCATTGGATTAAAAAATTAAAATTAATCCACTTTTATATTTATTTGAAAAAAGTCATTAACGAGCGGGCATCAAGCGTAGTGCACGAGTCCACCCGTTAGTGCTGGAGGAATGCACTGTCCGAGCCACAGACTATTTAATTTTAGGGTTCAATAATTTTATTTTACGGTACATAGTTTTGTAAAAATAAACTATAAAAAAAAGAAGAAGAAGAAGAAGAGGAGGAGGAGGAGACTGAAAAAAGGGCAGTCGCACGTACACCTTGTGTTTCTCATATGTAATACATTCATTAATTAGCTTCCACGTGCCTGTTCTTGCTAATGAGGTCGGATACGATTTGGGAGTCCTCGAGGAGCATGCACGAATGAGGATATTATGATATAATTAACAAGAGACATTAATTAAATTCGAATTTCTTCCTAATATATATATATATATATATAGTTTGTCCAACATTTGTACATAAATATATTAACGATGTCAATCAATACACAGAGTAACATCAGTTGTACGTAAAGTAGAAGATCTGGTATTTATGGTTGCAGGAGTGGCGAGTTCCGAGGAGCTCTCACCGGAAAGCGGCGGAGCCGATGAGTAAGAGGCGCCACAGCGTTAGTCATGAGGGAGACCATTATAGACGCCTTCTCTTTCCCAACAAATCACACAACTTCCTCAAAACCACCTTCAACAGTACTTCCACAAGTTTTAGGTTTAATAAATTTTAATCACCTTAATTAGAGAGTGAGATATTTAATATCGCAATATCTATATATTATATAGTCCCTTGGTTTGTGCTCAGTTTCATTCCTATACCATTTACGTCCCACTCTCATATCAATCTCACCACTATCTTCTGTGTAATATCGTGTAACCTTAATTACGTACTTTTGGAGGCAAATTAAATGAAAGCATATTTTTTTCTTCTAATTAGCTTATACACGATTAGCCTCATATGGTCATATTGGTTATAATGTACGCGCGAGACGTGAATATAATGTGTTGTGCTCGTTATATTGCAATGCCCGGACCCGCAGAGTGGGAGCCGGTAGCGATACGACCGAACAACATGATTCGTTAGCAACTAGTTAATATCCTGTATCACAATGTCAAAATTTTCTTTTGGTGTTCATGTGATGTGTGTATCATGTTATGTTTATGAGTTTATTTTCTAAACTTAGTCACTTAGGATTTCGGAGTTACCGAGTTCATCTAGAAGTTGTTTACGTGAATGAAATGAATTTAGAGGATTACAAATGCAACATTTAATATTAGGAATAGGTCCAAATTGTCACCAGATTTTCTGTTGCACTATCTGTGTTACACTTCACGCTTCACTTTCAAATTATGAGTTTTTCTGCTAATTTTTTCTTCAATTTTATTTTTTTAGTTTAATTTTATGAATGATTTAGTTTAATTTTATGAATGTTTATTAGGGTTCACCCTAATAATTAATTTCAGTTTTCAATTAATAAATCATTATTATGATTGATTAATTATTTCAAAATTAAAATCCTTAATTTTTTATATTCATTTTTTCTTGATAGATATCGTCTATGATTATTTATGTTATAATTATTTTTTAATATTTAATTTCAGTTTTCAATTAATAAAAAATCATTATTATGGTTGATTAATTATTTCAAAATTAAAATTTTTAATTTTTTAAATTCACTTTTTCTTGAGATATCATCAATGATTATTTATGTTATAATTAATTTATACTTTCTAATGAATATTATTAAAATCTTAAATTTGATAGTGAAATGCGGAGTAAATCAAGGAGTGCAATAAGTAATTTGAACAGCAATGTGTAGGTTGGGTTAGTTTTCCATGTAGCAGCTAGTTAGTGCGGTCGTCAGACGGAACGTGTCCCCATGTGCGGCGCGTGTGAACACGAGTGCCTGTCCTTTTCTTTTTCCTTTTCTTTTTGTTTTCCTGCTTTCATTTTCTGTTTTCTTTTTTAATTTTTTTATTTCCTTTTTAACATTTTTCTTCAAAAATTATATATCCTAAAATAAAAGTGATTTAATTTTTTTTATCTGACGACTCGCGCAGTGCACTTTCCTGACCGTAACATGTGGGCTCGTACATTGCGCTCGACAATTAATTTTTTTCCAAATGCATATATATCCTAAAATGTAATTAGTGAACCCTAAAATTAAAGTGAATTAATTTGAAAAAAAAAATCCAACGTCTCACATAGTGTACTCACCTGATACTAACGCGTGGGCTCGTACACTGTGATCGATAAGTAATTTTTTTCAATAAATATATATATCCAATAATGGAATTAGTGAACCATAAAATTAAAGTTAATTAATTTAATAGTTTAAATCACTTTTATTTTTTATCCTGCGTCTCGCGATGTGCATCATCTTAATGCTAATGCGTGGACTTATGCACTGATATCTCGAATTATGAATCAATAGATAAAATCGTGTCAATTAGTAATCAATTAACTAACACCCCATATATAGCATAATCACAAGAAATGAAATAGAGCTGTAAACAATCAATTGAAAAAGAAATGCATAAATTCCCAAATAATCCCAATCGAACAATACAAAATAATCTAGTCTAACATCATACAAGTACAAGGACTAAATCATCTCAAAGAAAAAAAAAAATAGAAACTAGGTACAACCCATAAGTTTGGCCTCGACTCCACCCTTGCTTCCACTCTTGTCCTCTTTGCTCCATCATCAAGTTCTTTCTCCTTATTCACCCTAGCTAAGTGGAAAACCCAGCTAAGGTGTGAGTTTGATGGGTGGCTAGGGTTTTGAGGTGTAGGAAAAGATGAATTTGTATTTTTGTGGAATTAGGTGAGTGGTGTGGTGTGTTCTATGAGTTGTGAGGGTTCTTTTCTCAATTTTTATCCACGGGGGGTATAGAATGGATGAATAAATGAAATTGGAGAAAAATAAAAAATTGGTGAAAAGGACCAAAAATCAGTGCACGAGGTTGATCGTGCTTCTTGGTCACATTTTTGGGCACTTGGGGCGCGACTCGGAGCAGCTTGGGTTTTGGGGTAGAATTCCAAATGAAGAAATTGAGGTTTAGAAGGCTCTACAACACAGAAAATGGGTCGCACTTTTCGATGCTCTAGGATGCGACCCGTAGGATATCGCTCAAAGTCGCGCCTGAAAGAGGCCCAAAACGTGACCCCAAGGAGGTGGCGTTTATGGGCCGCACTTTGAGCGTGTCCACGACAGGTTCCACGGTTTTATTTCATTATGGATCATTTCTTGTCCGATTAACCCGATTCAACTTGTAGCGTGCTCCTTATTCGATTTCCTATCATCCATGGTCTTGAATCTGTCAAATTTACATTGATTAGCCTCCATTTCATATAAAACTCAATAAGAAACCAAAATTTCAAATCAGGAGGTTCAAAAGCATAGGGGAGGGGGGGTGAAAAGACACATTTAACTCATCAAAAGAAATTATATCAAACTCAATAAATGGTGCAAAAATTCACTTATTAAGTCACCCAAGCTTAAAAGCTTGTTTGTCCCCAAACAATGAAGAAAAGAGAAAATGTTAAAATTATGAAATTTGTAAATATGGCTCATGCCTCAGAGATTCAACTAAAACAAAGAGTTTGAAATTCAAAGTTTCAATGTACCTAAGATGGATTCGAGGATACAATGCATTTGAAAGTTCTCATCTCTCTAGGCATTTTTTTTCTCCAAAATACACAAGTGTTTGGAATGGAACATGTATGTACTCACAATCATTTCATGACATAAAATCTACCATAGGCTTGCAAATAGTCTAATATCTCCACTGCAAACATGTGTGCTCGAAATGAGAACCAAAAAGGTCTTTTAAAAGGTTGTAATGTAAGCTTTTTGGTTAAGGTGAGAAAATTTGGCTAAGTGACTAATATGTTTGGAACATTGGATCCCAACTTACTACATTTGATGCCTCACTTCCCAATTTTCTTTTGTGTTCCTCAGTAAATTATTTATTTGAGTTTTTTTCCAACCTTAACAATCTCAACAACAAATTTCTGCATTTCCTTTACCTTAATTAAGCTTTTTGCTCTTTCCATTCACTTCTCTCTTCATTTTGCGTTTTCTTTTCCTCTCTCATTCATTTCTTTTTTTAAATTTTCTTGAGAAAATGATTTTCCTTTAAACTAAAAATCCCCATTCATTCAACAATTCTTCATTTGTCCCATTCTCCAGAAGTTTTCATTCAATGATTTATGAAGGCTCAAATAAAGAAAAAGGCTTCAAAGCTCAAAGTGGCTACTAGGAAAAGAATTGGTTGGTGAATATGAGAAATTTAGGTGAACAATTAGTTAACAATGATGACTTTTAATCATTTTTCAATTTCGAGGCACACCAATATGGTCTCAAGAAAGACATAAAAGTAAATTCTAAAGAAAACATACATGAATGATAAACACACTAGAATGAAATAAAACCAAGTCTTAGGTCCAAATCTCATAAGCTCAACAAATTCCGAAGGCACAAAAAATTCAAAAATAATCTATCAAATGCATATTTCAACTAATCACAATCATGCCTAACTTTCTCAAAATAATCCATGAAAATCAACTCATCATAAGCAAGCAATCAATCCAAACCTGATACAACCTCAACAAATCCTCAAGTCTCAAGATCCCAAAAACTTCTGGTTATTTAAAGCTTTTAAACGTGCAAAAAATTAAATAAGATATAAAAATAAAAATAATGCAATCTGCATGCAATGCAACACATAAAAATAAAAACTAAATAAAAAAAAATAAAGGGAGGGGGGGTCCAAGATAACTACACTTTCTTCTCCCAAACTTATTAGACACTACGTGAGAATAAGTTTGAAAGAAAGAAATAGTTCACCTTAGATAAGCTCACAAATGATTAAGGGGGGCATGGCGACACATGAGATCCGCGTCCAGGCTCCTTCCATATTTTTTCCTCCCACTCCACTTTCTTGCTCAACCTTAAAAAAAATAAGAAATGAAAAACAAAAATTGAAAAGCAATGTCTAGAATAACAATGAAATCCTTATCATAATAACATAATTAAATCATTTAGTCCCGGGCAACGGTGTCAAAAATTTATTCGGTCAAAATTTAGCACAACTCGCAAGAGGACGAGGCTATGTAGATAGTGGTGAGTAGGTGTCATATCCATAGAGAGTAAATTAGACCTAATTGTGTGCACTAAAACATCAAATCACAATTGTTACCTAGACGATGAATAAAAAGAGAAACTAACTAATCTAAACTAAGGAAAAAAATAAATAAACGGAAAAAATAAATGGAGAATGGGACAAGAAGGTAGAGGTACTCTTGGGATTGAGCTATTCGGGTACTAACACTAATGATCCTATTAAATGTCTATTTGCGGTTTCAAATTTCACTAGAGAAACCTCTATTGCACCTTAAGTCCTCTCTCGAGACACTCAAGTTGTAGGGTACATGCTAGGTTCACCATCTCTAATCGAATCTTACACATGTACTTACCAAAAACTCCAAAAATTCTAGCCCTCACATTAATTTTCAATTTTCTCGAATTTATTGACAAATGTGTCTTATACCTAGGCTTCGTCTATTGAGTCTCATCTCTCGAATTATGAATCAATAGATAAAATCATGTTAATTAGTGATCATTTAACTAACACCCATACATAGCATAAGCACAAGAAATGAAATAGGGCTATAAATAATCAATAGAAAAATAAATGCATAAATACCCAAATGATCTCAATCCAACAATACAAACTAATCTAGCCTAACATCATATAAATTCAAGGACTAAATCATCTCAAAGGAAATCAAGATAAAAACAAGAATAGAAACTAGGTACAACCTGGAAATTTGGGCCTCGAATCCACCCTTGCTTCCACTCTTCTCTTCTTTGCTCCATCTTCAAGCCCTGGCTCCTTGTTCTCCCTAGCTAGGTAGAAATCCTAGCTAAGGTGTGGGTTTAATGGGTGGCTAGGGTTTTGAGGTGTAGGAAAAGAGGGATTTGTGTTTTTATGAAATTGGGTGTGTGGTGTGGTGTAATCTATGAGTTGTGAGGGTTCTTTTCTCAATTTTCGTCCATGGGGGGTTTATATAGAATGGAGGAATAAATGAAATTGGAGAAAAATAAAAAATGGGTGAAAAAGGACCAAAAATCAGCGCACAGGGCATGAGTAAGGTTGCTCACACTTTTTGGTCACGTTTTTGGGCACTTGGGGCCGACCCGGAGTAGGTTAGTATTTGGGGTCACATTCTAGATGAAGAAATCGAGGTTCAGAAGGCTCTGAAACACGGAAAATATGTCGCGATTTTCGGTGCTCTAGGCGCGACCCATAGGAGATCGCATTTTCAAGTCGTGCCTGGAAGAGGCCCAAAATGTGACCCCAAGCAGGTTACGTTTACAGGTCACGGTTTGAGTGCATTTCCTAAAGCTTTCACGGTTTTATTTCGTTATCTCTCATTCTTTTCTGATTGATCTAGTTCAACTTGTAGCGTGCTCCTTATTCTATTTCCTATCATCCCATGGTCTTGAATCCATCAAATTTGCATTGATTTATCTTCCATTTCTTGTAAAACTTAAACAAGAAATAAAAATTCAAATCGAGAGGTTCAAAAGAAAAAAAGGGTGAAAACACACATTTAACTCATCAAAAGACATCATATCAAACTCAATAAATGGTGCAAAAACCTCAATTATCAAGTTCGCATAAAAAATGATAGCCACAGAATAGTACCTCAGACATCATCCTCAATGCAACATATTGAGCAAGATATTGGTGGTCGTGGGAGAAACTCAAACATATAGAGATATCTAACATATCATTTTGCACTCTATACTCAAATAGAGATAAAGAGGAAGATGCATATACAAACCAGAAGCCTAAACCTAAAGATTATGCAAAAAATTGTGATCACATGAAATTATAGTCTGAACTTGACATGTGGTTTAAGGATGTTGTAGAGTGCAAGAAAATAATGAAGAGGAGGACTATAGTGAATGGATATTACATAAAATGGACCAAGAGTAGCCATGGAAAATTTCAATCAATATGTGTTTAGAATTGTCAGTGGAGGTTATATGCTAGAAAACTTACATCTGAACCCACTTGTATGATAAAAACATATGTTGGCGAACACAAATGTCTCAGCCCTAATCATAATAGGCAAATAAATAGTGAATGGTTATCAAACCAATTCATTGAGCAATTGAAAGTTAATCTAAATTGAAAATCTAAGGAAATTAAAAGTCAGGTTGAGTTGAAATTTTGAGTTGATGTTACCATTCCATTGTGATACAAGAAAAAATCTATAGCCTTAGAAAATATGCGAGAGAGCTATGAAGAGTAATATGAGAAGCTAAGATGTTATTTTTCTGAGTTAAAGAAAATGTACAGATAGGGGAGATTTGAGCTTAAGATGTATCTTGACAAAAACGATTCTCCAGTATTTTAGAGAATTTTCATTGGATTTTCTACCTTGAGAAAAGGTTTCTTCATTGGATGTAGATGATTTATTGGATTTGATGCCTTTTTTTGAAGGTTGTGCTTGGATGAGTCTTGTTAGCTATTGTTTCCAAAGATTGCAATTAGAAGAGGTATCATTTAGCATGAGTTGTAGTTGAGAAGGAAAATGAAGAGTGATGTAGTTAGTTTTGTGAAAATATATTTGAAGAACTGAACATATTAGATTAGTTTGGTTGGACATTTATGTAAGACAAACATCTTATTTTATTATTACTTAATCCATTTTATTAGATCTTTAATAGATTTGTAGCATATTAATACAAGTAGGGTCTGATAAATGTCATACAAAAATTGGTTCCATGTTTTGTTTATCGGGGTTGAACACACAAATCCTGAACCGAACCCACAAGAGGACGGGGTCAATTGTAGGATGGTGTGCTAACTCAAGTCGTGTCTCTCAAGGAAAGCTTAACATGGAGATTATCTTTCTATGTTATACACATGGATATATACAAGAATTTAAACACAAATCTAAACATTCTAAATCAAGGGATGAAGTGTTTTAATTAAACTACTAAATTGAAGCAAACAAGAATTAACTTAAACAATACCAAAAACGATAAGGGCAAATTAAATAATTATAAAATGAGCATTAGGGTGTAGATTCTCTCTTTGGTTTCTCTCCTACCTTGATTCAAGTTGATTTTGTTAATCCTACACATACAATAAACTTCTTCAAGAGGCTTAACGTCATTTACTGTCACCGTCAATCCATTAAACCTCCATCGTCTAGATTATATGAACAAGATTAACACTTAGGCTTTTGAACCCAGGCATTCTAATGTTGAAAGAACCTTAGTCGGGTAATAGAATCTCCTATCGGTCTCATCTATTACCTAGCAATGTTGAATATTGATCAAGTACGCAACATAAACAAGTTCAATTCAATCAACAAGAAATCAACAATCACAAGCATGGATCGAAGCCAAATCGATTATCTACACCCTAATGTACAGAATTAGCCCATCATCATGCACGAGAGAACACAAGAATCATACAAGCACTTCATCTCATAAATCAAAAGGTAAATAAAATTCAACTTACACAATATTGGTTGTCTCGACAAAGTTTGGGATAAATCCTTACAAATAAGCTAAAAACTAAGAAAAGAGTACCAAGGAATGGAGACCCTCGAGCAAGCTTAGCGTCCACCTCGGCTCGGGCTTGGATCCCCCTTCTGCGTCTTCTTCCTTAGCTTGAGCTCATATGCTTCTTTTTCTCCCTTTTTTCTTTCTTGGAATCAAGGTGAATGGATGATGGATGATTGATCGGTGATAGGTTGGAAGTAGATGATAGAGAAAGATAGATAGATTGCTTTTAATTCCCATCTCTTTCCTTTTTAACTCCAAAAAGCCTCCGCGTCCCATTCAATTTTTCCAGCTGGCGAAGTGGTTGGAAGGCATTAAAGAGTAAAAACACTCATAAATACCTCGTGAACTACCCGAAATAAGATGGAACTGGGCACCGCCCAGCGATTGCTGGTGTTCCCGCGGTAGCGGGACTGCTCCAACTGTGGTTCTGACTTTCATCTTCAGTTCGGCACTTCAGTTGAGTTTCACCAGTTGGTTCTCTAGTTGATTGCTTCAGTTGGGCTTTCAAGTTGAGTTGGGTCAGTTCATCAGTTGGAGACTTCGGCTTATTTCATCAGTTGCATCTCCAGTTTAGTTTCAAGTTTGTGGCCCCAGATTGAATTCTCCAGTTTGGCCCTCAGATTGGTTAGTTCGGGGTGCCACTTTGGCTTGGCCATCAGTTTGGTTCATCAGCTGGAGCGTCAATTTGGAGCTTCGGTTCTTTGCCACCTTTATGCCATAAAATTCCTGCTTTTGGGACAAAAGCTCTAATTTTGAACAATTCTGGCATAACTTACCACATGAGCAAAAGTGAAGATTATAACATAAAATCAACACGAAAATAATGAAAACATACACACTAAAGATACAAAATGCCTACAACAAAACAACACAAATAAACACTAAACATTCCACATGCTGAGCATAGGCATTGTGCGAGGCATCTATATGGGAAAATTAAATTTATACTTGTCGTGTATGGGAAAATCAAATTTATGCTTGTCATATCAACTTAATGATATTTTGATTATGTTAATGAAATAATAAACTAGTGAAATAGTGTTTGGAATACATAAACATAGAGACAACTTTGTTGAAAACTGAAATATTATGGAACCATTAGTATTCAAATATATATAACCTCCACTAATGAATTATTATATTGCAAAGTCAATTAATCACACTCAATTCTACTTAATAATATATCTCACATGTTAAGCTTAGCTAATAATTTGAAGATAGAATAGAGTAAAAATGGGTAATTAAATAAGACGTGGTCATCTTAGATAAAAAGTGATACGGAATTAAGTTGATAGTTTATTAATTTGTGATTTAATAGAACTAGTGGTATATTGATTAGATTTAGCTGAGAAAGAGTTTGGTTTAGAATCTCAAATATAGTAAGCTTGAACTTAAGGTAAGTAGGAATCCATTTGCAACTATAATGCATGAACATATTATTGTTTGATTATTATTTATAATTGTGTTGTTATAATTCATTATCTGATATTGTGCGGTGTAATGTACTTTGATATTCTATTCATTTACATTAAACATCCGGTACATAAGCACGAGTATAAGCATGTATGACATGTAGTGTTGTCGAGAGTTGCATACATGAAATGATTTTAATTGAGAGAAAACATTTTGTTTGGGATTGGTCACCACGAGCTCGTGTTGTGTTGTATTGATATTTGTGCCTCGAGTGTGATAACTTTCTTGCAGGATTAAAGGGAATAGGCAGGGGGCGCGTCCCTTAGGGTCCAGGGAGGATGGTCCACTTTGATTGCACCTTAAGGTAATGAGTGGCTAATGTGGGATGACTTTCATGTGGGATCAAAGGGAACATGCATGGGGCGTGTCCCTTGGGGTCCAGGAAGGATGAGCCACATGAGTTCACTAGTCACATTCTAGCCAAGTGATATTGAATATATTATTAGATCATGACTCATTTGGTGTCTGGTGAAGGGAGCCAAGTTCCTAAATGATGAAAATATTTTTGAGATAAAATGATTTTATTCACGAGCATTTCCATCTCCCTATAGCCCAATTTCGTCGCTAACCTTAACGGGCGACGGATATTGTTCGTCTCGTTGTTGTAGTCGCTAAAAAACAAGGCGACGGATGTGTGGCGATGGCCTACCGACGGAATATTCCATCACCTTCAATTATCGTCGATTTCGGTCGTGGAATCGAGGCGACGAGTGAGGCGACAGAAACCAGTCCGTCACCTCTTTTGTTTATTTTTTATTTTTTTATTCAGTTATTTTTTTATTTTTTTTATTTGTTTGTATTTTTTTTTATTATTTGTTTGTACCCAAATAAATATAATAAAAGATCATAAAATCAACATATATATATATATATATATATTGACGCGCGGTCGTTTCGATGCTCAAAATAAATTTGTATTGCTCCTGTGACACAGCGAGCGTAGCTAGCTTGTGAATACGGGTCGATCCCACAGAGAGCTGATGTGATTCCACCTTCGAGTCACCAATCAAAAAGGGGGGTTTTGTGTTGTCACTGTACTGAAAGTAAATCTGTAAAAAGAAACTAAAGACAATATCAAATAACAAAAGGTTCTGGCATTTGAATTAGAATTTGGTTTAAGTATAAAACTACTCGATCATGGGCACACCGATTTTCATACATGTTAAGTCACCCAGTTATGAGGACCGAATTCCTCTCTGCATCCCCTCATTCATCCTTTCATTTTAGGCTTAAAACCGATTCATCGTCAAGTAAACCCCTAACCTATCATCCACCCCCGGTTCCCCTAAGAGATGTAAATGAATAGACAGCAGTGTGCCTCTAGAGGAACCCAGATCTGTTGTGTTTACCGATTCCTCGTGTGCCCACAGCAACCCATCGATTCTCTTATTATTATATGAGTCAATACACAGTCACGATTCGCCAATTCAATTAATAGTGGTGTGCCTTCTATGTCTAACGAGTGATTAGCCACATTAGGCATTTCAGACACACACTCATATGGAACAGGTTCAAGAATCGACATAAACCTATCATACATTACTATGCCCATTTCGGCCTCATGAGTCCAGATTTATAGTTAAACCATTTTCATTGTTCATAAACCAGAAATAAAGATCTAGCCAAACAGGCTAGACATAACTAAAATTGCAGAAATTAAAGACATAATATAAATGAAAACTTACGAATTTATTAGGCAAAAATCTCAACTCCAACAATGAGAAACATAAACATAATCCTAATTCCCAATGGCTTAAGGCCTATTGGGTTCTTTGTGGCTGTCTAAGCATCGTATGAAAATGAAATATAGTAAAGTAAAATTGTAGCAATATTTCTGACTTCCTGAATATATGATGAATGCTAAAGAAGTCCCCAGTACCTCTGAATTTGGTTTATGGCGATAAGATAAACATGAATAATTTGGCATAAAATTCCCTTTTCGCCAGACTCGACCTCCATAATGCCCTTTGACCTCAACCTGGTTCTTTTCAACTCAAAACAGACTTAAAAGGACATTTATATCGAATAATATGCCCATAAAAACACGAAATAAATGGACTTATCATACCCACACACTTTAGACATGATTGTCCTCAAGCATGGGATGCAACGCGTCCAGAAGAAAGAGAAAAGAAACAGACTCACAAAAATTAAGCATGCAAACTGTTAATCAATGTGGGCACATCAACTTCAATAATTCAAAAATTGCAAAGTTTCAACACACCAAAAATAGGTTAAAAAGGAGCAAAATGTGGTCATCCTCACAAACTCTCTTTAGTTAGTGTTTAGGCTCAGTGTATACACTCAATTCGATACATTCTGTACCTATTTGTCCCATAAGCTTGATAAAGTTCTGCTATTAATCTTCAATAACCATAGATGCATAAGTATCAATAGGGCTTTTTAGTCTAGAATGGGCATTTCATATAAGGTGGGGCTTTATTTATGTACAGACCCCCCATTTTCCAGTTAATCGATTACCCTTCTGTGCCCTGTTCGGCCAATAAATATTTCTTTATCTGGGCATTCTGAACACTTAAGACTAGGGGGAATTTATTCTTTTTTTATATATATTTTTATCATATTTTTTTTTCTTTCTTTCTTTTTTTCCCCTATCCTTTTCTGATCTTTTCACATATATCCACCCCAGCAATTCTGTCTCTCTCTTTTCTATTTTTTCAGGCTTTTTGTGATGCCCTGACTATATATTATCATCCCAAACAAAAAATCTACCAGGGCATTTCATAGGCTCAAAAGGGCTGCAAGGCTATGTTGTTGGTGGGTCAATTTATATCATGGTGGCTCAGCAAAAGATTGCCTATATCATCTACATATGCATCAAAAATTTCAAGGCTTCAAGCAGGACAGTGATAAGTTCTAGAACTCCTAAGTACAGAATGTTAACACACATGAAGTAAAGAAAGCTGTGAAATGGGTATACAACATATAGGCTCAAATCTTCCCAGGACATGCTAACCTCTTTCGTCATCCCTATCTTACTGATTTTGAAAAAGCAATTAATTCGAATATATCAAAGGTAATGGCCACACGAACTCACAGAAAGCATGCTTTCCAGAGACATTAACCACCAACACACTTTGCACGAGGCAAAGTATTTAAACAAACTCAACAAAAAAACATAAAAACAAACTGAAATGCCCCCACCCACACACTTTGCATTAGGCAAAGTGGGTGAAACAGGGGCGACAAAAAAAAATCTAATCTAAAGACAGAAAGAACCAGGATTAGTCGGTTACGGGCGTTGGGTAAGAGAACCCAACATGTTTGAAATAGGCCTTCAGGTCTGCCTCCATGCGTACTAAACCGGTATGAAACTGGAATAAGTTATTTTTTATTGTACTTAGCTTCCCTGTGATCTCAACAATCACACTGTCACTTTGTTGTGCCCTTCGAGTTGGCAGATTCCTCATCCCTTCAGAGTGCCCTGTTTCAAATCCCTACTTTCAAGGGATTCTCTTTATTTCTTTCTTTCTCTCTCCTTATCTTAACCTGCAAACACATATCTTATCCAAAACAAGCGTAAAATTACTCCTAAACTAGTTTAATTAACTGGAAATTTTATTTAAATAAATTAAAAAAATGAAATAAAATAAATAAAACCTGGGTTGCCTCCCAGTAGCGCCCTAGTTACTGTCGTGGGCACGACACTCCTCTGTGTATATATTACTGGGCTCCACGAACCATACTGCTCTTTCTTCAGAGTCGATGTGCCCCAGGTAAGGTTTCAGTCTGGGCCCATTTACTTTGAAATGCCTTCCTGTTTTTGAATTTTTCACTTCTATTACCTCATTAGGAAATTCAGCATGTACTTTAAATGGCCCGACCCATTTGGTCTTTAGACTTCTTCCCATGAGCTTGAATCTAGAATGATAAAGCAATACTTGTTGCCCTCGAGTGAACCTTTTCCATTTCACAACCTGATCATGGAGTCCTTTCATTCTTTCTTCGTAGAGAATATCATCATTATAGATTTCCATGCCCGTTTCTTCCAATTCTTCGGTCTGGAACTTTTTGTTGTGCCCAACTTGCTCTCTATTAAGCTTCTGAATGTCCCATGGTGGTTTATGTTCTAACTTTGGTGTTGGCATAATAGAAGGCAGCATTCTGTCACTATCGCTACTTGTCGGCACATTGTAATCCACTACTCTTGGTGGCATCTCCTTAAGTGAATGAAGCATCTTAACTGCATCTTGAATGGCATCATCTTCATCAAGGGCATTTCGATCAGTCAGTCCTTCCCATAATGCCCATTCCAGAGGTTCTCGATTACTCATCATTGAGAGAGCAGGCTGGGATGGTGCATCAAGAAGATCCACAAAATTCACATTTTCTGTATCAGGTGGGTGCTTCATAGCTTCGAAAATTTGAATGTAACTTTTTCTCCATCAAATTCGCACGTCAGTGTGCCCTTGTCGACATCAATTTGTGTGTGAGCTGTTTTCATGAAAGGTCTCCCCAGCAAAAGAACTGATGATCTTGTTGTTGTGCCCATATCAAGCACATAGAAATCCACTGGGAATATAATCTCGTCCACCTTAACTAGCACATCTTCGATCAGCCCCTCTGGATACACATTCGACCTGTCTGCCAACTGAATTACCACACGAGTTAGCTGCAGAGGTCCCAACTTCAATTCATTAAAATTGACAGGGGCATGACGTTTATTGATGCCCCCAGATCCAGCATGGCCTTTTCGACCTTTTTTTCCCCAATGATGCACGGTATTGTGAACATGCCTGGATCATCACACTTTTTTGGCATCTTCTTCTGAATTACATCTGACACATCCTCTCCCACAAGGAACTTAGCATCATCTTTAAACCGTATCTTTCTGGTGCACAACTTTTTCAGAAAATGGGTATACTGCGGAACTTGTTTAATGGATTCAATTAGTGGAATGTTGATTTCCACTTTGCGGAAGAGTTTCAGCATCTCACTCATCTCTTCTTCCTTCCTATTTTGTGCCAATCTACCTGGAAAAGGAGGTTTTCTTGCAATTTTTTATTTCTCTCAAATGGGCTCCAAAGTAGGCTGACTGACTTCTTGTGCCCCATTCTCCGATGATTGTTCTCTTCTTATGGGCACATCATTTTCCATTTCAGCCGAGCAGACCCCTTTTGGTAAATCCTTTCCACTCTTCAAGGTCGCAGCATTAACTTGTTCATGAGGGTTCTCCACTTGGGATGGAAGTTTACCAATTTTTACTTTCAATCTGTGAACCGTTTGGGCTAATTGAGCAATTTATTTGCTCATATATGCAAAGTCCGCTCTTGTCTCTTGCTTAAATTTTTCATTCTCTTGCTCAACCTTCATGTTTTCTTCTGCCAAGGCTTGAACTAAATCTTCCAACCTCGGTCTCATTTTTTCTTCTGGTGGTGGAGGTCGTATGGGTGGAGCATCTTCAGGTCTTCTCCATCTGAAGTTATCATGGTCTTGCCAACCTGAATTGTATGTTTCAGAGTGAGGATCATATCTCCACTGATAGTTGTTATGCCCTTCCACAACATTAACTTCTTGTATCTCCTCTTGCATTGGGCATTCGGTGGTGAAATGAAGCACACTTGTACACACCCCACATGGTCTAGGATTTTTTACTGTGATTGCTACTGTAACAGCCTTTCCAATTTATTCACATAACTTTTCAATCATGATCTCATCATTGGATGATTTCCCAAACGCATTTACGCTTCTTGTGTCATCTCCACCAAAATCTCGGTTGTCTTCAGCCATCTCAGTCAGAATTCTAAAGGCTTCAGTTGATCCCTTGTTCAATATGGACCCTCCACAAGATACATTAACAATCGTCCTCTCATGTGGCCTCAAACCTCCAACAAAGTGTTGGATCAGATCATGATCAGTTATCTGGTGTTGTGGGCATTTCGCCAGAATATTTTGGAAACGGTCCCAGTAATCATAGAAACTTTCGTTTGTGCCCATTTTCAGACTTTCGATCCTTCTTCTCATCTCCTGCACTTTGGAAGCTGGGAAATACTTCTTCAGAATTTTTTTTTGAAGTTCCCCCCATGTGGTCACACTACCAGTCGGCAGAGTGTACAGCCAGCCCCGTGCCCCATCCTGAAGAGTGAAAGGGAACGAGACCAACTGCACATACTCTTCTCGTCCATGGTCAGATGGTTGAGTCTAGAAAACCATCTCGAAATCTTGCAAGTGTATTTGTGGATCCTCTCTGGGCATTCCGTAGAATTTTGGCAAGATTTGGATGAAATTTGCTTGCAAATCCATGTCTGCGTGACTGCTGGGATCATAATGCCCATTAGGCGAGATTCATGTTAGTCAGAAAGACTAACTGTCTTAAAGTTCTTCTTTCAGTGGCCATATTATCAGCATGGCCGTTCTCAAATTGTTCTTCCTCCTCGTGCCCTGCTTCTTCTCGATCTTCTAGTGGTGGTGTGGGCTCACGAGGTCTGTTCACAGCTCGGCGTGCCCTCTTCGCTGCTGCTCTGTTCTTCCTTAAAGTTTTCTCTATCTCCAGATCGTACAATAGAGTCTCCTCTGAAGAACTTCTGGGCATCAACTTTCAGGCACACCAGCTTGGAAAGTAAAATCACTGAAAATTAGCTCCCCGACAACGGCGCCAATTTTGACGCGCGGTCGTTTCGCGCTCAAAATAAATTTGTATTGCTCCTGTGTCCACAGTGAGTGTAGCTAGCTTATGAGTACATGTCGATCCCACAAAGAGCTGATGTGATTCCACCTTTGAGTCACCAATCAAAAAGAGGGGTTTTGTGTTGTCACTTTACTGAAAGTAAATCTGCAAAAAGAAACTAAAGACAATACCAAATAACAAAAGGTTCCGGCATTTGAACTAGAATTTGGTTTAAGTATAAAACTACTCGATCATGGGCACATCAATTTTCATACATGTTAAGTCACCCAGTTATGGGGACCGGATTCCTCTCTGCATCCCCTCATTCATCCTTTCATTTTAGGCTTAAAATCGATTCCTCGTCAAGTAAACCCCTAACCTATAATCCACCCCCTGGTTCTCTTAAGAGATATAAATGAATAGACAGCAGTGTGCCTCTAGACAAACCCAGATCTGTTGTGTTTACCGATTCCTCGTGTGCCCACAACAACCTATCGATTCCCTTATTACTATATGAATCAACACACAGTCATGATTCGCCAATTCAATTAATAGTGGTGTGCCCTCTATGTCTAATGAGTGATCAGCCACATTGGGCATTTCAGACACACACTCACGTGGAACAGCTTCAAGAATAAACATAAACCTATCATGCATTACTATGCCCATTTCGGCCTCACGAGTTCAGATTTGTAGTTAAACCATTTTCATTATTCAAACACCAGACTAAAATTGCAGAAATTAAAGGCATAATATAAATGAAAACTTACGAATTTATTAGGCAAAAATCTCAACTCCAACGATGAGAAACATAAACATAATTCTAATTCTCAATGGCTTAAGGCTTATTGGGTTGTTTGTGGCTGTCTAAGCAGCATATGAAAATGAAATGCAGAAAAGTAAAATTGTAGCAATTTTTCTGACTTCCCGAATATATGATGAATGCGGAAGAAGTCCCCAGTGCCTCTGAATATGGTTTATGGCGATGAGATAAACATGAATAATTTGGCATAAAATGCCCTTTTCGTCAGACTCGACCTCCGTAATGCCCTTTGACCTCAACCTGGTTCTTTTCGACTCAAAACAGACTAAAAAGGACATTTATATCGAATAATATGCCCATAAAAACACGAAATAAATGGACTTATCATATATATAAATATAATTGTACATAATTTAAAAACAAATAAATAAATATTCAAAAATGTAATATAATACAAATATTACAACTACTCCTCGGATCCATCATCCTACCTGTCTGATCCGCTACCAGACCCTCCGGATCTTCCAGCACCACCCGGCTGCTGGCTGAGAAGGCGCTCAAGCAGGGACTCCATCCTGGCCTGCTTCTCCAGCACTTGCTGCACAGTCACCCGTTCGACACTCAGCTTCTCCTCCATCTGTGCCTCCATTTGTGCCTGCATCTGTGCCTGCATCTGCGACTGCATCTCAGCCAGTCTGGTATCGAGCTCTGCCTGGGTGTACAGCGAGCCAGAGCCCAGACTGGTTGACGAGGAGGACCCTCCAGCTGCAGTGGAGGGGAGACGAATGGCAGTGGCCATGTTCCCCAGCTCGATAGCGCGCCCTTCCTGTCAGGCGCCACCACCTGGCGGTAAATCTCGCCCATGTCCAGCACCCTGCCATCCGCTATCCACTCAGTAGCCAAGGCGTCACACTTCTCCTGCTTTTATCAGAATATTAGTAAATAATATATATATTTATACCTATATATATATTAAAATATTAGTGAAAACTTACCTTGTTCTCCCTCGTCTTGACTGAGGTCCAGAGGTCGTCCGGACAGTGAAGCCGGAGGTAGGTCTGATAGCGAGCCTCCCACTCGGACAGGTGCTGCTCTCTAGCCTAATTCAACAAAATAAAATGAAATTAATTAGAAAGTGTTAATTTTTAGGACTATAAAATTGAATAATTATTATAACTCGTACCAGATCGTGCATATTATCCACGGCTGATCTGGCACCTCCGTGGTGAGTCTGGCTGAATGATCTTGGTCCATCAGGCTCGGTCAGGCGGTTCTTTTTGGCCACTCAAGCCTTCTCCTGAGTGTCCTCCGCCTGTTAGTATGCTATCCAGCCAGGCCAGTCCTCATGACGCACAAAATCGGGCCTCTTACCGGCCCGCTGGTAGTCATCCTTCTTCATGTGGTACACCATGTCCCTATACCGATCCTGGCACTTCTTCTAGAGCAGCGGAAGCACCCCCTCATTAGGATAAGACCACCTAAACTCTTTCTGTATTAACACATAAATAAATAATTGTGTTAGTAGTAATATTAGACAACACAAAATACACATATATAATTTTTTACCTTGAACTCCCCCAGTACAACATCCTCCTCTCCACGGGCACGTTCTTCCAAGCGAAGCCCGTATGATGCATATACCTCTTGAAAATAGCTGTAATTGCCCTCGAACAGGTGTTCGAGGGCCTCATAACTCTGAAAATGCAAATTAGATTAAATTATAATATGCATAAAGTAAATTAATTAAACATATTGATCAACATACCTCTCCCTGCCTACGGTCTCGAGCTCGAGCTCCCGTCTCGAGTCAACCATGCGGGACTCCTCAACTTGAGTGTCGGTCCCATCCTGACCGACACTATCATCAATGGGACCGCCAACGGATCCCATAGATGATATAGCTCGGGATCGAGCCCCGTGAGATCCACCACCTCTAGTCATCTGATAAAAACAACTCATATAGATATCTATACACATGATCTTAATTAAACAAAAATATAAAATTCAAAAAAGACAAAAATTTAGCAGCATAATGACGTAAAACCTATATTTTGACCAAGTCATCGACGTAACTTAACTAGCAAAAACCAAACACCTTAACTTAATTAGCAAAAACCAAATACAAAGGGATCCAGGGGCCCTCGTCCCATTATAAATACGTACAATTAATATAGGGGGATCCAGGGGCCCTCGTCCCATTTAACTAACATGCTTTATTATTGAACTAACATGCTTTAATTCTATAGGTCTCATAAAATAATACAATATAAATTTTGACCTTCCAGATAATATGTTTTGACCCTTTTCTTTTAAAACTAAACGAATATTTAACAACCATTTAATTTTTGTTGAGATCAAAAATTTACATATCAATTATTTTAGGATTTCTTTAATTTTCTATTTGATATTTTAATTTTTTTTTTGTTAATATCTAAAATCTGTAATTTTAATTAAATATATAAAATCTGTAATTTTTTGTTAATATCTAAAATCTGTAATTTTTTTTTTAAATTTTTTTACTAATTAAAATCTGTAATTTTAGTTAAATGTAATCTGAAATTTTTTGTTCTATAAAATTTGTAATTTTTTCTTAATATATAAAATCTGTAATTTTTGGTTAATTAGAATCTGTAATTTTTTTAATAATTTTTTTACTAATTAAAATCTATAATTTTAATTTAATATATAAAATCTGTAATTTTTTGTTAATATATAAAATCTATAATGTTCGGTTAATTAGAATCTGTAATTTTTTTAATAAATTTTTTACTAATTAAAATCTGTAATTTTAATTTAATATATAAAATCTGTAATTTTTTGTTCATTAAAATCTGTAATTTAATTAACATTATAATCTGTAATTTAATTTAATTTTATGATAATATATAAAGTCACATAAAATAACATAAAAAATCACATAAAATCACATAAAAAAATTACATAAAATTAAATAATCACGTAAAACCTAATTGGTTAGCACTAATCTGCAAACAAATTCTTCTCACAAATTATTTTATTCATATTACAAAATCACCACAATTAATCTGGATCATTTATACTCTAAGATTTATTGAATTGTGAAACAGAACATTCATATCAAACAAACAAACATTAATATCCACAAATTTGTACAAATCTATTCATAACAAACACACATAAAATTAAAGAAGAAATTGAGAGAAACTTATGTCGGCTAGGAGGTCGGCGGCTACGGCATCGGTCGGCGCGGCGGTGATTGGCTTGGGCGGCTCGGTGACGACTAGTTCGGCACTGCTCGGACGGCTCGGTAGAGACACAGCGAGAGAGAGAGAGGGAGAGGGAGAGGGTGAGGGGGGGAGGGAGAGTGAGTCGACGCAGTTGGGAGCGGCGTACGCGGTGGGCGGTGGGGGGGTCGGCGCCGGAAATCGCAAATTAGGGTTTAGGGTGAATTGGGGGAGAAAAATGGGGAAGAAGGGCTATGTGCCCGAATATTACGAAACGAGGCGACGGACATGGCGACGGACCATTCCGTCGCCCGTTCTTTTTAAAATAAAAAAATAAAAAAAAATAAGGCGACAGAATTATTCCGTCGCCTTATTATTTTGGGAAAAAATAAATAAAAAATAAATTCAGGCGACAGAATTGTTCCGTCGCTTTATTTTTGTATCATTAAAAATAATAAAAAATGAAATAAAAATCGTAAGGTGGCGGAAAGTATCCGTCGCCCATTGTGGCGACGGCTAGTCCGTCGCCTAGTCTGTCTGTCGCCCGTGTTGACGGAAGTCTTTTCCGTCGCGAATTCTGTCACCTTAAAATAATTTTCTTGTAGTATACAACTCCTGAGAAGTGTATACATCAATGACGACCTGTGAGAAGGGCAATGGTTTATTTTATCTTATTTTATTTTGGCATTTTGATGACATGGATTTGAAGTCGAATTTATCTGGATATTCTTAGAATTGTTTCTATTAAAAAGAAATTATTTCTTTTTACTCTTTAGTAAATTATACTTTCATAACTATTGACCACTTAAGCACATTTTTTTAATAGTCAATGCAAACTAGGCAAAGAGATAACTTACCTACATTTTTACATTACTTTATATTTTTTCATTTATTTTATTGGGGTGGGTGTTATAGAGATGTGATTCCCGAGGCTGAAGAATGGAGTGATCACCAGTGCATAGACATAAACAAAGAGTGGCTCCTATAAGACTTCCCAATGAAGGGCCACATGAATGAATTGAATTCACCCTAAAGAGAGAAATTCTGAGGCTATACAAAAATGGGACTGTATAGTCGATGAAAGCTTAAATGATTTGATATATGCTACTCATACCACAAGGTGCACCTTCTTTTTTGGCACACATTCCACCAGAAATCTAAAGTTAAGCGTGTTTGATCTGGGGCAAATGGTAGGATATGTGACCCCTCAGGAAGTTTCTCAGGGAGCATGTGAGTGAAGACAAAGCATGCTGAAAACACTTTTCTATTTTTGGGGATAATTGTCAATCCGATAACCGGGTCATTTGAGGTGGTATCTGAACTGAGTCTCTCACAGTAAGGAGTGGTTTAAGAATGAACCAAGCAGAAGTTTGTGGGTATGTGATGCCTGGGGCCGATACATGGAGCGATCGTCGGGCATAGACAAAGAGCGGCTCCTATAAGACTTCCAAGTGAATGAGCACATAAATAAATCGAATCCCTCTGAAAGAGAGGGATTATGAGGCTATACATGAATGTGATTGTATAGTCGATGAGAGCTTAAAAGATTTGATATCTGATACTCATACCACAAGGTACATCTTTTTTTCTGGCACACATTCCACCAGAACTCCAAAGTTAAGCATTATTTACCTGGGGTAAATGGTGGGATGGGTGACCTCCAGAGAAGTTTCTCAAGAAGCGTGCGACTGAGGACAAAGCATGCTGGAAAGACTCATGTTGATTTATGGGGACAACCGTCAGTCCGGTAGTCGAGTCATTACAAGTTCAATGTTAAGTTTATGTTCTGAGAGGTCGTGAAGAGCAACAATCAATCTCAGTATCAATGCAAGCTCAATCAATTAAAGGTGGAGTCAGTTGAAGCCTATGATGACTTGTGTCTAAGGTAGCCAAAGAGCTTTTGTAAGTCTCTAATATCCTCTTACACAAAAACAAACATCATTCATAAAATATGTTTGAGACATTTAATAGGTACATCTTAAATTCAAGAGATAAGGCATTAATTCATATGTTGGAAGATATTAGAAAAATCTCATGTCTAGGATATGTGACATTGCTAGTAGCATAGAAAAATGTGAGGATATTTTGTGTTCAAACATTAGGAAAAACTGAAAAAAATTCAAAATCAAGCGAGGTATTCTCAAGAACAAGCGGTGGGTGAAAATTTTGAACCGGATTACTTTGTGGAGTCTTACATTGTGGATTTGGTAGCTAGAGAATGCAATTGTAGGGGTTGAGAGCTTGCAGGTCTCCCATGTTGTCATGTCATGGCATGTATTATTCATAAAAGAGATGAAATTGTATCATTTTACTTCAAGACTAATTTTGTTGAGACTTATAAACATGGTCTCACCCCAATTCATATGGCAATGGATGAATGAGTACTTGTAACTGGGGCACATATCTTGTCCTCACATTGTGTGAAACTTTCTGGAAGACCCCTAAAAAAACCTAGAAAGAGTGAACAAGATGAGGTTAGTAGACAATCAGAAGCAAGTTGTCTAGGCAAGGCTTGATCAAATTGTTGTGTACTTGGATATAACTAGAGGAGTTGTAAATAAGTTAATTCAAGGATGAATCACTCTACACCCAATAATGAGGCAAATGCGGCTATCTTGACAGAGAGAAGAGAGAGCATTCTTATGATATGTTCGATCATGTTGTTATGTAAGTGTCATCTATGCCCCTTCTACATTATTTTCCCCCCTTATTTGCCTGCTAGACAAGGTTATGGGTGGATTTTCCCATCTAGGAATATTTTTGCAAGGGTAAGTTAAAATTGACAACAACTCAAAATTAATAATCACATTCAAAATTAATTTCTTCATTATATGGCAGACCCCTGGTGATATGAGAGTCCAACATATATTAATGGTGTCCAAGCTGCAGCTGTAGTATCTCAACAAGTTGCTTGTGAAAGTGCATCTACACAATCTGACCATATATGGTGGCTGCAAAGTGATTAATATAGCCACACCACCACCAACTATTTAATGGATGGCACTAATGATCAATGATTGAAATATCGCGAAATATCATGGATATATTGTGGATTTTGACATTGTGATACGGATTGGGGGGGAATATATTTTTTCCCATGTATCGGTGAAATATCACAATATAAAGCAATATATCGCATTTTTTTTATATTTCTATAATATATTTTGATTTTTATTTAATACTATATATTTTTGTGGTCTTTTTTATAAGATCTTCAACATAATTATTTGAGTTGCAATATTCTTTACTTTATAAAGACACTCACACTGCAAAAAATTAAGATCATGTCTTCAATGAATAAATATGTATTGTATATTTATTGGTGTTTGGTAATGGCAGCTGAGTGATGGGTTATGTATGGTCATTCATCACCTACGGTTAAAGAGTTGGCCGTGCGAATATTATCAGAGACGGCATCATTTTCTACATGTAAGAGGAACTGGAGCACTTTTGCCTTAATCAATTGAGGATAATTTTAACCAAAATATTCTTAATTAAAAAAATATATAAGAAGCAAATAATTAATAACAACTTAATGGATAATAAGAACTACAAATACAATAAGCTATAGCCACTGTGTGTGTGTATATATATATATAGGATATATATATATAGTGAAATGATGAATAATACAAGTAGGAAATATAAAATAATATGCAATATGCATAACAAGGAGCACTGCCTCTATCCTGGTAATACATTTATCATGCAAAATACAGAAGAATTGCAAAAACGTAAAAGCCAAAAACTGCCGCCGCCGGCGATAACCTAGCCGAAGAAGAATATGGATCGGTGAAGGTGCCCCCCGCCGGCACTGCCAGGCTGGTAGGCGGTGCTAGAGTGGGCACGCTGGTGGGTGGCGCAGGAGCAGCAGTGGTGGTGGTTCCACCTCCAGCTCCTCCTCCGCCTCCGGCTGCAGCGGCTACTACGCTGATGGAGAGCTTCATTCCGCCGCCGCAGTGGCCGGGGACGCCACATATGTAGTAGTGTGGGCCGGCGGTCTTGAGCAAGACGGAGGTGGCGCCGCTGCTGTCGGAGGCGATGGCATTGCCAGTCGTGCATGTCTTGTAGTCATTTGCACTCACCTCGTCCACGGTGTGCCCCGGGGGATAGTTGAACACTGCAATTAATTCATATTCATTTTGCTAATATTAATTTATTTTAATGTAGCGAGCTTTGAAAAATTCTAGTTATATTGAATTTATATATTTCATTAATTTATTTGTGCATACACACAAACATCTGGGGCTAAATCGATGTAATTGTTTGATCCGCTCTCTTCCATTCGAACAATGTAAATAGCATACACTCTTTATCCCACTATAGTGTCCCATAATTAAAAATATTTATGAAAACAAGATATTAAAGTTTAATTTCCAAACATTACTCTTTTCTAATATTTATGACTTTCAAAATTTAAGTGGTTAGTTTTTTAATTTTCAAGAATTAATAAGGGTTATATGTACATTACAATGAAAATTAATGCTACTTATAGTACCGAGACTATATAATTGGGACACTTCAAAATAGTATCAGATACTATATAATTAGGACGGACGAGTAATATGCAGTACTTCAGTTTTGCTTGGAATAAAGTATTTTAGGAGAAAATTTAGAAAAATGAAAGTTAAAAAAAAAAATAGAGTTTGAGACAATTTCAAAAACACAAAAAAAAAAAGATATTTCACGCAAAATCTTGATAACACAAAGGGTTTCATGTGCATTCTGCCCTATTTTTCTTAATTCATAGTTTTACCAATGATCACCTACTGTACTAATCCAAACCCTTGTGTTGTCACACTTTCTGAACTTTATATTAACTAGCTAGTAATCATACATATCTAATCAGCTAATTAAAATGGAACAAAGGCTAAGTCAATTAATACCAATTAAACACATAATTTTGATGAATTCAATTCAAACGCATAGTTTTAAACAACATTAATACTCTTCTAGTAGATAGTCAACATATGCTCAATAGTATGATTTTAAAGCAATCAAGATGATAATTAATTTACATAAATTAAAAGAATTAATTACCGAGGGTGTCACCAACAGAAAAGGTCTTGCCAGTAGCCCAGGTACCATAATCTGCACTCATTGCCCAACCAGAAGAGTCACCTACTGTAAAAACAGCAGCTGCAGCTGCTTCAATTACTGCACAGCAAATTATCAACAAGCATGCAATTCTACTCTTAATTTTCCCCATTTTCATCTTTATTTACTTTTCTTGGGAAGCTGTGGTACGGTGTGAGGGTTGCAGCTAATTTCAAATTAGACTTAGTTTTGGATGCTATAAAAAAACGCATGCACCACCATTGCCTTAAATAGTATAGTGCGTGTGTGTGTGTGTGTGTGTGTGTGTGTGTGAGAGAGAGAGAGAGAGAGAGAGAGAGAGAGAGAGAGAGAGAGATCTGGAGTTGCTCACCGGTTACATTATATCTTTTGGATGTAAAGGCTAGGTTGTAAAGATTCCCATCACGACAACCATGATGCGATAGAAAAATAAAACTATATATTGAAAAATGTAAAAGAGAAAGGTTTGCAAATAAATATCATAGAGCATACACTCTAATTTGATTGGTTGGAATTGCATGAATTTAACATTTAATTATAGCATAAATTGTTGATAATATATATATATATATATATATATATATATTATTGCAATGGAATCAACGAATTTTAATCATCTTTTCAATGTAATAGTAGTTTTACAATTCTAACAATATGCCATTAACAGCTTCAATTTGTTTCAATTCCAAGAAAATACTCCTTGGTTTAAATAAATTAAAATAGAATTAATGAATTTGGCGTTTGGTATCCCTAACAAATTTCATATTAATAAGTAGTCTAATTTGGTTTAATCTGAGTTTAGGTCGTAGGTCAAACTACAAGTTAAAAGTCATTATTGGAGTCGCTAAAATTAAACATATATGATTAAATTGGCGAAATTGTTAAAAGTTGTGAATATACTTTCAAATAATCATTAATTATATTTAAGATATTAAAATCTTTTTTTAAAAAAACACTATATTTAACATGTCACGCTCATCCAAAGTGGATTGCGTAAACTAGACTCCATAACTAATGGAACGGAAGCCATGTTATTTGTGGTGGTTAAAATATCTCAACTTCATATGCAAATTTCAAACATGTTGTAATTAATTTCTTGAATTGACCAAAAACAGATCTGAAGTAGAGATAATTGCTTTAACTATAAGACAACCCTTTTAATTTAGTATTCTATATGTCCTTTTTTCTCTTCTAATTTGTGTCGGAACAGTGGTGAAGCAGGTGTAACATTATAACAGATGTTAAGGTATAACAAGAGAGTTCGTGGAGTAGGTGAAAATGAAATCAATTCATTTTGTTCTCATCAATTAAAGAGAAGGTAAGAAAATTGTTAGCCGTATCATGAGGTACTAAATGTGACACATGAAGTAGTACCTCATGATACGACTAATAATTTCCCCATTTATATATTAGAATGTTTAAGATATGCATGAAGAACCAATTGTTCATCTTGTTTGTTGAACTTGAAATCCATCTCAATTAGAATTTGAGGGCATTCAAACGAGGAGTGTAACATTCGATCTGGTCATTGACTTCCACTGCTGCAACCCATTGACTCTGACGACTGGATACATATTGAGCTCATTTTCGTGCAAACCAAAGTTCATCCAAAAATCAATTGCAAAGAACCAAGGTCCGAGACTGTGCACAAGTGGGTGTGCATGTGGAATTAGTGTCAATTCACTAATGCACATTAGATATTATACTCAAATGATTAAATACTTAAATACAAGTTCTACTTATATCTTAAGCTTACAATGTGGGATGTCTTGAAAGTGATTCTCCACATTTCCCACACCCATTAATGTTCTTATCGAGAGACCAACTTCAAGAATTAATTTCTCAATCATCGGAAATCGATTTTGAGAAAATAAAAATAGTATGATTATCTACTTTATACGTAAATTAATTTTACATAATTAATTCCTCCAAAATTAAATAATGTTGCCACTAATCAAAGGGATAAAATGAGACGGCAACTTACTTTATCAAATCAATTTTTTAAAAAGGATCTAAAATATCATGTGTTCGGGTCTCACCAATATATTTTGGATTAATAATAATACACAACTGCAAATATTAACTACAAAAATTAAATATTTTTAAATAAAATATTGTTGAGTTTCTACTTCAAGAACACCTACAACATGATATATTGATCTATGATATAATTTGTGTGTAGAAAAGAAATAAAAGAACAAGAAGATTTATAGTGGTTCGATCATTAAAGATCTACATCTACTCGGTGTTTTCAGATTGTATTGAACTGCCTTTGATGATTTACAGATTACAACTTCTCTCTCTAGCTAGACTACGCTACAAGAGATATCTGCATATTCACTCTCTGGTAAGAAGAAAACAACACAACTGATATATATAAGCAAACCCTAACCCTAACAGCTTTAAGAATCTAATTGCCTTTGATGTAATTGCTATCAACTAACTGCAACTGAAGAATCTAGTTGATAACTGCTGCTAGACATCACACAACTGCATAGGGTAGGAATATATCAGCTGCGACAATACTCCATGCACCCAACACTATGAATCGCATATATGCAACTTGCATTTGATAGGCATGCACTGCTCACCCTTTCTTCTCAGCTTGATCTCATCACTAACTTCCATCTAATGTGCTGCTATATACCATAAAGACATACAACAAATCTCCATCTTAGCAGTAGAATCTGATCAAACACAATCATACCACCAACATTATTCTACATAGAATAATAGACCACAACTCCACCTGAAGTTGCAAACTTTCCATCAACTGCTCCACCTCATGCAGTTGACCCTCTTCATCAGAATTAACAGATACCGATAAGGCTAAGACACAGTTCAAACTTTGTAGTTGGTAATGTCTCAGTTAAGCAATCTGCAGGATTCTCAGTTGTATCAATTTTGTCAACTGAAATCACCTCCTTCTCTGTCATATCTCTAATGAAGTATAATTTTACATCAATATGTTTAGTTCGTTCATGATATCCTTGATGTTTTGACAGATGTATGGCACTTTGATTATCACAATTGACTGTAACTTTATCTTATGATATTCTAAACTCTTCAAGAATTCCCCTCAGCTATACACTTTCCTGCTGCTTCTGTCAATGCTACAAACTCAGCTTCTGTTGTTGATAAAACGACAATAGACTGATAAGTAGATCTCCAGCTAATTGTTGTTCCAAAGAGAGTGAACACATAACCAGTAAGAGATTTCCTTGAATCCATATTTTCTACAAAATCAGCATCAACATATCCTACCAAAACATCTCCTGAGCCTGTGTTACTTTGAAACTTCAATGCTTTATCAATTAAACCTTTAATATATCTCATAGTCCACTTGACAGATTCCCAATGACTCTTGTGAGGACTTCCCATGAATCTGCTAATCACACTCATAACAAAAGTGAGATCAGGTCTGCAACATACCATATAGTACATTAGACTACCAACTGCACTAGCATAAGGAATTCTGCATATATCTGCTATCTCAGCTTCTGTAACAGCCCCTTGATCCAGTGACAGCTTCTGACCTTGCTTGACAAGTGTTGAAACTGATTTGCAGAGATTCATGTTATATCTCTTCAACACCTTGTGCAGACAAGATGTCTGAGCCAACTTCAGAACCTTCTCATCTCTATTCCTCCTGATTTCCATACTAAGTATGATCTTTGCTTCACCAAGATCTTTCATATCAAATTCAGCACTTAGAATCTCCTTAGCTCTTTTGATTCCTTCCACAGACTTGCATGTAATCAGCATATCATCAACATATAACAGAAGATAAATCAGAAAGTTATCTTAATTTCTGAAATACACACAACTATCATACTTGCTTCTCACAAATTTATGAGATATCATGTATTCATCAAACCATAGATACCACTGTCTAGGGCTTTGCTTTAACCCATATGGTGACTTTTTCAACCTGCAAGCCTTTTCTTCTGAGTTATCTGCAAACGCCCCTTCTGGGATTTTCATGTAGATAGTCTCCTTTAACTTGCCATAAAGAAATGCTGTAGTTACATCCATCTGATGAAGTTCCAGATCAAAATGAGCTACTAAAGACAACATTATCCTTATAGAATAATGTTTTACAACAGGATAGAAGATCTCATTGTAATCAACACCTTCCTTTTGAGAAAACCCCTTTGCTACAAGCCTAGACTTATATCTGATTTCTTTCCATTTTAAAGTTTCAGGCTTCTTCTTGTAAATCCACTTACAGCCAACTAGCCTCAGATTCTTAGGTTTCTGAACAATTTCCCAAGTATCATTTTTCTTTAGGGACAACAACTCATCTTCAATTGCAATGAGCCATTTATCCTTTACTGAACACTGAATAGCTTCAGTATATGATCTAGGTTCATATGATTCTACTTCTTGAGCTGTAAAGAGAGCAAATGTGTAACGACCCGGCTACCAGACTGACGGCTGTCCCCACAAACCAACACGAGTCTTTCCAGCATGCTTTGTCCTCACTCACACACTCCCTGAGAATCTTCCCAGGGAGTCACCCATCCCACTATTACTCCAGGTCAAGCACGGTTAACTTTGGAGTTCTGGTGGAACGAGTGCCAGTCACCCATCCCACTATTACTCTAGGTCAAGCACGGTTAACTTTGGAGTTCTGGTGGAACGAGTGCCAGAAAAGAAGATGCACCTTGTGGTATGAGTAGCACCAATCAAATCCTTTAAGCTCTCCTCGACTATATAGTCTCATTCCTGTATAGTCTCAGAATTCCTCTCTTTCGGGTGGATTTGGTTCATTCATGTACCCGTTCGCTTGGAAGTCTTATAGGAGCCGCTCTTTGTCCGTGCCTTGCACCGGCGATCACTCCACGCTTTGGCCACAGGCGTCACATGCCCACCAGCTTCCACTTGGTTCATCCCCGAACCACACCTTACTGGGAGAGGTTCGGCTCTGATACCACCTGTAACGACCCGGCTACCAGACTGACGGCTGTCCCCACAAACCAACACGAGTCTTTCCAGCGTGCTTTGTCCTCACTCACACGCTCCTTGAGAAACTTTCCAGGGGGTCACCCATCCTACTATTACTCCAGGTCAAGCACGATTAACTTTGGAGTTCTGGTGGAATGAGCGCCAGAAAAGAAGATGCACCTTGTGGTATGAGTAGCACCAATCAAATCCTTTAAGCTCTTCTCGACTATACAGTCCCATTCCTGTATAGCCTTAGAATCCCTCTTTTTCAGGTGGATTCGGTTCATTCATGTACCCCTTCGCTTGGAAGTCTTATAGGAGCCGCTCTTTGTCCGTGCCTTGCACCGGTGATCACTCAACGCTTCGGCGAAATGCAAAATAGAGAGGAAATTCTCGAGCTTTTGCGATGAATGGAGAGGAGTAGAGAAAGAGAGATGGCATCACGTTAAGTTTATTACGCATTTTTAGTTCATTTAGCAGTTATTTTAGTTATGCCATGACTTTTTAGCATTCGTGTGAGAATGTAAGAAGTTTTTCTAAGCTTGAATAAAGTTTTGCAATATTTTGATATGATTGATCTACATAGCGTATGTCGATAACAAGTTGTTGAAGACCGGCAATGAAGAGCAAGAAGATTCAAGACACAAAATAAAGAACGTTCGAAATCTTGAATAGGAGTGGCGTAATCAACGTATCAGGATGGACGAATCAAAACTACAACTTCGACGTCTGCTTCGATTGTGAGAAATATTTTCCGTGTTCGAATAAGATAGTTAACCTAGGACCCAGCAAGATTTGGATCGGTTAGAGAAATTTTAAGTAAGATGACGTAGCAATACCCATATTTTTCGAGTTAGGAAGATCTCATAACTTAGAATTTATAGGTGATAGACTTGGCATTAATGAGGTTACACAAGATAGATGATAGATTTTGGTATAGATACCTTAGAGTGGGAAGATCACATAATCAATTTCGAGGATGAAATTTTATTAAGTAGGGGAGAATGTAGTGCCCCGTAAAATTATTTATTTATTATTTATCTATTTATTGGTGTTATTCAAAATTATTATTTTCGAGCATGATATTAATTGTTTAAGTCCCATAAGTCGCGCCTAGTGTAAAGTTTAATATATGTAGAGCATGTTTTAAATGCATTGCATTTATTTCTTTAATGGGAATGATTAAGGTTATACTTATTTAATTTTGGGCCAAAGTCATTTATTTTATTTTTATCTTTCCTAGCCCAAGAAAGATATTTTCGTACCTAATTTAATTTTAGAGGCCCACAGCTGTAAGCCTAAGATTTTGAAAATTGAGGAATTGGATTTCTTCTTCCCCTCCTACACGCCTCCCACTCTAGAAGCCCTAAACTTAAAATACCATGTTCAAGACATTCATGTTTAGGAAAGAAATCAAACAAAATATCAACTTTTCCATAATGAATTCCCAAATTCTAGTATAAATATGCGAGTCCCTCCTTGTTTTTACACACACCAAAACATTCAGAAAATCATCTTAGAGTCCCTCTCTCTCTTTTTCGAATTTCGAGAGGTACCTCCTGTTATTTTTTTACTGTAAATGTTCTTTTGCCATGTCTGCGTGTGCTAGATATGAGAGTAACTATGAAGAAGAGTGAAATGGGTGAATTAAAGGGATGTCACGTTTTTCTATGATTTTACTTTGGGTGCCGTGAATCTGTAATATATATAGCTTCTACTTTTTCTAACACTTATATATATACACATACATATCTACATTACACACACACCACTCGTACACACATATATTATATGCACTAACTAATATTATATAGTTATATATATGTAAACCTTTTTGATTCACACACACTCACGTACATATATATATATATTATATACACATCCACTTTTTTTATATATATATATTATATGTCTACCTATAGTATCTATATATATATAACATATATATATGTGTGTGTGTTTCCTTTCATGTGTATATATATATATATAATATACCTAGTACCATTATATATATATGCGTGTATATTTATAGCAATAAATATATTTATTGTACGAATATATATATATATACATAACGCTAATGTGTATGTATATATGTATAACACTCATATATGTGTATGGTTATTGTCTAAAGTATGTGATTTGTTTTAAAGAGTTTGAAATCATTTTATGATTTATATTAACATATAATTAATATTCAAGGCAAGGCGCGCAGAGACTTAATCAATTAGTTGTCAAGTCAAGGTTAAGGTGTGGATTATATGTTGGAATATATATTGTTATCCCTTCTATATTTTTGTACAAGTTACGTGAAAATGCAGTACCAAGTCCTCCGGACTATAAAGTACCGAGTCTTCGAGACTATAAAGTACGGAGTCCTTTGGACTATAAAGTACCGAGTCTAATGGCTGAATCCGAAATACAGATTACAGAATTTGGTCTACGAGCCAAAGATTTTATTCACATATTTCTTGTTAAATTTATAGTTTTGATAACAGAAACTTTCCCCACTGAGTTAGAAGAACTCACCCCAAATCTTTTACCCTTTTTAGGAAATGGTTTGGGTGATGTGTGACGGGCAAGATGCGATGGCGATGGTCTATTAGTTGGATAAATAAAATTCAAAAATAAATTATGAGACATTTTTTTAATTTTCCGTATTTTCCGGTTTTTTTTTGTATGCAGGAACGTGTCTCTCTGATACCAAACTGTAACGCCCCAAAAATTTATACTCATAAATTAAAGAAACATTACTAAACTTTAATCATTAATTAACTTCCCTAAAATCGGGATCCCAATAATGTCATCAAAAGACATAAATGAAATATCATAGTTTTAATGCTAAAAAAACGGAAAATACGGAAAATTAAACAAATGTCTCATAATTTATTTTTGAATTTTATTTATCCAACTAATAGACCATCGCCATCGCATCTTGCCCGTCACACATCGCCCAAGCCATTTCCTGAAAAGGGTAAAAGATTTGGGGTGAGTTCTTCTAACTCAGTGGGGAAAGTTTCTGTTATCAAAACTATAAATTTAACAAGAAATATGTGAATAAAATCTTTGGCCCTTAGACCAAATTCTGTAATCTGTATTTCTGATTCAGCCATTAGGCTCGGTACTTTATAGTCTAAAGGACTCCGTACTTTATAGTCTCGAAGACTCGGTACTATATAGTCCGGAGGACTTGGTACTGCATTTTCACGTAACTTGTACAAAAATATAGAATGGATAACAATATATATTCCAACATATAATCCCCACCTTAACCTTGATATTGAATAAAAGATTAATTAGATCCACGCGTGCCACCTCGATGAACCCACATGAGAAGAGGGACACTCGAAAATATTTTTGAGAGAAACTTTGAATGTTTGGTGTGATGTTTGTGTAGGAGGATTCAACTATTTATACTAGAAATTGGGGACTAATCATGGAAAGTTTGAAATTTGATTGATTTCTTTCCAAAACTCAATATACTTGGATAAGGAAATTAGGTTTAGGGTTTGGTGTAATGGCTCAACTAAAGGGCTTACAAATTGGGCTTAGAAAAAATAAATTAATTATTATGACATTGGCCCAAAATAAAATATGCATAAAATATAACTTCAATTATTTGTTGTGACTTATATGATTCGATAATATAATATTTCAGAATCAGTTAAAACTAGTAAAATGCTTTAAAATTTACGGGGCACTACATTCTACCCTACTTAAAAAGAATTTCGTTCTCGAAATTTCAAAATTATATTTTCAAAACCTGAAAATGGAAAAAATTATTTCATACAACATACTTTCATAAATCATATTTTCATAAACTTTGACATGAAACATAACTTGAACCGTTAACTCTTCTGGGAGCGATGTGGCGGATGCGATGATGGTCAAAATCTTATTTCTTATATGTAATTTTTTTTTTTGTATACAGGAACGTGTCTCTCTAATACCAAACTGTAACGCCCCAAAAATTTATACTCATAAATTAAAGAAACATTACTAAACTTTAATCATTAATTAACTTCCCTAAAATCGAAATCCCAATAATGTCATCAAAAGACATAAATGAAACATCATAGTTTTAATGCTAAAAAAATGGAAAATACGGAAAATTAAACAAATGTCTCATAATTTATTTTTGAATTTTATTTATCCAACTAATAGACCATCGCCATCGCATCTTGCCCGTCACACATCGCCCAAGCCATTTCCTGAAAAGGGTAAAAGATTTGGGGTGAGTTCTTCTAACTCAGTGGGGAAAGTTTCTGTTATCAAAACTATAAATTTAACAAGAAATATGTGAATAAAATCTTTGGCCCTTAGACCAAATTCTGTAATCTGTATTTCTGATTCAGCCATTAGGCTCGGTACTTTATAGTCTAAAGGACTCCGTACTTTATAGTCTCGAAGACTCAGTACTATATAGTCCGGAGGACTTGGTACTGCATTTTCACGTAACTTGTACAAAAATATAGAATGGATAACAATATATATTCCAACATATAATCCCCACCTTAACCTTGATATTGAATAAAAGATTAATTAGATCCACGCGTGCCACCTCGATGAACCCACATGAGAAGAGGGACACTCGAAAATATTTTTGAGAGAAACTTTGAATGTTTGGTGTGATGTTTGTGTAGGAGGATTCAACTATTTATACTAGAAATTGGGGACTAATCATGGAAAGTTTGAAATTTGATTGATTTCTTTCCAAAACTCAATATACTTGGATAAGGAAATTAGGTTTAGGGTTTGGTGTAATGGCTCAACTAAAGGGCTTACAAATTGGGCTTAGAAAAAATAAATTAATTATTATGACATTGGCCCAAAATAAAATATGCATAAAATATAACTTCAATTATTTGTTGTGACTTATATGATTCGATAATATAATATTTCAGAATCAGTTAAAACTAGTAAAATGCTTTAAAATTTACGGGGCACTACATTCTACCCTACTTAAAAAGAATTTCGTTCTCGAAATTTCAAAATTATATTTTCAAAACCTGAAAATGGAAAAAATTATTTCATACAACATACTTTCATAAATCATATTTTCATAAACTTTGACATGAAACATAACTTGAACCGTTAACTCTTCTGGGAGCGATGTGGCGGATGCGATGATGGTCAAAATCTTATTTCTTATATGTAATTTTTTTTTTGTATACAGGAACGTGTCTCTCTAATACCAAACTGTAACGCCCCAAAAATTTATACTCATAAATTAAAGAAACATTACTAAACTTTAATCATTAATTAACTTCCCTAAAATCGAAATCCCAATAATGTCATCAAAAGACATAAATGAAACATCATAGTTTTAATGCTAAAAAAATGGAAAATACGGAAAATTAAACAAATGTCTCATAATTTATTTTTGAATTTTATTTATCCAACTAATAGACCATCGCCATCGCATCTTGCCCGTCACACATCGCCCAAGCCATTTCCTGAAAAGGGTAAAAGATTTGGGGTGAGTTCTTCTAACTCAGTGGGGAAAGTTTCTGTTATCAAAACTATAAATTTAACAAGAAATATGTGAATAAAATCTTTGGCCCTTAGACCAAATTCTGTAATCTGTATTTCTGATTCAGCCATTAGGCTCGGTACTTTATAGTCTAAAGGACTCCGTACTTTATAGTCTCGAAGACTCGGTACTATATAGTCCGGAGGACTTGGTACTGCATTTTCACGTAACTTGTACAAAAATATAGAATGGATAACAATATATATTCCAACATATAATCCCCACCTTAACCTTGATATTGAATAAAATATTAATTAGATCCACGCGTGCCACCTCGATGAACCCACATGAGAAGAGGGACACTCGAAAATATTTTTGAGAGAAACTTTGAATGTTTGGTGTGATGTTTGTGTAGGAGGATTCAACTATTTATACTAGAAATTGGGGACTAATCATGGAAAGTTTGAAATTTGATTGATTTCTTTCCAAAACTCAATATACTTGGATAAGGAAATTAGGTTTAGGGTTTGGTGTAATGGCTCAACTAAAGGGCTTACAAATTGGGCTTAGAAAAAATAAATTAATTATTATGACATTGGCCCAAAATAAAATATGCATAAAATATAACTTCAATTATTTGTTGTGACTTATATGATTCGATAATATAATATTTCAGAATCAGTTAAAACTAGTAAAATGCTTTAAAATTTACGGGGCACTACATTCTACCCTACTTAAAAAGAATTTCGTTCTCGAAATTTCAAAATTATATTTTCAAAACCTGAAAATGGCAAAAATTATTTCATACAACATACTTTCATAAATCATATTTTCATAAACTTTGACATGAAACATAACTTGAACCGTTAACTCTTCTGGGAGCGATGTGGCGGATGCGATGATGGTCAAAATCTTATTTCTTATATGTAATTTTTTTTTTGTATACAGGAACGTGTCTCTCTAATACCAAACTGTAACGCCCCAAAAATTTATACTCATAAATTAAAGAAACATTACTAAACATTAATCATTAATTAACTTCCCTAAAATCGAAATCCCAATAATGTCATCAAAAGACATAAATGAAACATCATAGTTTTAATGCTAAAAAAATGGAAAATACGGAAAATTAAACAAATGTCTCATAATTTATTTTTGAATTTTATTTATCCAACTAATAGACCATCGCCATCGCATCTTGCCCGTCACACATCGCCCAAGCCATTTCCTGAAAAGGGTAAAAGATTTGGGGTGAGTTCTTCTAACTCAGTGGGGAAAGTTTCTGTTATCAAAACTATAAATTTAACAAGAAATATGTGAATAAAATCTTTGGCTCGTAGACCAAATTCTGTAATCTGTATTTCTGATTCAGCCATTAGGCTCGGTACTTTATAGTCCAAAGGACTCCGTACTTTATAGTCTCGAAGACTCGGTACTTTATAGTCCGGAGGACTTGGTACTGCATTTTCATGTAACTTGTACAAAAATATAGAAGGGATAACAATATATATTCCAACATATAATCCACGCCTTAACCTTGACTTGACAACTAATTGATTAAGTCTCTGCGCGCCTTGCCTAGAATATTAATTATATGTTAATATAAATCATAAAATGATTTCACGCTCTTTAAAACAAATCACATACTTTAGACAATAACCATACATATATATGAGTGTTATACATATATACATACACATAAGCGTTATGTATATATATATATATATTCGTACAATAAATATATTTATTGCTATAAATATACACGCATATATATATATAATATATAATATATATATATATAAAGTGGATGTGTATATAATATATATATATATATATGTACGTGAGTGTGTGTGAATCAAAAAGGTTCACATATATATAACTATATAATATTAGTTAGTGCATATAATATAGTGGGAATATATGGAACTAGCCGGTCAAACTTTTAAAAGATTTATTTTAGCCAGTAACTTTTAAACATATTTTATTTGGCCAGAATTACTATATTACCCCTATATATATTTTTAACCTATTTCATTTCCCCACCATTTCAACCGCGCCGATTCACATTTCACATTTTGAAATGTGATTTTCGAAAAATTTCTCTCTCTCTCTCTCTCTCTCTTCTACATCTCATCTTCTTCAAACTCCCTTCAATTCTGAGATGATTGTTCAAGTGAAGATTTCTCCAGATTCAAGCCATCGACCTCCGAAAATTCGTGTGAAGTTCTCTCTCCCCAGATTTCTCCACCAACGAGCCGTCGACTTCGAAAATTCAAGCGAATAAATAGAAAATCATTCCCCACCATGTGTATGTTTCAGATCTAATTATTAATAATATTGTTAGATTGTTAGGTGTTGTTTTTTTTTTAAGTTTGATTTGGGGAAAATTTTGATTCGAAGAATATTGTTAGATTGTTAGATGTTGTTTGTTTTTGAAGTTTGAAGTTTATTTTCTGCGCATAATAGACATGCTTTGACAATAAAAGTACCACTAATATAGTTGATGTTTGAAAATCTGGAAAAAATGATGTATTTCTGCAACTTTCGTAAAATCTGGAAAAATGATGTTCTTAACTGCGTGCGAGCCCTGCACGCATGCTTGTGCGCGCATGCTTGTGGGTGCAGTTAAGAAGAAAATCGTGCGCACCTGAGGCCAAATTATCAACAGTTGTTCTGCCGATGCACATAAATTATCAATCGATGTCATGCCGATAGTATGCCGATGTGTTCTGCCGATATATGCGCGCGCGTGCTTACTTTGTGCGTGCGCGCGCTTACTTTGTGCACACATGCCTTATGCACGCATGCTTGTGGGCACCCACAAGAAGAAATCACGCGCACCTGAGGCCAAATTATCAACAGTTGTTCTGCCGATGCACAGAAACTATCAACCGATGTCATGCCGATAGTCCGTCGATGTCTGCGCGCTCACTTACTTTGTGCGCGCATGCCTTGTGCGCATGCTTGTGGGCGCAGTTAAGAAGAAAATCATGCATACTTGAGGCCAAATTATCAACAGTTGTTCTGCCGATGTATAAAAATTATCAACCGATGCCATGCCGATAGTCCGCCGATAGTCTGCCGATGTCTGCGTGCACGCATGCCTTGTGCGCGCCGGGTTTTGTGCGCACTTAAGAACAATCCAGCGCGCAGTTAAGAACAAAATCATTTTTTTTTTGTAAAAGTCGAACTTAATTGCTCACTGAACTAGCTCGACATGGATGAAGTATGACGAGAACTATGGTCCAAGAAATGAAGATCAACGATGAAGATGAAGATCGACAATGAAGATGAAGATGAAAAGCAGATATGAAGATAAAGATCGACGATGAAGATGAAGATCAACGATGAAGATGAAAAACAAATCTGAAAATGAAGATGATGATCGACGATATTTTAATTCTCTTTCTGAAGATGAAAACAGATCTAAAGATGAAGATGAAGATAAAAACATATTTGATATTTTTTATTTTTTTTATATCTAAAGGGCATTTTGGTCCAAAGTGGCTAAAAAAAATATGTTTAAAACTTACTGGCTAAAATAATTTTTTTAAAAGTTTAAATGGCTAAAATAGTTTTAGCCTCTATAATATATGTGTGTACGAGTGGTGTGCGTGTAATGTAGATATGTATGTGTATATATATAAGTGTCAGAAAAAGTAGAAGCTATATATATTACAGATTCACGACACCCAAAGTAAAATCATAGAAAAACGTGACATCCCTTTAATTCACCCATTTCACTCTTCTTCATTGTTACTCTCATATCTAGCACCCGCAGACATGGCAAAAGAACATTTACAGTAAAAAAATAACAGCATATAGGAGGTACCTCTTGAAATTCGAAAAAGAGAGAGAGGGACTCTAAGATGATTTTCTGAATGTTTTGGTGTGTGTAAAAACAAGGAGGGACTCGCATATTTATACTAGAATTTGGGAATTCATTATGGAAAAGTTGATATTTTGTTTGATTTCTTTCCTAAACATGAATGGCTTGAACATGGTATTTTAAGTTTAGGGCTTCTAGAGTGGGAGACGTGTAAGAGGGGAAGAAGAAATCCAATTCCTCAAATTTCAAAATCTTAGGCTTACAGCTGTGGGCCTCTAAAATTAAATTAGGTACAAAAATATCTTCTTGGGCTAGGAAAGATAAAAATAAAATAAATGACTTTGGCCCAAAATTAAATAAGTATAACCTTAATCATTCCCATTAAAGAAATAAATGCAATGCATTTAAAACATGCTCTACATATATTAAACTTTACACTAGGCGCGACTTATGGGACTTAAACAATTAATATCATGCTCGAAAATAATAATTTTGAATAACACCAATAAATAGATAAATAATAAATAAATAATTTTACGGGGCACTACATTCTCCCCTACTTAATAAAATTTCATCCTCGAAATTGATTATGTGATCTTCCCACTCTAAGGTATCTATACCAAAATCTATCATCTATCTTGTGTAACCTCATTAATGCCAAGTATATCACCTATAATTCTAAGTTATGAGATCTTCCTAACTCGAAAAATATGGGTATTGCTACGTCATCTTACTTAAAATTTCTCTAACCGATCCAAATCTTGCTGGGTCCTAGGTTAACTATCTTATTCGAACACGGAAAATATTTCTCACAATCGATGTAGACGTCGAAGTTGTAGTTGTGATTCGGCCATCCTGATACGTTGATTACGCCACTCCTATCCAAGATTTCGAACGTTCTTTATTTTGTGTCTTAAATCTTCTTGCTCTTCATTGCCGGTCTTCAACAACTTGTTATCGACATACGCTATGTAGATCAATCATACCAAAATATTGCAAAACTTTATTCAAGCTTAGAAAAACTTCTTACATTCTCACACGAATGCTAAAAAGTCATGGCATAACTAAAATAACTGCTAAATGAACTAAAAATGCGTAATAAACTTAACGTGATGCCATCTCTCTTTCTCTACTCCTCTCCATTCATCGCAAAAGCTCGAGAATTTCCTCTCTGTTCTGCATTTCCACCTCCTCTAGTGTTTCCCTCTTTCGGTGTTTCCTCCTCTCTCGGTGTTTTTATTTTGATGCAATGGACATTCCCAAGCCATGTGTCCTTCTTTGTGGCATTTGAAGCAAGCTCACGTTCCTAACTTGCACTCTCCTGGATGGTATTTATGATATTTCTGACATTGCAGGTATCGTGGTGTCGCTCCGGGCGTCTCTCCTCCGGTAACGTTCGTCTTCTTTTCGGGTTGGGAATTTTGCTCTCCATCTTGATCATCCCATCGTCTTTTCCCTCCGTTGTTGGGAGGTCTTGAATCAAGCTTGTCTAAGTTCAGGCGAGTAGATACTACTCGAGCTCGCTGAACAATCTCAGAGAAGGTAGTGAGATTTAGAGCGGATATATGTGCTCCAATCTCCGTACGCAGCCCATCTTAGAATCGCCAAGCTTTCTTTTCATCTGTGTCCACCAGGTTTGGGGCATATCGAGCCAACTAGTTGAATTTCTGCTCGTACTCCAAGATGGTTATGTTGCCCTGCTCCAGGTTCATCAACTCCTTCTTCTTCTGTTTGCGGAGTGCTTTTGGGAAATAATTCTCCATAACCAATCTCTTAAAAGCTATCCAAGTCAGGTTCCTTTGTTGCTCCTCTCTCATGCTAAGTGTCACGGCCTCCCACCAGTGGGTTGCATCCTCTGCGAACTGAAAAATGGCGCATGTGACTTTCTGTGCATCCGTACAGCCCAGGTAGTTGAAGATTCTCTCTAGCTCTCGGATCCACTCCTCAGCAGCCAATGGTTCTCCAGTCCCTGTCAGCCTTAGAGGTCCCAACTGTCGGAATTGGGTTAGGATGTTGCCTCCTTCATTCTGTGGATTTGCATTGTTGTGTTGGGGTAGTATGCCTCTAAGGACATTCGCAAGATTCTGTGTGAATCCATTTATGTTGTCATTGTTGTTATTGCCATTTTCATTGTTTGGTCCGCGATTGAAAACTGACTCGGTTTCTTCATCTTCTGTGACGACTCTCATATTTCTCCTTGGCGGCATTTTCCTATTGTCGAGCATATTGGTCAATAAACATTAGAAAAATAAATAAATAGATGCTTTTATTAGTCCGTCTTCGGTTTATCGAATACTTAATACTTAGAAACAACGAAAACTAATAATAAATAAATTATAGAGATGCTCTATCTCAAACTGCTACTAGTTTCGACCCCATTCTGCTAGAACGCCGCATATGAACTCCACAAAATCTAGGGTTTCTCCTATCCCAGAGGAATAATCTAGGAGTTTCTCGTATAGATCTTCTGCCGTGGGTTTGAGAGTTGCTGGTATGATCTTCACCACCTTTTGAGCAACTTTAACTGGCTTGAGCTCGCCTCCTTCATGTTTTATTATTTTCCACATTCTTAAAAGCCTTACTAAATGTCTCTCTACCCTTACTTCTTTAATCCTCTTGTACTGCATAAAATCACGCCATAATCTCTCTGCGCGAGACTCGACACGCGCACTAATTGAAACTCTTTTGCATGTCCTAGTAGTCAACCTGCTTCTAGCCCTCTAGCAACAAAATCCTTAGGGTAAATTTTGAGAACTAAATAAATATTTTCTCATAAATATAAGTTTCACATAGTCATGCTTGCATAAAACTTGAGAAGAAAAACAAAACTTTAGCTTTTACCTTTTCTCGGAGCGATGTGGCGGATGCGATGATTGTCAAAATCTTATATATATATATATAATTTTTTTTTGTATGCAGGAACGTGAACCTGTCTCTGATACCACTTTGTAACGCCCCAAATTCACTTTTAATTGAAAATGTCACGTTACTCATGCTTTTCATTTATAAAACCATTTACTTAAAAATACAGCGGAAATTTAACATCATAACTAGACATTTATTATAGAAATAAAGTCAAAAATAAAAATCTAATTTAATCGTGCTTACGTTAACCATGCTTTAAATAATCCCATAAAACCGGGTTCTTAATAAAATCATTACAATAAATGCAACATCAGAGTTTTAAAAGATAAATGCGGAAAATTTGGAAATAATATTATCTCAAAATTTATTCTTAAATTAAAACTTCACCGCCATCGCATCTTACCCGCTCACACATCGCCCGAGCCATTTCCTGAAAAGGGTAAAAGATTTGGGGTGAGTTCTTCTAACTCAGTGGGGAAAGTTTCTGTTATCAAAACTATAAATTTAACAAGAAATATGTGAATAAAATCTTTGGCCCGTAGACCAAATTCTGTAATCTGTATTTCTGATTCAGCCATTAGGCTCGATACTTTATAGTCCAAAGGACTCCGTACTTTATAGTCTCGAAGACTCGGTACTTTATAGTCCGGAGGACTTGGTATTTCATTTTCACGTAACTTGTACAAAAATATAGAAGGGATAACAATATATATTCCAACATATAATCTCCACCTTAACCTTGACTTGACAACTAATTGATTAAATCTCTGCGCGCCTTGCCTAGAATATTAATTATATGTTAATATAAATCATAAAATGATTTCACACTCTTTAAAATAAATCACATACTTTAGACAATAACCATACACATATATGAGTGTTATACATATATACATACACATAATCGTTATGTATATATATATATTCGTACAATAAATATATTTATTGCTATAAATATACACGCACATATATATATATAATGGTACTAGGTATATTATATATATATATATATATACACACACACGAAACACACACATATATATATGCTATATATATATAGATACTATAGGTAGACATATAATATATATATATATATAAAGTGGATGTGTATATAATATATATATATATATGTGTACGTGAGTGTGTGTGAATCAAAAAGGTTCACATATATATAACTATATAATATTAGTTAGTGCATATAATATATGTGTGTACGAGTGGTGTGCGTGTAATGTAGATATGTATGTGTATATATATAAGTGTCAGAAAAAGTAGAAGCTATATATATTACAGATTCACGGCACCCAAAGTAAAATCATAGAAAAATGTGACATCCCTTTAATTCACCCATTTCACTCTTCTTCATTGTTACTCTCATATCTAGCACCCGCAGACATGGTAAAAGAACATTTACAGTAAAAAAATAACAGGAGGTACCTCTTGAAATTGGAAAAAGAGAGAGAGGGACTCTAAGATGATTTTCTGAATGTTTTGGTGTGTGTAAAAACAAGGAGGGACTCGCATATTTATACTAGAATTTGAGAATTCATTATGGAAAAGTTGATATTTTGTTTGATTTCTTTCCTAAACATGAATAGCTTGAACATGGTATTTTAAGTTTAGGGCTTTTAGAGTGGGAGGCGTGTCGGAGGGGAAGACGAAATCCAATTCCTCAATTTTCAAAATCTTAGGCTTACAGCTGTGGGCCTCTAAAATTAAATTAGGTACGAAAATATCTTCTTGGGCTAGGAAAGATAAAAATAAAATAAATGACTTTGGCCCAAAATTAAATAAGTATAACCTTAATCATTCCCATTAAAGAAATAAATGCAATGCATTTAAAACATGCTCCACATATATTAAACTTTACACTAGGCGCGACTTATGGGACTTAAACAATTAATATCATGCTCCAAAATAATAATTTTGAATAACACCAATAAATAGATAAATAATAAATAAATAATTTTACGGGGCACTACAAAATGACACTATATCAGCATAAGCATATCTTACAGGAGCTTTGATTACCCTTCTATGTCTGTCTCTGGTAAGTTGGTAATTGTTGAAGTTACTTCTTTCTTCTTCTTCCTAAGTTTCCTCAGAGGATTGGTCAACTGCTGCTACAATCTCTGTTTAATAGTTCTTAATAGTCTAGGATTCCACTTCAACTTGGAAACCCAATGAGTTGAAGATTTTTCTTTCAAAGAAAACTTAGCTTCATTAAAGGTTACATCTCTGCTTATAATAAACCTCTGATCTTTTAAGCGCCACAGTTTGTATCATTTCACTCATTTAAGATAGCCAACAAATACACACTTGACTGCCCTTAGTTCCAGCTTATCTTGCTTAATGTAAGTATAAGACAGACATCCTACAACTCTCAAGATTTGGTAGTTGGCAGGTATTCCATTCCACATTTCCTCAGGTGTTTTGAATTTATTGGCCGAGGATGGGATTCTGTTGATAAGATAAGTAGTTGTAGTTAGCAATTCTCCTCAAAATGACTTAGGAAAGCCTCTACTACTTATCATACACCTTAGTATTTCCAACAGTGTCTGGTTCATTCTCTCAGCTACTCCATTTTGCTGAGGAGTACCAAGAACTGTTTTATGTCTGGTGAATTCTTTTTCTCTGCAGAAAGATGTAAACTCATCAGACAAGTATTCTAGCCCATTGTAAGTCCTTAAATACTTGAGTTTCAGACCACTTAAGTTCTCCACCTCAACTAACCAAATCTTTAAATTTTTGAAATGCTTCAGATTTTGTTTTCAGGATATACACCCATACCTTCCTTGTGTAGTCATCAATGATTGAAATGCAGAATCTGCCCCCTCACTTTGTCATATTCTTTGATGGCCCCCAGAGGTCTGAATGAGCATACTCTAACTTTTCTTTGGTTGTATGTTTACTTGATAGAAAAATCAACCGTTTAGCCTTCCCAAGTATGCAATATTCACAGATATCTATCTGTGATATACTATCTTCTCCAATTAGCTTTTGTCTAGCTAATTCCTACAGTCCTTTGTTTCCAACATGAGCTAGCCTCTCATGCCAGAGAAGAGTGTTATCCTTCTCTCTAACAAAATTCAACTGACCTTGTACTGTATTTCCAATCAAGAAGTATAGACCATTCTTTCTTGATCCTTGAATGACTGTATTATCACCTTTTGTTACTATCATTTTACCATGTTCAAATTGGAATTTATAGCCTAGCTTAACAAGAACACCAAGAGATATCAAGTTTCTTCTTAGTTCAGGGACATACCTGACTTTAGTTAGTGTCCTGATGACTTCATCAAACATCTTGATTTTGACAGATCCCATCCTTTTGATTCTGCAACTTTTATAATTTCCCAGAAGAACAGTTCTTCCATTTCGATACTTGAGATCTGAAAACCACTCCTTAATAGGAGTCATGTGAAAGCTGTAGCTTGAATCTAGGACCCATTCTGATCCAACTTATGTGGAAGAGCTAGTGTTTCTAAAGACTCATAGCCATCAGAATATGATCATTTGATTGTCTGATTTACCTGGTTCTTCTGGCCCTCATGAGATTGATCAATTCCTTTGCCTTTCAAAGCTTTCCACTTGATACAATTCTTCTTATAATGACCAGGCTCATGGCAATGAAAGCACTTCCTGATTTCTGGATCATTTGATATTTCTGTGGTCTTCTTTTGAGGCTTCTTGTTTACCTCCATCCTCTGCTGCTTCTTAGAATTGTGTGAGTATTGTTTCTTAATACTCAGCCCTTCTCCTACAGTTGAAGAACTCAATGATTCAATACTATTCTGCAGCTCCTTCGACTTGAGAGCCATCTACACATCATTGATTTTTATGGTGTCTTTGCTCCTCAACAGCAAGGTACCTTTGAAATTCTCAAAAGATTTTGATAGAGAAGACAATAGAATGAGAGCCTTGTCTTCATCTACAAGCTTCATCTCTATATTCTCAAGATCATCAAGAATCTTGTTAAACTCATCCATTTGACTTAAGATGGGTTTATCATCTAACATCTTGAATGAATACATCTTCTGTTCATATACAACCGATTGGCTAATGTTTTCACCATGTACAAGCTTTCAAGCTTGTTCTATATACCCAAAGCTGTTGTTTCTTTAGCTACCTCCCTCAAAGATTTGTCACCTAAGGAGAGGATGATCATGCTATGAGCTTTTTCTAGAATATGTGCATGATCTTCAGATTTCTCCTTTTCTTTTCCTGAAGAACTTGCAGATGTCTGCCGGAGAGCCTTCCCTAGCCCTTGCTGAATTAAGAGGGCTTTCAATTTGATGCGTTGTTGTCACGCGTCCAAAATTAAACTGTTCTTCCGAATGTCCAAATGGGCATAGTATGTGGAAAGCACAGGTCGAATCCTCAGGGAACGGTGTAATCCTTCTTTCTACTGTAACTTTCGGGGGTTTTGAGAGAGAGGGTTTAATCTGCTAAAAAAATGAAGTTAAGAAGTAAATAGATCAATAAGAAACAAATTCGGATGAAATCACAAAGTCATAATGGTATGCCCATGTCGATCATTGATTTATAAATAATATTCACATAATCAAGTAAACTAGTTATGGAATAACGGAACCCGCTGACGCATTAATTCCTCATTTCTCCTTAAGTGTTATCGAATAAAAGAACACTTATTATTCGACTTCTTATCAATTAACAACCCATAAGAATCCTTAACAGATTTAATTAATCACTAGCTTTAAGAAATAGAGAAACCTAGTTATATTATAGGCATACGGACCCATATGCCCACAATATCCTTATGCCCATTGACAAAGAAAGTCAACTCTACCACTATAAAATCAATTCAACAATTATAGATCTACCGATTCTAATTGGTTTTAGACCTTAACTAATCAATTGTATATCGCGCACTACACAATTAATTAATCAAGAACATAATCCTGCTATCTCGGAGCATTAAAAGGTACAAGCATGTGAATTTATATAAACCAATTTGATCTCATGATATGGGCATTTCAGAAATTAATGTGATTTCATTTCGGAAAGTAACTTAATCACTCATATCAAAACAATACAAGTGACCATTATAAAATGCAATAAACTAACGATTAAACTAAATAGATAACTATTCTAGAAAACTATATATGGAACTGAATGCCTCTTCTAACTGAGATCACAAAGTTTATATAGGTGAATTGTCTTCATCAATGATTAAGAGCATTAAATCCCATTAAGGGCATATCGTGATATTAGCTATTGTGATCGCCGATTTTTATCCTTAAGAATGATCGCTCATCACTTCTGTAATATCATGATAATTTTCCTTCCATATCTGCAATATTATTCCATTATATGATTTACACCTTCCATCTCCATATTATTCCTGTAATAACTAAAAATATAATTATTTAAGTCTCAAATGTAAGAAATACAGATAATAAATATGTAATATTTGAGACTTATCACATTTTCACCTTTCATAAGCCAAAATCAGACTAATCAGTGAACTTCTCCACATCAAATCAAGCAGGACTCATCTTAAATCTTCCTCTTTCCCACAGATGGTGCCAATTGTTGAGTTTCTAGCCTCAAGAACAGCTAGAACAAGATATATTGATCTATGATATAATTTGTGTGTAGAAAACAAATAAAAGAACAAGAAGATTTATAGTGGTTCGATCATTAAAGATCTTCATCCACTTAGTGTTTCCAGATTGTATTGAACTATCTTTGATGATTTACAGATTACAACTTCTCTCTCTAGCTAGACTACGCTACAAGAGATATCTGCACATTCACTCTCTGCTAAGAAGAAAACAACACAACTGATATATATATAAGCAAACCCTAACCCTAACAGCTTCAAGAATCTAACTGCCTTTGGTGTAACTGCTATTAATTAACTGCAACTAAAGAATCTAGCTAATAACTGCTCCTAGACACTACACAACTGCATAGGGTAGGAATATATGAGTTGCGGCAATACTCCATGCACCCAACACTATGAATAGCATGCAACTTGTATTTGATAAGCACGCACTACTCACCCTTTCTTCTCAGCTTGATCTAATCACTAACTTCCATCTGATGTGCTGCTATATACCATGAAGACATACAACAAATATCAAATTAAATGTCTTTAAGAAGAGTGGCCGAATTCTGCTTTAGGTAAATTACACATTAATGCATGACGTTTTAACCTATTAACAAAAATGTCCTACCCTTTGAACATTTACAATTTGATATCTTTCCTTGTAAAGTTTTATCAAAGCTATCATAAGGTCAACTATTTGGTATCCTATTACCTACGTGGATCGCCGAAGATCTAAGCTGGATTTTTATATAATGCCACATTAAATAAAAAAACTTAAATTAAAAATCATTGCATCCCTAAAACTAAACCTTAAAAAATATGGTATTCACCGATAAAAATAAAAAGAGGAACATCCGTAAAAAATTGAAGAGCACATTTTATGCCAAAAATTAAAATCTTCCCATAGCAAATCATTTTTGGGAAATCGTGAAAGACCGGAAGAGCTATTTCATCAAGGACTCCAAGAGTTGCTTTAGGAAGAGCTATCTTTATACCCAAAAATTGGAGAGGTCATTACTAATTAATTTTTGTATACTTTTCATCCTTTTCTCAATATTATTGTTTTAAAAAATAATTATAGGAAATAGTTTTTATTTAATTTTCAATCAATAATAATCATGATCACAACTAAATTCTCTTTACATTGGAAGGAGATTAATATTTAAAAATGGGATGACTAGGTTGGGTTGAAATTTGAGATGTTCATGTTTTTATTTATATTTGTAAACACATTGTTTAGGGTTTAATTTTATTTTTTTAATTTTTTATCTAATATGCCATTATAAAAATCCACCTCAGATTTCTGACGAACCACGTAGGCAATAGGATACCGGATAGTTGACCTTCGCATAGATTTGATAAAAGTTTATAAGGTCAGATATCACACTATAATTAATATAATATTCAAAGATTGAGATATTTTTATTGAAAGGTGAGGCATTAATGCGTAATTTACCCTTCTTCTTTTCTTCCTATCTAGTCCATTTTATGATTATTGTCTTCTCTTTTTTTTAGGTATAGTAACTTAGATTTTTTATTATAATATTCTACAATGTAAAGCGAAGTGCGCGCTAAAAGCACTAAAAATTAGGTTAGAATTTTTTTGTCTATTGATTGAATGCGTTTTATACGTTTACGAAGACCACGGACAGTGTATAAGTTTGAAGTCAAATGTTACGATTTCAAATTTTACCACTCTTTTATTAGGCCACGTACATGAGCTCTGTCACATATGATTTTTTAGTATGATTTCAATCTCATATATGGGACCACATGTTATATTTAACAAAATGAAATGTACTCGACCATGCACACACACAAGCAGTGACTATAGATTTCTCCATGTAGCCTTACTTTTCGAAAATAAAAATGTATATATGAAAAAAGTACAAATCCTATTGGTATATGGAAAATTATCATGTACATCAAATGTACACAAGATCTATATGGAATAGATGGGTACCGCCTCCAGATCCGATCCAATCCGTGCCAAAGCAAAGTATCATTTTTAATACTGAAAATATCACGTGTATTTTATTGAAAAATAGTGCTTGAAAACAAGCGCTGGTGATAATTTTTTAATTATGACTATTTTTTTGATTGAAAAATATCACATATAACATTAAAAAATATTACTTCTAAAATTAAAAAATACGATGCGCTTAACACATATATTGCACACGCTGTAATGTACCTCAATCCCTCAGGGGAAGCTTAAGCTCTTATATATATTATCAAATTCTAAGAAACATATTGACCTAGCAAATGTGGTGGATGTGGGTCCCTTTAAAAATGGAATCTGAAGGTGATTTTGAAAAGAGGTGAGTTGTAGAGAGTTTGGTAATGTTTCAACTTTGGAGTAGTTATTAAGGTCAATGCGACCATATCTCCAATGAACCACTGAATATTATTCATCCTTTTTACGCTATTACTATCGATGTAGCTTTCTTTTTCAGTTGATCACATATATATATATATATATATATCTATAAGGAAGGGTTCAGATGAGAACTCTTCCCCCATGTGGGAACTAGGAACCTATCTAGTCCCTCCATTACTTAGATTTTAATGGCCACAATTCAGTCAAAGTTTGGTCAAATGCAAGGTGGCATACTTGTAATTATTTACAACTTTAAGTAAAAGATGATATTATGGTAATTCAATAATTCTTATGTTTTGAAACATGATTTTCTCCACTCTCCAACATTCACGAATTTTTTTATTTGTGCACTTCTCTCTCTCTCTCTCCCCACTCTTTCTCTCTCTATTTTTCACATATTTCCTCTTCAACATAAATTAGACCATCTTCACATGAGAGCCTGTAGTGTAGGTTTTCCTCTGCTTCATTCCTTTCACTTTGTATGTTACTGTCTGTACTTATAATTGTAGCACATATTTTGTTCTCATAAACTTCATCTCGTTTCGGGAAATATTCACTCATTTTCTTTCTTAGTTGTCAGTCATTTCCTTCGTTGCTTCACTTTCTCATTCTTTTTTCTTCTTTATCATCAACTCGTGTTTTTCATTTTGTAGTATCTGTATAGGTGTAGGTGTTTATATAAAACTGTTAGAAAAATATTCATAATATCACCCGCTAAAATGTATTACACAACATGCTAAAATGAGAATTTTAATAACATGCCTCCAAATGAGTTCACCCCAATCTAATGAGAACATATTTAATTTGATATATAATTTGCATATATTTAATTAAAACAAGCAAGTCATGAACAAAATGCTGATATAAGTTACGGATTATGCTCAAATGTCATATATATATATATATATCATGCTATGATGCTAGTAGTTTCATGCTAAAATGCTATATTGATCGTGCTAACATATTATATACGTCATGCTAATATAATTATGTGGCAGTTTTGTATGAAAAATATGCCTGAAAATTAATTTTTATATTTTTCCTCTATTTTTTTCAAATAAACATATGCAATATGGATCTTAAATGAAAGAATATAAAAAGAGCTTTAATTTGATATATGATTTGCGTAAATCTGATTAAAAACGAGCAAGTTATGATTGATTAAAGTTTCTACAATATTTGTACAAATATGATGACATCATCATCTATATTTCGACAGAAAGAAATTAACCCCCCACTTTAGAAGTTCAATTTATTTATAAGTTTACCACCGATAATCTATTTTAATCTTAACCATCCAAATCTATGAATGGGTGAATGGGATGGGTTCTTTGTTCCCACATGCGGGAGGGTTCCCACCAGATCCAACCCCTATATATATATATATATATATATATATATATATATATATATATATATATATATACACACGGAGTGATTTCGGAGGAAATCAACTCTCGTGTAAGAGTTAGAAATCAATTCACACCCTTTAATTATAAGATTGAATGACCTAGATTAATTTAGACAAAAAAACGGTAACATTACTGTAAATAAAAGATAAGAAAAATGCGGTGCCATCTTTATAATTTTTTCAATATCAAGGTTAAAAAAACGGACTTTCCATGACGCATGCTGACAAAGACAGAATCATATGCTAGCGAAGACAGAATCACTTCATGAATACCTAATTTTGAACGCAAAAATGATTTGTTATAAAATAATTAAATGGCAAGCCTTACATAGTTGGAAAGGTAGTCAAGCCTACTTTTCAACAAATAAAGAATTTTAAAAAAATATTAATTGTGGACAAAATAATGATTGTTTAATTGAATGTTGTTATATTGCATTCAAATACACTTCAGATTTGGCTTCAATGTACACTAGTTCATCAGCATTATTCAATACGTTGTTTAGCATTATGTAATAGTTCTATTAGCATACAACAATGCTAATAATTCCATACAATAATGCTATGATTATTTGTATTTGGCCAAAACATATATTATTCTAGTGTAATTGTCGAATTGATGTCACCTAAATTAGAATTAATTTTAACACTTACATTTACTTGATGCTTATAGTATAGAAAGATCATGGAGCATGATTTTCTAATACTTTTTTAAATAAATGATATAAATTTTAAGTAATTGTAGTATATTTTAATCTAACTTCAATGCATTACATTGCTTATTTAGAGTATATAATATATTCAATTATTATTACATTATATTTATGTTAGATTAGGACAATGTTAACATTATAATATCAGAAAATGCTAACATTACCATTGGTAATGCTATTATAAGTATTGATAGTGCTAACATTAACCTTGATAATACTAACGTTATAAGATTACTACCATATGCATTGCATAATGTTGCTGTAAGCAAATGATAATGCTAACATAAACGGATGTCAATGCTAACATATCATATATATAAATATAACACTCCAAAATTAATATATTAGGCCTAGCTCTATTTTAATTCTTCTTTCATAGGGCCTAATGTCTAAGTTTTAGGCATTTTAATGTTGAGGCTCAATTTGTGGGCTTTTTTACTCATTTAAATTTTTTAATTATTCCTGATAATTGTATTTATTGTAACGAGATGATCAAATATTGTAGATGTTAGTACTCGTCGATACGAAACCACAGAACTTGATTTCATTTAAGTTGGAGTTCAATTAACTATGTTATGGTTTAATTCTTGATTTATTTAGATTTTAGGATTAGGTTATATATATATATATATATAGGGGAGGGTTAGCATGCATATAGGTCCCTAGTGTGTAAATTAGGGATTAATCTCATCCATCAATCTTTGAGATCGACGGTTATAATTATTTAAGGGTGGTAATATTACTAATGCTTTCTTTTTTAATTTCTAAGTGCACTAAAGGGCAATAATGTAAACTTGTGTTTAGGTTGTTTAAAGATACCATAATTCTAGCAATTTATTTAAGGAAAAATAAACCTATATTATTACTAACATCTACTATACACGTACAAAAGTTTAAAAGTGAAAATAGTAATATGCATAAGATTAAAAAGAAAAGACATTAATATAAAAATCAACAATTATGCATGATGATAATTAATTAGATACTTTTTTTATATATTATTTTTTATATTTATTTTTATCTATCTAACTGGACATGTAGAAATATAATTTGACACATAGTAGAGATATACCAATTTAATATATGGAAGATTATAAATAATAATGAGTTGATTGCGTTATAACCATTGCAAAAATATTTAGTAGCATATATAATATAATCTTATGCTATTTTTATGCTACTTAATGTTTTTATTCTATTTGTTAATGCTTTTTTATTTAATTAGTATATGTTTACTTAGGTTGTTTGATGTGAACATAAATCTTTAAGTTTTTTTTAGACTCCAAGATGCTTATTTTGTTATTTTATAATGCTTTTAATGTATAACTAGTGTTTTATTAGGTTGAATGATGATGCCTTTTTTGATATCCAAGATGCTTATAATATAGGAGTCTATTATTTTTTGTACTAACCACATGTGGAACATATATGCGAAATTGTGGATTTAATGTTGTCAAAATATAATTATTCCTTAGTATTAAAGATGAATTATAAAATCGAAGTTGTTGAATTTATTTATTTATTAACATGAATCATTAATTATTATTTAATTAATGTATGAAAAAAGTATAAATGATATTGAATTGATATTTTTATACTATTTGCTAATGCCTTTTTATTTTGTTAGTTTAGATCATTTGACGTAAACATAAATCGTTATGTTATTTTTAAATATCAGGATGCTTATTTTGTTATCCTATAATGCTTTAATGCATTACTATTGTTTTATGATAATGCTTTTATTGTTATCTGAGATGCTTCTATTGTTATCTGAGATGCTTTAATATATTACTAGGCTATATGATGGTACTTCTATTGTTATCTGAGATGCTTGTATTTTAGTATAGTATAATATTTAGTATTAACCATGTTTGGAACATGTGAATTTTTTGTTTTGACGTTGTTAAAATATAATAATTCATTAGTATTAAAAATGTTATAAAATCAATGTTTAATTTATTTGTTAATATAAAATATTATTTATTATTAATAATGTTTGGAAGAGGTTTTTTTTTGTCTTTTAAATTTAATAATGTATTGACTATTTTTTAAAGTTATTTTTAAACTTCACAATGCTTTTTTTCTTATTTTATAATGCTTTAACATACTATTAGTGTTTTACTATGTTATATGATGATGTTTCTTTTGATATCCAAGATGCTTGTAATTTAGTAATCTAACATTTTGTATTAACCAAAAGTATCGAACATGAAAATTTTTTGTTTTGATATTTTTAAAATATAATAATCCATTTCTATTAAAAATGTTTTATTAACTGAGAATAAAAATTGAAATTAAATAACTATTAAATAAACTAATGTAATAAAATAAAATAATTAATGTTGAAATAACAATGAAATAACAAAAAGATAACTATGTAATAATATTCATATTGATTTCTTCATCATGTTGAAAATGGTTAATTGGAGATGAAAATCATAAATTAATGATTACAAAAATATCAAATATTTGATCCAAAAGTATAGAAAACCGTTACAAAATGGGGGAAAACACATGTTGAAAAAAAACGGCAATTCAGGTTTCATAGATATTAATTAGAAGATCTCATTAAATTTACCATGACAATTATAACCTTTTACACATAAAATAAATATAAAAAATAATTAAATTAAAATAGAATCCAAACCATTCATCCAACCATTCTAATGGATAGGATCAATCCCTAATTTACACACTAGGGATCTATTTACAAATGATTCATTCCCTATATATATTTATATAGGGGTTGGATCAAAAATACACCTTTTCCTAGTGCAGGAACTAGGAACCCATCTTATACCGTCCACCTAGATGATCTAATGGTTGAGATTAAATGTCCAAGTTAAGGCAAAAAAGAAGGAAAAGGTGTATGATTGTCAAATATCAATAAAAAAGCTGATGTCATCACTTTTTAAAAAAAATCCTAAAAACTTTGAACGACCATAACTCACTCCTTTCAAATCGAATCAAAACAAATAATATACCAAATTAAAGATATTTTCATGCTCTTTAATTCAAGACCAGTCATGGATATGTTTGTTTAAATAAATATAGATGAAAAATATAAAATACAAATTTTCACTCGTGTACAGCGCGAAAATGCTTTCCTTAGCTTTTAAATAATGGTTCGTCAGCATTATGATAAGTTGATTACGTATGCTGACGAAGCATTTGTTATATGCTAACATATTGTATTTATTGTGCTAATGAATGATCATCACAATGTTAACGTACTACGCATAATTATATTATTATTATTATTATTTATTACATTTCAATTATGACTTATAATTATTTTTTATGATTTAGTTACTAATTGAATTTTATATATTATTTATTTCATCAAATTAGATATATTAGTTAGAGTTTTATTCATCAATTTATGGTTTATAACTTATGCTAGCGATGAATTGCCATATGCTAACATAGTTTATTCACAATGCTGATAAAATAATATCATTATGCTAATGTTTTATATTTATATTGTTATTATGATTTATTCCATCCAATTGAGGTTTATAATTAATTTTTAGAATTTAATTATATTTTTAGATCATTGAAGTTTATTATATCTGAATTATAGGTTATTTTATCCTATTAGAATTTATAATTACACTTTAGAATTTAATTTTTCGTTAACAATATGAGAAAAAAATTTATTAGCATAAATATAACGCTTCGTTAGCATGGTGATAATACTTCGTTAGCATGACGATATGTTATCAAATATCCTCCGCGATTTTTATAAGAATTACCAAATTACGTTAATACCCCCGCGTGATTTTTTTTTCAAATATTACAGGACACCACTTCTTTTAATCAAATCTGGACCATAGATCTTTATTGATTGTATGGTGTGAGATGGGTTCCTAGTTCCTACACTAGATAGGGTTTGCATTGTAACCCTCCCCTATATATATATATATATGTAACGCCTCAGTCCCACTAGGACCAAAACGTCACCACTTTACACAGATTTCACACGCACTTAGTTTCTGGAGGCACCTTATTCCACGTGCCACACATCGACATATTTGTTTTCTGATTCCATGCCTGATTTTATGGTTTACTTGGACTGAGATGAACGACCGCAAGCATAGAGGTCGTCCCGTTCAGTCATCTCATATTATTTTTCAGGTTACTCGGCATCTTCACCAGCTTGTGCTCAGTGGAAAGCTTCTACCTCCTTAGTGGGCCGGTTGCTATCCACAGGTTCCGAGCAGTCACTTGGCAGCCCCTTTCAGAGCCGTGGGTGAAGCTGAACTCCGATGGCTCATTTGATCGTGCAAAGCAGACTGCAGCGGGAGGCGGGCTTCTTAGAGATCATCGTGGTGAGCTAATCACCTCCTATTGTCTCCCGTTGCAGGTGATGTGCGGTTGTTTCACGCTCAAAATAAATTTATATTGCTCCTGTGTTCACAGTTAGCGTAGCTAGCTTGTGAGTACGAGTCGATCCCACAAAGAGATGATGTGATTCTGCAGGGAGGTTTTATGTTGTCACTGTACTGAAAGTAAATCTGCAAAAGAGAATTAAAGACAATATCAAATAACAAAAAGTTCTGGCATTTAAACTAGAATTTGATTTAAGTATAAAACTGCTCGATCATGGGCACACCGATTTTCATACATGTTAAGTCACCCAGTTATGGTGTCCGGATTCATCTCTGCATCCCCTCATTCATCCTTTCATTTTAGGCTTAAAAGCGATTCCTCATCAAGTAAACCCCTAACCTATCATCGATCCCCCGGTTTTGCCTGAGATATGTAAATGATATGAAGCATTACGTCTCTAGACGAACCCAGATCTGTTATGTTTACCGATTCCTCGTGTGCCCACAACAACCCATCGATTACCTTATTACTATATGAATCAACACACAGTCACAATTCGCCAATTCAATTAATAGTGGTGTGTTCTGTATGTCTAATGAGTGATCAGCCACATTGGGCATTTCAGACAAACACTCACGTGCAACAGGTTCAAGAATCGAGAGAAACTTATTATGCATTACTATGCCCATTTCGGCCTCACGAGACCAGATTTGTACTTAAACCATTTTTATTGTTCAAACACCATAATTAAAGGTCTAGCCAAGTATGCTAGACATAACTAAAATTGCAGAAATAAAAGACATAACATAAATGAAAACTTACGAATTTATTAGGCAAAAATCTCAACTCCAACAATGAGAAACATAAACATAATCCTAAGTCCCAATGGCTTAAGGCCTATTGGATTGTTTGTGGCTGCCTAAACAGCGTACGAAAATGAAATACAGTAAATTAAAATTGTAGCAATGTTTCTAACTTCCAAAGCTTCCTAATTTCAAAAAATAAACTCACTTAAATCTCTATTTTTTAGGAATTATGCCTATCTCTTACTTGCCACGCCTCTTAGGAGTCCAGCTTATCACCAACTCTTATTCGGATATGCAGCTATTCTTCATGCCTCTAGCTTCCAATAGAATCCCGAGTTTCCCGTGAATGCCTATTCTGGCCTGTTGTCGAGTCTGTATGAGCAATGTGGGCATGGCATCATCTGGTCAGCTCCATCCATTTCTGATATGCCCATTCTGTCTCTCGAATGTAAGGTGGATGCTGAAAAAATTCCCTGTGCCTTTGAATGCAGTTTATGGCGACGAGATAATTATGAATAATTGGGCATAAAATGCCCCTTTCGCCAGACTCACCTTCTGAAATGCTCTTTGACCGCAACCTGGTTTTTTTTACTCAAAACAGACTAAAAAGGACATTTATGACGAATAAAATGCCCATAAAAATATGAAATAAATGGACTTATCACACCCACACACTTTAGACATGATTGTCCTGAAGCATAGGATGCAACGCGTCAAGAAAAACAAAAAAAAAAATAAAGGAGAAAAGAAACAGACTCAAGACATGCAAACTGTTAATCAGTGTGGGCACATCAACTTTAACTTTCCAACAAAATTGCAAAGTTCCAGCATACCAAAAATAGGTCAAAAATGAGTTTAGCGTGGTGATCCTCACAAACTCTCTTCACTCAATGTTTAGGCTTAGTGTATGCACTCAATTCAATACATTATGTACCTATTCATCCCATAGGCTTGCTAATGTTCTGCTTTCAAGTTCAAAAAAAACCATAGATGCACAAGTATCAATAGGGCTTTTTAGGCTGAAGTGGGAATTTCATAATAGGAAAATTTATTACCTATACAATCTCTCTCTTTTTTTTTAATCGACTACCCTCTTATGGCCTGTTCGGACAATAAATATTTCTTTATCTGGGCATTTTGAACACTTAAGACTAGGGAAAATTTTTCTCTCTTTTTTTATCATATTTTTTTTCTTTCTCTCTTTTTTTTATTCCCCCTATCTTTTTATGGCCTTTTCACATATATCCCCCAATAATTCGGCCTCTCCCTTTTTGTGTTTTTCATGCTTTTATGATACCCTGGATATATATTATCATCCCAAACAAAAAATCTACCAGGACATTTTATAGGTTCAAAAGAGCTGCAAGGTTGTATTGTTGGTGGGTCAATTTATATCACGGTGGCTCAGCAAAACATGGCTTATATCATCTACATATGCATCAACAATTTCAAGGCTTCAAGCAGAACAATGGCAAGTTCTAGAACTCCCAAGCACAGAATGTTAACACACATGAAGTAAAGAAAGCTATGAAATGGGCATACAACATTTGGCTTAAATCTTCCCAGGGCATGCTATACTCTTTCGTCATCCCTATATTATTGTGGGCATGTTGATTTTGAAAAAATAATTAATTTGAATATATTAAAGACAATGGCCACACGAACTTCACAGAAGCATGCTTGACTCAACTAACTGACCACCAACACACTTTGCGCGAGGCAAAGTGTTTAAACAGTCTCAACAAGAAAACATAACGACAAACTGAAATGCCCCCACCCACATACTTTGCACGAGGCAAAGTGGGTAAAATAGAGGCGACTCTAAAAAAATTAATATAAGAACAAAAACCTAATCTAACGAAATGAACAGAACCAAGTTACTCGGTCGCGGGTACTGGATAGGTAAACCCAAAATGTTTGAAGTAAACAATAAGGGCTTTCTCCATGCGTACCAAACCGGTATCAAACTGGAATAAGGTATTTTGTTTTGCACTTAGCTTCCCTGTGATCACAGTAATCGCACTGTCACCTTGTTGTGCCCTTCTAGTTGGCAGATTCCTCATTTCTTTAGAGTGCCCTGTTCCAAATCCCTACTTCCAAGGGATTCTCTTTATGTCTTGCTTTCTCTCTCCTTATCTTAACCTCCAAACACATATCTTATCCAAAACAAGCGTAAAATTATCCCTAAACTAGTTTAATTAACTGGAAATTTTATTTACATAAATTAAAAAAATGAAATAAAATAAATAAAACCTGGGTTGCCTCCCAGTAGCGCCCTAGTTACTGTCGTGGGCATGACACTCCTCTATTCAGATATTACTGGGCTACGCAAGCCATACTGCTCTTTCTTCAAAGTCGATGTGCCCTAGGTAAGGTTTCATTCTGGGCCCATTTACTTTGAAATGCCTTCCTATTTTCGGATTTTTCACTTATATTACCTCATTAGGAAATTCAACATGCACTTCAAATGGCCCGACCCATTTGGTCTTTAGACTTCCTCCCATCAGTTTGAATCTTGAATGGTACAAAAGCACTTGCTGCCTGACGCGCGGTCATTTCGCGGTCAGAATAATTCTCAAGAGAGAGTTATCCTTATGCCTACAGCAAGGCGTAGCTAGCTAATGTGAGTAAGGGTTGATCCCACAAGGAGCTGCGAATTCTATCTTCCTGTGTAATTTTTTCCAAAAAGTTTGAGGATTGTTGTGATCTTCGTACTTGTATGTAAAGACTGTAAACTAAAATAACAAAATAAAACAAAAGACAAGACAATATTAATAGTAAAAGTATTCCAGATCAGAACTCAGATTTCGAACTTAACGAACACTTAACCGATCATGGGCACGCTGATTTCTAATTACTTGGTTATAGGCAACGGATCTCTCACACTTACCCAATCTATCATTTCAGTTTAGCCTAGACGTGATCTTTCATCCCCTAAATCCTAACTTGTTACCCAACCCCGATCTCTCATATGATTGTAAGCAACAAAGCAGCATTATGATCTAGACAGACCCAGATTTACCTAGACAAAGATCTCTCTTATGCCCTCAGTACCCGTGAGATATCCCATCCTTTTATAACCAATGCACAACTGCGATTCATTGACCATTTATAGAGGTAGTGAACACAATTCTAATTAATGAGTGACCATCCACAATTAACTAGCTTAGCCCACTGTATAATGCAACAAAGAAAACGATTACACGATGGAACCAAATTCACACAGTTTATGCCCATAAGCCTCACGGTTCTTACATGTTCATTAAGTTCTTATCATTGTTCAATCCAGAATAATGAGTCTAGCCACTCATGCTGGACCTAGAATAGTAAAAATACTTAAAAGAATTGAAACAACACATAATATAAATGAAAAACTTACTTATATCAATTGCAAAAGAGAATCCAACTCCAACGCTGGATTAAGAACATAAAAACTGAAATCCTAAATGCTTTCGGGCATAAGGCCCGAGATTGTTCAATGGAAATTAAATTGCAGAATAAAACTAAATAAAATGTATGTGCGTGTAGAGGTGTTTGTTTTCTGCCATGCATCTACTTATACAGGAGTACAAGGAACACAAGGTAAACTCCCCCACAGACCGGGAGATCTTCAGCCCAGTCCACAGCCGTCGTGCCCAAGACTTTTCAAATCTGGCAGATTTTTCCCTTATTTAGAAGATTCTGAGTTGCAGATTCTGTACTCATCGTGCCCTAGTATCACCGACATAGCAACTTTCCTTGTAGAGCCGATCCTCCTTCTGGAAGATCTCAACTTCCTTCCGCAACTCTTCTTTCCTTAGGCGGCTAGGGTGCACTGCTCCTGCTTTAGCTGATTGCTATTACTCTTGTACCCTCATCTCCTCTCCTTCACTTCAATCACTTTGAGGTTGTTGTGGGTACGATTACAAACTTCTCCTTCAGCTTCTGCTGGAATGGTGGGCGATTTCCGCAAGGCTCGAGAGAGCTCTTTTCGCTGAGAAGTTGTTGCCTATCTTGGTATCATTGGCACCAGTGTGCCCTCCAAAAATTATTCTTCTGTCTCCTGCCTACCCTTGTGCCCATTCTGGCTCTTTCCGACTCAAAAAACATAAAAAACAAAAGATAAAAGAACGAGAAAAAGACACAAAAACAAGAGAGAAATTGGACTTGTCACACCCAACCACTTTAGTCATATTTTCTCTCAAGTATGCGGGTACAACGTGCCCAAAAAGAAAAAACAGAAAACAAAAGGAGGAAAAGATAGACTCACAACAAAAACAAAACAAAGCAAGCATGTAAAACATATTCCTTACGGGCACAGAGACCTAGGAATATGATCACACTCAACAGCATATAAATACTGAAAATATACATAATGCCCACTGCAAATCAAAATGACTAAGTGAGTGGTTCTCTCATGCTTTCCTCACTCAAGTGTTTTGGCTAAGTGTTTACACTCAAGGAAAAACATAATTGAACCGAGGGTCACTATAGGCTTTCAAATGCTCTTGTTCCTCCACCACTATTGGAATTATGGGCATACCTATGCTAAGGACTTTGAAGGTTGTAATGGGGCTACGGGTTCAAGGTAGGAAATATTTGGATCTGGCTCAGATTTTAGTGGCCTTTTCCACCGTGCCCATTTTATAAAGCACATTCCCCAGATTTTTTATCTTGTAGACATTTTGTACTTTATTTTCTTGGGGTTTCTTTTTCTCTTTTTTTTTTATTTTGACCCCTTTTCTTTTCTTTTTCTTTCTTTTTCTTGGCATTTTATGCCTTGTGACACACCAAATTTATCCTCCCCTTATGCCCATAGTCTTTTATGGTTTTCAAGAAAGAACATGACCAGGGCTCTATTCATTTTTGGCTCAAAAAGGGCTGCAAAAGATATTATCAAGGTGGTTTTATTTGGCTTTATGGGCTCAAAAAGAAAATTTGTCTAAGCATTTTAGTAGCATACCCAAAATTCCTTGTGACCTCAGAATAGAGCAAAAGCAAGTTCTAGTTCACCTAAATTCAATAATGCAGAAATCACACAAGAAAGAATAATCACAAGCATCGTGAATTCAGGGTGAATTCCTCACAAGGTACTTAGTTCATTCATCATATAAGCAGTAGAATGGGCATGTTGAAATGAAAATACAATAAAATATGCCGCCTTATGGTCACAAGACCCTAGACTCCATGCTTACAAGTTCAAATATTTACACATGCTTGACACATAAAAAAAAACGCAAAGCAGGCAGAGTAACCCCCACCCACACACTTTGCCTTCGGCAAAGTGGGTGCGAGAAGGTTATCCTACGAACCGCAAACACAATGAAACATTAAATGGCCACCCCTACCCACACACTTTGCCTTAGGCAAAGTGGGTCGGTACGGAGGTCATTTAACTAAAACAAAAATAAAAAACACACAAACACAAAACAAAAACACAAACACAAAAACAAAGACTCCCTAGTGCCCACAACCACACACTTTGCGCTGAGCAAAGTGTGAGAATGGGGAGACATCTAAACAGACACAAAAATAAAAGACACGAAAAACAAAAGTCCTAATCTACGGGAAAGAGTACCACTTTAGGCATCAAAGGGGGTCGGATAATTAAATCCGACGTGCTTGAAGTAGGTGAACAAGGCAATTTCAAGTCGGTCCAGTCTAGCTAGGATAGTGGTGGCTACTAGCTCTTGCTGCTGGGACATTCGGTATGTCGAACACGGGTTTCCCTCCTCATCATCAAAGACATCCATCATATGTTTCAAGTAATTTAAATCAAACAACTCAACATGCTTGCAATACAAATTAGTGGATAAGGGATCAAATAAGCGCAGTTTTTCAGCAAGATGGGTTATCAGTTGGGCACAAGAGATGCGGTTCTTAGAATGGGCCACAGTGTCCTTGAAGTGGGCGATGGCTATAGCTCCAAAGTTTATCCTCTTTTTGTGCACCATGCAACAGAGGACAAACAACTCCTAATTGGTGATGGAGTTGGAGCTATCTTTCTGGCCAAATAAGTGGTAGGCGAGTACACGGTGACAAAAGCGAAGGGCATTATTTTTCAGCATGTGTCCCTTGCTAGTTCCAGACTTGAATTTGGAACCGTGATGCTTGTCTAATTACCTAACTAAAAAGACCTTCTAGAAATACCCTAATAATAAAAAACGAAAATAATAAAATAAATACCAAAAATCAAATAATAAAAATCTAACTATGGATAAAATAAACCCAACAACTTTGGGCCTTCAAACTTGGGCTCTTGATCTCGAACATGGGCTGATTTAATTACACTTCATGGGTTGCTAATCATGCTCGAATATTTAATGTATTATTCTTCAAACCTTGATCTCCAATCTTTAATTTTGAACAACATAACAATCTTGGGATCTTTTAATGGTAGCTTTAGAAGAGCCGATTTGATGCTTGTCGTGCTCGTATCAAACTGTCACCCAACTCAGTCCACTTATCATCAACATTCTCATCCGTGGGCACTACAACAACAGCAGATCTATAATCATCATCATTCAAATCCAAAAATGATATAATGCCCAAACTCATGTTCAATTCATCAGCCGAAAGATTAAAATTTTTACCAAAAATTTTAAACTTGAAAAACTTAGCAAAAGTACCACCCTTTCCCATGCTTTTCACAGATAGATCATGGAAAAATTCATAGACCAATTTAGGAAAAATCAAACAGTCTCATTCAATAAAGAAAGACCAGTTGATATTAGAGAAGAGTTCTCTTACCTCTCGCTCGATGCCTAAGACGGTGAGCGAGGTAAAGTGGATGGTCTTATTATGGATGATCTCCCTTGTGGGCAAGATGCCCTCTCCTTTCGGCATGACTTTTCCAGAAGTTGGGCTAACCACAGTTTTGCCCTTCTTTGTAGACGGCTTGGCATGGGCCTTTCCCTTACCCTTGGTAGACACAGAGAGCGCATCCATTGTGCCCTCAGTGGGTTCTTTTAGAGATAGAGACTGGTCATCTAAACTCTTGTGGGCTAGCAACTCCCCCACTGCTTTCAGTTTTTTCTTCCTCGGCCTCCTCATCGGCTTTCTCGTCGTCCGACAGCGTCGGTGACGGCTGTTTCTTTCTCTTTAGGGACTGTGACTGAGCTTTTGCAGTGGCGACCTTCTCCTTCTTCACTTTTTTTAGCTTTTTAGTTACAGAGGGCTCAAAGATGTGCTCCGACATTAGCTCGGGGGTCACATCTTGCTGCATGTTGGCCTCTTCTTGGTCGTCGATCTCGTCGGCAGTCTCCTCCATAATTTTCAGAGAGGGCTCATCAGCTTTCTCAGATTGTCGTATGGAGACAGATGAAGATAGAGGCTCGATGGCAGAGAGAGGTTGGATGTTCATGGCGGCGGTGCTTAACGGCATTATTGGTGCAGCAGTGTCGGTGGTGGTGTCTTTGGAGTTTTACAACGAAGTAGAAGGGGTGAACTACCTTCTTCTTTCTAGACTTGGCAGCGCGAGTTTTAGGGGCCATGGTGATCATGGGTATGGCGGTTGAGAGAGAGAGTTTTTAGAGAGAGAGAAGAGGCTGTAATTTTTTGAAATTTTGGGTAAAAAAATGACGAGTGAATTTTGGTGAGGAAGGGGTGAGGGTTTAATACTTGGATTCATCCTAGCCACTCAATTTGGGTTGATGTGACAGGCCCGTCAGACAACTTTTAGGTTTCTAGGGTTTCCTTGTACGGAATCTTGTGTTGTGCCCACGAGGGCAGAGAGATCCCGAATCTCCCGAAATTACCTTTGTTGGGCCTTCCATACTGGAAGTATCCATATTGGCTAGATTCTTTCCTTCCATGAAAAAAATTCACCTAAATTTGTTCCCTAAAATACTCCAAAAAAATAAATACAGCCGTAAAATCCAACTCCTAGTCTAACATGATAAAAAATAATCACTAAAAATGAAAGAAATAAAATATGAAAAACATAAAAAAGGAAATAAAAACAAATAAACCTGGGTTGCCTCCTAGTTAGCACCCCATTTATTCTCGTGGGCACGACGCTTGCCTTTCATCACATATATATGGGCTCAACGAGCTTGAGCACGAGAGCCTTCATGTATGAAACTGTTGGTTCATTGAGATGCTTCTGCCTTTGACCGTTGACTTTGAAGGTCTCTACAGTACTTGAATCAAATAATTCCACTACTCCATTTTGGCACATGGTCTGGATCTCATATGGTCCTGACCATTTGGACTTGAGTCCTCCCCCTATCAGCTTCATTCTGAAATTATACAATAGAACCTTTTGCCTACTCTCAAATGGCTTGTGGCGAATGAGGTGGTCATGGTTTCTTTTCATTTTTTCCTTGTAGAGAACAACATTGTTATAGGCGTCCAGCCTCATCTCTTCCAACTCTTGAAGTTCCAGGTTCCTTTCGATCCCATCTCTATCAAGCTTCATGTTCAGCTTCTGAATTGCCCGAAAGGCTTTGTGCTCAATCTCTACTGGAATATGACAATTCTTCCCATAGACTAAGCAAAAGGGAGACATCCCAATGGGTGTTTTGTAGGCAATGCGATATACCCACAAGGCATCATCCAGCTTAAAACTCCAATTCTTACTATTGGGGTTCACGACCTTTTGAAGTATGGACTTGACCTCTCGGTTAGAAACTTCAGCTTACCTATTCGCTTGTGGGTGATATGCAGTAGTCACCTTATGTCTCACTCCATACTCCTTAAGCAAATTCTTGATGATCATGTTGCAGAAATGGGATCATTGATCACTTATCAGTGCCTTGGGCACACCGAACCTACTGAATACATTAGACTTCAAGAACTTCTTGACCACACGGGCATCATTTGTGGTGGTTGCTTTTGCTTCCACCCACTTGGATACATACTCCACAGCTAGAACTATGTGCTGATGTCCATTGGATTTGGTTAAGGGCCCCATAAAGTCAATCCCCCAAACGTCAAAGACTTCTACCGACATGATAGGCACCATGGGCATTTCATTGTATTTGGAGATGTTTCCAGTCATCTGGCAGCGTGGGCATCGTCTACACACTTTATAAGCATCTTTGTGAAGTGTGGGCCAAAAGAACCCACAATCAAGAACATTCTTTGCAGTTCTTTTTGCACCAAAGTGCCCTCTACATGCTTCGCAGTGGCAGTGATCTAGAATGCTCTTAGCTTCTTCTGTGGGCACGCAGTGACAAATGATTTGGTCTGCGCACCTTCTCCATAGTATGGGCTCATCCCATACATAATATCGACTCTCACTTCTGATTTTGTTCCTTTGGTAGGTCAAGAATCTAGTAGATAGTTCTCCAGATATCATGAAATTACCTAAGTCAGCGTACCAAGGTGATGTGCCCTTGAGGTTGAACAGGTACTCATCTGCGAAAGCCTCCTCGATGGGCACCACGTCTTTTTCCTTATTGAGTACTCTACTCAAATGATCAGCCACCTGGTTTTAAGCTCCACTCTTATCTTTGATCTCCTAATCAAATTCTTGCAACAATAGTATCCATCGGATGAGCCTTGGCTTTGATTCCTTTTTTGTAAACAAGTGCTTCAATGCAGAGTGATCGGTGTAGACCACACTCTTAGCTCCAAGAAAATAGGATCGAAATTTTTCAAAGGCAAAGACTACTGCCAACAATTCCTTCTCAGTCGCGGTGTAGTTGGCTTGGGCATGATTCAATGTCTTGGACGCATAGTAAATCACATGGCATTCTTTACCTCGTCTTTGTCCAAGCACTGCACCCACAGCGTATCCGCTGGCATTAGGGCTGTAAATGAACCAAACTGTTTGTGAGCTACTCGGGTATCGGCTCGAAGAAAGTTCGATCGAAACTCGATCGTTTATTAAACGAGCTGAATTCGAGCTTTTTTTTGAGCTCGATAATTTTCTCGAGCTAAACTCGAGCTACTCATGAGCTTCTCACGAGTAGCTCGAGTTCAACTATAAATGAGCTTTTATCGAGTAGTTCGTGAGCTTTTAATCGAGCTTGTAATTGAACTAAATCAAGCTTGTAATCGAGCTTTGACAAATAAGCTAAAAAATTCAAATTTTCACCACCAACAAGATTCAGACATTAGCAAAATGTATTTCACTTTTTTATTATAGTCACTTGACCAAATTATTAACAATTATGTTAATTGAATCAAATAATGTTTTTATAACAATTCTTCAAAACTTAAATATATGCAAATATTTATATATTATATTCTGATATTATATTTATATAAGCATATATAATATCATATTATCAATTTATTAGATAAATATATTCAACTAATAAAAATAGACTATATGAACTATACGAAAATTAAGAATTAATATTATCATAAATAAGGGAATCAATTAATGATATTTACAACATTAAGTTAAGCTTATTTTATTAAACAAAAAATAGGAATATGTAAATAGATTTATATGATAAAAAATAATGTAATCAAAAATTGATTATCCAACTTTAAGATATACATTTAGAATTTATTTAGTTATAATATTAATATAAAATAGTATATTTGAATATTGAAGTAGTCTAACAAAAAATCATCAAATTATGAGGTAAATAAAATTATAGTTTATAGTTATAATTAAGAATTGAGATTTGATAATGAAACAAACGCAAATGAATTTGATTAAACCTATGATATCAAACAAATATCATTACATTGAATTAAATCACAATTATTCATCAAAATTAATATTAAATAATTAATAGTGTCTGATAATTACTTAGTTCATTTGATTCGATAATATATATATATATATATATATATATATTATCATTTTCCTTAATTATTATATAATATACAAATATTATGTATACTTTAGTGTGCATCATTGAAATATTTGATTTAAATACCAATAAAATAAAAGGAAATTGAGATATAACAATAAAAATAAATTATGATTTATAAATCATATTATTAAAAACTCTGAAATTTGTATTCGAATTAAGATCATTGTAAATATTTACTTATTAATTGGAACATGTGTTAATGTGTAGTAAATAATAATAAACTAACAATAATAATGAACTATATTATGAATCAACTAATATGATTACAATTTATATGAAAGTGAAAATGAATAATTGATAAAATAGTAAGAAAACGAGATATATTTGAATTATGATTTACAAATTGCATAATAAAAAATACTTTGAAATTTGAATAAAGATGATTGTAAAATATTTATATGTTGAAGTTTGAAAGAAAAATAATAAGCTATCAAGGATAGTGAGATAAATTACTAATTAACTAATGAATACAATTTTTAAATAAAAAAGTGAAAATGAAAGATCGATAAAATAAAAAGAAAATGAGATATGAGTAAATTGTGATTTATAAATTATATTAGAAAAAATATTTTGAAATTTTAATTCAAATTAAGGTAAATATAAATTAAAATTTGAATATCCTATATTAATAATGAAAAATAATAAAATGAGTAATAAGCATGACTACAATTCCTTATCCTTATCGAGCTTTTTGTTGAGTTTTTTTAATCGAACTTGAACATATCCTTATCGAGTCGAACTCGAGTCGAGCTCGAATCGAACTCGATCATGAATTTTCTTAGTCGAGCCGAACTCGAACTCGAGTCGAACTCGAGCTCGAGCTCGAGCTCGAGCCAAGTATATTTTAAACGAGTCGAACTGGAGCTTAAAGGTATTCGGCTCGACTCGGCTCATTTACAGCCCTAGCGGGCATCACACATTATTTCAAATGGCATGCCCCAATCTGGAGGTTGAATGATGGGTGCTGTGACCAGCCTCTTCTTCAGAGTGTTGAAGGCTTCCTTGCATGTATCGTTGAAGACAAATGGCATATCATTTCGCAAAAGATGCGTGATTGGTTGAGCAATTTTTGCAAAATCCTTGATGAATCGCTAGTAGAACCCAGCGTGCCCAAGAAAACCACAAACTTGCTTCACCGTAGTAGGGTAGGGTAGCTTTTCAATGATGTCCACCTTAGCTTTATCCACCTCTATGCCTCTCTCTGAAACAACGTGCCTAAGAACAATCCCTTCTCGAACCATGAAATGGCATTTTTCATAGTTTAGCACCAAGCACTTATCCACACATCTTTTGAGCACCTTTTCAAGGTTGTCGAGGCATGTGTCGAATGAATTTCCATAGACTGTAAAGTCGTCCATGAATACTTCGATATAATTCTCCAAAAGATTTGAGAAAATACTCATCATGCAGCATTGAAATGTTCCGGGGACATTACAGAGCCCAAAAGGCATCCTCCGATAAGCAAATGTACCGAATGGGCACGTGTCTTCTCCTGGTCTTCTTGGTCTACCATAATTTGCATGTAGCTGGAATATCCATCAAGGAACCAAAAGAATTTATTTCCAACCAATCTCTCCAGCATCTGATCTATGAATGGCAACGGGAAGTGATCCTTCCTTGTGACGGTGTTGAGCTTCCAATAGTCTATACAGACTCTCCATCCAGTTTGTAGTGGGCACAAGCTCGTTTTTCTCATTTTTCACCACCTGGATTCCTGACTTCTTGGGCACGACATGAATAGGGCTTACCCATTTACTGTCTGAAATGGGATAGATGATTCTCATATCCAACAATTTGAGTATCTCCTTCAGCACGACCTCCTTCATTGCGGGGTTTAGTTTGCGTTGGGCATCCCACACTAGTTTGGCATCATCCTCCAAAAGAATTTTGTGCATGCATACTGCAGGGCTTATGCCCTTGATGTCGGCTAGAGTCCATCCCATTGCTTCTTTGTATATGTGTTACAGTCTCAATAGCCAATTTTCTTCTACAAGGTTCAGTCCTTTACTTATGATAACCGGCAGTGTCTCATTCTCTCCAAGATAGGCATACTTTAAGTGGTCAGGGAGATTCTTCAATTCTAACTTTGGTGCCCTCTAAATCAATGGAAGCATCCTATCTGTCTGAGTCATTGTGGGCAAATTGAAATCCACCACTCCATGCGGAAATTCTTCCAGAGAGTACAGCATCATGATAGCATCTCTGGTATCCTCATCTTCATCGAAGGTATCATAGTCAGTGAACCCAGCTTGCAGTGCCCATTCCAGGGGTTCTTGGTTGTCCATGCGACCCAGAATAGCTTGAGATTGGGAATAATGGTTCACAAAGTGAACTGACTCCGGATCTTGTGGGTACTTCATGGCTTCACAAATGTTGAACACAACTATCTGGCCATTGAACTCATATGTCAGCGTGCCCTCATCGACATTGATTTTGGTGCAAGCAGTCTTCATGAAAGGCCTCCCTAATAGCAGAACGGATGTGGATGGTGTCGTGTTACCCACGTCCAAGACATAGAAATCTGCCGGGAAAATCAATTTTCCCACCTTCACCAAAACATCTTCTTTTAGACCTTCGGGATAGACATTTAATCTATCTGTCAGCTGGATGATCACCCTTGTTTCCTTGAGTGGTCCCAGAGTCAACTCTTCATAAATCATCATGGGCATGACGTTTATAGATGCACCGAGATCAAGCATCGCCTTTTCAATCTTCTTGCTCTCAATTATGCATGGTATGACAAACATATCAGGATCTTCACACTTTTTAGGCATCTTTTGTAGCACTACAGAGACATTTTCTCCCACGAAAAGTCTCGCATCATCTTCAAATAGCACCTTCTTGGTGCACAACTCTTTTAGGAAACGGGCATAACGCGAAACCTGCCTTATCGCATCAAGTAGTGGAATATTGACTTCCACTTTCTGAAAGACCTTGAGAAGTTCCTTTATCTCCTCTTCTTTTCTGTCAGGGGTAAGACGCTCAGGGATTGGAGGCTTTTTCTTTGTTTCTTTCCTTGTGGGCTCAGCAACCTCTTCTTTTGTCTGCTTCTCTTCTTTCGTTATGCATTCAGTGCCTCCTTTCTGTTCAGCTTTCATTGTTGTCTCTTCATTTCTTGTGGTCACAGCGTTCACTTGCTCTCGGGGATTTACCACTTGGGATGGTAATTGCCCGTTTCTTTCCTTTAGTTGGGCAAGGTCTTGAGCTAATTGGGAAATTTGCTTGCTCACATGTTGTACACCGACCCTTGTTTCTTGTTTAAACCTTTCATTCTCCTGCTGTGACTTCACATTCTCCTTGGCCATAGCATGGACCAATTAAGCTAGGTTGGGTTCTTTTCGTGCCCTCGGCTGTGGTGGCGGCAAATCTGGTTAGTGGGCATCATTCCTCTTCTATCTGAAATTCTCGTGATCCCTCCATCTAGGATTGTATGTTTGAGAGTGGGGATCATACCTCCTATTGTTGTTGTTATGCCCATCGAGAGAGTTAACTTCAGCAACGTCTTCTTCCTGTAGTGTTGGGCATTCATCAGTGAAATAGGCCACACTTTTGCACACTCCACACACTCTTTTCTTTGGTTCCCCAGTATGGTTCATCACTTTCTCCATCTGGTCCAAAATTCTTTCCATCTTGACCTCAAGGTGCGTCGATTTCCCAGCATCTGAAACTGTCCTTGTGCCCTTGGCACTTTCATCTCGATTTTCATCAGTCATTTCTGCTAAAATTTTAAAGGCTTCAGTTGGTAATTTATTCAGGATAGATCCTCCACACGAGGCATTGACAATGATCTTGTCCTACGGTCTCAACCCAGAAACAAAATACTGGATCAAGTCATGATCTGTAATCTGGTATTGTGGGCATTTCGTCAACATACTCTGGAATCAGCACCAGTAGTCATAGAAACTCTCATTTATGCCCATATTCATGCTTCCGATCCTTCTTCTCATCTCCTGGACTCGCGATGCAGGAAAATATTTCTTCAAGAATTTCTACTGTAGTTGTGCCCATGTGGTTATACTGCCAGTTGGCATGGTGTATAACCAGTGTCGTGCCCCGTCATGAAGAGTGAACGGGAATGAGACAAGCCGCACATATTATTCATTTCCCCATCCGTGGATTGAGTTTGACACACCATCTCAAAATCTTGAATATGCCTCTGAAGGTCTTCTCCAGTCATCCCATGGTATTTGGGTAAGATCTGAATGAAACTTACCTTCAACTCCCAACTTCCAGTAATTGCTGGGAGTGTTATGCCTATGGGATGTAAATTCATGTTAGTCGGAAAGACTAACTACCTCAACGTTCTTCCTTTATCTTCAGCCATCAAGGCTAACCTTGGTTCGTTCCTCTCCAGTTGTGCTCTTTCTTGCTCCCGATTTCTTTCAAGAGCTAGTCTCTCTGCTTGTTGTGCCCTCCATGCTTCTGCTTTTCTCCTCCTTAGAGTTTTCTCAGGTTCTGGATCGTACAAGAAATCTCATTCAGAGTTGTTGTGCATCCACCGGCCAGACAAACAAGTTGGAAAATAGAATTAATTGGAACCAGCTCCCTAGTCCACAGCCGTCGTGCCCAAGACTTTCCATATCTGGCAGATTCTTCCCTTATTTAGAAGATTCTGAGTCGCAGATTATGTACTCATCGTGCCCTAGTATCGCTGACATAGCAACGTTCCTTGTAGAGCCGGTCCTCCTTCTGGAAGATCTGAACTTCCTTTCGCGGCTCTTCTTTTCTTAGGCGGCTAGGGTACACTGTTCCTGCTTCAGCTGATTGTTATTACTCTTGTGCCCTCGTCTCCTCTCCTTCACTTTAATCACTCTGGGGTTGTTGTGGGCACGATTACAAACTTCTCCTTCAGCTTCTGCTGGAATGGTGGGCGATTTCCGCAAAGCTCGAGAGAGAGTTTTTCGCTAAAAAATTATTGCCCATCTTGGTATTATTGGCAGCACTGTGCCCTCCAGAAATGATTCTCCTGCCTCCTGCCTAACCTTGTGCCCATTCTGGCTCTTTCCGACTCAAAAAACATAAAAAAGGACAAAAGAATCACAAAAAGACACAAAAACACAAGAGAAATTGGACTTGTCACTGCCCAGGGAAGAATCTCTTTCTTCTAATCACTTGATCATGAAGCCTTTTCATTTTTTCCTTGTAAAGCACAACATTATCATAGGCTTCCATTCTCATATCTTCCAGCTCTTGAATTTGAAATTTTATAAAATGCCCGGCTGCATCCTTGTCCATGTTCAACTTCTGAAGTGCCCATCGTGCTTTGTGTTCCAGCTTCGGTGTTGGCATAAAAGAAGGCAGCATTCTGTCACTATCGCTTCTTGTGGGCACATTGTAATCCACTACTCCTGGTGGCATCTCCTTAAGTGAATAAAGCATCTTAACTGCATCTTGAATGTCATCATCTTCATCAAGGGCATTTCGATCAGTAAGTCCTTCCCATAATGCCATTTCCAGAGGTTCTCGATTGCTCATCATTGAGAGAGTGGGCTAGGATGATGCATCAAAGAGATTCACAAAATTCACATTTTCCGTATCAGGTGGGTGCTTCATAGCTTCGAAAATGTTGAATGTAACTTTTTCTCCATCAAATTCGCACGTCAGTGTGCCCTTGTCGACATTAATTTGTGTACGAGCTATTTTCATGAAAGGTCTCCCCAGCAAAAGAACTGATGATCTCATTGTTGTGCCCATATCAAGCACATAGAAATCCACTGGGAATATCATCTCATCCACATTAACTAGCACATCTTCGATCAGCCCATCGGGATACACATTTGACCTGTCTGCTAACTGAATGACCACACGAGTTGGCTGCAGAGGTCCCAACTTTAATTCATTGAAAATTGACAGGGGCATGACATTTATTGATGCCCTCAGATCCAGCATGGTCTTTTCAACTTTTTTTCTCCAATGATGCACGGTATTGTGAACATACCTGGATCATCACACTTTTTTGGCATCTTCTTTTGAATTACAGCTGAAACATTCTCTCCCACAAGGAACTTAGCATCATCCTTAAACCGTATCTTTCTAGTGCACAACTTCTTTAGAAAATGGGCATACCGTAGAACTTGTTTAATGGATTCAATTAGTGGAATGTTGATTTCACTTTGCGGAAGAGTTTCAGCATCTCTCCCATCTCTTCTTTCTTTCTATTTTGTGCCAATCTACCTGATAAATGAGGTTTTCTTACAATTTTTTGCTTCTCTCGAATGGGCTCCAGAGCAGGTTGACTAACGTCTTGTGCCCCATTCTCTGATGATTGTTCTCTCGTTGTGGGCACATAATTTTTCATTTTAGCTGAGCAGACCACTTCCGGTAACTCCTTCACATTCTTCAAGGTCATAACATTAAATTGTTCATGAGTGTCCTCCACTTGGCACGAAAGTTTACCACTTTTTATTTCCAATCTGTGAACCGTTTGGGTTAATTGAGCAATTTGTTTGCTCATATGTGCAAAGGCCGTTCTTGTCTCTTGCTTAAATTTTTCATTCTCTTGCGCAACCTTCATGTTTTCTTCTGCCAAGGCTTGGACTAAATCTTCCAACCTCGATCCAATTTTTTCTTCTGGTGGTGGAGGTTCCATGGGTGGAGCATCTTCAGGCCTTCTCCATATGAAGTCATCATGGTCTTGCCAATCTGAATTGTATGCTTCAGAGTGAGGATCATATCTCCATTGATAGTTGTTGTGCCCTTCCATAGCATTAACTTCTTAATCTCCTCCTGCATTTGGCATTCGGCGGTAAAATGAAGCACACTTTTACACACCCCACATGGTCTGGGATATCTTCCTGTGATTGCTACTGTAACAACCTTTCCAATTCGTTCACATAGCTTTTCAATCATGCTCTCATCATTGAATGATTTCCCAAACACATTTATGTTTCTTGTGCCCTCTCCACCAAAATCTCAGTTGTCTTCAGCCATCTCGGTCAGAATTCTAAAGGCTTCAGTTAGTCTCTTGTTCAATATGGACCCTCCACAAGATGCATTAACAACCATCCTCTCATATGGCCTCAAACCTCCAACAAAGTGTTGGATCAGATCATGATCAGTTATCTGGTGTTGTGGGCATTTTGCCAGCCTATTCTGGAAACGGTTCTAGTAATCATAGAAACTCTCGTTCGTGCCCATTTTCACACTTCCGATCATTTTTCTCATCACCTGCACTCTGGAAGCTGGAAAATACTTCTCTAAAATTTTTTGTTGAACTCCACCCCATGTGGTCACACTACTAATCGGTAGAGTGTACAACCAGTCTCGTTCCCCATCCTGTAGAGTGAAAGGAAATGAAACTAGTCGAACATATTCTTCTCTTCCATTATCTGATGGTTGAGTTAGGAAAACCATCTCGAAATCTTGCAAATGCCTTTGAGGATCCTCTCCGGACATTCTGTGGAATTTCGGCAAGATTTGGATGAAATTTACTTGCAAATCTCATGTCTGTGTGACTGCTGGGATCGTAATGCCCATTGGGCGAAGATTCATGTTAGTCAGAAAGACTAACTGTCTCGAAGTTCTTAATTCGGCGGCCATATTATTAGTGTGGTCGTTCTTAAATTATTCTTCCTCCTCGTGCCCTGCTTCTTCTTGATCTTCTGGTGGTGGTGTGGGCTCATGATGTTTGTATGCAGCTCGGTGTGCCCTCTTCGCTGCTACTATGTTCTTCCTCAAAGTTTTCTCTATATCTGGATCATATAACAGACTTTCCCCTGAAGAAGTCCTAGGCATCAACTTCCAGACACACAAGCTTGGAAAGTAAAATCATAGGAAATCAGCTCCCAGGCAACAACGTCAATTTTGATGCGCGATCGTTTCACGCTCAAAATAAATTTGTATTGCTCATGTGCTCACAGCGAGCGTAGCTAGCTTGTGAGTACGGATCGATCCCACAGAGAGCTGATGTGATTCCACCTTCGAGTCACCAATCAAAATGGGGGGTTTTATATTGTCACTGTACTGAAAGTAAATCTGCAAAATGAAATTAAAGACAATATCGAATAACAAAAGGTTTCAGCATTTGAACTAGAATTTGGTTTAAGTATAAAACTGCTCGATCATGGTTACACCGATTTTCATACATGTTAAGTCACCCAGTTATGGGGACCGGATTCATCTCTGCATCCTCTCATTCATCCTTTCATTTTAGGCTTAAAAGTGATTCATCGTCAAGTAAACCCCTAACCTATCATCCATCCCCCCGCTCCCCTAAGAGATGTAAATGATATGAAACATTGTGCCTCTAGACGAACCCAGATATGTTGTGTTTATCGATTCCTTGTGTGCCCACAACAACCCATTGGTTCCCTTATTACTATATGAATCAACACAAGTCATGATTCGTCAATTCAATTAATAGTGGTGTGCCCTCTATGTCTAACGAGTGATCAGCCACATTGGGCATTTCAGGCACACACTCACGTGGAACAGGTTCAAGAATCGACAGAAACTTATTATGCATTACTATGTCCATTTCGGCCTCACGAGATCAGATTTTGTACTTAAACCATTTTCATTGTTCAAACACCAGAATTAAAGGTCTAGCCAAGCATGCTAGACATAACTAAAATTGCAGAAATAAAAGACATAATATAAATGAAAACTTACGAATTTATTAGGCAAAAATCTCAACTCCAACAATGAGAAACACAAACATAATCCTAAGTCCCAATGGCTTAAGTCCTATTGGATTGTTTGTGGTTGCCTAAGCAGCGTACGAAAATGAAATGCAGTAAAGTAAAATTATAGCAATGTTTCTGACTTCCAAAGCTTCCTAATTCCAAAAAATAAACTCGCTTAAATAGTTACATTTATGAGTTTAAGTTTTCCCAATAAACTGGGGTCTTCACTGGATTTCGGGTCTGGCATGCCCCATCCTGATCTGTCTGGATAAGCTTTATCTTGATCAAATCCCTATTTTTTAAGGATTATGCTTATCTCTTAGTTGTCACGACTCTTAGGAGTCTAGCTTATCACCAACTCTTATTCGGATATGTAGCTATTCTTCATGCCTCGAGCTTCCAATAGAATCCCGAGTTTCCCGTGAATGCCCATTCTGGCCTGTTGTCGAGTCTGTACGAGCAATGTGGGCACGACATCATCTGGTCAGCTCCATCCATTTCTGATATGCTCATTCTGCCTCCCGAATGTAGGATGGATGCTGAAGAAGTTCCTTGTGCCTTTGAATGCGGTTTATGGTGACGAGATAATCATGAATAATTGAGCATAAAATGCCCCTTTCGCCAGACTCGCCTTCTGAAATGCCCTTTGACCGCAACCTGGTTCTTTTCGACTCAAAACAGACTAAAAAAGACATTTATGACGAACAAAATGTCCATAAAAACACGAAATAAATGGACTTATCAGCAAGCCAGTTCCAGTTTCGAGGCGGAGTTCCGGTCTCTTCTCCAGGGGCTCCTCCTCCTCCCCCAGACGGCTTTCCATGTTTGGATCGAGCTCGATGCAACGGTTGTGGTCAAAGTCATCACATCTGATGCTCGAGGTTCGGGACAACTTAGGGAAGTCTTCTCCAGACTTCGGCTTATCCTTCGAGACCGCCATATTCGAGTCACACATCCACATAAAGAGCAATCGCCCTGCTGATTTCCTTGCCAGACTTGGTCATGAGGTCGACAACTTACATATTTTTGATGCCTAGACGGCCCCCAGGCCCCTCTCTTTCTTGGTTAAGATGGACCAGCTAGGCTATCCTAACTTTAGGTTCCGGCGCTGACTTTATTTCTATTTCCTTGTACTTGTCTATTATGTTTTGTTTTGTTTTATTTTGTTATTATCCTCCTTAGGCTTATCCTTGGAGTCATTAGTATTATGTTGGTCTGTAGCTTTCTTTTCCCTGTGTCGGGTTTACCTTTCACAGGTTCATTTGTATAGTTTTTCTTTTGGAGGGGGAGTCACTTTTGGGTTTCCTCGGACGATGATGTATTTCCACTATGTTGGTATATACAGATCGGGGATCTGCCTAATCCCCCACCCATTAGGGTGTTTTCCTTATAAAAAAAAACCATTATTTTAAACCATAAAAGAAAAGGAAAATGAAAAAGTCTTATAGGAATTAACTGGTGTATCACACAATACAATTAATACGCGGAACCATTTTTAGGCATTTTAAATTATATAAAATTAAATATAAATCCAAAATTTATTATCATAATTATCTAAAAATATGAAATAAATACACCAATTATATTATATCGATCAATATCATAAAAACTAACACCCAATGTTAATTCGTAGTGTTTTTTTTTTTTGGGTTAATTACTATAAAATACACAAACTTTGACAAAATTTGCAAATTAGACACAAACTTCAAAATTTTGCAATTAAAACACAAACTTATATTTTTTTGCAAAATAGACAAACTCAAAGCAAAATTTTAAAATCAATTGAATTTGAAAACCGCAAAGATATAAAAATTGTTCATCTTTCGATTTAAATGGCATTGCATTGGTTTTAATAAGTGAAAATGAATTATATGTCGCAAATTCTCATTTTTCCGTTAGTCCGAAAAATTTAAGTTTGTCTATTTTGCAAAAACATGTAAGTTTGTGTTTTAATTACAAAATTTTAAAATTTGTGTCTAATTTGCAAATCTTGTCAAAGTTTGTATATTTTATACTAATTAACCTTTTTTTTATCAGCGTCAATTTCTCATTTCACTTCTATGCATAGCTAAATAGAAAGTTTTGACTGATTTGCCCAAAAAAAAATGTTTTGATTGATTAATTTCCAGTTAAAAACCCAAGAACAGTCGAACGTGTTAGCGAGTATAGATCAGCAGAAATGGAAGATTGATTGTTACCACGCAGTATCTGACTGGTTTCTTCGCCATTGCCAGACTTTGAGGAATGAATTAGCAACGATTGCAGAAATAGAAACAGTAAAATTCGTCTAATTCTGAAATTTAAATAGCTGCCCATTTTTTGCAGCGAAAGATTCCGAGTTTAAAATATTGGGTGAGTGGTGTGGAAGAATTGGGGGGCAAGAAAGAAGCCAATTTTTCTTTCACTTCCTTTCAATTTGGAAATTTGGAAATAATGTTTTAACAGAGGTTTATTGATTTCAAAATTAGTTAAAGCAAAATATCTCTGGAAGACTGATAATCTGAAGTGAACAAGTAAAATAGTGGTTCCACCCGATCAAAATCTATCTATTTAGGTCTTTGTTTTTTATATAGTAAAATAGTAAAAAAAATATGAAGTTCAATTTATAAATTTTAATAAATATGTGTGTGTTAATGAAATAAACATTATAAATAGTAAAAAGTGGAATATACTGAGAATATTCTTTTGAGTTTGTGTTTAGATTTATGGATTGGAGATAAATTAGTATTTAATATGATACTTATTCCATTTTAAATTTGAGTTTGAATGTGAGTATTTGGATTGGAATTACTCTATTTTAAATTTGGGTTTAAATTTGAGTATTTGGATTGGAGATAGCAATATTAAACGGGAAAATCGGAGCAGCGTGTCTGAAAAGGACAAAGGTAAGTAGTAGCAGCTTCGAAAGCAAAGTCTATTGAATCAAATTTCAATGATAATACTACCTTGGATTGCGCGCAATTCCTCTCTCTCTCTCTCTCTAGATTATCCTATATACCCTATAGGCTATAGGGACACGTTGTGAACTTGTCATTTACGGGGTGTGTCCGACTGTCCATATATACATATTCTGAATTTTGCATTAAATTAAACTTCCTTCACTTTCAACTTGGATCGTTGAAAAATGAAAAGAGGTAAATTGTGTGTATTTCGGTGGAGCTTAACCTTTTGAGCTTGACTTGACTGATGACTCCATAACAAATCTCGAAGACTTCAAGTTTAACTTGAATACTTATTAATATTAAATTATGTAAATTAAATTATTTTATTATTTTTACCCAATTAAAAAAATACATGATCAATTTATTTAGAATATATATGTAACACAAATTTTTATATTTAATTTTGTAAAACATAAAATATTTACAAAGAAAATGATTTTCAGATCAAAATGTATTTTTACGATTCCAATCTCTATTTTTCCTCTTATTATTCTATCCCAAAACGAACTTCAAATAGTCTTCAAATTTTTCGGAGAAGATTTGTTTCATCGATCTTTTTTTATTTGGTCTTTGAATTTTATAACATTAACTCATAGGGTGCAGTTGCACCCTCATATCTAGTGACGGACCCAGAAATTTTGCTCGTGAAGGGGGGCGGCATTTTATAATAGAGCAAATTACACATTTCTACCTATATTTTGGACATTTTTTTTTCAAAAATAACCATCTTTTTCAAAATTTTGCAAATATAACATAAATCAATTTCCCGACTTGAAAATCATATGTAATTGATTATATTTTAATATTTTCATATTTCTAACTGCACAAAAAAAAATCTAAAACCAATAAATCTTAAAATACTATCAATTACATACAATTTTCGGACAGTAAAATTGAACAAATGTTGGATTTGCAATTTTTTTGATAAAGTAGGTTTTATTTCGTTAATTTTGAAAAGAGACTATTTTGCGAAGTGTTAAAAATGTAAGTGTTAGAATTTGTTGCATGAAACAACGTGAATTTCGGATGTAAATTGCAAAGTTAAATGAAGTGTTGAAGCTAGTGTAGTGTTACCGCATTGCCTTCAACATGCAGCAGAAACGCAAACAAAACTTTGCACAAAATAAATTTTAAATCACACTCCTTACAGTGTGTGATTGCCTCAAGGCGAAATTCACTATCACAAGTGAAATATAAAAACAATGTTGATGTTATCTCAGTTCACTCCCTTAACAACACTACATAAAACATGCAGATGACTATCCTAGCTTCACTCACTCGAATAATCACTCAAAAACAAACCTATCTAAACACATATATAGATTACAACAAGTCACTCTAAATCCTAGACTTCTCAAAGTTGACTATCTAATCTACACACTCAACTGTAAAGAAAGTCTCCAGCTGATTGGGACGCTAGGCAGATGTCGAGGAAGATGTCTTGGATTTCAGAGATGACACTAGATGCAAGATTCAGAGCTTCTCACAAACCACGGTGATAACCTGCTTGCATAAATGATTTTAAGGTCTTAGGAGACCTTAAATACTTCCCCCATCTTGTATTGGCAGTTGCCTCACGATCCTAGATGACTTGAACTTGAATCAACCGCCTTTCACTACCCATTGCTGGAGTGGACTTGAGATAACCGTCTTCTGCATTGCGTGGCACACGTTCTTCAACATCATGCAATAGTAGCGGTTACTCCAGCGGCCCACATTCACCTGCAGCGGTTAGTGTTTAATGGAGAGTGGGAACATCACGTCCCCTACAAATTCGGAACAGATTTTGAACAAGTCAAAATCAAACATTATCCACGTTTTAAATTAAAATAAAATATATAATAAATCCCTAAATACGTGGAAATCAAAATGTGATAAATATCACAATATATTCAGATTAATTTAAAATAAATTAATCCAAAATACTAGGAAAGGATAAGATTAATGTTCCGAGTGTTATACTCAATGTGACGAGAATGACGGAACAACATTAGATACGACATTGATTGCGATGTTATCAAACAAAGTGATAACATCATCTGGAACACGTCATACTCAACAATCTCCCCCTTAAGCTTATTCTTTCTGCACAAAACATAAAGCTCAATATATATATGATTAGAGCCGCAGCGGAATACGAAAATAAAAATATTGGAGTTCAAAAACTCCACCTTAAGTTATTATCTGTAACATAAAATGCAAAGTTAGTGGGTATAATCCCCTATACATAATACACAAGGTTAGTGGGTATTTACCCCTGTACATATATAATGTTGAGAACATTCTCAACATAGCAAACAATACATTTTTAAAAAAAATGCGAAAATAATCACAATGTTGAAATCATTCCCAACATAAAACATCACATATTAAAATATGTGAAACATAATATATATAGCAAAAATTATCACCCCATGCTGATGATTAAAAACATTAAAAACATAAATATCCAAGAATATCCAACAGTGGATACCCAACAATAAAAAAATATGTGTCTAGCACATCAAATACCAACAAGGATGTAAATACATCCAAAATAAGATTGTGTCCAGCACAATATATAAACATGAAATAAAATTATTTTTGATAAAGAAAATATCATATTTTCTTCTTCCCCTTTGCCTTAGCCACGGACTTTCCACCATTCTCCCTGTCAGCACCATCATCACCAACAACATCACCAGCAGCTACTCCCCATTTTTGTGTAGAAATGACTCCTCGAAGAGCATTGCAGAGCTCAACCATGGAATTTGTGAGAATTGTGCTTTGATGAATTAATGAATCCATCTGCAAGACATAAGAATTTAAGACCTGCACAGACACATTTACCAAGTGCGAGGAGGCATTCGCGATATCGCCTTCTGAAAGAGGAGGGGAGAGAGCACTATCTGCAGCAACATCATGCCCAACATCCCTTGAAGCAGCTGTTGAACTTCGACCGAAGGTATAAGGGAGATCGATCACACGATCTTCATTCCCTTTGGGCTTGATGATAGAGATAATTGCAGTTTCAGTAAGTATCTTCTTCTTATTTGGTTTCACACCTTGGTCAACTAGGATGGCATAGATGAGGCAGGAAAATGGTAAAATGCTGGTCGTGTTTGTCTTTGCAGCCGACTTCAACATGCAAGCAAAAATGTATTCTCTGAGATTGAAGGGGATTTTTGTGCCAAGTTTAAAGAGTAAGATGGCTTGATCAACGGTGAGGACTGAAGTGTTGGTGGTGGGTAACCAATTACACACAATCAATTTGTGTAAAACAGAGTAGAAAAATGTGAGCTTAGAAGTGGAAATTTTGTTAGTCCACTTAGTCACCAGACCACCAGTAACAGTCCCTACAACATCACCAATTAAATCTAGACTAATAACATTAGAATTAATGCCCAGACCTAAAAGTTTGTTGATCAGTATGGGTTAAAAACATAGATTTTATCTCACATATAAATCTCCCCAAATTTGCTCTTAGACTTATCACCCATCTCAGGAGACACATTCGCATAAAATTCAGCAATAACATCAGGCTCAAAAGAAGACAATGCAGTGACAGATTTCCAGAGACCCCTTTCTTTCAAGAAAACATATATCCCATACTTCTTAAAACTAAGCATATCAATTTGTTTTTCGACACGTGTGGGGCGAAGAATAACAGTTTTATGAAGTGTTTTAGCATGTTGGGAGTAGAATGTCTTACTGTAAGCAGATGAAACATCGTGAGGGAAACCTGGGGGATAGACTGGTTCAGAATCACCAGAATCAGCATCATCTTTAACATCAGCTGAATAAGTGGGGGATGGAGAGACTATCTCCTTGGTTGTGCCAGATGAGACCATCTCTTGTGAAAATGCAGGTTTTTCAGGAACATTGACTTCTGGAATTGCAGAGATAAGCTTCTCTTGTTGTTCAACATCGGCTTCCACATAACTAACAACTTTATCTAGAGAGATGTCAGGGGGATTCTCTTCTTCATCGGACTTATCCTTCAGGGACCTTACTGGTTTCTCCTCCATCTTTAGAGTTCTCCTAGCCTTTTTGCTTAAACCCTCACCGCCCTCTTCCTTGGCAGACCCTTATTGGCCCTGAAGTCGTTTAGACTTGCCGGTAAGGCAACTTTTCTTTTTCTCGGCTAAAGCTCTAGTGTGTAACCCTAGATCTGGATCAATAGGGTTTTCTTCTTCACCTAGACTGACTTGCTGGAGCGGAGTGGGGTTTAGCACCAGAGTAGAGACAGGAGCTTTGGCTTCATCCATGGCAGTGTCTGCATGTTCCGTTGGAGGAGATGAGGATTTGTTGGACTCCGATTTTGGTCCTTTTGGAGTGAGTTCAGCTGTTGCAGTGACCGCGGGAGTTGATGTGGCGGAGGGAGTGATAGCTGATGTTCTAGCAGGACCAGTGGCAGAGGTCGAAGTGCCCATAGTCTTCTCGAACATTTGTTTCATCATCTCAAACATGGCAGTGAGATCCTTGGGTTCCGCCATTGATATTCTGCAAAAAGTTTGAAGAAAAGAGAGACAAAAAGTGGGAGACGAAAAGGCTTCGAGAAGTAGAGAGTGAGAGAAATAAAAAATATTTCCACAAATGAGTTGATATAGCTTTCACCCTCAAAAATCGGAACATCCCAATTGTCACATCACCCACTTTTTGTTTAAAAATTATTTAAATAATTTGGAACTAGTGGATAGGGATACACCTTATCATTTCGAGTACTTATCACAAAAATTCAAAAAGTGAATCTTTGTGGGCCCGAAAATATTTTCTGATCTTTTATATATAAAGAAAACGGAACAACGAAGAGAACACACATAAAAAAATATAATTCTAGGCATGTACTTTCTGAAGTATATCGTTTTTCTGCAATATTGGTCACAACATCAGCTACAACGCAGACAAACAGTGAATAAACCCAACTATAATTCACTCTATAGACTTACGGATATATCATTCACAAACATAAATATAGGATTTCAAGTAGCTGATTTTGTTAAATAAAAAGCAGAAACACAATAAATTCATTAAGTAGGTCTTGAACTATACTTAAAAGAAATAACTAAAATAAAGAACAAACATGATAAACAACTGATGTTGATAAAAAGAACTCACATTGAGTTCAACATCAGTAAGCAGAAAGGACTAATTAAATAGAACACATTCCAAGAGACTTTCTCAAGGCATAAAATCTCTCGAAATCAAGAGGCTTGGTAAAAATATATGTTGTTTGATTCTCAGTGGATATATATTTGATGTTTATGATATCCTTTTCCACCAAGTCTCTGATAAAGTGATGTCGAATGTCGATATGCTTAGTGCATGAATGTTGAACAGGGTTCTTGGAAATTTTAATAGCACTAGTATTATCACACAGCAAGGTAAGTGATGAGCTTGTCATGCCATAGTCCTTCAAAATTTGGTTCAGCCACACCAACTGAGCACAACAACTAGCAGCTACAACATATTCGGATTCAGCTATTGACAAGGAGATGCAATTTTGTTTCTTGCTTGACCAAGAAACCATATTGCTTCCCAAAAAGAAGCAACCACCACTTGTGCTCTTCCTATCATCAACATTATTGGTCCTGGGTGAGTCGGTATCAGTTTAGAGAGGGGGTGAATAAACTGATTCAAAAACTTTTACTTTAGATGCGGAATAACAGGGCCCTTTGACTCGCTTGATGAAACTTATCTATGCACAAACTTGTTGATCAGTTAAGACAATTTGAGTTCAGCTTGTGTGATATTGTGTGCAGTTCAAAGATATGCAATAATTAATATAGTACAACACACAAGCAATTTATAGAGGTTCGAAGTCTCAAACTTCTACGTCCTCTCTTTCTTCCGCAGAAGGGCAACTTTACTATATAACTTGACTTTCTTCACAAATTACACAATGAAGGACAGTTGGCTGAACCTGGTAACTTCTCGCTACCTCAGCGGGTCGACAACTCACACTTAAAGTCCCTAACTGCTCACTAGGAAGGTAGGTGCTATTGTCGTCTTTACAAGGTTTTAGATCTCTTTCGATCTTCAAGAGGTGAGTCTTGAACAGGGGGTATCAACTGATGTGCTCCTTTAATTGAGTTGAGTAGTTGATCGTTGAATAGCTGGAACCGAGAAGGCTGCCCTAGCTGGATCGTCAACAGCTAGCTGAATATCTTGATTCTGTGAATTCTTCTTCTCAGTTGGACTCTCGCAGTTTCTATCAAAAGCTGAACTTGAGCTTGAGTGGGAGGGAGAAAGAAAAGCTCTTGTTTGTATATGCGAAAGTTGTGAAGGTGATAAGTTCTTTGTATCAAGGATTTGCGAAGAATATTTTAAACTCTGATTCACTCGTCTTTTATAGAGGAGTGATTTTGTGAACGTTGAATTCCATTGTCCATTGATCGGTAGCTCTGTTGGCTTATCAATGGCAGGTGGTCTTTAATGATTGCTTGGAGCTTTTGGTTGAAGTAGCCGTTACTCTGCCAATCAATCTTCATTAAATTCCAGGATCTTTGTAGGAGCATTTATTCCAAGATTCGCCGGTTTAAGTAATAAACTCCAGGGTTTTCTGGCTTCAGCTTTCTTGGTAGTTTTGAGTTCCAGTTGGCAGTTCTGGATTTGTCAGCTCAGTTTGAGTATTGCTCCAGCTGGCAGTTCCGAGCTTATCAGCTGAGTCTGACTGTTGCTCCAGTTTGGCAGTCCTGAGCTTTTCAGCTGAGTTTGGTTATCGCTCCAGTTTGCAGTTCCGAGCTTGTCAACTGAGATTGGCTATTGCTCCAGTTGGCAGTTCTGGGCTTGTCAGCTGAGCTTGGCTATTGCTCTAGTTTGCAGTTCTGGGCTTGTCAGCTGAGATTGGCTATTGCTCCAGTTGGCAGTTCTTGGCTTGTCAGCTGAGCTTGGCTATTGCTCTAGTTTACAGTTCTGGACTTGTCAGCTAAGTTTGGCTATTGCTCCAGCTGGTAGTTCTGAGCTTGTATTTCTCTAGTTCGTCTGATCTAAAGTTCTTGGCTAGCTTGTCAGCTTGACTGATTTCTCTTTGACTTGTATGACTCCTAAGCTGAGTTAAATTTAGACTGGATGATGTATCCTCCGGCTTGTAGGTGTTAAGATTGTATTTTACATGCACGTGTGCATGATATTGTATTTTTACATGCACACGTGCATGATACCTCATCTAGCGTGCATGGACACTCACACACACGATCCTTGCACGTCTGGATCTTATGCCACGTAGGATTAGATATTTTCTAGCTCCACAATATGTGTATAAATAATGCACACCATGTGTTTGCTGAATTTTGTGAGAAATAATAAATCTTGCAATTTCTATTTCTCTCTCAATGCTTCAATCTTACGCATATCACCACCTTAACATGGTATCCAAAGCTATGAACGATTGATTTCTGTCCATCTTATTCGATCTATTGTATCGATTATTCAGTTTTTCTTCACGACCTCAGTGACTAGCTATTCATCGGTTGTTTTGCTGATTGTTGTGGATTGCAATGATGAAAGGGAGGAAATTCTCATGGAAAAACGTTTGTGATGACGAACTTGGTTTTAATTTGAAGTAGTAAACAGCGGGAAATATATCATAAGTAGTGAACAGCGGGAAATATATCATGAGGAATCGCCGGCTGAGAGTCATCATCAACAACTTCAACCGGCAGAAACTCAAGGTATGGATCTGCGCTCATCTGAGAGGAATGAAAATCCATAATACTGGGCTTCTAGCAAATGACACTCTCTATATCGCACCGCATGATTATCCTGGATTAGTTTTAACGTCGGATTTGTTTGATGGTCGAAATTTCCATAGCTGGTGCCGCACAATTAAACGTGCTCTATTTGCTAGAAATAAGCTTGGTTTTATTGATGGTAGTTTGTTAGAACCTAGGGTAAATTCGGTAGATCATATGCTTTGGGTTAAAGCTGATTATCTGGTCTTTAATTGGCTAAGTAATTCCATCGTTAAGGAAATCTCAAGGGGTCTGCATAATTATGAAACATCTAAACACCTATGGGATGAAATGAATAAGCACTTTGGTAAGCGTAATGGCCCTAGGATCTACAAGCTTCGACGGCAAATAGCTACTGTCTCCCAAAATGTGCAATCAGTAATGCTTTATTTTAACAACTTGAATGCACTTTGGGATGAGCTTGGGTTGTTAAAAACAGCTAGAAGTTGTACTTGTGAAGCAGCTGATGAAACTTAGACAGAATAAGAGGAAGAGCGAATGATGCAATTTTTGATGGGCTTAAATGACATCTATGAGCCAATTAGACAGCAAAACTTGATTTTAAATCCCTTACCAAGTGTAAGTCAAGCTTACTCGATGGTACTGCAAGTAGAAGAGCAATTACAGATATCTTCTCAATTATCAGAAAACGTGGAGCAAAGTGCTTTGTTTACTGGACATAGCAAAGGGCTACAGAAGGATGGATATAAAAAGAAACTGACAAAGGAGGAGAAAATGAGGATCAAATGTGATCATTATGGGAGATCTATACATTTGAAGAATGATTGTTTTGAGATCATAGGGACTCCAGATTGGTACAAGAAAATGAGAGAGGAGAAGGGGCCTAAGAGAGCAAACTTTGCTGCAGACAAAGGAACTCCATCTTAAGGAGACTCTGCCATGAAGCACACTTCTTTAGAGCTTGATCAAGCAATCCAGGCAGCTATAGCAAAACAATTTGCTTTTTACATTGAGAATAAAGCCTCCATAGAAAGGAAGGCAGGACAGCAAGCAACACAACTGGCAGAGATATCAGAGGAAGGCTTGAATGCTTATACTGGTCACTATGCATTTGGGCTGGCAACTGATATCCAAACAGATAAATGGATCATGGATTCAGGTGCCAGTAATCACATGTGTTGTGAGGCCACATTGCTTACCAATCTTAGACACTTACTGAAGCCAGTCAAAATCTTTATGCCAGATGGAAGTAGTGTGATAGCAAAAATGGAAGGGGATGCTCAAATCACCTCCACCATCATGTTGCAAAATGTGTTGTATGCACCTGAGTTCACTCACAATCTAATCTCAGTTGGACAGCTGACAAAAGCCCTTGACACGAGAGTTATTTTCTTATCTTCTCATTGCATGGTTCAGAGGAAAGACAAAGATATTATCCTTGGAATTGCAAAAATGAAAGGGACACTGTATGTATTTACTCATGAATATCAATTTACAGTGAAGATCAATGCAGCTTTCTCCCCTAGTTTAAAGGAACTTCATATGTTGTTGGGTCATCCCTCCATCCATACCATGAAGCATTTACCTGATGGACATAAAAGATACATGTCAGAAAACTATTTGGAGCTTGAAAACTGTGATGTTTGCCATAGAGCAAAGCAACAGAGGAATCCTTTTCCTACATTGTCAAGGAGATGTGAGAGACTGTTCCACATTGTTCATGTGGATGTCTGGGGGCCTTATAGGGAGTTTGGACTTACTCAGACACCCTATTTCCTTACTATAGTAGATGATTATTCAAGGGCAACTTGGACTTATTTGTTTAAAAGCAAATCCCAAGTGTGGAGCTTACTAAAGAGCTTCATATTAATGATTCAAAATCAGTATCACACTACTATTCAAATGTTAAGATCAGACAATGGGAGTGAATTCACAGCAAAACAAACTACATATTTGCTTTCTAGCTTTGGAATCCTGCACCAGAGATCATGTGTTTACTCTCCACAGCAAAATGGCATAGTGGAGAGGAAACATAGGCATCTACTTCAAGTAGCACGAGCTCTAATGTTCCAGAGTAAACTTCCTCCTCTTTTCTGGCCATATTCCATTTTATATGCCACTTACCTAATCAATAGGCTACCTTCTGCAGTTCTAGAATGGAAGCCTCCTTATGAGCTACTCCATGGAAATGCTGCCTACCTCAATGCACTTCAACCTTTCGGTTGCCTGGTTTATCAAGTAAACACTTTACCATCTAAGACTACATTCACTCATAGGAGTCTGCAATGCATATATTTAGGGCCTGCTCCTCTCCATAAGGGTCATGTGCTATTTGATATGTCTTCACAGAAGGTCTTGATTGGAAGAGATGTCAAATTCTATCCTCAAAATTTCCCACTGCAATCTACAGCTTCTCACATCAAGTCTCATTTTCATACATTTGACATCTCCCCTCTGCATATACCAACTTCTGAGGGTGATGCATCTCTCAGTCCAGCACCTGTGGTAAACTCTAAGGATGATTCTTTTCTTCTTCCAGTTTCTATGACACATTCTTCTCCTCCTATTCCACCACCTTCACCTAGCCCTCTACAGCCAGAGTCCCATCTTCCTGATTCTGCTACCACTTTGGTTCCTACTCCAGCAGCTCAACCCCTTAGAAGAAGCCACATAGTTGTTAAGATTCCTCCTTATCTTAATGATTATATATGTCTTGCCTCTAACACTACATAGTTCTCATTCCCATATCTTGATCTGACCACTCCTCCTACTTTTCCCTATTTCACCTCACCTGCTCTTACTCTTAATTTTACAGCTTTTCTGTTGCATGTTGATGCCATACAGGAACCAAAATCTTATACTGAGGCTAGCAAGCATCTTGGATGGATTGCAGCTATGCATAAAGAGTTGGAAGCTCTTGAATTCAACCAGACTTGGACTGTGGTGCCTTTGCCACCAGGAAAGCAGACTATTGGGAGTAAATAGGTCTACAAGATAAAATTAAATGCTGATGGGACTGTAGAACGGTTGAAGTCAAGGCTAGTGGCTAAGGGGTATCATCAAGAGTATGGTCTTGACTACCATGAATTTTTTGCCCATGTAGCCAAGATGGTTACTGTACGGATGTTCTTTGCTATTGCCACTCAACTTCAGTGGTTTTTGCATCAAGTTGATGTTAATAATGCGTTTTTACACGGCCATCTTTCAGATGAGATCTACATGGAATTGCCACAAGGTTATACCAAAGGCAATGAAAGAGATGTGTGTAAATTGGAGAAAAGCTTGTATGGATTGAAACAAGCTTCTCGTGAATGGAATTTGGAGTTTAGCAAGTTGATCTTATCTCTACAGTTTGTTCAATCTGAGGGTGATCATTGCCTCTTTACAACTGGTCAAGGTGACTTCTTTGTAGCACTGTTGGTATACGTGGATGATATCCTCATCTTTGGACCTTCCTTGGCAGCTTTGGAGTCCATCAAGCATGCTCTTGATCAAGCCTTTACAATTAAGGACTTGGGCGAAGCCAAGTTTTTCTTGGGAATGGAAATAGCTCGTTCAAGCACTGGGACTTACCTCTGCCAAAGAAAATATATCCTTGACCTCCTCTCCTCTACTGGGTTTCTGGGTCCCAAAGCTGCAGCTACCCCTTTTCCTCCAGGTCTCACTCTTGTGCGGGATGGTGTGCCTTACCCCCATGTTGAATCTTATCGTCGCCTGGTGGGTAAGCTTTTGTACCTCAATTTAACTCAGCCAAACATCTCCTACACTATGCAACAACTCAACCAATTTCTTAATTCCCCTACGGAGCAACATTGGCACGCTGCAGAACATGTGTTGCGGTATCTCAAAGGGTGTCCTTCTCTAGGACTTCATTACACTATTAGCACCTCTTTTGATACCCGTGCTTTTTGTGACGCGGATTGGGGGTCCTGCACTGACACTCGTCGATCATTGAGTGGATATTGTGTGTTTTTGGGTGATAATCTCGTTTCTTGGCATTGCAAGAAACAAAATACGGTTTCACTTTTCTCTACCGAAGCTGAATATCGCAGCTTAAGTGTGACTGTTCGTGAACTTATATGGATTTCTTTCATGCTTCAGGCTTTTGCTATCCCCTTCACTACTCCTATTCCTGTCTACTGCGACAACAACGCCGCTATCCAGATCATGAAAAATCAAGTTTTCCATGAGCGGACGAAGCACATTGACTTGGATTGTCACTTCGTGCGACATTATTACAGAACGGGTTTTTTTGTTCCTTTGCATATTCCTACGTGCTCCCAGCCCGCTGATGTTTTTACCAAGGCTCTCCCTCACCCGCGCTTCCTTGAGCTCATTTCCAAGCTTCAGCTCGGTGATCTCCACCGTGCCTCGCTTGCGGGGGGTGTTAAGATTGATTTATGTCCATCTTATTCGATTTAAGCAAGCAAGCAGCAGTGCGCCCTAGACGGACCCAGATCTATTGTGTTCAACTGATTCCTCTTGTGCCCACAACACCCCATTAATTCCATTATTACTATATGAATCGACACATAGTCATGATTCACCAATTCAATTAATAGTGGTGTGCCCTCTTTACCTAACGAGTGATCAGCCACATTGGGCACTTCAGACTCACACTCACGTGGAACAAGGCTCAAGAATTAACGGAAACTTATCATGCATTACTATGCCTATTTTGGCCTCACGAGTCCAGATTTATGCTCAAACCAATTTCATTGTTCAAATGCCAGAATTAAAGATCTAGCCGAGAAGGCTAGACATAATTAAAACTGCAGAAATTAAAGACATAAAAATAAACAAAACTTACTGAATTAATTTAACAAAAAACTCAACTCCAACGTTGAGATATATGAACATAACCTAAGTCCCGAAGGTTTAAGACCTTTCGGATTGTTTTGGCTGCCTAAGCAGCGTATTGAAAATAAAATGCGGAAATAAAAAATGTGAAAATGTTTCAGACTGTCTAAAGCTTGTTTTCCCAGAGACTAAACTTGTTTAAATAACTACATTTCTGAGTGGAGTTTCCCCCACAGGCAGGGGTCTTCTGCTGAAATTTCAGAACGGCGTGCCTTCTCTGATCTTGACTGGATAAGCTTCAGCTCTATCAAATCCTTATTTTTTAGGGATTGCTCTTATCTCCTTCGATTGAGCTTATCTCTTCGTCTGAGCTTATCTCTTTCTTGCAGCGCCTTCTAGGAGTCCAGCTTAGCTCCAACTCTCCTTCGGATATGCAGCTATTTTCCACCAGCTTTTCTTCAACTGATTTCTGAGTTTTACGGGAATGCCCATTTTGACCTGTGGTCGAGTCTGTGCGAGTACTGTGGGCACGACATCATCTGTCAGTTCCATCCGTATCTGATATGCCCACTTCGTCAACCGAATGTGGGATGGATACTGGAGAAGTCCCCTGCACCTCTGATGAACATATGTGCGAGATAAACGTGAATATTTGGGCATAAAATGCCCCTTTCGCCAGACTCGACTCGTGGAATGCCCTTTAACCTCAACCTGGTTCTTTTCAACTCAAAATACACTAAAAAGGACATTTATACAGGATAAAATGCCCATAAAACACGAAATAAATGGACTTATCAGGGTTCCTTGATAGTTTTTCCTAAAAATTTCTCCCTTTTTGATGATGTCAAAACTTTATTTATGATGATAGAAAAACTGCAAGTGTAGCATATGCTTAAGTAGAATCTTAAAATTAGAGCAAATTCAGAGCACGTTGAGAGACAAATTGATTCATGATTTTCATTCAAGTATCAGAGCATTTGTCATTCATGCTAACATTCAAGTATTAGAGCATGTCAATTTCAAGAGCAACTTGGACTTCAAATTTCAGAGCATTCTTTCATTCTTTCTCTTTGAGCATGCTTTCATTCCAGTGTCAAGGCATTTAAACTGAAGTATCAGAGTATAAAGTATCATGTCAAAACATTCAAACTTGAAGTATCAGAGCATAGTAAATCTGAACATGAGCATTATAATCATGACAAGCTTGAAGTATAACCATGATCAAAACTTGTATTATATATTCATTTTAAAGCATATTTTAATTTCAAGAGTAGTTAAAACTACTAATCTACTTTCTGAAAATTGCTCCAATTGCTCCTTTTCTTTCTGCTCGATCCTCTTTCTTGGACTCATTGTAGTCTCCATGCTTCCTCTTGAAGCTGATCTTCCCCCTCATGATGAATTTCTCTTTGAATCTGATCCTAAAGAGTCAAGCATCCATCATCATACTGTCCATCTTTCCCCTTTTTGGCATCATCTAAAAGGTGGAATGGATCGCATGATGGTAGTGACAAGTTTGGCAGGAATGTAAAGGTAGTTGCCAAATTGTCATTAGGAATTGAGGGAACTGAAGGAATTTGCATGGGTTAGGAGAGCCATGCATAGGCATCTTCAGTTGTCATAAACTGACCTTGATCATAGATGTCTTTCTCTCTGAACTTCATTGAGGCCAAGTTGTTGAAGATTTCATCGGTTGAAGGAAGGGGTGGATCACCAACGAAGGATGTGCATGAGGAGTTGGCCGGTTCATTGTCAGGGAGAGGAGCATCAGCTGGTATCTGGAGCTGGATTCGTTTGATCATCGAATCCATGATGTCTGAAAGCGTTGGTGACGAGGAGAGAGGATGATTCATCAAGTTTCTACTCCATGTACATTCGTTGATCCAGAAGGTGGAGCCACAGGTGTGAATGAGGTGGAACATTGTTGACTCATCCAGTTGGAAGCGCCATATGTGGTACTGCAAGTACCGCCAGAGTCGCGCGAATAGAGAGGAGTCTGAGTCCTCAATGAGACCGAAACAGCTTCTGAGCTGATGGTCTAGAACTGTTTCAAAATCAACCTCAATGGAGTCATGTTGGACTAACTGTAGAGGTTGGGAGCTGGCTGATATTGTAGGCTGATCACTCAGTCTTGAAAGAGGTTCACTCTCAAGCATCATCTCTCTTTCGTCAGAGGAGCTGACGGGTGCCTCCAAGGGTGCCTTTCCACGATCTGAGTTGGAAGGCCCTTGTGGATGTGAACGCTTCAGGATCTGATGGCAGTGGATAGTTGGGAGCATGTCCCTTCTTCCGAGTAGTTCGCCAGTTGGTATGATCTCATCAAAATGGCTTTGAATGATATGGCTTATGCGATTTATAAACCCGACCTTTTCTCGGAATGAGCCAGTTGACGGATCATATGCCGCTCGCTCTACATTAGCTCTCAATTATGTAAGGATGAAGGAGGCCCAGTCGGCTTGACATCCAAAGTATAGAGCGGCTGTGAGATGGGCTTTGAGCTCGAAGAGATGGACTGTCTCGAAGTTGCCATGTAGGATATGGCCGGTGATATCCAAGAGTTGGATGATATCACTTGGCATGCTCTCCTTTAGTCTATGCAAACTGTCATTGTGGAGCACGTGAGGAAGCTTCCAGGTATCCCATAGCGCGTATTTGCATGGCAAGTTGAGGTCCATCACATCTGGACATCATTGCATCCTTTGTTACCACGATCACCTAATTCTTGACGGTGGAGATGATGTTATCGTCGGTGATGGTTGCGTTGTAGTAGAACTCGACAACATAAGCAGGTATGTTCTTGACCGGCATGAGTGTCAAGAAAGGTAGCAAACCAGTCGCGTCCAATGGTCGATAAATCTTTTGAAAGGCATCCGGGCCGAGACGTGCATTGAGCATCTCTAGATTTAGAGACTTCTCCTTTTTCATCCTGCGCTCAAGAGATTTAATATCCACCATGTGAAATGGGGGCTTCATTTCTGTAAAAAAATGTTCTTTCAGTTTAGATATTAAGAGTTTTTGATGAGAGAGAGAAGGCTAACAAATGATCGAACAAGAGAGAGAGAGTTTTTCAGAAGATCGGAGCCTTCATCTCTTTGCACATATTTATGCATCTTTGCATGCAGGAATCGAGGGTACTAGATTACTTTTCTTAGCTGATCTGCCATCCGATTTAATGGTTGATTAGCTGAATTAATGATGCTTGTATCTCAGTCGTTCAACGGTTAAGTAACTTTATGATCTTGTGGCTGAGATGTAGCGATTTTGAAAATGGGATAGTTGCCATAAATAGCGAAATATTCTGCAGATCTTTCCATTTATAGCTCATTAAAAAATTATATTTTCCTTCTCCTTCTGAAGAGTTGTTTTAATATCCATGCAGAAATATTAATGGCAACTTTGTGATATAGAACCCTTTTTTTTCAAATTGTAACCGTTAAAATATAATATAAGATATTTCATAATCGCAACGGTAACAATATAATTAAGGTAAGCTTTTGAAATTAAAAAAAACTTATCCTTAGTCAGTTGGGATACAGTCCAACTGATTGATGACTCGGCGGTTGGATGAACAGTTGAGTCTTGATTCTCAGTTATTGTTGATGAGCTGGCTGCAGTTTAAGCTGCAACTGAACTGTATTGATCAGTTGGCATGATCAGTTGCTTGACTTTTCTGTAGACAGTTTTCACTTCTTGAAGGGCCTAGCTGGACTAGCAGCATTGCTTCCTTTGGATGTAGCTTTGTACGTTGATGGTTCAGGCCTTGCTGTCCTGTTGTCTTGGCGAAGGTGAAGCTGGATTTCAACTGACGAACTTTTCATCCTCTGACTAAGGGAGTGTAAAATTCCCTTTGGCGATGACTCAAGTTGCATGCCTTTTGAGCTGGATGTGAGCAGTGGAGTCACATAGCTCTTGGATAAGAGACTTGGTGATGTGGCAGTGTCTTCATCATCACTATCGCTTTCATCAGTATGCCTTGGATTCTTCTGAGAAACTATGGCTTTTGCATGTGAGAGATGGGGTTCTCTCCTTTTGACGACAGGTGGAGTTTGTCGTGATGGCTCAGCTGACTGACTTGATGAATTATCAAAGTTCAGTTGTCAACAAAGTGAGCCAGTTGGGCAGTTGACTGGTTGATCTGCAGTCCCAACTGCTTGGGGCATGATGCTGGATTTGAATTCTGCCAGTAAGGTGGTTGCTGGAATCTTGTGAACAAGCCAGTGATTCATGATGCGCTGAACTTGCACCATAGTTGGAGAAAATGGATTTGATGAACCTATCCATTTGATGCTCCAAGTTTCTTCTCATTGCCAGTAGCTCATGCCATGAAAGGTAGTTAGAAGAAAATGAGACTGGATGGACATAGAATGTCTGCAGTTGTACCAGTAGAAGTACAGGTGGAGTTGTTTGAACAACTCTTGGTCACGTTGGGCAACAAAGGTAAAGTGAGTGAGAAGGAGACTAGTCACTTCCTTTTGTGCACCTTTGACTGCATATTCACCACTGTAGAAAGTGCGAATATTCTCTTCAGTCAGCTGGAGCGGAGGGCATGTGCCTCTGAAGTAGTCCGCTCCATAGTTTGGGTGAGGGATTCCAACGAATGGAATAAGCTCATCTGGATCAGAGCAAACCTGGAAATCAATTGGTGATCCGTTCTTTGATTTTGGAGAGTGAACGGCATTGGCAGTTGAGTTGCTCGAACTCTGGTTGCTCATTTTTGCCTTGCCTCTTCTCTTTTTCTTCAGTGACTGAAGATAAGCAGTTCCTTTCTTGGGAATCCAGTCGGAGAATAGAACCGGTAGTGATTCATCACTTGGAAGTTTCAGCAGATCTTCAAGCATCTTGCTCATCCTTAGAACAAGTCCTACCTTGGACTCAAATTTGCCAGATGTCTTTGAGTCTGTAGCCTTGATGACTTGATGCTTGAATTGTTGAAAGACAAATTCTGCCCAGTTTGTTTGTCTCCCTTCAGCAAGGTGAATCATGACCTTGTATCTCTCTTGGGTGAGTTAGCTTAGGCTTCCAATTACCCCGAACATCATCTTGTTCGTTATGTTAAGGAGAACTCCATACTCGGGCTTGAGGTCAGTTTTAGCGGTGGTAAAACTGAATTACTTGTTGTAGGTTGAAGCTTTCCATTCTCTCCAGTGTGACTCTGCAGATTCCTTTAGATCTTGAACGGATGAGCCTTCTTGTGGAAGTTGGAACACTTCAGCAACTGTTTTCTCATTGATGTGTAGCATCCTTCCTTGAATCACTGATGATATCATCTTCCTATCTGCAGATAATTTTGATTGAAGCAAAAATTCACTCACCAAATTTTATCTAAAGAATTTTGGTGGTGTTTCCAGGTAGTGAAGAACTCCTGTTTTGTGAAGATTTGACAGAAAGATTGGATTGTTTGATTCATCTAAAATCAATTGAAATTTCTTTCTATCAAGGAATTTATCTCTCATAAGTTGTTTCTTGAAGGAATTTGAAGATCTGGATAATTCGGCCATCTTGAGGTTGGCTGAATTTTTGGGAAATTCAAGATCTTTTGAGGGAGAGAGTTTTTGAGATTTTAGGAGAGGGAGGCTTTTTGAGAGGCTTGAAAGAGAGGCTTTTTATGAGTGTTTGAACAGGATTGGCTCATAGATATGATGGTTGAAATGGTACTAGCCTCTGATTTCTTTTGGTCATTGGCAATTAATGACCTTGACACGTGTCATTGTTTTGCAACGGTCAAAATTTCAAAATAAATGTAAAGCTTGACATTTATTTGATATCAAAAGGATTAACTTTTATAAATATGGATCAAAAGATAATTACAACTGATTAACAAGAAGTACACTTAAGGCTTTCTTAATCATATTTAATTTGATCAGCCACTCTTGGCCAGCGGTTCTGAGCTGTTATCTTCTTCATCCTCATCGCTGTTTGCCGACTCAGTTTCAGCTAACTGGAGTCTCTGTTGGGCTTGCAGCTGCTTGATCTGCTCAGTATGCAGTTTAACCTATTGCTGCAGGGTATCGATCAGTTCCACATAATGTGGAGGGAGCTGGACTGTGGAACTGCTAGGTTGAGCAACGAACTGGACTGCTCTTGAGTCCGCTTCCTCTCCTTCTTCAGTTCCAACAAGTTCCTGATATCTCGTCTGTCTCCATGATTGTTTGATAGATAGGTTGATCACTTCTTTAGCTTGTCTGATCAGCTGATTTGTCTGAAGAAGCTGGCTCTTGATCAGCTGGAGGAATAGATGAAGTGATTCCTTCTTCGATGATTGCGTCTTTTGAGGGAGTTGTCTGGGGCTCAGCTGCCTTCTCAGCTGATTCTTCTGACTCTTCAGGAATGACATTTATTTCGACTTCAGTTCTGTGAGGGGATTTCTCAGAGTGGATTTCTCTTATCACCTCATCAATGATATCATCTACTGGATTAAATATTTGATCGCTTACAGCAGCTGATGGCTGTCCAGGCTGATGGCTCTGTGTTTTCTTCATCAATTGATTGAATAGCCATTTATGTTGAACATGGGGATGCGACCACCTTTCTTCATCAGTGTTAAGCTGTGAATCTTGCACAGTTCATCAAACACGTCTTTCATCGATCCTTCAGCTGGGTTTGTATACTCTTTCCTCAGCTGTTGTTGCCTCATAAGATGTTTGCCCTTAGTGATACTGGCATTTTCACTGTCCGTCCACCATAGACTCCATTCTTCTTCTCGCCTCCAGAAACTCATTCCATAGAATGCTAGCAATGAGAGAAACTGCTCTAACTGGTATACATGTCTCCATAAAAACCAGTAGATGTACCTGGTTAAGGTGTGGAAGAGCTTCTCATGGCCAGTTAGCTCCTGGGCATAGTGTTGAGCCATGTGCTTTTGCGTGGTTTCATCAGCCCATTTCTTCACGGACTCTCCTTGTGAGTAGGCTCTTATATTTTCTTCAATTTGAGCCATTGGAGGGCACGCCATTTGGAAATATTCGGCTCCAGCTCCATTGTGATGAATCCCTTTTACAGGGATGATATCTTCTAGATTTTCGCACGGAGCTGTATCTTCAATAGTTAAATTTGGTGGGATCGTTGGATCTTGTATAGGGCTTGATCTTTTTCTCCTTCTGGACTGAGAAAGTAATATTCTTCTCCTTTTTGGTTGATCAGCTGGCTTCTTCTTTGTAGCTGATCTGACAGCGTCTTGCCTAGCTGATTGTCCGATCATGTCAGTTCTGGTGACAATTGAACTTTGTTGCCTTAATCTCTGAGCTATAGGAATGTCATCATCAGAGTCAGCAGTAACTGGCTTCTTTCCCTTGCCTTCAGCTGCAGGCTTCTTTCTCCTTAGCTGGTCAGTTTGTTCAGGATTAATCTCCACAATTTTGAGAGGTTTTGAGATGAAGTCATTACTGACTATTGTTTTGAACTCTTTCTCCTCAGCCATCCATGGAAACTACTTTTCCAGAATGATGCTGACCCGACTGATATATCCAATTCGTTGAGGGAATTTATCACCATCCCAGCTTCTTTCAATGATATCAACGTACCTCTTCAGTTGTTCAAAGAAGTATTGTGCCCAGTGGATCTCCATTCGGTTGTAGATGGCGGCACAGATTTTGTACTTTGTCGCTGACATTTCAGATTGGCTGCCAGTTGTTCCTACCATTATCTTTGAGGCAATGGCAGCGAGCACCTGAAATTCATCTTGAAATTTTGAGATGAGATGATTGCTCTTATATGGTTGAGGCTCTCCTTCCTTTTTCCATAAGTCATAAGCTTCCTGGAAATTTACTTGAACGTCTTCCAGCTTGAGTCCGTTGTTGGGTAGCTCGAACACGTTGCTCAGAGACTCAGCTGTCACGATGATAACGTGTCCTCTTACTTCCGATCTGATTTCTCTGGGATTTGAAGATCCATTTGAATTTAAATAAATTCAGCAACTGGTTCGGTGTAGATCCGTTCTGGAAATACCTCCATAAACTTCTTCAGCTTGGCCTGAGAAAGCTTTTCGACGATCATTCTACTGAGAAGAGAAGCTTTGCAGGCTTGAAGAAATCCGGCTGGATTGAAAAACTTGTCTCTATCGAGCTTATCACAGAAAGCTTTAGAGTTTTCTCCAGATTGACGGAAATTAAATCTTCTGCGTGATGGATTTTGGGCCATGATTCTTCGAAGAGAGATTAATTTGAGAGGCTGAGAAATTGATCTTTCAGGACTGAAGAGTTTTGCTTTTGACGAGAAGTAGATAGAAAACCAATAACTCTGTAGTAAAAATCGGGAAGCTTATCTCGATTATTCAGCCGCCTTATTTATATAGAGAGATTTGGCTCATCCAACGGTTGTGACGCTTGGTATGCCAAATTCAACGGTCGGATTAGATCAATCGACCTGTCGATTGGCTTTTCATTTCTATCCGTTGGGAATAAATGATGGGAGAGAGAGAGAGTTTAACGGTAACATTCAAGTGACACGTGTTTTTACCGTTTCCACTATTCAAACTTTTGAACTTATCTTTTCTCGTAGGCAGTTTCTCTTTGGCTTGAAACTGATTATGTCATCAGTTGGCTGATGATCTTTCTATTGATTAGTTCCAACTGAGATGTCTTCTCATCAGTTCCGAACTGGTCTTGACTGCTTGGACCTTTATTCAACTGCTTCCCAGTTCAGCTGTTCTCCTTCAGCTGGTTCTTGAACTGATATCTCCTTTTGAATTGACTTCAGTTCCTATGACTCCTTTATCAGTTTGATCAATTTGCAGCTTGTATGTTCTGCATAACTGACTGGATCATCAGTTTGAGCGACTGAGTAAACTGATCATCTCGAGTTTACTTTTCTCTCAGCAGCTTCTTGTCTTTACTTCAAACTGATGGCTTATGTGTCCAACTGATCAGTTTCTCGCCTTTTTGATTTAGTTTCTCTCTTCAGCTGGAGTGGTCGCTTGGCATTTTTCTTCCAATTTATCATCTTCATCCTGTGATGCTAGCTCCAGTAGTCCCAATTGTATGCATAGTTCCATGAACCTTGCTTCAGGCAATGGTTTGGTGAAGATGTCAGCTATCTGCTTCTCAGTGTTGACATATTTGATGCGTATGTCTTTCTTCTCGATGTGATCTATGATGAAGTGATGCCTTATGTCAATGTGTTTAGTTCTTGAATGTAGAACTGGATTCTGAGATATCGCAATTGCACTATTGATGTCACAGTAGATAGGCACTTCTTCAGTTTCAACTTTGTAGTCCTTCAACTGTTGCTTCATCCAGAGTATTTGAGCACAGCAGCTTCCAGCAGCTACATACTCTGCTTCAGTTGTTGACGTGGCAACTGAGTGCTGCTTCTTGCTAAACTAGGATATCAGTTTGCTTCCAAGAAACTGACATGTTCCACTGGTGCTTTTTCTGTCGATCTTGCATCCACCAAAGTCTGAGTCTGAATAGCCAATTAGACTCAAACTGTCATCTTTGGGATACATAGTCCAAGATTTATGGTTCTTTTGAGATATTTGATAATTCTCTTTGCTGCTTCAAGGTGGCTTTTCTTTGGGTTGGCTTGAAACTGTGTGCATAGACTGACTGAATACGAGATGTCTGGCCGGCTAGCTGTTAAGTAAAGTAGTGACCCAATGATTCCTCTGTAGTATGTTTGGCTAACTGATTCTCCTTCTCCATCAAGAGTTAGCTGAACTGATGTATTCATAGGAATTTTGAGAGTTTTTCCTTTGCTAGCGCCAAACTTCTTGACTAGCTCATTGGTGTACTTCGCCTGGCTGATATGGATCCCATCTTTCAGCTGCTTTACTTGGAGTCCTAAGAAGAATGTCATTTCTCCCATCATGCTCATCTCAAATTCACTTTGCATCAATTGAGCGAATCGAGTACATAGATCTTTGCTTTTGTAACAGCCCGGTCCCGAGGATGGGGACGGGGTTGTTGTGCGTAAAATAGCACGAAAAATTAGAAATCCAGGGGGTGTTTCTAGAATTAAGCTAAGTTAGCGCCTCAAAAACTTAGGCAACATAACTTTATGATTATGAAGAACTTATCGTTTTCAACGAATTAAAGGGTCAAAGGGTTCAAACAAGTTGAAGGAATGCCTATTCATAGGCTAGTCAAATTCAAAAAGAATCCAACAATTAATAGATAGGATTCTAACTCTTCAAATAAACAAGACCTCTCCATAGGCCACAACAACTAAGACCCATCAATAGGTCAGAGGCAAATAAACAATTTTATGTCCCATTCAAATGACATAAACAATTAATCAAGTTGAGACCCATTCATAGGTCAACTGGAAAATAAACAGAATCCAAGACTCAACAAAATATGACCTATCCATAGGTCGAAAACTGTAAAGAGACATGCTTGGATCTAAGGAAAAGAAATTGGACTTTATTTATCATGATTCAATAAAGAATACAATTCAGATAAGCCTAAAAATAAAACATAGCATGCAATCATACTATGAGGCAACTGTATCAGAGTTTAAGCGGAAAACATTGGAGTAATATTGTATCACATAACAACATACTCATGAGCAAATACATTAGTCTGAACGAGACATCAAGGCACGATCAACCCACAACAGTACATCGAGCCATCACCTCCAGCATCTCAACCTGTGAAAAATATTTTGAAAATATTTTGGGCGTGAGTACTAAAGCACTCAGTAGGTTAAACTTTTAAGTCAATCTTTAATAAAAACTGTAACAGAATATCCAAAATATAAATACAGATAATGGAAAGCAAAACGCGAAAGCCCTTCCCATTTCTGCAAACCTTTTACTTCTCTTTGGTACCCTGTAGCTCCTTCTGTCGTCTACTGCACTCTATGACATGTCGCTGATAGGAAAAGGGAGGGGTTACCTCGCTAATCCGAGAAGAGTGTACCAGGGATCACCTAGCATTGACCCTGAGTATACCAGGGGTTACCTAGCATTGACTCCTATACTGATGCCCAGATCACGTGTATGTGCAGAGGTTACCTCACAGTGACACCTTTAGTGATTAACATCACAACTGCAAGAATCACAGTTCCTGCCTATCCTTTGTTCTATGTTCTCTAAAAAGCGCATAATATGACATAAGTACAAAAACTATGTAATTCTCTTAATATAGCAACTATGCTAACCTTTAATTCCTCTAGAAACTTAGTTCACTTATGCTTCTTATTCCTTAAACGGAAATCATTCTATAACTTGAGTTTAATGCTGAAAGCACAAGTTAAAAATTACAACTCATTATACACAAGTATAATCAATACACAATAAACATTTAATATACTGTAACTTTAACTATGACTTTTAGAATTTAAACATAAACTCTAACCTTAATCTATAAACTATGAACTTTAAACTCTAACCTTAACTTTTAACACATATACTTTAGTTATGACAAGGCATAATCTATTCTATTTAATTATGTCGAAGCATAATCTATATCCGCTAATTATGATAAAGCATAATCTATGTTCTCAGTAATTATGGCAAGTATAATCTATGTTCTCAATAATTATACATCAGTATAATACTATGTTCTCAATAATTACTCTAGCAGAGACTTGAGCCGATAATTTCTCAAATATTTTATTTGGATATTCTAACTATGGCTATCACATTTATGAGTTAATAACTCAAATATAGATAGGTTTTGCAAATAAACCCACCTCGGTTAGACCAACTCAGGTGGTCAAACTTCTCGATATTCATCTGTCAGCTCCTCTGACCGGCTCAACAAGTCCTACAAGGTCAAACCTTATTTTAGGACTGCTACTCTAATTTTCAAAACTCGACTTTAATTTAATTGGAGCTTTTATTTACTTTAATTATATTTCAACTAAGAATGCACGACTCTAGAGACCTCGTACAACTTCCACATAGAAGGAAATAAATTCCAAAATATAATTTTTGATTTAATGGAATTAAAAGATTTGACAGAGGTCACTTTCCGTAACTTGCCATTTTAATTAAATTTTACACAGCAAACCTCGATTGCACTTTTTACTTGTCCAAAAATTATGAAAATAATCAAACATGACCCTACATATATCTTTATTAAACTCTATAATTTTTGGAATTTTCTGAAATCACGTACTTTAATTATAAAAATAACCGCCTGATTAAAATAATTGACTTTAATCAAAACTTATCGGAAAATTACGAAACTTGGCAATCTTATAGGAAATAATTTTTCGAGAAACTTTATAGAAGAAACTTTTTCGATTTGACGACCCAAAATGGGCGAAAACAGGTAAAAACCGAAACTGATCGGCGCCCCTTTATTTTTTTCACGTTTTCCGGCGTTTTCGCCGGTTTCCGGCCACCAGACGACAACGCACTCAACATATGAAATGAAGCATTATTTAAAACACACGACATATTAAAATTTCAACTATAAAGGATGAGAAATGGACCGAAACGAGACGTCCGAAGCGGCGGCGCGACGGCGGCACGACGAAGGCAATTCCGGCCATCCACAGCAGCGGCTGCGGCGGCGCCGGCTCCAGCAGCCTTCCGGCGCTCTATAGCTGCTCCCGCAGCAGCAGCACCCCTCCTCCCAAATAAAACTTAACCTGGGCCCGCATGCGCGATTTACTCGGCGCAGGCCTGGGTTTCTCTCGTTCGTCAACACAAACTAGAGAGAGAAAGAGAAGAGAAGAGAGAGAGATGAGCAAAGAAAATGAGCTCTCCCCCCTCCTATTTATAGGAAAAGTTGGGGCGGGGCAGGTATAAATTTTTCGGCTATAAAATACTGATAAAGTGATTTCCGGATTCAATAAAAGTTGCTTTATTTAATGGCGAGGTCTAAATGACCTCCGACACAAAATCTGAAAATACCGGGAGACTCGTTGGGTCGAGTACTATTGAACCAACCTAACTCGGGATAACGAGGAAGTCGTCTGAAGAAAAACGAAGAAAGATTCCCTTTCAAAAATTACTTTTACTATTCATTTTGACTGACGGATTTTGCTCCCGAGCGTTCGATTGACCTCAGATTGGCAATCCGTGAACGCGAACGGATTCCTTAGGTCATTTCCTATAAGATAGGCTTGTTAGAACAAGTCTCTGATCAAAGAGGAGGATTTCGTAAATTTTTCAAATCACGAACGCTCGCATAAATTACTATTCACAGGTTTTCCCTTTACGATTTTCAATTACGGCACTCTTGTAGAGGTCAGAATAAAATTCTGAAAGCATCAACGGCTTCCTTTAGATCGTTACATTCCAAAAAAGACCAATATTGACTATCTTCCGGCGGCAAATGCAAAATCTCATAATCGATTTTCACATAAAATACACGAAAAGGTCGCGACTTACATCTGTTTTACTTTATTTTAGCTCCAATTATTTTCTTTAGTCTTCTAAATAAATTTAGAGAACTCTCTGAAATTATGGGATGTTACAGCTTTTTGATCCAAAGATTATGTCATCCACATAAATTTGAACCATTAAGATCTCAGTTGATCGTTCTATTCGGAATAGAGTTCGATCAATGACTCCATTTTGAAACCCATTTTTCAGCAAGAATGTTGTGAGTGTTTCATACCACGCTCTAGGAGCTTGCTTCAGTCCGTAGAGGGCCTTCTTCAGTTTGAAGACTTGATCACCAATTTCAAAGCCTGGCGGTTGCTCGACATACACGTCCTCTTTGAGCATTCCTTGAAGAAAAGCACTCTTGACATCCATTTGATAGGCTTTGAAATTGAAGTGAGCTGCATAAGCTAGAAACAATCTGATGGCTTCCAATCTTGCAACTAGTGCGAATGTCTCATCAAAGTCGATACCTTCACTTTATGAGTATCCTTTGGCTACCAGTCTAGCTTTGTTCCTTGTGATCACTTCTTGTTCATCCAGTTTGTTGCGAAAGACCCATTTTGTACCAATGACCTTTTGGGTTTTTGGCCTATCAACAAGAAACCATACGTCATTTCTTGTGAACTGGTTCAGTTTTTCTTGCATTGCCATGATCCAATCTGAGTCTTCTAAGGCTTCTTTGACGTTTGCCGGTTCAGTTTGAGATATGAAGCATGTGAATAATGCATGCTCAGTTGAACTTCTGGTTTGAACTCGACTTCTTAGATCACCAACTATCTTGTCAGTTGGGTGGCTTCGGAGCCATTTGGGCAAGGTGGCTTCAGCTGGCTCTTCTGTGGTGACGTCATCAGTTGTCCTTTTATCAGGTAGTTCGGCATTTTCATCAGTTCTTCCCCCTGCTTCAGTTGTGGGGTTTATGGTCTCAGCACGATTTGTGTCTTCATTGACCAAGTTGTTCTCAACTGGTTTGGTACCAGTTTCATTTCCTTCTTCTAGTAAAACTTCAAACCGCTCTGGAATAATGTGATCCACATAGTCCTGCGAGTTCTCAGTTTCACTAGGTAGTATTTGAGCTGATGTGTCTATTCTTTCTTTGTTCCTGTACTCATTAGCAAATTCATCAAATACCACATGACATGTTATTTCCACAACAAGAGTTTGTTTATTAAACATTCTGTAAGCTTGTGCATGAGGAGAGTTATATCCAAGAAATATACCCTCATCTGCTTTTGCACTAAAAGCTTTCAATTGAGTCTTGCCATTATTGTGAATATAACATTTACAGCCAAATATTTTAAAATATGATATAGAAAGCTTACGACCCTTGTACTGTTCATAAGGTGTCTTGTCATGGGTTGCTACAATGGCACTTCGATTTTGAGTATGGCAAGCTGTGTTGACTGCTTCAGCCCAGTACCCTTCAGCTATGTTGGCATCAACTATCATTGCTCGAGCTGCTTTCTTGAGTGTTCGGTTACACCGTTCGGCTACACCGTTTTGTTGTGGAGTTCTTGCAGCTGAGTGTTCATGAATGATTCCAAGCTGGTTGAGAAAGCTGATCATGTGTTGATTCATAAATTCAGTTCCATTGTTGGAACGAATCCTTTGAACTAATCTTTCCTTCTCAGTTTGTAGCCTTCTGATCAGCGCCGTTAGCTTGTCATAAGTTTCATCTTTGCTTCTTAAGAATTCCACCCATGTATATCTTGAGTAATCATCAACTACTACAAGAGTGAATCTTTTGCCTTTTAGAGTTTGAGGTCTAACTGGACCAAACAAGTCCATATGTAGCAGTTAGAGGCAATCAGTTGTTCCTGGTGGATGACTCTTATTCTTGAAGGATGACTTCACTTGTTTCCCTTTTTGACATGGTCCACATACACCTATTTTCTTGTATATTTCCTTGGGAAGCCCCTCAACTAACTCTTTCTTAGCTAGGTAGTTGATTGTTTTGAAGTTGAGGTGATTCAGTCATCGATGCCATAGCCAACTTGCTTCAGTTGATCCTTTTGAAAGGAAGCAAGCTTCTGAGTAGCCGGTTGACCAGTCAACAATGTACCTATTGCCTCTCCTGATGTCAGTTAACAGAATTACTCCAGTTGACTTGTCTCTTATGTTACAGGAGTTTTTGGTAAAGTCAACTGAGTAGCCATTATCGCACAGCTGGCTGATGCTTAGTAGTTTGTGCTTCAGTCCATCCACGTGGGAGACTCCATTCACTACTACTTTTTCTTTGACTACGAACCTTTTTCCAATGGTTCGGCTTTTGAAATTGTCTCCAAATGTGACAAGTGGGCCTTTGATTTCTTCATAACCGTCGAGATCTTCTCTGTCTCTGGTCATGTGCTTGGAGCACCCGCTATCTAGATACCAAATGTCTTTGGTTTTCTTCATAGATAGGATGCTCTTGTCCTGCAAAGAAAAAGATTAGCATTTAGGGACCCGTTTCATATCGGGTCCTTTTTTGATAATTAAGCTTTTTGGAATCCAAACTTGCCAAACTTTTGGCTTTTTATCACTCAAAGAGTCAACTGATTTGGATCGTTTCATCAGTTTCGACTCTCTTTCAACTCTTCTTGAGTCAGTTGAATGATACATGCGTTACAAGTTAGTGGGATAAAACAATTCAACTAATACGCAGTTATCCCGAGATTTTTGAGTTATTCTATCAGGCCAATGCCTTGTGTGTTTCCAATTTACTGGATTAAACCCTTTAGGATCAGTTCTTGAATCCAGATACTCATTGTAATGATGATAAGGTTGAAATGAGTTTCTTTGATCTTTCCTAGAAGTGCCAAGGTTGAACTGCTTGGGAGGGTAGGCTTGAGATCTAAACTGGTCTTTCTTAAAATAAACTGATCTATCAGGTTGTCTTGTCGGCATTCTATATTGAGCTGGTGGCCTTTGTTGAACTGGGGGCTTTGAACGAGTGGATTGACTTGAGTGAACTGATGGCCTTGGCTGGGAATTGGGCTTCAGCTGACCTGGTGTTTTAGATTGATAGAACTGACCAAATTGTCTAGGTTGATTCTGCGGATTTTTCAATATTCCTTTTCCTTTGATTGGCTCAGTTGGCTGATCATGAGATCTAGTGAACCTTTTTAGGATTCCCTTATCACTGGGTTGAGCAACTGCTTTACCCTTTTCTAGGGCAGTGAACTTGCTATATCATAGCCCTGAGTTGCTAGATCCAGTTCTTTGATGATTTAGTATCTCATCTAAAGTTTGAGAACCATTTTTAAACTTCAGAGATACTTTTTCTCTCTCATTGATCTCTTGTTTGAGTTTTTGATTTTCAGCCTCTAGATCAGCAGTTCTCAGTTTCAATTCCTCAAATTCTATAAACTGAGATTCAAGATATTTCAATCTTTCATGATCTATGCTTAGCTTTCTAACTTTATTTCTCAGTTCATCATTTTCATCTTTCAGTTCAACATGTAAGCAGGAAATTAAAGCTAATTGGTCTTCTAGCATCATAAGTTTCATATCAAGTTCATTGCTAGAGACAATTGTTTCATTGATATGATAAAAGGAGGTTTGAGAATCAGCTGTACTAACCTCGTCATCATTGCCTGCCATGAGGCAGAATAGTACTTCATCATCTGCAAAAAGTTTGAAGAAAAGAGAGACAAAGAGTGGGAGATGAAAAGGCTTCGAGAAGTAGAGAGTGGGAGAAATAAAAAATATTTCCACAAATGAGTTGATATAGCTTTCACCCTCAAAAATCGAAACTTCTCAATTGTCACATCACCCACCTTTTATTTAAAAAATATTTAAATAATTTGGAACTAGTGGATAGGGATACACCTTATCAATTCAAGTACTTATCACAAAAATTCAAAAAGTGAATCTTTGTGGGCCTAAAAATATATTCTGTTTTTTTATATATAAAGAAAACGGAACAACGAAGAGAACACACACAAAAAAATATAATTCTAGGCATGTAATTTCTGAAGTATATCATTTTTCTGCAATCTTGCTCACAACATCAGCTACAACACAGACAAACAGTGAATAAACCCAACTATAATTCACTTTATAGACTTACGGGTATATCATTCACAAACATAAATATAGGATTTCAAGTAGCTGATTTTGTTAAATAAAAAGCAGAAACACAATAAATTCATTAAGTAGGCCTTGAACTATACTTAAAAGAAATAACTAAAATAAAGAACAAACATGATAAACAACTGATGTTGATAAAAAGAACTCACATTGAGTTCAACATCTGTAAACAGAAAGGACTAATTAAATAGAACACATTCCAAGAGACTTTCTCAAGGTAGAAAATCTCTCGAAATCAAGAGGCTTGGTAAAAATATATGTTGCTTGATTCTCAGTAGATATATATTTGATGTTTATGATATCCTTTTCCTTTTCCACCAAGTCTCTGATAAAGTGATGTCGAATGTCGATATGCTCAGTGCATGAATGTTGAACAGGGTTCTTGGAAATTTTAATAGCACTAGCATTATCACACAGCAAGGTAAGTGATAAGCTTGTCATGCCATAGTGCTTCAACATTTGGTTCAGCCACACCAACTGAGCACAACAACTAGCAGCTACAACATATTCGGATTCAGCTGTTGACAAAGAGATACAATTTTGTTTCTTGTTTGACCAAGAAACCATATTGCTTCCCAAAAAGAAGCAACCACCACTTGTGCTCTTCCTATCATCAACATTGTTGGTCCCAGGCGAGTCAGTATCAGTTTAGAGGGGGGTGAATAAACTGATTCAAAAACTTTTACTTTAGATGCAGAATAACAGGGCCTTTTGACTCGCTTGATGAAACTTATCTATGCACAAACTTGTTGATCAGTTAAGACAGTTTGAGTGCAGCTTGTGTGATATTGTGTGCAGTTCAAAGATATGCAATAATCAATATAGTACAACACACAAGCGATTTATAGAGGTTCGAAGTCTCAAACTTCTACGTCCTCTCTTCCTTCCACAGAAGGGCAACTTCACTATATAACTTGACTTTCTTCACAAATTACACAATGAAGGACAGTTGGTTGAACCTGGTAACTTCTCGCTACCTCAGCGGGTCGACGGCTCACACTTGAAGTCCCTAACTGCTCGCTAGGAAGGTAAGTGCTATTGTCGTCTTTACAAGGTTTTAGATCTCTTTCGATCTTCAAGAGGTGAGTCTTGAACAGGGGGTATCAATTGATGTGCTCCTTTAATTAAGCTGAGTAGTTGATCGTTGAATAGCTGGAATTGAGAAGGTTGCCCTGGCTGGATCGTCAATAGCTAGCTGAATATCTTGATTCTGTGAATTCTTCTTCTCAGTTGGACTCTCGTAGTTTCTATCAAAAGCTGAACTTGAGCTTGAGTAAGAGGGAGAAAGAAAAGCTCTTGCTTGTATATGCGAAAGTTGTGAAGGAGACAAGTTCTTTGTATCAAGGATTTGCGAAGAGTATTTTAAACTCTGATTCACTCGTCTTTTATAGAGGAGTGATTTTGTGACCGTTGAATTCCATTGTCCATTGATCGGTGGCTCTGTTGGCTCATCAATGGCAGATGGTCTTTAATGATCGCTTGGAGCTTTTGGTTGAAGTAGCCGTTACTCTGCCAATCAATCTTTATTAAATTCCAGGATCTTTGTAGGAGCATTTATTCCAAGATTCGCCGGTTTAAGTAATAAACTCCAGGGTTTTCTGGCTTCAGCTTTCTTGGTAGTTTTGAGTTCCAGTTGGCAGTTCTAGATTTGTCAGCTCAGTTTGAATATCGCTCCAGCTGGCAGTTCCGAGCTTGTCAGCTGAGTCTGACTGTTGCTCCAGTTTGGCAGTCCTGAGCTTTTCAGCTGAGTTTGGTTATCGCTCCAGTTTGCAGTTCCGAGCTTGTCAGCTGAGATTGGCTATTGCTCCAGTTGGCAGTTCTAGGCTTGTCACCTGAGCTTGGCTATTGCTCCAGTTTGCAGTTCTGGGCTTGTCAGCTGAGATTGGCTATTGCTCCAGTTGGCAGTTCTGGGCTTGTCAGCTGAGTTTGGCTATTGCTCCAGCTGGTAGTTCTGAGCTTGTATTTCTCTAGTTCGCCTGATCTAAAGTTCTTGGCTAGCTTGTCAGCTTGACTTATTTCTCTTTGAGCTTTCTTGTCAGCGTTGACTAATCACAAGCTAGCTGACTACAGTTCTGACTTTCAGCTGATCTGTTTTGTTTACTGCAGTTTGGCCATCAGTTGGATACTTCCAGTCGCTAGCTTAAACTGATGCTTTATCACTTTCTTCAGTCTTTAGTCAACTCTTTTCTCCCTCAACTCAACTGACTTGGTTGTTAGCTTGTTTTGACTGGTATGACTCCTCAGCTGACTTGAATTTAGACTGGATCATGTATCCTCCAGCTTGTAGGCCATTCTTCAGATTGGTTGACTTTGACTCTACTTGAGTTCCTTTTTTATGATGCCCTGGACTGGTCAGCTTCGATCTACAGCTTGAACTTTAGTCAGTTTTTCATAACTAATTTTGACATCTCATCAAAACCTGATCTAGGGGTTCCTTGATAGTTTTTCCTAACAAACATCACCTGTCCAATCTGAATCACTGTATCCAATAAGGCTCGTGTTGGTATCTTTACAATACCTCATTCTAAAATCGACTGTACTAGCAACATATCGAATTATTCTTTTGACAGCCTTCAAGTGAGACTCCTTGGGTTGAGCTTGGTATCTAGCACATACTCCAACACTAAACATGACATCAGGTCTGTTGGCAGTCAAGTAGAGCAAGCTTCTGATCATTCCTCTATACATTCTTGGATCAACATTAACTCCAACATCGTCTTTGCTCAGTTTTTCAGAGGATCCCTGATACTACCTCGAGTCTGGGTGCATCAGCTGAGTCAAGGGATTTTGGGGAGCAGAGTGTTGCTATTGAAGTTACAGTCGATGAAGGCCGACCGATTCGCACGAGGAGGCCTCCATATTGGAAGAAGGATTATATTTAGTTATTGCCTTAATATTTAGTTTCCTGCCTTTTAGTATTTCTTTATTTCCTAATTATTTGCTACGTATTTTAGGATAGTTTCCTTCATTATTAAGTATTATCTAGAGTGTCTTGCACGGCACGTTCCCTTCTTCCCTATAAATATATGTTCTTAGGATTCATATTGATTATCATGAGAAATATAAAGTTTTAGGCTCACCAATTTGGTGTTCAAGGAGTTCGCACACACTCTATAGTGTGCAACCGATACGTGATCGTATCAATTTGGTGCTTTCATTGAGAGCTAGACATGGACGGAGAAAACAAGGACCCGCTGATGGAGCAAGAACTCCAGCAATCAGTGACAAAGTTAACCGGGAGATTCGAACAACATCTGACACAATTTGACCAACAAACGGTGCTGCAGCACAAGAAACATCAAGAGATGACGGACATGATGGAGGAGGTACGTGCAATGATGCGCACGTTGATATAGACGGAGAGCAAGGGCAAGGGATCTGTCATAACAGAAAATCAGAAGGAAGAGAGGCCTGCACAGCCGCCCCAAACACCAGTGGAACCTTGGACGACTCAAGGGCGAGGGAACACCATGAAACTCGACCTTCCACGGTTTGATGGATCAGATCCAGACACTTGGATTTTCCGTATCCAAGAATATTTTGATTACCATGACACCCCATCTGAACAAAGGCTCCGAATTGCAGCATTCAACATGGAAGGAAAGGCCTCAGAGTGGTACAAATGGCAGAAAACCAATCAACGGTTGACCACGTGGGATGAATTTTTGAAGCAGGTGAAGAGACGTTTTGGACCATCACAATTTGAGGATTTCACAGGGAAATTGATGAAACTCACTCAGCAAGGCTCGACTGCTGACTATCAGGCAGATTTTGAAGCAATAATGAACAAAGTTGATGGATTATCTGAGTCTCTATTAGTTTCAACATTTATTTCAGGATTGCGGAAAGACATTCAACGAGAGCTGTTGATTTCCCGTCCATCTCACCTAGTGGAGGCGTTCGATTTGGCTCGAATGTTCGAGTCACGGAATGGAGTCCCATCTATATGAGCCCGACCCATGAACAAATGGCCTCCAAGAATCCCGCAAGGAACAACGCCATGAGGAGTTGCAGAAAACACACATGTTGTCGCTCCTATCAGAGGATCTTCTGTTCAACACCCTCCTACTAGCCCAGCCACATTAGCTCCGCCCTCAAGTCAGAGTTCGAAGCCAAACCTTCTTGTTCGACGACTAACAGCAGCAGAAATACAAGAAAGACGAAGTAAAGGTTTATGCTACAATTGTGATCACAGATGGACACCTAATCACCGTTGTGCGAGCAAGTTCTTGCTCATGGTTGGCAATGGAGAAGAAGGAGAAGAAGAGCAGGGGGAGGTTGAGGAGGAGGAAGAAATAACTATCATGGGAGATGCATCTAGCCTGAACACCATGGCTGAAGCCGGAACCCCAAGAGCGCTACGATTATGGGGAAAGTATGGAAAGCAGAGGTTGCATGTGCTCATCGACAGTGGGAGCACTCACAATTTTGTGAAACCTGAGGTAGCGCAACGGTTGGGATTAATAATAGAGGAAATCCCAGGCTTCCGAGTGTATATCGGGAATGGTGATAGCTTGTTGTGTCGCCATCGGTGTACGGAAATCCAGCTGGATTTACAAGGGACAACATTTTCCGTCGATCTATATATTTTGGCAATTCAAGGACCAGAAATCATGTTGGGAGTTCCGTGGCTACAGAGTTTGGGACGAGTAACTCATGATTACAAACAAATGACCATGGAGTTTAGAAAGCAAAATCATCGCATTATCCTACAGGGGGTGGAGATAATGACCCCTCGCGAAGTTTCTTTAAATCAGCTGTAGATGATGATCAATCATGAAACGGTGTTTGAGGTCTATGAATTGATGTTGCTCGCTAATGCTAATACCACAGAGCCACCAAAGGAGAAGTTAGAATTCCCTACGGAAATACCTGACGAGATTCGCCAATTATTGCAGCAACATGAGAGAGTCTTTTGGAGCCCGACTGAATTGCCACCCAAGCGGATGTTTGATCACAAAATACACCTTCTACCGGGCTCAAGTCCAGTTAATGTGCGCCCTTATAGGTACCCGCACTTCCAAAAAAATGAAATCGAAAAGATGGTGCAAGAAATGCTTGAACAAGGGCTAATTAGGCCTAGCCAAAGTCCATTTTCTTCTCCAATTTTATTGGTAAAAAAGAAAGATGGAACATATCGATTTTGTGTTGATTACAGGGCTTTGAATGCCATAACAACCAGAGATAAATTCCCAATTCCGACTGCAGATGAGTTATTTGATGAACTTGGAAAGACGACCTATTTTTCTAAGCTCGATTTGCGGGCGGGATATCATCAAATTCGACTGCATGATCGAGACATATATAAAACAGCCTTTCGGACCCATGAGGGTCACTATGAATTTTTGGTGATGCCGTTTGGATTAACAAACGCACCATCAACTTTCCAAGTTGTCATGAGCTCTTTATTGAGGCCTTATCTCCGCAAGTTCGTGGTTGTGTTTTTTGACGATATTCTCATTTATTCTGAATCCACGGAGGAACACACGGAACACTTGCAACAAGTTTTGCAATGCTTAGAAGAGAACCAGTTCTACGTAAAGCTTAGCAAGTGCCAGTTCTGTCGACCGTCGATTGAATACCTTGGCCACATCATAGATTCTAAAGGTATACATGCAGATGAAAGAAAATTGGAAGCAATGGTTAAATGGCCAACACCGTGCAATGTAAAGCAATTGCGAGGATTCTTAGGACTCATGGGGTACTATCGGCGATTCATTCGTCAATATGCTGATATTGCAGCACCCCTGACAGATTTATTGAAGAAAGGAGAGTTTGGATGGACCGAGGAAGCAACGGTGGCATTTGAGAAACTAAAAAAGGCTATGATAGAGGCACCAGTATTGAGCCTTCCTAACTTCAACCTTCCATTTGTAGTAGAAACTGACGCCTCCGGCACAGGCATCGGAGCCGTTCTCATGCAAGAAAATCGACCTATTGCATTCTTTAGCAAAAAACTGGGCGCAAGGATTCGTGGGACTTCCACCTATAATCGTGAGCTGCATGCAGTTGCTGAGGCGGTGCAAAAGTGGCGACAATACTTATTAGGGCGAGAGTTTATCATCCGTACTGATCAGAAAAGCATTAAAGAATTGCTTCGACAAACGATACACACACCAGAGCAACAAGTGTATATTCGAAAATTGTTGGGCTTCAATTTTCAAATAAGGTACAAACTGGCAAAGGCTAATACTGCAGCTGATGGACTCTCAAGAAAGTATGAAGACACAGAAACTGAGGTCGAAGCAGAGGGAACTGCAATGATGTTTGCTTCAAAACCAATTGGAAAGATGATCGAGGTATTGAAAAAAGAAAATCAAAAACTCCCAGAATTTCGGCAATTACACGATAAGTGGCGGAAAGGTGAATTGAGTGCCGAATATAATGTTCGAGATGGGCTATTATTCTTCAAGAATCGCATCTATATCAGTTCCGACTCTGCTACTAAATCCGATATACTTCATGAGTTTCATGCTTCCCTAATGGCCGGGCATGGAGGAGTGAAAAGGACATTGGTATGTATTTCTGCTAATTTCTACTGGCCGAAAATGCGGCGAGAGGTGGAGAAGTTTGTAGCCGCCTGTGTAATCTGCCAACAAGTTAAGGTTCCAACCCAAGCTCCCGGAGGCCTGCTTCAGCCTTTGCGCATTCCATCTCAAGTATGGGAAGAATTGACAATGGATTTCATCATTGGATTGCCCAGCTCCTCTGGGTTTACTGTCATACTCGTGGTGGTGGATCGATTATCCAAATATGCCCACTTTGGGGTGTTACCAACGCGATTCACAGCCCCAAAAACAGCAGAGTTATTTGTGGAAATGGTGGTTAAGTTACATGGATTTCCCAATTCGATAGTAACGGATAGAGATCCCATTTTTATGAGTGAATTTTGGACTAAGTTGTTTGAACTTAGCAGCACTAAATTGCTACGGAGCAGTGCTTACCATCCACAAACCGATGGGCAATCTGAGGTGGTTAATAGAGGATTGGAGCAATACTTGAGATCTTTTGCAAGCGAGCATCCGACGAAATGGCGTTCTATTTTATGTTGGGCTGAATACAGCTATAACACGAGCTATCATAGTGGGCTTCGGATGTCACCTTTTCAGGCTCTGTATGGGCGTTCACCGCCGACACTCATGCCCTACTCCAGTGGCTCAAGCAAAGTCCAGGCAGTGGATGATATTTTGGAAGATCGAGATCGGCTATTGAAAGAACTCAAGATTAATTTATCGCAGGCACAACACCGCATGCGTCAAAAAGCTGACAAAAAACGCCGCGAGCTTGAGTTTCAAGTTGGAGATCTTGTCTGGGTACGACTTCGACCCTACCGTCAACATTCTGTAGGACGTCGAGCTTCCAATAAGTTGGCCACCAAGTTTTACGGACCTTTTGAAGTGGAAGAGCGAATTGGTGCGGTAGCTTACCGTCTTAAATTACCAGCGGAATCTCGTATCCACCCGATTTTTCATGTCTCTCTATTGAAGCTTTTCAAAGGGGATGGATTGGGAGGAATTTCAGCTACATTACCGCCTGCAACGGATGATGGTCGACCAACTCTTACACCTATGGCGATTTGTGGAAGCAAACAAGTTTTAGTTCATGGACAACTCATTACGAAAGTGTTGGTGCAATGGGATGGTTTACCCCCTGAAGATGCAACTTGGGAATTGGTGGATGAGCTGATAGTGGCATTTCCTGAATTCCACCTTGGGGACAAGGTGGCTCTTGAAGAAACGAGGGATGATACTACCTCGAGTCTGGGTGCATCAGCTGAGTCAAGGGATTCTGGGGAGCAGAGTGTTGCTGTTGAAGTTACAGTCGATGAAGGCCGATCGATTCGCACGAGGAGGCCTCCATATTGGAAGAAGGATTATATTTAGTTATTGCCTTAATATTTAGTTTCCTGCCTTTTAGTATTTCTTTATTTCCTAATTATTTGCTACATATTTTAGGATAGTTTCCTTCATTATTAAGTATTATCTAGAGTGTCTTGCACGGCACGTTCCCTTCTTCCCTATAAATATATGTTCTTAGGATTCATATTGATTATCATGAGAAATATAAAGTTTTAGGCTCACCAATTTGGTGTTCAAGGAGTTCGCACACACTCTATAGTATGCAACCGATACGTGATCGTATCAATCTCATTGGTGTTTTCATAGGCTTTGTAGCTTCAAGTCCAAAGCGCTTGATCAGATTTTTGGCATACTACTTTGGAATATAAAAATCCCATCTTTATCTTACTTGATTTGGAGACCAAGAAAGTTTGCCAATTCACCGACCATGCTCATCTCAAATGTGCTGCATATTGCATCAATAAACTCACTAAAGAGGTTAGAACAAATGGATCCAAATATAATATCATCAACGTAGATTTGTGCAGCAGTAATGTGTTTGTGAATCCTTTTGATAAAAAATATTTTATTAACCACGCCTCTTGAAAAACCAAAGTCAATCAAAAACTTCGTAAGTCGAGCATACCAAGTTCTAGGACCTTGTTTAAGCCCATACAAGGCCTTGTGTAATTTCAGCACATGATTTGGTTTTTAGTGACATTCAAAGCCTTTTGGTTGTTCAATATAGGCTTCCTAATTCAAAATGCCATTTAAAAAGGCGCTTTTGACATCCATTTGATGTAATGTAAACCCAATGTGGCAAGCAATGGCGAGTAGGAGACGGATAGACTCTATTCTAGCAACAGGAGCGAATGTTTCATCATAGTCTATTCCTTCTACTTGTGTATATCCTTGAGCCACTAGCCTGGCTTTGTTTCTAACCACATTACCAGACTCATCAGTCTTGTTCTTAAAAATCCATTTAGTTCCAATAACATTTTTATTTTCAGGCCTTGGAACCAATTTCCACACATTATTTCGAACAAACTGAATCAACTCATCATGCATTGCTTCTGCCCAAAATTCATCTTTTAGTGCTTCCTTGACATTTTTAGGTTCAACATTCAATAGAAAGCATGATATGGACACAAGGTTAATAACTGTTGACATGCAAACCTGCTTGACTAATTCAGCAACATCAGCTGAGCTCTTTGTTCTCGTTTTGACCCCTTGAGATCCATCACTGATAATTTGGGAATTTGGGTGATCTCTTTTGATTCTCTTTGGAGAATCACGTCTTGGTTCATACTGAGCCAGTGGAAGTTGTTCATCATCGCTTTCAGATGAGGAGTTTGAATCTGGTGTCTGAGATGATGTTGATTCCTATACTGAAGGAGAAGAAACATTGGATTTGACATCATGACTTTTCATAAGACTTTTGTCAATGTTACTGGACTCCTTTTCAGCAACATCTGGTTCATGTAAGAGAAATGACACATCATTTTCTTCAGTTCTTGTTGTCAGGCCTGTAAGATCATCAAACATAACATTGACAGATTCTTGTACGACCTTAGTTCTTAGATTAAGAACCCGATATGCTATGTTGTTTTGAGTATATCCCAAGAACAATCCTTTGTCAATCTTGGAGTCAAACTTTCCAAGGTGATCTCTGTCATTCAAGATGTAACAGACACATCCAAACACATGAAAATATTGGAGATTTGGCTTTCTCTCTCTTAGAAGTTCATACGGAGTCTCCTTTCTTCCTGGTCGAAGATAGACTCTGTTTTCGGTATGACAAGCTGTGTTAACAGCTTTAGCCCACAGCTTCTTTGAAAGTCCTTTGGCCTGTAACATTGCACATGACATTTTCTGCAGAGTTCGATTCTTTCTTTCCACTACTCTGTTTTGTTGTGGAGTTTTGGGAGCTGAATACTCATGGAGTATTCCTTTCCTTTCACAAAAATCATCGAATGCAGAATTCTCAAATTCTCTTTCATGATCTGTTCTTACGCATGCAATGTTGGTTTCAAATTGCAGACACATTGTGCGGCAGAATCTTTTAAAGACCTTGAAAGTTTCAGATTTTTCCTGCAGAAATTCAACCCAAGTATACTTTGAGAAATCATTGACAATGATAAGGATGAAACTCTTATCACTCATACTTTTTGTATCACCTGGTCCCATGATGTCCATGTGTAAGAGTTGAAAACATCTTATTATTTGACAACCACCCAGGGTTTGTGAGGAATTCTAGTTTGTTGTCCCTTTTGGCAAGCACCACATACAACATTGTGATCAACATTCAGTTTCGGTAGGCCATGAATAGCATCAGACACAATCAGCTTTTTCAAATTTACCATGCTCACATGATCGAGTTTTTGATGAATCTTTGTTTCATCATTTACAGTCATGTTTCAGGTTTCATCTTTGTCAGCATGGTAGCAATTGTCAGATGCACGGCTACCAAACATTATGTATTTATCATGTTTGTCAAACACTTCACAAGTATTTTTATCAAACTTGACATGCATACCATTGTGACAAAGCTGACTAATACTGATCAAATTGGCTGTCAATCCTTCAACATGTAGGACATTCTGAAGCTTAGAAAAATATTTGACATTCAATGTACCTTTTCCGACAATGTTTCCTTGAGCTCCTCCTCCGTAGCTGACTTTGCCTTTATTTGTAGTGGTATATTCTTCAAGAAACTCTTTATTACTGGTCATGTGTCGAGAACATCCACTATCAAAGTACCATGTTCCGGCAATGTTTGCCTTCAGTGATGTGTACACAACATTGCATAAAACCTTCATCTTTTTGGACTTCATCGGACTCTTGTTTTTTGATGTGATTCCTAATGTTGTACTTCCGGTTGCAACATCATCGTGAAACTTGAAGCAATGTGGTTTGATATGTCCAGGTTCCTGACAATAATGGCACACATATTTCCGCACCTTTGAGCCTTTACATTGCTTCTGATCATCATCTTCAACATTGCTCCCTGTCGACGTGTTTGGGTTGTTTTCCTTCACAAATTTCACAACATTGTTGTTTGAGAAAGACATGGAAGTTTTGCTTGAGAATCCCAGTCCAGCCCTGTCTGTCTGTCCCAATGTTAAGGCTTCATTTAGGAAATTCGTTCCTTGATTCCATTTCTGAAACGTTCTTGAGGTGCTCTCCACTTCCTTCTTCAGTTTGCTGATTTCAGCATCACTCCTGGTGAGTCTAATTTCCAGACTTACAACTTTCTCTCTAAGAAGCTGATTTTCTTCCATAAGAAATCTCAGTTCTTTTGATTGAGCTATCCATTGAATGCAGACTTCATTCACAACATCATTTAGCTCTTCAAGAGAGACAGTGGGGTGTTCTTCCTGTGGATCAACCTCTCTGATCTTGGAAGTATGATTAAACTCATCCAGCAGAGTCATTTCATACCAATTAGTAGTATTAGGAGAGATCTCAGTGGCTTTATCTTTAACATCTGGAAGAACCTCATCTTCAACTTCACATTCTTCAATGTCCAATTCGTCAAGTTCATCAATATTGTTCAGGGCATCAATGATCTGGTCATCTTCCTCCATGACATTGATGAACAACACTCTCTGATCTGAATCATTTTCAGCATCAGATTCATCATTGAGAACAGCATTGAAATTACTTCTTTATTTTCTTCGTGTTGTTGGGTATTCAATCTAGAACATGCTCTACATTGAATTAAATCAATGTCTTTCCCAGTGTCAGCAACTTCCTTCTTAACATTTGATTTTCTAGTGTTTGATGTTGATGAAGATAGAGAGTCAAACAGCCGTCGAGGTTTGATGTTTGGGGGGCTTTTCTTCATGGATCAAACCAGTGAGTTGAACTTCTTTGTCAAGAGTGCAACACTTAGATTCTCTTCCTCATTGATTTCCTGAAGACTGTCAACATTATCATGAACATCAGATGACACAGTTGTTGTCTGGAGAGCAATTCACGTTGAAGTTGAGTTTGTCTTCTGGTTTTGCAGGTTCATTTCAAACGTTAGTAAAATGCTGACCGCTTCACTCAAACTCATGGTTCCCACATCATGTCTTCTTCAATTGCAGAAATTTTCATATTGAATCTTTTTGGGAGAGTTCGAAGCAACTTGCTCACCATGTTCTCATTGGAGATTGGACTCCTAAGAACGGTCGATTGATTTGAGATCTCACATAATTTTTCAGCATAAGATGAAATAGTTTCATCTTCAAACATGCGTAAATTTTCAAATTTTGGTGTAAGTAGCCTCAGTTTGGTCTTCCTTACACTGGCAAACCCTTCACAATGTTCCTGAAGAATGATCCATGCCTGATATGCAGTAACACAATTGCAAATCATCTTGAAGCATGGAACATCGATTGAAATAAAAATCGCATTCAGAGCATCAGCATTAAAATTTGAGATTATTCTCTCATCATTTGTCCATTGAGATTCTGGAGTTAACACAAAATCTCTATTTGGACCTTCCATCCTAGGAGGAATCCATTCTTCAATAACTACCATCCATGCTCTTTCATCGATAGATTTGATGTAAATCTTCATCCGAGATTTCCACATGACATAGTTGCCACCATTGTTGTCTAGATCAGGAGGACGATATTGATTAATCTGAATATCCATCACAGATTACAAGCAACACCTGATCGAGTACTTAGTGTATCAAGTACCGGCTCTTGATGCCACTTGTTAGAATTTGTTGCCTGAAACAACGTGAATTTCGAATATAAATTGCAAAGTTAAATGAAGTGTTGAAGTTAGTGTTACCACATTGCCTTCAACATGCAGCGGAAACGTAAACAAAACTTTGCACAAAATAAATTTTAAATCACACTCCTTACGGTTTGTGATTACCTCAAGGTGAAATTCACTATCACAAGTGAAATACAAAAACAATGTTGATGTTATCTCAGTTCACTCCCTTAACAACACTACATAAAACATGCAGATGACTATCCTAACTTCACTCACTCGAATAATCACTCAAAAAAAAACCTATCTAAACACATAGATAGATTACAACAAGTTACTATAAATCCTAGACTTCTCAAAGTTGACTATCTAACCTACACAGTCAACTGTAATGAAAGTCTCAAGCTGATTGGGACGCTAGGCAGATGTCGAGAAAGTGGCTTGGATTTCAGAGATGACACTAGATGCAAGATTCAGAGCTTCTCACAAACCACAGTGATAACCTGCTTGCATAAATGATTTTAAGGTCTAAGGAGACCTTAAATACTTCCTCCATCTTGTATTGGCAGTTGCCTCACGATCCTAGATGACTTGGACTTGAATCAACCGCTTTTCACTACCCATTGCTAGAGTGAACTTGAGATAACCATCTTCTGCATTGCGTGGCACACGTTCTTCAACATCGTGCAATAGTAGCGGTTACTCCAGCGACCCACGTTCACCTGCAGTGGTTGGTGTTTGATGGAGAGTGGGAACATCACGTCCCCTACAAATTCGGAACAGATTGTGAACAAGTCAAAATCAAACATCATCCACGTTTTAAATCAAAATAAAATATCTAATAAATCCCTAAATACGTGGAAATCAAAATGTGATAAATATCACAATATATTCAGATTAATTTAAAATAAATTAATCCAAAATACTAGGAAAGGATAAGATTAATATTCCGAGTGTTATACTCAATGTGATGAGAATGACGAAACAACATTAGATACGACATTGATTGCAATGTTATCAAACAAGGTGATAACATCATCTGGAACACGCCATACTCAACAGTAAGTATTAAAGTGTTATCCATCCTTTTATAATACTATAAAAATAAAACTACACACACACACACACACACACACACACATATATATATATATATATATATATTATAAACATAAAATAAATTGATAACAATACAATTATGTTCATAGAATTTTTTGGTTAGGATAAAAATATATTGTTATTGATGTGCTTGGTACTAAACGAAGTTACATCATCAAGGAGGATTGTTAGTGCCATGTTGTGCACTAAGCTTATTTATCAAGTGTTCTACTTTGCACTTGTTACAGTGATTGATTGTCATTAATCTGCATGGCATTGAATAATCACTAAGTATTTGGTTTTTCCAAGTACATAATTGTTGTTCTAGACAACGTTCAGAAGGATGTATACGAACTTGATCTGAACTTCGTGAAGACAACTCAATCAAGGAGTTTGGATTGAGCCGAAGATGAAGACGGTTGTGCATCGTGCCACAACTGAGATTGTTCAACATGTTGAGTATTGCCAGCTAGCTTGAGTGATAGCCAAAAGTCAGTTTGTGAACATGCAAGACATTTTGATGTGCTACCTGTTGTGAAGATTCAGAGATCAACAATGTTCATTGCAACGTTTGTGAGCGTTTGCATGAACATCTTTTGTCCAGATTGTTCTTCCAAGATCGTTGAAGCTATTCGAAGTTACCAAACAAGAGGAGATTCAAGATCGTTCTAGAAGATGCCTTATCTAGCTTGAAGAGCACATGATTAAAGTCAAGGTAGAATTCTAAAGATGGAAGAAGTTCTAACATGGAAAGTCCTGGGATTTAGTTTCAATAAGGAAAGTTTCCTTATTAGTTTCAGATTAGGATTAGCACTTCCGTTTCCTTGTTAAGGCTATGTTGTTAATCTATAATAGTCTGGAATTCAGACCTGTTAGAGAGAGACCACCGAAACAGACCTAAAGATTTGAATTAGAGAGATTCTGCAAGAGCTCTATATTGTTTCAGAGCCACATTAGTTACGATTATCAAGGTTAGACTAGAGAATAATGTTCTAGTCATCGTGTACTGAAACACTTTTCATATATTGTCAAAGGAGTCTCGGGAGAGAATACCTGTGGGAACTAGATAAGTTGAAATATAGGCTATCAGGGGAGCTTATAGTTCAATCCATCGAAAGAAGGTGTTCGGGTAGAAAGGATATTGAGTAATGTGAGGTCAACTGCATATAAGATCCCAAGTAAATAATACATCGGAGTAGTGAATTGTTTCTCACAGACTTGACAAGTCATCCTGACATAGATTGGTTGATCGAATAGGTTTACCAATCTATTGTGTGGTTTATTTTATGTAATTTACATTAAGTTCGTTATAACGTTTGAGAACATTATAGTGAACATTATCTTACAACGTTCATAAACATTGTTGAGAACGTTTGCAGACAGTTACAATCACACGAGGTGTGCAATTTCATATATAAACACTTCACACAATTGTTGTTAATTGTGAAAATGAAATAAATAAATTAAAATATTTCTCAATTCCAACCCGCCCGAGGAAATAATAAAAGTTTTTAAAAAATAAAAACGTTAGGGAAAATAGTAAAAAATTTTAAAAAATAAAAATGCCAAGAGAAAAAATAAAAATGCCAAAAGAAAAGGTTGAACTCATGACCTAAGGGGAAAATGTTGCAATCTTTCCACTGGACTAATCTTGCAACTGAGTGAAATTTATCAATTCTTTCTCCAGTTACCCCCAACTATCAATCAAATTTGGCTCTGAATTGGTATGCCAACCAAATAGTCTTTTAAAAAATGAACAAATTACTTCACTAAGTGATATTCATATACCCCAGCATCATTGTAGGTCTCTACAAAGTAAACTACGTGTTTTTTTTGTTTCCTTTACCATTAAATTGTTGAAATTTTGGCAATTGGTATATGTCTGACGTCTTCAATCCATCAATTCTTTATCTCCTCGCTTGTCTTTGATTGTTCCCAAAATGAATTCTTTGAGTTGATCAACCCGTATTGAACCGCCAAATGCTAATTCAAATTCTTTGGCAGGAGATTTTCCACTTTGGTTGGTAGGTTACTGATCCCTACTCAACACAAAAATGAGAGGTAAGGGGAACCATTCGCAGATTTAGCATCAGACATGGAGAATTTACTCAAGATCTTTTCAACATATGAAGACTGATTTAGCACAAGAGTAAAATTCTTCCTATCCCTTACAATATTCATTCCAAGAATTCTTTTTTGCATCACTTAAGTTTTTCATCTCAAAGTTATCATACAGACAAGTTTGAACATGCTTTACAGACTTTAGGCAGGGACTCATTATAATCATGTCATCAACATAAATAAGAAGAAACACAGGAACAACAGAAGTATTCTTGATATACAAATGATGATCAAATGCACTCCTTTCAAACTTTAAGCTTTTCATGCATTAATCAAATTTTAAGTTCCATTGTCTTGGAGATTGTTTTAAACCATACAAAGATTTTTTTCAACATGCACACATGATTTGGTTTATTAGAATCAACGAAGCCTTCAAGTTGACACATGTATATAGGTTTATCTAAATCTCCGTGAAAGAAAGAAGTTGTAACATCCATATGCTTTAAATCTCAATCAAAGTGAGCAACTAAAACAAGCATTATACGCACAGTGGTGAATTTAATAACATGAGCAAAAATTTCAGAATAGTCTGTAACAGCTCGGTCCCGAGAATAAGGACGGGGTTGTTATGTATAAAAATAGCAGGAGAAAGGTAGTATAATTGGAAATCCAGGGGGTGTTTCTAAAATCGAACTAAGTTAGCGCCTCAAAAATCTAGGCAACGTAACTTTATGACTTGGAAGAATTATCATTTTCAATGAATCAAGGAGTCAAAGGGTTTAGTCAAGTCGAAGAAATGCCTAATCATAGGCCAATCGAAATTTAAACAGAATCCAATGATTAGCAAGTAGGAATTTGACTCTTTAAATAAACAAGACCTCTTCATAGGTCACAATAGCTAAGACTCATCAATAGGTCAGAGGCAAATAAATCAAGATGTCCCCTTCATAGGACTAAACAAGAAATCAACTTAAGACCAACTAGAAGATAAGCGGAAACATGCTTGAACAATAAATCCCCTTCATAGGCGAACAACAATAATGAGCATGCAAAACCCATTCATAGATCAACTGAAAATGAATAGATACCAAAATTCTCAACAAGTAAGACTTTTTAAATAGCTCGGAATCAATAAAGGAATAATTGGTATGTCAAAAGAACATGCTTCTTCTTCTTCTCAAAGACTTTATTAATGTTTAGAAATCATAGCGTTTAAGACATGCTATTATCAAGAATCAAATCTCCTATATCAAGACTAATACTAACGTCAGAGTATTCAGCAGAAACATAGCGGAAGAAAATCATGTAACCAGATAGAGCAGCAATTCAGACAACCCCACCAGTAGCACATCACTGGCCTCAGCATCTCAACCTGAAAAACATTTAAAAAAGAGGGTGTGAGCACTAATGTACTCAGTGGGGTTTTATGAGAAAACTTCTTTGATAAACTTTAGAAATATCCAATTCATAACTAGCGGTATATGGAGAGCAAAACGCAAAAGTCTTCTCCATATCTGCAAAAACATTTTACTTCTTTTCATAGCGCCCTTCCTGGCTCAAACCTGATGTCTACTGCACCTTGAGGAATGTCTTAGGATAAGGGAGGAGCTACCTCAAATATTCTCCTAAGTATGCGAGGGGGTTACCCAGCAGTGACTCCCTTTAACCTTATCATAGAGGTCAGCTGCGTGTAATATCACAAGTAAATGTTGCATCGGAGTAGTGAATTATTTCTCACAGATCTAACAAGTACTCCTGATTTAGATCGATTGTTTGAATAGGGTTACCGACTCTTTGTGTGCTTTACTTTCTGCAAATTCAATTAAGTTCATAACAACGTTCATGCACTTTATTGTGAACTTGATCTTACAATGTTCGAGCACTTTTTTGTGAACGTTTGCAGAATAGATACTTCATACAGGCGTGTGTAATTTCAATTTTTAATTGAAGACTTTCAAGATTTAAATTTTTCAAACATTTGTGATCTATGTTTCATCAAAAAAACTCAAACCTTTCTAGAGAAGTCACCAATTATGGACAAGAAATATTTATTTCCACTATAAGTTGTCTCAGTGGAAGGACCCCACACATCAGCATGTAAATACTCAAGAATATCATTGCATTTAGACACAGTGGTGGTAGCAAAGATAGGAAATTACACTTAGTGTTGTTTCCCAAATATGCATGCATCACAAAAAGATAAGAAAGAAATTACATCAGAGCCAAGCATGCCATCTTTTTTTAGAAATTGTAAGCATTTATTACTCATGTGCCCTAGTCTATTATGCCATAATATAATCTGATCAAATTTCACAGCATGCACAGAAGACATGAGATCACTATGACAGATGTACAAATTATTTTGCTTAAGAGCTTTAAACAGAACCAAAGAACATTTTAAAATCTTCATTTGGCCATTTCCACATATACCCTCAAAACCATCATCTTCCAATGCAGCATAAAAAAGTAAATTATAGCATAAATCAGGCACATATCTCACATTTTTAAGAGTAATTATAGATCTAGACTTAAACTTCAAACACACATTGCCAATTCTCATAACTTTGCATTTTTTCTTATTTGTCATGGACACAAAGCCATTATCAATTTGCTTAAACGAAGAGAAAATAGTCCTAAAAGCAGAGATATGAAAAGAACGTACAACCAGAGTTAATCAACCACTTATTTTCACGCATAGAATCAGAAACAGAGTGCACATGTGTAGGAGAAGTATGTATAACCATATAACAGTCACCCAAATTGTCACCAGCAGCAGCCATATTAGTATGATCATTATCATTTGGATAATGTTATTTGATACCCAATGTTTCAATATTTTTCGAGAAAATATCCAATTTATTGCTTTAACTATATCTGAAAGCGCAATTTGATCACAGAATAAAATTTAAGTCCAAATCAATCCCACAAATTTTTTTAAATGTATCAAGGTGATCCCTTTATTGCTCTATAAACGAACGAACGTTAACGTCCGTTAATAATAGGCGTTAAGTCATATAATTTTAGATTATTTCACACACATATATGAATTAAACACAATTTTTTTAAAATCTCAACTCAATTTCTATTACACCCTATTCAGTTCCCAACCCAATTTCCGTATCAAAAATTGAAACAAAAAACCAGAACGAATCTTCGACCACTCTTTCCTCAGCCTCACTATTTCTTTTAAAAAAAATTACCTACCAGATTCCTATTACATCCAATTCAATTCCCAACCTAATTTATCATTCAAAAATTGAAACTCAAAACTAGTTTCTTCGTCTGTCTCACAAACCCTTTCTTCCATTACATTGTCAAACTCGTCATTTTAGTGATTTTTCCGTTCGTGACTCGACCACAGCGACACCAAAGAAGCATTACAATCTTCCATTCATCCATCAATTTCTCTATTTTCTTTTGGCGGCGCGTCTCTCTCTCTCTCTCTCTCTCTCTCTGTGTGTACTTGATAACATCATAATTTACATGTATTTTGAAGTACATTTAAGTGGTATTTGATGGGCATTGCATGCATAAAGTGTTGAGTTTTGCATAGTTTCCTATGTTTTGTGCAATGTCACGTGTTTGTTCATTGTGAAGGGAATTGATGCCATTTTTTGTGTAGATCTCAAATGAGTGTGGGAACAACCTAGAAAGATAGGAAATCAAGTTAGGAACGCGTTGCAAAAAGAATCGGATCAATCGGACGAGAAACGAGTGAGAACGAAGCAAAACAATGAGAGACTGTCGGAGCTGAAATATATTCGTGACCGGACTCGCGACCGGAGGGGTCGCGAATCTGGTCACGAATCTCCTTCTTCCCATTTTACTGTACGTTCGCGACAGAGAGAGGGTTCTCTTTTGAAATATTCGCGACCCAGTCGTGAATTTGGGCACCCGGTCGCGAATTTTGGCCACGTCAGCGCCACGTGGATTCACGACCTGAGTCGCGGGTGACTGGGTCGCGAGCGAGGTCGCGAATGCAGTGGGCCTATCCGATTTTTGACCTATTTTTGGGCTTTTCTTTACTTGGTATATAAGGGTTTCCTTGGACGAAAATATACACAATTCCACCTACCCAAAAGTTGCCACCAGAGGTTTGTTGCAGAGAAAAACAGACGCGAAGAACAAGACCAAAGGATTCAAGAGTGTTCAAGATCAAAGCCAATATAGAATCTCCGGGTTTTATTTACTTTATTCTTAGAATACAATGTTTATTTTGTAGATTGTTTTAGTTGTTTATTTTGCCATGGATAGCTAAAACCCTAGTATTCTAGGGTTGAATTATGATTTATTTATGAAGTTCTTTTGATTCATATTATTTGGTGTCTATGATTTAATTATGTTTTGATTATTCCTGTTTTCTCTGTATTATTTACTTGATCACTAAATGATACAATTTGATGTGTTAATCCATAATTCGAGAGATGAGTTTTAACACAAGATCTGGAATAATTAACTGGTTAATCAATATCACTCGAAAGAGTTGCGATTAATTTAGAGAACAATAAATCTTTGGAACCATTAGGAGTTGCATAATAGGTATTGAACGGAGACGTTAATATTTGTTGTGTGATCTACAATCTATGCGCTTCGAGAGAAGGTTTAGAATACATGAGTGATTGTTCTAGTATGATTTAAATCACAACATAGACATTAAATGGATTGATTAAGAGAATGGATTAAATAATGATTATCCAATCCTAGAATGCGTCTTTTTCTTCAGTGTTTGATTTATTTGTGTTGATTTCTGCTGTGATGGTTTATTTTATTTATTATCTTTAGTTTTTAATTAGTTAAACCCAACCATGTTTGATAGTCTAGATAACTGCGATGGGTTAAATTGAATAACTAGCAGATTAATCATTAAATCCATGTGGATACGACCTTGTTCACCGCTATCCTATAAGCCTCGTTGTACACTTGCAGTTTATGTGAAAATAAATAGCGAACAGTACTTAGAGCAACTCCAATGGTAAGCACCTATTTGGTGCAGATTCTGCACCAAATAGGTGCAGTTTCAGCACCAAATTTTTTTACAGCTCCAATGCTCAGCACTAAATTTTACACCAAATAAGAATATTCTCTTAAAGATTCCATTTTATTTTATAATTGAAATATGAATATGCTTAATGATTTATTGTTTTTTTTTAATGATTGATTATCCAAACTAATAACTTTTAATTATACACTTTCAAAAAAAATATGCTATTCAAAAATTATGTACTATTAAAAAATTTATAACATATAATGTGCTTTGAATATTAAAAGTATTTTAAGTCATGTTTATCTTGATATTTCTCAAAATCCAATCATAAGAAATAACCAATCAAGAGATCAATTTTGGTTTAGAATCATACAAAAAAGAAACCAAGCTCGTAAATCTCAATCGTCTCCTCATCAAGGAGAATTTTCACAATTCAATCAATCCGGAGGTGAAGGACATGGGTTTGAAGATTCTTCAAACGATTTCGGTCAATATTATAATTATCTTAGGGGATCTAGAAATGATTTGTAATGTATTTTTTCAAGTAGTTTTAGTTAGTTATAGTGTGTTTTTAAGTTAATTTTTAGTAATTTGTAATATGTGGGACTTCATTCTATCAATTATGTTTAATTAATTGTGTTTTTATTGAAATTATTTATTTATTTAGATGATTTAAAATTTAAATTAAATGAATATATAATTTATAAATTAAAATTATTAAACAATCTATTTAATAATGAATATTAAATAATCTATTTAAGTGAATATATAATTTATAAATTAAATTAAATTTATTAAATAATGATTTTAAATAATAAAATAATGCATTAAATGCTGTGGGGCCCATCAGCACTAATTTGGTGCAGCACCAAATTTTGCCCCAAATTTAGGGCAGAATTTGGTGCTGCACCAATTTGGTGCAGGATTTGGTGCAGCATTGGAGTGAGTTTCAACACCAAATTGATGATTTGGTGTTAGCATTGAAGTTGCTCTTAGAATTTTGCGGGTTTACCTCACAGTATATATGTACTCTCTCTCTCTCCCTCCCTTTCACTGTGACAAGATATGAGGGAGAAAGCAGCTTATGAAAAATGAACTTAAATGAGGCTGATCTGTCATGGCTGCAGAAATCGATTTTTCAAGGAGTCCTTCCGGTGGCCAAAACTTCCACACACATTTGGATTGAGTTTTCGCGCTAGACCGTTGTTGGAACAGTAAGTTTACGAAGACAAAAAAAACTTTAATACAGTATATGTGAATTTATCAATTAATATCGTGGATGCTTCCGATTTTAACAAATTAATATTAACTACAAGATAACTTGCCACCGATTAATTAAGTAAATTATTTCAATTTTAATAATTATATTTTTAATAACTTAAATTAAATTACATGCGAAATTTTCAACATTTCACCAAAATATAAAGATGGATAATAGAAATTCGCCCAATTCATGCTATATTCATTTTCGAGGTAGAATATCTGACCATAAACCTATTTTTTTTATCAAACTATTCAAATCAACTTAACTGGATTGACACCCCTAAATTAACAATATATATATGTATATAACAAAAAATATATAAAAATCAAATAAAATAATAATGGAAAAAGCAAATAAAATAAGAAAATAATAGAATTGATTAATAAATAGAAAATAGCGGTTAACGATTTTAATTAGAATGGGAATAAATATAAATAGATGTTGGATCCCATTTATCCAAAAATCATGGCAGCAGCCGCGGCTACAGATTGGACGCAACCATGCCTCAAAAGCAAAAGAAAAAAGCTACAATATCTATACATCGTTCACAACTCTGAAATACATCACAGCGCATGCAGCTGCCTGCACTCTACCCTCTGCCACCATCTATATCTTATCCATCCATCCATCCATCCATCCATATTCAAATTTAATTTCCATACTCCACTATTACCATCTACCATACATATTTATTAACTCATTAATAATAATTTGATAGAGATAGAGACTGCAGTATTGTATTTCCTACTATTGGAATATTGGATAAAGTCCACACATAGTGACACACACCCCCATTCTTTGAATCCCGACAAAAATATATATATATATATATATAAGCATTTTCGATTAGGTCAAACAGAAAATAATAAGTCCAAACAGAAGCAGCTACAGCTAGCTAGTTATTTTTCAAAATCAAATACCGTAAAAAGTTAATTAATAAAAGTTAAATAAAGATTAATTTTCAAGAACCAAATTAAACGAACTAATATAATAACTAGGAAAAATCCAACATACGATTCAAGATTCGATCGGCCAAAATTATGATCAACATCAGTAAGGCGGCGGCGGCGGTGCCTGCTGCCTGGTGGCGGGAGCCCATATCACATCGGCTGCCTGGTAGCTGTACATTGACGTCGGCGGCACGCTACCACCTCCGCCGCCGGAGGAGGTCTTGGGGGACTCATGGCCGCCAGATTCTTCTTGCTCGACGTGAAGATCCACCTGCTGCAGCCGGTGAAACGACGGGTTGCTGAAATTGGCGGCGACGAGATAAATGGTCCCGGCGGAGACAAGGGGGCCGACAACATGTCCCCCCACCACCTGCCCTTGCGGCCCCGCCAGAGACAGCGCGAACGGCCCGTTCGCGGCGGCAGCGGCGCCGGGGGGGAGGATGGTGGCGGAGATCGATAGGATGTCGAAACGGCCGTGGAACGTGACGGTCGTGCCGGGGGTGGTGGACGGCTGGTTGAGGGTGACGTTGGTGACGACGCCGTTTCCGTTTAGCAAGCACAGCCCCATATTCCTTTTCCGGCAGAATCTGGTGGTGGACTCGATGATGTCGACGCCGGCGGGGAGCTCGAGAACGTAGGGGCTCATCGCCGGCTCGGCGGTGTCGCGGGTGATGATGACCGGCGGCTTAGGCTTGTTTTTTGAGCCAGGGGGACGGCCGCGGGGACGGCGGACGACTTCGATGGTGGCGCCGTCGTTGGAGGCGGGGCGTAGGGGGTAAGGCAGGGGGCCGTCTTTAGCGGCGGCATTTCGGTGGCGGTCGGGGCTGGGGCTGTGGCTGTTGCTGTCGGCTTCTTGGGAGGTGGGAGGGTAATCGACGGCGGCGGCGGAAGAGTGGTGGTGGGGTGGCTGAGGGAGGTGCTGGAATTTGGTGTGGTGGAGTTTGGAAAACATATTGGTGCGATCTTCTTGTTTATCTTCTACGAATTCCCTCTTCATGATTTTTTTTTAGTTTTTGAATTTTATATGTTAGAATATGGGGTAGAGGATAGGGATGATTGGCTGCATGTAATTTGGTAGCATTAAAAAATGGAAGAGAAAGAGAGAGCAAGTAGAAGCCAGCAGGGTGTGGAAGGGGGAGGAGAGAGAGAGAGAGTGTGTTGGACTTTTGCATTTAATTAATTTTTAAATTTATATTGCTTTTTTGGGTGGATACTCATTAAATGTTTGTACTTTCTTTTCTGTGTTCACATTTGCTTCTATCATATTCTTTAAAGTTATATTTCTATCCATCAATCTATTGTTTTTAATATGGTTTTGTACTTTTATTTGTAGCATTTAATTTTGTATTTTATTCATATATTATCTTGTCCTTGCATTATATAATTATTCTGTCAATATATAGAGTATTTTTTGGATATAATTATGAGAGATTTTTAATTAAGTAAAAGTAATATAAAATTAGTCTAGAGACGATTTTTATTATGGATGTCAGTTAGTTCAGTGTGCATGAATGTTCTAGTATATTATAGAGACTATTATTTTATACCATTACGTTATTAACAACATCACGTGTGTAAATTGGCACCCACAAAATGAACTTGAGGGTGCTTGTGCCGTTAAATTATAAATTAATATGATTGAAATTAACAGAATCCATTTAATTAATCAGACAACTACGTACGGTCTAAATTCTGATAAGTCTTCTCCCTTATATCGATGGTTTAATAATAGAATAAGTGTGTGCTTAAGAACAAGAATTGAGAGTTCTGTTGATTAGATTCACCCAAATTTGATAAGTAGTGTGTTATTATGAAGTGCACCATAAATATTTCGGGCTTTAAAAGATGAGCTAAACTTGTATCTAAATCTTCACTTTATTATACATGAAAAAATTGGAAAATAATCTATAAAATTTCATAATTACAAAATATTTGGTGTCCCTAAAGTTAGTTGGCCATAACTTTTTGCACGAGCTCAAAGTCGTTACTAAGTATGATTTGTCTCTTTCGTGTGGTTTATGAGTTATGTATAAAAAGAGTGAGATTTATATATCCAAAGTTCCAAACCTCACCATAGCTAAGATCTAGATAATTACTTGAAAAAAAAAAAAAAAACCTTGAAAAGTCGTCTTTCCTTTATCCCTTAGACTCTAATATTTGAATGTAGATAAAAATTTGTGTGAGACAGTTTTGCAGGTTAATACTCATATAGTATATATTTATAATTTTATTAGTGTTTTATTATATTTGGATCAATGTCTTGATCTATTTTTAGAATTTTGACTCATAAGATGGTCTTAGACAAACTTAATTTTCATACATGACAGTTGGTCCTATTATATATATACATGAGTTTTGTATATGTTTTACATTAGTGTATACTAGCTTATTCAATCACTCAAAACATTTTTATTCAGCTTGTTAAAAAATATAATGATTGAAACCAGTTCAACCAAAACAAAAATAGAGGATTTATATTATTTAAAAATGATAGTGATATTAAAATTTTCATAAGCTGAACTCTTGGGTTGGTTCTGGATTAAGAATGTAAAAAATTAGTAAATCCATTTCTAGCAACATAATGGAGACATTTGCTTATAGTGATTTTGAGTACAACTAATTAAGGTATTATTAATTATTTGAAGAATAAATTAATAAATAGGTATTTATAATTTATTTATTTTTAATTGGGGAGATGGATTGGACCCCAATCTAAAAAAGGGGTACAACACGAGTAATTCTCAAGAAGTCACCCACTCAATACTATTACTGTCCAAACACGCTTAGTTTTGGAGTTCTAGTGGGATTCAGTGCATAAGTGTAGGTATCATTGCACCAAAAGGACCTTTTGGTACAATTCAAAGACATCTATGAGGATTTCGAATACGAAACATTTATCTTTTACACAGGGGTCTCCACTATACTCTCTACCACGTAGGTCTTCCATAGATAAAAAAATGATATCTTTTTTTTAGTTGGATAAGAGGCTCGAAACCGAGATACATCCGTCTTTTATACAATGATTTTGACCATTTGAATATATATTGATAGAATTCAAATTTAGGACGAGGCACGACTATTCTACCAAGTGCCAACTAATTAAGCAGGAAGTAAAGTTTAATATATATATCGGTGGGGCTAAGAGAAGAAGGGGGGCGGTGGGAAAACTTGGAAACCAAGGCTACGCAATTAGATATGAATTGAATATGATGCGCCGCTGTATGGAAAAGTAGTAATATCGTAGGCTCCACTTAATTCTTTGCTGCTACCCAAGACGAAAGTTTTGACATAATCACAATTCAACTTTTATATTTTCCTCAACTCAAATTCAATTTTCTTCATAATTAATTTACGAAATTATTTACGTTAATTCATACATTAATTTTAGGCTTGATATTAGTTTTGTGATGTTGTGCGCCAGTGAAAGTTTTATTTCTCAAATCTCAATGAATGTGAAATTCTGTTTTTTTTTTTTTCATTATTATTATGAAAAAAGGTTTATTCATACGATATTTTAAGATCTGATCAGCATGAAGGTCCATATTATATAATGATTTGATCAAGAGATCAATTGGATTACTCAACCCATGCCATTAGTCGAAATCAAGAATTAATCCGAGCATTGCTTTTCGATCGTTATATATGTACCTTAATCACATGAAGTGGACATGTGATTAGAGTGTGAATATTTTCAATCCATCGGTCTAATCTAATCACATGAAACAAAAATACAAATTCTCAAAATAATAATGTGATTTAGAAGAGACACCATGAGATTAGTGCAACTTTGGAGGTGTGATGAAAAATTGTGCAACTTTGGACCGGTTTTTACTATGTTATTTTTTTTCAAACGATAAATATAAAAGTGGAATCGAGTTCTACTCCATGAGAACATCAAAATCATATACAGGCTAATATGTGGTACCATCTAAAAGCAAGCTTGCAAACTATTATCTCTCTCTCTCTCTCTCTCTCACTTGTACACTCTTGATGAAGTCTTAATATATTCTGATTTATCAAAATTTATATATGTCTATATATTACGTTCAATATTGATATATTTTAAAATAATTTATACATATTAATGTTGTATATCTATCTAGTTTATCTAATAAGATAAAAAAATTTGTTAATTTAGAACTTGAAAGATGAATTATATAGTTGTAAGACCTGAAACATATGAACACATTTAATTTAGTTGCTGAAGAATGAAAACTATAAGATAAGTAAATGAAAAATTAACATAAAATAAAACTCTATATAATAGATAATATATTTTTTAAGGTGGAATCGATAATTAAAACTGGCATGTACCACCTGTTTTGTTTAAATTGGGATGTGGTGTGTCGTGGTCAATATGTCTAGTCAATTCTCTCACAAATGTGTGGTTTCATTTCATACATGCATCAAAACAAAGTTTCCCGCTCACCTACTTTGACTAGAAATGTATCGCCACCACCCTATATAATCCCCTCTTATTTTGTCGTCTAATCAATTATTACAATTATAAAGTATGCATGCTGTGTTAATTAGAAATTATATGATATTCGTCGTTATTTGAGGATGTATATAGATAAAATTAATAAAAAAAAGTATTTAATTTATGAATTTTTTATTAAAGATTTGAAAACATGCGTGTAGCTTCAAATCCACTTGAGGCCTTGCATATATAATGGGTAGATCGGCAAGTTTTAATAGATAGGAGAAATTTAGGTAATTTGAACTTTATTTTGTATCTCTTATTTGTAGTGAGTCTCAAAAAATCAATTTAAAAAAAAAATAGTCTGAAAATCTTCTGATTTTAGTACTTTCAACACTACAATTATTAAACAAGTGAATATTTTGGAGGAAAAGTCACTTTCGTTCCTCTCTCTCTCTCTCTTAACGTTACAAGCAATGATAGCCATTCACTTTCGTTCCCCTCGATCTCTCTCTTGATGAGGTCGTGCAAAGCAATAAAGAAGATGATCCGGAGCTGCAGTTTAGAGGTTCTATGACGCGTTTGCGAGCAAAGAAGTTGCAAGCTTATTTACAAGCTTCTATTCGTCGCAAATTCGAATTGCATGAAGATGAAGTGTCGAGCAGCCCAAGATTGATCACCATGCTATCCATTGATGAAGAAGAAGGAAGCATGAAGACGTGAGAAGAAGAATCACGCCATTTGGACGTGTGCATGAAGAGTTCTACGCGTTTGCATGAGAATCCGACAAGTTGTTGTTTTTCATGCAAAGGTGGCAAGAATTAAACATAACATGGGCCACGAATTAATTTGATAAATTGCAGCCCATGTCGTGTTAATTAAAGGTCCAATAGGCAAGATTCCAAGCCCAACAAAATCAGTTTGGGATGTATCCTTATCTAGTTAGATTTAGATAGATTTTTGTTATCCTATTTTTGGTATCTTTTGATTTTATCCTAGTTTAATTAGGATTAGTTTAGGATTGATTTTTATCACTTCTTTAGGTCTAAAATTTCGTCCCCTATGTTACCTATAAATAGGGATACCATGTGACACTTTAAAAGTTAGACAATTGCATGAATTAAAGAGTTATTCTCAATCTGTCTCACGATCCTTCGGTTGATCAAACATTTACCTACAATTCTATTGTTCTAGCAAATCAATAGTCTTAATCAAGTTCTTCAGGGTTCAATCGTGACCTGGGAGAATTGCTATCCGGAGAAGTTAGACGTGCGCGTTCGAGTTTACAACACGGGTTCGCCGATCCTAGCCAATCCTTCTACCTCATCTTCGACCGAAACCACTACCACCATCCCCGACGTCTGCCGTGATTCCAACCACCGTCGCCGTGTCCAACCGTCCAAGAGTCTATCTACGTGTTCATCATTGAGTCTTTGTTCGTCTCTACGTATTTCTAGTAAGTTCTAGCTTTTAATCGAGTCTTATATTTTCTAGCCTATTCGCCCTCTTCGTTTCATCTTGGTTTTGTGTTTTATTTGGTTTGTTCATAGTCTAGAGTACCTAGGTTTCGAGTCTTATTTAGTTTATATTCGAGTCTAGTTGTTCGTTTAGTTGAGTTGTACTTTAATTCATTGTTTGAGTCGTATTGTTCCCTTACGCATCCGACGTAGTTTCATTCCTAGCTTCCGCATATTTAGTCGTTGTCGTGTCCCATAGGTCCCGGGTCACATCATAAATTGGTATCAAGATCCACGTCGGTTTCTATCATTCGTGGTTCAATACGTCAATTTTTGTTCGTTTTATCGTTTTAAGTCTTTCGAGTTGTAACTTGCATATTCATTGAAAAAAAAACAAAAAAAAATAGAGAAAAAGAGCAGAGGGTTCGAACACCCTACAGCACAAAAAAAAAACGTTCGATAAAAAAAAAATTAGATTCAATTTTCGATTTTAATTCTTGTTATTTTCGATTATTTAATTGTTTCCTAGCCTAGATAGGTTGTTTCCATACTAGATAGATACTTAGGGATTTTAGATTGTGTCCATACTTGGTAAAACACATCCAAAAGTCTCCTACCTTATCTTCTAGATTTCTTTCCTTGTTTTAGATTTCTTTCCATCCCCATCCATATCTTCCATACTTATCCACCAATATTTTCGATTCCTACCACCTATAGGTTCGAAAATTTCCAGCTCATTTACATACACACCCCGGTTCACTGTATACACCACATAGTCTATACACCCGTACACCCGTACACCCGTACACCCGTGGTCTACATATACCAAAATCAGCAGGTTTACATACTCCACACGCCTACTTCTACTCTTAGCAACCTTCCGACTTGATTTTATCCGTTGGAGCCTGAAGAAGACCCAGAGGAGCTAGTCAAGAGGAGCAGCTATTTTCGATCAACCCACCCTCATATTTCACTTCTTTCACACGTGCACTACATACTTGAGAGATACACGAGCGAAAAAATTAAGAGTGACATACACGAGCGTTTATGAGGAATTGTGAGGTTCTACTTTGCTTTCTCTTCACGTTTGTTCGTTTTGCAGGTACTATGAAGAAAGGTACCACAGGAGAGTCTTCTGAGCTGCCCATAGGCGAACCTAGATCGCCTAACACCCTGGATGAGCCATCTTACACGTCCAATACAGCTTGGGATGCGAAGTACAATTTCGATGCTATGGCGCAGTACTTCAGACGGTAAAATCAAATGATGAAAGATAACTTCAACAATCAGATTGCCGAGCTGACTGAGGAGATCTAAAGGCTTAAAGCTCAGCCATTTGAACCCCAAACAGTTCAAGGCAACACAGAGAGGCAAGCTAAGCCTCAAGAACAGCCTGAGGGCCGACGCCCACAGCCACAGCAGCCTCGAGCCGCAGCCAGGCCGTCTCCAAGGCAAGAATTCAAACAGTACCATGACTATGGGTTCGTGTACTACCTCAGATTTTTGAATAAGATTTAGAGAATTGTTAATATTAATTAATTAATTAAAGAAGGAATTTAAATAAGGTTAGCTATGGTTGGATGTCAGTAGGGTTGTTCATGGGTAGGGTAGGGTACGGGTATGCCTTTCCCATATCCTACCCTATGGAATTTTATCCTACCCATACCCTATCCTATTACCCTATTTTTCAAAGCGGGTAGGGTAAGGGTATTACCGTACGGGTAAACGGGTTACCCTTTAATAAGGTTAAATTTATCTTTTTTTACCCTACCTTATAAAATATAATTTCATAAAAATTAGAAAATTAATATAAAGTATCTTAATATAACTTCACAACATAAAGATAAAAAACATAAAACAATACATATTGTTGAATAGGTTTAGTCCTATTTGAATTCTAGCGTGCCCTAGTTTTTGGAATTAGATCATTAGGATTTAGACAATTAGTATATATTTTTATTTTAAAAAATTAATATTAGGTTAATTGTTGATGGATTTATATTTTTTAATATATTTAATATATAATACATACTATTAATATATATTTAAATATATAGGGTAATAGGGTAATATGCTAATCCCATACCCTACCCTTATCCTTACAAATTTTAGCGGATACGGGTAGTACCCTATTCTATACCTGAAAATTCGGGTACTACCCTGCCCTTTTACCCGTTTACCCTGCGGGTAAAATTACCCTCGGGTAAAATGAACCACCCTAGATGTCAGTCACGACTTTAAGAGTCAGTTTTCGTGAAGATCGTCTTTTCGGAAAATATAATATTAATTCTTTTATTGCCATTTATGGTTTCTTTAGAAAGGTTTTAACTCAAGGAGTACACCGGTGTTTTCGGATTTTAAATCTGAAGTCATTTAAGTTCCCGGTGATGGAAAACGTATTTAAAAAGGGGAATGAATAGTAACTTTTGTGTGCGTTCGTGTTTTGAGAAATTTACGAAATCCTCCTTGTTTATCTGAGTTCAGTTCTGTTAGGTCCCTCTTATGGTAAATGACTCAAGGATTCCGATGGCGTTCACGGATTTTCATTCTGAGGTCAATCGAACGCTCGGGAGTAAAATCTGTCAGTCTGAGTGAATAGTAAAAAGTAATTCCAAAAGGGGAATCTTTGCTCGTCTTTCTTCTGACGACCCCGTCTTCTTCACGAATCGAGTTGGTCCACTAGGGTTCGAGCCAACGAGTCTCCCGGCATTTTTAGATTTCGTGTCTGAAGTCATTTAGACCTCGACATCGAATAAATCAGCTTTTAACCGAACCCGGGGTAGCTTTTGCAATATTCTCGCACAGCAATGGCTTCCAAGGGAAGCCAAACCTTCTCCTATAAATAGGGGACCACCCCTTTGGCATTCTTTGCTCATTTCTCATTCACTTCACTTCTAAATCGAGAGGGTGAAAAGCTTTGAAAGCCGAGAAGGTTCTGTTGAAGTAAAAAGCATTCTTCGTGAGTGTTCTTCAAGACGACGAGCGGAGTGGCATGGAAGGGATGCGGTGAGGGAATGTGCTAGGGGCACCGTTGAAATCGTAGCAGGCGGCTCTGCCGCCGTTACGACTCGACGAGACGCCAAGCTAACCACATTCCTTCGACGCACCTAACCCCGTCCATTCTTGCTCGTTGGTCTCGACTCCATTTCTTTTCCGTCTTTTAAATTCCGCAATTACTTTCCGTTCTTTACGTTCTTCGCGTTCTTCATTATTGCTCGTCTAAAAAGTTGTTTTTTGATTTTTGTTGAAGTTCCAAGTTAATAACGTTTATGTTATATTTCTCATTCTACTTCCGTTATTATTATTCTAAAAAGATTAGCCTCATTTATTCCGTTAAATTCCGTTCAAGCCACATTAAATGATTTTGTCGTTATTCTAAATATAAAAGGAGGATTATCGTGTATATGCCGTTATAATGCCAAAATTCTTTTTAAGATTAGAGCATGTTGTTGCATGTTAAATTCAAGTACATTGTTTTTAAGAAATTTCGGGTTAAGTGTTCTTCGTGTTCGTCGAAAGAATCAACGAACACAAAGAACCCAGTTGAAGATCGCCCAGAACTGGGCTAGAGAGAGAGGAAAGAGAGCCCCGTGGACGGGGGGGTGCGCCGGCGCCCATGTGCGCCGCGGCGGCCCCCCCTTCTCCGTGTTGTTTTTCGCCGTTTCTTTTCGGCTATTTCCGTACCCCTTCTCCCAAACTTTTTGAGTCTTCCAAACTATGTTATTCTAAAGCCATATTCAAGTTTAAATTATAGTAAGGTATTCAAGTTAATTTCAATTTATTTCGAATAAGCTATTCAAATTATTTTCCGTCTAAAAATTTAGAGATCAAGCCGAGAAGTTCCTTAAATAAAATAAATCCTTCTCGAACCCTTATTAAAGTCAAAAGTCATGCTAACCATGTTAAGTCCTAGCTAAGGGAGTATTAGTTGGGTATAATTTAATCTCATGTTATTAGAAATCTTCGAAAGAGGCTGTTAAGTCGATGATTCGACTTTTGTAGAGGGGATCGAGCCTCGGAGGAATACTAAGGAAGACCACCAGCTCGTTGCCTCATCTTCCGTTCTGTAATCAAGGTGGCTAAATCTATACTCACCTAAAGTTTGAGCTAATGAGCTCTAGAAGCATGTTAGGGCAAATGAGATATCCAATAAAGTATTTTTACTCAGCCTGATTGATCTCTGTACAAGGAAGGAAGAAAGGAAGATATCATGTTTTACTTGAGCTCTCAAGCATGTTTAGAAATGATAGAACTACTAAAGTATTGTTTATGCTTATTATGAGATATTTAGAATTATCTTTAGTTTCGATTCGTATTTATTTACGTTCTTTTCTTGGAATCGATTGTTTATGCTTGTTAAGCTCGCAGAATTAAGAACTAAGGTTTGCCTTGTTAAAGTAGCATTAAATCCCTTGTAGGCCGAGATCATGCAGTAGTAAAGGATTAGCCCTTAGACGTTGTTCTAAGTTTGATGTTGCTAGCAAGGTTAAGAAAGGAAGGAACTTAGCTTTTCACTTAAGCAGGATTTGAGCTCAGAACTCTTAAGGGAGTCACTGCTGGGTTTTTCCCTCGCAAACTCGTTCAGATATTTGAGGTAACCTGTCTTCTATCCTATAGCATGCCTAAGGGTACAGTTGATGTCAGGTTTGAGCCAGATTGGTCCCAAAAAGAAAAGAAAAGATTTTGCGGATATGGAGACGGCTTTTGCGTTTTGCTCTCCATATACTGTCATTTGATTATTGAATATCTTGAATGTTTATTAAAGTATTTCATTAAAACCCACTGAGTACATTTGTGCTCATGCCCCCTCTTTTTCAAATGTTTTACAGGTTGAGATGCTGAGGATTTTGGTGGCTGTGGATGTGGGTTGGCTGCCAAGACTGTTTTGTTATTATCTAATATTTCCTTGAAATCCCACTATGTGATCTGCTACTCTGATACACTCTTTCTAATTCCATTTTAAGTTCTATTATGATTATCAAAACTCTTTGAATAATCTCCCCAGACATGATTTTATTTGAGTATAAGATGCATACTAAGTTCTATTTCTACTACTCGAGTATGATTTCCTTTCGTCTATCAAGGGGCTTGCATGCATTATGAACCATCATCATCTATGTTGAATGGTATCCGTTTATCTGTTTAATTAACCGTCTAGCTAAAGTGAACCCGAGTATCCTCATCTAATCCCCAAAAGCATATCTCGATTGTAAACCAACTTATTAATCCTCCGTTTTACCCAATTAACCCCTTAATGACACCCCGTCCCCACTTGTTAATCCCTATCTCAGGACCGGGCTGTTACAGTTCTAGTATGATGCAGCCGGTGGTTATGAAGCCGATTTAATACCACAGGGACAGGGAGATTACAATGACCGACCCCGTGCACCTCATTGGCGTGCAAACCGAGAAGATGGAATGCTCAACAACATCAAGACGAGCATCCCTGAGTTTGAAGGCCTTCACGACCCCGATATCTACTTAGATTGGGAGCGTAAGGTAGAAAAGATCTTTGCATGCTATGACTTTACAGAAGTCAAGAAAGTGCAGCTCGCATGCTTTGAGTTTAGGGGCTACGCAGCCTCATGGTGGGAAATGCAGCAAGATCGACGCCGCAGAAACAGGAATCCTCCCATCGACACTTGGGAAGAAATGAAGGCGTTGATGCGTGGATGATTCATTCCAGTCCATTATGAGAGAGAGCTTGAGAAGAAGCTCAATCGGATCAAACAAGGCACACGATCCATAGAAGAATATCACAAGGAGTTGGAGACTGTCTTGAATCGAGTCGGGAAGCAGGAGACCTTAAATGCTACCGTCATTCGGTACATTGAAGGTATTAATCCTGACATAGCTTGTGAAGTCGAGTTAAGAGACTTCCACAGCGTTGAGAGAATGGTGCAGTACGCGTTGATTGTAGAAAAATAGCTGAGAGAAGGCCGACGTCGATCACACCACAGTGCAGCCCCTACACGCCAACCTTGGAGTCGGGCAGCCCCTAGTTCGACGTCATCTGATGCCTCACGACCGCGAGGTCCTCCAGAACAGCCCGTTCGACATTTTGATCGCACTACACCGCAGTCCACCCGTAGACCCGAGTCTACACCGCCTGTTCAGCCAAGGCCGAACCCTACACGGCCTCCACCAAGTGAGATGCCCCCTAATGCAGCCCCTAATCGAGCTCGTGACATTCAATGTCACAAATGTCAAGGTTGGGGCCACTTTCAAGCTCAATGTCCTAACCGGCGAGTTCTATACTTAACAGAATCGAATGAAGTCGAATCAACCAGTGAGGATGAACAAGAGCCAGTGGGCAACGCCACAGTTGAAGAAGAAGTCGAGAATGATACATCTCATGAAGACATTGATCCGGAAGTTCAACAAGTCAGTTTGGTCACAATCCGGAGTTTGAGCATTATTCGAGAAGAGGAACAAGAACACCAATGGGAAAACATCTTCTACACCCGTGCAGTGATTAAAGGTCACACTTGTTTGATGATTATTGATAGTGGCAGCGTGATTAATGCCATTAGTCAATATGCAGTGGAAAAGCTTGGTCTACTAGTTCAACAACACACGAGTCCCTACCGATTGCAGTGGCTCACCAATAGAGGCGAGATTCGCGTGGTACATCAGGTAAGTGTCTCATTCTCAATCAATAAGTTTTCTGACACTGTCTTATGCGACGTCATCCCTATGGATGCAACACAATTGTTGTTGGGCAGACCTTGGCAGTTTGATCGATGTGTTGTCCACGATGGACGTTTAAACACTTACACCGTCGACATTGATGGCCGAACTTGTACATTGAGGCCATTAGCACCTAAAGCCGTTGCTATGGATCAACAACCTATGCAGGAGAGGTTCAAAGAGGAAAAGACGAAGCAAGAAGCCGCGAAACGAGCCCCGAAGGCCTCAGCCACCGCCCCCATGGCCGGACAACCCTCGGCCGTGACCCCTCAAGTCGGAAAGCCCCTTGCCGGCCCTCCTCCTTCTTCCATTCGTACTCATTCGGACTCCTTAGCTATGGAAAAGAAGAATGAATCGAGTTCTAACAAGCCTCCTGCAAAGAGCTTGTTTATTTCGGTTAAAGGAGTTCATAAAGCTGTTAAAGCAGGTATGCCTCTTGTCCTACTCACATTTAAGAGCAGTGCTATTAATGATTGTTTGTCTAGTGATGTGAGCCCTTACTTGACGAGTATAAGGACGTATTTCCCGATGAAATATCCGGCGGGCTTCTTCCAGTTTAAGGGATCGAGCATCAGATCGATTTCATCCCCGGAGCCGTGCTACCCAACCGACTAGCCTATAGGACGTCTCTCGATGAGACTAAAGAGATCGATAGGCAAGTCAAAGAGCTGTTGGAGAAGAATCAGATCCGTGAGAGTTTGAGTCCGTGCGTCATTCCCGTGATTCTAGTGCCAAAGAAGAACAACGAATAGCGTATGTGCATGGATTGTAGAGCAATCAATAAAATCACGGTAAAGTATCATTTTCCCATCCCTAGATTAGATGACATGCTTGATGAGTTGTCTGGATCGCGTATCTTTTCTAAAATTGATTTGCGTTCTGGTTATTTTCAAGTACGTATGTCATTAGGTTGTTATTTCATATATATTTTGAGTCATTTTTGGTGTATTTTTGCATAGCTACTCACCCCTTGGTCAAGTTTTGTGGAAGAATTGTGTCTTGTGGTTAATTTCAGGTGGTTGACATGGAAGTGGAGGTAATGGCATTGTTTTGGAGGGTTTGGATACAATTGGATTAAAGAAAGCTGAAGAGTCTGGAAAGCAGTCGGTATGGGCATACCGACTGGTGGACTGTGCGAGTATGTGGACTGGAGATAGTGGATATGCACCAGTTGTGGGCCATGGACGAAATTTGGGCTATTTTTATTACTGTTGGACTTTATTTTTATTATTTTCCTAGTTGGATTAGGATTAGATTTCTTTTATTAATTAATTAGTTAAGGATTGGTATAAAAGACTTCTAGATAGAATAGGACTCTATTATTACAGTATCCATTGCAGTACAGTTTATTCCACACAGAAAAAAATGCCAGAAACGAATTCTCTTCTTGCAGTACATGATATTATTCAATTTTTCATTCTTCTTTTCATATTTCTTCTTTTCAATTAATTTCTGTATTGCAAATCCAAATATGAATTCAAGCTAAACGCGTTCTATTCCGGTAAAGATTAACGAATCCCTGGTATAATTATTCTATGAGATCTAAATGTTCCTTTTGCTTTAATTAATTACATGTATCTGTGATTCTCTGCATTTAAAGTTGTTAATTATTTCGACTCTGCTAGGTAGTTGCAAATATTTAGTAGATCGGAATTAATTAGTAGCCAATTAAATCGTCCATCCGTAATTGTGGTTTAGGTTTAATTAGTGGTACAATGATTCTTCAGAATCGAGAGAAGAACAGTCTAAATTCGATAGTCCTGTGTCAGAGTCTATTGGTTTTGAATCGGGTTTCTCTAGTGCATAAAGCTGTCGGCTCATTAAATCTATAGAATGTCTCTTACGGTTGTCAGTCGATTAGGGAAATAATTAGTGAAGTGTCTTCCTAATTATCGAGAAGCTAAGGAGAAATTAGGCTGCGTCAGTAAGTATCTTCGGTGGCTATAACTGGTTTGCATGCATTAATTGGAAATATCATTGAGTCAATGATCGGAATAATTAAGCTAGGGTGGAGTTAATTGGAAGCTGGAATACCTTTTTAAATCTGTTAAGAAAACTACATTTGTTTAATTACTTTTAAATTTGGTTTTTACATTATAATCAATATATTCGTGTGGAAAGTTGGTTACTGCAAACTGAAGGTTCGAACAGTTCTCATCGGTCCTTTAGGAGATGATCTTGCTTGCTACTATTCTGGGTAGTTTGGGTATACCGACTGCGTGTCGGATTATTTTTGGTGAAAAACGATGCACCAAATTTTGGCGCCGTTGCTAGGGATCGGTTTTTAAGCAGTAATTATTCTAATATTTTCAGTTTGCCATTTCTTTTTATTTTGTTTTGTTTTTCCAGTGCATGACTCGATCCTCACAAAAAGGAAGTCTAGAGTTCAATCCAGAACCGGAGAGGACTTTACGACGATCGAGGAAGTTTGCAAGAGAATCTAAAGGAGTTTCTTCTTGGTTTTGTGTTTTATTTGGTTTGTTCATAGTCTAGAGTACCTAGGTTTCGAGTCTTATTTAGTTTATATTCGAGTCTAGTTGTTCGTTTAGTTGAGTTATACTTTAATTCATTGTTTGAGTCGTATTGTTCCCTTACGCATCCGACGTAGTTTCGTTCCTAGCTTCCGCATATTTAGTCGTTGTCATGTCCCATAGGTCCCGAGTCACATCATAAATTGCGAGAAAGTCGACGATTAAGGTTGAAATCTCTCTCTCGTCTCTCATCCAAACAATATCGTCTAACTACCATTTTTTAATTGTCAGAATCAGTTCGTCGGTGATGGAGGATGCACATAGGAATCCGTCTAGATCGGGAGAGGTCAGCCGTATGCTTTCGTTATGCTTAACGATAATATTTTGTGGGTTAATGTTAGATTACAACGTTAGGGATGCTTAAAATCATATTTTTTGTAAAATTTTCATGATTTATTTAAAAATTTGGGGTAACGATAGTTGATTAAATGCATAACGTTACTAACGTTATTGTTATGCTCAGAGATGACTATCGTTATGCCCTTGTTATGTAACATTATGCTAGTGTTTATGGTATCATTATGACTATCGCTATGCCCTTATTAAGTAAACGTTATGGTAGTGTTTATGGTATTTGAATGACTCTTGTTATGACTATTATTATGTGTTTTTTATGTTATTGTTATGCTATTTTTTAAATAATCATTATGCCCTTTTTTATGTTATTGTTATGCTATTTTTTAATAATCGTTATGTCCTTTTTTTATATATATCGTTATACCCTTTTTTATGTATATCGTTATGCCCTCTTTTATGTATAACGTTATGCATTGATTTGATTTGATAGTTGTATGTTATCATTTTGTTAATCGTTATACCTTATTTTAATATAGATTTTATTATCACAAGGTCATTAACATTATCGTTATGCCTTAATTATAACTTAATTTAATTATATGTAATCATTAACGATGACCTTAATCGTTATGCCTTATTTTAATATAGCATTATCGTTATACCTTAATTATAATTTAATTTAATTATATGTAATCATTAACGATAACCTTAATCGTTATGACTTATTTTATTATAGATATATAGTTATGCCTTAACTGTAATTTAATTTAATTATTTGTAATCATCAATGATAACCTTAATCATTATGGCGCATTTTATTATATATATCATTATCATAAGGTGATTAATATTATCATTATTTCCCAAAATAATTAAATATAAAGCTTAACGATTAGTTTAATGTAATGATAAATTATGCTATTTATTGTAAAAAAAATGTATTAATGAACCGAATTAAATTAAATTAGTTTATTTTAGTATAATTTATTCTACTTAAGTAAAAAAATTAATAATAATATTAGTATAAATAATAATATTAGTAAAATTTTAGAGCTTGGATGAAAAAAACAATTAATATAAATAATAATAATAATTTTGTGTTAATTAAACTATCTCTGAGCTCTGTTCATGGAGTAGGTCAAGCAAATCTGCATCATCTTTTACTGAAGTCTTGATCTGTTTGTCATTGTTGGTGCTTGACATATAAGATAACTGGTACTCAACAGATGTGGGATCAGTCTGCAAGAAATCATGAATCTCTCTGAGCAATGAGCTAAAATACAACTTCTCCAACAACAAGACGATAAGCTGCTCGTCACCATCTACGCATTCAGCTCTCTCCCATCGGCCACTATGTCGTACAATAATACGACATCTAACCATCTGCATAACAATATTATATCAAAATTTTAAATCAATTTACCTTTTAAAAATAAAACATAACGGTAAGCATAATGATATTAAATCAATTTTTTTTTTAAGCATAATGATATTAATTATGCATAACGATATTATAAACTATCATTAGGCTAACATTATGCTCATTTTTAATTATCGTTATGCCTTCTATTTAATCGTTAGAAACAATATACACTAATGTTATGCCTTCCATTTAATCATTATCAATATTATACACTGACGTTATGCCTTATCGTTTAAGCTATCATTATACAGATTTTAAGATATTGTTATGTCTTAACGTGTAAAACTCCATATTTTTGAATTATGATTAGAGGATTCTTAATAGTAATTAATTAGTTAAGGAAGAAATTTAAATAAGGTTTAAGCGAAGTCAGATGTCAGTCACGACTTTAGGAGTCAATTTTCGTGAAATCATCTTTTCAGAAATTTTGATCTTAACTCTCTGTTTTGATCAAACTTGGTCTTGTTAGAAAGGTCTTAGCTCAAGGAGCGTGCCGATGTTCCCGAAATTTTATTCTGAAGTCATTTGAGTTCCCGGTGATGAAAAACGTATTTAAAGGGTGAACGGATAATAACTTTTGCGTGCGTTTGTGTTTTGAGAAATTTACGAAATCCTCCTCGTTGATCCGAGTCTTGTTCTGTCAGGCCTCTCCTATGGAAAATGACTCAAGAAATCCGTTCGCGTTCACGGATTTCCATTCTAAGGTCAATCGAACGCTCGAGAGCAAAATCTGTCAGTCTGAGTGAATAGTAAAAAGTAATTCTAAAAAGGAATCTTAGCTCTTTTTCTTCAAACGACCTCATCTTCATCCCGAGTCAAGTTGATTCACTAGTATTCGAGCCAACGAGTCTCCTGGTATTTTTAGATTTCATGTCTGAGGTCATTTGGATATCGACATCAAATAAAGCAACTTTTAACCGAACCCGGGGTAACTTTTGCAGTGTTTCCGCACTGGAGTGGCTTCTCAAGGAAGCCAAGCTCCCCTCTATAAATAAAAGGCCCCCCTTTGCCTTTCATTTGCTCATTCACCATCCATTTCACTTCCAAGAGAGTGGGAAAGCTCTGAGAGAAAAGCCGAGAAAGTTCTGTCGAAGTAAAAAGCGTTCTTCGTGAATGTTCTGCAAGACGACGAGCGGAGTGGTCTGGAAGGAATGCGGTGAGAGAATGTGCTAGGGATACCATTGGGTCGTAGCAGGTAGCTCTACCGCCGTTGTGACTCGACGAGACACCGAGCTAGCCACCTTCCTTCGACGCACCTAACCCCGTCCATTCTTGTTCGTCGGTCTCGAATCCATTTCTTTTCCGTCTTTTAGATTCCGCATTTACTTTCCGTTCTTCATGTTCTTCGTGTTCTTCATTATTACTCATTTACTCTCCGCCTAAAGTTGTATTTCGATTGTTATTGAAGTTCTAATTTAATAACGTTTATGTTATATTACTCGTTTTATTCTTGTCATTACGATTCTCGTCATTATTTCTCGTAATTAGTCTCGTTTATTCCATTTAAGTTCCGTTCAAGTTATATTTAAGATTTCATCATTATTTTATGTATTCAAGGAGGATTGTCGTGCTTATTCCGTTATAAGGCCGTTTTCTTCTTAAATTCAAAGTATGTTCGTTTCTATGTTTTATTCAAAGTGTTAAGCCTTGTTTTTAAGTTTAAAATATCGAGGAAAGGGAGAGGTGACCAAGTAATGCCTCAACCAAAACATCGATAAAAAAATTTCAAAGTTCGTGGGAGTGCACAGACCGTACAGGAAGGGATCCCTTCTACACGGCCCGTGCAAAACTCGCTGGGGAGTTTTCTGAAGGAACCGCATGGACCGTGCAAGGCTTGCACGGCCCGTGTCGGAAATCTGGGCATTTTCAATTCTCACCCCTTTAAATAGCACGACCCGTGCTATGCTTACATGGCCCGTGTAGTGCCTCTGCCGCCTAGTTTTGTCTTCAATCGTGTTCTAAACTCGAGTCTTTCAAACCCTCGTGTTTTCTAAAGGTTCTAAAGTCGTGCAATCTATGTTTAAGTCCTAGTTAATGGTATATAAGTTGGATATTGTTTGTTTTCATGTTAGTAATTAGAAATCTTTATGGGAGGCCGCTAAGTCGATGATTCGACTTTTGTAGGAGGAAGTGAGCCTCGTGGGAATTCAGAGAAGGATCATCAGCTCGTTGCTTCATCTTCTGCTCCGTGATCGAGGCGGGTAAATCTATACTCATCTAAAAGTTTGAGCTAATAAGCTCTAGAAGCATGTTAGGGCAAATGAGATATCCAATAAAATATTTTGCTCTACCTGATTAATCTCTGTACAAGGAAGGAAGGAAAGGAAATGTTATGTGTTATTTGAGCTCTCGAGCATGTTTAGAAATGCTATAATTGTTAAGTATTGATTTTGCTTAGCATGAGATATTAGAATTGTCTTTAGTTGCAATTTGTGTTTATATACGTTCTTTTCATCGTATTTGAATGTTGTTATTTTGCTGAGCTTCGATTAGTTAAGGACTGCCTTCTAAGGTTAGGGACAAATTCCTCATAAGCCGAGATCATGCTAAAGTAAATGATTAGCCCCCTAGACGTTGCTCTAGGATTGGTTTTTCTAGCAAGGATTAAGGAAGGAAGGAACTTAGTATTTTGCTTAAGCTGGAATTTGAGCTCAGAGGACTTTGATCTTTGATCAGTTAGGTGAGTCATTGCTGGGTTTTTCCCTCACAAACTCGTAAGGATATTCAAGGTAATCCCTCTTGTGTCATAAGGCATGCCTAAGGGTGCAGTTGACATTAGGTTTGAGCCAGGATGGGCCCAAAAGAAAAGAAAAGGTTTTACGGATATGGAGAGGGCTTTTGCGTTTTGCTCTCCATATACCGTCAGTGGAATATTGGATATCTTGAGGTTTATTAAAGTGTTTTATTAAAACCCATTGAGTACATTAGTGCTCACGCCCCCTATTTTTCAAATGTTTTCAGGTTGAGATGCTGAGGATGTTGGTGGCGGTGGATGTGGGTTGGCTGCCAAGATTATTTTGCAATAGTAATAAGTTTATTTGAAATTCCATGATGTTTCTGCTACTCTGATACACTCGTATTTATTCCTAAGCTATGTTATGTTTATCAAGATTCTAAGAATATTCCCCAGACATGATTATCTATATATAAATGATGCATATTCAGTATTAATCCTACTTCTCAAGTATATTTCCTTTCGCCTATGAAGAGGCTTATTCGTGTGATATCTGTTTATTCGTTTTGACTTATGAATAAGGTCCATGCTTGTTGGTATCTGATTAAGTTACCATTTTATTCCGCTAAAGCATGTTTCCTTCTTAATCAAGTAAGCCCGATTATCATCGTCTATCTTCAAAAGTTTATCATTATTCTAAAACCATCTTTGTTAATCTTCCGTCTTTATTCATTGATCCCTTAATAACACCCCGTCCTCATTCGTTAATCCCGGCTCGGGACCGGACTGTTACATAACGTTATGTCTTATCGTTTAAGCTATCGTTATGCCTTATATGCAAAAAACTTATCATTATTCATTTATTTATGCTATCGTTATAAATTTCATTATCATTATGCCTCTTATCGTTATGTCTTTTATCGTTATGCTTTGTTTGTAAATATCGTTATGCCTTTTATCGGTATACCTTTTATACCATTATCATAATGCAATATAACTTAATCGTTATGCTTTCTATTTAATGTTATCATTATGTCTTCTGTTTAATATTATCGTTATGTCTTCTATTAATCATTATCGTTATGCGTAGAATTTTCGTTATAACCTAATGTTAGATAAATAAAATCTAGAAACCATAACACTAGTGCATATCTTCAGATAAATAAAACCTAGAATAATTTTCTAAGTTGACAACGCAATGATCATTTAATTTCGGCCAACTAATACCTACCTATCGAGATATATATTTATACATTTTACCTACCTAATTTTGACATAAAAGAAAGAAAGAAAAATGCATAAAATTTCATTTAATGTTGGCCAACTAATATCTATCTACATATTTAGGCAAAAAAAATAAGTAATCGTTAACTATAATATTAATCGTTGTGTTTAGATAAAAAAAATTATCGTTATGCATTAGATTCACATTTAGTGGAATCGTTATGCATTTATTATAATGTTAACAAATAATAATTGTTATGCATTTATTAAAAAAAAAAAAAGCATAATGATATATAGGGGTAAACATTACTCAAAGCATGCTATCGTTATGCTTATTTAATTTTCCGCTATCGTTATGCTTATTTTCTATATTATAATATTATTGTTATGATTATTTTTAATTTTTAAGTTATCGTTATGCATTAATAATGTTGTACATTTTCAAATTAACGTTAATTTCAAAATATTAAACGTTATACAATTTTTAAGTTCCGGCCCTTTTTAACTCTAAAATACATGAAATCTTGATTTTTATATATTAGGTGTGTATGCATTTATTGTGTAGTTATTAATAAATGTAAAGAGTACACTTACACAATGATTGGGGTGTGAGGACAAGTGTGTTATAAGGGTATTTGAGATATTTACACTCCAAAATGCCCAAATAACTCCTTATTCTTATATCTTTTTTTATTATCACTATTTACTTTTGTCTACATTTATACATTTATACTTATAATATTGTACTATTTCTTGACTAGTTTTTTTAAGTTATTCAAATTCGAGTTAAATTCATATTTCTTCCCTTTCATTTCAATTGATATTTTAGAATTTAACTTATGACAAAATATTTGATATTTACCATTTTTCACACACTCTTAATTTTACGCCTATCTAAATATGAAATTTGTATTTTTTTTTTTTATGAAAACTATCTTAATAGGATTAATATGAATAGTGAGAGGGTACATTTCTCACAATAATTTATATATTAATTTTGTGAAAAAATCTAAAATGTTAATTAAAATTAAACGGGGTGAGTATATGTGTGTATAATCATAAATCCAAATCCCAAATATTTCATTTAATATTATACCTTTTAAGTTTTATCGGATATATGTAATGACTTAGAGTAGAGGAGACAATTTGAGAAAAGAAATCCACAATATTTTATAATATTAGACATAGATTTCATGACATGCTCATAATACCGCTTAAATTTTAATTTGACCAAAAGCCAAAAGGAATGATGATTGAAAATCTGTAATAAACTATCCAAACAAATTTGAATTTAGAAAATACTATACATAATTTAAAATTAAAAAATTCAAAGTTAAATTCATTGAACGCTTCACTTTAACAATAAATGTGTAATATCTGGTGTCGGTCTCTAATCAGTGTAGCTATCAATTTTTGAATCTGAAATACTGCGATTCAATTGAAATGTGTTTTGATTCTTCTTCTTCTTCTTCTTGTTTTTTTTTATGGGAAATATGTTGAGATTTGACAAGTCGATCTATATATGTGGGGTGTCACTTAATTATAATTGCAGATATGTTTGTTAGAAAATTGCATTATGATATATGGGTTGGTATTGTGTGCATAACATGCAACTTCTCTTATGGTCAGACAGCAGGTGGTGCCCGCCCGCCGCCCCCCCGCCCCCCCCCCCCCCCTCCTCTCTCTCTCTCTCTCTCTCTCATTTTTCCTTTTTTTGATTTTTTTTAATTCCCCCACCCGAAAATATAAATTCATTAAACAAAAGTGAAACGATTTAATTTAATTTTTATCCCTTAATTTGCGCAGTGCACTCGTCCGACGTTGACGTGTGAGCTCGTGCATTTGACAATTAAGTTTTTTAAAAATATCTAAAAACCTTAAAAAATAAAATCTCTAAACTCTAAAAATTAATTGGGATGAAATAAATACTAATTAAGATTAAATAATATTATATAAGTCACAAGTTGCAGACTTGATACACTTAAGGCTACGGATGATACTTTTTAGTATTATGAGTAATTCCATTTAGTGTTATGGATGATATTTTTTCTGGTGATTTTATTTTTAGTGGATAGGGCCGTTTGGTGCCCCACCCACTTGACTGTGTGATTATGAAACAAAGTCTGCTAAGAGACTTTTTGATTATATACTGGTATGTCGATATACACTGAAAGTTCGGCATACCATCATATTGGTACTTCAGTATATACCAACATACTAGTATATATTGAATTTTAATATATTTTTTATTAATTTTTTTGCACATCAATAATATAATGGAATGATATAATATTTAGTAAGTTTATTATAAAAGTTTAACAAAATTTTAGTATTTAATCTAACTTAATACCTAAATTATAACTAAAATGAACTATTTTAAAATATCTAATAATATAATATAATATTTAGTAAGTTCAGCATAAAGTATTAAAAAATATATGATATTTAATTTAAGATGTTGGAATTAATTTTTTATAAGATGTTTCTAAATACACCACTAAATTTTTATAATACACCTCTATTAAATTTAATTTTAAAATAAATAATTACTAATTTACTTAAATATCATTTTTAATTTAAAAAAATATTTAAAAATAAATTAAAAAGGCTAAAAAGAAATAAAAAAAAAAACACAGAGAGAGAGAAATCTAACGTTGCCAATCCCATCTTCTTCCCCACCCCTACCTCCCTCTATTTCTTCTACAAATCCACAACCAATCCAGATGAACCATGAATCGAACATAATATTCAAAGCAATCGGATATCGAATCTCCCATGCACATCAGAAATACGAAAATGACCCAAACTCCATATAAATTACAGATCTGAATCGCGAAATCAATTAATAGAGACAAAGAAGGAAACTAGCTCAACATTTTCTACACTAAGTTTGGCAATTGGGAAAATAGGTTTTTGAAAACTGAGGATGGCTCGAAATAGATTTTGAAAAACAAACGCCTAGATTCGAAAATCAATTATAAAAAAATTCAGTTCGATTCATGGTCAGCATTGGGAAGGGGCTGAATTGGCGCCTGATGGAGGTTGAGACGAGCATGAGTAGTCGACGAATGACGTTGTGCCATCCACGAGAAAAAGGCACAATTTCTTCCTAAAGCTTCAATTGAATGCTAACCCGGCAAAAAACACTAATAACAATTACCGAAAGCTGAAAACTTAATAAGAGAGACAACATTTTATTGTTCACGATGCCCAGAAAACAAAAATAAAAAATTAAGACTTCGTTCCAAGAATTGACGGAGCAACCATTTAATATACACGATTCCCAGGAAATTACTTTTCTTTTCATTAGTCCTCTTTTCTCCCTTTTTTTAATTAGTTTTTTTTAAAAAAATTGAAGGATAAAAGTGGTATATTGGAGTTTGAATGTTTACTTGTTAAGACTAAATTTGTTGGGTGTTTCTAAATGCACCACTGAATTTTTTGTACACACCACCAATAAATTTAATTTAAAAAATAAATAATTATTAATTTACTTAAATATCATTTTTAATTAAAAAAACTTTATTTAAAAAAAAAGAAAAAAAACATGTATCTTCTTCTTCTTCTCAAGCTGCGCCGCCGGCTTCTCCACGCCATCCCCACGCCATTGCCTCCTCCTTGCGAAAATATGCAGATTCCGGCGACCACCATCGACGACCACCATTCATTTATTTCCGGCGACCACCATCGACGGACACCATCCATTTATTTCGCACCCTCAGTTTCTGGCGACCACCATCCATTTATGCAGATTCCGGTGACCACCCTTAGAAAATTTTATCGCCAAAAATTAATCCATTGAAAACCTATCGCTGGAAATGGATTCGAAAAATTCAGTTCGAATTCCTTCACATAGATCCGAAGATTATTTTTCGAATGGACAATGCATGATTCGAATATTTGTTTTCGAATAATGATTCGAAAATTTATTTCCAAACATCCATGAATAGATTCAAAAATTATTTATTGATTCGCCAATGTGTCATTCAAAAAATAGTTTTTGAACCTGTTCATGTAGGTTTGGAAATCTGTTTTTCAAATCCTTAAGTTGCAGAGGTAGAAGACGAAGAAGAAAGAAGGGGAAGGGGTGGCGACCTCAAGAATAGAATTGTTGCAGTTGTATTTGTATTTGTATTTGTGTGGGTGGAAGAAACAGCAACAAGAGGAGAGAAGGAGTTGATAACATCATCAAGCAAAGTTAAAAACTATTCGGAAGAAGGGGCGGTGGCGACGGCGATGGGAGGCTGCGCAGGTGGACGTGGCGAGCTGTGGGAGGAAGGAGAAGAACTATTCTAATTAATTTTGTTTGTTTGTTTTAAAAATTAAAGTAAAATTCTGATTTTTTATTTTTTTTAAGTTAAGGGATATAACAATCTTTTAGTTGTGGTGTGTAAAGAAAAAATGAAAAAAAAAATCAAGAATTTTTGTGGTGTGTAAAGTAATTGTGGTGTGAAAATAAAAATTGGTGGTGTAAATAGAATCACCCAAATTTATTTTGTTAAATTGGAGTTTGGTTGGTGAGACATAAATTATTGATTTGTTGGGTTGGTGTTTGATTGTTATTGAGAATGTTTAATGTCGTTACTATTATTATTTATGAACATATTTTATTAATAAATAATTTTTCAGTATAATGATAATTTCGGTCTATCGTAAAATATCGGTATGATATGATATATTGAAATATCAATAAGGTATAGTATACCGAATTATCGGTACAAAAATATACGGTAAGTAGGCACATAAATATAATAAGAGCATGCATTATGTGTTATACTAAAAATCGATAAAGTACGTAACGATATATTTTTTGATATATTATAAATTAAAGTAAGATATAAGGTATGATAAAAAAAAAAAAAATTATGTCTTACCTTCCCAACCTCACTCATGATCAAATAATTTAAGTTAATGACTAAATCATTTAATCCATAATAAAACTTGCAAGTTGATTGAAGCAATGTAGTAATGATAATATGAGCTCACGCGTCACGTCTCACTTTTTGACAAAATGAAGACAAATAAAAAAAAGGATCCATGCATGCTATGCTTTACTTTGAAATAAAGTTTTTTTTATATATATAATAATAAAAAAGAGAAAATGTTCAAATAAGCCGTTGTTGTTTGCTCTTGTGAGGCCTTCTTCAACAATCTATATATATATTATAACACACTTCTACCATTCTCACTTTCCCGCTCAATTGCAAGGGCAATTTGGTAAGTATATAATTATGATTATGCAACTAATTATTTAAGTGTCTTATTCACGCAAATTTTAATAATTAAGATTTTTATAATTAAATTTGCATATAATTAAGTTTCTATAATTGATCGTAGAAACTATTAATCATATTTAGCAAATTTGAAAATCTCGGATATTATATACTATATATATATATATAATAATTCATATTCATTATATATGGAAATTAATCCAGTTAAATATTGCCCTATTTTTGTTATACATGGATATCTTGATAAATATCATTAATCTACCCAATTAAGTAAATATATTTGTATTTACATATTAATACATTCATAATTTAAATTGTATATCATTTAATATATATTTTTACAATTTAAACTTTAATAAGTTTAACCGCGCGAATATTTACATATATAATATAGATTGTGTATATTATCATTAATTAAATATATACATATATACATAGTTTATTTCTATACTTTTTAATGTAACAATAGATACATATGTAATATGAAATTATCAGTCTATATATTTACCTTACTATTAATTCATTAATTAACCAATACAAATAAACACAATCAGTGTGTTTAATTTGGTACCTTTTACCGATTGCCGTTAATTACGTAGATTACATAAATTATAAATTGTGTTGATTTTGTATTAACTATGTTTTTACTCCACTAATCATATGTGTGTGTATAAAGCTTGGTAGAGTGTTCTATGCTTGCGGATTTGTGAATGTTAATGATTATTTTTCTCAGTGGTGCAGATTAGTGAAGCAATGGCTCTATATGCTGCTGAAGTTTGATTCAACTCAATAAACTCTGGATGGGTTGATAAGGTATCAAAATATTCATACAAAATTTGTTTATTTTTTTTGTAATTTTTTTTATATTTTTGTTTGACTAACTAATACTCCAGATACAAAATGAAAATCGAAATTCAAACAAGAAATATAAACTTCGAATACAAAACAAGAGATTTTGGTTGAGGCAGTTAATAAAAGGAAGGGCTGAGAGGGATTCATAAAACAATGAGGCTAAAAATGTTTGAGTGGTGGAAGAATCAGAGGAGAAAAAGATGAATTCTTATATTCATTGAGGATTACTCATATTGGACTTCTTATGAAATTGTTATGGAATTTTATATCCCATTGAAATTAATGTAATCGACCACTTTTTTTTTTCCGTAGCTAGACAGTTTTTAATGTACATTTTTGTGTGTGTGTGCAATGTCAATAAAAAAGAGAATTTTAGTTTTTTAATCAAATAATTTTTTTTTAATATTTAATATTTTTATTGGATGAGTGGTCTTTAATTCCATTGTAATTATGTTAAAAAATAAACTTGATTTGTTTCATATATATAATTAAACATTAACATATTTTATTTCTCATAATAATATGAACTAATAATTGGTTGTTTAATATTTAGCATATTGGATATTTTTCGTTATTTAGTAATACATATCCAATAACTAAATGATACACACACATCCTAATTATGTTGTATTAGTACTGATTTATGATTTTTACTATAAATAGTTCATGTACGTATAGTATATTACTCATTTTAGGACATTATTTTTGTGGTGAAAGAACAATTCTTTCAATGTTGATTATAATGATCACACCATTTCGTATTTTCCTTTTAAACATGACTTTTAATTAATAGCAAACTTTACATATTTGGGCAATTAAAACATCAGTGACTATTCTGATGAATTAAAACTAATGTAACATTAAACATTATATGACGTATATATTCCACATATGCCCATACCAAAAAACTCCATAATGTGTTATGATTGCAAAAATATGTATATTTTTTGTATTAGTTATAATATTTAAAATCCATGTATAAAAAATTGGTAGAAAGTTATGATTGAAGAGGTGAAATTAACCCAAAAATAATTATGTTCAATAAACTTGAATAAAATGATCTATCAATACACACATTAATTTAAAATATAATTTACGTGATAAAAAAATTCTATTTTTTGTATTGTACTATTTTTAAAAATACACACACATATAAGTCAAATATACATTTTTCAAACAGAGGATTTTCCTATTTAAAAGGAAAAGTTCTCAAGGTCGAGACCACCGTAATCTTCCTCTAACTATAAAAATCTTTATGAAAATCAAATGAGATATTACTACTAATAAACAATGAACTACACATTTAAAATGTAAACATAATCAAATGATAAATTAATGCTTAAAAAATGGACAATGAAGTTAATATTGATGGGTTGTTATGTTATTATTTGATAGTTTTCTTTGTGTTATTATTTAATCAAATTTATAAATTTTAAAATTATTAATATTATTTTATTTACATTCAAAATGGTTCCGTGCATCGCACGGGAGAAATGCTAGTTTACTTTATTTTACAGTAATTTTATTTCTACTATACAGTCAAATTTTCACTTCATCTCTAATAGTTTACTTCATCTTATATTTTTAATGCTTTATTTGTATTTTTAATGGTTTTTATGTTTATTTGTTTTATTATATAATTTTATTAAATGTCATTTTAATTTTAACATTAAAAAATATGATCCTTCTTATTTGACGTCATTTTAATTTGATATATAATTTTTATTTCAATATTCGTAATAAATAAATAAATTAAAGTAGAAGATAAAAAAATTGATGAACAGTAATAGAGCATTGCTATAGTGCCGCTGGATAAATAGAGAAACACTATTCATGCCTTAAAATAGAGCAAGATTTTGAATTTTTACAACTTTTTCTCTATTTTTAGAATTTAGAACTTTTCTTGGAGAAGCTCTTATCAATAAAGTCCAAGTAATTTAATAGTATATAAATAAATTCTTAATATGGCACAAACTTATTTTGAAGTTGAAAAAAAAAAAGAAAAGTAAGGAGTTAACATATAAGTCAACAATAGCCAATATTAGGAATTTATTTATGCCAAAAAACAGTAAAGAAAAAAATTACGGATGAGATCCTCTATTTCAAATTTGATGTTTCAATTCGTGTTTCACAATTAAATTGATAAAGTTTTCTTCCATTTTCTTCGTCAATTTTAATTTATTATATTTTAGTTTAATTTTATGATTTTTTTAGGGTTTACCCCACCCAATTATGGTTTATAATTATTTTTTAGTATTTAATATTTTAAAAATGATCATTATGATTGATTATTTTAAAAATATGATTTATAATTTTAAAAATTTCAATATTTTATTGATGGATGTGACTAGATGGATTAGTTATAATTAATTTTTATTTTTCTGATATTTATGATTAAACTTGTGAATTTGATCGTGAAATACGAGTAAAATCACTAAATATGAAAATAAAGGATCTCATTCCAAAAAAATGAGCATCTTAATTTGCCCCAAAATCAAAATATATTGTTAAATTTACAAAGTTAAAATATCGTATTAAATTTACAATTTGTGAAAATTTTATGATTTGTATGCAATTAACCATTTTTATAATTATTATTTAAATTTTATTTAAACTATAGAAAAGTATTCTGAGTGCTAAAGATTACGGAAGTGAACAATGGCATTGTTGGAGCAAATACACCGGGTGTTTACTTTGACTGATAAATTAGATAGTTTGGATTGATAAAAAATAATATAGCCTAATTCACCATAGATTTTGATGGATCGAACAATCAACAATTTAAGCTTGTTAGATCATATAATCATTAAAATACTCAATCTTAGTCATTGTCAATTTAATCTATCTAATTCATCACCCAATTAAAGTAAATGCCTCCCAAAAATAAATAAATTCGGTGCAAAAACATTTTTCACTAACGGACTTAATAATGCTTGAACGGGAAATTCCTTTTTCTTTTCTTTTTTCATCTATATTATTTCTAAAAGTAAAATAGTCACTACAAATAGAAATAATAAGTTTTCCCACCTAAATAAATTTTCTAATAATAGTGATATATTATACATATAATAAATGTAAATAATTATGCAATTAAGTAATACAAATTATGAAATTAAATATTTATAATACACTAAGGGAAGATATGTTCTCTTTCTATTCATATAGAAAGATTGCATATATCTATCTAAATTAATACATTAATCATTAATTAATAAATATTTTTCTATTAATTCATTAGTTGCATAAAAATCATCATGGACTAATTAATTCACAAATGTATATAGATGCAATCATGTATATCCGTGTGATTTGGTAATTGATCGGGTGATTTTTTTAAAAAAAAATCAATCAATATATGTTCTTATATATTATTAAGTTGGTAATATTTCATTTTATACAAATTAACCAATCCACACAGTACAATTACATTAAATATATGCTTTAGTTTATATGAATTAAGAGAAACGTATTTGGAAGATAATTTTGTGATTGTTTTAACATAATAAATTTAATTATCCAATTTTAATTTGAATATGAACTATTCGAGTATTTCCCCAGATCTATCTATATACATAGGTATATAATATATATAATAATAATACTAAATACGAAAATAATTTTGATACAACCAAATATATAGCTTAATATAAATATATAATTATCATATATATAAATGTGCGCGCGCGCTCGCGTCTTAACCTAATCACCTATTAAGTAATAACAATCAATTTAGAATAAATAAATTAATAACTACCAATTTACCATATATATCTTAATCTAATTATCTTATTAATATTCTATTTAGATAATTACATAATTTACCATTCCAACTTGGATCGGTATAAATAGATAGACCCAATTATCTTATGTTTCATTACAAGTTTATCTTCTCCACACAAAAAAATTATAATTTACATATTATTTCATATCATATGAACAGTGGGTGTGCAACTCTCTTTACCGCTCATTTTTGTGTGTGCGTGTTTGTGCATTATCTATTTGTATAAAGTATAAACTCATTTAAGTGCTTATGGACTTCGTTTGTATACTGATTTTCATCTTTTCAATCTTATTATAGATATTATATATTCAGAAAATGTTGACTCTATTATTTATCTTGGTCGGACAAAGCAATCTTCCTATCAAATGAATATGGATTATGAGTTTACATCATACCTTTACATGAAAGAAGCTTTAGAAGAGTTCAAGCTCACGACATATAAAACAAATTTATTCAATTTTATGTGAAGAATTGTTATTCTCAAATTTGTTATGTTATGCTTTTGAACTAATGAATATTTTTATATAATGACATTCGATGTAATGTTAAGTTATTTGATATATAGTTACATTTGATGTAATGTCCTAATTTTTCCATGCCAACATATTATTAACATTTGTCGTATTATTCATCTAAATATCGGATACTATGATGGAGTATGTTAGACGCAAAATTTAGAAATTAATGATATACAAAAAAAAAACATTGACCTATTAACATGTTTGTGCCTAATAATAAATGAATTATTTCTAGAAAAGTTTTATTTTCTAGTTATTCCGACAAAAAAAAAAACCACAATTCATTTAATAGGGACCATCGTAAAACAAAGAAATAAATAAAAAATGTCCTCAAATTTTGAAACATTGAAATTTATGGATATAATTTTTATGAGTACTTATGATAATAATTTAAAGAACTATGTATGAATATAACTACTGTTTATCTTTCATATATGCACAAAAAATGTTCATGAGTTGATTTAAACAATAAAGAGAATTTACATAATCTAATTTCACAATTTGTTCGTTTGTATTATTTGAGGAAAAATCAGTAGTCCTACAATTAAGTTTTATTTTTTAGGTGTTATAAAATATTTTGTGTTATAGTTAAGCATTAAAGTTCTTAAATATTTACAGTAGTAGATTTTCTAATGTTCTACGTAATTAATAGACTATTGTGCAATTATAATTATGATTATATTGTTTCTCATTGCTTTCTTTTTCTGAACATCACATCATGTCCCCTATGATTCCTACCTCTGATTTATTACATTTGTATGATGTGTCAAAATTATGTGTTTCTAGAAAATAGAATCTCATGTTGTCGCAAATTTGCTCACCAATACCCTAATGTATTGGTTTGGTGGAAATTAGATTTATAATGAATGAATTATATTTCTATTATACTGCCTACAGTGATTATATAGCTCAATTTGAAGATGTTATTTTTAATTTATTTTTGAGAGAATGTGTTGTTATTGCTATGATCCATTTGATAAAAAAATCAGGCAATGAAGGTCTGATTTGTGCTTTGCGAGAGGCATTCTAGTGACGTTACCTTCTTTGGCATCACAAACTTGCTTGCCACTTTCTGATATATATCTTTACACTAATCTTAATGTAATTGCAACACTTAAGTTGTGTATTTTGTTCAATTAATACATTGAGCTTTGAGTACTTTAAACATTAATAAAATATTATTACCAAATTAAAAAATGTGAAACCCCTGCATCGCACGACGGGTTATTCTAGTTTCATAAAAAATGAGTTTGTTCCCTTACAGGATTTTCCCAATTGTAATCCTAATAAATCATTTATATATACATATACACTTATTTACTAAGATTTTATAGCTTACTTTTATGGGTGAGCAAAAAGTACCGAAAATCGAGAACTGAACCGAATTAAATCGGTTCTTTTTTGGTTCGGTTCTTTTCAAAATCTTAGTAAATATTTCAGTCCAGTTCGGTTCGGTTTCGATCAGAAATTCGGTTCGGTTCGGTTCTATTTTTAAAAAATTCGATTTTCTTTAGTTTTAACATTTTCAGGACCGAACCGAACCGAAAAATTGAATGCTCACCCCTATTTATTTTATTATATTTTAGTGCTATTTTTTTAAAAAATTATACTTTATCTTGTTGTATTTTGGTAACAGTGCTAATAGCACTAAAATACAATAATGTAAAGTATAAAATCATAATAAATAAACACCGCTCCTAATTATCACATGAAAAACATTACTCATTTATCATCACTTAACACATTTTTATTTAAGTATTCAATTTTGATTCAAACTACCCTTTTCACCGATCATAAAATTACTAAAAATTATTCAGAGAACTTCCAAAAATTCAAGTGGCGAAAATGCGTTAAGAAAATTGAACTGAGTATCTCATCTCAAAATTTAAAATTTTCAATTATCTCCTCCATTCTCCATAAGACCATATCCGACTAAGTATTATATTCTTGATTGGTAAAACCCTGTTTTTGGTTCTGTATTTTTAAATTCTTTCGAATTGGGTCCCTCTATTTTATTTGGTTAAAATGAACTTCCTGTACTATTAATTTAGTTAAAATAAGGTCTCTCTACTATCAATTTAGATAAAATCAACTCCCCTAGGAACTTGATTTTATCTAAATTGATAGTACAGAGACTCGATTTTTACTACAATTGAAAGTATAGGGACACAATTTTAAAATAAAAATAAAAATTGAAAAAAAATAAATAAACAACAATAAAAAATAAATATATATTGAATTTTTTAAGATAAAATTTATTTAAAAATTAAAAAATAAATTTGATGATTTTTTATAACTACTATAATTTTATTTTTGATTTTGATTTATTATTTTTTGAAAAAAAAAATAAAACAAAAGTTTTAAAAATTTGATTTTTATTTAATTTATTTTTTATTTAACTGTTGTTTGATTTTTTTAATTTACTCTTTTGAAAATAAATTAAAATTGCATAATTTTATAAAAATTAAATTATTTAATTTTTTGCAATTTATTTTTAAAATTAAAAAAATGAATACAAAATTAAAACTATTTTTTTGATTTTTTTTAAAAATAATAAATAAAAATAAAATATAAAATTACATTGGTTTCAAAAAATTTAATTAAATTTATATTTTATTTTTATTTAATTTTTTACTTAAAAAATTAATTTGTATTTATTTTATTTTTATTTAATTATTTTTTCAATTTTTATTAGTTTATATTTAAGAAAAATGAATTTTTATTTTTATTTTAAAATTGGGTCCCTGTACTTTCAATTTCAGTTAAAATCGAGTCCCTATAGTATCAATTTAGATAAAATCAAGTCCCCCAGGGACTTGATTTTATCTAAATTGATAGTACAAAGATCTTATTTTAACTAAATTGATAGTACATGGACTTCATTTTAATCAAATAAAGTAGAGGGACCCAAATAAAAAAAATTTAAAAATAGAGAGACTAAAAATAGGGTTTTACCTTCTTGATTTCAGTAGTTCTCTTTCTCATATAATATAAAACTTATTAAATTCTCTTCATTATTTTCCCAACAATTTAAGATTATGTTTCAACAGGCACTCATCTTTGGGTCACGAATTACAATTTATTTCGCATCTTGTGTCCTGTTACATGGTCAAAAACTTTAAATCTTATATTATTATGAAAATATAAAATCATTATTTGAAATTTTTTCGATTAGATTATAAAACAGCAACATGATGACACGTGAATTAATTTAGATCACAGAATTTCATGCAGTTTGGACGACCACTATTAAGAGTATTAGATTATGTGTTAGGTTGAAGCTTCGAGTGTTTACAGTCTGTATTTTCAAATATGTAATTTTTGTATTGTTCAAAATTGTATTTAATTGTGTTTTAAGCGACTAGTTACTTAACCATTACTATTTGAACGAAATATTTAGACAAAAACCAAGAAAAGGCTTGAGGGGGTTGAGACACAATTGGATGCAAAGGTAAAAATCTTAATGTCTCAATCCCTTCAAGCCTTTTGTTGGTTTTTGCTCGAAAACTATCACTCATAGAAGGCTAGCAGCTTCTACATTTTAATCAAGGTCTCGTTCTAGTACTCGGGTAGTGCTAGAGTTGGATTGCTATCGAGGAGATTCCAAGTGAAGTACGTTTCACGGATCGTGTGTCCACGAGGTTTGCTTTCGCGTATCAACTCACATCGACAATATCATCATCGCCGTTCCATCTTCAACAACATCCATCAGCCACATCTCGTCTATATCACTATCATCTCTCAAGATCAGGCCAAGTTCTACAAGTATACAAGCTATTCCCATTGAGTTCATCTATACGTGCTCAATTCAGCGAGTTAAGCACATATATCGTAAGTTCCTTATTTCCTTAACATAACCTATCTACCCCAGCCATTCTTCACCCTTAAACACACTCCATATACCCTAAGCATCATCCATAAACCCATCATTTAATTCTAGCCCCATTGTGTTTTGATTGTGTCTTATTCGTGTGTCATAGTTTACATAGCTTAGTTAGGCCTAGATTAGCATCTATAGCCAAAAATTGAGTCTTTCTTTATTTTTATTCGTTTCTTTATTTATTTGAGTCATTTATATTGGATTGAATTCTTCTACTGTTGACGTGTTCGTTCCTAAGACTTCCGCGCATTTCTGTCCGGTGTTGATCTTCTGTTGAGATCACATCATAAATTTGGTATCAGAGCCTTCCTTCCTTGGTAATGGCTGATGGAACAAGATTGAAGGAGCTACATGATGGTCACAACAAGTTGAACCATTTATCTACCAAACAAGGGGCTATACAAGTGAAAGGATAATGAAGATGGATCTAAATGGACGAACACTTGATGAAAATGGCTAGATCTTGATGTTTGTTGTTGGTGGCAGATTGTGAAGCGGACAAAGATGACTTGGTGGATGAAGTTGGTGGTGATTGGTGATGATGAACGGTAGACTGTGAAGTTGCATAAACTGTGCGCTCATGTTCATTATCATGTACGTGTACATTATTGTGAACATGTAAGGTCAGAATATAAAAACTTAAAGCAAGTAAAGAACACGAGGTTGGTAACCCTATTCGATCAACTGATCTATGTCAGGGGGACTTCACAAGTCTGTGAGAAATAGTTTACTAATCCGTTGAATGGTTACAAAGGCTATTACACGAAGACTCTCGTCACTCGACTCCTTTCCTACCCAATTCAACCTCTTTCACTAAACTGAATTACGAGATCCCCTCACAATCTAGAATCCCTCTAGTTCCCACATGAAATATCTCCCAAGACTCCTCTAAGTGTGTATGAAAGTAAGTTTCAAACATAGACTAGAAACACAATGATCTCACCGATCAAACCTAGTCTACCCGAATACTAAATGCTCCAAAGATGAAGTCTTTTAACTCTCTGTGTATTCGTAAAACTCGTGTCACCTTAACTAGTATGAATCCCAAGCTATTTATAAACCTAAACAAGGTAATCATAAGTCCTATTTTGACTAGAATTCAACAAGGAAACTTTTCCTTAGTTAAATCGGACTTTCCTAGTTTAGATATCTTCCTTGAATAGAACTCCGCATTTCCTTCTTTGATCTTCATCATGAACAAGGCAGCTTCTATTCTGAAATGTCCATCTTGAATCTGCAACACCAACCTTTTGATTCCAGCATGATACGTCTCTTGAAAATTCTCTGGACAACCATGTACAAGATCATGTCCATGAACATGATGAAGTACATGTCTTGATCTTTAATTAGATTGGCAGCGGAATGTTCACAGTAATGTCCAGATCATGTTATTCAAACGTGAATAACCAAAATCTTTTGTGTTCTTTTGATATAGCCATATTTCCATACAGATTATGACAATCTCGAACACTTAAGTGCAGATGGCACTAACAATCTCCCCCTTTGTCTTTATCTGGTGGCAAATCAGCTCCTTATTTTAAAAGAACACAACCTTTGAAATGTAGGATTATGTACCTTAAAATGAACTTGAATGTTCCTATGAACATCATATGATTCAGCTATTTTTCACTTTTTTATCAGCTTGTATATGCTCTGCCATATTAAATTTTTAGTTATTCTTCTTTTATCTTTTGATAGAAATTTCAATTTTTTAGTAGATATGAATCATATAGGGAAGAAAGTTAATCTGTTCCATAAAAAAAAATAGCTATTACAAGCTATGCAGAGCAAAAACAAAAGATCTTACAAAACAAGATGCAAGATAAGTAGAACAGAGAAATTTTTTTTTTTAAAATAAAAACTTATATTGCATTACTCCCCCTATTTGCCACCGAGAAAGGCAAGTGAGTAATCTTCAAAAACTACTCGGATTTGTCAGGGTCTTGCTTATATTCTTCTTCTTCAGAACCTTCTTCAGCATCATCATATTCAGTCTCTTCTCCTTCATCAACCTCCTCTTCTGCCTCAGCTTTCTCTTCTTCATTCGCCTCCTGCTCGTCTTCATGAACCTCCTGATCCTCCTCTGCAGTCTCTTCTTGGACAGCTTCAGCTTTCTTTTCTCGTGCTGCAGTCTGTGCTTCATCTTGCTTTTGAACTGGAGAGAAATCCTTCTGAGTAGTAGCTTCGGCAGTACTTGGAAGCTTGTGCAAGTTGCGAACATGTTCAGAGACATTTGCTACTGGAGAGTCAAATCTTTCTCCTGATGAAAGATCAACAATCATTTCTTGAATCTTCATCTTCTCAAAAGTATGCTCAGAAATTAGTCCAGCATGAAACTCCAGGCTTCTCTCTAGAAACTTCAGCACAACAATTTTTGGGAAGGACTCTTCCACAGTAGCATCCACTCCCTTCTTGGATGACATGAACTGCTTGAACTGGAGGCGAAGATGAGGATCTCCTATCTCAGGAGCAACCTTGATCACCAGAGGCTTCTTTGGTGGAATGACCTTGTCATTTTTAGAAGAGACATTCTTCTTCTGTTGCTTAATGATGATATAGATCAATGAAGGATAACATAGTGGTCCCTTAACCACTGTAGATTCTGCACGGCTGATGATCTTGCCGAACACGAATTCAGCATAATTGAACTGTTTCCCAATTCCAATGTGATATAAGAACCTGCCCTGAGCTTGAGTCATTACAGCTCTGTGTTTAGTTGGTAGCCAATTGTGGATCAATATTCTGAACAGAGCTCCATATTTGTGAGTTAGCTTTGAGATATGGATAGTCTGCGGATGAGATGACCACTTATTGTAGATGCCTTGGGTTAGTTCCTCAGCAGCCATTCCCCAGTTATCCATTTTCTTGTACTCCCCCTCAGATGAACAACCTAGAAACGCATTAATGAGTTCAGGGGAAAACTTCAGCATCTCACCTCTAACAAAGACTTTCTGGAAGTCTTCAAACTTTGGATCATCAATTTCTTTAGTCAAGTTACAGTAGTACTCAGTAACAACCTTAGGAACAAACTCTTGCACCTTCTACACTGTTCCTAGTAGCCCAACTTCCTCCAAAAAAGTATGCACTCCAATTGCCAATAGTGTATCCTTATCTACCTTTTTCTCAGAGATCATAGACCTCTGCTTCACTTTTTTCCATAATTCAGCATGCTTGGAAGAAAGAAAGATTGCTTATTTAGAAGTACCTGACACATGAACTATCTGTTTGTGAATGCCAGACTCATCTTCACTTGATTGTGAGTGAACATCTTTAGGTACATCTGTAGACTTTACATCTTTCTTGGTCTTCTTGGAAGGACCAGTCGATTCAACAACTTTCCTCTTCTTCGTTGATGCAGCAGTGAATGATGGAGTGGTAGATGCTCGACTTCGGGTTATAGGAGTTCTTGAAACCAACTACACCACAATAGTATATGCATTCTTCCTGAGTGTTTTCTTCTTGATCGGTGATCTGGCAAACAGATTTGTTTGAATTTGTTGCCCAAATTACTGAAAATAGAAAATAGTTTGTAATGTTAAACGTAATGTTAAAGATAGTAATTTCACTATCTTAACCAAAATGCAATAAACAAAAACAAGAATGCACGAAGTTAAATTTTAAATCACAGATAACATGTATGTGATTGCCATATAGCGAAATTAGGCTTACACAAGCGTAAACAAAATAGTTGAGTATGTTTGAACAAATGTTCCCAACACATCAATAAAAGTACATGAACCTTAATCTAGTTTTCCAATAAATTAAATTCAAAGCAACAAATTAACCTACCAGTTAATTTTATTACAATGCACCAACGATTCCCAAGTTTTGATATCTTCTACGTAAACTAACTCGAACAATCTTATCATAAGAATTGATTGAACAAAGAAAACACATAAAGAAGAAGATAGAACCCTATAAATCTAGTTGCATAAAAGGTGACTCGAGCTCTTGATCTTCTCACTCTCAAGGTGATATCTTCTCTGCTCAAATAAAATCTTCAAGTGTGAATCATGCACCTTAAATGCATTCTTCACACGAATCGGCTTGAAGTCCAAGTCATCTTCATGAACGTGTGTTGTAGATAACCACCACCACTACATCGTGTTGAGAAAAACCTTCTCTTTGATGTGGCTGAAAACATAACCCACGTTCTTCACCATTTTCCTGATGTGACCCGGGACCTATGGGGACATGATCAAGATAATTGAAACGACATCGGATAAGTAAGGGTTAACAAAACTCAAAGGACTCGATTAAAGTACCTAGACTATGATACGACGCCAAATAAAACACAACTAAATAGGACGAAAGGGGCTATTTTGGTTCAAATCGAAAGGGTATGGCTATGGACGAGTAGTATGATGTTATGCAGTGAAGAAGGACTGGTGTAGATAGGTTATGACAAGGAAATAAAGAACTTACAGGATAGGTGCTTATCTTGGCGCGAATAGCACGTATGGACGAACTGTACTCGAATAGCTTGTAAACTCGTACGACTTGACTCGAACTTGATGTATGATGGTGTAATGGACGAAATATGATAGATGGGTGATGTTGATGATGATCGACGTTGATGTGTTGAGTAGAATGAGTCGATAACACAGCTGCAAACCCCGTGAAGATCACCTCACGAAACGTACAACAATTGGTCGTCTCCTCGATAGCAATCTAACCCTATTCCCACAAGTGAAATAGAATGAGATTTAAGAATAAAACTTGGAAGTTGCTAGGCTTTGAAGAGTGTATATTTTCGGCTGAAAATAAACAAAAAGAGGATCTTGGGTGAGACAATATTGAAAGGTAAATTCTTCTTAATCAAATAAGGTCTAAATATCAATGTAACAATGATCCCCTATTTATAATAGAGGGATGGACGAAAATTCCAATATAAATCCTAAAAGAAATCAAAAATAAAAAGATATCCTAATCTAACTAGGATTCCTACCTTAATTAGAACTCTATTTAGGCAAATCCAAAAAGACCAAAAATAAAATAATAAAAATCTATCTAATGGATAAATAAAACCCAACACTTTTGGGCCTTCATAATTGGACTCTAATATTTCGAATTGGGCTGAATTAATTTGAACTCCATGGCTGCCCAAATATCCGAAATAATTCATGCATGAGTTCGATGTGCACGAGCCATGCAACACGTCAAAATCCTTCTTCCCTCTTTAAGTACTCGTCTCCAACTTCATGCCTTCATCTTCATCTTGAATAGACAACATGGTAATCCATTTAGGGCTACAATGCATGATCTCTTGTTCGTCTAACTTGCGTCGCACATAGGCTTGGAAATAGCCTTGCAATTTCTTTGCTCTTAGTCTTGTGATCGGTCCAATCATTTGCAGCTCTGGATTATCTTCTTCAATCCTAGGCATGGCTTCATCATTTCCTATAATTGCAGTTCTTGAAACCAACTGCACCACAGCAGTATATGCATTCTTCTAAGTGTTTTCTTCTTGATCGGTGATCTGGCAAACAAATTTGTTTGAATTTGTTGCCCAAATTACTGAAAATAGAAAACAGTTTGTAATGTTAAACGTAATGTTAAAGATAGTAATTTCACTATCTTAACCAAAATGCAATAAACAAAAACAAGAAAGCACGAAGTTAAATTTTAAATCACAGATAACATGTATGTGATTGCCATATAGCGAAATTAGGCTTACACAAGCGTAAACAAAATAGTTGAGTATGTTTGAACAAATGTTCCCAACACATCAACAAAAGTACATGAACCTTAATCTAGTTTTCCAATAAATTAAATTCAAAACAACAAATTAACCTACCAGTTAATTTTATTACAATGCACCAACGATTCCCAAGTTTTGATATCTTCTACCTAAACTAACTCGAACAATCTTATCATAAGAATTGATTGAACAAAGAAAACACATAAAGAAGAAGATAGAACCTTAGAAATCTAGTTGCATAAAAGGTGACTCGAGCTCTTGATCTTCTCACTCTGAAGGTGATATCTTCTCTGCTCGAATAAAATCTTCAAGTGTGAATCATGTACCTTAAATGCATTCTTCACACAAATCGGCTTGAAGTCCAAGTCATCTTCATGAACGTGTGTTGTAGAGAACCACCACCACTATATCGTGTTGAGAAAAACCTTCTCTTTAGTGTGGCTGAAAACATAACTTATGTTTTTCACCATTTTCCTATAATTGCAGTAATTCATTTTCTGAAAGAGAAAAACGGTTAAATACAAGATAACTAAAGACCTAAAAAATAGGAGATAAAGTTTGACTTAATCAAACTCTATTTAACTATTAATATATCAATCATATATATCCGTTTATTTGAGATATAAATTTCGTGGATATATATGATTTAAGATATACAGAATTATTAAAAATAATAAATCCTAAAATCTACGAAATGATAAGATTACGAACATCGAATGTTATAGACAATGTTGTAGGGATTTAGTATGATATCATATTCAACATTAAACTCAATGTCATACACCACATTACAATCTCCCCCTTAATCTTAGCCTTTCTGCACAAAACACACAACTCGATGTATTATGTACACTTAGAGTCGCAGCAGAAAATGGAGACTTAAATCTCTCTCTTAAGGGTTACCCCTCCTTAATCATCAACAGGTATTTTACCCATATATAATATAGTGTTGAATTCACATTCAACATCAAACAAGGACAAGTCGAGTAACTAGTTCAAACTAATTATTCAACAAAATAAATATTACGATGCTCCTCAACATATATCAATTAAGATATCATCAATCAAATACCAAAAGAGATGAACATCTAAAGTTAACCATTCAACAAAAGATGCACTGAGCATCTAAAAAAAAAACTTGTTTGCAACATACCCATAAAAAAAACAAAGATGCACTAAGAATCTTAATGTGTCCAGCACATATAATTCAAAAAATAAAAACATTGTTTGAACAGATATGCAACATTGTTTATAAAAACAGAAGCTTCAAATGGGCTTCCTCTTCCCCTTGGCAGCACTCTTACACCCCCCTTCACCGTCTTCATCATCTCTACCCTCTTCATCTTCATGTACTCCTCCTTTTTGTGTAGAAAAGAGAGTAAGAAAGTCATCACGCACTGAAGTGAGGTGAGTGATTGCTTGATCCAACATGCCAATATGATGTTGAAGAACATCCAACGGGAACATTATAATAGGAATGTTGAGAGTGGAAGTAGAGACAAGGACAACATCAGAGTGCGAGTGTGCATGAGTAGCCTCAGTAGGAGCTTTCTCTGCAGGAGTAGTAGAGGAGTGGTAAGGCAGATCAATGATCCTGTCATCATTAGACTTGGGCTTCATAATGGAAAGAGTAAGCGGCTCTACTATGAGTTTCTTCTTGCTCTTCTTTAGACCTTGACTCTTAAGAAGAGCAAAGATCAAACAAGGGAAGGGGAGCATGTTGGAAGAACTGGATTTGGACGTAGCCTTCATAGTAGCATAAAAAATGTAAGCACCAAGATTGAATGGAAGCTGAGTTCCTAGCTTATATAGGAGAATGGCCTGATCAATTGTGAGGACAGACGCATCGGATGTGGGAAGCCAGTTACACACTATTAACTTGTGTAGTACTAAATAGAAAAATGTTAACTTAGAGGCTGGGACTTTGTTCATCCATTTTGACACCAGGCCTCCAATAACAACTTTCACCACATCATCAATCAGATCCAAAGAAATGATTGTGTCCTCATTACCAACACCAAGGAATGTGTTCATCAAATTAGGGGAAAACTTATAGACTTTATCCCTAACATACACAGTTCCAAAAGAGCGTTTTGCAGGATCTCCCATATCAGGCATAATATTAGCATAGAACTCAAAAATCACATCAGGATCATATGCCATAAATGAAGTCACAGATTTCCACAAACCACTCTCCTTCAGAAATAAATCAATCCCATACTTTTTAAAACTAAGGACATCTATCATTTTCTCAACTCTAAAAGATCTCTTAACAATTAGTTGATGAGATTTTTTAGCTTATTCAGAATAGAAAACCTTACTATATGCTGAAGAAACATCTAGAGAAGAGTCTGAGTCAATGTTCGTACCTTGGTTCAAATCAATATGATCAGTGGAGTGAGCAACTTCCTGATCAACATCAGCAGAGCTGGGATTTTGACCTTTGGGAAAAGAGAGATGCTTGGCAGAGGAGTCGGACTCATCTTGAAGAGTGCGAGTGACACTCTTGGACCTTTGAGGAAGCCCCTTCTGATTTCACAGAAGATTCACTGTGAAGACGTTTGGACTTCCAAGTCGGAGTAATAGGGTTTAAGGAACGGGCCAGTGCTTCATTATAAGATTTGAGGTATGGATCAATGGGATATACAGAATCTCCAAGAACAAGAAAGTGGAGAGGTTGGGGGTTTAGGATCTCAGTTCTCAGAGGAATAATAAGATCAGGGTGAATATCCTCGGCCGTGGGGATCGCAGTTGGAGATGGGGATTTAGTTGATGAGTGTGGAGGAACAGAATTTCAGTATGAGAGGGAACAGTCAGAGTGGCAGAATGGGTAGGGAAGGGAATGGGAGAATGTGTCCTCGATGGAGTAGGGTTTGAAGTTAGGACAGGAACGGAGGAAGATGATGGAATGCATTGGGACATCTTCATCATCTTTTGTAGTACCATCATCATAGCCTGATAAGGGTTTGGGTTGGCCATGGATGCAAAGCTTCAAAGAAAAATTTTGCAGAAAAGAGAGAGGAGGAAGATGAATGGTTTAGAGAGAGAGAGAGAGAGAGCGGGGGGGGGGGGAGGAGAATAGTGAATGAAGCAAAAAAGGAAGTATGAAAAGGGAGTGATTGAGCGGACCCACTTATCAACTCTCAAATCTTGTGATACGGAGAATCCCTTATAACATCAAACCCAAAAGTGATTATTTTATTATAAAATATATATTATATTGTTTTTTTAAATTAAATAAACAAGTTCGGTCAAATAAATAATGTTGACTAGTTATAAATGAATAAATTGTCATGAATTAATTCACAATACAAAATCATAACAGTCAATCATAACTTTAATTGTTCCGAATCAAAACAAAATTTCCCGATACCAAGACACACAACATATGACTTAACATCAGGATTCCAAAGAAACAACACACATTCCAAGTGATTTTCTTAACAAATAAAATCTCTCGAAATCCAAGGATTTAGTAAAAATATCAGCTATTTGGTTATCTGTGGAGATGTAATCCAACTTGATGATTTCTCGTTCCACAAGATCTTGTATGAAATGATGTCGAATGTCAATATGTTTGGTAAGAGAGTGTTGGACTGGATTTTTAGAAATCTCTATAGCACTAAAATCATCACAAAGCAATGTCAGTGATGGACTTGCCATACCATAATCAAGCACCATTTGATTCAACCATGATAATTGAGCACAACAACTAGCGGCAACAACATATTCTGATTCGGCCATGGAGAGTGAGATACAATTTTGTTTCTTACTTGACCATGAAATCAGATTGTTGCTAAAATAAAAACATCCATCATTAGTGCTTTTTCTATTATCGACATCACCTGCCCAATCAGAGTCACTAAAACCTACAAGTTGAATGTTAGTATCTTTGCAATATCGTATTCCAAAACCAATAGTGCCTGAAATATAATGAATAATTCTTTTAACAACTTTGAGATGTGTTTCTTTAGGCTTAGATTGATATCTAGCACATACACCAACACTGAACATAATGTCAGGTCTACTAGCTATTAAATACAATAAACTTCTAATCATTCCTCGATACATGGTGGAATCAACATCAACACCAACATCATCTCTGCTTAACTTTTCTGAGGATCCCATAGGAGTCTTCATTGGTTTAGCATCTTCTAGACTGAAGTGTTTAACCAACCCCTTGGCATACTTACTTTGAGAAATGAAGATCCCATTCTTTTCTTGTTTAATTTGTAGACCAAGAAAGTAGTTGAGCTCTCCAACCATGCTCATTTCGAATGTGCCACACATTGAGTCTACAAATTCCTTAAGCAAATTAGTACAAGTGGAACCAAAAATAATATCATCAACATAGACTTGAGCAACAGTTATATGTTTTTTATTTTCTTTATGAAAAGGGTTTATCCACTTGACCTCTTGAAAATCCAATTTCAAGTAAAAATTCAGTTAGTCTAGCATACCAAGCTCTTGGAGCTTGTTTAAGACCATACAAAGTTTTCCTAGGCTTAAACACATGCAATGGTTTGTCATGACATTCGAATCCTTTAGGTTGTTCAACATAGGCTTCTTCGTTAAGATAACCATTCAAAAAAGCACTTTTAACATCTATTTGATGTAATGTGAAACCAACCTAGCATGTAATAACACACAAAAGACGAATAGATTCAATCCTTATAACAGGAGCAAAGGTTTCGTCAAAGTCTACTCCTTCAACTTGAGTATAGCCTTGAGAAACTAGACGAGCTTTGTCTCTGACAACATTACCAGATTCATCTGTTTTATTTTTGAAAATCCATTTGGTTCCAATAACATTTTTATCTTTTGGTCGTGGAACCAATTCCCACATTATTTCTAACAAACTGATTTAATTCTTCATGCATAGAATTAACCCATAAATCATCTTTAAGAGCATCCTTGATGTTATTAGGTTCAATGTTAGACAGAAAACATGTGTTAGACAATGCATTAGTTAGGGAGGACATACATACCAGTTTTACCATTTCTTTGTAATCAGCCGAATTCTTCTTTCGGGTTTGAACTCCTTCAGATTCTTCACCAATGATTTGAGAATTTGGATGATTTTTCCTTATTCTGCTTGGTGGATCTCTCTTTGGTTCACTTTCAGTAGTGACAAGTTGTTCATCTTCATTGTCTGATGTGCAAGTTAATGTTGGTGACTTGATGGGAACTTTGTCACTTAAAGGAATATTACCTTCAACAATGTCCGAAGACTTATTTTTGACATCATGTTCAGACTTCTCAGTTGACATTACCTCGGTTTCAAGAAGATACTCCACTTCATCCTCTTCAGATTTCTAAACAATTCCTATGTGATCATTAATCGATTCTTAGACAGTTTTAGTCCTCAGATTCAACACACGAAATCCTCGACTATTTGAGGCATATCCCAGAAAAACTCCTTTATCACTCTTTGTATCAAACTTTCCTAAGTGATCCCTGTCATTAAGGATATAACAAATATAACAAAAAATATGAAAATATTTCAGATTCGGCTTTTTATTTTTCAGGAGTTCATAGGGAGTTTCTTTTCTACCAGGATGAAGAATCACCCTATTTCTAATGTGACAGCCTAGCTTCAACCCAAAGTTTTTTTGGACAAACGTTGAGCCTATAACATTGCTCTTGACATATCCTGAAGAGTACGATTCTTTCTTTCAACCACACCATTTTGCTGAGGAGTTTTCAGTGCGGAGTACTCATGGATAATGCCTTTCTTGTCACATAAATCATCGAACGTTGAGTTCTCAAATTTGAGACCATGGTCGGTTCTTACACATTTGATGTTAGCCTCGTACTGATGAGATACTGATCTGCAGAACTTTTTGAACATCCTGAAAGCTTCAGATTTTTTTTGGAGAAAGTTAACATTGACAAAAACATTACATTTCACATTCTTGTCTGCATGATAACAGTTATCCACTGCACGACTGCCGAACATGATGCATTTATCATCACTGTTAAACACTTCACATGTGTCTTTGTTAAACCTGACATGCATTCCGTCATCACATAATTAACTAATTCTTATCAAATTTGCTATCAGACCTTCAACATAAAGCACATTACGTAATTTAGGAAAATTTTTGACATTCAAGGTCCCCTTACCAATAATTTTACCTTGTGCTCCTCCTCCATAGCTTACTTTTCCTTCACTCGAGGAGGAATATTCATCAAGAAACTTGGGATTACCTATCATGTGGCGTCAGCAACCACTATCAAAATACCATGTACCTGCAATGTTAGCTTTCAAAGAGGTGTAAACCACATTGCTAGAGACTTTGGCCTTTTTGGATCTCTTCTTCTTCTTACTGAGATTGGATGGTGTTTCTATAGTGATCTTCCCTTCTGTTACATCATCATGATACTTGAAGCAATAAGGTTTGATGTGTCCAGGTTCTTCACAGTAATGACAAATGTATTTTTTTGTTTTTGTTTTGTCATCAACATCCGGTTTAATATCCGTATTCACATTGTCTGGAGAATTTCTCTTGACTTCATTGTTAACATTATCCGGAGCACTCCTTTTGACATCATTTTTTGCACTTTCTAGAACACTCTTCGAGCTTTCACCTTTCAAAAATTTCACAAAGTTGTTGTTAGAAACATACATAGATGAACTAGAGGCATAGCCCAAACCTGCTCGGGTGGTTTGTCCCAATGTCAGAACTTCATTTAGAGTTGATGTTCCCTGATTAAGTTGTTGAAAGATTTTCGATGCGTCATCAACTTCTTTCTTCAACTTGTTCATCTCAACATCACTTCTAGTGAGATGAATCTCCAGATCCATCACTCTACGTCTTAGAATTTGGTTTTTTTCCATGAGAATTCCAAATTCTTTTGACTGTTTAGTCCACTGGACACAAACTTCATCCACAACATTGTGTAAGTATCGAAGAGCTTCCTTGTGATTGATGTCGAACTAATCTTCTTCAACCTGAGATACTTCAGTAGTGTCATCTCATACCAATTTGTGGTGTTTGAAGGGATGTTAGTAATTTTTTGTGTAACATTGGCTGAGACATTACTCAGTACATCTGGTGTCTCACTGTCAAGATTAAGATTGTAGTCGAAATCGACTTCATCAATGTTAGTCAATGCGTCTATCATCTCATCAATATCTTCATTGACTTTGATAAACAAAACCGTTTACTTTTCTACTTCCTCATCATCGGATTCATCACTTAACACAGCTGCATTATAGTTTCTACCTTGCTTCCTGTGTACAGTAGGATACTCATTCACATAGTGTCCAAAACCCAAACATCCCCTGTGCTGGACTGAGTCAATGTCCCTTCTAGTGTCATCAGAGGATTTAGATGACTTTGATGATCCAGATGATGCAAAAGACAGAGAATCAAACAACCTTCTTGGTTTGATGTTCGGTGATCCCTTCTTCATGGAGCGAACAAGAGAGTTAAACGTCTTAGTAAGAAGTGCAACACTCATGTTTTCATCTTTTTTTATTTCCAGGATGTTTTCAACATCATCTTGAACATTAGGAACCATCATAGTAGATTGAAGTGCAATTCGTTTAGAAGAATTGTTAGACTTCTGGTTCTCAAGATTCATTTCAAAAGTGAGCAAAATACTCACAGCTTCACTCAGGCTCATGTTTGACACATTATGAGCCTCTTCAATAGCGGAAATCTTCATATTGAACCTTCCAGGAAGGGTACGAAGAAGTTTGCTCACCATATTTTCATTCGAGATAGGACATCCAAGTGCCATCGACTCGTTTGAAATTTCACACAACCTTTTAGTGTACAAAGTTATGGTCTCATCTTCCATCATTCGTAACATTTTGAACTTAGAAGTAAGCATCCTTAGCTTTGTTTGGCGAACACTTGTTGATCCTTCACAATGTTCCTGCAAAATATTCCATGCTTGATAAGCCGATGTGCAGTTGCATACCATTTTAAAACATGGAACATCCAATGAAACAAAAATGGTGTTCAATGCCCTAGAATGGAAGTTAGAAATTATTCTATCATCAATAGTCCACTGGGTTTCTGGAGTACGGATGAAATTTCCATTTGGTCCCTCCATCATTGGAGGAGTTCAAGCTTCAATTACAGCCAACCAAACCCTTTCATCAATAGACTTGATATACACCTTCATGCGTTATTTCCACATCGCATAATTTTTGCCATTACTATCCAATGCCGGAGGACGACACTGATTTATCTGAATATCCATTTCAGTAAATTAGCAACTAAGGATCGAATACTTAGTATATCAAGTACCGACTCTTAATGCCACTTGTTGAAATTTGTTGCCCAAATTACTGAAAATAGAAAATAGTTTGTATTGTCAAACGTAATGTTAAAGATAGTAATTTCACTATCTTAACCAAAATGCAATGAGCAAAAACAAGAATGCACGAAGTTAAATTTTAAATTACAGATAACATGTATATGATTGCCGTATGATGAAGTTAGGCTTACACAAGCGTAAACAAAATAGTTGAGTATGTTTGAACAATTGTTCCCAACACATCAACAAAAGTAAATGAATTTAAATCTAGTTTTTCACTAAATTAAATTCAAAGCAACAAATTAACCTACCAGTTAATTTGATTACAATGCACCAACGATTGCTAAGTTTTGATATCTTCTACCTAAACTAACTCGAACAATTTTATCATAAGAATTGATTGAACGAAGAAAACACATAAAGAAGAAGATGGAACCCTAGAAGTCTAGTTGCATAAAAGGTGACTCGAGCTCCTGATCTTCTCATTCTCAAGGTGATATCTTCTCTGCTTGAATAAAATCTTCAAGTGTGAATCATACACCTTAAATGCATCATTCACATGAATCGGCTTGAAGTTCAAGTCATCTTCATGAACATGTGTTGTAGATAACCGTCACCACTACATCATGTTGAGGAAAACCGTCTCCTTGGTGTGGCTGAAAACATAACCCACGTTTTTCACCATTTTCCTATAATTCTCACGTTTTTCACCATTTTCCTATAATTCTAGTAATTCATTTTCTGAAAGAGAAAAACAGTTAAATACAAGATAACTAAAGACCTAAAAAATAGAAGATAAAGTTTGACTTAATCAAACTCTATTTAAATATTATCATTCATATATATCCATTTATTTGAAATATAAATTTCGTGGATATATATGATTTAAGATATATAAAATTATTAAAAATAATAAATCCTAAAATCTAGGAAATGATAAGATTACGAACATCGAATGTTATAGACAATGTTGTAGGGATTTAGTATGACATCATATTCAACATTGAACTCAATGTCATACACCACATTACATGATCACATTGAACAGATAAAAATAACTTCTCCTATTGTGGAACAAGTGTCTTCTCAGCAGATTCAGAGGATGAACTCTGAACGTCTTCTTGCTCAGTTGGTTCTGCAACTAAAGGTCTTTTAATGACCTTCTTCTTTCTTTTTGCTATAGCAGCAGCAACGGCTTTAATCTTCAGACTTAAGAAAATATCATCTTCTCTATCTTCAGCATTACCTTTAGTAGTAGAAGGTTGAGTAGGCGACTTCTGCACAACACTGGATGGTATGGAGGTCTCAGCAGTGCTCTTCTCTGCAACATGTTCCTTGGCATGCTCGGAAACATCCTTAGGCATAACTGGATCATCAACAATAGATCTCTTCACTTTCTGAAGGGCTTGGGTAGCAGATGTTGTGATGATTTTCTTCGATGAAGTGGCTGTAGTCTTCTTCGATTTCTTAACTATATTTTCTTTTGTTCTTACCTTTCTTTTATTGATGTCGTATGATCATGGAGCTTCTTTCGACAAATCTTGGATAGAAAGACTTTGGGTCTTTGTTTTCTTTGCAGAAGAATTAATTTCTTGTTCTTCTGTCTCCAAGTCCTCTTCCTCTTCATGTCCGTGAAACGTTTCAATCAACTCGTCTATATCTTTGCTCAAAGATTCATCACAGAGCGTCCTCTGTACATGATTCTTGTAGGATGATTCACCCAGAACCTGCATGTCGAACTTATCCTCCTCATAAAATTAATCTTGAGGTTTAGAATATATAACCTTCCCATACCTCATTCTGGGTTTCACAACTTTCTTGGGACAGACAAGTTTGCATTTTGGAGCCATTGATAATATATGGGTGATTGACAGGGATGATCAACAAAAAAAAATGGCAAACAAAGGTATTATCTCAGAGAACTTAAAAGATTTAGAGAAGAGAGAAATGTTTGGAATTTCAGAATTTTGAATCTTAAGAATGATCTCTCTTAACAGCTAAACACACACACACACACACACACACACACACATATATATATATAAGAGGGTACTCCGTTCAAAGCATAGGCTCAGGTTTCTATTAGACTAAGAAACCGGAGAGAAATCTCGGAAAATCAGAGATGACGATTGCACGTCAGAACTAGTCATTGACAAAGATGTACTCAGGGTTTGAAACATGTTCATGTACATCTATAGGAACATTTATAGGAATGTTCAGTCCCTTTGTGCAGAAATGGTTCTTTCTTGCTGAGTGTGAAATAGACACACTCATATACCTTTCCTTAGTTTTACTAAACCAAGCACACCCCAAGGGATGCTCTGAGTTTTTCAAATCGAGCAATATCCAGACCCTTGGTGAATAAATCAGCTAGTTGATCTTCTGTCTTCATGTGTTCAATTCTCAGCACTTCTTCTTCAACTAGCTCTCTGATGAAGTGATGTCTGATATCTATGTGCTTTGTCCTTAAATGCTGGACTGGATTCTTGGAGACAATGATAGCACTTATATTGTCACAGTACATAATATGTGTATCATGACTGACTTCATAGTCCTTCATCATCTGCATCATCCAGATGATCTGAGTAGAGCTGTTCCCTGCTACAATGTATTCATCTTCTATTGTGGATAAAGATATGCAGTCCTGCTTCTTACTGAACCAGGAAACAACATTGTTTCCTAAAAAGAAACAAGCACCTAAAGTGCTTTTTCTGTTATATGGAGATCCAGCCCAATCAGCATCACTGTAGGTAGTAATGCTTGTATTTGTATCAGAAGTATACCACAAACCGTATTCAGCAGTTCCATTGATGTACTTGATGATGTTCTTAACAGCCTTCATGTGACTCTCCTTAGGACAAGACTGATATCTGGCACATACTCCCACACTGTATGCTATGTCTGGCCTGCTTGCAGTAAGATAAATGAGACTTCCAATCATGCTTTTGTATAGAGTTTGATCAACTTCAGCTCCTGCACCGTCTTTTTCAATCTTGACTGTAGTACTGATAGGAGTTCTTTTGTGCTTAGAATCTTCAAGTACAAACTTTTTAACCAAGTTTCTGGCATATTTGGATTGAGAGATGAATATTCCTTCTTTTGACTGCTTTTTCTGAAGCCCAAGGAAGTATTTCAGATCTCTAACTAGGGTTATCTCAAATTTAGTCTCTATGTCTCTGATGAAGTCCTTGACCATCTTATCAGATACTGAGTCAAACACTATATCATCCACATATATTTGAACCACAATTACTTGTGATTTTTCTTTTCTGATGAATAGTGTTTTGTCTTCTCCTCCTTTGTTGTATCTTTTACTTACCAGATATGTAGCCAGTCTTTCATACCATGCCTGAGGAGCCTTCTTCAGGCCATACAGTGCCTTCTTTAGTTTGAACACAAACTCTGGATGATGTGGATCTTCAAATCCTTTAGGCTGTGCAACAAAGACATCATTTTTCAGAAATCCATTTAGAAAAGCACTCTTGACATCCATCTGGTACAACTTGAATTTCATGATGCAGGCCATAGCTAGAAGAAGTCTGACTGATTTAATCCTTGTAATTGAGGCAAAGGTTTCATCAAAATCAATGCCTTCAATCTGAGAATAACCTTGACCAACCAGTCTGGCTTTATTTCTTGTAATTCCAGCTTCATCAGTCTTGTTGTTGATATCCACTTGGTTCCAACAATGTTGACTCCTTCATGTTTCTACACCAGATCCCAAACATCTTTCATTTTGAACTGTAAAATTTCTTCTTGTATAACCTCAATCCATTAATCATCTTTGAGTGCTTCTTGGATGTTCTTGGGTTCAATCTTGGAGGTAAAACAGATATAGGATATCTCATCATACATCCTCTTTCTTAGTCTGCTTCTAGTCATCATTCCTTCATGAATGTCTCTTATTACCTCTGAGGTAGGATGATCCTTGATGATCTGTTTCGAAGGCTTTCTATGTTTCACTGTCTATTCTTCAGCTTCTCTGTCTGTATCATCATGAACTTTAGGATGTTCAAAGACATCTATGTGAACGTCATCTTCAGAGATATTGACAGTATTATCATGATCATCAAATCTTACATTAACTGTCTCAATGATAGCCTTTGTCTCTTTATTGTACATACTGTATGATTTACTATTTCTGGAGTATCCAACAAACATCCCTTCTACACCTCTGTTGTTTATCTTGCTGAGATATTCTCTATCATTGAGAATATAACATGTGGTGCCAAACACATAAAAGTACTTCACTGTTGGTTTTTTTCTCATTCCAAATCTCATATGGTGTAGTGAAAGTACATGGTCTAAGATGAACTTTGTTACTGATGTGGTATGCAGTGTTAATAGCTTCTGCCCAGAACATAGCAGCAACTTCTTGAGCAGCAATCATGGTTTTAGCCATCTCCTGAAGAGTTATGTTCTTCCTTTTAACAACTCCATTCTGCTGCGGAGTCTTGGGGACTGAGTACTCATGAATAATTCCATTCTTACTGCAGAATGTGTCAAAGTACTGATTCTCAAATTCTTTACGATGATCACTTCTGATTCTAATAATCTATTCATCCTTCTCAGCTGTGATCTTGCAGGCTAATCTCTTGAATGCTGTGAAGGCTTTACTCTTGTCTCTGAGAAAGTCAACCCAAGTATACTTTGAGTAATCATTAATGCAGACAAGAACAAACTTCTTTCCTTCATAACTTTCCACAACCATAGGCCACATTAGATGCATATGAATAAGATTTAAGATTCTCTTAAAATTTCTATCTTGGACTTCTTTATGTTGAGATCTAGACTGTTTTCCAATCTGGTATGGACCACAAACTTTATCTCTGTCAATCCTAATTTAAGGTAGACCTCTGATAATTTCTTTGCTGATGATCTTCTGGAGATTCCTGAAGTTGATGTGTCCAAGTTTCTTATACCAGATCTCTGACTCTTCTATAGATGTTCTTTGACATGTTAAAGAACACTGTGCAAGAACATGTAGCTGATAACAATTGTCAGTTGATCTCTTTCCTTCCATGAAGAAGTCATTGTTTTTACTCATAATCCTGCAGCTTTCTTTGGTGAAGACAACAATCATGTCATCATCACACAGTTGACTGATTCTAATCATATTTGCTTTAAGTCTATCAACTAGCATAACCTTCTTTAGCTTGGTCATTCCTTCAACAATCAGCTAACCTTTACCCATAACTTTGCCCCTTTTCCATCTCCAAAGATAACAAAGTCTAATGCACAAGCTTTTAGATTCTACACTACAGAGCAATCACCTATCATGTGTCTTGAGCAGCCACTGTCAAAATACCAGCTACCTTTGTCTTCAACTCTAAGTGAAGTATGGGTAATCAGACTGGTCTGCTTGACAACTAATTACTTCTTCTGTGCAGACTTCTTCCTTTTCTGAGTAGCTGATTTCTTCTGGGTGTTGCTTGAATGCTGAGCCACAAATCTTCTTCTCATTCTTTTCAGATCAAAGAGATACTTTTCACAGTGTGGACGAATGTGGCCTTTTTCTTCACAATAATGGCAGATAGTTCTTTTTATGTTGCCATTATTAGCAGTCATCTTTTTGTTAATGTTCTTCTGTATGTTCTGAACATTATTTTGTATATGCACTGGCTGACTTATACTTGCTTTAACAAACACTGTCTCAGATTGTCCACCATTGTATCCAAGACCTGGATGACTCTTCCCAGAATGTCCTGGGGTAGTGAGAATCTTATCAAGATTCTTAGATCCATTGTTTAGCATGTTGACATTCATTTTGATGGACTTCAGTTCTGCAGACAACTCTTCAATCTCCTTCTTTTGCTATTAGATTACGACCTTCTGTTCTCCATCAGATCTGATCAACTCTTCCTTTTCTTTGAGAAGATACTTGTTGTGAGATTGTAGAGTTTTGTTAATCTTAGCAACTTCATGCCATTTTTCATACATTTCCTTGTAGGTTTGAACAAAATCTTCATGGCTGAAGTCTGAGTTTTCATCTTCTGCCAGTTTGAATGGATCCTGAATTTCTGAGACTTTTGCTGTAAAAGTATAGGTCTCTTCTTCTGATTCACTGCTACTTTCTTCAGAATCATTATCACTGAGAGAGGTATTGAAATTATTTTATTTTTATTCAGAGTATTGGCACATTCAGCTTGAATATGTCCAAAACTATCACACTCTCTGCACTGAATTCCTCTCTTTGTATTTGAGGGTTGAAACTCTTTCTGGTCACTGTTAGAGTTTCTATCTTGCTGAAAATTACCAGATGGTTGTCTTCTGTTGTTGGGCTTTCTAGAAGACTGCTTGTTTACTCTCTTTAGCATTCGGCTAAAGTTCTTGGTGATAAAAACTATATTGTTCATTATATCTGAATCAAGTACAGGTTTGTGTTTCTGTACATGTTCAGGTATATCCTCAGATACTTCAGCTTTAAGAGCAATACCTCTCTTCCTTGAGCTGCTGTCTTCATCCTCCAGATTCATCTCAAACGTCCTTAATGACCCCATCAGTTCATCAAGCCTCATACTCTTGATGTCCTTGGCTTCTTCAATTGCATCAACTTGATAAGCAAACTTCTTTGGAAGAGATCTGAGAACCTTTCTCACAAGCTTTTCATTGATGATAGGCTCTCCGAGAGCAAAAATCTCATTAGATATGCTTCTCAGTCTGGTATTAAACTCACCAATGGATTCAAATTCTTCCATTCTGAGGCTTTCAAATTTTGAAGTCTTGACAGCCTCATAGAACTAGTCCATTCAAAGGTGGTTTCTAGTATATCCCATGCAGCTTTTACAGTCTCACTGGTTGAGATTAGACTGAATGTCTCAAGATCCACTGCAGAGAATATTGCATTGAGAGTTTTAGAGTGGACATTGTACCAGTTCTTCTGCGGCACAGTCCACTCTCCTTCTTCAATCTCCACACGCCTTCCTTCTTTGGTAACAATTGGCATTTCCCATCCTTCAGTGACACTCTTCCATACAAGTTCATCAAGAGATCTCAGGAATGCTCTCATCCTTGCTTTCCAGTAGGGATAGTTGTTGCCTTCTAGCAATGGTGGTCTGACCGTAGATCCTCCTTCTTGATTGCACTCATGGCATATATGTACTTTTCAGGACTCTTTTCGCACTAAAACCAAAGGCGACCCGCTCTGGTACCAATTGAATTTATATAAATTGTGCGCTCCTGTTCATTATCATGTACATGTACATTATTGTGAACATATAAGGTCAGATTATAAAAACTTAAAGCAAGTAAAGAACACGAGGTTGGTAACCCTATTCGATTAACTGATCTATGTCAAGGGGACTTCACAAGTCCGTGAGAAACAGTTCGCTACTCCGTTGAATTGTTACAAAGGCTATTACACAAAGATTCCCGTCACTCGACCTCTTTCCTACCAAATTCAACCTCTTTCACTAAACTGGATTGCGAGCTCCCCTCATACCCTATAATCCCTCTAGTTCCCATAGAAAATCTCTCCCGAGACTCCTGTAAGTGTGTATGAAAGTAAGTTTCAAACATAGACTAGAAACATAATGAACTCACCGATCAAACCTAGTCTACCCGAATACTAAATGCTCCAAAGATGAAGTCTTTTAACTCTCTGTGTATTTGTAAAACTCGTGTCACCTCAACTAGTTTGAACCCCAGGCTATCTATAAACAACATATATAGCCTAAATAAGGTAATCAGAAGTCCTATTTTGACTAGAATTCTACAAGGAAACTTTTCCTTAATTAGATCGGACTTTCCTAGTTTAGATGTCTTCCTTGACTAGAACTCCACCTTTTCTTCTTTGTTCTTCATCACGAACAAGACAACTTCTATTCTGAAACGTCCATCTTGAATATGCAGTACCAGCTCTTTGATTCTAGCATGATACGTCTCTTGAATACTCTCTGGACAACCATGTACAAGATCATGTCCATGAACATGATGAAGTACATGTCTTGATCTTTAATCAGATTGGCAGCGGAATGTTCACAGTAATGTCCAGATCATGTTATTCGAACATGAATAACCAAAAACTTTTTTGTTCTTTTGATATTGCCATATTGCCATATAGATTATGACAATCTCGAACACTTAAGTGCAGATGGCACTAACAGAATGAGTCAAAGTCGGAGTGCACACGAAGTGAAGATTACTTCACAAAATGAACACCACTGAAATTCTTCTCGATAGATAGCAATTCACCCTAGAACTTAGAAGAACTAGAATGAACTTTGAATAGGACTATAGATTTGCTAGATCTAAAAAACTTTGTGTTTGGTTGATGAAAAACATATCGTGAGACAATTGAGAATTAATTTTCAAATTCATGCAACATTGACGCGTGGTCGTTTCACGCTCAAAATGAATTTGTAAGCTCCTATACCCACAACGAGCGTAGCTAGCTATGAGTAAGGGTTGACCCCACAGAGAGCTGATGCGATCTTACTTTCGAGTCACCAATCACAAAAGGGGGTTTGGTACCGTGGTCACAACAATGGAATTTAAATCTGCAAAAATAAATTAGAGAGATATCAAATAATAAAAGGTTCCGGAACTTGAACTAGAATCCAGTTTAACTTATACTCACTCGATCATGGGCACATCGATTTTTCTACAAGATTAAATCACCCAGTTTGGAGACCGGATTCCTCGTTGCATCTTCTTATTCATCCGTTCAGATTAGGTTTAAAGGTGATTCCTCGTCCATTAAACCCCTAACCTATCACCCACTCCCGGTTCCCCAAAGAGATGTAAATGAACAGGAAGCAGTGTGCCCTAGACGAACCCAAGTTTGCTGTGTTTACTGATTCCTCATGTGCCCACAGAAACCCACCGATTTTCCAGTTACCATTTGAATTAACACACAGTCACGATTCGCTAATCCAATTAACCCTGGTGTGTCCTCTACAACTTAAGAGTGATCAGCCACATGAGTTATATTAAACTCACGCTCACTTGGAATAAGAACAAAAATCGGCAGAAACCTAATCATGCAATAATGTGCCCACACGGCCTCATGAGTATTTAAGTGTTTTGTTAAACCTTCATCTTTAGTTCAAATTCTGGAATATAGATCTAGCTACTCATACTAGAAAGAAATGTAAATACATAAATTAAAGACATGATAAATAGGAAAAACTTACTCGAATTGAATAAAAAATCGGCCAACACCAACGATGAACAACAACAACATTAAATATAAATCTTAACCTCTGTGGGCATAAGGCCCCATATTGTCTTGCTGCCGGAGCAGCGTTAAAACTAAACTAATGGCGAAAGTAAAAGTGCAGAAACAATATGGTACGAAGTGTCTCTTTCTAACAATCAAAACTAGTATTTTAAAAGAGTACAAAGATCAAATCCAAATCCCCAAAAATGGGGAGTCTTCAATATCTGCCGGATTCACTATGCCCCACTGGAATCTGCCTAGATAAGGAAACTTTCTTATCTGCCGGATCTCTGTGCCCGCTGGAATCTGCCTGGATAAGGAAATTTCCTTAGGTGGTGGAATGAATCCTGATATTTTAGCGATGTCATCCTTATCTTCTAAATTACTTCCCAAGAGTCCACTTATGAACAATCTTTCCTTCTTCTATTCAGATTTCAAAATTAATTAAGTTCCAACGCCAACTTTATCTTCTTTCAACAGAATCCCGATTTTTCCGGGAATGCCCTCTTCACTGCCTCCTCTAAATCTGCCCGAGTACTGTGGGCACAACATCTTCTGCTCAGATCGATTTTCATCTGATATGCCCATTTCATCTGTTTCCGTTAAATTGAAGGCCAAAATGCCTCTTTCGCCAGATTTCACTCCTATCATGCCCAAACCACTTTCCTGGTTCTTTTCCGACACAAAAGACACTAAAAAGGACATTTAGAGCGACTAAAATGCCCAGAAAAATACGAAATAAATGGACTTATCACACTCACACACTTTAGTCATGATTGTCCTCAAGCATGGGGTACGAAGAACCCATAAAAAGAAAAACAAAAGGGTAAGGAAAAGAAACAGACACGAAAAAAAAAACAAAACATGCAACCTGTTAATCCGTGTGGGCACAGCGTTTCAATCAACCAACTTTTCCAATTAATGGCGTAATCAGCATGCCCTAGCAAGTCAAAATTGAATTGAGCATAAAGATCCTCCCACACTCTCTTCACACAGTGTTTAGGCTTAGTGTTTACACTCAAATTCATTCATTCTATACTTATTCATTCCATAAGCTTGCTAGTGCTCTTTCTTCAATTTCATTAAGTGAAAGAATGCATAAGTATCAAAAGGACTTTTATGGGCTGTAATGGGGCTCTTTAGGTACTGAACTAAAACTCTCAGGTCAGCGTTCACTAGGCATACCACCATTTATTTTCAACTTACTTCCTCATGCCCTCATTTAGCATTCAGATTACCAAATTTTCCATCATGGGCATTCTGAATTCAGACTAGGGGGAAACTTATTTTTTTTCCTTTTTTTTATCATATTTTTCATTTTTTTTTGTTCTCCCTATCTTTCTTCTTGCATTTTCAATTCTTTAAAATAGTCCAGTGACTCCTTCTACTTCTGGTTTTTGTAATGCCCTAGCTTTATCAACAAAACTGCCAGGGCATTTTATTGGCACAAAAGGGCTACAAAGCTATGTCAAAGGTTGGTTTTTTATTTAGCTTAGTGGGCTCAAGCAAGAAAATGCCTAAATCATCCACACATGCACTCAAACCTTTCTGATTTTAAAGTAGAGCAAAAGTAAGTTCTAGAAATCCTAAGCATAGAATGTACACACATGAAAAGAGAATGTTGTAAAATCGGCATAACACTAACAGCACCGGCTCAAATCTCACCAGGTTAATGCTCAACTCATTCATCATCCCTGCTTTTAGTATGGGCATACTGACTCGATTAGCAATTTTATTAACATTCACAAACCAGAAACTAGTGCTCCCCAAATCTTAACAGATAACATGCTGACTCAAACAACCCACCAACACACTTTGCGCAAAGCAAAGTGTTCAAACAGACTCAATAACAAAAGACAACAACCCAAATGCCCCCACCCACACACTTTGATTGAGGCAAAGTGGGTAGAATAAAGGCGGCACCAAAAAGAATGAAAATCAAAAGAACATAAAAAGAAAAGGAATTGAACCAGGTTGGTGGATGTCGGGTAAGTGAACCCAACATGTTTGAAATATGCAGTGAGAGTTTGCTCAATATTCCTCAAGCGGGTATCAACAGTCTGATACAGGGCATTCTCCATGCTATCCAGCCTCTTCATGGTCATTCTGGCAGTATTCTCTTCTTGTTGTGCCCTTCCGCCTGGTGTCTTCATGCTTGTCCCTATAGAAAATGAAAACAGAATGCTCGAAGGGTATGCCTTCGGCACAAAATAAATAGGGTTGCTCTCCTCTTATCCTCAACTACATCTTGCATTTTTTTTTCAGGCAGATAATAGAAAACTCTCCTAGTCTAGTTTGATACATCAAAAAAACACTTATTAAAATTACTGAAAAAGAAATAAATTAAAAACCTGGGTCACCTCCCAGTAGCGCTCTAGTTACTGCCGTGGGCACGACACCTTCCAATTCAGATATAGATGGGCTCCACGAGCCAGACCACTCTGACATCTTGGTCTGCATGCCCCAGGTAAGGTTTCAGTCTGTGGCCATCAACCTTGAAACGCCCTCCAGTATCTGATTCTTCAGCTCAACTGCTCAATTGGGGCATTCCGCGTACACTTCAAATGGACCAACCCACTTGGTCCTCAGACTTTCTCCCATCAATTTAAACCTTGAATGGTACAAAAGAACTTGTTGCCCCGTAGTGAAGCTCTTTCTTCTAATCACTTTATCATGGAGCCTCTTCATTTTTTCCTTGTAAAGAACAGCATTGTCATAGGCTTCCATTCTCATTTCTTCCAGCTCTTGAATCTGAATTTTCCTGAAATGCCCGGCTGCATCCTTGTCCATGTTCAGCTTCTGCATTGCCCATCGTCCCTTGTATTCCAGCTCGACTGGCAGATGGCAACACTTCCCAAATAATATTCTATATGGGGACATCCTAATTGGAGTTTTGAAAGCAGTTCGGTATACCCACAGGGCATCATCCAGATGTTGACTCCAATCCTTTTGACTTGGATTAACTACCTTTCCAAGAATGGCTTTAATTTCTCGATTTGAGACTTCAGCTTGGCCATTCGCTTGTGGGTGATAGGCTGTTGTGACTCTATGGTTCACCCCATACTTTTCCAATAGCTTTTCCATCATTTGGTTGCAAAAATGGGTCCCTTGATCACTAATGATGGACCTGGGCACACCAAACCGGCTAAAAATGTGGGATTTCAGAAATGCGGCTACTACCCTTACATCATTGGTAGGAGTAGCCTTTGCCTCCACCTATTTGGACACATAATCTACTGCCAAGATGATGTAGTGGTTCCCCCTAGAGTTTGCGAGAGGTCCCATGCATGAAATCCATTCCCCAAACATCGAAAATTTCCACTGGCATGATGGGTGTCATGGGCATTTCATTCCTTCTGGTGATGTTCCCGACCCTCTGGCACTGTTCACACCTTTTGCAAATGTTGTGGGCATCTTTGAAAATTGTGGGCCAAAAGAACCCACAATCCAGAATTCTTCTTGTTGTTCGGTTTGGTCCGAAATGCCCTCCGCAAGCAAAGTTGTGGCAATGCTTCAAAATCTTCTCAATTTCATTGTCAGGGACACATCTTCTTATAATCTGATCAGCACATCTCCTCTATAGAATAGCACTATCCCATGCATAAAACTTGCTCTCGTGCCTCAATTTATTCTCTTGGTACCTCGAGTACCCAATTGGCATCTCCTCTAACTCCAAATAATTCATTATATCTGCATACCAGGGTTCTCGTGTGCCCCATGCTGAGTACATATGCTCATCAGGGAAATGATCCGTAATGGGCATTTCTTCGCCGTTTTCATTCAGCGCCCAGCTCAAATGATCAACTACCAAATTCTGTGCCCTACTCTTATATTTTATCTCGACATCAAACTCCTGCAGGAGTAGGATCCATCTAATTAGTCTCGGCTTTGTCTCTTTCTTAGCCATCAAGTACCGTAGGGCACCGTGATCTGTGTAAACAATGCTCTTCGTGCCCAAGAGATAGGACCGAAACTTCTCGAATGCAAAAACTACTGCTAGCAGCTCTTTCTTAGTAGTGGTGTAATTGCATTGTGCCCCATTCAGAGTTTTGGAAGCATAGTAAATTACATGACTTTCTTTTCCTCTTTTCTGTCCCAGTACAACACCCACAGCGTAGCCACTAGTGTCACACATAATCTCAAAGGGCATTCTCCATTCAGGTAGTTGAATAACTGGTGCCGTGACCAGTTGCTTCTTCAAAAAATTGAATGCCTTTTTACATTTCTCATCAAATTCAAAGGGGACATCTTGCTGTAATAAGTAAGTAATAGGCAGGGTAATTTTTGCAAAATCTTTTATGAACCTCCTGTAGAATCCAGTGTGCCCTAGAAAGCCTCTCACTTGCTTCACCGAAGTGGGGTATGACAATTTCTCAATTATGTCCACTTTAGATTTATCGACCTCAATGCCCCTCTTGGAAATCACATGGCCCAGTACAATGCCCTCTCTGACCATGAAATTGCATTTTTCATAGTTCAGCACTAGGCATTTGTCCACATAACGCTGCAACACCTTCTCCAGATTATCTAAGCATCGATCAAAGCAACTTACATACACCGTGAAGTCATCCATGAACACCTCAATGCAGTTCTCAAGCAAATAAGAGAATATGCTCATCATACAATGCTGAAATGTGCCCAGAGCATGGCAGAGGCCAAAGGGCATTTTGCGATAAGCAAATATGTCGAATGGGCACGTGAATGTTGTTTTCTCCTGGTTCTCTTGACTCACTGCAATTTGCATGTATCCTGAGTATCCGTCCAAGAAGCAAAAAAACTTGTTTCCTGCGAGTCTTTCCAACATCTGGTTAATTAACGGAAGTGGGAAATGATCCTTCCACGTGACTGTGTTCAGCTTTCGGTAGTCAATGCAAACTCTCTAGCCAGTTTGCAGTCATGTGGGCACAAGCTCTCCTTTCTCATTTTTCACAACTTGAATGCCCGACTTCTTGGGTACAACATGAAGCTGTCTAAAATTGGGTATATAATGCCCTGGTCCAGTAGCTTAATTATCTCTTTTAGCACCACATCCTTCATCACCGGATTGAGCTTTCTTTGTGGATCATGAACGGGCTTTGCATCATCTTCCAACAATATTTTGTGTATGCAAACCGCTAGGCTAATGCCCTTTATATCTGCCAAAGTCCATCCAAGGGCCTCTTTGTACAGCCTCAACAATCTCAAAAGGCGATCTTCGTCAGCTTGATTCAACCCCGCACTTATGATTACAGAGAGAGTCTCATTATCCCCCAAGTAGGCATACTTCAAATGCCTTGGCAATGCCTTCAACTCCAGCGTGGGCACTCTAACAATAGAAGGCATCATTCTGACATCACTTCTCCGAATGGGCACAACATAGTCCACACAGCCGTATGACATTTCTTCTAATGAATACATCATCATAATTTCTTCCTCGATGTCATCGTCTTCTTCCAGGGCATCCTGGTCAGTCAGTCCATCCCATAATACTCATTCCAATGGCTCTTTGTTGCTCACCATGGATAAGGTAGATCGACTCGGGTGACGGAAGGTATTCACAAAACTGCAATTTTCTGTATCTGGGGGGTGCTTCATGGCTTCAAAAATGTTAAATGTCACCTTCTCCCCATCAAATTCACACGTCAGTGTGCCCTTGTCCACATCAATCTTGGTACGAGCTATCTTCATGAAAGGCCTTCCTAGCAATAAAACTGAAGATTTTGAAGTCGTTGTGCCCATGTCAAGCACATAAAAATCTGCTGGGAATATAAGCTCGTTTACTTTGACCAATACATCTTCGATCAGGCCTTCTGGATAAACATTAGATCGGTCAGCTAGTTGAATGACCACACGGGTCTCCTTTAAAGGTCCAATCTTCAATTCTTTGAACACCGATAGGGGCATTACGTTGATTGATGCCCCCAAATCCAACATGGCCTTTTTAACTTTTTTGTCTCCGATAATGCAAGGAATCATGAACATCCCTGGATCATCACACTTCTTGGGTAACTTCTTTTGTATAACAGCTGATACATTTTCCCCAACTAAGAACCTCGCATCATCATTGAATCGCACATTTCTAGTGCAAAGTTCTTTTAGAAATCGAGCATACCGCAGCACTTGTTTGATTGCCTCGATCAGTGGAATGTTGATCTCCACTTTACTAAATACTTTTAGCATCTCCCTGGTTTTCTCTTCTCTTCTATTCTGTGCCAATCTCCCTGGAAAGTAAAGTTTCCGTCTCTCTGGAATGGGCACTTTGGCAGGCTGCTTCACTTCCGGGATGGGCACAGGATCAGTCTGTTCAGCTTCTTGTGCCTCGCCCTCTGTGGGAATATTTTCAACTTCTTCTTCCAAGGGCACATTGTCCTTCTTTTCTCTTGGCCTGACCATCTCCGGAAGCTCTTTTCCACTCCTTAATGCTACTGCATTTATCTGCTCTCTCGGGTTTTCAACTTGGGAAGGTAGCTTCCTATTTTTCTCCTCCATCTTGTGCATGTCTTGAGCCAACTGATTAATTTGCTTGCTCATGTGTGAAAGACCAGCTCGAGTTTCTTGCTTGAATTTTTCATTCTCCTTAGCCATGGTAAACACAAGATCTTCCAGCCTTTGTGTCATTTTCTCTTCTGGTGGCAGAAATGGGCGTGCAGGATGCCCATCATCTGGCCTTCTCCATCTGAAATTTTCATGGTCTCTCCAGCCAGGATTATAAGTCTAGGAATGGGGATCATATATTCTAGAATGCCCATTTTGGCCACCTACAACATTCACTTCTTCCACTTCGTCTTGTAGAGTAGGACATTCATCAGTGAAATGAGATACGCTTTTGCATACTCCACAAGGTCTAGGCTTCTTCACTATGCTCATACTAGACAAGATCTTTTCGATTTTTTCACACAATCTGTCAATTCTGCTGTCTTGGTCCGGTGCCCTCTCTGATTCACTGACAACCCGAATGCCCTCTCCGCCGAAGTCTCGGTTGTCCTCAGCCATTTCAGTGAGAATTCTGAATGCTTCAACAGTTTGTTTGTTCAAAATAGATCCTCCATATGAGGCATTCACGATCATCCTCTCATGTGGTCTCAATCCTCTAACAAAATACTGAATTAAATCGTGTTTAGTAATCTGGTGCTGTGGGCATTTCGCCAGCATTACCTGGAATCTTTCCTAGTAGTCATAGAAACTCTCGTTGGTTCCCATCTTCAGGCTCTCTATCCTTCTTCTCATTTCTTGCACTCTGGATGCTGGGAAATACTTTTCCAAAAACTTTTGCTGAAGTTGTCTCCATGTGGTCACAGTGCCAGTCGACAATGTGTACAACCAGTCCCGTGCCCCATCTTGAAGAGTGAAAGGGAATGAGACCAACCACACATACTCCTCTCATCCATGGTTGGATGGTTGAGTCTGGCAAACCATCTCAAAATCTTGCAAGTGTCTTTGTGGATCCTTTCCGGGCATTCCGTAGAACTTCAGCAAGATTTGGATAAAGTTTGCACGAATATCCCAGTTCTGAGTCACAGCTGGGAGTGTAATGCCCATCAGGCGCAGATTTATGTTGGTCGGCAAGACCAAATGCCTTAGAGTCCTATTGTCATCCGCATCTCCATTTGCAGCATTTCCATATGCTGCGGCCATATTGATGCTGTGGTTGTTCTCAAACTGTCCTTCCTCCTCGTGCCCTTCGTCTCCTTGATCTTCTGGTGGTGTGGTCTCACGAGGTCTGTTTGTAGGTCATCGTGCCCTCTTCACTGTTGTCCTGTTTTTCCTCAAAGTCTTCTATATCTCCGGATCGTACAATAGAGTTTCTTCTGAAGAGCTCCTGGGCATCAACTTCTAGGCACACCAGCTTGGAAAGTAAAATCACTGGAAATCAGCTCCCCGACAACGGCGCCAATTTTGACGCACGGTCGTTTCGCACTCAAAATAAATTTATAAGCTCTTGTCCCCACAACGAGCGTAGCTAGCTATGAGTAAGGGTCGATCCCACAGAGAGCTGATGCGATCTTACTTTCGAGTCACCAAGCACAAAAGGCGGTTTAGTATCGTGGTCACAACAATGGGATTTAAATCTATAAAAATAAATTAGAGAGATATCAAATAATAAAAGGTTCCGGAACTTGAACTAGAATCCAGTTTAACTTATACTCCCTCGATCATGGGCACATTGATTTTTCTACACGATTAAATCACCCAGTTATAGAGACCGGATTCCTCGCCGCATCTCCTTATTCATCCGTTCAGATTAGGTTTAAAGGTGATTTCTCATCCATTAAACCCCTAACCTATCACCCATCCCCCGGTTCCCCAAAGAGATGTAAATGAACAAGAAGCAGTGTGCCCTAGACGAACCCAAGTTTGTTGTGTTTACTGATTCCTCATGTGCCCACAGCAACCCACCGATTTACCAGTTACCGTTTGAATTAACACACAATCACGATTCGCTAATCCAATTAACCCTGGTGTGTCCTCTACAACTAAAGAGTGATCAGCCACATTAGTTATATTAAACTCACGCTCACTTGGAATAAGAACAAAAATCAGTAGAAACCTAATCGTGCAATAATGTACCTACACGGCCTTACAAGTATTTAAGTGTTTTGTTAAACCTCATCTTTAGTTCAAATTTCGGAATATAGATCTAGCTACTTATACTAGAAATAACTGTAAATACATAAATTAAAGACATGATAAATAGGAAAAACTTACTCGAATTGAACAAAAACTCGTCCAACACCAACGATGAACAACAACAACATTAAATATAAATCCTAACCTCTGTGGGCATAAGGCCCCAGATTGTCTTGCTGCCGGAGCAGTGTTAAAACTAAACTAATGGCGAAAGTAAAAGTGCAGAAACAATATGGTACGAAGTGTGTCTTTCTAACAATAAAAACTAGTATTTTAAAAGAGTACAAAGATCAAATCCAAATTCCCAAAAATGGGGAGTCTTCAATATCTGCCGGATTCACTATGCCCCGCTGGAATCTGTCTGGTTAAGGAAATTTCCTTAGGTGGTGGAATGAATCCCGATATTTTAGGGATGCCATCCTTATCTTCCAAATTTCTTCCCAAGAGTCCACCTATGAACAATCTTTCCTTCTTCTATTCAGATTTCGAAATCAATCAAGTTCCAACGTCAACTTTACCTTCTTTCAACAGAATCTCGATTTTTCCAGGAATGCCCTCCTCACTGCCTCCTCTGAATCTGCGCGAGTATTGTGGGCACAACATCTTCTGCTCAGATCGATTTTCATCTGATATGCCCATTTCATTCGTTTCAGTTAAATTGAAGGCCAAAATGCCTCTTTCGCCAGATTTCACTTCTGTCATGCCCAAACCACTTTCCTGGTTCTCTTCCGACACAAAAGACACTAAAAAGGACATTTAGAGCGACTAAAATGCCCAGAAAAATACGAAATAAATAGACTTATCAAATGTCTAAATAAAAAATGTTACAAGAGATCCCTTTATAGAGTAGGGAGAACGAAAATCCTAAGGAAATAATGGATCGAAAATAATAAAAGAGTTTTACCTTAATTAGAACTCTAAATAAGGTAAATCCAAAAAGACCAAAAATAAAATAATAAAAACTAATAAAATATGATCTAAATAATTAAATAAAATAGCTAAGATAATTTGAAACTCAAATATAACATAAGGGCTCGAATTCTTCAAGCTTTATTCTTTAAAATCCAGCTATGCTTCTGACAGATAAGACATGGTCATGCCTTATTCGCAATCAGCTCCTAGACGGCCATTAAGCTTCAATTTTCTAATTTTCGGCCAACTAAGCTTCAATCCTCCAAGACTTGATCATCATTTTCAATTCAGAGCAAAGTAATCCACTTGGAGCTGCCTTGGTCGACTTCTTCTTCTTTGCTCAACACGGTCTCATCAATATGTTTCTTTATTTTTTTTACAATTTAATTTATTTTAAGTTTTCTAGAAAAAATATTTAATTTATTATAAATTTATTTTCTGATAGAATATTTTACAAGAATATGAGATTTCATTTGCCAATTCAAAAATAAACAAGCATAATTTTGTAAAATAAAAAATTAAAATATATTTTAATAATTGAGAATACATAATACCAGGGGAGGGGAAAAATGGTTAATCCATAATTTTGGGAATGTCAATTCTCAAATAGAAAAACATATTAGCCAATAGGGTTGAGAATTGACGTGTGAATCGTAATTTTATTCACATTTCATTCCAGCATACCGGTCATGTCTTAATGTGTTACTTTTTTCATATTATACAAACTAAACTATCTCCCGTTTGATGCACGGATGAGATGTGTATAGTTCGAAATATGATTATGAAAAAATTAAGAAAATTATTACAACAACACAAAATTAATTTATAAATACTGTGAATTGTAGAAATTATGGTATTATTTATTTATTAATTATAGCATAAATTAGTGATTAATGACCGTAGAGATCAAGTCCAACCAAGAAAATGGAAAAAAAGTAAAATGAAGATTTAAACTTAATTTTTAAATTCAAATTCAGTTATAATTATGAAAAAAATGCAATGATTGTTCTACTATGCTACAATTCTCGTTTTCAAATAAATCATGCATGTGAAACTTTTTGTAAAGTGGTTCACAAAATAAAATATTACTTAATGGGTTGATTTAATAATAAAAATTAATTTTTAAGATTAAATGACTTTGAGCGGGCAAACTAATTTTGGCAATAATCTTGTTATTAAATAATAATGATAAAAAATATTAAAAAATATGAATTTTTGTAATGAATAAAAATAAATATATTACAGTATTTGTTCATAACATATTAATATTGTTAAATTAAATAACGAATTGAACAAATCTGGAGAAGATTATATATATAAGAAGTGAGCTGCCGATGGCTAAATTCCCCCCAAAACACTTTTATCTCGAGTACATAAAATAATTGTATATGGGGTTGCATACAGATGCAGTACATACACTAAGTACACGTGTGACATACGAATACATTTTAATGTTGGAAGTTTTATTTTTTTATTGAATCTTAAAAACGTAGTAATAATTATATTGATGTCATCATCTTTTGTTTTATTTTAAAAAATATATTCTAATAAAATAAACGTGATATTTTTACCAGATATAAGTAGGTGGAGTCAACTCGAAATTAACTCGAGATTGGTCTAGTCGAGTTCAAGTTTCTTGAGTAGCTTTCGAGTATGAGCACAATGCGAGCCTATATATATATATATATCAATGTTTTTTCAAAATGGAGAATGGTTGCTGATTATGTGGAAAATAACCCAACCTTTTGAAACTAAACAATTAATTAATGATTACAAACCGTCCATCTACTGTTCTACTTTGACGATGAGTATCTCAATTTTCTCCCTTCTTTGAATTTGTGTCGGGGAATAATTCTTATTTAGAATACCATTTAAATTTATGCGTGATAGAATTGGAAATTATTAATCGGCCCAAAATGCAAAACATTTGTGATATGATGATTATTTTAAAGGTTTTTTTCCCCATTTAAGCAACGAGGAAGTTTATTGTTTCACGTGATTTATTGTCGGTGCTAAATTCCGAATATTATCCAAATTAAGACTTTATATTAATGTTTGTGCAAAATTAAACTAAAATATAATAAATTGAAATTGAATTAAAAAATCAAAGAAAAATCAATAAATTGAATCGTGTACACGAAATGTTGCATAAAATGTAGCAAATGATTTCATCCGGTGATAAGGTATCAACTTATTTGAATTAATTGATTGAATATAATTAAGGTCGAATATGAGCCTGATTATTATTTATTTTGCCTTTTGGGGATAATTCTAATGTTTGCTCGTTTAATTTCTGTACTAGCTATTCTCATGTTTAATGGATCCAACTTTAAATATTGAAAAGCAAATTTCTATTTATTTCGGACGGTTTTTTATAGCTGAACAATTCCATTCTCCTTAGATTAATGGAGGTGCAAATTTGGGTATTTGGGACTTTGGGGAAGAAAAGATGCGTTCAACTCAAATGGTTTTATCCAATTCAATCTTACACACAAAAAGAGTATTCTCTATAAAATTTTAATTTTGTTTTATGGTTTTAATCATTTATATGCGTAATTATTGAAATAATAATTAATATTTATATGACATTAAATATTTCATAATGTATATTATTATAAATTTAAATCATGGACCAATTTTTATGTTATCAATAATTAACCAAAAATAATTATATAATGATAATAAAACAAAAAAGTATCACTCAAAAGAAAAAACTAACCAAATATATTATCTTAAATAATTAAGGTAAGTAATTAGAAATATTATTTACTAATATTTTTAAATAATTAAAAAACATTTTTAGTCTCAAAGCATTATAGTAATTCTAGTTCTCTTCGTGCGCTGAGAGGAGATGAGAACTCTACAAACTACAGATGAAGAGAGCTCGATTTTTTTTAACCATTTGTATTTCTCTAATGCGCGAATTCTCAATTCGCGATGGTGAGTATTTAGTCATTTTGTGTGTCATTTTCTCGTGTTTATTTCGTCATATTTGTGCGCGTGTTTTCACTGTTTTTTTATTATGATTGCTCGTATTTGGCTACGTATTTGTTTTCCTTGGTGTGGTCTGTACTTAGTGCAGAATTCCAAATTTGTGAGCCAAAAGCGGTGTTTTTGGACAAAGAATGAGTGAACAGAGTAGAGACCAGCCGTCACTAGTCATCAAGCAAGCGTTGGGCATCAGTTGACGTGGGATTCAGTTGATCATCCGACCAACGGGTGCTGCAGTCCAGCCGCCACTGGACTGTACTCTCAGCGCGACATGCCCAGCTGGCGCTGGGTATGCCATTTTGTGAAGCACCCCAACCGGTGCTGCCCTCCAGTTCTCGTTGGGCAAAGAATTCTATGTCCTGATTTACGCAAACTATAAAGGGAATTTTGGGGATCATATTATCTATCAGTTTTCATATGTAAAAACACGAATTCTCTTCCATCTCTCTAAACTTTATTTTCTTCTTTGGGAAAACTATTCCACAAACATCACCAAGACTACATCAAGATCGGTTGTAAGGATTTGACTCTATTTATCTTTTATATTTAAATTGATGATTACATATTGTTCTTGTTGGATGAATATCTTGATGAGTAGTTAATTTCTCATATTAGGGGTAGATATTCAAATCGGTTTTGATCCTTGCTAATGATAGTCTAATTTCTTATCAACTGAATTGAATTCCATTATATTGAATATTTGGCTAATATTTGATGTTGCTAAGTGATGAGAATGAGACCATGCCAACTAAGGAAGAAGAAATGCACCATGGCAGCCCCAAATGGATTGTTATGTTGTCCATTGAAGATGAAGATCAAGTGCATGAAGAGTTGAAGATGGAAGCTTGTAGATTTGCCACTATTCTGGGTAGTATGGGCATACCGACTACGCGTTGACGATGAAGAATAATCCAAGATGAAAGTGGTGAGATTTGCAGCCCATATTTGAGTCCATACGCCACCATGGAGGCCTAATTTAATTGTGATTTATTTTATCCTAATATATATTTTATTTATTTAATTTTTGATCTTTTTAGATTTACCTTAAATAGAGTTTTAGTTAAGGTAAATCACCTAGTTAATTTTCGGTCAAGACTTGTTATTTCTTTTTAATTATTTCCGTTCCCTACTTTAATGATTTCTTTAAGTTGTACTTCATTTTACCTATCAAAACTATTGGTTTAGAATGTTTAGGATTGTGTTTCTTTTATGTGTGTAATACAAAAAATAGTTGCCCTATTTATGATGAGATCGTGCAAAGCAATAAAGAAGATGATCCGGAGCTTATCTACAAGCTTCAATAAGGTGCAAATTCGAATTGCAAGAAGAAGATGTGAAGAGTAGCTCCAAATTGATCACCATGCTGTCCATTGATGAAGAAGAAGGAAGCATGAAGACGTGAGAAGAAGAATCGCACCATTTGGACGTGTGCATGAAGAGTTCTACGTGTTTGCATGGGAATCCAAGAAGTTGCTGTTTTTCATGCAAAGGTGGTGGATATTTTGTACACAATATGGACCGAAATAATTCACAATTAATTCAGCCCATGTCGTGTAGTTTAAGGTCCAAATAGGCGAGTTTTTGAAGGCCCAAACTTACTTGTGATTTATCCTTATCTAGTTAGATTTTTGTTATCTTATTTTTAGTATCTTTTGATTTTTATCCTAGTTTGACTAGGATTCTTTTATTTTTGATTTTTATCTAGTTATTTAGGGTTAGAATTCGTTCCCTATGTTAGTATAAATAGGGGTTCCATTTGTTACATTAAAGTTAGACAATTGCAAGAAATAAAGAGTTATTCTCAATCTGTCTCACGATCCTTCGGTTGATCAAAACTACAAACATTCTATTTTTCTAGCAATTCAATAGTCTTATTCAAGGTTCTTCAGGGTACACGAGTACTTGGGAGAATTGCTATCCGGAGAAGTTAGATGTGCACGTTCGAGTTTTACAACACGGGTTCGCCGATCCTAGCCGATCCTTCTACCACCATCTTCGCCAACTTCCTACCTCCATCGACGACGTACGCCATGTTCCTAGCCACCACCGCCATATCCCAGTCATCCAAGAGCCATCCTTCGTGTGTCCAATTGTGTCCTTGTTCATCCCTGCGTATTCTAGTAAGTTATAGTTGAATTCGAGTCTTTTTTCTTCATATCGTGTTCGCCCTTTCTCTATCATTGGTATTGTGTTTTTATTTGGTATTTGGTCATAGTCTAAGGTCTTAGGTTTCTTGTCTAATTCAGTTCATATTCGAGTATAATTATTCGTTTAGTTGAGTTGTAATTTTATTCTTTGTTACAGTCGTATTGTTCCCTTACGCATCCGACGTAGTTTCGATTCTAGCTTCCGCATAGTTTGTCTTTGTCGTGTCCCATAGGTCCCGGGTCACATCAATATAGTTTTTCTTGAGAATATAACTTGGGTTAGCTCATTGCTCTACATCAACCTCGTTCTATTGAGATTCGACCCGAAGGGTGTTTCGAACGAGAAACAATGAGAAAACAATTAACAAGAAACGTAAAAAATAGGAGATAGAGTTTTGACTTCGTCAAACTCTATTTTTAAAATAATATATCTAATATGTATATATCCATTTATTTGAAATATCTATTTCGTGGATATGCACATATATATTCTAAGATATATAAAATAATTTATTAATTAAAATAATAAATAAAACTAGGAAAGGATACGATTAGTTACGACTGTGTCACAGACAATGTCGCAGGGGAGTCTGTCTGACATCAAGTGCAATATTGAATGTCAATGCCATACAGCACTCAACAATCTCCCCCTTAATCTTAGCCTTTCTGCACAAAACGTACAACTCAAGTATTTTGTAAAATTAGAGTCGCAGCGGAAAATGGAGACATTAAAATCTCCCCCTTAAGGCTTACTCCCCCTTAATTTGATCATCATATAATAGACACTTATCCTATTATAAAATCAATGTTAAACCGACAGTTCAACACATAATAGCAATGACATATTGATCATTCAATATCTCATAAAATAACTATGCTAAATATGTCTAATCATAATGATATATTTCAAATACCATCAGCAAGACAAGAATAAAAAAAATATAGATTGTGTTAAAAAAACATGCATTAATAGCATATCAAAATAAACGTGTGTCTAGCACACACATAAAAAAAAACCTAACATAAAAACAAAAAGATGCACCAAGCATCTTGATTGTGTCCATGCACAAAAAAACATTATTTGGAAAAATAAAACAGTGTTTGTAGAAAAAGAAGCTGTAAAGAATGTAGCTTCAAATCATCTTTCTCTTTCCCTTTGCTGCCTTCTTCTTTTTTTCTTTGACATCAGCTTCAGCATCCGCAGATTCTACACCAACCTCTTCATCTTCTTCTCCCCCTTTTTGTGCTGAAAGGATATGGAAAAACTCATCTCGCACTTGAGAGAGATGCTGGATAGCAGTAGCAATGTGGTCAATTTGCACTAGAAGAGTATCCATTGGCATCATGACAATGGGAATTCTAGGAGAGTCAGGAGCAACTAGATCAGGAACCTTGGTCGACTAGGGAGAGCCTGGAGCCACATCAGAAGAGGAATGTTTGAGACCAGCAGTATCCAAGCCATAGGGCAGATCCAGTATCCGTCTATCTTCCATTTTAGGCTTGACAATTGATATAGTTGGCTGCTCAACTTCAAGCTTCTTCTTGCTCTCTTTCATGCCTTGATTTTTCAGAATGGCATGAATGAGACATGGAAAAGGCAAGTGATTTGAAGAGCTTGATTTTGTGGCTGCCTTAAGCACACACTCAATCATAGTAGCACCAAGGTTAAAAGGAAGATAAGATCCAAGTTTGTGCAATAACATTGCTTGATCCACCGTTAAAACAGAAGCATTTGAAGTGGGAAGTCAGTTGCAAATTGTGAGCTTAAACAACACTGTGTAAAAGAAAGTTAACTTGGAGGATGAAACGTTGTTCATCCATTTAGAAATGAGACCACCGGTGATTACCTTGACAACATCATCAAGAAGATCAAGAGAAATCACGGTGTCATCATTTTCTAGTCCAAGAAAAACATTAATCACAGAAGGGTTAAAATCATAGACGTTATCCCTAACACACACAGTGCCATAGCTCAGTTTATTTGGATCCCCCCATGTCAAATGTGATGTTGGAGTAGAACTCAAATACCACACTAGGATCAAACGTAGTTAATGTAGTAACAGACTTCCATAATCCCCTTTGCTTCAAAAAGACATCCATACCATATTTCTTGAAACTCAACACATCAATAATTCTTTCAATTTTAAAAGTCCTATGAGAGACAGACTTATAAGACACTTTAGCTTCTTCTGAGTAAAACACTTTACTAAATGCGGAAGTAACGTCAAGTAAAGAACCTGATTGAGAGGCGGTATGGACCGGAGCAGCATCGACTTCAACATCATGAGTCTTGGGCTCAGGTTTGGAAGAAGAGAGAGAGACCGATCCTGAGATGAGCTTGACTCATCTTTGAGACAATGGGAGTCAGCTTGACTTGGCTGCCGTTTGGGTTTCTTGGACGACGCCTCTTGAATTTTGATAGAAGACTCTCCATGGAGCCTTTTAGATTTCCTTGTTGAAAATGGCTTGTTGGAAGTCTGTGACAAGGACTGTGAGTGTGACTTCAGATCTAGATCTATTGGATTCTCCTAATCTCCAAAAATATTTACTCTGAGCGGCTTAGGGTTTAGGATTTTAGTTCCAGGAGAAATTATGAGATCAGGATGGACGTCGGCCTCAGTTGGTGTCTCCTTTGGAGTAGATGGGTAAGAAGTACCTACAGTCGTTCTTTCTTTATGAGTGGCTGGTGGAGTGATGTTAGGGGTTTGAGTTGAAGTAGCAGAGGGCGGTGGTTGCACAGTAACCGCCGGTGTCAAAGCTGAGGAAGGGGATCCTTTTGATAGCTCCATCATCTGTTGAAGCATCATCATCATTGCTTGATATGGGTGCTGATCTGTCATAGATGAATATTACAAAGATAAGGAGAGAAAACAAATTTTTGGAGAAGCGGAAAAGATGAACCCCTTAGAGAGAGAAATCGGATATGGAGAGAGAAAGAGTGAGACAAAAAGTTCTTCTTTAAAATAATGAAAGTGATATATCTCACTATCTCTTATCATATCATGAGGATAAGTATATCTGCTTATTAAAATTTAATTATTTATTATTATTATTATTATTATTATTATTATAATAATAATAATAATAATAATAAAATAAAAAAGCACATTCTGAAAAAAATAGAGAATGGGGATGAGTCCTGATTGAATGAATTCTCATGAATTAATTCACAATAAAAATCATAGCATCGTACCATAGTTTTAAATTTAATTAGAATGAAAGAGTGAGTCCTGATGTTAAGGATCATAACATTCTCTTTAACATGAGGGTGTCAAACATTGACTAAAAACACACATTCCAGGAGATTTCCTTAGCGAAGAAAATCTCTCAAAATCTAAAGGTTTAGTAAAGATATCCGCAGTTTGATTCTCTGTAGAAATGTATTCCAATTTGATGATATCTTGTTCCACAAGATCTCGGATAAAATGATGTCTGATGTCACTGTATTTGGTGCGAGAATGTTGGACTGGGTTCTTCGAGATTTCAATTGCACTGACATTATCACATAACAATGTCAACGAAGGACTAGCCAAGCCATAGTCAAGCACCATTTGATTTAACCATAATAGTTGAGAGTAACAACTAGCAGCAGCAACATACTCTGATTCGACTGTGGAGAGTGAGATACAATTTTGTTTCTTACTCGGCCAAGAAACCAGATTGTTGCCAAAATAAAAACAACCTCTGCTAGTGTTCTTTCGGTCATCGACATCACCTGCCCAATCAGAATCACTATATCCTACAAGATGAATGTTAGAACTCTTACAGTATTTAATACCAAACCCAATTGTCCCAGAGACATAGCTAATGATTCTTTTAACAGCTTTATTATGAGATTCTTTAGACTGAGATTGATTTCTCGCACAAACACCAACACTAAACATAATGTCAGGGCGACTAGTTATTAAGTACAATAAACTACCTATCATTCCTCTATACATGGTAGAATTAACATTGCTACCAATATCATCTCTGCTTAACTTTTCGGAAGATCCCATAGGCGTCTTCATAGGTTTAGCATGTTCTAATCCGAAGCGCTTGACCAATCCTTTAGCATACTTTCTTTGAGAGATGAAGATCCCATCTTTATCTTTCTTGATTTGTAGACCAAGAAAATAGTTGAGCTCACCAACCATGCTCATTTCAAACGTGTTACACATTGAGTCTACAAAATCTTTGAGCAGATTAGTACAAGTTGAACCAAAAAAATATCATCAACATAGATTTGAGCAACAGTAATGTGTTTTTTATTTTTCTTGATAAACAATGTTTTATCAACTTGACCTCTTGCAAAACCAATTTGTGGCAAAAATTCAGTCAATCTAGCATACCACGCTCTCGGGGCTTGTTTGAGACCATATAAAGCCTTTTTGAGCTTAAACACGTGCAATGGTTTCTCATGACATTCAAACCCCTTAGGTTGTTCGACATATGCCTCTTCATTGAGATAGCCATTCAAGAAAGCACCTTTAACATCCATTTGATGTAAAGTAAAACTCACATAACATGCAATTGCATATAAAAGATGAATGGATTCAATCCTTGCAACATGAGCAAATGTTTCATCAAAGTCTACCCCTTCAACTTGGGTATAACCTTGAGCCACTAGACGAGCTTTGTTTCTGACAACATTGCCAGCCTCATCCGTTTTATTTTTGAAAATCCATTTTGTCCCAATTATATTTATGTTTTTGGGGCGTGGAACTAATTCTCATACATTGTTTCTTACGAATTGGTTTAGTTCCTCATGTATAGCATTGATCTAAAAATTATCATTAAGGGCTTCCTTAATAGTTTTTGGTTCAATGTTAGACAGAAAACATGTGTTTGACATACAAACATTTAAAGACGACATGCATACCAGTTTCAGCATTTCTTTGTATTCCTTTGAGTTCTTGCTTCTAGTTTGAAATCCTTCAGATTGATCACCAATGATCTATGAATCTAGATGATCCTTCCGAATTTGACTTGGAGGACCCTTTCTTGGTTCATCTTCGGCATTTACCCATTGATTGTCTTCACTATCTGAAGTGTATGTTGATGATGGTGTTTTGACTGGAACTTCAACATTCTGTGGAACATTCACTTTGACATTCTCAGAGGATGTCTTGTTCTCAACATCACTTCCAGTTTGATCACTTGACATTTCACTTGTGTCAATAAGATCAATCACCTAATCCTCTTCAGATTTTGAAGCGATACCTGTGTGATCATTAAAAACAATGTTAATTGATTCTTGGACTGTTTTTGTCCTGAGATTTAACAGACGGTATGCTCGACTGTCAGATGCATATCCTAAGAAAATCCCTTTGTCGCTTTTGGAATCAAATTTTCCCAAATGATCCCTATCATTCAGAATGTAACATACACATCTAAAGACATGAAAATACTTCAAATTGGGCTTCTTGCCCTTCAAAAGTTCATACGGTGTCTCTGTTCTGCCGGGGCAAAATATCACTCTATTCCCAATGTGACACGCAGTGTTTATTGCTTCGGTCCAAAGCTTCTTAGACAACCGTTGAGCTTGTAACATTGCTCTTAACATCTCCTGTGTTGGTCCCGGGTGAGTCGTATCAGTTTAGAGGGGGGGTGAATAAACTGATTCAAAAACTTTTACTTTAGATACGGAAAATAGGGTCCTTTGACTCGCTTGAAGAAACTTATCTATGTACCAACTTGATAATCAGTTGAGACAATTTGAGTGCAGCTTGTGTGATATTGTGTGCAGTTAGAGATATGCAATGATTAATAAGTATAGCACACAAGAGATTTATAGACGTTCGAAGTCTCAAGCTTTTACGTCCTCTCTTCCTTCCGCAGAAGGGCAACTTCACTATATAACTTGAGTTCCTTTACAAATTACACAATGAAGGATAGTTGGCTGAACCTGGTAACTGCTCGCTACCTCAGCTGGTCGACGGCTCACACTTGAAGTTCCTAACTGCTCGCTAGGAAGGTAGGTGCTATTGTCGTCTTTACAAGGTTTTAGATCTCTTTCGATCTTCAAGAGGTTAGTCTTGAACAAGGGGGTATCAACTGAAGTGCTCCTTTGATTGAGCTGAGTAATTGATCTTGAATAGTAGAAAACTGAGAAGGCTGCCCTGGCTGGTTCGTCAACAGTTGGCTGGATGTCTTGATTTAGTGAATTCTTCTTCTCAGTTTGACTTTCGCAGTTTCTATCAAACGTTGCACTTAAGCTTGAGTGGGAGGGAGAAAGAAAAGTTCTGCTTGTATATGCGAAGGTTGGCAAGAGGTTATGTTTGCGAAAATTGTTTAAAACTCTGATTCACCCGTCTTTTATAGAGGAGCGATTTTATGACCATTGAGCTCCATTGTCCATTTCATCAGTGGCTCTATTGCCTCATCAATGGCATGTGGTCTTAAATGATCGCTTGGATCATTTGGTTGAAGTAGCCGTTACTCTGCCAATCGATCTTCATTGAATTCCAGGATCTTTGAAGGATCATTTATTCCAAGATATGATGATTTAAGCAATACACTCCAAGAGTCTTCTGGCTTCAGTTCTCTTGGTAGTTTGGAATTTCAGTTGGCAGTTTTGGATTTCTCAGCTTAGTTGCAGTATCGTCCCAGCTGGCAGTTCTGAGCTTGTCAGCTGAGTCTGGCTATCGCTCCATGATAAGTCACAAATATTGCATCTTTATTATCTATATTTTTATATATATGAGACTTAACATATTATTTTTATGATTATTGCAGGAAAAATATGAGAAAGGAAGGAACCATTCACATTTATGAAAGAATCAGAAGAATAAGCAAATAAATTAATAAAAAGATGATGAAAGAGAGAATGATCGGTTCTGAAGAAAGAAATCGGCGATTGCTTAGCAAAAATTACGATACGCCTTGATGACTCTTAAATTATTGTTTACCTATATAAAGTTGTGAGGTCATTTGGAAGAGGCATTCTGGGTTCCACAAGTAGTTTTAATTTCATGTTTTACTTTTAGTTAATTTATTTGTTAAGAATTGCAAGAATATTCTGGATAACTTGTTCGTAAGTTTATTTCAATTCAATGGTTGCTTATGCTATGATTATGGGTTGGTTTAATCTTAATATGAGTAGCTAAGTTTATTTTCCGGAATGAGGTTGTAATAATTGTTGATATGCCCATATCGTGAGGTCAAATTAGTTTTTATATGATTCGTATTCTTATACTCCGTTATGTTCTGCGATAACACGTTTAGTTCTTAATTAATTAATTAATTATATAGTGGCCAATATATAGTTTGTTAATTAATATCTAAAGCCAATAGAATTGTAAGATCTGTAATTGTCGATTCAATTCTATATGTGGTAAAACTGACTCTCTTTGTCAGTGGGCATACGGGGATGTTAAGGGCATACGGGTTCGAATGCTTATAACATAATTGGGTTCCTCTAATTCTCAATGCTATTAATTAATTAAATCTGTTAAGGGTTCTTGCGGGTTGTTAATTAATAAGATTTTGGATAATAAGGGTTCTTATATTCAATGATTCGTAAGGAGGAATAAGGAATATGTCAGGGGTTCCGGTATTCTATAACTGATTTATAAGAATTGTGAATTAAAATCAATGCACTGATGAATGATATGGTCATATCTCTTTTTATTTACAATCTCATCCGGATTTAATCATACTGATTCATTTACTCTATTTTGTTTCATTAGTTAATTAAACACTCTCAAAATCCCAAAAGTTACCTTTGAAAGAAAGAATACACCGTTCCCTGTGGATTCGACCTGTATTTTCCACCTACTACACCCTTATTGGGCATTTGGAAGAGAGCAGTTATTTTGGGCGCGTGACGACCGCGTATCAAATTGGCGCCGTTGCCGGGGAACGGCAATAGTAATCTTTCTTTCATTTCATTGTTTAATTTGTCTATTTTTTATTTATGCCCCGATCTTCTCGTACAGGTGAACTCATCTTTGATCCTGAAGTTGAGAAATCTGCACGGAAAAGAAGGAAAGAAATAGAAAAGGTAAAACAAGCAACTTCTTCAACATCCAATTTCACTCCCATATCTGAATCTGCCGAGGAACACGAATTTGAGGATACAACATCATCTGCAGAATCCAATATGGCTAATAATCAAGGGAATAATGCAGCTAATAATGGAGGAAACGTTGCGAACAATGCTACTTTGCGTGAATTGGCTAATCCACCAGAAATGGATTTTGGAACACTATGCATAACACTTCCCCAAACTCATGGGAATTTTCAATTAAAATCTGGTTTTATGCATATACTTCCTAAATTCCATGATTATCCTGGAGATGATCCACATAAGCATTTACAAGATTTCCAACTTGCTTGTTCTACTGTGCAAAATCAGGGAAATGTTGATAATTCTGAATATGTTAGGCTTGTAGCATTTCCATTTTCCTTACAAGATGATGCACGTGAATGGTTGTTTAGTTTAGCACCGGGATCTATAACAACTTGGAGAATTATGAAACAAAAATTTCTTGAAAAATATTTTCCGGCGTCTAGAGTAGCTTCCATTAGAAAAGCCATATGTGGAATTAAACAAGAGTTTGGAGAGTCTTTTGATGGATATTGGGATCGATTTAAAAAATTATGTTCTAAATGCCCACAACACCAAATTCCTAGTTTATTACTGATTCAATATTTTTATGAAGGTTTGCAGCCGGGTGATAGGAGTATGGTGGATGCAGCAAGTGGTGGAGCGTTGATGAATAAGACTCCAGATGAAGCAATAACGTTGATAGGAAATATTGCAGACAACAAACAACAATTTGGAGCAGACGGATCGAGAAAAGTGGCTGATGTCCAAACCGCTAAAGATACACGATTTGACGCATTATGTGAAAAATTGGACAAATTACTTAGTGGAATGGGCACAACACAACAAGTCAAGGCATGTGGCATATGCAGTGTTCATGGGCATCCCACAGACATGTGCCCAACTTTGCAAGAAGATAATCTTGAACAAGTCAATGCCGTTGGAGGTTACAATTCACAGCAAGGATATTATGATCATTTTTCTAACGCCTATAATTCTCGATGGCAGGATCATCCAAATTCGAGTTTCAAGCAGTCAACACAACAGGGCATACTACATCAATAGGGCATACCGCAACAAGATTTTCAACAATGTGGGCAATATTGGGTGCAACAACATGCACAAGCACTGCAAGAGAAACCAAGAAGACCTTTGGAAGAAATTGTTGCAGAACTGGCAGAAAATAGTTTAAAGTTTCAACAAGAAACTCGAGCAGGATTTAATCATATGGGAATGCAAATAACCCAAATGGGGTAAGCGATTTCCCGATTGGAGGTAACTATTTCCAAAGGTAAATTTCCTTCACAAGTCGAGATAAACCCACGGGAGAATGTGAGTTCTATCACATTAAGAAGTGGAAAAGAATTGCCTGATCCAATCAAGAAGATTGACAGCGTGCCCAACCAAGCCGATATGCCCAAGCAGGAGGAAATGCCCACAATATTAGAAAATCCAGAAAAAGAAAGTGCAGAAACTGAGGTAAAATCTAAACCCGTTAAACCTAAAGTTGTACTGAAACTGTCTTTTCCTGGCAGATTTGCAAGGGAGAAGAAAGATGATGAAAATCAAGACATGCTCAAGGTATTTAGAAAGGTGGAAATCAACATTCCTCTTCTTGATGCAATCCGCCAAGTGCCTAAGTATGCCAAGTTTCTTAAAGAGCTACGCATGAAGAAGATCAAGTATGAAGATAATGCAAGACTCTTGGTTGGAGAAAATGTTTCAGCGGTAATACAACGTAAATTGCCCCAGAAATGCAAAGATCCGGGTATGTTCTCAATTCCATGTGTGATAGGAGATAAAAAAGTCAAAAGAGCTATGCTTGATTTGGGTGCAGCAATCAATGTTATGCCTTTATCAATTTATGAGAAATTAGATCTGGGTCCTTTAAAGAAAACTCAAGTTATAATTCAATTGGCGGACCGATCTAATGTGTATCATATTGGAATTGTTGAAGATGTTTTAGTAAGAGTAGATGAACTGATTTTTCCAGTTGATTTTTATATATTGGACATGGGAGTTGTGAATTCTAACTCGTCTATTGTTTTGTTAGGGAAGCCGTTCATGAAAACGGCAAAGACAAAGATTGATGTGGACCAAGGGAAATTAACATGTGAATTTGATGGGGAAATTGCGACATTTAATATTTTTGATAATATGAAATTTTCTTCTGATTATGAGCATGTTAATTTTTTGGGAATTTTTGATGAATTTAGATAGGTGAACGTTTCGCAAGATTCGACATTCTCTGTGATGATGAGCGAAAATAAAAAATGGGCATATGAAGATGAGTTGGCCATGAGATGGAGAGTTACAGATCATATGGTGGACATGAGCCACAATCAAGATCAAGTCATGAACAAATTTTCAGTATGCCCATATGGATCATTTAAATGGCACAACAAATGGCACGGTGGAGACACTCCACCTCGTATTTGAGAATTATTTTGATCATTTTTCATGTCTAGCCAAAGACTATAAATGAAGGCGCTAATGGGAGGCAACCCAATTTTTTTTATTTTTTTTTAGTCGATTTTTTTTATTTTTATTTTTTGGTTATTTTATTTTCAATAAACGTTTCTTCCAACTTTTCACAAGTTTTTGTAGGTTGAATATCATCAGCGTCAGGACTGGATGGAAACAACTTCAAATATTTCTCCAATTTCCACCCCATTTAAGGACGGTTCTTTCCTTTATTTTATCTTTATTTTATTTTAATTTCTTGTCAAGTTGTTTGATTTTCTTCCTTTCTCTATTTTATTTGAACATGGAGGACCATGTAAATTTTAAGTATGGGGAGGGAGAACTTCATTTGTTTTTGTGATTTTTATTTGTTTTGAGTCAATTTAATTGCCAAATTATGAATTTGTGATTTTAATTGAATTAAGATTAGAGTTGGTTATGGATTGACTGGTTGAATTTTTTTTTTTCTCCACATGACAATTAGTATGATGAACTTTCAAATAGCTAAAAACTGGTGAGATTTGAGCTTTATGAGATTAATTCACTTTACAATCTCAATTCTTTTCAAGTGTGATTTTCGTCCCGAGTTTGTTTTTCTCTAGAATTTGCTTTCGTTCTTATTGAAGACCATATGAAGCCTACAAAACCTAACCATCAATTATTGATTATCATTTTGTGAGCCCCTTTGAGCTTTATATGAGCCAATTTGTTCAAATACCTACAGAGAAGAAAAAAAAAGAAAAAAAAATCACTCTTCCACATAAAAAAAACGTGTCCTAATCATAGAAACGGTGGAGCTTTGGTTATTTGAAAGTGGTAAAAAAATTATATCGAGGTGTTAGAAGAAAAAAGGGGGCATTTATCTGGGTACTTGTTTGTAAGAGAAAAAAAAATGCTCTCGTTGTGGTTGTGAAAAAAAAAAAGAAAAAAAAATGCCGAATTAAATGGGGCATATGAAGAAATTTTAGGCATATGGGAAAACAAGGCATATAAAGTCATTTGGGCATATTAAAAATGGTGTTGAGTTTTTGATTTGATTGATTATTCAATGTATAACTCCACTGATTTTCTATGATTCTAGCCTCGTTCCAAAATATTTCCTACCTGTTAACCCAGCCCCGTTACAACCAAAAGAAAGTCCTTTTGATGATTGCATGTCATATGACTATAGTGGTGGCAAAAAGAGAACGTTTGCAAACTTATGGTTGATAACAACTTGAGGAATGATTTTGAGAGCAAACATGTCCTGATATTAAACACTTGAGAGTTGTGAGATATGTGCGACATTTATTGCTATTTGACTGTTTTAACTAATTTGATGGAGAATGCAATAATTTTTGGATTGAGGACAGATGGATGATACCTCTATTTTGATTTAATTGATTCACAAGTTTATGATTGGCAATTAGATTCATGTTGTTTTATTTTTCTTTTAGTTTCTCATTTTCTTTCTTTTCTTTTTCGTTCCGTTCTTCATACTTGGGGCAAGCATGAGTTTAAGTGTGGGGAGATGATAAGTCACAAATATTGCATCTTTATTATCTATATTTTTATATATTTGAGACTTAACATATTATTTTTATGATTATTGCAGGAAAAATATGAGAAAGGAAGGAACCATTCACATTTATGAAAGAATCAGAAGAATAAGGAAATAAATTTATAAAAAGATTATGAAAGAGAGAATGATCGGTTCTGAAGAAAGAAATCGGCGATTGCTTAGCAAAAATCACGATATGCCTTGATGACTCTTAAATTATTGTTTACCTATATAAAGTTGTGAGGTCATTTGGAAGAGGCATTCTAGGTTCCACAAGTAGTTTTAATTTCACGTTTTACTTTTAGTTAATTTATTTGTTAAGAATTGCAAGAATATTCTGGATAACTTGTTCGTAAGTTTATTTCAATTCAATGGTTGCTTATGCTATGATTATGGGTTGGTTTAATCTTAATATGAGTAGCTAAGTTTATTTTCCGGAATGAGGTTGTAATAATTGTTGATATGCCCATATCGGGAGGTCAAATTAGTTTTTATATGATTCGTATTCTTATACTCCGTTATGTTCTGCGATAACACGTTTAGTTCTTAATTAATTAATTATATAGTGGCCAATATATAGTTTGTTAATTAATATCTAAAGCCAATTGAATTGTAAGATCTGTAATTGTCGATTCAATTCTATATGTGGTAAAACTGACTCTCTTTGTCAGTGGGCATACGGGGATGTTAAGGGCATACGGGTTCGAATGCTTATAACATAATTGGGTTCCTCTAATTCTCAATGCTATTAATTAATTAAATCTGTTAAGGGTTCTTGGGGGTTGTTAATTAATAAGATTTTGGATAATAAGGGTTCTTTTATTCAATGATTCGTAAAGAGGAATAAGGAATATGTCAGGGGTTCCGGTATTCTATAACTGATTTATAAGAATTGTGAATTAAAATCAATGCACCGATGAATGATATGGTCATATCTCTTTTTATTTACAATCTCATCCGGATTTAATCATACTGATTCATTTACTCTATTTTGTTTCATTAGTTAATTAAACACTCTCAAAATCCCAAAAGTTACCTTTGAAAGAAAGAATACATCGTTCCCTTTGGATTCGACCTGTATTTTCCACCTACTGCACCCTTATTGGGCATTTGGAAGAGCAGTTATTTTGGGCGCGTGACGACCGCGTATCACTCCAGTTGGCAATTCTGGGCTTATCAGCTGAGTCTGCCTGTTGCTCCAGTTAGCAGTTCTGGACTTATCAGCTGAGTCTTGCTATCGCTCCAGTTGGCAGTTTTGTGCTTATCAGCTGGGATTGGCCATTGCTCCAGTTGGCAGTTCTGGGCTTGTCAGCTGAGATTGGCCATTGCTCCAGTTGGCATTTCTGGGCTTGTCAGCTGAGATTGGCCATTGCTCCAGTTGGCATTTCTGGGCTTGTCAGCTGAGATTGGCCATTGCTCCAGTTGGCTACTGTCAGTCTCTGGCATAAACTGATATTCTATCAGCTTCTTCAATCTTTGGTCAACTCCTTTCTCCCTCAGTTCAGCTGACTCGATTGTTAACTTGCTTTGATCAGTTTGATTCCTCAGCCAAGTTGGACTTTAGACTGGATGACGTGTCTTTCAACTTGTGGGTCATTCTTCAGATTGGTTGACTTAGACTCTTCTAGAGTTCTTCTTCGATGATGCCCTGGGCTGATCAGCTTCGATCTACAGCTTGAATTTTAGTCAGTTTTTCATAAATAATTTTGACATCTCATCAAAACCTTATCTAGAGGTTCCTTGATAGTTTTTCCTAACATCCTGCAATGTTCGATTTTTCTTTTCGACCACTCCGTTTTCTTAAGGTGTCTTTGGAGCAGAAAACTCATAAATGATGCCTCTTTTTTCACAGAACTCTTCAAACATCGAATTTTCAGATTCGAGACCATGATCTATTCTAATGCACTTGATGTTGGACTCAAACTGTCTTGACATCATTCTGCATAACTTTTTGAACATTTTGAATGCTTTAGATTTTTCTTACAGAAATTTAACCCATGTGAATCTCGAAAAATCATCCACTATGACCAGAATAAACCTTTTTCCACTCATGCTTTTGGTGTCAACTGGACCCATGATGTCCATGTGAATTAGATCGAAGCACTTTGTGGTTTGACAAAATGAGGAACTTTTGTGAGGAGATCTCACATGTTTGCCTTTCTGACATGCACTGCAAACAACATTGAGATTGATCTTCACTGGAGGTATACCTCGAACAACATCAGCTTCAATTAATTTCTTCAAACTTCAAAAGTTGAGATGACCAAGTTTTTGATGTACGAGTTGAATGTCAACATTGACTGAAACATTGTATTTCTCGTTCTTGTTCGCATGGTAGCAGTTATCCAATGCTCGACTTCCGAACATAATGCACTTATTCTCACTGTCAAAAACTTTGCAGGTATTTTTGTTACATCTAACATGCATATCGTCATCACACAGCTGACTTATGCTGATCAGATTTGATGTTAAGCTTTCGACATGAAGCACATTGTGTAACTTAGGAAAGTTCTTGACATTCAAGGTTCCCTTTCCCACTATGTTACCTTTGCTTGTTGAGGAATAGTCATCAAGAAACTTTGAATTGCCTGTCATATGCCATGAAACCTACTGTCAAAGTACCATGTACCGGTAATGTTAGCTTTCAGTGAGGCGTAGACAACATTGCATGAAATCTTTGCCTTCTTTGCACTTTTCTTCTTCTTGGGAGTTTTTGAAGAATTTTCCACGACAATCTTTCCCGTTGCTATATCATCATGATATTTGAAGCAGTACGATTTGATATGTCCAGGCTCTTGACAATAATGACAAACATATTTCTTCTCTTTGGGCTTGTCATTGACATGCGGTTTGACATTTCCGTCAACATTGACTGGAACATCCTTAGAGCTTTCCCCTTTGACAAACTTGATAGGATTAGAGATAGACATTGATGAACTTGATGTATATCCCAAGCCTACTTTCGTGGTTTGTCCCAATGTCAGAACCTCATTCAGAGTAGATGTTCTTTGATTAAGTTGTCGAAAGGTTTTTGAAGCAGCTTTTACTTCCTTTCTCAACTTATTCAGCTCAAGATCACCTCGAGTCAGTCGAATTTCAAGGTCCATCACCCTTTGCTTTAGAGTTTGGTTTTCTTCTACTAGAATCTCAAATTTCTTTGATTGTTCAGCCCATTGGACACACACTTCATCTACAACTTTGTGTAATTGTTGTAGAGCTTCTCAATGGCTGACATCGGACTGGTCTTCTTCCACCTGAGACACTTCAGCAGTGTTGTAAAATTTATCCAGCAAGGTCATTTCATACCAGTTAGTGGTGTTTGGAGAAATGTCAGAGATTTTCTGTATGACATTCTCCATAACATTGCTTGGAACATCTGAGGTCACATGATCAAGACTAACATCATAGTCGAACTCACCATCATCCATGTCGGTTAAAGCGCCAATCATTCCATCTAAGTCATCATTGACTTTCACAAACAACACAGTTTGTTTTTCAGCTTCCTCATCACCGGATTCGTCACTTAACATGGCAGCACTGTAATTTATCCTCTGCTTCCTGTAAACAGTAGGACACTCATTGGCATAGTGTCCAAACCCAGAACATCCTCTACATTGAATTGAGTCAATGTCCTTTACTGTATCATCAGGAGACTTTGATAATGATGTCGAAGAGGGAGAATCAAAAAGTCATCTTGGTTTGAAGGGAGTTGAACCTTTCTTCATAGATCGAACAAGAGTATTGAACTTCTTGGTGAGTAGTGCAACACTCAGGGGTTCATCTTCACTTATCTCCTGAATGTTCTCAACATCAAGTTGAACATCCGAACTCGATGTCACTGACTGAAGAGCAATCCCTTTGGAAGAGATGTTTGATTTCTGGTTTTCAAGATTCATCTCAAATGTGAGTAGAATGCTCACTGCTTCACTCAAACTCATGTTTGATACATTGTGAGCTTCTTCAATAGCTGAGATTTTCATGTTAAATCTCTTCGGAAGCATGCGAAGAAGTTTGCTTACCATGTTCTCATTCGAGATCGGACATCCGAGAGCTGTAGACTCATTTGACACTTTACATAGTCGTCCAGTGTACATTAAAATAGTCTCATCTTCTAACATTCGCAGAGTTTCGAATTTGGAAGTGAGTAGCCTGAGCTTTGTTTGTCGTACACTGGTTAACCCTTCACAATGTTCCTGTAGTATATTCCATGCTTGATACGCCGTGGTGCAATTGCACACCATTTTGAAGCACGGAACATCTACCGAAACAAAATAGCATTGAGTGCCCTCGAATTGAAGTTGGATATAATTCGATCATCATTAGTCCATTGGGTCTCTGGAGTAATAATAAACACTCCATTAGGTCCCTCCATCCTTGGAGGAGACCACTCTTCAATCACAGCCAACCAAGCCCTCTCATCGATGGACTTGATATACATCTTCATACACGATTTCCACATAGCATAATTCTTGCCATTACTATCCAATGCCGGAGGACGACACTGGTTAATCTGAATATCCATTTTCAGTGGTACAGCAATCTAAGGATCGAATACTTAGTGTGTTAAGTACCGGCTCTTGATGCCACTTGTTAAAATTTGTTGCCATAAACACTAAAATTAGACACAGAATTGTAATGTCAAACTCAATGTCAAAAATAGTTAACACAACTATCTTAACACAAATATGCTGGAAATAATATTACAATAACACGCTAAATAATTTTAAATCACACACAACATGTATGTGATTGCCACAGGGCGAAATTAAGCTTCCACGAGCCAAAATAATTGTTAATTTGATGATGTCAGACGCTGAGGCTCTTGACACATCAAATAAAATACATGAATCATATTCTAGTTTTAAAACTAAAAATGAATTCAAAAATACAAATTAACCTACCGTTAATTTGTAGACAAACTAGCAACGATTTCACAACCTTGCTATATATCCTAACTTGTACAACCTACTCTCATGAATTGATTGTACAACAATAAACATTAAGAAAGAAAAAGGAACAAAGAACGAAATCTATGCTAGGTTTGTTACTCAAGCTCTTCAATCTTCACACAGCGGAAAAATGATTTGTGCTTGAATAATTCTTCAAGTGTAGATCATATCCCTTATATGCATTCTTCACTTGAATCGAACAAGGCTCATGTCTTCTCTTTCTTGAATGTGGATTGGAGATAACCGACCTCTTCACTACTCCATCGTGTTTGAGGAGAAACCGCCTCCATGATGTGTTCGAAACCATCTCCCACGTTCATCCCTATTTTCTGATTTTTCCAACAATATAAATTCTGAAAAAGAAAAAGGTTAAAAATAGGAGATAGAGTTTTGACTTCGTGAAACTCTATTTTTAAAATAATATATCTAATATGTATATATCCATTTATTTGAAATATTTATTTCGTGGATATGCACATATATATTCTAAGATATATAAAACAATTTATTAATTAAAATAATAAATAAAACTAGGAAAGGATAAGATTAGTTACGACTGTGTCACAGATAATGTTGCAGGGAGTCTGTCTGACATCAAGTGCAACATTGAATGTCAATGTCATACAACACTCAACATACTCGCTATATGGATCAATCTCCATATCATTTGTCAATACATGTAGATGTGCTTGACTCAACTCCTCGTCATTGATCAGCTTAACTTGAACACTTGATGAAGGCTTTGACAGGTCAACTTGAAGATTATTCTTTGAGATTTCAATTGTGTGCATGTTAGATAAGTAATTTGAGCAAAATTTCACCGCTTCTTCAGCAACATAGAATTTAGCAATACATCCTTCAAGTTGATTACAATTGTGTACGTATCCTTCAAGATTCTCATAAATATTTCAAATGGATACATTTATCTATACCAAACTAGACCACACAACTTTACCTCCCGGACAAGATGGACCACCAAATGCACCATTATATCAAAGAATATCAGAGAAAAATACTTTTCAAGAAGGCATAAGGTCACCACAATATCACTTTGAATTTCATCTAACTTCGATGCGTTTATCATTGTGTTACACAATATTTTTTGTAGCAAAGTATTACACAATATATTGAAGAATAAACACAACATAATTATCATACATCTAACATGTTTCGGTAAGATACTATAGATGACAACTGAAAGTAATTGTTGCACCAAAATATGACAATGATGAGACTTAAGATCGACAAGTCAAACCCTTCATCAATACTAAATTAGCTATATTAGAATAATAGTCTATAAGCATTTTCATTATGGACAAATAACTACATAATTTTATTTTCTCTTCTTTAATTAATGTATAACATGCGGGAGGTAAAAATGTTCATTTTCTATCACTTTAGGTACCATCTCACTCAGCACACCTCCCTCTATCAGATCCAACCTAGCTGCAATTTCATCACTTGCCTTTCAGGTAGTATCAAGTAATGTGTCAGTAATTTTTTTCATACACATTTTTCTCAGTATGACATCACATCAAGAACATGGCACACATGCAAATGTTCCCAATACACAAGATCAAAGAATATTGACTTCTTCTTCCAACACGATCTTCCATCATCCCCTTTGATGATTTTTTAACTTTCATTTTTCCACAAAAAAAATCAAAGACCTCATGACCAAATAATGGTGTTGTGGCAGAGTTAAACTCTTGTTGGCCATCACATTTTTTTTGTCTTCGATAAGGATGATGTCTGGGTAGAATTCTTCTATGACATGTATATAATATTTTTTTGTCATGTCTTGTCCACTTTACATATGTGTTTTCACCACATATAGTGCATAAAAGATATCATTATACAGAATATCCTAATAAATTCACATACGCTGGAAAATCATTAATTGTCCACAAAAGCATAGCTTCGAGCTTGAAACTTTCTTATCATAAGTATCACATGCTTGGACTCATGTGTCCCATAACTTATTTGAATAATAAATAAATGGCAATAGGTAGACATCTAGGTCATTCCCTGATTATTTAGGGCCAAATATTATTAAAGTTAGCATTATAAATTTTCTCTTTATATGCATAGTCTAGGAGGAAGATTGTACGTCATAAGTATGACTGACCAAGAACTATACGTAGAATTTCATCATGCTATGTGGATTAATACCATTAGTAAAAAGGGCCAATATAAGATTTCAATGCTAAGAAGCAAATTCTAACCATTTATGGTCCACTAACCTCTATTTGGTGCATCGGTCGGATGTCGTAGAAACCAATCATAAATCCTTTTATCATAATCAAGTTAACTATTGATCTATTTTCTTATCTCGAAACATTCTAAAAAAAACTTGGTATAGGTGAGAAGTATCACAAGACCTTTGCAAGAACTTCAATATTTAACTTATTTGTTTTGTCAACCTTTCATCTTGACAATCCACATGTAAGACAAGTGTCGGAGTCGTTGTACATCTTTCTTTATAGAATGCAATCATTATGGCAAGCATGAATTTCTCATAACTCATCCCCAAGGTGCAAAAAATTTTCCTTGCACTATATAGAGATATATAGATGCAACTCGTTAAAATCTGAAAGTAATTCCGTGAATATAGCTAACAACTTAGTAAAGCCAGTACTGCTCCACCCATATTTTACCTTCAAGTTGTACAACTTCACAATTGCTCATAAATTTTTAAATTTTATATTACCGAGATATAAGAGTCTCTTGACATCATCAAGTAACTTCGTAAATTTAATTGGGATCTTTTCATAAGTCTCATACGTATCACGTACCACATCAATAGAATCATCAACATCATCATGTTGATCTTCTTGCCTCATTTCATCAATTTTGTTCATTGTGTTTGCAAACCCCTCTTTTCCCAAGAAATTTATATGTATGGTATGTTAGATCTATACCATGACAACATAAGTGTGCCCTTATGAAACTTCATTTTCTTTTTTAAAATTACCAGATTTTGCATAAGAACAAAGTATTTGGTTAGAATCTCTTGCATTCTACAATGAAGTTTTGAGGAAAGATTATACTCATTCCTTGTACTAATGTGATAATCTATTCTTTGACATCCATTCTTTGTCTATTTTGGATAAAGAACATATAACCCAACAATTATGTTATAGTAGGACTTAGGTTACAAATTAAGTTATTAATTTAATTAAATATAAAATTATACCAAAACTTCTAATAGGTCTTAGGTTCTAGTACACTTAATAGTTTAGCTAACTTTAATCTCATGGTTAAAATCAATATGCCGACTATTACATCAATTCCATGAAAAAATTATGTTATGAATTTTCATAGTAAATGGAACAAGAAATGTTGAAGTGAGAAACATAGTAAACGGATGAGGTATATATCACTCAAGTTCATAAAACGAATATCAGTTAATTATAAGCTATAGAAGCTTTTTTTTATGACTTGAAGCACCAAAATTTCACAAATAATTAATCTATATCCTTTTTTGCTACACTCATGCCTAAAGCTATATAAATTGATAATCCCTTAATAAATTTAAAATCTTAATTACATGTATTTTTTATATATTTTTTCAATAAATTTCATTCAAAAAGTACAAATTTAATAATGAAAAAATAATAGTAATTTTATGTGTGTGTGTGTGTGTGTGTGAGAGAGAGAGAGAGAGAGAGAGAGAGAGAGAGAGAGAGAGTGTGTGTGTGTGTGATTTTAGGTCTATAATTAAAGAGAATTTATAAGTTAGAAAAATAAAGGCAAATTATACAAAAAATAAATAATTTTTTAGGGTAGAATAAATGGAAAAAAATAAAAAAAATTATAATAGAATTGTATTTTTCCGCTGAAAAACCAAATTTTAGGGGTATTTTTGCACATTTTCTCATTTTTTTCACACACTCACTGTCTCAAACACACACACACACAAAGAGAGAGAGAGAGAGAGATCAGAAAAATTGTACCTTTTCTATTAGAAGTGCAGCCAAGTTGGAGGGACACCGTCAATTGGCAGTGTAGCAGCACTAGGGAGGCAGTGGCCGAAGATGGTGATGCGAAGTGCAGGCACAATGGTGGAAGTGCTCCGACACAAGTCTTTGGTAAAGGGCAGTGAGAGAACTCAGGGGGATTGATCTTTGACTTGAAGATGGCTAGGATTTTGTGTGAAATTAGGGAAAAATGAAATGAAACCAGTTAGTCTCGTAATAACATATGAATCTACCGATGAACTAATGACGGAATTACTCATGACAAATGTTAGTGTCATCATTTATCACTAAGTGTTTTTAGATTGTCATGATCTTTATGACAATTCAAAAAACATAAAGGTTTTGGGTTTTCAAGTTTTGAAGACCATGTTCTGGACACTATGATATGAACATTCTGTTACCAATCTGATTAAAGATCGAAGAATGTATTTGACCATGTTCGTACTTATGATCATGTACATGGTTGTCAATAGAGTTTCCAAGAGATGTGCCAAGCTGAGTTCAAGGAGTTGAAGTATTCTTTTGAAGATAGACATTTCAGAATAGAAGATACCTTGTTCAAGACTAGGGTAGTTTGAATCAAACTAAGAATATTCTGTTTAAGAGTTTGGTTTAGATTATGACTCTCTTATTACCTTGTTTAGGCTATGCTTTATGTTTATAAATAGCTTGAGAATCAGACTAGTTAGGGGGTCGAAGTTTTACGTATACGCAAGAGCTAGAGAGTCTAAAAAGACTTCAAGGTTGAAGTATATAGTATACGATTAGACTTGGTTTGATCCTTGTGATCATTGTGTGTCTAGTCTATGTTTGAAATTCTTTCATACACACTTAAAGGAGTCTCATGAGATATTTCCTTTGGGAACTAGAGAGAGTCTAGGTTGTGAAGGGATCTCACAATTCAGTCCATTGAAAGAGGCTGTAGTGGGTAGGAAAGGGATCGAGTGACGGGAGGTTATTCTGTAAAAGCCTTTATAGCCTTGTAACAGAGTAGTGGATTGTTTCTTATGGACTTGTGAAGTCCCCCTAACGTAGATTAGTTGATCGAAAAGAGTTACCAACCTCGTCCATTTATGTCTTCAAGCTTTATTATTCTAACCTTACATGTTAACAAACATGCACATGTACTATTTTTGAACATGAGCTTATTTGCACAGTTTATGTAACTTCAATAAAATATTCCATCGTTAACATAAATGACTTTACTCACGATGGATCTCCCTCATTAATTAAAAATAATAATAAATAAATAATGATGTATAGTGATTGTTGTTAACCTAACATGTGAGGTTGCTAAAGCTACATGGGATATTCTGGAAACCACCTTTGAAGGGACCAGTTTAGTAAGATTATCTCGACTTCAAAATCTTACTTCTAAGTTTGAAAATCTTAGAATGAAAGAAACTGAGTCTATAGGTCAGTTCAATGTCAGACTAAGAAGCATATCTATAATGAGAGTTTTGCTCTCAGTGAGCCTATAAACAATAAAAAGCTTGTAAGGAAGGTGCTCAGATCTCTTCCAAAGAAATTTTCTTACAAAGTTGTTGTCATTGAAGAAGCGAAGGATATCAAGAGTATAAGGTTTGATGAACTGATGGGGTCTATAAGAACATTTGAGATGAATCTAGAAGATCAAGACAGTAGTTCAAGGAAGATATGTAGTGCTCTTAAAACTGAAGTTTCAGAAGATGTACCTGAAAAAGAACATAATAAAAAACATGTACTTGATTCAGATACAATGAACTCCATGGTCTTGATTACCAAGAACTTCTACTGAATGTTGAAAAGAGCCAACAAGCAGTCTTCAAGAAAGTTCAAGAATAGAAGGTAACCATCTGAGAATATCAGCAAGAAAGAAACTTCAGCAATGATCAGAAGAGGGTGTGATGGATTTGATCACATTCAAGCTGAATGTGCTAACACCCTGAAGAGAAATAAGAAGAATTATAATACATCTCTCAGTGATGATGATTTTGAAGAAAGCAATAGTCATTCAGATGAAGAAACTATTACATTCACAGCCAAAATTTCTAAATTTCAAGATCTCTTCATCTATGAAGAAGAAGATGAATCAGATAATGAAGACTTCAGCTAAGAAGAATTAGTGAAAATGTACAAAGAGATGCACACAAAGTGGTTGGAAGTTGTGGAAATAAAAAAGACTCTTCAGTCACACAACAAGAGTCTTATGGAGGAAAAAGAGAAGTTGATCAAATCTGATTCAGATCAGAAAGTTATCATACAATAGCAAGAGAAAGAGATTGCAGAATTATCTTCTAACCTCAAATCTATCAAGAAGAATGTCACTATGTTAAACAGTGGAATAAAGAATCTTGATAAGATTCTAACTGGTCCAGGACATTCAGAAAACAGTCATCCAGGTCCTCGATATAATGGAGGACAATCAAAGATAGTATTAGCCAAAGAAAGTACAAGCCAGTCATATGTACATAAGAATGTTCAGCAAGTAAGAAGAACATTATAGATGGAAGGGAGTCTGATCATCGATTGAATGGAAATAAAAGAGGAATTATTTGCCATTATTGTGAGGAGAAAAGCCACATTCAACCATATTGTGTGAAGTATCTCAATGATCTTAGAAGAGTAAAAAAAAAATTGGTTTAGGATTCTTACAACAAGGAAAGAAAGCCAACTATTCAGAAGAAGAAGAAACCTGCTCAGAAAAAGTAATGGGCTGTCAAACAGAAAACTCATAGATGTTTCATTGCTCATACATCTCTGCGAGTGGAGAACAGGTGTAACTGGTACTTTGACAGTAGTTGTTCAAGGCATATGACTGGAAATTATTCAGTTGTGCAGAATTTAAAGGCCTGTTCCTCAGACTTTGTCACCTTCGGAGATGGCAAGAAAGGCAAAGTAATGGGAAAATGAGAACTTGTTGTTGAAGGGATGCCCAAGCTGAAGAAGGCAATGCTAGTTGATGGACTTAAAGCTAATCTTATCAGCATTAGTCAGCTTTGTGATGATGATATGACAGTTGTACTAACCAAGAAAAGCTACAGGGTGTTGAAAAAGAATAATGACTTATTCATGGAAGGCAAAAGATCAACTGACAACTGTTATAAGCTTCATGTACCTACACAAAGTACGGTAACATGTCAAAGAATATCATTGGTAGAATCAGAAATCTAGCATCAGAAACTTGGCCACATTCACTTCAGAAATCTCCAGAAGATTAGCAACAAGGAGATGGTTCGAGAAATCCCTCAAATCAAAGTTGAATATGATAGAGTATGTGGTCCTTATCAGATTGGAAAGTTGACTAGGTCTCAACAGAAAGAAGTTCAGGATAGAACTTTGCAAAGAGTTTTAGATCTTCTTCATATGGATCTAATAGGACCAATGACAGTTGAAAGTTATGGATGGAAGAAGTATGCCTTTGTCTGCATTGATGATTTCTCAAGGTTCACTTGGGTAGACTTTCTAAGAGACAAGATCGGGGCTTTAATGGCATTCATGAAACTAGTATGCAAGATCACTGTTGAGAAGAATCTGCAAATTGTTAGACTTCGAAGTGATCATGGAAAAGAATTTGAGAATCAGTAATTTGATGATTTCTGTAATGAGAATGGTATTGGTCATGAATATTTTGCACCAAAGACTCTACAACAAAATGGAGTGGTTGAAAAGAAGAACATAACTCTACAGGAGATGGCTAGGACAAGCATTATTTCTAAAGGAGTTACTTCAATGTTTTTGGCAGAAGTTATCAACACAACATGTCACATTAGCAATCGTGTTCACCCTAGGCCAGGTACTATTACTACTCCATATAAAATCTGGCATGAGAAGAAATCAACTGTGAAGTACTTCCATATTTTTGGAACTATCTGCTACATCTTGAATGATAGAGAGTATATCAGCAAGATGAATAATCGTGAAGTAGAAGTTATATTTTTGGGATATTCTAGAAACAGTAAATCATATAGGATTTACAATAAGGAAACCAAGGCATTAGTTGACTCTGTAAATGTGAGATTTGATGATCAGTATGATTCTGCTAGTTCTACAGAAGATGATGTACATACAAATGTGTTTGGATATTCTGATGTACATGATGACTCAAAAAGTGAAGGAGAAGATCAAGGAGTGAATCAAAGAAAGCCTTAATGACAGATTATCAAAGATCATCGAATTACTGAAGTTATTAGTGATATCTATGAAGGAAGAATCACTAGAAGCAGACTCAGAAAGAGATTACATTAGGTGATATCTAATGTTTGTTTCACATCAAAGATAGAATCTAAGAATGTTCAAGAAGCTCTAAAGGATGCTTACTGGATTGAAGAAATGTAGGAAAAATTACTTCAATTTAAGAAGAATGATGTTTGGGATTTAGTACAGAAACTTGAAGTAGTAAATATTGTGGGGAGAAAGTGGATATTCAAGAACAAGATAGATGAATATGAGAAATATACAAGGAATAAAGCTAGGCTGGTTACTCAAGGATATTCACATATCGAAGGAATAGATTTTGATGAGACATTTACCCTAGTCATGAGGATTGACTCTATTAGATTAGTTCTTGCCATAGCCTGCATAATGAAATTCAAGCTCTATCAGATGGATGTCAAGAGTGTTTTTCTGAATGAATTTCTGAAGAATTATGTATATATTACACAATTAAAATGATTTGAAGATCCACATTATCCAGATCATGTTTTCAAACTCAAGAAGGATTTGTATGGTTTGAAACAAGCTCCTCGGGCTTGGTATGAGAGATTGGCTAGTAAGCAAAGGATACAACAGAGAAGGAGAAGATAGAACACTATTCATCAAAAAGGACAAATCACAAGTTATTGTGGTTCAAGTATATGTTGATGATATAGCGTTTGGCTTAGTGTCTAATAATATGATCAAGGACTTTATCAGGGACATGAAAACTGAGTTTGAGATAAGTTTGGTTGGAGATCTGAAGTACTTTCTTAGACTTCAGATAAGGCAATCTGATGATGGTATTTTCATCTCACAGACTGACTAAGTATGCAAAAAACTTAGTTAAAAAATTTAAGCTGGAGAATTCTAAGCATAAAAGGATTTGAATCAGTACCACTGCAAAGATTGGAAATGATGATACAGGAAAAGAAGTAGATCAGACATTATACAAAAGCATGATTGGAAGTCTTCTCTACCTAGTTGAAAGCAGACTAGATATATCCTACAGTGTAGGTGTCTGTGCAAGATATCAAGCATGTCCTAAAGAAAGCCATTTGAAAGCAGTAAAGAACATCGTCAAATATGTCAATGGAACTGCAGACTAGGATTGTGGTATACTTCAGACACAAATTCAAGTCTTATTGCATACTGTAATGCTGATTGGGCAGGATCTCCAGCTGATAGGAAAAATACATCGGGTGTTTTTGTTTCTTTTTGGCAAGTAGTGTTGTTTTCTGGTTCAGCAACAAACAGAACAGTATATCATTATCAACTGCTGAAGCCGAGTATATAGCAGCAGGAAGTAGCTCTACTCAAATTATTTGGATGATACAGATGATGAAAGATTATGAAGTAGCTCATGATACACCTAACACCTATTATGTATTCTGACAACATGAATGCTATCAATATATCAAAGAATCTTGTTCAACATTCAAGGACTAAGCATATTGATATCAAACATCACTACATCAAAGAGCTAGTTGAAGAGGAAGTTCTAAGGATAGAACATGTGAAGACAGTAGATCAACTTGCTGATCTATTCTCCAAGGGATTGGATGCTGATTGATTTGAGAAAGTAAGAGCATCTCTTGGTGTTTTCTTAATTTAGTAAATCAAGAGAATGGGTATGAGCGTGTTTATTTCACACTCAATAGGAAAGAACAATTCCTACAAAGAGGGTCTGAACATTTCTATAAATGGTCATAAACATGTACATGAAAATTTTTCAAATTTCCATTCACATCCTTATCAATGGCTAGTTCTGACTCAAAATGTCATCTCTGATTTTCTGGGATTTTTCTCCAATTTCTCAGTCTAACGAATACCTGAGATTATTTCTTGAACGGAGTACTCTCTTATATATATACATATAGTCATTTAGAGATGATCATTAGTTGCTTCTAACTATATAGAAATCAAATTATTCTCTTTATATTTTATGATATTTCATCTCATTCACTCTTTCTTTCATTTCTCTTTGATCCCTCAATAATTCTATTTTATATCTTTCAATGGCACCTAAAAAGAAAACTTGTCCGTCCTAAGAAGGTTGTCAAACCTAAATTGAGGTATGGGAAAGTCACATTTCCAAACCTCAAGATCAGTTCTATGAGGAATATGAGTTTGACAGACAAGTTCTTGGAGAATCAACCTACAAGAAACTAGTTTAAAGATAACTTCATGATGAGTCCTCTAGCAAGGATACACAAGAGTTGATTGAAAAATACCATGAAGAAGAAGAAGAAATCGAAGAGGAAGAAGAACCAGAAGTGACTCTTCTGCAAAGAATACAAAAACTCCAAATTTTTCTCTATATCATTTGTTGAGGTAGAGAGTTCTTACAATGTAAGTAAGAAGGCTGCAGCAAAGAAGGCAAGAACAAAGGGGTTCATCAGTCAAGAAACCAAAGAAGACTGTTGCTCCTCCAGCAGAGAAGATCATCACAGCATCTGTTGCTCAAGCCTTTCAGAAAGAGAAGGGTTCTACTGTTGGTGAGTTAATTGTGCATTGCAGAACAACCTGCTCCAGAGAAGTTTACAATAGAAAAGTCTGTTGAAAAGCCAACATCAGAGAAACCTAAAGCTGAGGAGGGTGGAGATGTTTCAGAGGAAGACAATATTCTTTTAAGCATAAGAATGAAGGTATTAGCTAATTTTAAAAGGAAGAAGAAAGTCATCAAGAGACCTTAAGTTACTGATTAGAAGAAGAAGAAGAAGAAGAAGAAGAAGAAGAAGAAGAAGAAGAAGAAGAAGCACAAAGCTCTTCTTTAGAATTTGCTGCAAAAACTCTTATTCCACCGCAAGAGAAATTGATGGCAAGCGCTCAATATGAGTTTGATCTATTTTCTACTGGATCACCTGTCTAGAAGAAGACTCCACGAAAGAAGTCTTCTAATGAGGTTGTTAAGATTATTCCCAGAACTCCTATCACAAGAAGCAGAGCATCTGCTACTCCACCATCCACTACTCCAAGACAGAAAACAAAGAAAGCAGTTACCAGTGTTGGCCCATCAAAAAAGGCTAAAAAGTATGTTCATCCCAAAGATATACTTGCGGATGTTCACTCAGACTCAAGTGTTCAAATATGAAGCTGGTCACCAAAAACAGATTATTGATCTACTAGGTATCTCTAAACATGCTCTCTTAGATCAATGAAGATTGTTGAATTATGGGATAAGGTGAAGAAGAGGCCTCTGATTTATGAGAAGAAATTTGATAGAGATATGTTGCTTGAATGTTGGTTTGTTAGGAACTGTGCAGAGAGTGCACGAATTCAAAATATTAGTTTGTTAGGAACTGTGCAGAGGGTGCACGAATTTGTTCCTTTAGTTGTATCTAAATTTTATTACAACCTGACTAAGGAGATAGATAATCTTAACTCAAAAGACTTCCACAAAGTCTTTGTCAGAGGAGAAATGCTGGATTTCTCACCAGAACTCATCAATGAGTTTCTGGATTGTTTGGTTGAGGGGGAGTTGGAAGAGATAGATGACTAGGGGATGGTTGCTAAAGAACTGACCCAGGTGTCTATGCCAAATGACCCTCCAATCCTCAGATGATTCCTTTATCAAAGTTGTCACAACAATATGGTGCTCTATTTCACATCATGATTCACAATTGGATGTCAACCAAGCACAGGACTACTGTTACACAAGCTCAAGGGAGATTTATATATCACATAGGAACTGGAAGAAGTTCAACTATGGAGAATTTATGTTTTGGAAGTTAATAAGTAGTGCCGAGTCCACTATTGTTAAAGAACCATTGTGATATCCTTCTCTCATCTACGGCATCATCAAGCATCAAAAGAAGAATGTCTCTACCAAGAATGATAGAGTTATGCCTGCGAAGAAGCCTTTAGTCATCAAGATTGCTCCTGAAGTTGATGATCACCATCTGCGCTTACAATTCAAGAAGTTCATCACATCAAAGAAGGGTGTTGCTGAGACTTCTACACAATCCTCTCACAAGTAGCTAGTTCTCAAATTCTTGGAGAACAGTCTGGAGTTTCATGCTCCAATGGTGTCTGTGCATACTTTTGAAAAGATGGAGATTTAGGCTCTGATTGCTGAATTGTCATCTGGAGATGATTTTTCATCCCTAGTAGCTGATGTTCCTGATCATATTCATAACTTGCACAAGCTTGCAAGTACTGCTGTTGTTGTTGCTGGAAGAGGCTCTACAGACTCCCACAAACTACTGCGAAAGGAGACAAAGATTAAGAGCCTACTACAAACAAACAGGATGATGATGATGAGGAAGCTGCAAAGGAAGAAAAAGTTGCAGAAGTAGAAGAAGAAGAAGAAGAAGAAGAAGAAGAAGAAGAAGAAGAAGAAGAAGAAGAAGAAGAAGAAGAAGAAGAAGAAGGAGGAGAAGAAGATGAGCAATCATCTTACAAATCCAAGTAGTTCTCTATTTACTCATTTTCCTGATGAGGAGGGATGAGAGATAGAAGAAGAAGAAGAAGAAGAAGAAGAAGAAGAAGAAGAAGAAGAAGAAGAAGACAAATCCGAGTAGTTCTCTATTACTCATTTGCCTTTCTCGGTGGCAAATAAGGGGAGTAATGTTTTAAATGTTTTCTGATTAAAATTTGATCATTTAAATTTTATATCTTACACCATGTTTTTGCAAGATTTTTTGCTTTTGCTATGTAATATCAGTGCTTTGATATTATATCTTCTAAACATATTTTTTGTCTGCAAATTTTTATGGTCTTTATGTTTGCTAAAAAAATCAACCTACTGATAAAAGAAAATGATAAAAAGTGAATACAACAGAGCAGAAATTATGCTGACAAGAAAGTGAAAAACAGCATGATCATATGATGTCATAGGAACATTCAAGAATATTTTGAGCTACATGATTCTTCAGTTGAAAATTGTGTTCTTTAAAAACATGGAGTTGATTTGCCAACAGATAAAGAAAAAGAGGGAGATTGTTAGTGTCATCGTTTAACATTAAGTGTTGTTAGATTGTTATGATTTTTATGGCAATTCAAAGAACATAAAGGTTTTGGTTTTTCAAGTTTTGAAGACCATTTTCTGGATATTATGATATGAACATTTTGTTGTTAATCTTATTAAAGATCGAAGAATATACTTGATCATTTTCGTAAACATAATCATGTAAATGGTTGTCCGGAGAGTTTCTAAGAGACGTGCCAAGCTGAGTTCAAGGAGTTGAAGTTTTCTTTTGAAGATGGACATTTCAGAATAGAAGATGCCTTGTTCAAGATGAAAATCAAGATAGAAGAAGGCGAGTTCTATTCAATGAATGCTTCTAAACTAGGGTAGTCCGAATCAAACTAAGAATGTTTCTTTTTAGAGTTTGATTCAAATTAGGACTCTCTGATTACCTTGTTTAGGCTATGTTTTGTGTTTATAAATAGCCTGAGAATCAGACTAGTTAGGGGGTCGAGGTTTTTTGTATACACAAGTGCTAGAGAGTCTAAAAAGACTTCAAGGATGAAGCATATAGTATACGGTTAGACTAGGTTTGATCCTTGTGATTATTGTGTGTCTAGTATGTGTTTGAAATTCTTTCATATACACTTAAAGGAGTCTCGGGAGAGATTTCCTGTGGAAACTAGAGAAAATCGAGGTTGTGAGAGGATCTCACAATTCAGTCCATCGAAAGAGATTGTAGTGGATAGGAAAGAGGTTGAGTGATGGGAGGTTATTGTGTAATAACATTTGTAACCTTATAATGGAGTAGTGGATTATTTCTCACAGACTTGTGAAGTCCCCCTAAAGTAGATTAATTGATCGAGCAGGGTTACCAATCTTGTGCCATTTATTACTTTAACCTTTATCATTTTGGCCTTACATGTTGACAAACATGTACATGTACATGTTTGTGAACATGAGCCTATCTGCACAATTTATGTAACTTCAACAAAATATTCCATCGTTAACATAAATGACTTTACTCACGATGGATCTCCCTCATTAATTAAAATAATAATAAATAAATAATGATGGATAGTGATTGTCGTTAACCTAACAACAGATATACTCCGTTATTAAATAAATTTGAAAATAAGAAACAAACATTAACGATGAATAATGTTTGTGCTTAAGCCTAGTGATTGCACTTATGATAAATAATTTCAACGTTGGATATATATCCAACTGATGTGATGACAGATTTAGGCCATCATGAGTACTGACGATGGAAATGTGTTGTCGGTTCGTCGTTAGAATTTGGCGCTACATTTTGATGTTGATCCATCGTTATATCCATAGGCAACCATTTCCGATTGAAACCGTTACTCGAACCGTCATTAAAAAAGAGATTTAGAGCATATATATACTTGAAAAATGAATGTTTTATATTTTTTCTTCCACATTTCTTCATCCACGTATGCTCACGCGGGATCTTAAATGAAAGAAGATCATGAAAAGACCTTTATACACACACAAACATATAAATTCGATTAAAAATGAGAGAGTTATGAGTGTTCAAAATTTTGAGAAAATTTTATGATATCAACACTGCCTTTTATGTTTTACATCAGCTTTGACCGATTTGACATTTTTTTTTCGAGTTTTGGCAGCTCAAGTTAGGTTGTCGTACATAACCCTACGTGTGACTGCCACACAAAAGAGCATTATATACCCTAACCATACATATTTTGAGCTAGTCTTCCATGATATCAAAGTTTAATAGTGGTGATAAAAAAGCAAGTGATATGATATTGCAATCAATAACGAGCGATGATAGAGTTTTCTATGACTCGAAAGACTCGCGGTGTTATTTTTATAGACTTTATAGTTGGGGTTTAGGGATTGAGCATATGAACCCTTCACATTTTACTACAAGAAAACAAGGTGTCTCAAGCGAGATTATTCTAACGATCTTTGTGCGGTGGAATATTTTTGGATTCCAGCGGGTAACAACTGCTGAAATTGTACCATGGATCATTCCATCAAGATATTTACGCTGGAATGATGAAGCGGAAAAGTGGTGTTTCAACGTATATTACTCGTTGGAAAATAAAATCCGACTTTAAATAGTTTATTCTGATGTTATAAATTGTTGGAATATTTGATCAAGCTATCACTAATACTATCCAGCGGTAAAACACCTCTTAAATATTTAATGGGATTATCAAAGTTAATTCTAGCGGGTTCTTATCGCTGGAATAATTGAGACTATCAATAGTTCATTTCAGCGAGTTGGTATCGCTGGAATATTTGTGCAGTCCAGCGGGTTCATATCGCTAGAATATTTGGGGCCTGCAATATGTCATTACAGTGGGTCGTACCATTGGATTATTTGGGTGCGGACTGAAAATAATTTGGACTGCTGGATTATTTAGGTACGGACTGAAAATATAATTTGGGCGCCGACTGAAAAAATTCAAGAAGTCGGTAATTTTTTTTTGTGGGATTCGAACACTACTGGTTGGCTATTGATCTCCTTGTATTTTATTTTTTATTTAAGCTTGGTGTATAAAATAATACCTTTATGCAACTTATTCATTTGATATGAAAACCCCGGACAACTCTTCAGACATTTCACAGCTCATCTCCTTGTATTTTTATTTTTTATTTAAGCTTAGTGTATAAAATAATACATGTATGCAACTTATTCATTTGATATGAAAACAGACATTTAACTGACTCATCTCATAATTTTAATTTTTATTTAAACTTGGTGTATAAAATAATACCTTTATACAACTTATTCATTTGATATGAAAACCCCGGACAACTCTTCCACGCCTAATTCGCACAACAAATATGGATTTCTTCCTTCTTCTTGCCTCATATTTCTTCAAAGATGAGTTCTAGAATCGCCACGATCTCTTCATTCACATCACATCCAAAGACGTCATCTCGCCATTCACACCCCTGGAATCACGTCATTCCATCATCTTCATCCTTCCATCTCACCGTCTTCTTCCTTGAAAATTTTCTCCTAGAGTTTATTGATGTTCTGTAATACCCCAAAATTTTATTATCTAAATTTAATTAGGAATATATATATTTATAGTTGGATATTTTTTTGGTATTAAAAATATATATATAGCATATGCTAACCATAAGAATAATATAGGGAAGAAAACGGACCATTCTAGGTTACATTTTTAGGTGATGTGTACCCATTGAGTGAGTTAGAAATACCCTTAGAACATTTTCGTATTTAATTTAGAACCCTAGATATGTACTTAATTTGATTAAATAGAATTTATTTACTAAGTATAATAGATTTATTGTGACAAATATATATATATATATATATATATATATATTATATGTATGCATATCATTTATATATTTATATAATATATATATATATATATATATTATTACGTATATATAAGTATATGTATAATGGTAATTTATATATATACACATATAGTCTATATAATGGTATTGATTAGTAATTAATATAATTAAAAAAATATATATATCTTACATACCCTATCTACGTGCCATGTGTTAAATAGAAGTGATATGTGTTTTTATTATAGAACTAGATATACCCACGCGCTCTGCGCGATTGAATATGAGATGCTGTTATTTGAACATATTTTATTTCCCGTGTAATCTAATAGGTCATTAATAACTTATTGTGAGCAGTTTCATACTCCGTTAGATGTTTATGCTAATACATTATTTCGAACTAATAATTATCCAAAATTTAAAACTATTAAATCACTTACTTCAATTAGTTGTTTCAAAATAAGATACAAAAAAAAAACTTAATTATATTGAAGAAAATATAATAATCTATAAATACATACACACTATATATAGAAAAATATAGACTACATATAAATGTTTGAAAAAATCTATTTTTTATATATACAAAAAAAGATCTAAGAAAAATAGTATGTATATTTTTATACAGATAAAATTAGAAATTTTGATTTTAGTATGTTTAAATAGATTTTTAAAGGGTTCACATCCCGACTTGTATAGTTAAATAGCTCAGATGTACACCTACATAAAAATATTTATTTAATATATAATAGGTTACAAACAGAATTCGTTCTCTTATTTATATTGGAATATATATATATATATATATATTCCAATATAAAATACATTAAATAAAACTATTTCGTACGATTAACTTATTTCCTAAAAATCTGCTAAAAAAACCGCACGAGAATGAATATGAGAAGTTAAAGTAATCAGGCTCCTATATATTCGTTAATATTATAATACATATATAATATATAATATATAATCTATATAAATATAGAATAGATTATGAAATTTGGGCGGGATAAGAGCATTTTGGGCAGGAATTTTTCATGCAAAAGATTTTGCTTTAATATAGTATAGATAGGTAGATTGACTCTTAATTGTTTTAAATTAAAATATTAAAAGTGATATGCTAGTGCTTTAATTAAACTTGTATTTCATTAAACTTCAATCTCTCAAATCAACCTTGCAGCATAAGTTTCGTTCACAACAACTAGGGTTCATTCGATTTTCTTTTCCAAGGTATATATATATTTACGCAGATTTCAATTGATGGAATATTATAGCACATAACTCATGAATATATTAATCATATCATATAATTTGGCGGTGAGAAGTTTCTTTTCATTTTTTTTAATTAATGGTTAATTTTATATATGAATTATAATAACAAATTAATTTGTGTTCTATAAGTTTTATATGTTGTAGAGAATAGTTATTTAATATGTAACCTTGATTGATTAATTTAAGAGTATATAGCAAGACTAACCTAATTTTCAAAAGTCCCTGACCTGGAAATTTTACATTTTTCATATTTATGACTAATTATTAGTTCTATTCATTATATAGTTATAGTTAATTTATAGGATAATCATATGTGGTGTAAATTTTTAATTAATTTTATTATGCTTTAATAATTTTAAATTGGCCATATTAAATAATGATATTAACTGGGAAAATTAGTATAGTATAGTAACATAAGCTAAACTAAAAGAAAGCTTAGGGATTGAGTTTTGATAGGAGTTCTTTAGTTAAACTAAGCCAATTGGTTGTTGTAGGCTCAGAAGAAGTAGCAGGAATCAAGTAGAATCAATCCGGAAATTTGAAACCTTATCTATTATCCAGGTGGGCTATTATATCCTTCTAAATTGTATCTTTCGAGCTAATAAGCTCTGCTTTGTTAAAATTGTATATGTGACTATCTGTGTTAAATATTTACGTGCTACTGTATGTTGTCGGAGTCTCATATACCAGCGTTGTGTCAATGTGAGTAGCTATAGTATGCATGCATTATTTGTCATGCCCTACTCCTTGTCGGTGAGACTAAAATGAAACACTTATGGGTTACACCCATTGGGTATACTTGACCATACTCAACTTTACGCGTGGTGATGTAGTACGGGTTGCGGGCAATGACTGGTTACACTCTTAAGTGCTTCATGATAAAATGTTTTGGTGAACTTAGGTTGCTTTAAATTTTGAAACCTCCTAAGCTTCACTACCTGCATGAACACAGATAGATTACTTTAATAAAATGATTTGCATAACTTGAATTGCAAAAACTTGCCCACTGAGTGCACTAGTACTCAGCCCAAATATTTTTAAATATTTTTCAGGTCAGTAGGCTGGCGCATGGAGGTGACGATGCTGAGAGATGGGCTTTTGTTATTTAGTTATTTTCCCATTGTCTCTTTTTGTTAAGTATTCTGTTGATAATTAAGTCTCCGCGCTTGTAATATCCTTTTTTTAAATACTAAGAACTCTGATCTTGGTGTTGTAAATAGATATATATTATAATAAAGGATGTTTGGTTATTCTGAGTCTTCTGTTGAGATTTTCATTAATCAGATTACTCCCTTTCTTTCCCGCTTCTTAATTCCAACCCCCGTGGCATCCATTTCCACGGTCTTCTGAGACCGGGGCGTTACATGTTCTAAGCTCTCATCGTACTCTATTTTTCGACATTGTTTTTTTCTACTGATTAATATGTATTCTTGTTTGTTCGCGTTTACTATTTAATTAATGTCATCATTTTATAACATAGCAAAAGTATACTGAAACCTCAAACTAGGATAATTTAGGAACTCGATCGCGTTCAAAGTTGCATAGCTGACTATAGTACCCTTCATCAATGCAAGTATCAATAATATCATAGACCATTCATTCAACGTCAATTTCCTATATAAAGTTCGAAAAACAGTTACATTAATGTCACGATGTAATTCTAAGAAAGTTACAAAAAATAAAAAGGAGCCCAAAGTACGATCATGATATCATTCCAGTAAATGCATTTTTATTTTAGAACCATAGAAAAATGATAGAATGAAGCTAATCATCAGTTTTTCTCAGCAAAAACATCCATCACTCGGTAAATTTTCTAAATCAAAGAATAGATGGTCAAAGTAGAACATCTCTGTTTTTCATTCTTTCAAGCTGTGAGAATTGGTTTCATATTTGTATGAAGAAAGAATTAATAAATGGAAGACGACTCTACATCATTTACAACGTAAGATGTTGGTTACTCTTGACCCTTTACCCAAGTGAAGCAACTCTGTCCTTGAGGTAACTGTTCAAGAGGACCTAAGAAGAATTTCACCACTTGTTCCCCGTCCCCCCGTCATCAAAACTGCCAAAATTCATCTAGAAATAGAACTGTGTACTGATTCACCAGTCAATCTCTATACACATGAAGCAGTGGTGTCCTAGTTCAGGACTTTGACAAGGATCAGCAATATCATCGTCAATATGGAGAACTCGAGTACGAACCCAGACAAAGCCGAACGTTTAACCCAATACTGCCACCTGTACAGTTCAACCAGTAGATAGCCGCTGATAAATCCTGCTAACCATTTCCAGATTATGCACCATATTTAGAATGGTGACTTAAAGTATATCCACCATACAACCAAACCAATGATATTCAATTTTCAGAAAAAGTGATGGCAGCTTCTTGGCCCAAACAAATCCTAGTAGTAAGCAGATCGTTTTCAGAGTATACACAATCTAAAGTCTTGACGGGACCGGAGATTTTCAAGAATACTATTAAGCTGGCAATACCATACAAGTTATAATCCTTATGGCAATAGCATAACAAAAATGGAACTTCACCCACGATTTAAATGAACCTGTGCCTAAATATGCTGCACAAGCACTCAATATGACATGTGCTAAAGCAGCTTTTATATTTGGCATTCAGATCAATGAATAAGTCTATTCATTGCATGTCAGTGCATGCTGACATGTGTTCTTAAGATAACAACATACATACCCTCAAGGTTTTTCTTTTCTTCTCTTTTTTTCTCACCTATACTTTTAAAATTAAGGAATACAGAAAAGTTATTTTGACCACCATATGAAAAATCAATAAAATGCTTATGTCCAAGGTCCTTAATCTTAGAAGTTACTTGAAACTTCTGGGTCTTGAAATATGCAATGATGTGTGTAAGTACAGTGCAGTGACAATGGCATAAACATATAAAATAGATCTAGGTATGGTGTTACGGATTTGAATTGGACACTTAACTCAGTTGACCGTTAAAGTGTTTAAATGGTTAAGATACTAAATCTTTTACAGGTTAGGGTTAGGGTTTAGGGTTTAGGGTTTAGTGTCGGGGAGGCATGTAATTGTGAAAATATTAAGGTTTCTGTTACTCTCCAAATTACAACTGTGCCAAAATTATCATCTAAGTTTGACCAGACAGATTTTGAACAGCTTACAAGGTATACATTCTTTTGCATGTTTTTACTGTTAGCCTAAAACTAAACGGTTATCAATAACATTACCAGAAATGGGGTATTATTTTGGGATGTCTGATGAAGAAAATAGGTGCAATAATTTGGCACAAAATGAGTATATGTTATGAGATTCTCGAGATGATGGCCATTATGTGCAATTAATTAAAACGAGAGAGAGAGAGAGAGAGAGAGGAACTTGGGTTCAGTAGCATTTGTTTTGAAGTTTAATGAATTATTAAAAAGAAATGACTAAAATATATAAGGACACAGCTAAAAATGGTCTCTCACTACTTGTACCTCAAGTTTTTAAATCACAAAAACATAACACAAAATTTGCAAAATAAAGCATGTTCTCACCGTATGCAGGTGTATTGACTGAACCAAGCGTGTTGCTCATCAGCATATGACAAAAAATGAACTCAGATTGAGCTTTTCAAAGTTTCTGAAACTAACTTTGGTATAAGTTAAAACTTCCAATTAAATATCTGGATGGAATAGTTGAATTCAGAAATCGATATAGGTTGCTAGTAATTCACCTTTCATCTCCTTTTGGTCTATGTTAACCATTTTTGTACAATTGTTCACCTTTTTTTATCAGGTATTCAATTCATGTTAAAGTATATCTATATCTAGTCATATAGTAAATTTCTAGCCATTAAAAATGTTACCACAGGAGGGGGACTTACCAACTGCCTGCAGAAGATGTGTTCATTTCGTTCATTTGTTCCTTCTCAAATTCTTCTAGTATAGCCTGTTGTCTTTCTGTTACGTTTCTGAAAATTGACAGAAATGAACAAAAGTGAAGCTAAACATGAAGTCTATATTTATTTTCTTTTTTTGCAGCACAATTGGTAGATATAGAAGGAACTGCACAAATATAAATTAAAAAAAATATACCTAAAGCAAAAAAATATAGCACTCCAGAAATTGAAAATAGAACCTATAGGGTAGCAATGACAGTTTTGTTTTCTGGAAGAATGATTTTCATTTGCTATCTTTCTCCAAGACTACAAAATATATAAAACTGTGTCCTCACATTAAAAGTGCAATCTTTCTAACCTATTATATAAAACCATCTTACATTTACCTACCAGAAATTGAAAATAGAACCTATAGGGTAGCAATGACAGTTTTGTTTTCTGGAAGAATGATTTTCATTTGCTATCTTTCTCCAAGACTACAAAATATATAAAACTGTGTCCTCACATTAAAAGTGCAATCTTTCTAACCTATTATATAAAACCATCTTACATTTACCTACCAGAAATTGAAAATAGAACCTATAGGGTAGCAATGACAGTTTTGTTTTCTGGAAGAATGATTTTCATTTGCTATCTTTCTCCAAGACTACAAAATATATAAAACTGTGTCCTCACATTAAAAGTGCAATCTTTCTAACCTATTATATAAAACCATCTTACATTTACCTACCATAAAGTCAGTCCTGGAGAACCTGATGGTCGCTTTTACTTTACATGTACCCATGCAAATCTCCTAAACCTCATACGTAGAGGTTGCTTTAGCCAGCAGAAGGTCTAGTTCTTTGCCTTTGAGGTTCTTTCATATCTAAGATAAATTTTCCTGTACACTTCTTCAGTATTTCTATGGATTAAGATCTGTGCCTCGCAATAATAACTCCTTTATATCTATTATCAGCAATGCAAACACTCCAAGCAATCTGGTCCATATGTCTGTTTATCCTAGGCTGGAGACCTCCTTGATATGATCAGTTGATTCATCTTCCTGAGACTTCATGGTTTCAGGCCTATTTACAACTCACTACTCACTAGAACCATACAAATTGGGAACTCCACTATCTCTCAAGTTCTATTCTTTCCTTGTACTTCTAACAGTCATGCTGTCTCAATTTCTTACTACTACCTCACATGAAGTTTTCAAAATGGTAAAAATTAGTCAGGTGGGAAAAGTTCATGAAAAGGTTAAGTCTCTCGTAGGTTAAGGTTTGTGCGAGTGGATGTGAAGAACATTGGTACATTCCCTTTTCTAATACCAACAAGGACAATCAACATTCTTGAAGGAGTAGGAGCTATCAAGGATAAAACAAGTTCCAAAAGTTACCTAATGTCCAGGAGTTAATTCAAACTCTTGCACTTAACATAAGGCAAGCAGTACAACATGCCTTGGTGTCATAGAATCCTAGACATCTCTCCTCGAAGATATAATTGGAGAATCAGGCTCAAGTAAGCTGAAGGGTTCAAGTTCAATCATATGACATATTGGTCTTGAAGATATCAGAAATTCTAGTGTTTATTATCCTGATTTTTTTGTCTTTTCTGAATGATAAGGAGAGAAAAAAAATAGATCAAAAGAAAATGCCATTTTGGAGTTTTAGCAACAATTTGCTTGTGTAGGCAGAGATCCGGTATTTTTAATCATATATTAAAATGTTACTCATCTCTCCTCTAGCTTAAGCTTTTAGATAAGGTAGTCATTTATTATGGTATTAGGGCAGGTTTGGTTGGTTTTGGTTAGTAACCCGGGCCATTTGAATACCAGGTAGTCCAGGCATGGCATGAGGGTGAGTGTATTGAAACCTCTCCTTTTGAGCTAGCCTTGGGGATGAAGCCCACCCAAAGCCCATTTAACATGGCATTAGAGTTGCACCAAATCAAATGTCTTGTTCAACTCTTGTTGCCACCCATTTACCAAAAATTTCCATATCCAAGGCAATAAGGCATGCGAAAGAACATATTGAAGATGCTAAACTTTCTTTGGTAAAGAAGAAAGTCTACATCAACAAAGGAACTTTGACTCCAAAATCTTATACTTCCCAAATAAGTAAAGACAGATTTTAAATTTAAATGTTCCAGTTTAAGCTTTTAGATGAGGTCCTCATTCAGCAATGTTAAAGGATTTTATAAATGAATCGATTGTAGGGAAGAAAAAGATCAACTAGAAACAAATGGGTTCACTCTTCTACTTAAGTTCGAAAAGGTCCTAGAGGCCCAAATAAAAAGGCAGGTTGATCAAAGGATCTAAATGAAACAACGAGGCCAGGAGCAGGAGGAACTTGAACCCTCAACCTCAGCCTTTGAAATCTTATCTTACATAACAATGTAACCAACTAAATGTTAGGGATAGAAAAATAATCTTTATTTTGAATGAAAGGTGGCATCAACAAACACATTTTTTAGAGGGTGGATTATGGCAGTTGTAAACCATACACATAACAAAAAGTCAAACCACATTTCTAGTAGCTGCTGATCTAGCATTGCAGATTTCTATAATTGATGTGAACAAATGGAATCCAGCAAAAGAGCAGGACAAGACTATTTGAAATAAGTAAGGAAGAAATAAAAAAGCTCTTACACAGGACTCTGAAACCTTGAACCAAAGAGGTATTCTCTTAATAATAAGATGGAAAGTGTCAGAATGACCTTCCCTAAATAGTGTTTTGGAACATCCCTCTAGAAATTGAAGGCCTTAGTATATACTAAGGAGACATGTCTCCTTATGTTTTGGCATTGATCTCTTAGTAGTTAGTAGAATAACATGATTGTGTCATAATTTAATGGGCTACTGTTCTTTCCTAAGATATATCAAGTTAGGAACATTTAGAATACATGCATAATGTAATGGAGCTAGTGCAACTATACTCATTTGACCATCTTCTCTTTATCCTGTTTCTCAACTTTTATTCAATGGTGGATAGAGCAATAATTTAAAACCAAAACCATTATTCCCAATGTAGTCTACAAGAAGATTTGCCAACAGGCCACAATTTGGAAACTATTATCATTGTCTCTAGAAAAAAAACTAACAAGCTTCAAATACCTTAGCTGTTCTATTTCTATAATATGGAAGATATTATTTTTTGACAAACAAATTCTATATTCATTTTATCACATCACGATTAAAGAAATAACAATCCCTGCCTTCCATAACTAAAAAGGAAAGTGCACAAGAAAGTAAGAAAGAGAGACAAACTTACAAAGGAAGATTTATGCAGAAGCGTACGTATTGATCTCCATGGTCCACCAAGAAACCACTCTTTGGCAATCCTTTAGTTCATAAAGCCAATCAGCAAATCCAAAGAAAAAGCAAAAGGCAGGAAAAATCAAGATAGAAGTCACACCTTTGCCTCTTAGCTTAACTAGTTGTCCATGCTGAACCCCCTTAGGAATCTGCAATGACAACAGCCATTGAGTGAAAGACATGATATACTGTTACTAAGTAATATTTGAAAGCGCAAGTCAAAAGAAGAGAAAACTCTCACCTCCATCAACTCTAGTGTATGAAAAATGAAACAGTAGAGCAGGGCAATGTCAATAAAATTTGATGATGCTATCCAGTCCAGGAACTTTTCTTTTAATAATTTTGAAAATTGAAATTGTATCATTTATTCTCATTTATTAAACTTTCTAGCACGCAAGTCAATCATAACCACTTACAAATTCAATTATCAACACTAACGTGGTTCAATAGATTCCAGAGGAACAGTTCTGAAGTTTCATTTTTAAGATAGCGTTGGCCCCTCTGGATCTATGAACAACCCAATCTTATAATGATATGATATTGTCTACTTTGATCTCAAGCCCCCATTATTTTGTTTGTTCAGTTTTTTCTAATGGCCCCATACAAAGGTCATACTTATAAATCTAGGATCCTCAGATATCTAACTCATATAAAATTATAGTTACACAATTCATGATCCTCTCATACTCACAATTCTCCCTCAAACAGCATAAGCTTCCCCTTATGAGACTGAACACTTTTGTTCAACACCTGAATATCCTCCAGACAGTGAAGTTGGTAGGGGTGAGCAGGGATCCGACCGGAACCGAAAAACCGACTGAACCAATCGGTTTCGGTCCGGTTCAGTTCGGTCCCAAGCTTCTCTCCGTCGGTGGTCCGTGGATTTGGAGGGAACCCGACAGTATATTGGTCGGTCATTGGTTATCAATAAAAATAAAAAAAAAACGGTTCATCTGAACCGAGCGATCCCCTCCCTCTAAATTAAAGAGCTCCTCGAGCCCCACCCACCCTCCCACCTCCTCTCTGTCACCTAAAAAGTTGCTCCACCCGCCCTTCTCTCTCTCTCTCTCTCTCTCTCTCTCTCTCTCTCTTACTTTTTGGAAACACGCGCCACCCGCATCCCCTCCCTCTCTCTCTCTCTCTCTCAATTTTTGGGAACACACGCCACCCCATGCCCTCTCTCTCTCAATTTTGGGAAACACACCCCACCCTCTTCCCCTTCCTCCTCTCTTATGAAACTCAATCACCACACTAGTCATCTCTCTTTCATCTTCTCGCCTGCCTCTCTTAGTCTCTCTCATCTTTGTCTCTCGCTTTCGTCGAGTTGCCTCTCAATTCTCTCAGAAACATAACTGAGAACATATCCCTTCTTCTCTAATAGGCAAGAATTCTCACTCTGTGTTGCCGACGACAGAAATCTGGGCCCAATCTTTTTTAAGATCAGTAACCGACTGACAACCGATCGAAACCGACTGACCGGTGGTCGGTTCAGTGATCGGTCGGCCACCATGCCAGTGGTCGGTGAGTTCGGTTTCAACATTTTTGGATAGTTCCTACCGGAACTCACCGAATGCTCACCCCTAAAGTTGGGGACAAGGTTCAGATGCCACTGTTAGACTCCTTGGCGGCACCCTAAATCTGACAATGGTGTGATTCATTCATTTGGACTGAATTTCAATGTTTTGTTTTTAGACTTATCCCAAAATGCCTTGGTGCTAATGGTCCATTCATAAATTCATGATTCTCCAAATGTAAAACTGACGTGAGATATCAGTTGCATGCATAACAATTTTCCCTCAATTAGAATACCACTCAGCCTCCCCTCTTCAGCTTTTTTTTTTTTGGCAACAAGTGTTCTCTTGCACGTGATTATATATGGGGCATGGCTCTAACACCACTCTTGGGCCTGAAGTCCTACGAACACCTCCATATTTCACATTAGCATATATTGTCCGATCTGGGCCCAAACCCTAATGGTTTTATTTTCTAAGCTTCCCCAAAAGGGTCCATACCAATAGAATTTTGTCGTTAATTATAAACTCAGGATCCTCTTTATGTCCAATCAATGAAAGACTTTGGTTGCACAGCCAACAAATAGAAAACCAACCCAATACATTGCGCTCCTTATGTATTATGATGGTTTTCATCTTCAAAGATACTAAACTTCAGGTAAGATAATTCAAAGGAAATGACATAAAGAATATTTGTACTTCATTTATAAGTAAGACTCATAACTAGATAATCATCAATAATTCATCCAGAAGGCTCAAGCATTTCTTAATATATGTTAAATGTTGTAATTAATACTTAATAATACTAGAACATATGCAGATTATCCTATACAATTTCGATCACAAATTCTACATCAACTCTATTGCACGGATCGGCTCAAGTACATTTAGATATGTCCTTCCATATAACATTATTTCTCAGATTTTCTCCATTATAAATATACAGTTCTAATGCTATGAACATATGCATGCCTTTTGCATTCAATATACTAAGTACATTTAGATGTCCTTCCAGCATCAACCAAGAAAGAAAAAGAAATTCTGCCAACATTATGATGTTGAGGATGGTGGAAGAGAATTTGGACTGATTTATAAGTTGATACAAAAGCTTCTCCACTAACAAATAGCTTCTAATTTGTACCCAACATGGCAACATCTGTCAACATGTTAAAGCTCAGAACCTGGTCTTACTGTCTTAGTAGTGTCCTCCCCTCCCCCCCCCAACATGGTCTGGGGACTTGAATTCCAATTTATATGACAAAATATGGGAACTATTTGAAAAAATCAAGGAAAGCCCTGTCTAGTAATTAGGCCATGAATATATCTCAAAATGAACGATGGCCACACTCATCACACATCAACTTTTAATATCTAAACGATGGTCTATGTCATTTTGGTTATCTTACTATGTATGTTAAAATTCTTTTCCTCAATTAACAAAGGAAAAGAAAAAGAGGGCAACCAGAAACATGTTGCATGAAATCCAGAAGAGACAACCAATATCTTGAGCAGACACACAACACAAAATACCATATCAGAAAGGGAATATAAGTATCTTACTATCAGTTGCTTCTTCCCAGCTAGCGTAGGTACTTCAATGTTGCCACCAAGAATGGCCTGTTACAGCACCCATATCAAACAGAAAAACTTGAATTTGAGAACTCCAATTTGCTAGAAATCTATATAGTATAAAATAGGGAGCTGCTATTTGCATTACAATTTTTATTCTTTGCACCACAAATGAAAAATGGAAAAATAAAATAATTTTGAACTTACTTAAATGCCCTTTAAATTGCCTTCCTGCACCACAAAAATTTCTCAATGCACCACAATTTAAAAAGAAAAAAAATAAAAATGAAAAGATATTATAAAACATTCATTATCCTTCTCTCTCATAATTCTTCTACACTCATATTTTTATACGTCTACAAGAAGAAACGAGCTATGCAAGTCATTTTCTTTAGTTTGTATCGAATAATTTTTTAAATTTCGCATATTTGACAGAGCTTAAGTTGCATTTCATTCGAAAAACACAGTTTGAACACATTGAAGTGTGTTCCAAAATCGAATTCCGAACACAAAGTAGGCTTGAACTTTTCAAACGAAGTCGGAGCGGTTCGAAAATGAAATTTCGAACACACCATGTTTGTTCAAAATCAAATTTTCGAACTGGCAGGACTTTTAAAATAGTCTCATTCGAAAATGGGTTTTCGAACAAACATGGTGTTCAAAAATCCATTTTCGAACGGACTCAACATGAATTTTTGTTTAAGTAACAATCGAAAACAGGTTTTCGAGCATATCTAGGTTGTTCGAAAACACCAGTTGAACACGACATGATTCTGCTAAAGAAAAAAAAAACAACCATAAACTCGGTTCTTTTCGACCAATAAACATATAAAGATTCAAGAAACTTAATATGTTCAACCATGAATTCGAATTCGAATGTGCTTCGAAATGAGTAAACCATTTCGAACATTTTTCTTGATTTTCCTTCAATTTACGTTTTTTTTACTCATTTGTTCCAAAAAAAAAAAAGTTAAATTAGGTTTTTTCCAGCTATGGGTAAATAAGTATCAGTGTGTGGTGCATAGAGTAAAATGTAAAGTGCATAAAGAGGGTGAAGTGCAAAGAGCAAAAATCATAGTGCAAATAGCAACTCCCTAAAATAATTAGCAGACAGCCATAAACTGCAGCAGAAAAACTAATACAATAAGAAATATTTGCAATACTTAAGACCAAACAAAAATCAAAAGAGAATCAGAAACGAAATAGTTCTCACTTGTGTAAAGCTAATATATTTGTTCACATACAGATCAGCACCTTTTCTGGAAAATACAGGATCTTCTGCAACCTGGATCGAGAAATTACCAAAAAGAAAAGCATTAAAATAACTAATTACGATAAAAACCACTGTGGTTATAAATGGTCATGTAACAGAGACTTAGTCATAGTTTAGGTTACAAATGTCAATACAAATAAAAAGGAGTAGTGTTGCCTTTAGTTTTATATGCAGGTCGCCAGAAGTGTTTCCCCATTCACCAGAATTACCAGCTTTTGGCACACGAATAGTATCACCAGCATCCACACCTAATCACCAGAAAATACAAAAGAATGCAGTGAGCACACAAGCAAATATTTGAACAATTTAAATAGATGCCGAGGAGGCCCAAAGACATTGAGAATTAAAATAGTTAACCAAAAGATGCATCTTTTTGAAAGAACATTAAAAAACAGATGGTAGACTACTCAAAATGGGGACTACTGGGGATATTACTTTAGCAATTGCAAGCTTGTGTGAAACAATACCAAACCTAAGCAAAAAGTGCCAAAGTTGGTGTATGTTGTTACTTGTTGCAATTAACCCTTCTTCTCCCAAAGCAAATTTATTTTCCAACGGCTCAACAGCTATCCTTCCTGCTGTTTAGTTTACCAAGTTCATTGAATTGCTCCAAGAGCAAAAATTAGAGGAAATTGTTATTCTCCTGTCTTTCTATGTTGTGGAACCTCAGTGAAGGTTCGCAAAGCTCTAACTGATGTCTGATAGGCACTATAAGTTGGTGAATATGTCCTACCCAGCAGCCATAGTCTGGAAGCTTTTATCTAAACAATCGTCATTACAGGGAAGTTCACACTATTTCATTCAAGATGTCACGAAACATCACCAGAAGTTGTTACGGAAAAGGAACAACTTGTTCCGGCCAAAAACTCATTAATTCCTGCTGATCAGCATAATATATAATCTTAATTCCAACTCAAAGTGCTGGTCCACATCTTAAATTTCCAGATATATTATTGAGGCTATCCTAGCATATTCCTAAGTGTCCACTAAATGCAAGATTTCTGCAATTTCGCACTGCCATTAAATCTAATGAGTACAAATTAGACAAACTACTAGTAATTCACATTTAGAAAATAGCATCAGAATTGGTTTTCTCAATGTGTGAATGTGAGAATTATAAGATCTCTATGATAAACATAAACAAAGCAGGATAGATAAGATTATCACCTACATTATTAATGTGTATGGAAACCTAACCTGCTGGTACAGTTACTCTAACATCCCTGACTCCTTTGCAAACCCCTGATCCTCCGCAAGACGTGCAGTATTCCTAAACATGTTTTTTTTTCCTTTCAAATATATAACAAATATAGTAAATAAATAGTGATGGAAAAGAAAAAATATGACTGGACCTTGATTATACGTCCAACACCTTTACAAGTAACGCAAGTTGTGGTAAAAGGTGGTATTGTCACCTAAAAAACCAGTAAGAAGATTAAATAAAATCCATAAATAGGCATTCACAACTTCTGGTTTTCAGGGAGGTCAACTATATAAAAATGTAACAAAAATTGACCTTTCTTCGAGAAAGAATCAATCAAAGAGTACTCACTCTTCCAATGCCTCGGCAAGTTGGACAAATTATTGTCTCAGCATCCAATGGGTGGCCTTGGCCATCTGAGGAATAAGATAAATGGAAAACAAAAGGTCTTAAGTCCAGAAGTGGCAGTTGCGCTAGTGATTTCTTAGGAACAATGTTGCCACATATTAGAACATGAAAATCAATCGCAACCATTGTCGCAAAACTATGGCCACAGTAATTTTTAATGGGGAATAGTATATTAAGGAAAATGATCATCACTTAGGAATTGAATAAGCAAGTAAAGCAACTAATACTCAGTTACGAATGGTTTTTGAAAACATGCTGCATGGTGATGGCTTTCCTATAACATGTCATGTAATGTAATGTAGCTTTTTCCTAAATTTCTACCCTCATCACAATAGATAATGTTGTACTGCAGTAGACAAAGTTTGACTATATGCGCTGATGGAATGCTAAAAAATTAGTGAATCTTTGCGAAGAATGAAAAAGATCAAACAAAAGAATAGGATTTGAAAGTTATGTAATGTGAAAATTGACTCAGTGATAACATAGTAAGTTACACAAAAGAAAGCACATTAACTTCATACAAAAGCAATACCACATTCATTTTCCTATTACATTTAGATGTAGGCATTTGAACCCCATCTCGAATACTTTTAAGCTGGAATAACCCATATTTATTCAGATATCAATAAGACCTTAGAAAGAAGTAGCCATTTTCTTTTCTCTGAATTTACTTTTCACTTTCTCCTCTCTTTCTCACTTCAATGGGAAAACTTGCAAGCAATTTACTCTGTTTCTTACATCTTGAAAAAGGAACCCATGAAGTATGAAAACCATGCTTCTTTGCAAACTTTGAGAAAAAGTCTAACAGTGGTTTGGTATGTAATTACTGAACCATCACAAACACTCAATGAGACAGTGCAAAATTATTCTCGAAAATAAATTGTTGATAATTTCAAACTAAGTTGCTCTAATACAAAATGATAAACATTGCCACATCATATACATAATAAATTCACTACAGTTTGCTTCCAGAAGTAGACAAGGTGGAAAGATACATTAACTCAAAAGAAAGAAAGATAATACAATACAATTACTTATAGTTTAGTTTACATGTCAAAACAAGTTTACAGAGATAGATACAAAATCCTCTACGGATATTAATTACCATAGGGAATTCATGGTTAGAAAACCTGAACGAAGATAAATCACAAGGTTTCAAAGACGAGAGCAGACTAAATGTATTTGGCTAACTAGACTAAAATCAAAAGAAGAAAGAAAAAAAACAACAAACTCAAAAGTTGAGCTTTACTTCGATAGGAGAAGAATATGCAGGAAAGATAGAATATAGCTTAATCACGTATTATGATTATCTTATCAACAAGTAATACTTCTCTTTCAGATATATAACTCCTAAAGATATAATTAAGTTGATCCGAGGAATAAATCAAAACCACTTATCAAGAACCTTAACAGTAACCATTCTATCCCATAAAAGGTTTAACCGTTTAATATACTCTCAAGAGTAATATCCAGTAAATCGCATATATCATAGCTAGATTCCTCAACATTTTCCAGGTTAACATGGAAGCCTGGATGACAAATTACGCTGTATCTCAAAAAGGTGAAGCTGAATTTTCTAACTCAGCTCTAATGAAAGTCTAAAGACACAATTTTCAGCTATTTAAAGAAGTTGAATTTTGCTCTGTTTGAGAGGAAAAAAGACTCAAACAAATGCCTAAATGTATATACAAATATAGGATTTGTATCAAATAAGGCTCAAGAATAATATAATTCAGACAGAAGGATCAATTATCAGTATAATATAGGATTCGAACAATAGATTTTAGCATATAACTGCTTCACAAAACAATATAAATATAATTGAGAGACCACAAAATATAGTCATGTATGCCCAATTCAACATTAATATAGAGGATATAAGTTAAGTTACTATGTATAGCTAGTAGGATATAAGATGTAATCACTTCACTTTATACTTACCACAAGAATCACATGGCACATCTGCATCAAAGGACAAATGTTTAGTGCATCCTTTAGTAGCTTCAGAAAATGTAAGCACAAGTTCCACCTATATTCCAAACAAAAAACAAAGAACAACTTTAATTTGTAAACAACTAAAAATAGATTCATGTGACAGTAATAGTCACATGATATAAATAGTTCACCTGAATATCACCACCCATATTTTCAGTTTCATTTTCAAAAATCTGCAAGATGAAAAAGAAGACGTTATTAGGAACAAACAATTTTCCATTAACAATACACATACTCAGCAGCAGAATCAAAATACCTCAGAAAAAATTTTGTGAAATGAACCGGAGAATTGAGCTCCATGAGCATGTCTAGAGCTCCAATCCCTTTTAAAATCTTCTGCGTTCCTTGTCCCTTTGGTTTTAGAACTCTCTCTCATCTGTTAGAAATTCATTTCCTTGATCTCAAACATTTGATCGAATTATCTAATGCCAGCAACATATACATATAAATACACATTTTAACACGAAACAAAGGATGTGTTATTTATAATTAATAATAAACAATCAAAAAATGAGCACAACCAACCAGTGGACAACATATACACTTCAGGAAAGTAAGAATGGAGTAAGAGATTGATTCCAATATCTAAGTAAATCTGAGACAGACAGATGATTAAACTCTTTATGCTTTTGGGCCCAATGAGCTACCCAATATTTTATCCTTCCTCAACACTCGAACTTGGAATCGGGTTTGACCACAAAAACACTCTAATTCTTCTCCAGCCATACAAGAACACAAAAGAACCTAGTTAAACCCAAGGGTAAAGAAGAAAATACTCTACCCTGTCATAATTTGTTTTCTTTGAAGGATCTTTCAAAGTCTGCAATCACCTTCCACAAAAAAAGGAACAGATACATTATTGTCATTAGAAAACAATGTCAGGACCAATGAGTTATTGGCGAAATTAAGATAAAGCTTATGTTGAAATGACCACCGACCTCATACGCCTCTCTTATCTCTTGAAATTTTCTCTTCGCAGAAGGATTATTCTTATTGCCATCAGGATGGTACTTCTTTGCAAGCTACATAACAAATAACACACAGAGAGCCAAAAACGCCCAAGGTCATTGCTATTCATATCATCATGCTGAAAACCACAAGAAAGTCGAAGTAATCTGGAAATGCTAAGCATGCTAAAAGGAAGAAACAAATAAACAGGACCGTATACCACAATGATCAAGCAAGCACTTGAAGTAATCTGGAAATGCTAAGCACACTAAAAGGAAGAAACAAATAAACAGGACCGTATACCGCAATGATCAAGCAAGCACTTACAGCATGAAAAGCCTTTTTAATCTCATCGTGGGTGGCATCCTTAGAAACGCCAAGAATCTCATAGTAATCACGCTGCGCAGCTTGATAAGCCCCTATTGAACAGAATCCAATCAACACAACTACAAAATAAAAAATAAAAAATAAAAAAAGCAAACATCATCTCGACTTCAAAATCAAAACCTGTGGCGTGGACAAACCGCCTCGATAACTGCAGCTCATAACGTGCAAAATCGGCATGTCTTCCCAAATAACCATACCGATTAGCGGCTGCTGGATGTTGCTGTTGACCTTCACGTTAATGATTATCAGCATTATTTTCTTCGTATTGACTAGTTGTTCATTCAAATAGCATCCATTTGATCATAAAAGTATTACTATTACAGTCAGATTTTAGCATTTCTTACTTAGAGAATGAATCAATGCGCGCTGAAACTGGGGAATTTTCCCATATACGATTCCATTGGAAGATTGTACACAAATTTTCTGCCAAAACTGGAGAAAAGCATGATAATATTGACGGTAAAATGCGATTAAAGTGATCAATTATAAAAAAATTCGTGAGATTAAAGCGATTACCAATAGTTTATCGACGACTGATTTGGGGCATCGACGCATTCTTACGCTGCAGGACAATCAAAATAGAGGGGAAAATGAATATATTCGAGAGAGGTTTTAGTTTACACTACACACCTTGTCCTAAACCCCTTGTTTCGCCAATTCTTAAATTTATTATTTTATTTATATACATCATTTATTTTATATATATATATATATATATATATATATATGTGTGTGTGTGTAGAGAAAGGTTCAAATAGGAACCAAATCCCCCGTGAGAACCTAGGAACCAAACATATTAGCAAATTATTAGTCACATATTAGCAGTGTGTATAATCTCTAACATCTTAGTAATATGTTACTAATATTATGATCTCGTCAAGTTAGCAATATGAGTTTACCTCATGTTAGCAACATAATCTCTTGATGTCAGCAATATAAATCTCTCATGTTAGATTGGTTCCTAGGTTCTCACGGAGGATTGGTTCCTATTTGAACCCACCCCTATATATATATATATTATTGGTTTATTTAGTTTTTGTTTTTCTCCTGACTATTACAGTAGTAGATATTTAGAGATATTCGATGTGCAAGTCAATAGTTCTTAAATTTAAATGTATTTACGATGATGTGTCATTTTTTTTAATTTTTCTCATCTATATATACTATATAAAAATAGAATAGTGGGGTAATTTAGACATTTCATAATTAATTAAATTAGCTTTTTAAAAAAACAATTCACAATTATGTTTATTGAATATTATGTGTTGAACACAGTAGTTAGTTCTTTAAATTAATTACGAAAGCGTAACCTAATTATATTACTCAAGCCCTCAAGCGGCGCATGCTGAAAAATCTAACCACCGAAACGTTGATTTCCTCTAAAACATCGTCACGGTAAAGATTGAGACGATTCCCATGTCCAATAACTATAAAAAGTAGCCATAACCTTCAAACTTATCATTTGTAGATTTCTTGCAAAAAAAATTACAAAGCTAAATTTTTAACAATACATTGTATCAACAATAGAAGAGAACAAATTGATATAGGCCCGAAACAGTGAGATTGGTTTACGACTATGCTCTCTCTCTCTCACTCATGATTTCTTTCTTCTGTGGTTTTATTTCATCCTCTTTTTCTCTCTTCTGTTAGAAAGTTTGTGTTTCAATATTTACGAATTATTCTTTGTTTGTTTTTGTTGATATAATGTTGGTTGTGTAGAATCAGCCCTGTTTGCGATTGGGGCTGAACTGGATGTATTTAGTGCATCAGTCGAAGATATGTATGATTATCTTGTGCTAGAGTGTGAATGTTGACTGAAAAAGAAAAAAAATCAATATCTTTGGAAAAATCTTAACTTTGAAATTCAAGGTTTTGCAACAGAATTTGAGTTGATGAAATCTAATATCTGAAATTAATTTGTTGATGGGAAGGGAGATAAAGCGGAAATTCTTTTTTTTTTTACTCATTTGTATTGCCATTGCGGATTGAATGTGTATAACTAAATGTTAAAATTCACGCTATAGATTGTATTTTGTTATGAGTACAATTGGTTTTTCAATTCATTGTATGCTTCTATTTGACAATATCAAGCTATTTGGTTTCGTTTAAATTGAATTAAATTAATTTGATTTGGTTCTGGTTTGGTTGATTTTTGACCAACTAATAAATTCATTTATTTGATATATGTTGATTAATTTGCCAACCTCACAATTAATGGGTTTGTGTAAGTACTCTAATGATTTACATTGGTTTGCTCAAGTAGACGTCATATAATAAATTAATGGAATATATATGTTGTATTTCTGAAATGTGCTGTTTGGATCAATCCTTTTTTAGGGAGCTTTTTTTTTTCAAATCAGAATTAACAAGTGTGAAAATTGCTCTCCATAACTCTATTTAATTTGCAGGAAATAATCTCTATATTCATCAATCACTCGGAGTGGTACGTTCTCTTTCCACGTTGTTATTCCTGTATTTTGGAAAAATAAAATTCCAAATAGTGTTTACATCAGTTGCTTTCTTCCTAGTCGTTTACTTTCATACAATCTTTTATTTGCAGATGTTTTGTTGGAGTCTTACGGAATCTGCAGATATGTTGTTCTAGCGGAGGCCATAAAATTGATTCAAGAAATTTTATGAGCAGAGTTTGAGAAAGAAGAAGGAGATGCCTTCAGTAAAAGGACCACAATCTACCCATAGAAAAAAAAAAAAAAAAAAAAAAAAAAAAAAAAAAAAAGAGGTTGGGAGCCAGGGAACCCCAGTCCCTTCATGTGACTTGACAGGATGAGTTTATATATTGTGTTTTGATTTCCTTTATTGTTTCCTGGTTTGTGAGATTTCTTTTTATATTATGATTTTGAGTGGAATTTTTTTGAGATATTTTAGCATTGGATGTGATGCAAAATGGGTAAGTTTGATGGAATTTATATGTGAAATGGTGGGATCGGGATGAGTTAATTGTGCTTTGTTTTGTGTTTTGATGCTTTATGCAAGTTATGAACGACTGTACAAAAATCTCATCTTACTTTATATAATAACCCCTGCTTTCAGGATCCATTGAAAATGCTCTTAATTCCATTTGGCTTGATTTGAGATGGTTATTCAAATAAGATAAGAGATTATAAGTCATTCTCTGCATCCATCTGACAATATCAAACTTGATTTATTAACATCTAATTACAATGCAATGTATAAATGAAAGTCTACATTCACAATATTCATGCAATTTATAAATGAAAGTCTACATTCACAATATTCATTGATTCATGAGTAAGTGATATACATAATTATATCATATCAAAAGTGTTGGGGGCGTAGGCGGACGACACACAATTAACTTCTTCGATGGTCGTCGCCAGACGTTGGCTATCTATTAAAGCTAAAACCAGTTTTGTTGCAACCTAAACGCGGATTCATCAATTCTGGACAATCGAGAGAAGAATAAAGTGGAAGTGAAAAGAATGGAAAATATTCAACTTATGTACATAACTCATATACTATTAGATCGATTTATATATTACTCTTCTTATTATTAGATTATTATTAGTGTCTATACATGTAGTATGTAGCGGTGTGTTCGTATATATGATTGTTTCTTGGCTTAGTGTGTGCGTGTGTTACATAAAAGGTATAATAAATATTAATTAATATGAATAATATATATAAATATACAATATAGCATTAATTATATATTAGAGAATATATTTTGCAAACATGTTGGATCATCATGAGAACAAATATATATATATATCTTCAAGTCCAATTAAGTCAGCATCAAAGACCATTGATTCAATATGATGCTCCACTAATGAGAGAGAAATTAAGAGGAACATGAAGATGAGTTTTCATCTACAATCTAGAAAGAATACTAAGCTATATGCATGTAATTAGTTAATTTGATGTTATCAGGAACATTATATGTTCATGTTATATATGTTTCTATTTATAAGATATATAATATATTCAATTTACAATTTTCTCCTTATTTATCAAAAAAGGGAAAAAAAAAGTAGGGTTCTCCTTAAATTTATAAACAATTGGTCAAGATTCTCAAAGCTTTATCACAAATTTGAGTTTACTATTTAAAAAAAAATCGAAAACAGGGTTATAGACATTGAATGAGATATCTTTTTATTTTTTAAAATATAATTAAATATACTTGAACATTATGCATTAAATATGAATGCAAGAACTATGCATTAAATATGAATGTAAGAACTATGAGAAGTTTTTTTTTAAATATATATAATATGAAGAAAAGAAAAGAGTAATATGTTAGTTCCATGGTCGATGCAGATTTAAATACGGTAATCGTCATGATTCATGTGTTCTACAATGATGATACATATTATTTTCCATATTTTTAAGCATTCCATCATGTTTTCATCTCTCCTCAGCTGTTCCTACTTAAAAATCTGAAAACTAATTGTCTAGTAATATTTCACTATTTTTAAGCATTCCATCATATTTTCTTGAATACACTATTTAGTATTGAGTCTGTTAGGCTGCTTAATATTATTTATATAATTACATGTAGATAAAATATGATTTATATATAGAAAGGGATGACATAAAATAATTATTTAATTTATTATCAAATATTCTTAAATTAAGATATGTGTGTGTGTGTGTACACGTGTACATGTTAGTAAAATAATTTGTTATTAAATTAAAATATATTGAATTAAAAAACTATTGCATGAACCCATGCATCGCATGGGTAATGCACTAGTTATACCTAAAATTATAAATAATTTTAATTATATTTGTAATAAATTTTAGACGAATCTATTGTGTTATTTTTTTTAATTAGAAGCAATAAATGGAAAGTGTAAACATTTACAGATATTGATTGGCTGCGGATAAACTTGAATATATTTAACATTATATTATTTATACAATTTATAATTATTTCAATTAATTATTTAATTGTAATTTAATTATTTTATTTGTACAAACTATTTATCATAAATTATTTATAAATCTCTCGCCGTGTCGCACGAGATGTAATACTAGCTATCATTACATGCAAATTAAGCATAGGTTAATTTGGACAGTTTACATTTTTAGAACGATCAATTTAATTATTTACTGTAAATTTAAATTCATTTGTGTGTATGAGAGGTCGGCATCTGAATTTAAACACAGTAAAAAAATATTAGTTAAATTACAAATATATCATTAAATGTTAATTTAAATCTAAATCTTCATCAATCTTATAAATTTTGACAATCTCTTACATGAGTTTTTGTCAAACAAAAACGTTCAATCATTTATATCAAATATATAAAATTACGCCAGTAATCATATTTAAAATTCAATTCCATATTTCTAAAAATAATAAATTTCATAAACTGAAAATTGTTGTAAAATTATTGGGCTTGATGAATGGGGCTAATGGTTGGGCATACAACCCAGACCAATGAATCTATCAGGTTGGCGGACAACCCTCTCATCGTGACGAGGTATTTCTCATTCCTCTGTGATAGGTTGTGTAGTTATTGGTGGTATCTCTTTATGTACATATGGTGTATGATTCGAATGTCCCCCACGAAGCTCCTTAAGAATGATTTCGCTCCTAAGCTTGTGCTTCATTACATAGTTTTCTTTTAAGAATCAGGCATTAGTGTTCACAATGACCTTTTGATCCTTAGGACTGTAGAATAAACCATCTTTTGTTCCCTTTGGATACCTGACATCTTTATGAGGCGCCAGCTTATCAGCTTCTTTATCCAGCACGTGTGTTGGGGTATCATAAATCTGAACGTGACCTAAACTGGGCTTTTGACTAGTCCAAAGCTCTGTGGGTGTAGCAGGAACTGATTTCAATGGAACCAAGTTAAGAATGTAAGTTGTTGTTTCCAGGACATATCCCCAGAATGAAATAGACTACTCTAAATAGCTAATCATCGATCTAACCATCTCTAATAACATTTTGTTCCTTCTTTTTGCTACGTCGTTCTACTATGGAGTGCGAAGCGCAATCAACTGGGATGTAATCTCATTCTCTGCCAAGTAGTCCTTGAATTCCACTAAGAGGTACTCACCACCATGATCAGAACGCAGTGATTTGATACTTTTACCTATTCATTTCTCAGTTTCCACCCTGAACTCTTTGAATATCTCAAAGCATTCGGACTTACGATGTAATAGATATATGTATCCATACCTTGAGTAATCATCAATGAATGTGATGAAATACTCGTACCCTCCTCAAGCTTGAACTGACATAGGGTCACACAAGTTAGAGTGAATCAAATCTAATATCTCTTCAGATCTATTTCCTTTAGTCTTAAAAGGATGCTTGGTCATTTTACCTTTCAAACATGATTCACACAAAGGAAACTTTTCTAAGGCCAATGAAGACAATAGTTCATCATTTATGGGTATTTGTATTCTCTTAAGGTTAATATGTCCAAGCCTTAGATGCCAAAGATATGTTTGATTCAATTGTGAATGTTTTTTTCTCTTATTAGGGTTAGTGATCGATGCATTTAGTAATTGTGTTTGTGTAGTGTTTTGCATAAGATAAAGTATATAAAGATGTTAGGAAAAACTATCAAGGTTTTTCTTACAAGGGGTTTTGATGAGATGTCAAAATATGTCAAAATATGCAAAGAGCCTTGAAAGAACTGAAAAGAAATCAAGCAAAAAACTAAGGATGATCATATAAAATCAAGTTGTCAAAGCCAAAAGAAATGATCAATCCATGTGAAAAGAAAAGAGAGGGAAGAATAGAAAGAAAAAGAAAATAGACTGTAGCTTGCTAAAGCAGTTAGCAAGGCAAATTGGAAGTTGCAGGTACCAGCAAGAGAAGTGTCAAATGCCACCAGTCTATAGTGATAAACTGATGGACATACCAGTTCAAGGCTGATACTAGCTGAAGAGATGTTCCAACTGAAGAGAACTGCTAGACATACCTGTAATGACCCGGCTACCGGACTGACGGCTGTCCCTTCCAGACTGACGGATGTCCCCACAAACCAACATAAGTCTTTCCAGCATACATACCAGTTCAAGGCCGATACCAGCTGAAGAGATGTTCCAGCTGAAGAGAACTGATGGACATACCTATAATGACCCGGCTACCGGACTGACGGCTGTCCCCTCCGGACTGACAGTTGTCCCCACGAACCAACATAAGTCTTTCCAGCGTGCTTTGTCCTCACTTACACGCTCCTTGAGAAACTTCCTAAGGGGTCACCCATCTCACCATTGCTCCAGGTCAAGCACGCTTAACTTTGGAGTTCTGGTGGAACGAGCGCCAGAAAAGAAGATGCACCTTGTTAGTATGAGTATCACCAATCAAATCCTTTAAATAAATCCTCAACTATACAGTCTCATTCCTGTATAGCCTCAGAATCCCTCTCTTTCGGGTGGATTCGGTTCATTCATGTGCCCCTTCGCTTGGAAGTCTTATAGGAGCCACTCTTTGTCCGTGCCTTGCACCGGCGATCACTCCATACTTTGGTCCTGGACGTCACATGCCCACCAGCTTCTACTTGGTTTGTCCCCGAACCACACCTTACTGTGAGAGGTTCGACTGTGGCACCCTGAAACGGATGTAGAAGAATAGACTAATAATATGAGCATGCCTTGAAATTTTTTTTTTTAATAGAAAGAAAAGTATTAGAAGACTCGAGAAAGGATAAGATTTACTTCCATACATAATTTACATAAATATATAAGGGAAGAAAGAGTACTCCGAAGCCAGAAGAGTACATCATGGAGAATAAAAGTTTATATACAATCAAAACAGTGAACTTTGAAGAAGTTTCATGCTTAAACAAAAACAGAGTCAAAAGGTGGTGCGAAAAGCTTATAAACAAAAGCCCATCAGGTCATCATCCATATACATAGACCCATAGGAACTTGTATGAACCCCACATCCCGCACCATGCATTCTCATTTGCAACTACAATGCATGAACATATTATTATTTGATTATATGCGATTATTATTTATTCTTGTGATATATTGTATGATTGTGTGATGTGATATACTTGTGATATTGTATTTCTTTGCATTAAATATATTGCACATGAGCACAAGTATATGCATGCACATCATGTAGATATTGTCGAGGTTGTATGCACGAAATGATTTTGAAAGAGAGAAAATGGTTTGTTTGGGATTGGTCACCACTAGCTCGTGTTGTGCTGTGTTGATATTTGTGCCTTGAGTGGAATGACTTCTATGCGGGATCAAAGGGAACAGGCAGGGGGCGTGTCCCTTGGGGTCCAAGGAGGATGGTCCACTTTGACTGCACGTTTGAGATGATGAGCGGCTGATGTGGGATAACTTTCATGTGGGATCAAAGGGAATAGGCAGGGGGCGTGTCCCTTGGGGTCCAGGAAGGATGAGCCACATGAGTGCACTAATCATATACTAGCCATTTGATATTGATTATATTATGAGCTCATGACTCATGTTGGTGACTGGTGAAGGGAGCCAAGTTCCTAAACGATAAAAATGTTTTCGACATAACATAAAATGATTTTATTCACGATCATTTCACGTTTGTGGTAGTATCAGAGACAAACTAAGTGGAACCTGGTGGGCATGTGACGTCTAGGGCTGAAGTATGGAGTGATCGCCGGTGCAAGGCACGGACAAATAGCGGCTCCTATAAGACTTCCAAGCGAAGGGACACATGAATGAACCGAATCCACCTAAAAGAGAGGGATTCTGAGGCTATACAGGAATGAGACTGTATAATTAAGGAGAGCTTAAAGGATTTGATTGGTGCTACTCATACTAATAAGGTTCATCTTCTTTTCTGGTGCTTGTTCCACCAAAACTCCAAAGTTAAGCGTGTTTGACCTGGAGCAATGGTGGGATGGGTGACCCCTGGGAAGTTTCTCAGGGAGCGTGTGAGTGAGGACAAAAGCACACTGGAAAGACTTGTGTTGGTTTATGGGGACAGCCGTCAGTCCAGTAGCTGGGTCGTTACAATAGCAGTTCAAAGGCCGATACCAGCTGAAGAGATGTTCCAGCTGAAGGGAACTGATGGACATGCTGGAAAGACTTATGTTGGTTTGTGGGGATAGCCATCAGTCCGGTAGCTGGGTCGTTATAATACTAGTTCAAGGCCGATACCAGCTGAAGAGATGTTCAGCTGAAGAGAACTGATGGACATACTAGTTCAAGGCCGACACCAGCTGAAGAGAAGAACTGAAGAACATACCAGTTCTAGCCCAAGACCAGCTGAAGAACTGTTCCAGCTGAAGAGAACTGAAGGACATGCCAGTTCTAGCCCAAGACCAGCTGAAGAATGATGTTCCAGCTGAAGAGAAGAACTGATGGACATGCTGAATATGAGCTTAAGCTTTCATCCACAGTTTGATGGGCAAACAGAGCGCTTCAATTCAATTCTGGAGGAATATCTTCGGCACTTTGTCAGCGCTAATCAGAAGGACTGGGTGAAGCTTCTGGATACTGCCCAGCTATGCTTCAATGCCCAAAAGTGCTCTACCACCAACGGTAAACCTTTTAAGATATGTACCAGGCAACAACCACTCCTCCCACACTCGATTGATGCCCCGCAAGGTGCTAGAGTTTCACCGGCGTAGAGTTTTTCTCTGGGATGGAAACAGAACCTCGATCTCGCCCTAAGCTATCTGGAGAAAGCACAGAAGCGCATGAAGAAATATGCAGATCAAAAGCGCCGCTTCGTGGAATATCGAGTGGGAGACAGAATTATGGTTAAGGTCTCAGACCAACGACTCTCAAAAGCATCCCGAGGGCAGGATGCCCGGTTGATGCCGAAATATATCGGACCCTTAATCATTTTTGCAGCGCATTGAGAAGGTAGCCTACCGAGTAGACTGTACTCTTGAAGATCGAGCAAGATCTAAAATCATGTAAAGATGGGCAATAGCACCTTATCTCTCCAGTGAGCAGTTGGAGATCGCAAGTGTGAGATGTCGACCTACTGGCTGAGGAGGCTGCGTTCGTTGGATCGTCGCTTCTGGGACAGCACCAGCTGAAAAGGACACCGTGACTCGTAAAGTTACCGTTCGCCAGGTTCAGCAGTTGCCTTCACTGTGTAACTGTAATAAAGGAACTTTACACTTGCATAGTGAATTGCCCTTCTACGGAAGGAAGAGAGGACATAGAAGTTGAGCTTCGAACCTCTATAAATTGCTTGTGTGCTCTGCTTTATTTTTCAGTTCAGTTGCATCTTTTTAAACTGCACACTCCAAGGACACACAACATTCCGAGCTAGGAGATCATCTCCACTGATCTCCATAAAGCACGGATAATATCGCGAGTCAAAACGGGCCCTAAATATTCCACATTCATATTTCAGTTTTGTAATCAGTTTATTCACCCCCCCTCTAAACTGATTTTGACTCACCCCGGGACCAACAAGTGGTATCAGAGCAGTTGATTCTAAAGATCAGCCATTTCTGTAGCCATTTCTGTAGATCAACTGAATCAGATCTAGTCATCTGTGGTAATCTGTAAGCTATGGAAAACCATAAGCTACCTATCTTTTCAGTTGAAAACTACGATAACTGGAGCAGGAGAATGAGGGCACATCTCTGCTCAATCTATGAGAATATGTGGGAAGTTATCGAGGATGGTCCATTCACAATTATGATGGACAATGAAGCCCACGTTGCTGATGTCAATCAACCAACAAGGATCCCGAAGCTAACTCATCTTCTCACGGGTGAAGAGAAGAAGTTGAAAAACTTAGAGTTCTTGGCTCAAGTCGCGTTGTTCCAAACTCTAGATGAAGATTGCATAAATGATACAAAGAATTGCAGAACTGCCAAGGAGATATGGGACTTGCAGATCTGTGCAAAGAGTCCGAAGCCATCAAAGAAAACAAGCTCCAGCTAGCAGTGGACAAATACGAGTCTTTCAAGATGCACTCAGATGAAACCATCTATAGCCTTGAAACAAGATTTCTTGGCATCATCAGAGAGATGAACAATCTGGGAAGAACATATCCCAATAGTGAGATGAACTCCAATATTTTGGACAACCTCACCGAAGAATGGGATATGAAGGTGATTGCTACAAAAGAGTCAAGAGACTTGAACAACATCACCCCAAGAGAACTCTTTAGTTCTCTTAAGGCTCACGAGTATAGCCTAAACAAAAAAAAGAGGCATCCATATCATCAGCCCAGGATGCAGTCTTCTACGGCGAAAGAAATCGGTTTAGAGAAACTCGAGGAAGAAGTGTCTTCCGGCCTAGAAGTTCTCAAGCCAGAGAACAACCAAGTGGCTCAACTGATCGCAGAAGAGAAGCAGCAGAGAAGAAGGAGAGCCTGACTGAAGATATCAATGATCAAATCCAGTCGGTTGCCAAGCTGCTAGAGAAGCTTAAAAGGATCAGAGATCAGCCATCAGTTATGCTTCAAACCGATGATGAGCCCAGAGACGAGAGAAACTAACCGCCTACTGAAAAACCCAGGGTAGCCAACAGAAGCATAGGAGAATGCTTCCATTGCCACAAGCAAGGACAATACAGATACGAGTGTCCAGAGCTCCCTGAAGACAAAAAGGCTAAGATGAAGAGAAGCTTTTTCAAAAGAAAATCTATGATGGCCAACACAGAGAATGCCGTCCTGGATGACTCAGATTATCCATCAGGAATTGACTCCAACAGCTACAGCTCTGAAGAAGAGGCATTGTTTTGCCTCATGGCTGAAGAAGAGGTTAGCACAAGCAATTCCTTAACCTCTTTTTATCACATTCATGAATCTTCCATTACTAGCAATGAAATAAATGAGCAATTAAGAATGATAGAAGATCAGTTATCTGCTATATCAAGCATGCATCTACAACTGAAGGAAGAAAATGATGACCTAAGAGATGAGGTTAAAAGACTGAGAAGTGATCATGACAAAACTGAATCACTTGAAGCCCAGTCAATTAAATGTGAGAAGTTGCAGCTCAATTTTGATGAACTGAGAGCTGAGAATGAGAGGCTCTGGCAGGAGATCCATGAGAGAGAGAAGATTTCTCTCAAATTCAGAAAGGGATCTCAAACTCTTGATGAGATTTTAAGCCATCACAGAGTTGAAACTGGTAGTCCAAGGTTAGGATACAACATGTACACTACCTCTGAGAAAGGAAAGACAGTCATTCAAACCAGTCAAGTTCCTGGTTTTATCAGACCTGCACCAACCCAACCAGTTGAAGAAACCGAAGGCGAGGGAACTGAAGACATCCCTATAGATCCGCCTAAGAGGTCCAGCCAATCCCCCCAACTGAAAGGCTCAGTTCTGCCATCAATTCGGCAGAGGAAGCCATCTCAAAGGAGGCCACACACTCAGAATAGGCAGTTCGCCTATCAGCAGAGGCCACCAGCTCAGCAAAGGCATCCAGCCTATCAACAAAGCTCATCAGAGATAGTCAGTTCAACAAAAATCACCAGACTTTCAAAGGCATAAAGCTCAGAACAGGGCTATGGTGAACAGAACTGACCGGCCAACTGGAGTAAAGAAAAATAGTCAGTTTGGACCGCAGTCTCATCGAGATAGGGCATCCGTTCAGGAGAGAACTGCTCAGCCAGCCTATACTAGAAGATATCAAGGAAGACTATCTGGAAGAGAAGTTGACTCAAAGAGAAACATGCCCACAATGTTATATCACGCACATCAACATTCTCAGATCCCTCTGAAGAAGTTCACTCCAACGGATCTCGTAACACATTATAGTGAGTACTTGGATTCAAGGTATGAATCAGGAATCAACCCTGACTATAACTGGTTTGCCAACTGGCCATACCATAAGAGCGACAGAGCTCATGATGTTAAAAGGAATTGGCCACAGAAAAGTAGATAGCTAACATCTTCAGAAAGCCCTTGAAGCAAGATCTGTAAAGCTATGTATCCAAGTGGGGCTATTGGAACCAGCATCAGAAGATGAAGATGATAAAAAAAATATATATATAAAAAAAGAGAGCAGAAGCTGAAACTGAACCAAAAGGTGCGTCAGTTCAGTCAGCAAAAGAATTCAAAAATGCTCAAATCATCAGTTCAAATAAAAAGCAAGCTGAAAAGTTTGCAAAATGATGAGAAGCGTAGAAGATGAGAAATCAAAAGGCTAGAATTGATCAGATGCTCACTCAGTTCACAATAGAGAAAACAGCTCCAGATCAGTTGAACTGAAAGGAGAGCTAGAAGCCAACTCAGCAAAAGGAAGAGTTGAACTGAAAAATCTCAGTTGAAGTCGATGATACCAACTGGAGATTGCCAGATGTAGCCAAATCATCTGATGACGTTAGCAGCTCAAGGCCACTAGAAGCACCAGAGAGAAAACTTCAAACAGATAAGTTTGAATTTACCTTGCTAAAGTGGAACGGTAAAATGATGTGTCGCACTATTTTACCGTTGGACTCCACTCTTTCTCATTATTCGCATCCAACGAATTAACTTTAGAAGAGGATGCGACTTATCAACCAATCCTTTCGCTTCAAATCCAACCCTCTGATTTACTAAAATTAAATATTTCTAACCGTTGGATGCGCACCAATTTCTCAATAAAGAAGTCAGCCAAAAAAAAACCTCAAATCTAAGTTAAACCCTAGCTACCGACTCACTTCTCACAAATTACCAAGAATCTGCCAAAAAATCTCTCGAGACTATCAAATCTCCAAACAATGGCTCAAGCTTCTAAACGAACTCCTCAAAAGATCTACAATTTCAGATTAACTGGAGAGGATTCGTTAGCATTCTCCAGCAAGCTCTACAGAGATAAATTCTTCAAACCAACTGTGTTCGTTCGCAACTGTAAAAACTCAGCACTCAGTGGCGAGATTATCTCAAAGTTGTATCAATCAAATCTGAAAACCTTCATAGAGGTTGCTCCTAAGAAGGTATATCCAGAAGCAGTTGCGGAATTCTACCTTAACGCCAAAAGTTCAAAGGAGTCGAGTGAAATCTCAACTGTGGTCCGAGGACAACGGTTCACTCTCATTGCTGAAAATCTTGGAGAAGTGTTTGAACTACCAACTAGAGGGCTAATTCTTGATGACACTAAGGTTGATATGAGGAAGGCATATCAACTATGGAGGAGACAAGGCTTAAGAGAAGTCTATAAGAATAGTCACTTCATTTCAAGATTTAAGGATGAATATCAAATGCTGGCATCAATTGTGGTCAGAATGATTCTTAGGACTACTAGCAGTCACTCAAAGATGTCCAAGCCAAAGTACAAGGCATGTGTTGCTATTGATGATCAACTGGACATTAACTGGGCTTAACACTTCTTCAATCAAATCAAGAAGTTCATTCTACTTGTTCAGGAAAGGAAGAGTGAGAACGTATTTCCACAAAGCATCTGTTATCTTTTCTAGTTCAAACTTTTTTGATTTGACGACCTGAAATGGGCGAAAATAGGCAAAAACCGAAACTGATCGGCGCTCCTTCATTTTTCATGTTTTCCGGTGTTTTCGCCAGTTTTCGGCCATCGAATGACGACGCACTCAACATACGAAATGAAGTACTATTTAAAACACACAACATATTAAAATTTCAAATATAAAGGATGAGAAATGGACCGAAACGAGACACCAGAAGCAGTGGCGCAACGGCGGCACGATGACAGCGATTTCCGGCCATCCACGGCAGCGGCGGCAACGGCTCTCCGGCAGCCTTCCGGCGTTCGACAGCTACTCCCACATGCGTGATTTACTCGGCACAGGCCCAGATTTCTCTCATTCGTTAACACGAACGAGAGAGAAAGAGAGAGAAAAGAGAGAATGAGCAAGGACAAAATGAGCCCCAGGCCCCCTATTTATAGGAAAAGTGGCTCTGGGGTAGGTATAACTTTTTCGGATATAAAATACTGATAAAGTGGTTTCCGGATTCAATTAAAGTTGTTTTATTCAATGGCGAGGTCCAAATGACCTCCAACACAAAATTTGAAAATACTGGGAGACTCATTGGCTCGAGTACTATTGAACCAACCCGACTCGGGACGACGAGGAAGTCATCTGAAGAGAAATGAGAAAATATCATCTTTCAAAAATTACTTTTACTATTCTTTTCGATTGACAGATTTTTCTCCCGAGCGTTCGATTGATCTCAGATTGGCAATCCGTGAACGCGAACAGATTCCTTAGGTTATTTTCCATAAGATAGGATTGATATAATTAGTCTCAGATCAATGAGGAGGATTTCGCAAATTTTTCGAATCACGAACGCATGCATAAATTACTATTTACAGGTTTTTCCTTTACGATTTTCAATTTCGGGACTCCTGTAGAGGCTAAATTAAAATTTTGAAAGCACCAGCAGCTTCCTTTAGGTCATTACATTTTAGAAAAGACCAATATTGACTATCTTCCGGTGGCAAATGCAAAATCTCATCATCAATTTTCACATAGAATACACAAAAAGTCGCGACATACATCTGTTTAACTTTATTTTAGCTCCAATTATTTTTCTTTAGTCTTCTAAATAAATTTAGATAACTCTCTGAAATTCTGGGATGTTACAAATATACATAGTGACTGCAAAAATATTTAAACTATATCATCAAAACATTGTTAAATGTATACAAAGACAAGTCATTTAGTATACAAAATTAACTTATTACTGCGACTAGGCCCGACATCATGTTCGCAGTAAGTTTGGTAAATAGGTTTATGGAGAGACCTTCCTCAAACCACTGGCAAAGTACAAAAAGAATTGTTCGATATGTCAAGAGAACTATTGATCATGGTATTTTTTATGAAAAAAATGTTCATGTTAAACTTGTTAGTTATATTGAGAGTTGTTAGCGTTGTGCTTGACACTAAACGAAGATAAACAATCAAGGTGGATTGCTAGTGTCATGCTGAGCACTATGTTTCTTTATCAAGTGCTCTACATTGTACTTGTTACAGTGATTGATTGTCATTTATCTGTATGGCATTGAATAATCACTAAGTATTTGGTTTTTCCAAGTACATGCTTACTGTTGTGGACAACATTCATAAAGATGTACATGAACGTGATCTGAACTTCCCGAAGACAGCGCAAGCAAGGAGTTTGGATTGAGCTAAAGATGAAGACTGCTATGTATCGTGCCACAACTGAGATTATTCAACATGTTGAGTACTGCCAACGAGCTTGAGTGATAGCCAGAAGTCAGTTTGTGAATATACAAGACATTCTGTGGTGCTACCTGAAGTGAATGTTCAAGATCAACAATGTTCATTGCAACATTCGTGAACGTTTGCATGAACATCCTTCGTCCAGACTGTTCTTCCAAGATCATTGAAATTGTTCGAAGTTTCCAAAATAAGAGGGGATTTAAAAATCATTCTAAAAGATGCCTTATCCAGATTGAAGAGCACGTGATTGAAGTCAAGACAAAGTTCTAAAGATGGAAGATATCCTAACATGGATAGTCCTAAGTTTTCGGCTTTAATAAGGAAAGTTTCCTTATTCGTTTCAAATTAGGATTAGGACTTATGTTCCCTTGTTAAGGCTGTATTGTTCATCTATAAATAAGCCCATCATACAAACCTGTTAGAGACACACCAAAACACACACTAAATGATTGAATATTCATCTGCACAAGAGCTCTAATTTGTTTAAGAACCACTTCGGTTGTCATTGTTAGGCTAGAGAATATGGTTCTAGTCTTCGTGTATTGATATACTTTTCATGCACTGTTAAAGGGTTCTCGAGAGAGAATACCTATGGGAACTAAATATGTAGAAATATAGGCTGTGACTGGAGTTCATAGTTCAATCCATCGAAAGAGGGTGTTCGACTAGAAAGGATTTTGAGTGATGTGAGGTCAGCTACACGTAAAATCCTAAGTAAACGATACATCGGAGTAGTTGATTGTTTCTCATGGACTTGACAAGTCCCCCTAACATAGATCAGTTGATCGAACTGGGTTATACCTATCTGTTGTGTGCTTTACAATTTACATTAAAGTTAATTATAACATTCCTGAACATTATTGTGAACTTCATCCTACAACATTCGTAAAATTTGCGGTGAACGTTTGTACATAGATACCTTCATACAAGGTAGGCAATTTCAAGAGCAATCTTGGTGGAAGTACTGATGATTCAAGAAGCACTTTAGGTTATGCCTCCAACCTTGGAAATTGAGTCATCTCATAGTGTTCCAAGAAACAACCATTTGTGGTACTCTCCACCACCAAAGTTGAGTATATTTTTGCTTCTTCATCTGGATGTCAAACCTTGTGGCTAAATAAGCTAAGGGGAGTTCTAGAAAATATAAAGTGCATACAACATGGATGCACAACTTTATCTTTACACAATAGTTATGCAATCTCTATTGCAAACGATCCAGTTTTGCATGAAAAAACGTACACTACAAGAAAATTGTTGATACATCACGGGTAATAACCGTGGTGTATGACTGAAGAGATCTAGAGTTTGAGGAAAAGATTTCATTATTTTTCAATGGAACAGTACAATTAGCTACATCTATGCTGAGCCGATTATTTATATACAGAAAAAGAGGCGGTAAAGCCAAGGAAAAATATCTATCAAGGTGGCATAAAATATCTAGTTGGATGCCACGTAGGATAAGAAAAAAACACTGCATAGATGCGCCTTATATAATCGCATCACCCGCCCTCAAGCTAGACTAGGTGATGATCACCAAGACGAAGCTTGGTAATAAACTAGAGAAAGCAGGAGCGAGGAAGGGATTTAGTAAACACATCTACAAGCTGGAGATCAGAGGAGACATGTTGTGGAAGAATGAAACCATTTTTGTACTGCAGCCGAGCAAAATGACAGTCAAGGTCCAGGTGCTTAGTACGCTCGTGGAAGACCTGGTTCTTGGTGATTTGGAGTGCCGCTCGATTATCACCATACAAGGGCACAAGGGTAGGAAATGGAACCTGGAAAAGGGCTATCACAAAGGATAGCCAAAGCAGATCATGGACAGTATAACTAAGGCACATGTACTCTGCTTCGGCTGAGGAGAGTGATATCGTTGTCTGTTTCTTGCATTTCCAAGAGATGAGACAGTCACTGATACGACCCGGACTATTAATCTAGGATGATAATAACAACGTAGCGGAAGACTTAAGAATCAAAACACGTCAACTTAAATGAAGGGAACAATCCGACTCGATAAATAACGAAAAGATGAAATCTAGACAACGAAAATACCTAGAACTATGACACAACTTAAATAACACAAACCAAAGGTTATGAGGGCTGTATTGGACGTGTATGGGGGCTGGATTTAATATGGAATTTCGTGTGTGAGGGTTGGTGAAGAAGGGCTTGGAGAAGGTAGGATATGATAGAGTACGATTGAACTTACGGATAAAATGAACGGATGAAGCTAACTCGAACTCGTGGCTTGATTTGGGGCGTGCGCAGGGGCTGTATGGATGGCGTCGACGGCGTGGATGGAAGGTGATGTTGTGGTGATTCACAATCCGATAGCCTCCTTGAATCTCGAACGTATCCAAGGTTGAAATCTCCAAGTTGTTCCTCGTAGCGAATACCGGTCAATCCCTCAAGTGAATTGAGCAATAACCTTGAATAAGACTTGTAGTTGCTAGCTCCAAGAATGAATATTTTCGTGTGAAAAGTATTCAAAAGACGAATAAATTTGAGACACAAATTGAATGCAATAGCAGTTTAATTCAACAATGTCTAAAGTATCAACAAAACATAGAACCCCTATTTATAATACTATATGGCCGAAAACTATAGCTTAAAGGGCCAAAAATATTAAACCTAAGAGGGCCAAAAATCAGTCCAAATAACTTATCTAATTGGACTAGAAAAATACCTAAACTAGAATTCTATTCAAGGTAGAATTATGCCTTAAATATAATTCTAGTCAAACCTATGACTCGTGGAATAAAAGGACCGAAACTTACATCCAAATAATTAAATAAAATCTGGATTTGACCATAGTCTAATTAAATAAAAACAGCATTATAGTCTAGATAGAAATCAATCACATAATTAAATCATAGGATCGAAAATCCCATGCAAGCTCGCCATGCAAACTCGCGGCTTCTCATGCACACGTGCACAAGTCTTCATCTTCAACTCTTCAAGTGTACTTCTCCATGGTGTGTTCTTGATCTTCAATGGTTAATAAATTAACCAACTTCGAGCTGCACTTTTTGGTTTCTTCATCTCCAATCTCGAGCTTTCTTCGAATCATCACTCGCAAGTAAGCTTGCAACTTCTTAGCTCTTGATCTTGTGATTGGCACTCGAAATTGCAACTCCAGATCTTGATCTTCATTGTTGATCGTGGCTTCATCATTCCCCCCCTGCTGAAAAGAATTCGTCCTAGAATTTGGACCATCATCTTGATCGAATTCATCTGCATTAAAGGGAGATAAATCAGCAACATTAAACATTGAAGAACACTTATACTCACCAGGTAGATCAATGCGATACGCATTGTCATTGACACGGCTTAAGACGGTTAAAGGGCCATCTCCTCATGGTGATAGTTTCGATCTCCTCAATTTTGGAAAGCGGCCGGGACTCAAATGAATCCAAACACGATCAGCAGGCTGAAAGACAACACGTTTGCGACGTGTATTACGGGCGGCAGCGGTTTGTGATCCTCTATGCTCGATCCGGGCTCGAACTTTCTCATGCATCTCCTTGATAAGATCAACTCTCTTCAATCATTTAACACTTGTTAGAGGCTCAACAGGTAAAGGAATCAAATCATTAGGTGTTAGTGGATTAAAACCATAAACAACCTCAAACGGAGACATGTTAGTAGAAGAATGAATAACACGATTGTAAGCAAACTTAGCATAAGGTAAACACTATTCCCATGATCTCACATTGTTCTTAATTAAATACCTAAGCAATGTACCTAAAGTACGATTCACAACCTTAGTTTGACCATCGGTTTGTGGATGACATGCAGTAGAAAACAATAGCTTAGTCCCTAATTTTCCCCATAAAACTCGCCAAAAATGTCCCAAAAATTTAGAATCCCTATCACTAACAATAGTATGAGGAATCCCATACAATCTAACAACATGAATAAAGAACAAATTGGCTATATGAACAACATCATCAGTTTTCCTACATGCAATGAAATGCGCCATCTTGGAAAACCTATCAACTACAACAAACACAGAATCTTTACCCGATCTAGACCTAGGCAATCCCAAAATAAAATCCATAGATAAATCAATCCAAGGACTAGATGGAGCAGGTAAAGGCGTGTACAAACCAAATGGATGCGAAGTAGACTTAGACTTATGACAAGTAACACATCTACTACACATGCGTTCAACATCACGTTTCATATGCGGCCAAAAGAAATGCTCATGCAACAAGGATAATGTCTTATGAACACCAAAATGTCCCATTAATCCTCCCGCATGCGATTCTAAAACAAGTAGCTCACGCATAGAATAAGTAGGAATGCACAACTTAGACTCTCTAAACAAGAATCCATCATGCACATAAAAACCATCAAATGACCTAGATGAAGTCGAACACTTAGCATAGATAGGGCTGAAAAATTCATCCACTTCATACATAGACTTAATGGACTCAAAACCAAGCATCTTAGCTTGCATTAGGTTAAGCAATGTGTACCTTCGAGAGAGGGCATCGACAACGACATTATCTTCTCCTTTCTTGTACTTGATGACGTATGGAAACGACTCGATGAACTCAACCCATCTCGCATGACGCTTGTTCAAGTTGCTTTGACCCTTCAAGTACTTCAAGCTCTCATGATCCGTGTGAATGACGAACTCCTTGGGCCACAAATAGTGCTGCCATGTATCCAATGCACGCTTCAAAGCGTATAGCTCCTTATCATACATCGAATACCGCAAACTGGCGCCGTTGAGCTTCTCACTGAAGTAAGCCACAGGATTTTTTCCTGCATCAAAACAGCACCAATACCTATCCCGGAGGCATCAAACTCGATCTCAAAGGTTTTAAAAAAATTCGGTAAACATAAAACAAGAGTAGAACACAATAAAGACTTCAAAGTATTAAAAGCATGCTCTTGTTGTTTACCCCATTCAAATTTACGATCCTTCTTACTTAGCTCAGTAAGAGGCGCGGCAATGCTAGAGAAATCGCACACAAAGCGATGATAAAATCCGGCAAGGCCGTGAAAGGATCGAACTTCAGACGCGGTTTTGGGCGTTGGCCATTCCTCAATCGCCTTGATTTTGGAACGGTCAACCTCAATACCTCTACAACTCACAACAAAGCCTAAGAATACTACTTCATTCAAGCAAAAAGAACACTTAGACATGTTGCCATACAAACGAGCATCTCTCAAAAGTAAAAATACGCGCCTAAGGTGATCTAGGTGCGCCTGTGCACTGTGACTGTATATCAGGATATCATCAAAGTAAACAACAACATATTTCCCAATAACATCACGTAAGACATGGTTCATCAATCTCATAAATGTGCTCGGTGCATTTGTGAGACCAAAAGGCAAGACCAACCACTCATATAAACCATACTTAGTCTTAAAAGCTGTTTTCCATTCATCACCCTCATGCATGCGAACTTGAAAATAACCAGACCTCAAATCAATCTTAGAAAAAATCTTAGATCCACTAAGTTCATCTAGCATATCATCAAGTCTAGGAATGGGAAAACGATACTTAACTGTTATCTTGTTGATGGCTCTGCAATCCATGCACATTCTCCATTCATTGTTCTTCTTAGGCACTAGAATCACTGGAACTGCACATGGGCTCATCGACTCTCTGATTTGCTTCTTCTCCAACAGCTCCTTAACTTGACGATCTATCTTCTTCATTTCTTCAGGGAACGTGCGATATGCAAGCCGGTTTGGCAAGATGGCTCCGGGCACGAAGTCGATCTGGTGCTCGATCCCACGAACTGGAGGCAATCCACTTGGAATCTCATCCGAAAATACGTCCTCAAACTTCTTCATAAAGGGCTGCACAACACTAGGCAAAGAAAAATCGTTAGTAGCACTGTTCTTACAAGTTAAAAGAATTAAAGGCATCCTAGCTCTAATAGCCTTTTCAACACTTTTAAATGTACAAAACAAAGACCGATTCTTTTCTTGTTGTAAAGGGGCTGCATTGACGCCTTTTCCACGATCCTTTGCGTCAGATTGAGATGATGAAGGGGCTGCAATAGGTGTGGAAAGGGGTGGCGGCGGCGGTGTCATCTTCACGGCCGCGAGGGGGCTGTCCGCGGCGGCGGCTCGAACGGCGGCTGCGGCGGTCTTCTCGCGCTCCTCTTTGAACTTTGTTAGCATTATTTCTTTCTCTTCTTGAACGGCCTTGGGTGTTAGCGGCTTCAAAATGGTGGTTCGGCCGTCCTTCTTCATGGTATAGGTGTTCGCGAGTCCGTCGTGTACAACTTGTCTATCGAATTGCCATGGTCTCCCTAAAAGTATATGTGCTGCATCCATAGGAATAACATCGCATAATACAGTGTCAGAATAATGACCAATGGAAAAAGGTACATGTACCTAACCGGTTACGTGAACTGTGCCTCTTTCTGTAAGCCACTGCAAATGGTATGGATTTGGATGCTTCACGGTGGAAAATCCAAGCTTGTCGACCGCGTACTAGCTCACTGCATTAATAACACTTCCACTGTCTATGATGAATGCGCAAGTCTTGTCTTGAATAGCAACTCTGGTGTAGAATATGTTACTTCCACTATCTATGATCAATGCGCAAGTCTTGTCTTGAATAGCAACTCTGGTGTAGAATATGTTCTCTCGCTGCGATTGTTGCTCAACTTCCCGATTTATGTTCAGACTGAGGATAGAAACTAGACTGACATATGGAATCTCAGGCTCTTCTTCTTTGAGCTCATCATGGACGTCTGCTTCAGCTGTGGCGTCAGCCTTGACTAGTTCATCGTCTTCACTGGCTGATTCGAGCTCATTCTGCTCAGTGAGGAATAGAACTCGTCGGTTTGGGCAGTATGCTTGAAAGTGGCCCAACCTTGGCATTTATGGCACTGAACATCTCTAGCTCAACTAGGGGCTGAAGTTGGCGTCGTTTGGGGCTGACTTGGCCATGTATAATTCGGCCTAACAGGGGCTGCGGGCGTAGGATCGGTCCTACGGTTCGGCGGGGGTGTAGAACGGTCAAAACGCCGCTCGGGTGGTCCGGATTGACCTCGGGGTCGAGTGGAGTCCGTAGAAGGAGTAGAAGATGATGTGGACGGCGTACCTTTGTTCCAAGAGGGTCGAATAGGGGCTGCATTGTGATGAGAACGACGTCGGCCTTCTCGGAGCTGTCTCTCCACAATTGATGCATAGTGCACCATATCATCTACACTCGTGAAGTCTCTGAGCTCGACTTCACACGCAATGTCAGGATTCATGCCTTCAATGTACCTGATGATGGTAGCATTTAAGGACTCTCTTTTTCCGACATGATTCAGGGCGGTCTCCAACTCCTTATGATACTCTTCAATCGAACGGGTGCCTTGCTTGATTCAGTTGAGCTTCTTCTCAAGCTCTCTCTCATAGTGAACTGGTATGAAACGGCCTCGTAGGAAGCCTTTCGTCTCTTCCCACGTTTCAACAGGCGGATATCTCGCTCTTCGTCGCCTCTCTTGCTGTATTTCCCACCACGAGGCTGCATAGCCTCTAAACTCCAACGCTGCTAACTGGACCTTCTTGATCTCTAGAAAGTCATAACAAGTAAAGATCTTGTCGACTTTGCACTCCCAATCCAGATAGATGTCTGGATCGTGCAAGCCTTCAAATTCCGGAATGCTCGTTTTGATGTTATTGAGCAATCCGTCTCCATCTCCATATCTGGGCCTCTCATATCGAATAGCTTGTCTGGCAGGTGGCCTAGGACGATCACGGTAATCATCACGTCTCGGTGGTATGAACTTAGCTTCATAATCATCTGCGGCATCGAACTCGAGTTCGAATGCAGCTTGTTGGTGGCGGTTTTCTTGGAAAACAGGTTGCCTCGGTGCACCTCTCTGCTGGGGTTGCTGGATTACTTGACTTGTAGCCGGTTGAACCGAGAGCTGTTTGATTTCCTCGGCCAATTCCGCCACTTAGTTTCCGAACTCATCCTTCATCTGCTGGTTTTGACGCAAGAAGAATTGTGCTAATGCGTCAAACTGGTACTTCAGATCCCACTGAGTTTTGGATGTGTAGAAAAGGTTATCAGGTGATTTGGGCGAGAATGGCTCGACCAAAGGTGGTGTGGAGGCAGTGGCTTCGTTCTTGCCTTTGTCCATGAGACCTACAAAACGAACAAACGTAAAGGAAAATAAGGATGGAACCTCACAATCTCACGTTCACTCGTTTATTTTCACTCTTGATTTTACCACTCGTGTTTGCACTCAAAGTGTATGGTGATGTGTGTGTGTCGTGTATATTGATAGTGGAAGATAGCACTCTTGTCGAATGTCGAGGGTACGGATTAATTGCACGAAGGTGTAGACGAGTATTGCTAACTAGGATCAATGAATGAGATGGAGTATGTTGTGTAGGTGGCGTGTGACTTGTGTGGCAAATGGGGTGGGGCCGTGGGGGTCTTAGGTGGTGTGTGGGATGGGTGGTGTCGAGTAGGGTAGGGTAGTTTAGGGTTATATGGATCCCCAAGGGTAAAATGAAATAGGTAGGGAAGAAAAAGGAAAGAAGAATTAGGTAATTTGGAAAGTGTTACACAATTGTGACACAATTCTAAATATCCTAATTGAACTAGACTCTAGAATGAAGTAACCAAAAAGAAACTATATCCCAAATAGAAACTACCAACTATGAAATAAACTAGGAAGGAAAGATCCCAAAAATAAAATAAGACTCTAATGGAAATTACCAAAAAGAAAATAGAACTTGGAAGGAAAGTTCCAAAAATAAAATAAATCTCTAATGGAAGGTACCAACTATAGAACTTGACTAAAAGGAAAGTACCAACTATAGAAAAACACTACAAGGAAAGTATCAAAATTAAAATAAGACTCAAAAGGAAACACAATGAATATACCTCTTTTTTTTTTGAATTTTCGGATTTTCTTTTCTTTTTTATCCGATTTTTTTTATCGCCTTTTTTTTATCGCCTTTTTCTCTCTTTTTTTAAATGATAGCTATGCTATTACAACTCGATGACACGTACGAAAATAAAAGACACGTAGGATAAAATGACACGTCGGATTGAACCACGACCAGCAGAGCTGACGTGGCTCTGATGCCAAAATATGATACGACCCGGACTATTAATCTAGGATGATAATAAAAATGTAGCAGAAGACTTAAGAATCGAAACACGTCAACTTAAATGAAGGGAACAATCCGACTCGATAAATAACGAAAAGACGAAATCTAGACAACGAAAATACCTAGAACTATGACACAACTTAAATAACACAAACCAAAGATTATGAGGGCTGTATTGGACGTGTATGGGGGTTGGATTTAATATGGAATTTTGTGTGTGAGGGTTGGTGAAGAAGGGCTTGGAGAAGGTAGGATATGATAGAGTACGATTGAACTTACGGATAAAACGAATGGATGAAGCTAACTCAAACTCGTGGCTTAGTTTGGGGCGTGCGCAGGGGCTGTATGGATGGCATCGACGGCATGGATGGAAGGTGATGTTGTGGTGATTCACAACCCGATAGCCTCCTTGAATCTCGAACGTATCCAAGGTTGAAATCTTCAAGTTGTTCCTTGTAGCGAATACCGGTCAATCCCTCAAGTGAATTGAGCAATACCCTTGAATAAGACTTGTAGTTGCTAGCTCCAAGAATGAATATTTTCGTGTGAAAGTATTCAAAAGACGAATAAATTTGAGACACAAATTGAATGCAATAGCAATTTAATTCAACAATGTCTAAAGTATCAACAAAACATAGAACCCCTATTTATAATACTATATGGCCGAAAACTATAGCTTAAAGGGCCAAAAATATTAAACCTTAGAGGGCCGAAAATCAGTCCAAATAACTTATCTAATTGGACTAGAAAAATACCTAAACTAGAATTCTATTCAAGGTAGAATTATGCCTTAAATATAATTCTAGTCAAACCTATGACTCTTGGAATAAAAGGACCGAAACTTACATCCAAATAATTAAATAAAATCTGAATTTGACCATAGTCTAATTAAATAAAAATAACACTATAGTCTAGATAGAAATCAATCCCATAATTAAATCATAGGATCGAAAATCCCATGCAAGCTCGCCATGCAAACTCGCGGCTCCTCATGCACACGTGCACAAGTCTTCATCTTCAACTCTTCAAGTGTAATTCTCCATGGTGTGTTCTTGATCTTCAATGGTTAATAAATTAACCAACTTTGAGCTGCACTTTTTGGTTTCTTCATCTCCAATCTCGAGCTTTCTTCGAATCATCACTTGCAAGTAAGCTTGCAACTTCTTAGTTCTTGATCTTGTGATTGGTCCTCGAAATTGCAACTCCGGATCTTGATCTTCATTGTTGATCGTGGCTTCATCAGTCACTAAGGAAAATACAATATCCGAAGAGGGACTTCCGAGTATCCAAACAGGATCCCCAGTCAGCATTACAGTATGCCCTATGAGCAAAAGAAGAACTAGGAGAATAGTGAAGTCCCATAGAAGAGTTACCCTTCAGATATCTTAAAACATGCTGAGCTGCTTGTCAATGCGCCTCAGTAGGCGCATTAATGAACTGACTCAATTACTGGATAGAGTAAGATAAATCGGGTCTTGTGAGGTTGAGGTACAAAAGTTTCCCCACAAACCTTCGATAAGGTGCTCCATCAGGAAGGAGAGACCCATCGCTGCTCAAAGTAAGACCTTGTGGGAATGGTGTAGAAGCAGCCTTACATTCAAGCAACGCAGCTGCAGGAAGAAGATCCATGATGTACTTGTGCTGGCACAAAAATATGCCAGAATCTGATCTGGTGATTTCCATACCTAGGAAGTAATGTGCCTCACCAAGGTCTTTAATAGTGAAAGCCTGATCAAGTGATTGCTTAACAGCTTGAATAGTGTCAATATGTGGACTGAGGAGTAGTATATCATCAACATATACAAACACTCCAATGAAATCAGCACCAAACCCTTTAGTATAGAGATAATTATCTGCCTCAGATTGTGCAAAACCAGAAGAAATGAGTAATCTACTATGTTCCATATTCCATTCTCTAGAGGCTTGTTTCAAGCCATAGAGACTTTTCACAAGTTTACAAACTTCACCTGCCTTCCCTTTAGAATATCCTTGAGGCAGTTTCATATAAATCTCATCAGTCAAGAATCCATGTAGAAATGCATTGTTTACATCAACCTGATGTAAACACCATTTGAATTGAGCTGCCAGAGCTAGAAAAAGTCTGAGAGTGACCATTTTTGCTACTGGAGCAAAGACTTCATGATAGTCTATACCAAATTCTTGGTGATATCCATTGGCCACTAATCTGGCCTTGAGCCTCTCAACTGATCCATCTGGGTTGAGTTTCACCTTATAAATCCACTTGCTACCAATATCTTGCTTGCCTAGTGGTAAAGACACTATACTCCAAGTGTTGTTTTGTTCTAAAGCAGTTAATTCCTTATCCATAACTTCAACCCAACCTGGGTGTGAACATGCCTCATGATAAGAATGAGGTTCCTGCACCATGGATGAAGCAACAGTGGCTTTGTGTATGAGAGCAGCATCAGTTGGACTATCCATAGAGCAGTCATAATCATGTAAATAAGTTGGTAGCTTAGTAACTCTACTACTCCTCCTAGGGGCTTCAGGTTGCAGAAGATGAGATTTAGGTTTCTCAGTCACTGCTGGAATCATGGCTGAAGTAAAAGGAGTAACAATGTGAGGTTCTGAAATATTAACTAGGGAAGTGGGAATCAGATGTAACAGCCCAGTCCCGAGGATGGGGACGGGGTTGTTGTGCGTAAAATAGCACGAAAAATTGGAAATCCAGGGGGGTGTTTCTAGAATTAAACTAAGTTAGCGCCTCAAAAACTTAGGCAACATAACTTTATGTTTAGGAAGAACTTACCATTTTTTAACGAATCAAAGGGGTCAAAGGGTTCAAACAAGTTGAAGGAATGCCTATTCATAGGCTAATCAAATTCAAACAGAATCCAACAATTAATAGATAGGATTCCGACTCTTCAAATAAGCAAGACCTCTCCATAGGTCACAACAACTAAGACCCATCAATAGGTTAGAGGCAAATAAACTATTGTATGTCCCATTCATAGGACAAAAACAATTAATCAAGATAAGACCCATTCATAGGTAAACTGGAAAATAAACAAAATCCAAGACTTAACTAAATATGACCAACTCATAAGGCGAAAACTGTAATGAAACATGCTTAGATTTATGAAAAGAAGTGGGACTTTATTTATCATGATTCAATAAAGAATACAATTCAGATAAGCCCAAAAATAAAACATAGCATGCAATCATACTATGAGGCAACTATATCAGAGTTTAAGCGGAAAACAATGGAGTAATATTGTATCACATAACAACATACTCATGAGCAATAATTTAGTCTGAACGAGACAACAAGGCATGATCAACCCATAATAGTACATCGAGCCATCACCTCCCGCATCTCAACCTGTGAAAAACATTTTGAAAATATTTTGGGCGTGAGTACTAAAGCACTCAGTGGGTTAAACTTTTAACTCAATCTTTAATAAAAACTGTAACAGAATATCCAAAGTATAAATACAGATAATGGAAAGCAAAACGCGAAAGCCCTTCCCATTTCTGCAAACCTTTACTTCTCTTTGGTACCCTGTAGCTCCTTATGTCGTCTACTGCACTCTATGACATGTCGCTGATAGGAAAAGGGATGGGTTACCTCGATAATCCGAGAAGAGTGTACTAGGGATCACCTAGCAGTGACCCTGAGTATACCAGGGGTTACCTAGCATTGACTCATATAGTGATGCCCAGATCACGTGTATGTGCAGGGGTTACCTCACAGTGACACCTTTAGTGATTAACATCACAACTGCAAGAATCACAGTTCCTGCCTATCCTTTTATCTATGTTCTCTATAAAGCGCGTAATATGACATAAGTACAAAAACTATGTTATTCTCTTAATATAGCAACTATGCTAACCTTTAATTCCTCTAGCAACTTAGTTCGATTATGCTTCTTACTCCTTAAATGGAAATCATTCTATGACTTGAGTTTAATACTAAAAGCACAAGCTAAAAAGTACAACTCATTATACACAAGTATAATCAATTCACAATAAACATTTAATATACTGTAACTTTAAACTATGACTTTTAGACTTTAAATATAAACTTTAACCTTAACCTTTAAACTATGAACTTTAAACTCTACACCTTAACTTCTAACTCATAGACTTTCGTTATGATAAGGCATAATCTATTCTATTTAATTATGTCAAAGCATAATCTATATTCGTTTATTGTGATAAATCATAATCTATATTCTCGATAATTATGATAAAGCATAATCTATGTTCTCGATAATTATGGCACAGCATAATCTATGTTCTCAATAATTATACATCAGTATAATACTATGTTCTCATTAATTATACAACAGTATAATACTATGTTCTCATTAATTATACAACAGTATAATACTATTACTCTAGCAGAGACTTGAGCAGATAATTCATCAAATATTTTATTTGGATATTCTAACTATGACTATCACATTTATGAGTTAATAACTCAAATATATATAGGTTTTGCAAATAAACCCACCTCGATTAGACCAACTCAGGTGATCAAACTTCTCGATACTCATCCGTCAGCTCCTCTGACTGGCTCAACAAGTCCTACAAGGTCAAACCTTATTTTAGGACTGCTACTCTAATTTTTAGAACTTGACTTTAATTTAATTGGAGCTTTTATTTACTTTAATCATATTTCAATTAAGAATGCGCGACTCTAGAGACCTCGTACAACTTCAATAGAGAAGAAAATAAATTCCAAAATATAATTTCCAATTTAATGAGACCAAAAGATTTGACAGAGGTCACTTTCCGTAACTTGCCATTTTAATCCAATTTTACACAGCAAACCTCGATTGCACTTTTTACTTGTCCAAAAATTACGAAAATAATCAGGCATGACCCTATTGGTATTGTATACTAGAAGACTTGTCTTTGTATACTTTTCTGATGATATGATGATATGAAATGAAAGTTATTGCAGTCACTGTTTGCATTTAGATTATGTTCTATAATTGTTCTATGCAATGTTCCATATACTTACATTGTAGATGATATGGTCTGGGGAGTCACACGGTAAGATCATATCATTAGAACCTTGTATTGTATTAAAGAGCTCACGGCTTAGATGGTCCTGAACACACCATCGGTACACCGTAGAATAATCTGATAAGTTAGTTTATCTTGACTAACTGATTATTCTAGTACACTCATTGTGTATTGAGGAGGATCACGATAGGATACTATTCTCTGTCACTGACCCAGTTACTGAGAGAACAAAGATCCACAGAGTCCGGGTTCTGAACTCATGTGATATTGGCGAGCATATATGTGCGTTGTTTATTACTTTGATTTATCAATGAGTAAGATCTTTTTGTAGATCGAGTTCGATATCTTAGGTAATAACAATGTATACATGATGTCTCGAGCAGTGTGCATGAGCACCGTGTCTTGGTGCGCCAGGTTGATGATGTTCTCTTGAGGAAACGCAAGTTCATGTTGAAATCCTACAGGTGGAATTTATTCTTTACATGGTAAAGCTTGTGTGGTACTACTCAAGGATTTAGATGTTAATTAATTATAGCTGTCAGAGGCTGACATAATTAATTAATGAACATTATATCTTAAACACGGGGAATGGCTGGACTAAAGGAGAAAGCATATTCGCAAATATGTATTAAATTGGTAGGTCAGTTTTACTTTTTTAGTGGAATAAAAGTAAAAATTAATTTATTTAATTATATCCTAAGTTTATTGGATAATAGATATTAAATAAATTAGTTGGCCAATTTAATATTCTTCTAGATCCCTGTTGTAGCCCAATATGACTGAAAGTGGACTGGATATAGAACTTGAGATAGAGGCCCAGCCCAGTAGGGCTGGAACATGAAATTTTGCCCCTCCCTATATATAAGGGGAGGCGGGCACGAAATTTTAAAAGATATTAATCATAAGAAATCAGCCCCTCTTTGTCTCTCAAAGTTATCCACAGATTTCACAATTCTATCTAGTAGATTTCAGCCCACTCTGAATCTAGATACAGTCCGGGAATACAACAGAAGATCTTGGAGTAGAATTGTGCAGTGGCCGTGTGTGACATAAGTGGTGCCATTATCATTGTTCATTCAACAGCAAGATTAGATCTATAATCTTGTCCACAGACCGTCTGTCGATTTGTAAGTAGATTCATTTTCTATGTCTTCCGCTTTATTAGAATCGAATCTGTTTTACATGCTATTTGATTAGACTGTGATAAACATGCATGTTACATAAAATTATGATTTTCATGAACATGGATTAATGAACAACCAAATAGATCCTGCGGTGGTTTAATTCGAAAAAAACCCCAACAGTGGTATCAGAGACAGGTTTTGGCACTGTTCTAGGATTAATACGAGCATGAATTCGATATGTATATTTAAATTTGATGTTAAATTTATAGTTCTTAAATTTTCAGATTTAAATATGCATATATGTCGATTTTTATGGTATTCAAGACTTGGAAGAATTATGGATTGAATTCGAAAATTCTAGTTTTGAATTGTTGGAATTTTCGAACATGATGAGATATAGATTTGGGATGATATTTGATATCTTCAAATTTCCAGATTTGTGTCTCATTATTTTCGAAAATTTGGTGATCAAATTTTCGAATTTGATGTGTTAAAAATTCCCTAATTTTGTGTTAAAATTTTCGAACACTATAATTAAATTTGGATGGATTTTTGATCAACATCAATATTTTCAGATTTAATTTGGATAGGGTTCGAAATTTTTGGTGATTAGAATTGGATTTGGTGATTTTTGATGTATATCAAAAGTTATAAAATTCTAATCTAGATAGGTTTGAAATTAGAATTTTAAATTTGATAATTTTTGAAGTGGATCAAAATTTTCAGATTTTAATTCTTGAAAATTTTGAAACCTATAGCTATATTATTTGGAATAGTTTTTTGATTAATGTCAAAATTTCCAAATGTGAAATATAGTGTATTTTTCGATTTTTAATAAATTAATTTGGAGAAGATTTTGATGAAAATCAAATTTTCAAATTTATTTATTAGGATGGATCGAAATTTATGTATATTGGATTTAGATTTGATGTTATTTGATGTATATCTTGATTTACCTAATATTAATCTAGATAGATTTGAAAATAGAATTTTAAATTTGGAAGAATTTGAAATGGATCAAATCTCCAATTTATTATTTGGATAATTTCGAAATCTATGGGATTAAATATTGGATAAGGTGGTTTTTGGATATATACAAATAATTATCAAAATCCAATTATGATAAGAATTTGATTTTGGATAGGATTTGGAAGATTTTGAAGAGAATCAAATCTTTAAACCTTATCCTTAAATATTTAGATTCTTATGGATAATATTTGGATTAGAATTTTGATATATATATCAATATATCCAATTATTATTTAATTAGAGTGGCTTGAAAATATTAAATAAATTTGGTGGATAATTATAAATAATTTCCATATTTATTTTAAGATATATTTTCGAAAATATCATGATTTAAATTGGTGGATAATTATTTTAATTTCCAATTTTTATCTTGTGGATAATATCGAATTAATTAATTTAATTAATTGTTAAATTCAATTATTATTTAATATTCATGCATAGATATCATATGTTATTTTATGTGGATCATTTGATAAATGATTGTTGGATTTGTAGACTGTGTTTGTTTGCAGGTTTACCAACTATCATGGCTCCTTTATTTTCTGTGATGTATGTTTATGTTGAATGCATGTTGGTCGTATGCCGGTTTGGCTACGTGATTTTTATCCATGAGAAAATCCATGGATTAGGTCTAAGTTTTATTTTACGCTGTTTTAATGTAATAGATATAAAACTGTTAGGCCGAGTTTTGAGTTTAATTTTTTATTCTAGCAATATTAGATTTTTCCTTTTGGAATAGATAGTCTGTATTGAATAAAAATCGGAGATCAACTCAAAGAAGGAAAGTAGTTCAGCACCAAGGTTCACCGGTTCACGTCCCGAAACCCTAAATGGAGCTAAGGTTTTCGGCGAGGTGCGGTGAAGGGGCGGGGGCCAAGCCTGTTTCCAGAGCTGACTTTCCAGTTTTATCTCATCAATCAACATGAGATATAAGCCATGATAGTTGGATTATTATTGTTGCTTATTATGTTGAAGCATGCAATGGATGTTTATCATTTTATGTGATGTTTGCATATTCGTAAATGGGATAAAATGAAACCTCAAACATAAATAACTAAGTGGGAGAGATTCATACCAAAGTATGTAGAAATCTCATACGGTCTCCATTAATATCTGGTTTAATTGAGAAGTGATGGGCATGCGCGTTGACATCGGTCTTCCTCCATATCGGATGTGTCATATCACAGATTTCTCTAGAAATTAAATCTCCTAAATGGATAGCTGTAGAACATTATTAGAACTAACTGACTCCTCCATCTGGAGCGGTTAAATTCGAATAATGATCTTGGTGCGAAGATAATGGTATGCACACTTAGATGTAATTTATTGATAAACGTCCACACGATCGTGGCTTATCAGTTAGATGATTACATGACCGTGTTTTTATCCGGCTATTAATTTGCTTGTTGTAAGGAAATTCAACTGGAGGCAAATTAAAGGTTTAACCTATTTAAAAATGAGATTTATAAACGTCCACACGATTGTGGCTTATAGAAATTATTTTTAAAGTGTCGGTGGAAAAGTATATAATTTTTGTGAGGTTTTTGATTATATACTGTTTATCCTAAACGTGTTTTGTGACTGTACTACATGTTTTAATTACAGTTATTTCATATCATCAATGGCACTCTCCAATCTGTCCACAATCCTCAAAGAAAACAAACTTGTCGGTGAAAACTATAATGACTGGATTCGTAACCTTAACTTGGTACTTGTTGCTGAGGGACACAAGTTTGTACTTGAAGAGGTTTGTCCTCAGACGCCAGATGAGGGTTCTGACGAAGCCCAAAAGGTTGCATATGATAAGTGGGTTAGGTCTAATGAGATATCGCGTTGTTACATCTTGGCATCTATGTCAAGTGTGTTGCAACATCAGCATGAGCCTATGAAAATCGCTTATGATATTATGTACAACCTTAGGCAACTATTCGGTCATCAGAACCGCTCGGCACGTCATTTGGCAATGAAGAAGCTAATGGATACGAGAATGTCTGACTCCACACCTGTTAGGGATCACGTTCTCATGATGATGGGGTATTTATCTGAGATCGAGACCTTGGGTGGAGAGCTAGATGGCGATTCTCAAATCGACATTGTTCTTCATAGCTTGTCCTCGAAGTTTAAGCAGTTTAGGCTGAATTTTAACATGATTAAAAGGGATGTTAGCCTGACTGAACTGCTCATAGACCTTCAGGCGGCTGAATTGCTCCAAAAGAGCAGTCCTGAGGCCCACATAGCTGAAAAAAGAGCGTCTTCTTCTGGTGAAAAAAGGAAGAAGAGAAACGCACCTAAGAAGGCTGTAGATGAGGTGCCTAAGGCAAAGAAGCCAAAGGCGAAGATTCCTCCCGAGGAATTCAAGTCGAAGACTAAGTGCTTCAAGTACGGCCAACCAGGTCACTGGAAAGCGGCGTGTCCTAACAAGAAGAAGAAGAGAGGTACATCTCACACTCTGGTTGTAGAAACATGTTTAACAACTTGTTCTACCCAGTCATGGGTAGTAGATACTGGAGCTACTGATCATGTTTGCATGTCTTTACAGGGGTTCCTGGTAAAAAGACAGCTGAGTGAGAATGAGATCACCGTCTATATGGGCAATGCTACAAGAGTGGCGGCTATTGCAGTGGGAGACGTTATTTTACCTTTCAGTAGTGATAGAACTTTGGTTTTGAAAGATTGTCTTTATGTGCCTAGTTTTAGGCGAAACTTAATTTCAGTTTCTAAATTGATTATGGATGGATATTCTGTTTCTTTTGATAACAAAGTAGTTATCTTTAGTGGTAAACAATTTATCTATTCTGGCACATTGGATGGACACTTATACTTTCTTAAACCAACTGAAAACACTACGCAAAGACAACTGTTGAATACATCGATCATAAACCCTAACAAGAGAAAAAAACCTTCAGAATTAAATCAAACCTATCTTTGGCATCTAAGGCTAGGTCATATTAACCTTAAGAGGATACAAAGGCTTGTAAATGATGGACTATTGTCTTCTTTGGTACTGGAATCATTTCCTTTGTGTGAATCCTGTTTGGAAGGTAAAATGACCAAGCGTCCTTTCCAGTCAAAAGGAAATAGATCCAAAGGGATATTAGATTTGATTCACTCTGACCTATGCGGCCCTATGTCAGTTCAAGCTCAAGGAGGGTTCGATTATTTCATCACTCTCATTGATGATTACTCTAGATACAGTTATATCTACATGTTACGTCGCAAGTCTAAATGCTTTGAGAAATTCAAAGTGTTTAAGGCAGAAACGGAGAAATGAACAGGCAGGAGTATCAAGTCACTACGTTCTGATCGTGGTGGCGAGTACCTCTCGAGTGAATTTAGGGATTACATGGTAGAGAATGAGATTACCTCCCAGTTGACTGCGCCAGGAACACCACAACAGAATGGTGTGGCGGAAAGAAGGAATCGTACACTGTTAGAGATGGTTAGATCGATGATAAGTTATTTTGAGTTGCCCATTTCATTCTGGGGATATGCCCTGGAAACAACAGTCTATATTCTTAACTTGGTTCTGTCAAAATCAGTTCCTTCTATGCCCACAGAATTATGTACTGGACAAAAGCCCAGTTTGAACCATATTCGGATTTGGGGTAGTCCTGCACATGTGTTGGATAAGGAAGCTGATAAGCTGGCTCCTCGTACTGATGTAAGGCTATTCGTTGGATATCTTAGAGGAACGAAAGATGGTTTATTTTATAGTCCTAAGGATCAGAAGATCATTGTTAGCACCAATGCTCAATTCTTAGAGGAAGACTATGTGATAAACCACAAACCAAGGAGTCAAATCATCCTTGAGGAGTTAAGGGGAGGATCGAATCCTACACCAGTTGTACAAGAAGAGGAACCACCAAACACTGCACAATGTGTCACGGAAGTACAGGAACTGTCTCGTCGCAGTGGGAGGGTTGTACACCAACCTGATAGATTCATTGGTCTGGGAGAGGCTTCAGATTTCCCAGAGGGACTAAATGAATTGGATCCCAGGACCTATGATGAGGCAATTCAAGATAAAGATGCAGATTCTTGGAAAACTGCAATGGAATCTGAGATTGGATCTATGGATCACAATCAAGTCTGGGAGCTCGTAGAACCACAAGATGGGATTAAACCCATTAGGTGTAAGTGGATCTACAAGCGCAGGACAGGAGCTGACGGGAAGGTTGAAACCTTCAAAGCTAGATTGGTGGCGAAAGGGTACACTCAGAAAGAAGGGATCGATTATGAGGAAACATTTTCACCGGTAGCCATGCTTAAGTCAATCCAGATTCTCTTGTCAATTGCCGCTCATTTAGATTATGAGATCTGGCAGATGGATGTCAAGACAGTTTTCCTAAATGGAAGTCTTGAAGAAAACATTCACATGAGACAACCAGAGGGATTTATTGCTAAAGGCCAAGAGCACTTGGTGTGCAAGCTTAAGAGATCCATTTATGGACTTAAGCAGGCATCGAGATCTTGGAATATCCGATTTGACGAGGTTATCCAGTCATATGGATTCGTGCAAAGTCCAGATGAGAGCTGTGTGTACAAGAAGTGTGATAGAAACGTGGTGTCATTCCTCGTACTTTATGTTGATGACATCTTGCTTATTGGAAACAGTAAGAAGGAGTTATCTAACATTAGGGTGTGGTTGTCCAAGCAGTCCGACATGAAGGATCTGGGTGAAGCCGGACATGTCCTTGGCATCAAGATCATTCGAGATCGCCAGAAAAGGATGTTATGTCTGTCCCAGACGACTTATATCGATACAGTGCTAGCTAGGTTTAGCATGCAAGATTCCAAGAAAGGTTTTATACCTTACAGGCATGGAATTCATCTATCCAAGGAAATGTGTCCCCAAACACAGTCTGAGATAGAGGAAATGAGGAAAGTACCATATGCTTCGGCTGTGGAAAGTTTGATGTATGCTATGCTATGCACTAGGCCTGATATATTCTATGCCGTTGGCATGGTAAACAGATATCAGTCTAACCCTGGACAAGGTCACTGGACTGCGGTCAAAAACATTCTCAAGTACCTTAAAAGGACTCGAGACTATATGTTGGTTTTCCGCTCTGATAGTCTAGTACCTTTGGGTTATACGGACTCAGATTTTCAAACTGACAAAGATCAGAGTAAGTCTACCTCGGGCTATGTGTTTACATTAGGAGGTGGAGCCATTGCATGGAGGAGCATTAAGCAGAAATGCATTGCGGATTCCACCATGGAAGCTGAATATGTAGCTGCCTCAGAGGCTGCAAAAAAGGCTGTCTGGCTCCGTGGGTTCCTATTGGGCTTGGGCATGGTTCCTGGTTTGCCTAAGACTATCACGATATACTGTGATAATTCTGGTGCAGTGGCAAACTCGAAGGAACCCAGAGCTCACAATGCAAGTAAGCACATAGAGAGAAAGTACCATCTTATATGAGAAATCGTTAAGAGATGAGACGTGGCGGTGGTCAAGATTGCATCGGAGGACAACCTGGCTGATCCATTCACGAAGAGCCTGCCGGCTAAGTCCTTTGATGGTCACGTGGAGAAAATGGGAGTGAGATGCAGACCTAGGGGCGCAATTTGAGTCGATAGTTTTGATTGGAGAGTTAGCCTGTTAGTTTTTATGCTTGAAAGACATGCTTCAAGTATAATGGGAGATTGTTGGTTTTGTATACTAGAAGACTTGTCTTTGTATACTTTTCTGATGATATGATGATATGAAATGAAAGTTATTGCAGTCACTATTTGCATTTAGATTATGTTCTATAATTGTTCTATGCAATGTTCCATATACTTACATTGTAGATGATATGGTGTGGGGAGTCACACGGTAAAATCATATCATTAGAACCTTGTATTGTATTAAAGAGCTCACGGATTAGATGGTCCTGAACACACCATCGGTACACCGTAGAATAATCTGATAAGTTAGTTTATCTTGACTAACTGATTATTCTAGTACACTCATTGTGTATTGAGGAGGATCACGATAGGATACTATTCTCTGTCACTGACCCAGTTACTGAGAGAACAAAGATCCACAGAGTCCGGGTTCTGAACTCATGTGATATTGGCGAGCATATATGTGCGTTGTTTATTACTTTGATTTATCAATGAGTAAGATCTTTTTGTAGATCGAGTTCGATATCTTAGGTAATAACAATGTATACATGATGTCTCGAGCAGTGTGCATGAGCACCGTGTCTTGGTGCGCCAGGTTGATGATGTTCTCTTGAGGAAACGCAAGTTCATGTTGAAATCCTACAGGTGGAATTTATTCTTTACATGGTAAAGCTTGTGTGGTACTACTCAAGGATTTAGATGTTAATTAATTATAGCTGTCAGAGGCTGACATAATTAATTAATGAACATTATATCTTAAACACGGGGAATGGCTGGACTAAAGGAGAAAGCATATTCGCAAATATGTATTAAATTGGTAGGTCAGTTTTACTTCTTTAGTGGAATAAAAGTAAAACTTAATTTATTTAATTATATCCTAAGTTTAATGGATATAGATATTAAATAAATTAGTGGGCCAATTTAATATTCTTCTAGATCCCTGTTGTAGCCTAATATGACTGAAAGTGGATTGGATATAGAACTTGAGATAGAGGCCCAGCCCAGTAGGGCTGGAACATGAAATTTCGCCCCTCCCTATATATAGGGGGAGGGGGGCACAAAATTTTAAAAGATATTAATCATAAGAAATCAGCCCATCTTTGTCTCTCAAAGTTATCCACAGATTTCACAATTCTATCTAGTAGATTTCAGCCCACTCTGAATTTAGATACAGTCCGGGAATACAACAGAAGATCTTGGAGTAGAATTGTGCAGTGGCCGTGTGTGACATAAGTGGTGCCATTATCATTGTTCATTCAACAGCAAGATTAGATCTATAATCTTGTCCACAGACCGTCTGTCGATTTGTAAGTAGATTTGTTTTCTATGTCTTCCGCTTTATTAGAATCGAATCTGTTTTACATGCTATTTGATTAGACTGTGATAAACATGCATGTTACATAAAATTATGATTTGCATGAACATGGATTAATGAACAACCAAATAGATCCTGCGGTGGTTTAATTCGAAAAAACCCCAACAGACCCCACATATATCTTTATTAAAATATATAATTTTTGGAATTTTCTGAAATAACATGCTTTAATTATAAAAATAACCGCCTGATTAAAATAATCGACTTTAATTAAAACTTATCGAAAAATTACGAAACTTTGCAGTCCTATAGGATATAATTTTTCGAGCAACTTTACTGAAGAAACTTTTTCGATTTGACGACCCGAAACGGGTGAAAATGGGCCAAAACCGAAATTGATCGGCGCCCCTTTATTTTTCACGTTTTCCGGCGTTTTCGCCGGTTTCCGGCCACCGGATGACAACGCACTCAACATACGAAATGAAGCACTATTTAAAACACACAACATATTAAAATTTCAACTATAAAGGATGAGAAATGGACCGAAACGAGACATCCGAAGCGGCGGCACGACGGTGTTTCCGGCCATCCACGGCAGCGGCGGCGGCCCTCCGGCAGCCTTCCGGCGCTCGATAGCTGCTCCCGCAGCACCAGCATCCCTCCCCCCAAATAAAACTTAACCTGGGCCTGCATGCGCGATTTACTCGGCGCAGGCCCGGGTTTCTCTCGTTCGTCAACACGAACGAGAGAGAAAGAGAGAGAAGAGAGAGAAATGAGCAAGGAATTATGAATCCCCCCCTGCCCTATTTATAGGAAAAGCTGAGGTGGGGCGGGTATAACTTTTTCGGATATAAAATACTGATAAAGTGATTTCCGAATTCAATAAAAGTTGATTTATTCAATGGCGAGGTCCAAATGACCTCCGACACAAAATTTGAAAATATCGGGAGACTCGTTGGCTCGAGTACTATTGAATCAATCCAACTTGGGATGACGAGGAAGTCGTCTGAAGAAAAACGAAGAAAGATTCCCTTTCAAAAATTACTTTTACTATTCATTTTGACTGACAGATTTTGCTCCCGAGCTTTCGATTGACCTCAGATTGACAATCCGTGAATGCGAATGGATTCCTTGGGTCATTTCCTATAAGATAGGCTTGTTAGAACAAGTCTCGGATCAATGAGGAGGATTTCGTAAATTTTTCGAATCACGAACGCTCACAGAAATTACTATTCACAGGTTTTCCCTTTACGATTTTTAATTACGGAACTTCTGTAGAGGTCAGAATAAAATTCTGAAAGCACAAACGGCTTCCTTTAGGTTGTTACATTCCAAAAAGGACCAATATTGACTATCTTCCGGCGGCAAACGCAAAATCTCATAATCGATTTTCCATAAAAATACACGAAAAGGTCGCTACTTACATCTATTTAACTTTATTTTAGCTCCAATTATTTTCTTTAGTCTTCTAAATAAATTTAGAAAACTCACTAAAGTATTCTGAAATATTAGGATGTTACATCAGAGGTGCCTCTTCAATAAGTTGTGATGGTTCAGTGAGGCATGGCTCAGTGAAAGAAGGTTCAAATGAGGTAAAAGGCAGAGAGGAAGGACCATCTGATTGGAGAGGAAAATGGTTAGGAAAAAATTTCACATCCCTGCTCACTGAGACCTGCTTAGACTGAAGATCATATGTGATGAATCCTTTGTGACCAGCTGCTAGCCCTAGATAAATGCATTGAATACCCCTTGGAGTGAATTTCTTCTTAGAAGGTAATGTATTTGCTTTATACACCAAACATCCAAAAGGATGTAAATCATCAAGATCAGCAGGAGCTCCATGCAATAGCTCAAAAGGTGTGTTCCAGTTTAATACTGCAGAGGGCAACCTATTGATCAGAAAAGTAGTAAACAGGATGGAGTAAGGCCAGAAAAAGGTAGGAACATTACTCTGAAACATGATTGCTCGAGTAACTTGGAGGAGGTGTCTATGCTTCCTCTCAACAACTCCATTTTGTTGAGGGGAATAAGCACAAGTCTTTTGATGCAAGATTCCATGTTCTGTCAACAGCTCTTGAGTTTCCCTCCCAGTGAATTCAGTGCCATTATCTGACCTTATGACTTTGACAACTGTTCCAAATTAGACTTTAACTATCAGAATGAATTTTCTATGTATACTCTAGACTCGATTCTTTTGTTTAAAAAGGAAAGTTCAAGTAGCTCTAGTAAAATCATCAACTATAGTCAGAAAGTAAGGAGTTTGAGTGATACCAGTTTCATGGCATGGACCCCATACATCCACATGGATGAGATGAAAACTCTGCTCACTTCTTTTAGAAAGAATAGGAAACGGATTTCTCTGTTGTTTTGCTTTGTGACAGACAACACAGTCCTCCAATTTTGTGAACTCTTCTGATCTATATCTTATCTTTGCTTGTACCATATGCTTTAATGTAGTAATTGAAGGGTGACCAAGCAGATTATGCAGATCCCTTAAATCAAGCTCCCTAGCTGCATTCACAATTACTGTGTGCTCATAATCATGAGGAAGCACATATAAAGTTCCTTTCAACTTAGCAATGCTTAGCACATTATTTGTTTCTCTCTGTTGAACCAGACAATGAGATGAGAGAAATACAACTCTGCTATCAAGGGATTTAGTCAACTGCCCAACAGAGATAAGATTGTGTGTAAATTCAGGTGCAAATAGGACCTTCTTCAGCAATATAGTTGGTGTTACTTGAGCTTCTCCTACCATTAAAGCAATAATGTTATTTCCATCAGGCATATAAATCTTCACTGGATGCTCCAGCTTCTTCAGATTGAACAGTAGGGATGCTTGGCAGCACATATGGCTGCTAGCTCCTGAATCAATAATCCAATCTCCCTGTCTAACCTCTGATGATATTCCAAAGGCATAATGCCCGGTGTAATTCAAAGTATCACAGTTTGCAAGCTCTGCCATATGTGCTCCTTGTTGTATTTCATTTCCATCTTGTGCTGCCTTCTTCTCCATGTAAGTATTAAAATGTTTTGCTATCTGAGCTTGGATAACCTTATCAAAATCACCAACTGACAGCTTAGTATGGTCTGTAGACTGTGTGTTTTCATCAGTAGCCACCTTTCCTGCTACAAGGTTAGCTCTCTTAGGACCTTTATCCTCCTTTATCTTCTTGTACCAGTTAGGAACACCAATGATTTCAAAGCAATCCTTCTTCAGATGGCCTGTTTGACCACAATAATCACATTTCAATTTCATTTTTTCTTCTTTAGTCACTCTTTTCTTGAAACCTTCTCTGCCAGAGTTCCTAGCTTGAGCTGTATGCATAGCACTTTGCTCCAAATTCTCTGAATATTGTGCAGACACTTGCATCTGCTCCTCAACTTGCAATACCATTGAATAGGCCTGGCTAATGTTTGGTAGTGGATTTAGTATGAGGATCTGTTGCCTGATTGACTCAAAAAATATCATTTAAACCCATTAAAAATTGCATCATCCTCTCTTCCTCTTGCTCTGCTAAAGCATCATTAGCAGCCTCACATACACAAGGTTTTGATGTATTCAACAAACTAAGTTCATCCCATAGACCACTCAGATTATTAAAATAAACAAGTACAGACTGATTTCCTTGAGTATAAGAGGCTATATCACATCTCAATTTGTAAAGCCTTGGTCCAATGTGTTTCCCAAACCTTTTACTCAATTCATCCCAGAGTTGTTTCAAAGTTTCAAAGCTTTGCAAATTACGAGACAAGTCCTTGATCATAGAATTGCTTATCCAACTGAAATGAGATAATCTGCCCTAATCCATTGCATATGATCCATAGACCCTATGCTAGGTTCTGGTACACCACCATCCACAAATCCTAGCTTATTTCTAGCAAATAATGCACGTCGAATAGTTCTACTCCAACTATGGAAATTTCGTCCGTCAAACAAATCAGCAGTTAATGCTAGACTAGGATGATCATGCGGTGCAATGTAGAGCTCATCATTTGCTAACATGCGATTAATTTGAATCTCATTTCAAATAATCGGCTGAGGAATCGTACCTTGAGACTCAATAATATTTGGTTTCTTCGAAAATATGACTGGCGTCTCTTCGCGATGAGATTCCTTCGAGTTGCTGCTAGCATCATTTTCGTAATTAGCACCAAGCTCTTCATCTCGAGTTTCCTTCCATGAAAACTTCTTACCTTTCCCATCACAAGAAGAGTGCGATCAAATAAACAGAGAGAACAGTGCGAAAAACTAGATCTCAAAAAATGAATTTAGAGAACCTTGCTCTCTGATACCATGAAGAGATGTAGAGTTTGAGGAAAAGATTTTATTATTTTTCAATGGAACAATACAACTGGCTACATCTATGCTGAGCGGATTATTTATATACAGAAAAAGAGGCGGTGAAGCCAAGGAAAAATATCTATCAAGGTGGCATAAAATATCTAATTGGATGCCACGTAGGATAAGAAAAAAACACTGCATAGCTGCGCCTCATATAATCGCATCAATGACAAATCCCAACCGTGGTCTAGGTGGGCGTCGTCTATGCACACGCTCATACACCACGGGTAATCACCGTGGTAATTTTACCACGATTTTATGAAAACCGTGGTTATTGACCGTGGTAATTTTACCACAATTTTCACAAAACCGTAGTAAATTTATGAAAAACCTTGGTAAATTGATGACGGTTACAAAAAATCATGGTAATTTTACCACAATTTAAGTATAACCGTGGTAAGTTTACTACGGATTTATTAAAACCATGGTAAAATTACTACGATTTTCATAAAAAACCGTAGTGAAATTACCACGGTTCACCATTAAAACCGTGGTATATTTTTATTTTTTATTTAATTCTATTATTTTATTATTTTATTTTTAAATCCCTTGATAAATTGTTGTCTGGCATGTATAATCCCAAACTAAAATATATTTTATAGAAATGATAATCATCTAAAATACAAAAATCTCATTCAAAATACAAAATCTCATCTAAAATACAATATCTTATCCAAGAGGTGCACTTGTGTGCAACAAGGCATCCGTGCGCCTATTTCAAGCGGGCGCGTGGCCACACGCAGGCCTGCCATGTGGCGCCCACGCGCGGCGCGTGGGGCACACACGCCCGTCTTTTGTTTTGCGATTTTTTAATTTTTTTTATACCTATTTTTATCATACTTGATACATTTTTTCTTACCACATGGTACTTTTTATTGTAATTGGAATGATGATAGTATTAAATTTAAGGTTGATACCGGTCTTTATCGGTCTTTATCGTACTTGATACTTTTCTTCTTACCACATGATACTTTTTATTTTACCGAACTCGTATTTTGCTTTGCTTTACAAATTCTTAAAATGATGATTGTTTTAAATTAATCTCAACACATACAATATAAAAAGTGAAAAAAATAAGAATTTGAACTAAATAAACTAGTATAAAATAATTAGCAGACCCTTACTTTTTAATGATACAGATGGTACTTTTCGAATGTTTTGTGATACTTTTTAATATGAAGGTTGGTACTCACTTTGAACAGTTTTTTTTTGTTGGTTGACCCAGTCAAAGCGGGTTGACCCACGTTGACCGGGTGAAAAGCGCGGATTTGACTGACCCGTCTCATATAGTGTTATTTGCATCATGATGCATGCAAGTTTTGCCCTTATCCAATATCTAAAATACAATCACACACTCAACACTATAAGAGGAACTTACATCAGAAAGTATAGCCAACAACTCTACCATGATGAGGAGCAAATGATATTGAGATAATGTCTCCATGGCGTAGCTTTGCTTCAGAGCTATTTTCATTCAGTTTGTTCGAGTTTAAATATGTCCCATTTATGCTACAAGAAAACTTGGAAACGTCAGAATATATTAATATCAAATCATTGATGGAGCCTCAATAAGAAATTTCAACTTGAATCTTTCAAGAAGACAGAAAAGTTTTCGGGCTGTTGTTCTGTATCTTCAGCAACAATCATCTTCCGATATATCTTGCAATGATTAGCACTAACTGCAAGTGCAATGATTTGAAAATGTGCATCATCTACTAGCCGACCGATGCAGTGCTTGTCAGAAGTTATGAGCATATTCATGCCCTGATATACAAAAACTTGAATGAGCCAAATTCTTAAGAAAAGAAATCAGGACAGGTGCCCCTGGAATACGAACACAACTGCATAAAGAATTACATATCTTAAAATCGTAAAATAATTACAAAATATATTAACCTAAAGCACTATACACAACCTAACAATTACCATCTCCCAACATTTTGAGTTCGAACAGGTCATATTACCGCAATCTGGTATGTAAAGTGAAAACAAGAAGATAATTGCAAAATATAAGATAGTGGCTAATCACAAAACATGTATAAAAATAGATTGGAGATAACAATATTCCTTCAAAATATCCCTATACAGTGCATTATCATTATTTATCAGAACATAGTATCTCAAGTCATGTACCATTAATATAGGGCTGTAAACGAGCCGAATACCTTCAAGTTCGAGTTCGGCTCGTTTAAGTTATACTCGATTCGAGCTCGAGCTCGAGCTCAAGTTCGACTCGAGCTTTGAGTTTGAGTTCGAGTTCGGCTCGAATTAGAAAATTCGTGATCGAGTTCGATTCGAGCTCGGCTCAATAAGGATATGTTCAAATTCGATTAAAAAAACTCGATAAAAAGCTCTATTAAAGCTCGATAATAATAAAATTTGTGATCGGACCTTTTCTTTTCTTTTCTAGATTTTCTTTAATTATGTTTATTTTTATTTTATTTTCTTTAAACTAATTACTTAATTATGTAATTGTAGTCATGCTTATTACTCATTTAATTATTTTTCATTATTAATATATGTGTATTCAAATTTTAATATATATTTACCTTAATTTGAATTAAAATTTCAAAAAAAAAATTCTAATATAATTTATAAATCATAATTTACTCATGTCTCATTTATTTTTATTTTATCGATCATTCATTTTCACTTTTTATTTAAAAATTGTATTCATTAATTAATTAGTAATTTATCTCATTATCCATGATAGCTTATTATTTTTCTTTCAAACTTCAACATACAAATATTTTACAATCATCTTAATTCAAATTCAAATTTCAAAGTGTTTTGTATTATGCAATTTATAAATTATAATTCAAACATATCTCATTTTCTATTTTATCGATTATTCAGTTTCATTTTTATATAAATTATAATTATATTAGTTGATTGATGATATAGTTCATTATTCTTGTTAGTTTATTATTTTTTACTACACATTCACACATGTTCCAACTGATAAGTAAATATTTATAATAATCTTAATTCGAACACAAATTTTAAAGTTTTTTATAATATGATTTATAAATCATAATTTATTTTTATTATTATATTTCATTTTTCTTTTATTTTATTGGTATCTAAATTAAATATTTCAATGAGGCACGCTAAGGTATACATAATATTTGTATATTATATAATAATTGAGTAAATTAATATAATATATATTGTCGAATCAAATGAACTAAGTAATTATCAGACGCTATTAATTGTTTGTTGATGAATAATTGTGATTTAATTCAATATAATGATGTTTGTTTGATATCATAGGTTTAATCAAATTCATTTGTGTTTATTTCATTATCAAATCTCAATTCTTAATTATAACTATAAACAATAATTTTAATTACCTCATAATTAGATAGTTTTTTGTTAGACTTCTTCAAAATTCAAATATACTATTTTATATTAATATTTTAACTAAATAAATTGTAAATGGATATCTTAAAGTTGGATAATTAATATTTTATTACATTATTTTTTATCATATAAATCTATTTACATATTCTTATTTTTTGTTTAATAAAATAAGCTTAACTTAATGTTTGTAAATCTCATTAATTGATTCCTTTTTTTATGATAATACTAATTCTTAGATTTCGTAGAGTTCATATAATCTATTATTATTAATTGAATATATTTATCTGATAAATTAATAATATGATATTATATATGTTTATATAAATATAATATATAAATATTTACATATATTTAAGTTTTGGAAAATTGTTATAAAAATGTTATTTGATTCAATTAACATAATTGTTAATAATTTGGTCGAGTGACTATAATAACAAATTGAAATACATTTGGCTAATGTTTGAATCTTGTTGGGGGTGAAAATTTAATTTTTTTTAGCTTATTTGTCAAAGCTCAATTAAAAGCTCGCGAACTACTCGATAAAAGCTCGTTTATAGTCGAACTCGAGCTACTCGTGAGAAGCTCGCGAGTAGCTCGAGTTCGGCTCGACAAAATTGTCGAGCTCGAAAAAAAAACTCGAATTCGGCTTATTTAATAAACGAACGAGTTTCGATCGAACTTTTTTCGAGCCGATACGCGAGTAGCTCACGAATAGTTTGGTTCATTTACAGCCCTAACCATTATACTCTAGAATAGCACAATAAATAACATATCAGCATGTAGAAGTTCGTGCAATAAAAAAACCAAGATTTTTGGAGTTAGTCATCTGCTCAAACCCAAATTCATACTCACAAAATGGACAAAGTACTAATAACAAACATAAGCTAGAACAAAGATAGAACCTGCAATCTAGTAATCAATAACTTAAGACATCAGATAGTCAGCAGAGTTCTTTCCAAGTAATTTCATCAGAAGCATTACTTCTACAAAAGCTCAATTTCGGGAGCAGCTCATGTTATTCAATCCAACCTCTAATAAAGTTTGTCGAGTTCCTCTTTTACACAGGACAACTTATGAGTTTGATACTAATAGTCTTTTAGCCATAAGCTGTCATTTATTGTATTCAGAAACTGGAAAACCTGCAAAAAATTTCTTCTACTCGCTGAAACTAAGCAAGGTATACATATGATCCAATTCCACGGTCAACACCTTCTAAATTCAGAGTAATCTTAAACATCAACACATATTCGATGAGCTATTTAGCAATAAATACTGTTCACATAAAGAACATATCACCATGAATTTTCAGCAACTTCACATATAAGCTATTCTTCAACTTTTTATGCCCCAATTTGTAAGGACAAATTAAAAGAACTAAGCTGCCCACATAGCTAAACCAGCAATAATTCAAACACTACACACTCTTAGAGAGAAGAAATCACACACACAAACACACACTCGCAAACAAAACTTAGGTCCAAATAAGAGTAAAATCACATATCCTCAAATCTAAAAAAAAAAGACCAACAAGAATCAACAGAAATACCTAGGGCAAATCCAATAACAGCAAAAAGGGCCCTAAATTTTGTGCCCAAATCAGAAGATTATCAATAATCTACAGGGATTCATAATAATAGATCTTCACACACTTAAAAAAGATAATTCCCAACGACCTAAGGGCAGGTTGTTTCGCTAATTTTGAACCGCCATTCTCAATTCTTCAAACGACCACAACACTGGACGACAAAAATGATGGAGATGACGATAGGATGAGTTTAGGGTGAAGGAGAGGACGATGAATATGGCGGCGTGAAGATAAATTTCTGGCGGGGATGAGTTCACGCTGAATGAGACAGCTATAAAGATGGCGGGGTGAAGCAGAAATCGGGCGGAGAATAGCGCGCGGGATAGGGATTTTGATTTTTTGGAAACACCCTCTTTTTACCTTTTGTTGTAATTTTAATATTAAAAATTGTATTTATGTTACCACGGTTAATGTTGAATCCTTTGTGAATCTCGACTTTGAACAAAGACTACTGTTTTGACATCACCGTGGTGGTTAAAAAATTGCACGTATACCACCGTTACATAATACCGGTGGTGTATTTATGAATATACACCACCGGAGTATTTGAAACTATGGTGATTCTTCTGGGGAAGTACGCTCATACACCACGATTTTCATAACAATTGTGGTTATTATCTAAATCACCACGGTTTCTTGCCAAAACTGTGGTAAATGAAGAGTGGTGTATGAGCTTTTTTCTTGTAGTGATAACACATCCATTTGCGGTCCATTTCTTAAGAGAGTTGGTGAATGTTAGAGAAATTAATCTTGACTATTGTCGCACCTATGAACAACAAGGAGACATTTTTACAAAGCCACCTGGAAGTCCAATTTTCTTAAGAATTGTTAATGTTTTTGGAGTTAGAAGCAAATTTGGTTTTGAGGAGCATTGTTGGAGCAAACTAAATTCCTTATTACTAGACACCACCCTTTCAAATTCCATTTATGTATTCTCCAAATACATAAACATGTAATTTATATGGTTTGAATTAAATGGGTTAATGTATTAGAATTAAATATTGATCCATGTATAAGATTTATATTCATGTTGGGTATAACATGTAAATACCATATGCTATGTGATCATTTGTAATCAAATCAAGAAAATAAAAAAGGCGAAAGCATTAGTTCAAATCTTTGTCTTTTATCAAAAGCTCCGTTCCTCATATAGAATCTTATTTCCTTATCACAACATGTTTGATGAAATTTATGTGAAAATTCTAGGCTCTAGATTTATATAGGAAATTACTAGGTTAAAAGTTACCATGTTTATACATAATTTTAACTAGGAAATATCCATTGTCCCCTTGGGGATGGCCTAGTGGTGGAGTAGTATTATCTTGATGACATAGGTCTCAAGTTCGAATCCCACCACCAACACCACTAGGTGTGAGCCTGTCACACCTGGCCTACCAAGTGTGGTTTACCTCCCATGTGTGGTTTGCATACTATGGTTTACCTCCCCTGTGTGGTTTGCATACTATTTCACACCTCACTAGGTGTGAACCTGTCACACACAAAAAACTATAAAATATTCATTATATTTCAAAACCATTCCTTATTTTCAAATATTTTTCTTCCAATTATCTACAAAATTAACAAATATATAATCACGTATAATGACTTTATGAGACCAAGTTCTAAAGTATCAATGATCGAGTTCTAAAGTATTTTTCTAAATTATGGGTGTAATTTCGGACTCTTCGAGTCTCTCTAATTCTTAACGAACAAAATAATTAACAATTAAATTAATCTCGATTAAAAAAATTATAAAACGGGATGTTACAAAAAAGACCCTAAAATAAAACTCAAACATGCTAGTTTAAAAATGTAAGCAAACTCCTCATCAAGCATACCCTTCCCCATGTTGCATCATTTGCAAGCAAAGATTTTGAATAAAGTTTCATAGGCCCCAAATTCTCCAAAGATACAGATTAAGGTAATATAAAATATATCAATAATCACATCTTTTAGGAATGGTTTAGTGGTGAAGTGATGTAAATTTGAGATCGAATGCTTCGAGTTCGAATAACACCAACATTGCTAGATATGAGTTCGAATTCCACCATAGGAGTACGAGCCTGTCAGTAACGATTGCAGGTTACACTTGTCTAACAAAATATATAGCAATATCACGGGTCCAAGGGCTAATTCTTACTGTTGGTCCCGGGCGAGTCGATATCAGTTTAGAGGGGGGTGAATAAACTGATTTAAAAACTTTTACTTCAATTTGCGGAATAATAATAAGGGCCCTTTGACTCGCTTAGAAAAACTTATCTATGCACAAACTGGTTGATCACTTATGACAGCTTGAGTGCAGATTGTGTGGGCTTGTGTACAGTTCAAAGATATGCAATAGTCAAAACAGTACATCACACAAGAGATTTATAGAGGTTCGAAGTCTCAAACTTCTACGTCCTCTCTTCATTCCGCAGAAGGGAAACTTCACTATATAACTTGAGTTTCTTTACAAATTACACAATGAATAACAGTTGGCTGAACCTGGTAACTGCTCGCTGCCTCAGCGGGTCGACGGCTAACACTTGAAGTCCCTAACTGCTCACTAGGAAGGTAGGTGCTATTGACGTCTTTACAAGGTTTTAGATCTCTTTCGATCTTCAACTTGAACAAGGGATATCAACTGATGTGCTCCTTCAATTGAGCTGGGTAGTTGATCGTTGTATTGCTGAAACTGAGAAGGCTACCCTGGCTGGATTATCAACAGTTGGCTGAATATCTTGACTCTTTGAATTCTTCTTCTCAGTTGGACTCTTGCAATTTTTATCAAATGCTGAACTTGAGCTGAGTGGGAGAGAGAAAGAAAGCTCTGCTTGAATGTTTCAAGAATGTGTATGCAAAAGTCTTGGGGGCAAAGAGTGTTTAAAACTCTGATTCACTCATCTTTTATAGAGGAGTGATTTTATGACCGTTGAGTTCCATTGATTGGTGGCTCTGTTGGCTCATCAATGGCAGATGGTCTTTATCGATCGCTGGAGCTTTTGATTAAAGTAGCCGTTGCTTTGCCAATCGATCTCCATTGGATATTTAATTACATGATCTCTGTTGAAGCATTTATTCCAAGGTTTGCTGGTTGAGCAATAACTTCAAGGTTCTTTGGCTGACACTTCCGAGCTTTAGTTGTAGTAGCTTTGAATCCCAGTTGGCAGTTCTGAACTTTGTCTGCTCAGTTCGGCCATTACTCCAGTTGGCAGTTCTGAGCTTGTATGCTCAGTTTGGCTATTGCTCCAGTTGGCAGTTCTGAGCTTGTATGCTCAGTTTGGCTATTGCTCCAGTTGGCAGTTCTGAGCTTGTATGCTCAGTTTGGCTATTGCTCCAGTTGGCAGTTCTGAGCTTATTTCTCCAGTTTGACTGATCTCAAGTTCTTGGCTAGCTTGTCAGTTTGACTAATCATTCTCAAGTTCTTTTGTCAGCTTTGACTATTCACAAGCTGTTGACTAGTTTGTCAGTTTGACTTCTTTCTCTTGAGCTTTCTTGTCAGCTTGACTAATCACAAGCTAGCTGACTTCAGTTCTGGCCTTTAGCTGATTTGTCTGTTTACTTTAGTTTGGCCATTAGTTGGATACTTCCAGTTTTCAGTTTAAACTGATCTCTTATCAGTTTCTTCAGTCTAATTGATTCTTTTTCTTCCTCAGCTTAGCTGACTTAGCTATCAATTTGTTTCGACTGGTTCTACTCTTTGACTTCTCAGTTAAGTTGAGTTCTGACTGGATGATGTATCCTTCAGCTGGTAGACCATACTCCAGATTGGCTGACTTTGGCTTTTCAATTGAGTTCCTTCTTGATGCTTTGGATTGGTCAGCTCAGATCTATAACTTGAATTTTAGTCAGTTTTTCATAAATAGTTTTGACATCTCATCAAAACCTAATCTAGAGGTTCTTTGATAGTTTTTCCTAACAATTTCTCCCTTTTTGATGATGTCAAAACTTTGTCAATGATGATGGAAAAACTGCAAATGTTCATTTGATAGACATGTTGTAGTTTGCTTAGGCAAATTCGTGAGATCAGAGCAAGTTTAGAGCATGAAATTCATTCAAGTATCAGAACATTCAAAGTATGCATGAAATTTAAGTATCAGAGTATTCAAAGTATGCATGAATTTCAAGTATCAGAGCATTCAAAATTCACGTATCAGAGCATTCAAAGCATACTTTCATTTTGGTCATGCTTTCATTTTATTAGAGCATGATTATCCCAAATATCATAGCAAAGCTTATAGGCATGATTATCAGAGTATCAGCGAATGTTTATAAGCACGATCAAGACTTGATATGGAGTTGAAGCATGATATTTGAAGATCTGAAGAATTGAAGTATGTATTATATATTCAATCAAAGCATATTATATCAGCTTTCGATTTTCAATAGTAATTAGAACTACTAATTTACTTCCTGAAGCTGCTCTTTTTCTTTCTGCTTGATTCTCCTCTTTCTTGGACTCCTTGTGTTCTCCAAGCTTCCCCCTGAAGTTGAACTTCCCCCTCATAATGTATTTCTCTTTGGATCTGATCCCAAAGAGTTAAGTTTTTATCATCATACTGTCCATCTTCCCTCCTTTTGGCATCATCCAAAAGCAGGGGTGGATTGCATGATGGTATTGACAGGTTTGGCACGAAGGTGAAGACAGTTGCCAAATTGTCATCATGGACTGAGGGAACTGAAGGAATGGGCATGGGCGAGGAGTACCATGCATAGGCTTCTTCAGTTGTCATGAACTGACCACGATCAGTGGTGGGAGAGGCTGCTTGCTCTCTGAAGTTCATTGAGGCCAAGTTGGTGAAGATCTCATCGGTTGATGCGATGGATAGATCTTTAAGAAATGGTGTGCATGAGGAGTTGGCCGGTTCGTTATCGGAAAGAGGAGCGTCGGCAGGTATACTGAGCTGGATTCGTTTGATCATCGAATCCATTATCTCAGAGATCATTGGTGGTGAGGAGAGTGGATGATTCATCCAATTTCTGCTCCATGTTCCTTCGTTGATCCAGAAGATGGATCCACGTGTGCTGATGAGATGGAACATTGTTGCCTCATCAAGTTGAAATGGCCAGATGTGGTACTGGAGGTACCGTTTCAGTTGCTCGAATAAAGAAGGATCGGTGCCTTTTACTAGACCGAAGTAGCTCCTTAGCTGATGGTCTGGAACTGCCTCAAACTCATCCTCAATCGAGTCGTGATGGATGGAGGTGTGAGGTTGTGAGCTGGCTGATATTGTAGGCTGATCACTCAGTCTTGAGAGAGGCTCGCTCTCAATCAGCAGCTGTCTTTCGTCAAAGGAGCTGGCGGGTGCTCCCAATGGTTCCTTTCCACGACTTGAGTCGGAAGATTTTGGTTGACGCGATCTCTTCGGGATCTGATGGTGGTAGATGGTTGGGAGCATGTCCCTTCATTCTATTGGCTCCCCAGTGGGGATGACCTCATCAAACTGGCTTAGAATGATGTGGCTTATGCGACCCATAAACCCAACCTTCTCACGGAACGAGCCAGTTGATGGATCATATTCCGCTCGCTCTACATTTGCTCGCAGTTGAGCAAGAATAAAGGAGGCCCAGTCGGCTTTACACCCGAAGTATAGAGCGGCCGTGAGATGTGCTTTGAGCTCAAAGAACTGGACCGTCTCAAAGTTTCCATGCAAGATATGGCCTGTGATATCCCAGAGTTGGATGATCTCACTGGGCAGGCTCTCCTTCAGCCTGTGAGAGCAGTCATGGTGGTGTACGTGAGGATGTTTCCAAAGACCCCACAGTGCGTATTTGCACGGTAGTTCCAGTTCCATCACGTCTGGACCGTGGTCGGGGAGGAGAAGTGTTGACATCATCGTATCTTTTGTCACCGTGATCACTTTATTCTGGACGGTGGAGATGATGTTGTTGCCGGAGATGATTGCGTTGTGGTAGAACTCCGCAACATGGGTAGGTATGTTCTTGACTGGTATGATTGTCAAGAATGGCAGCAACCCAGTTGCCTCCAATGCCCGATAAATTCTTTGAAAGTTGTCTGGGCCTAGACGTGCATTAAAAAGCTCTAGATTTAGAGTCTTATCCTTTTTCATCTTGCGCTCTAGCGATTTGACATCTACCTTCTGAAATGAGGGCTTCATTTCTGCAAAGAGATGATGTTTTTGTTTAGATATGCAGGTGTGTTGAGAGGAGGTTTGCAGATGAATCAAAGCAAGAATGAGATAAAGTTTGCAGAGGATCTGAGCCTTCATCTCATTGCACATATTTATTCAGCTTTGCATGCATCGATCGAGGACACTCAATTGCTTCTCTTAGCTGATCAGCTATCTGATTTGATGGATAATTAGTTGAATTAATGATGCATGCATCCCAGCCGTTCGATTGTGAAGTAACTTTATGATCTTGTGGCTGAGAAGTTGCAATTTTGAAAATAGGGTAGTTGCCATAAATAGCAAAATATTTTCTGCAGATTGTGCTATTTATATCTCATTAAAAAAATATATTTCTCTTTTCTTTTCGAAGTGTTAATTTAATGTCAATGTAGAGACATTAATGGCAACTTGTGAGAGAGAACCCTATTTTCAAATTGTAGCCGTTGAATATAAAAAATTTCATAATCACAATGGTAACAATTTAATTATGATAAGCTTTGACGATTAAGGAAAAACTTATCCTGATTCAGTTGGGATACAGTCCAACTGATTGGATGATCAACGGTTGGATGATCAGCTTCATCTTAGTTCTCAGTCGCCGCTGATGAGCTAGCTGAAGCTGAAGCTTTTAACTGAACTAAATTGATTAGTTGCCTGACTTCTCTTGAGACAGTTTTCTCTTCTTGAAGGGCCGAGCTGGACTGGTTGCACTGCTTCCTTTTGAGCAGTTTGATCGATTTATAGTTGAAACAAACCCAATTTTGTTCTTCGGCAGTTCGGGCCTTGCTGTCCTCCTGGCTTGGTGAAGATGAAGCTGAATGGCAACTGACCAGTTTTTCATCCTTTGACTAAGGGATTGTGAAGTTCCCTTTGGCGATGATCAAAACTGATCATTGTTCATAATCAATTGCATGCCTTTTGAGCTAGATGTGAGTAGATGAGTGACATAGCTCTTGGATAGGAGACTTGGTGATGTGGCAGTGTCTTCATCATCACTATCTCTTTCATCATCATGCCTTGAATTCTTCTGAGGAGCCATGACTTCAGTATGTGATAGATGTGGTTCTATCCTCTCGGTGGCAGTTGGAGTTCGTTGTGATGGCTCAGCTGACTGACTTGATAAGTTTTCAAAATTCAGTTTTCTGCAAAGCGAGCCAGTTGGGCAGTTGACTGATTGATTTGCAACCCCAATTCCTTGAGGCATGATGCTTGTTTTGAATTCAGCTAACAAGGCGGTTGCTGGAATCTTGTTGACAAGTCGGTGATTCATGATGTGCTGGACTTGCACAATGATTGGAGGGAATGGATTTGACGATCCTATCCATTTAATGCTCGAAGTTTCTTTACGTTTCCAGTAGCTCATGCCATGAAAGGTAGTTAGCAAAAAGTGAGACTGGATGGACATAGAATGTCTCCAGTTATACCAATAGAAATACCGATGGAGTTGTTTGAACAAATCTTGGTCACATTGTGAAACAAAAGCAAAGTGAGTGAGAAGGAGATTGGTCACTTCCTTTTGTGCACCTTTGACTGCATATTCACCACTATAGAAAGTGCGAATATTTTCTTCAGTCAGTTGGAGAGGAGGACATGTGCTTCTGAAGTAGTCCGTTCCATAGTTTGGATGAGGGATTCCAATGAATGGAATAAGCTCATCTGGATCAGAGCAAACCTGGAAATCAACTGGTGATCCGTTCTTTGATTTTGGAGAATGAACGGCGTTGGCAGTTGAGTTGCTCGAAGTGTTGTTGCTTGTCTTTGCCTCGGCTTTTCTCTTTTTTCCTTAGTGACTGAAGATGGGCAGTTCCTTTCTTGGGAATCCAGTCAGAGATGAGAAGTGGTAGTGCTTCATCACTTGGAAGATTCAGCAGGTCTTCAAGCATTTTGCTCATTCTTAGAACAAGTCCTACCTTGGACTCAAATTTGCCAGATTTCTTTAAGTTAGAGGCCTTGATGACTTGATGCTTGAATTGTTGAAAGACAAATTCTGCCCAATTGTTTGTCACCCTTCAGCAAGGTGAATCATAACCTTGTATCTCTCTTGGGTGAGTTGACTCAGGCTTCCAATGGCCCTGAACATCATCTTGTTCGTTATGTCAAGTAGAACACCATACTCGAGCTTCAGATCAGTTTTAGCTGTCGTAAAACTGAATTGCTTGTTGCAGGTGGAAGTTTTCCATTCTTTCCAGTACGCTTCTGCAGATTCTTTCAGTTCTTGAACGGATGAACCTTCTTGTGGAAGTTGGAACACTTCTACAATTGTTCTTTTAGTGATTTGAAGTGGCCGTCGTTGAATCACTGATGACACTGTCTTTCCATCTGCAGATAATTTTGCTTGAAGCAAAAATTCACTCACCAAATTTTTTCTATAGAACTTTGGTGGTGTTTCTAGGTAGTAAAGAATTTCTGTCTTGTGAAGATTTGACAGAAGGATTGGATTGTTTGATTCAGTTGGAATGAATTGAAATTTCTTCCAATCAAGGAATTTATCTCTCATAAGTTGCTCTTTGAAGGAATTTGAAGATCTGGATAATTCGGCCATCTTTGGGGTTGGCTGAGATTTTGGGAATTTCAAGATCTTTGAGAGAGAGAGAGAGAGTTTTTGAGATTGCAGGAGGAGAGAGCTTTTTGAGAGGGGGCTTTTTATGAGTGTTTGGGCAGGCTCATAGATCTGATGGTTGGAATGGTACTAGCCTGTGGCCTCTTTTGGTCGTTGGCATTTAATGACTTTGACACGTGTCATTATCTTGCAACGGTCAAAATTTTCAAAAATAAATGCGAAGCTCGACATTTATTTGAAAAAAAAAGATAATCTTTTATATAAATATCAAGAGTAAATAATTACAAACTGAATTACAAGAAGTAAACTTAGGGCTTTCTAATCAGTTTGAACTTGATCAACCACTTAGTCCTTCTTGTGATTAGTTTTTCTCCTCTTGGCCAGCGGTTCTGTGACATCATCTTTCTCATCCTCATCGCTGCTCGATGACTCAGTTTCAACTAACTGGAGTCTTGGATGGGCTTGCAACTGTTGGATTTGCTCAGTGTGCAGTTTAACCTATTGCTGCAGGCTGTTGATCAGTTCCACATAGTAAGGAGGGAGTTGCACTGTCGAACTGCTTGGGTGAGCATTGAATTGAACTGCTCTTGAGTCGACTTCTTCCCCTGCTTCAGTTCCCATTAGTTCCTCACAAAGAACTGTGTGAGTCAGTTCGTCCTTTTCCATGATGATGGTCTCATCATAACTTGACTCTGATGATATCTTTGGTGCAGCAACTTGGGCAACAGCTTGAAGAGCTCTTTAAATTAGATCAAAGTACACAGTTATTGCTAGTGTACCTTGATAGACAGGTTGATCATCGACTTGAGCTGTCTGTTCAGCTGGCTGATCAGGTTCAGTTGACTCTGGAGTTGGCTCTTGGGGAGGAGCGATTTGAGGTTCAGCTGGATCCTCAATTAATTGAGCCTTCTGGGCTGACTTCTCCAACTCTTCATCACTTGGAAGAACTGGTAGAGTAGAAGATTTAAGCATTTCTTCGAACTCCAAATCACTTGCAGTTCGCTCATCAACTGCTTGCACATCTGGAGAATCATCGAGGAGATCGATGATGACGTCGTCTGGTCTAGGGGTCTCTTCAAAAGTTAACTGCCTAGCAACAGATGCTATGGCAGTTTGCCTTGTGCTGTAAACTTCTGCAGTTTCAGCTCCTTATCGACTGCTCTGGGCTTCTTTCTTAAATAGATTCTGCCCCTGCTGATGCTGTTGTTGTCTGAAGATAAGAAGTTTCCTAAGCAACCAATGTTGTTGAACTTGAGGGTTCTTTCAATGTTTTTATTTAGCTTCAGTTTGCAGAGGTGGCAGTCGGATGTTGGCCCAGATGAGCAGATCGTTCATCACTTCCAACAATGTTTGTTGTTCTAGGTGAGGGTGGTTCCTTCGAATGGCAAGCATTCTCTTCAAAGTAATGACTGGATTTTGCTCAGGAGTCTCCTATCCAGCCCATTGCATGCTCCACCTCTCTTCTCTTCTCCAGAAACTCATCCCATGAAGAGTGGTTAGAAGAAAATGGGCTTCAGAGTTAAAGCAGTGTCTCCATAGGTACCAGTACACGTACCTTGAGAGGGCTTTATATAGAGTAGCCGTGCCAACCACATCATCTATGAAGTTTTCAGCGATGAACTTGATCACTTGTTCATCGGCCCAGCTCTTGATGACTTCAGCCCTTGATAGAGCTCTTATATTCTCTTCAGTCTCTCCCATCGGGGGACACGCAGTTCTGAAGAAGTCAGCTCCTGTGTCCCACGGTGGAACTCCCCTGTAAGGCACAATGTCATCTCCTTTAACTGGTGCCACATCAAACACCTTGATGTTAAAAGGAGGTAGTTTTGGAGGGGGTGGAGGTCCTGATTTCTTCTTCTATCCTTTTGGTTGAGATGCTGCAGGCTTCTTCTTTGATCTATCAGTTCCTTCCTTGGCTTGAACTAACCTGGTAGAAATCTCCTCTTCAGGTGAATCAATCATTGATCCATATCGAACTTGTCGCAGAGGCTTAGCTTTAATTGTGGTTCTCAACATTTGGCTTATTAGGACATTGTCGTTTGAGTTGGAGTCCTCTTAAGGTATCTCAGTAGCAATCTCTTTGCCTTTTCTTTTCGCAGGCTCCTCTGCTTTCTTTGATGGGGCATTAGTTGGCTGACTGCTTTTGATGTTTATGGACTTTGAAGCTGGTTGTCTTCTGCCAGTTGAGGGTATAAAATCCAGCTTCTCGATCATCAACGTGTCAGTTTCTTCTGTCATTAAGTTAAGAGTGCTCTCCAATATGCTACTGATCCTGCAGGGATAGCACAACTTCTGATGGAACTCAGTTTCTTTCCAATGTTTTTCAACAACGTCAATATACTTCTTAATTTGTTCAAAGAAGTACTGAGCCCAGTTTACTTTGATGCTTCTGATGATTGCTGCACAGACTTTATATTTGTGCTTTGACATCTCTGAGTGACTCCCAGTTGTCCCAGTAATCATTCTAGCTGCAATTGATGCTAGAATTATGTATTCTTCTTGGAAGCAGGATCTTCGCAGTCCCCTCGCTTCCAGAGACGGTAGGCTTCCTCTTGATCAACTTCTACATCTTGTAATCTTGTTCCAGTAGTGGGAAGTTGAAATAGTCTTCCAAGCAGTTCTGGAGTTATTACCAGTTTAACTCCATGAACTTCAGTTATTATCTTGTCATCATATCCTTTTGAGTTCAAGTAGAAATCAACTACGGCTTCAAGGTAGATCTTTGATGGATAATCTTCCGTGAATCTTTTCAATCCAGTTTGCTCTATCTTCGAGATCAGTGAGTTGCAGAGAGAAGAATCTGAGCACTTTTCTCTATAAGCAGCTGGATCTAGGAACTTGTCTCTGTAGAGATTCGTTTGGAATCTTTGTGAAGATTCACCAGTTCTCTTAAAATCGAACTTTCATCGAACAGTTGGTGTGCGTCTATTAGCCATGGAGTTTTTTGAGATGTTTGATGAATGGTTCGGAAAGGATAATCTGGTTTTAGCTGGATTTTGGAACTGGATTTTTTTACTTTCGTAATTTTGCAGAACAGTTTCAAGAAATGAGGAAAGAGAAAAAGCTTTAATTCTTTACTGAGCTTTGGATCGGTAAAAGTGAAAATGAGAATTCAACCATCCTTTTAATAGAAGATGATGGGGTTCATCCAATGGTTGTGTCGTTTCGTATGCCCAGGTTCAACAGTCAAATTGATTCAATCGACCCGTCGATTGGCCTTTCAATTCTATCCGTTGAGGATAAATGAGGAGAGAGAGAGAGTTCAACGGTAATATTTGAGTGACACGTGTTTTTACCGTTTCCACTATTTGAAATTTTGAGCTTATCTTTTCTCTCTAGCAGTTTCTTCTTGGCTTGAAACTGATTACGTCATCAGTTGGCTTCGACTGTAGCTGATGATCTCTCTATTGATCAGCTCCAACTGAGATGTTTTCTCATCAGTTCCTTACTGGCCTTGACTGTTGGGGCCTTCATTCAGTTGTTTCTCATTTCAGCTGTTCATCAGTTCTGCTGCTTTCCTTCAGCTGACTTTTGAACTGATGTCTTCTTATTGTTTTGATTTCAGTTCCTTTGTTTTCTCGATCAGTTTGATCAATTTGCAGCTGGTATGTTCTGCATAACTGTCTGGATCATCAGTTTGAGCAAATGAACTGATGATTTAGTTGAGCTGATGGGGTAGACTGATCATCTCTAGTTTACTTTCTCTCCACAGCTTCTTGCTTCATTTCAAACTGTGGCTTATGTGTCCAACTAATCAGTTCAACAACTTTTCAGTTATGAACTACTCACTCTGATGAGTTGAAGCCTTTTGGTTCATTTCCTCTCTTCAGCTGTAATGGTTTCTTGGCCTTTTTCTTCCAGTTAATCATCTTCATCCTTTGATGCTAGCTCAAGTAGTCCCAATTATATGCATAGCTCCATAAACTTTGCTTCAGGCGAAGGTTTGGTGAAGATGTCAGCTATTTGCTTCTCAGTGTTGACATATTTGATGCATATGTCCTTTTTCTCGATGTGATCTCTGATGAAGTGATGTCTTATGTCAATGTGCTTGGTTCTTGAATGTATAACTGGATTCTGAGATATTGCAATTGCACTATTGTTGTCACAGTAGATAGGTACTTCTTCCGTTTTGACTTTGTAGTCCTTCAACTGTTGCTTCATCCAGAGTATCTGAGCACAGCAGCTTCCCGCAGCTACATATTCTGCTTCAGTTGTTGACGTGGCAACTGAGTGCTGCTTCTTGCTAAACCAGGATATCAGTTTGCTTCCAAGAAACTGACATGTTCCACTGGTGCTTTTTCTGTCGATCTTGCATCCACCAAAGTCTAAATCTGAATAACCAATTAGACTCAAACTATCATCTCTGGGATACCATAACCCAAGATTTATGGTTCTTTTGAGGTATTTGATGATCCTCTTTGCTGCTTCAAGATGACTTTTCTTTGGGTTAGCTTGGAACCGTGCGCATAAACCGACTGAATAGGAGATGTCTGGTCGGCTAGCCGTTAGATAGAGTAACGACCCAATGATTCCTCTGTAATATGTTTGGCTAACTGATTATCCTTCTTCATCAAGAGTTAGCTGAACTGATGTATTCATGGGAATCTTGAGAGTTTTTCCTTTATTAGTTCCAAACTTCTTGACTAGCTCCTTGGTGTACTTCACCTGGCTGATAAAGATCCCATCTTTCAGCTGCTCCACTTGGAGTCCTAGGAAGAATATCATTTCTCCCATCATGCTCATCTCGAATTCGCTTTGCATCAGTTTAGCAAATCGTGTGCATAGATCTTTGCTTTTTGATCCAAAAATCATGTCATCCACATAAATTTGAACCATTAAGATCTCGGTTGATTGTTCTATCCGGAATAGAGTTCGATCAATGACTCCATTTTGAAACCCATTTTTCAGCAAAAATATTGTGAGAGTTTCATACCACGTTCTAGGAGTTTGTTTCCGTCCGTAGAGGGCCTTCTTCAATTTGAAGACTTGATCACCAATTTCAAAGCTTGACGGTTGCTCGATATACACGTCTTCCTTGAGCATTCCTTGAAGAAAAGCACTCTTGACATCCATTTGGTAGACTGTGAAATTGAAGTGAGCTGCGTAGGCTAGGAACAGTCTGATGGCTTCCAATCTTGCAACTAGTGCTAATGTCTCATCAAAGTCGATCCCTTCACTTTGTGAGTATCCTTTGGCTACCAGTCTCGCCTTGTTCCTTGTGATCACACCTTGTTCATCCAGTTTGTTGTGAAAAAACCATTTTGTACCAATGACCTTCTGGGTTTTTGGTCTATCGACAAGAAACCATACGTCATTTCTTGTGAACTGATCCGGTTCTTCTTGCATGACTACGATCCAGTCTGAATCTTCTAAGGCTTCTTTGACGTTTGCTGGTTCTGTTTGAGATATGAAGCATGTGAATAATGCATGCTCAGTTGAACTTCTGGTTTGGACTCGACTTCTTGGATCACCAACTATCTTGTCAGTTGGATGGCTTCGGAGCCATTTGGGCAAGATAGCTTCAGCTGGTTCTACTGTGGTGACGTCATCAGTCAACCTTTCACCAGTTGGTTCGACATCTTCATCAGTTCTTCCCCCTGTTTCAGTTGTGGGGTTTATGGTCTCAGCACGATTTGTGTCTTCATTGACCATATTGTTTTTAACTGGTTTAGTGCCAGTTTCATTGCCTTCTTCTAGTGAAACTTTAAGCTGTTCTGGAACAATGTGATCCACATAGTCCTGCGAGTTCTCAATTTCACTAGGTAGTACTTGAACTGATGTGTCTATTGTTTCTTTGTTCCTGTACTCATTAGCAAATTCATCAAATACCACATGACATGTTATTTCCACAAGAGTTCGTTTATTGAACACTCTGTAAGCTTGTGCATGAGACGAGTTATACCCAAGAAATATTCCCTCATCAGCTTTAGCACTGAAAGCTTTCAATTGAGTCTTGCCATTGTTGTGAATATAACATTTACAGCTAAATATTTTAAAATATGAAATGGAAGGCTTACGACCCTTATACACCTCATAGGGTGTTTTGTCATATACGGCTACAATGGCACTTTGATTTTGAGTATGGCAAGCTGTGTTGACTGCTTTAGCCCAGTAACCTTCAGCTATGTTGGCATTAGCTATCATTGCTCGAGCTGCTTCTTTGAGTGTCCGGTTACGCCGTTCAGCTACACCGTTTTGTTGTGGAGTTCTTGCAGCTGAGTGTTCATGAGTGATTCCAAGCTTGTTGAGAAAGCTGATCATTTGCTGGTTTACAAATTCAGTTCCATTGTCGGAGCAAATCCTTTGAACTGATTTCTCTTTTTTAGTTTGTAGCCTTCTGATCAGCGCCATTAGCTTGTCGTAAGTTTCATCTTTGCTCATCAAGAATTCCACCCACGTATATCTTGAGAAATCATCAACTACTACAAGAGTGAATCTTTTGCCTTTTGGGGTCTGTGGTCTGACTGGACCAAACAGATCCATATGTAGCAGTTGGAGGCAATCAGTTGTTCCTGGTGGATGACTCCTATTCTTGAAAGATGACTTCACTTGCTTCCATTTTTGGCATGGTCCACACACGCCTGTTTTCTTATATATCTCCTTGGGAAGCCCCTCAACTAGCTCTTTCTTGGCTAGGTAGTTGATTGTTTTGAAGTTGAGGTGGTTCAGTCGTCGATGCCATAGCCAGCTTGCTTCAGATGATCCCTTTGAAAGAAAGCAAGCTTCTGAGTAGCCGGTTGACCAGTCAACAATATACATGTTGCCTCTCCTTATGCCAGTGAGAAGAATTACTCCAGTTGACTTGTCTCTTATGTTGCAGGACTTTTTGGTGAAGTCAACTGAGTAGCCATTATCGCACAGCAAGCTGATGCTGAGTAGTTTGTGTTTCAGTCCATCCACATGGGAGACTCCATTTACCACAACTTTTCCTTTGACTACGAACCATTCTCCAATAGTTCGGCTTTTGGAGTTGTCTCCAAATGTGACAAGTGGACCTTTAACTTCTTCATAACCGTCGAGATCTTCTCTGTCTCCGGTCATGTGCTTGGAGCACCCGCTATCTAGATACCAAATATCTTTGATTTTCTTCATAGATAGGATGCTCTTATCCTGCAAAAACAAGGATTAACATTTAGGGGCCCGTTTCATATCGGGTCGTTGTTGATACATCAAGCTCTTTGGAATCCAAACTTGCCAAACTTTTGGCTTTTTATCATCTAGAGATCCAACTGATTTGGACTGCTTGATCAGTTTAGATTTTCTTTCAACTCTTCTATTTTGAGTTGAATCAGTTGAATGGTACCTGCGTTGATAGTTAGTAGGATAAAACAGTTCAACTAAAATGTTGTTATCTTGAGACTTTTGAGCTCTTCTATCAGGCCAATGCCTTGTGAGTTTCCAGTTTACTGGATTAAACCCTTTTGGATCAGCTCTTGGTTCATTTCTGGAATCCAGATACTCATTATTGTGATGATAAGGTTGAAATGAGTTTCTTTGATCTCTCCTATAAGTGCTTTGATTGAACTGCTTGGCAGGATAGGCTTGAGATCTAAACTGGTCTTTCTTTTTATAGTGGACTGATCTACCAGTTTGCCTTGAAGGCATTCTGTACTGAGCTGGTGGTCTTTGTTGAACTGAAGGCTTTGAATGAATGGATTGATTTGAGTGAACTGATGATCTTGGCTAGAATTTTGGCTTCAGTTGACCTGGTGTTTTTGGTTGGGAGAACTGACCAAGTTGTCTGGGCTGAGTTTGAGGATTTCTCAATATTCCTTTGCCTTTGGTTGGCTCAGCTAACTGATCATGAGATCTAGTGAATCCTTTTAGGATTCATTTATCACTGGGTTGAGCAATTGCTTTTCCTTTTTCTAAGGCAGTGAACTTGCTATATCCTAGCCCTGAGCTATTGGTTCCAGTTCTTTGATGATTTAATATCTCATCTAGAGTTTGAGATCCCTTTTTGAACTTCAGAGTTACTTTTTCTCTCTCATGGATCTATTGCTTAAGTTTTTGATTTTCAGCTTCTAGATGAGCAGTTCTCAGTTTCAACTTTTCAAATTCCACAAACTGAGACTCAAGAAAATTCAATCGTTCATGATCAATACTCAGTTTTCTAACACTATTTCTTAGTTCATCATTTTCATCTTTCAATTCAACATGCAAGCAAGATATTGAAGCTAATTGATCTTCTAGCATCATAAGTTTCATATCAAGTTCATTACTAGAGACAGTTGCTTCATTGATATGATAGAAGGAGGTTTGAGAATCAGCTGTACTGACCTCTTCATCATTGTCAGCCATGAGGTAAAATAGCGCTTCATCATCTGAGCTGTAGCCGTCAGAATCAATTCCAAATGGATAATCTGAATCGTCTAACACGACATTCTCGTAGTTTGCAACCATTGCTTTCCTTTTGAAGAAGCTTTTCCTTACTTTGGCTTTCTTGTCTTCAAGGAGCTCTGGATATTCATATATGTAATGTCCTTGTTTGTGGCAGTGAAAACATTCTCCAAGATTTCAATTTCCACTTCTGAACGGTTCAGTTGGTCGTTCAACTGGTTGATGAGTTCTTTCGTCCTTTGGGATTTCATCAGTTTGAGGTGGAACTGATTGTTTATCCCGGACTCTCCTCAGCTTTTCTAACAACCTGGTAACTGACTGAATTTGATCATTGATGTCTTCAGTCAGGTTTTCTTTCTTGTCAGTTGTTTCTTTTTTTCGTTCAGATGAAGATCCGCCTTGATTCTCTCTGGCTGGTGAGCTCCTTGGTCGAAAGTTGCTCCTTCCTCGAGTATCTCTAACCGGTTCCTTTCACCATAGAAAGCTGCATCTTGAGCTGATGATGTTGATGCTTTCTTCTTTCGGTTTAGACTGTACTCATGAGCTTTGAGAGAGCTAAACAGTTCTATGGGAGTGATGCTGTTTAGATTTCTTAATTCTTCGGTAAGATTATCCAATATTTTGGAATTCATCTCAGAATTGGGATAACTTCTCCCTAGGTTAGTCATCTCACTGATGATGTCTAGAAATATGGTTTCAAGGCTTGAGATGGACTCTTTCAGATGCATTTTGAAGGATTCATATCAGTCAACTGCTAGTTGGAGCTTGTTTCCTTTAATGGCTTCGGATTCTTGGCATAGATCCGCTAATATGTCCCATATCTCCTTGGCAGTTGTGCAGTTCTTTGTGTCCTTCATTCTGTCCTCATCTAGAGTTTGAAATAGTGTAGCTTGAGCAACGAACTCTAGATTCTTCAACTTCTTCTCTTCACTGTGAGAAGATTATTTGGCTTTGGGATCCTTGCTGGTTGATTGATATCAACTATGTCAGCATCATTGTCCATCATGATGATGATTAGACCATCTTCAATGACTTCCCACATATTCTCATGGATCGAGCAGAGATGCATCTTCATTCACCTGCTCCAATTATCATAATTTTCAACTGAAAACAAATGTAGCTTATGGTTTCCCATAGCTGGAATGTTAGCACAGATAAGTAGATCTGATTCAGTTGATCTGCAGAAATAGCTGATCCTTAGAATCAACCGCTCTGATACCACTTGTTGGTCCCGGACGAGTCGATATCAGTTTAGAGAGGGGGGTGAATAATCTGATTTAAAAACTTTTACTTCAATTTGCGGAATAATAATAAGGGCCATTTGACTCGCTTAGAAGAACTTATCTATGCACAAACTGGTTGATCAATTATGACAGCTTGAGTGCAGATTGTGTGGGCTTGTGTACAGTTCAAAGATATGCAATAGTCAAAACAATACAGCACACAAGAGATTTATATAGGTTCGAAGTCTCAAACTTCTACGTCCTCTCTTCCTTCCGCAGAAGGGCAACTTCATTATATAACTTGAGTTTCTTTACAAATTATACAATGAAGGACAGTTGGCTGAACCTGGTAACTGCTTGCTACCTCAGCGAGTCGAAGGCTCACACTTTAAGTCCCTAACTACTCACTAAGAAGGTAGATGCTATTGACGTCTTTACAAGGTTTTAGATCTCTTTCGATCTTCAAGAGGTTAGTCTTGAACAAGGGATATCAACTGATGTGCTCCTTCAATTGAGCTGGGTAGTTGATCGTTGTATTGCTGAAACTGAGAAGGCTGCCCTGGCTGGATTATCAATAGCTGGCTGAATATCTTGACTCTTTAAATTCATCTTCTCAGTTGGACTCTTGCAGTTTTTATCAAATGCTGAACTTGAGCTGAGTGGGAGAGAGAAAGAAAGCTCTGCTTGAATGTTTCAAGAATGTGTATGCAAAAGTCTTGGGGGCAAAGAGTGTTTAAAACTCTGATTCACTCATCTTTTATAGAGGAGTGATTTTATGACCGTTGAGTTCCATTGATTGGTGGCTCTATTGGCTCATCAATGGCAGATGGTCTTTATCGATCGCTGGAGCTTTTGATTAAAGTAGCCGTTGCTTTGCCAATCGATCTCCATTAGATATTTAATTACATGATCTCTGTTGAAGCATTTATTCCAAGGTTTGCTGGTTGAGCAATAACTTCAGGGTTCTCTGGCTGACACTTCCGAGCTTTAGTTGTAGTAGCTTTGAATCCCAGTTGACAGTTCTGAACTTTGTCTGCTCAGTTCGGCCATTACTCCAATTGGCAGTTCTGAGCTTGTATGCTCAGTTTGGCTATTGCTCCAGTTGGCAGTTCTGAGCTTGTATGCTCAGTTTGGCTATTGCTCCAGTTGGCAGTTCTGAGCTTATTTCTCCAGTTTGACTGATCTCAAGTTCTTGGCTAGCTTGTCAGTTTGACTAATCATTCTCAAGTTCTTTTGTCAGCTTTGACTATTCACAAGTTGTTGACTAGTTTGTCAGTTTGACTTCTTTCTCTTGAGCTTTCTTGTCAGCTTGACTAATCACAAGCTAGCTGACTTCAGTTCTGGCCTTTAGCTGATTTGTCTGTTTACTTCAGTTTGGCCATCAGTTGGATACTTCCAGTTTTCAGTTTAAACTGATCTCTTATCAGTTTCTTTAGTCTAGTCGATTCTTTTTCTCCCTCAGCTTAGCTGACTTAGCTGTCAATTTTTTTCGACTGGTTCTACTCTTTGACTTCTCAGTTGAGTTGAGTTCTGACTGGATGACGTATCCTTCAGCTGGTAGACCACACTCCAAATTGGCTGACTTTGGCTTTTTAATTGAGTTCCTTCTTGATGCTCTAGATTGGTCAGCTCAGATCTAGAACTTGAATTTTAGTCAGCTTTTCATAAATAGTTTTGACATCTCATTTAAACCTAATCTAGAGGTTCCTTGATAGTTTTTCCTAACACTTACCCACGTAAATATTTATCCTTTAACATTTTTTTTTCAAAATTACTTGGGCATTCACAATTAATTAAAGTTCTCTCAACTAAAATTAACGTTATTAGTTTTGACTATTTCAATTCTATCAAAAACCAATTATCTAAATTTCAAAACTCTAAATTCACTAAAACTCTAAACCAAGAAGCCTCTAAATGAAAAAAAAAAAAAAAAAAAAACCTTGGTTTTTTTTATCTAGAACTAGAATACCCAAAAAAGAAAAAGGAAATTTAATATTAAAATTTCCAAATTGTAAGTCCCTTTCATTCATTTCATTATTTTTCAAGCAAACCCCTTTTATCAAACCTCTGACACACTTAGAAACAATGTTTATCTTTAATTAATTATACTTTATTATCATCTGCAAATAGATACAGTAATTCATGATTCATACGTAGTCAAAAGTCAGTACTTGTTACATAAATCATTCAGGCTATATTAATAGAAAAACATTTACGTTATGCAATATAATTAAAGTCTACAACTGTGCATGATAGCTATAGCTAATATTTCTCTAGCTATACCAAGAAATAAGTAAAAACACACACACATATATTTCTTTTATCAATCAAATTACACCAATATATTTGAGGGTGAAATATTACATAAAACAGTCAAAGTGGATGTGATGTGACTATGGTTTTCTAATTTGATCGATTGGTAAGATTAGATGAAATGTATGCTTGTCTTTAAGGTTTTCTAATTTGATTGGTAAGGTTTTATTCAATGCAAAATCAAGAGTGGAGAGAGACAAGACAATCTACCCAAGTAATCACTTAAAACCCATTTGGTTCGATTTAGATTAATTAAATATATATACAACTTTAAGTTAGATAATCAATCACAAATTAAAAGAGAATCATTTCCTGGTGCGAGAATAATGAACTAAGATCCAAACCACAAATTCAATTGGTTTGGGTGGTTTCGATTGCTTTAAATTTTCAGTGGTGTATTTGTAATATTGGTGCTTTTTAGGACTGTAGGAGTGTATTGTATTTTTTATATTTCATCCTCGATGAATTATTCTTTGTTCTTCTCCTGCTTTATGCTCCCCCTCCCCTCTCTACATATATATATATGAATCAATGTCATATGGGAACTAAGATTAATCCATTCATTTGTTTCATCTCACGAGCCCAAATTAAAACAAAAGAGTGGTGGCAATTTTCATAAATAAGTCCGTCATATCAGCATGATTCATGTCTCATTTTAGCATGGATGATATCCCATAACAACATCATTTATTTTTCTTAACATGCATGATACCCAAATTTTCATAGATAAAGTAAAACTGCTTTCATGAGAAAATAATAATATAATGATGAGTCATATACAGTTGAAAAACTAGTTGAGTCTGTCTTTTCAACAAAAGAAAAAAGAATTTTCAAAATACCACCGTGTTTTTTGAAATTTTATTTACTGCAATGTCACCGCTTTTTTTAACCAAATTTGAACCATCTAATATTAAAATTGAAGGGTACAAATTAATTCTTTGTTTTCTAAGACACACAAAAGCAGCTTTAAATTTACTCTGCATTAATGTGACATCATGCATTTATACAGCAAGACAAGGACACAATTAACCTTAATTATGGCAAAGCTTTTTTACGTTAATAATGGATACGCACATGCTTTCATCATCCTCTTCTCTATATATAAGTAATTAACAAAAAAGACATTTTATTCTTCATTAAAGCAATAAAATTATAAAGAAGCAAATCGCCCATTATAGAGATCGTGCATCATGTTCCCTCTATAGATAGAGTCATAGAGATACTATCCTTAAATATTTATCGTTTGCGTGTTTCTACAAAATTAACATAATTACATAATCTATAAATATTAAATTTTTAAAAAAAAACTATACCGCATCAAACTTGTAACAAATATGTTCTCCCTCTAATTTTTTGGGTGCTTGAAGGTTAAATGGACTATCCGGGAGGTCATGCGTATATTTAAAATAAAAAACTGCACGATGAATAAAAAACTGCGTCCCTATTTTTTTTTAAATATCCACATCACCCAACGGTTAGTTTACTAATCAACATTCATGCACCCGAAAAGTTGATGAATATAATGGCATGGTAATTTTTTAGATTCGATTAAATGAGTACTAGTTGTTGGTGTAAGAACTATAAATGATGATGTAATAAGTGAAAATTTAAAATACTATATATAATTTTTATTATTTTTTATATATTTATTTAGTTTTAGAATCTTATGAAATCCAAAATTAAATAAAATATTTAAATAATAAAGATATTATTATGTGATAAACATCAAGAGTCTTTGGCAACAAATAAATATCTTTCAAAATACATATATCAATTTCCAACAGCTAATGAGATAGTGTCACATCAGCTCTAGATCTCTTTCCCTACAACTATAAATAGGGGCGTCCATATCAGTTGAAAATCACACCAGAAATCATTTGAAGAGTTCAAGAATTTGAGAAGAAATTCCATAAGTGAAATTCTCTCAAATATTCAAGGCGTTCTTCACCAAATTCATCCCGAAGACGGTGTTTGATCCATAAGCAAGACAGTCAAAGGCGTTATTCATCAAATTCATTTCGAAATTGGCGTTTGATCCGAAAACAAGGCGTCGTCCCTCCAAAGTAATGTTATCAAATCCAAAGACCAAGTGAAAGAAGATCGAGGATACAAATCTTCCCCGAAAACTTCAAAGGCCAAGTTCAAACAACAAGTCCGAGAAAATCAAAGAGACAAATTTACTCTGAAGATTTCAAAGCCGTTTGAAGATCAAGTTTTGAAGAGAAGAATCAGAGAAAAAATAGAGATTGGATCCATATAAATATATTTTGATCCGAAAATCATCTGAATTGTACACGTTTTGTGTTTTACCAAATTAAATACAAAAATTTGTGTTACAAATTTTGGCACGCCCATTGGGACAATCTCTACCTCTCATCTCTTCTCTTCACCAATTTTCTCAAGCATCAAGATGTCCACATTTCTGGAAGAGCAAATTGCAAATTTGACGAAGCTTGCCGAAGGACTTGCCAAGTGAATACAAGAATGGGATGCTCAAAACTTGAAGCTGAACAAAGAAAGGATTGTTGATTCTGGTGGCGAGCAATCGAATGAAGATACTGAAGCTAAGATATCTACAAAGTTACATGCCAACAAAAGTGGAAAATCAACAGCCAAAGAAATTGAAATATCATCTGATGGCTCAATACAAGTTGATCAACTCAAAGATTTCATACTAGAAACAATTAAAGACAAGTCTGGAGAGAGCCGTAAATCACTCTGGACTTACAACAAGCCATATACTCAAAGAATTGACAACTTAAAGATGCCAGATGGCTACCAGCCGTCAAAGTTTCAACAATTTGATGGCAAAAAAAATCCAAGACAACACGTGGCTCACTTTGTAGAGACCTGTAATGATGTTGGGACATACGAAGATCACTTGGTGTAATACCCTAAAACCATTTAGTTGGATTTAATTTGATTTGGGCCAAATCAATTTAATTTACAGAATTGTATTAGTAATGGGTCAACTTAGCCTAAATGGGCTAATTTCGAATTAGTAAAGCAGGCCCAGTACTAAAATATTTCACACTTTGGGCCTTTTAGCCCAATTTAAAAAAAAATATATACATATATATATATACATCTTAAATTAATTAAAAGTCATTCTCTCATTCATTTCAAAAGGTGAGCTCTTATTCTCTTCCTTCTTCTATTCTTGAGCGATCTCCGGCAGGGTGGTTGGAGGCGGAGCGCCGCCGAGCGCCGCCGCCGAACCACCGTTCCTCACCGCCGGAAAAAAATAATTCCGGTCAAATTTCACCAAAAATCTATTTTTTTCAACTCTTTAAGCTCTCTAAACGCAATGGAACAGTTTTGGTGAGGAGATGAAGGTCGTAATGGCCGGAAAAAGGCCACCATGGCCGCAAGTCGGTGCTGCTCCGGCGACTTTTTCCGGTGACCGGATCCAACATGCAAATACACCAATGTTTCTCTCTCTTCTTCCTCTACCTTTCCCCCTTATTTTATTTTACTATCTTTGGTGATTAGGGGGTCAAAACTGGAATTTAAAATCTAAGGAACTTTAATGACGAAAAACCTTTCAACTCTCCATTTCTTTGTAATTTCCATGTTTATTTATATTATATAAAGTTCTGTTTTTCTTCTTCACGAAAATATTTAGTTCAAAATTAGGTGTGAAAAAGTGTTGTTTAATCTATATAAAAACGATGAAAGAAAATAATTAAATTGTGTATATATGTGCCGACAGTAAGATAGAGAGATAAAACAGTGATGTTTCATTTTGAATATCTGTATTGAAGAACTACGAAATTACAGTAGAAAGAGAAAAGAATGGTTTGGTTTTTGTGTATATGTGTCATGTGGGGACAACTATCTTTGTTAAAACAAAAGAAGAAATAGTGATAAAAAAATTTAGTTGTTGTACTTGCTTTGACTTTGTAGTAGAAAGTATATTATTTGGGTTTCTGAAATGGCTATACATATATACATAATATACATGCATTTATGCGTGTGTTTCTAGAGAGAGAGAGTGACTATTGATGGGTTTGATATAACTCGTAAATTGTGCATGTGTAATTATGGAATTCTAAAGCAAGAGAGAGAGAGAATGAATTAATAAAAGTACAGTTTGTGAGATATGAGAGAGAGAGAGAACCAAAGCATCTAAATATATATAGAAAAAAAAGTCAGATAAAGCTTGTTTCTGGAGAATTGTAAATTGTGAAGTGTAAATATGAATGTGCAGTGTACGAAGATTGAGAAGAGAGAAATTGACTTAGTCTAATTAATTGTGAGGGTTACTGTGTGCGTGTGTGTGTGAAGTAATATTTTATTTTTATTATTATTTATTATTTAATTATTTTATATAAGAGAAGCTTTTGAAGTAATTTATTAAATCTGCACATTATCCAGTTGCCAACAATTTTTACTTAAACTATTGAGTAACTAAAATTTATGATTCATGGACCTATTACTAAAATATTTTACGATTAAATAAATTATAATTGGACCATTTGGATTATTGTAAAAAAAATCTAATAAGCACTTCCAGTTTATCCATTCCGGCCCAAAACTCTCGATAGCTCATTTCTTAGGCCCAAATTTATTTTGCGATATAATTTAAGGCCTAACATGATAATAATAGGAAGTTTACCATTTTATAGGCCCAAACCCGAGACCTCAGGCGTAGGAGGATCATCAGGATAGTCGGCTAAAGCTTCAGCTATATACTAGCTACAAGGTGGGTTTTGCTGACCAAAACCTTTACGAACATGTTTTAAATGCTTTCGTCCATGCTTAAATGTATTGAGATTTTACTCAATATGAATACAATATTTTCGCTCTTCGTGGATGTGATTTGACCTGCATGATGAATTCAGGCATTGTCAATTCTATTGAAATATAGTTATGTGATCACATAGGGTCTGTCTCCACGCATGATTAATTGAGCGCATTGATCTCAAATGAATGATAAATTGTTTGGCCACATGAGATGAAAAATATTTATATGTGATTGGACGAACATGATAAGCATGCCCACTGAGTGTTTTCTGGCACTCAGCCCACGTATTTAAAATGTTTTTCAGGTACAAGTGATGGAGGCTGCTGACGTGGACACATGTTATTTTTGTTGTTCTATTTTGGACTGTGTCGTTATTATGTAGTTTGAATTTTAAATGTTGACTATGGTCAATATTGGAACATGTTATGCTTCCGCTACTATTTTGGATTATATTAAAATATCCTAAAACTCTTATTTTATTCCACCGCTATTTTGGACTTTAAAAATAGTAGACTGTCAACGTTGACTAATCGTGTATTGAACTTGCATGTGATTGACTGTTTGAATAGTCTCCTCGAGTCGTAATTGGTTGGTTTTAAAATTAGGGAATACTTATTGTGTAGATATTTTCTCTAAATACGGGATTTTTGTAAAATTAGAAAATTTATTTTAACCTTTTGTTAGCATCTTAATTCTTCGGAATTGGGGTGTTACAGTATGGTATCAGAGCAGGTCTACGAATCTGTAGGCCTGCGGTGTAAATTTTTGGGAACATTTCCAGAAAAAAAATGTACGTCATATGTGATTTTTATTTGACCCTATGTCCTACGTCCACGTCATGCCCTGCCATCACAGGTATAAAAGTTTTATATTTTCTAATTATAGAAAAGTATGACACGAGCCATTTGGCAAGCATGTGTAAAAAAAATTTCATGAAGTGATTCTATTTTAAATAAGTATGATATGTGTGTACTTATTCTTCTATGATCTTGAACCTAGAAGAATTTAGTAGAACATAGTACGCCATTAAGTTCATTCCCAATAGTATGAACTATAAGATGACCTCTAAACGTTATTTAGAGAACAAGATGAACATTAGATTGACATTAAGTTCCCTTGCAGATGGCATACCCTAGTCACGGACCCAGGATGAGGGCGGGATATATTCCTGCGCCAGCTTTGCGTCAGATGGAGTACCGAGAGTATGTTCGCCGTCCGACGGACAGTATAGGTCGACACATCACTCGTATGACGGAGATGTGGATGGACGTCGGTGACGTATTAGCCGGAGTCACAGGTTGGGAGGCGGCCAACCGACTGATACGTACTCTACCAGCTGAGTGGGTTCCTTACGCTGCTCAGGTACTAGGGATCTACACGGAGAGTCACTCTGTTACTCTCCAGTACATTACGGATTATCCGAGTTTTTCATCGCATCTCTATCAGAGGTGGGCGATGTGGCGTGCTCCTCCAGCATATGTGCAGGCACCAGCTTTGGTTCTTGGACCGAGCTATGTACATCCTCATTACGCGCCACCTCATCTACCTGCTCCAGCACCAGCGGGATTGATGGCCATGCAGCCAGCACCTGCGCCTGCACCAGCTCCTATTCCAGTCCGAGCTCCAGCCCCAGTTCCAGACCCGGTGCCAGTCCGAGTTCCAGCTCCTGCACCTGCTCATATTCTTCATCCACAGGCACATAGTAATGGGTGGTTAGTTGAGGATGATGATGAGGATTCCGAGGAGGATTCCGAGGAGGACCCGGAGGAGGATGTCGATGGTCCTGCTGCTTCCTGAGTCTAGATGTTAGCACCTTTTGTCTATATAGTCTTAGTAGTATGTATTTTTGTTTAGGAGTATAGCATGCCTTTTTGAGTTAGAAATTCTTTTTGTACGCCACCATGTGAGGTAGGTTTGTATTTGGCTTAGCATGTAACTTCTTGATGGATGTCCATGATGATCTGACTGCTAGACAGTCAAGTATGATATATTGTTGTATTCAAGAGTCCTCTTTTGGAGGCACATTTTGTGGATATATGATGATGACCTTATGTTAATGAAATGATAATGATGTTAACAAAACTTGTCTTATAACTTAACTTCAATACATTATTAATTCTTGTATGAAATATGTATGCGATTAGGATGCCGCCAAGAAGACGCCAAGCACCAGTAGAAAATCAACATCAAAATGATATAGGTCAAGTTGTTGAGCAATTTAGACGTTATCAGCCACCAAATTTTAGTGGCCAAGGAGAACCGCTTGAGGCCGAGCAATGGTTGCGTAAAATCGAACGAATATTTACTCATATTGGATGCGAAGATGCACATCGTGTTTCATGTGCTGTTTTCCAACTCACTGAAGATGCTGACTATTGGTGGGAAGCTCACACTAGACCGATGACACCCGAGCAAATTGCTGCTCTCACTTGGGAAGAATTTAAACAGGCTGTGATGGAGAAATACATACCAAGCTGCTATCGTGAGCGCAAAGAAAACGAGTTTAGTTATCTTAAGCAAAGAAATCTGACGGTGGATGAATATGACAAGAAATTTAATCAATTATCTCGATACGCACCTCAGTTGGCTGATACTGATGCAAAGAAGGCACTTCGTTTCAGAAGAGGGTTGAGAGCTGAAATTGCTATTTCTATTGCTGGTCGAGGGACTACTACTTATGCAGAAACACTTGAACGGGCACAAGATATCGAGTCACTACTCCTGTCTGAGGAGAGAAAGAATAACAACTCAAAAGGGAAGAGGAAATTTGAGAATAGAGGTCAGTGGGAAAATAAGAATGATAAACAAGCAAGGGTTGGACCAGGACCTAACTCGGGAGGACAATATCAGGGAAGACCCGCTTGCCAGACTTGTGGCAAGGGACATAGTGGACCATGTCTTTTCAAGAAAGATGCTTGCTTCAGGTGCAAACAACCAGGTCATCACGCCAACAACTGTCCTAGAGATCGGGGTAACCAGGGAAATCGTCCAGGGAATTATGGAGGAAACAATCCTATTCCTCCACGAAACTATCCGAGGAATAACACAGGGAACAATGCAGGACAACAACAACCAAGGAATGCACGAGCTTTTGGCATGAATCAACAGCAAGCAGCACGAGAACCTGGAAACATGGCAGGTATGATTAAAATTTTGGAGATGCCAATACTTGCCCTATTTGATACTGGAGCCACACATTCTTTTATATCTTTAAGAACTTGTGGGAAGTTGGGAATTTGTGGTGACATCATGAGTGATTGTTTGGAAGTAAGTATACCATCAGGGAGAACATTGGTTACCAATAAAATTTGTTCTGATTTAGAGTTAAAACTTGGTGACGAGAGTGTTAAAGCGAATTTGCACATTCTTGAAATGAACGATTTCGACGTTATTCTAGGAATGGATTGGCTTAGGGATAATCATGCTATAATAAGATGTGATGAGAAGGAAATAACACTCCAACCAGCAGGAAGAAATAAATTTATTTTTTTTCGGAGCACGGGTCGGATCCACGATACCCGTAATTTCAGCTTTGAAGGCAATGAAGATGATCAAAAAGAAAGGATATCAAGCTTTTCTAGTAAGCTTGGTAGGGGGTAAAACCAAAGATGTACTCATTGATGATGTTCCCGTTGTTCATGAGTTCAAAGACGTATTTCCTGATGATTTGCCTGGAGTAGCTCCCGACAGACAAGTAGAATTTACAATCGATCTTATTCCTGGAGCTGCACCTGTTTCTAGAGCGCCATATCGAATGGCACCTAAAGAACTACAAGAGTTAAAAGTCCAACTTCAAGAGTTACTGGAAAAGAAATTTATTCAACCCAGTGTTTCACCATGGGGAGCGCCAGTTTTGTTCGTAAGGAAAAAAGATGGATCGCTTCGCATGTGTATCGACTACCGAGAGTTGAACAAGCTGACAATCAAGAACAAATACCCTCTACCCAGAATTGATGATTTATTCGATCAATTAAAAGGAGCCAAAGTCTTCTCAAAGATAGATTTGAGATCTGGTTATCATCAGTTGAAGGTCAAGAAAGAAGATGTACCTAAGACGGCTTTTCGAACACGATATGGTCATTATGAATTCGTAGTAATGCCTTTTGGCTTAAGCAATGCACCGGCTGTGTTCATGGATTTAATGAATCGAGTATTTCATCCTTATCTAGATAAGTTTGTGTTAGTATTCATTGATGATGTGTTGATATACTCACAAGATGAGAAGCAACATGAAGAGAATCTAAGAGTTGTATTAGAAGTTCTAAGAATGGAGCGACTCTACGCCAAGTTCAGCAAGTGCGAATTCTGGTTAGACGAAGTTGTATTCTTAGGACATATCGTTTCGTCACAAGGTATCAAGGTGGATCCTGCTAAGGTGGAAGCCGTGAGTGATTGGAAGTCTCCAACTAGTGTAGGAGAAGTTCGTAGTTTTTTAGGCCTAGCTGGATATTACAGACGATTCATACAAGGATTTTCCAAGATTGCAAAACCAATGACTCAACTGTTGAAGAAAGGAGTGAAATATCAATGGACAAAAGATTGTGAAGAGAGTTTCCAAGAACTCAAGAGGAGATTGGTTACTGCTCCAGTGCTAACTGTACCAGATGGAGCAGAAGGGTTTGTTGTCTACACTGACGCATCTAAATTAGGTTTAGGATGTGTCTTGATGCAAAATGGTAAGGTCATTGCTTATGCATCACGACAATTGAGACCTCATGAAATAAACTATCCTACTCATGACCTGGAATTAGCTGCCGTGGTTCACGCGTTGAAAATTTGGCGACACCACCTATTTGGAGGTAAGTGTGAAATCTACACAGATCACAAAAGTTTGAAATATTTTTTCGAACAAAAAGAGCTCAACATGAGGCAAAGAAGATGGTTAGAGTTGGTAAAGGACTATGATTGTACCATTCTCTATCACCCTGGAAAGGCAAATGTTGTAGCAGATGCATTGAGTAGGAAAAGCAGATCGACACCAGAGTGTGCCCTCACTCAACAGGATCAACTGATTAAGGATTTTGCTAAGTTGAATTTGGAAGTGATTATACCTCCAGAAAGTACGGAAGCTCGAATTGCAACTTTAGTAGTAAAGCCAAATCTGCGAGCTCGTATCATTGAAGCACAACAACAAGATGAATTTCTTAGGAAAATGCGACAGAAAGCCAATACCAAGGATAATCAGGGGTTTGCAATGATGGATAATCATGCACTCACGTTTGGGAGTAGGCTATGCGTACCCCAGAATGAGGATTTGAAGAATGAAATTTTGAAGGAAGCTCATTATGCGCCCTATACGGCACACCCGGGAGGCACAAAGATGTATCGGGACTTGAAAGAAACTTTCTGGTGGAGAGGCATGAAAAGAGACATTGCAACTTTTGTGGAACGGTGCTTGACTTGCCAACAAGTGAAAGCGGAACATCAGCGACCAGCTGGACCCTTACATTCACTCGAAATCCCTGAATGGAAATGGGAACACATCACCATGGATTTTGTGGTAGGGTTACCAAAGACGTTACGCAACAATCAGGCAGTATGGGTTATTGTAGACCGACTAACTAAGTCAGCACATTTTCTGCCAGTAAGGATGACTCTAGGGCTAGACAAGTTAGCTCAAATCTATGTCAAGGAAATTGTTCGTTTACATGGGGTTCCCGTGTCAATAACTTCTGATCGTGACACTCGATTTACATCAAAGTTTTGGGGAAGCTTACAAGAGGCGATGGGAACCGGATTGAACTTCAGCACAGCATTTCACCCTCAAACTGATGGACAATCAGAAAGAACAATTCAAATCCTTGAAGATATGCTCAGAGCTGTAGTTATGGATCAAGGTGGAAGTTGGGAAGATTATTTACCATTGGTAGAATTTGCATACAATAACAGCTACCAAGCTACCATCGGAATGGCACCTTATGAGGCTTTATACGGTCGAAAGTGTAGATCACCTCTCTACTGGGATGAAGTCGGGGAAAGGAAAATTTTAGGACCCGAAATGGTCCGAACCACAGAGGAAGCTGCCAACAAAATAAGAGGAAGGATTAAAGAAGCTCAAGATAGACAAAAAACATATGCAGATAAACGCCGAAGGGATTTACAGTTTGGAATTGGCGATAAGGTTTTTCTTAAGTTATCTCCGTCTCGGGGGATAGTTCGATTTGGCAAAAGGGGGAAATTAAGACCTCGATTTATCGGGCCATATGAAATTCTTGATCGAATTGGGCCAGTTGCTTATAGGCTCGCTTTACCACCAAAATTAGGTGGAATACATAACGTGTTTCATGTGTCGATGCTTCGAAAATATGTATTTGACCCAAGTCATGCGATTCATGATGAAGATATAGAAGTGAACTTAGATCTTACTTATCAAGAAGTACCAGAGGCGATCCTTGATCGCAAAATCCATAAGTTGAGAAATAAAGAACTAATGTTAGTGAAGGTTCAATGGAGCCGTCATGGAAAAGATGAAGCTACTTGGGAAATAGAAAATGAAATCATGGAACAGTACCCTAACCTACCGTTTACAGGTATGTGAATTTCGGGACGAAATTCTTTTAAGGGGGTATGAATGTAATACCCTAAAACCATTTAGTTGGATTTAATTTGATTTGGGCCAAATCAATTTAATTTACAGAATTGTATTAGTAATGGGTCAACTTAGCCTAAATGGGCTAATTTCGAATTAGTAAAGCAGGCCCAGTACTAAAATATTTCACACTTTGGGCCTTTTAGCCCAATTTAAAAAAAAATATATACATATATATATATACATCTTAAATTAATTAAAAGTCATTCTCTCATTCATTTCAAAAGGTGAGCTCTTATTCTCTTCCTTCTTCTATTCTTGAGCGATCTCCGGCAGGGTGGTTGGAGGCGGAGCGCCGCCGAGCGCCGCCGCCGAACCACCGTTCCTCACCGCCGGAAAAAAATAATTCCGGTCAAATTTCACCAAAAATCTATTTTTTTCAACTCTTTAAGCTCTCTAAACGCAATGGAACAGTTTTGGTGAGGAGATGAAGGTCGTAATGGCCGGAAAAAGGCCACCATGGCCGCAAGTCGGTGCTGCTCCGGCGACTTTTTCCGGTGACCGGATCCAACATGCAAATACACCAATGTTTCTCTCTCTTCTTCCTCTACCTTTCCCCCTTATTTTATTTTACTATCTTTGGTGATTAGGGGGTCAAAACTGGAATTTAAAATCTAAGGAACTTTAATGACGAAAAACCTTTCAACTCTCCATTTCTTTGTAATTTCCATGTTTATTTATATTATATAAAGTTCTGTTTTTCTTCTTCACGAAAATATTTAGTTCAAAATTAGGTGTGAAAAAGTGTTGTTTAATCTATATAAAAACGATGAAAGAAAATAATTAAATTGTGTATATATGTGCCGACAGTAAGATAGAGAGATAAAACAGTGATGTTTCATTTTGAATATCTGTATTGAAGAACTACGAAATTACAGTAGAAAGAGAAAAGAATGGTTTGGTTTTTGTGTATATGTGTCATGTGGGGACAACTATCTTTGTTAAAACAAAAGAAGAAATAGTGATAAAAAAATTTAGTTGTTGTACTTGCTTTGACTTTGTAGTAGAAAGTATATTATTTGGGTTTCTGAAATGGCTATACATATATACATAATATACATGCATTTATGCGTGTGTTTCTAGAGAGAGAGAGTGACTATTGATGGGTTTGATATAACTCGTAAATTGTGCATGTGTAATTATGGAATTCTAAAGCAAGAGAGAGAGAGAATGAATTAATAAAAGTACAGTTTGTGAGATATGAGAGAGAGAGAGAACCAAAGCATCTAAATATATATAGAAAAAAAAGTCAGATAAAGCTTGTTTCTGGAGAATTGTAAATTGTGAAGTGTAAATATGAATGTGCAGTGTACGAAGATTGAGAAGAGAGAAATTGACTTAGTCTAATTAATTGTGAGGGTTACTGTGTGCGTGTGTGTGTGAAGTAATATTTTATTTTTATTATTATTTATTATTTAATTATTTTATATAAGAGAAGCTTTTGAAGTAATTTATTAAATCTGCACATTATCCAGTTGCCAACAATTTTTACTTAAACTATTGAGTAACTAAAATTTATGATTCATGGACCTATTACTAAAATATTTTACGATTAAATAAATTATAATTGGACCATTTGGATTATTGTAAAAAAAATCTAATAAGCACTTCCAGTTTATCCATTCCGGCCCAAAACTCTCGATAGCTCATTTCTTAGGCCCAAATTTATTTTGCGATATAATTTAAGGCCTAACATGATAATAATAGGAAGTTTACCATTTTATAGGCCCAAACCCGAGACCTCAGGCGTAGGAGGATCATCAGGATAGTCGGCTAAAGCTTCAGCTATATACTAGCTACAAGGTGGGTTTTGCTGACCAAAACCTTTACGAACATGTTTTAAATGCTTTCGTCCATGCTTAAATGTATTGAGATTTTACTCAATATGAATACAATATTTTCGCTCTTCGTGGATGTGATTTGACCTGCATGATGAATTCAGGCATTGTCAATTCTATTGAAATATAGTTATGTGATCACATAGGGTCTGTCTCCACGCATGATTAATTGAGCGCATTGATCTCAAATGAATGATAAATTGTTTGGCCACATGAGATGAAAAATATTTATATGTGATTGGACGAACATGATAAGCATGCCCACTGAGTGTTTTCTGGCACTCAGCCCACGTATTTAAAATGTTTTTCAGGTACAAGTGATGGAGGCTGCTGACGTGGACACATGTTATTTTTGTTGTTCTATTTTGGACTGTGTCGTTATTATGTAGTTTGAATTTTGAATGTTGACTATGGTCAATATTGGAACATGTTATGCTTCCGCTACTATTTTGGATTATATTAAAATATCCTAAAACTCTTATTTTATTCCACCGCTATTTTGGACTTTAAAAATAGTAGACTGTCAACGTTGACTAATCGTGTATTGAACTTGCATGTGATTGACTGTTTGAATAGTCTCCTCGAGTCGTAATTGGTTGGTTTTAAAATTAGGGAATACTTATTGTGTAGATATTTTCTCTAAATACGGGATTTTTGTAAAATTAGAAAATTTATTTTAACCTTTTGTTAGCATCTTAATTCTTCGGAATTGGGGTGTTACACTTGGTGAAGCAATTCGTTCATTCTTTAAAAGACAACGCGTTTGATTGGTATACCGATTTGGAGCCAAATTCAATTGATGGTTGGGGCAACTAGAGAAAGAATTCCTTAACCGCTTCTACAGTACTCGAAGGACTGTTAGCTTGGTTGAACTCATAAATACAAACCAACAAAAAGAAGAGTTCGTCATCGACTACATCAATCGTTGGAGGAACTTCAGCCTAAATTGTAAAGATCGGTTATTAGAAACTTCAGCAATTGAAATGTGCATCCAAGGCATGTGTTGGGGTCTTCGATATATCTTGAAAGGTATTCAACCAAAGACCTTCGAAGAACTGGCCACTAGAGCTCATGATATGGAGTTAAGCATGGTTGCAAATGAAGTTGAAGGACTATCAATGCAAGAGCCCAAGAACTTTGACGAAGAGCAAGAAACAAATGATGGGGGCAAACCTTTTGAGGAAACTCCAAGTGACGTAGAAGAAGAAGAAGAAGAAGAAGAAGAAGAAGAAGAAGAAGAAGAAGAAGAAGAAGAAGAAGAAGAAGAAGAAGAAGAAGAAGAAGAAGAAGAAGATGATGATGATGATGATGATGATGATGATGATGATGATGATGATGATGAGGAGGAGGATGATGATGAAACGGCTACAAATCTAACCATGGGCCAATTCAAGTCTTTCAACATATGTCACAATCAATGAAAAGAAAATGGGCAATGCTCCTTGATAAGAGCCTAAACTATCTTCCAAAGCTCCTTGATAAGAGCCAAAACTATCTAAAGTCTCCAAAATGACAATGCTCCTTGATAAGATCCTAAACTATCTTCCAAAGCTCCTTGATAAGAGCCTAAACTATCTTTGAAAGCTCCTTGATAAGAGCTTAAACTATCTAAAGTCTTCAAGAAATATTACAAAGCTCATTGATAAGAGGCAAAACTATCTTCCAAAGCTCCTAGATAAGAGTCAAAACTATCTAAACTCTTCAAGAAATACCAAGACTCCTTGACACGAGTATAAAATATCTAAAAAATCAAATTCAAATTCAAGACTCCTTGACATGAGTATAAAATGTCTACAAATTCAAATTCAAGACTCCTTAACATGAGTATAAAATGTCTACAAATTCAAATCTAAGACTCCTTGACACGAGTATAAAATATCTACAAATTCAAATTCAAATCCAAGTACTCATGGACACGAGTATAAAAGGTCTACAAAGTCCAAATTCAAATTAAAGGCTCTTCGATATGAGCATAAACTATCCAAGTTCAAGAAAAAGCTCCATGATATGAGCATAAACTATCTAAGTTCAAGAAAGCTCCCTGATACGAGCATAAACTATCTAAATTCAAATCCAAATTAAAAGTTCCTTGATACGAGTATAAACTATCTAATAAATTCAAATTGAATAACTCTTGAATATGAGTATAAACTATTCACAAGTTGAAATTCAAGAACTCCTTGATAAACATGGCTTTTGCATGCATTTGAGTAGTTATATAGATCATATTTAATGATGAATGCATGTATTTGTTGAGTATTTATACTAGTTTCGGCATTCGGTGTGCACGTTCATGTTTTACTGTTTCTTGTTGAAGTTTGAGCTGAAAAGGGGACATATTTGAGATGCAATTCAAGGAGTGAAGTTGTTAGAAAGATAGAGAATCAAGAGAGGGTCACAACGCAACTTGAATCGGGTCGATCGGACGAGAAACGGAAGAGAATGGAGCAAAATGGTGGAGCTGCGCAGAAGGCCGCCGACTCAGCCGCCGGTCGACGGGTCCAGGCCGCCGGTCAGCGGCCCCCGTTTTTCAACCGGCGGAAATCTCTAGAGTACCCGCCGATTGGCAGGGTCCTGGCCACCGGTCGGCGGGTCCTCACTAGTGGGTCGGCGGGTCTGGCGGGTTTTTGCCTCCAGACCTGTCTTCGGCCCACGAACTCACTTTTTGGCCCGAATTTTCGATACCTAGTATATACATATATATATATATATGTTTGTTTTGGACGAAAATTGGACACTTTATTCATTATTTTAGAGTTTCAAATTTTATTTTACATTCGAGGTTTGCTGTGAACATTCAAGAAAGAAGAATTCAAGTTTTATTCAACGAATCGTCATTCCGATTTTTCTATTCTATTGCACATTTATTTTATGTCAATGTTTATTGTTATTTCTATTATTTCTATGGTTTTAATTATGCGTGAGTAGTCTTTTATTAATTCTAGGGTTTGCAAAGCATGATTGAAGCTATGTATTTAATTTAATCTTGTTATTATTTCCTTCCGATTATTGTGTTCAATTGTTCAAGAGCTTTTGATTTCATGCTTAATTACTGATCACAATTGATGCATGCTAGCTAGTTAATTTGAGTCCTGTCGGAGATAATTAATTAGTGGGATTAATTGAATAATTTGATACACATTCTAAGGAATCTGTAGGGGAATTTAAATATGTGGTTCTATCGAGAGTTAGTAAATTAACCTAGAGACGAAAGTAATAGGTTGTTTGTTAATCTGCTTTTACCTTGAGACCTGGCGGAGATAGATAGATATATTTCTGATTCTTCACCTTTAACCAGATTAAAATTGGGAAAGATTAGGATTAAATTGAAACATAGTGGATACATGTGTGCTGCATTCCCTAGGATTATTATTTTATTAATTGTTTGAGTTTGATTATTTGCTTAGTTTATTTACTTGTGTTTATATAGTTTTATTTCTGTTCTTTTATTTTATTTAAATTCGTGCCTAGTTTTAATAAACTCATAAATTGGTAGCCTGTATAATAGAGAGTTGTTAGCTTAGTACTCAGTATTGTCAAAGAATCAGTCCCTGTGGATACGATACTCGATTCGCTTGCTATATTGCATTGTCCTGTGTTAGTTGCAGTTTAGTGCATAATAAATAGTGCATCACTCCTTTATATGAGTATAAACTATCTAATTAATTCAAGTTCAAAACTCCTTGATATGAGTTTAAACTATCTAATCATTTTTCGAGACTCATTCATTTGAAACGACAAGTCATCCATGAACAAATCTTGAGGAGACATTTGTAATAAGCGAAAATTTAAAATATTATATATAATTTTTATTATTTTTTATATATTTATTTAGTTTTGGAATCTTATGAAATCCAAAATTAAATAAAATATTTAAATAATAAAGATATTATTATGTGATAAATATCAAGAGTCTTTGGCAACAAATAAATATCTTTCAAATACATATATCAATTTCCAACAGTCAATGAGATAGTATCACATCAACTCTAGATCTCTTTCCCTACAACTATAAATAGGGGCCTCCATATCAGTTGAAAATCACACCAGAAATCATTTGAAGAGTTCAAGAATTTGAGAAGAAATTCCATAAGTGAAATTCTCTCAAATATTCAAGGCGTTCTTCACCAAATTCGTCCAGACGACCGTGTTTGATCCATAAGCAAGACAGTCAAAGGCATTCTTCATCAAATTTATTCCGAAATTGGTGTTTGATCCGGAAACAAGGCGTCGGCCCTCCGAAGTAATGTTATCAAATCCAAAGACCAAGTGAAAGAAGATCGAGGATACAAATCTTCCCCGAAAACTTCAAAGGCCAAGTTCAAACAAAAAGTCCGAGAAAATTAAAGAGACAAATTTACTCTAAAGATTTCAAAGACCGTTTGAAGATCAAGTTTTGAAGAGAAGAATCAGAGAAAAAATAGAGATTGGATCCATATAAATATCGTTTGATCCGAAAATCATCTGAATTGTACACGTTTTGTGTTTTACCAAATTAAATACAAAAATTTGTGTTACATATGCTTATTTACTACGTTTTTATTATTATTATTTTATATTTTAGTGCTATTTGTTTTTAAGAAAATTTTAGCTTATCAATACAAGATAAGCTATAATATCATAGTGAATAAGCATCGTTCCTAGTTCTCACATCATATATATATATATATATATATAAAAGATTTGGTTCAAGTGAACACAAGTACTTGGTGTGTGATGAGGACATCCATAGCAATGAGGAAGTCAATGAAGAGCTGCAATTCAAAGGACCCATCACAAGACTACGAGCTAAGAAGTTGCAAGAATATTTGCAAGCTACAATTCGCAAGAAGTTCGAAGTTGAAGACGGCGTGCAAGGAAGCTTGAAGATGATGACCTTATTGAAGATGGAAGATGGAGATCAAGACTTGGAGTGCATGGCATGAAGGAGACGTGTACGTGTGCATGTGTGTGTGTGTTGATGATCCACGACCTAAGTTGAAGAAGCCCAAAGTTTCGGCCCTTAATGATCCAATTAAGGGGATTGATTTATTAGACTATAGTATTTTATTTATTTATTTTATGCTATAGTTTTCGGTCAGATTTTTAATTATTTAGATGAGATTTTCGGTTGTTATTAGATAGAGTTTTGACTAGATTTTTTAGATAAGGCAAGATCTACAAAATCTACCTTAAATAGAATTCTAGTTTAGGAAGTTGTTGAAGTCCAATTCTAGTTCAATTTGGACTATAATTTTCGGTCCTATAGGTTTAGATTTTCGGTCCTCTTAGTATAAATAGAGGGTCCATATTTCATTGTTATTTTAGACCATATTTGATAATTAAAGCTTTGCTTCAATATTGTCTCAACCCCATTTTATATCTTTGTGAGTTTTGATCTTTTAAATTCATACTCTTAGATTTAGCAACTCTAAGTTTTACAAAGGGAATTCGCCGTTCACGTTCGAGGGATCGTCGGAAACTCACTATCGAAGAGCAACTTAAAGAATTTGGCCTTGTGTACGTTCGAGATTCAAGGCAACTTTCGGGTTGTAATTCACATCGACATTACACTATCCATCCATGCCGTTCGACCTCAATCACAAGCCATCCACGTCCGTCTCAAGTCCAGCCACCATCGTGTTCGAGTTCGTCTTCGTCTCGTTTAATCCGTAAGTCTGATTCTACTCTATCACACCTTATCTACTCTAGCCATTCTAAACCTATTCATAACCATCGTTCATCACCATCCTAACCGTCCTTATTGCCGTCCTAAAACAGCCCTTGTTCCTTTGGATTTGTGTTTTATTTGGGTGATATTATCTAGGTATTTTAACTGAGTCTTCTCGTCTAGTTATTCGAGTATAGAATCCTTTCGTAATCGACGTAGTTTCTTTCCTAGCTTCCGCGTCTTTTGTGTCTCGTTGGTCATTTAGTCCCGGGTCACATCAGTGTGAGAACCTAGGCGCTAGCTGTATATGTTTATTACTATAATTTTATTACTTCTCATATTGCATTTTAGTGTTAATTATTTTTTAATATTTTTAGTGATAGTTGTATTTGTGCTAATTAACACTAAAATACATAAAAATAAATAATAAAATTATAATAAATAAGCATAGTGTCTACATCTCACACCAAAGAGAGTAATCGTTATAATTATGTGTGCGCACACCCGCACCCGCGCCCGCGCCCACATACTTTTCTTTTTTTTATATTTGGACAGTGGTATGATATGTGCATGTGTGCACGTACACGTTTTTTTTTTTTTTTTTTAAAAAAAAATTGTAAGGTTAAATGTCATTAGATAAATAGTAAAGAAAAGGATGGGAAATAAAATTTCAAACTAACGTCCTTCAAACTAGTGGCGTCCCAAAATCGAATTTATGGAACTTCAAAAACCGCTTATTATATTGTAAGACCAAAATTGTCAAATCCCTTGAATTATTAATTAGACAATTTGTATAATTTTCCCAATAATAGAAACACGATACATATGTAATTTTGATGAGCTAAACGTACAATATACGAAATATATATAAATACTTGATTGTTATAATCAAAATGCAAGGTGAGACCCTCATCCAACTCAGCATCGGGATTTCAACAAATCTACGCCTTGACTTAAATTCTCTCACATAAATCAAATATACCAAATGCATTACCACAATGCCCAAATGCACCATGATATTACTGCACAGATTTAAGAACAACTCATCGTACCCAGAAATTGCCCCTAAAAGGCATTTAACAACTTGTAACATTTAGCAAGTCTTAAATTCCAAGCACCGTTGAAACTTGCAATGTGGAATCAGTTTTGTCGGCCCCAGCTATCCAACTTATAAGTATCATGATTCTTCAAAGCATCCCAACATCTATTAGTTATTGTGTATGATCACTATTTAATTTTATATGAAAATTCATCATGATCTCCAACCTTTATATTAGATTAGTCTATTCATCATGTAATTTAAAAATCAATATTTATTTGTTCTTATTGATTAAGTATCAAGTCGGTGTCTATCTGTCCATATTATAAACATGAATGTAATTTTAGCTAATTTGTATGCAAGGACGTAACATATAAAAAACTAAAGGTCAAAGTTCTAAATTGGACTCTATAAAGTATATATATCACGTGTTTTCAAAGTGATATTTCAAGTTTTAAGGCCCACTTTTGCAATTTCGTAGAGTTTCAGGACCATTAAAAAATATTAGAGTCCAAATTAAGACAAAGATGATGCTCTACGGTTCAATTCGAACAATTTTAGGAGTTTAAGTCTCATTTTAGACTAGAAAAATTTGAATCCAAATTAAGAAAACGTGATGCTTTAGGGTTCAACTTAGACATGTGGACAAAAACAAACTACTATATATCATCATCTTGTCCCTTGTAATCGATATACTACTACTTTTGTTAAAAAATAGCTATATATATACAAGCATTTAATTTATATTTGTACATCTTTATTAGTTTCCTTTTTGCCATTTATATTCTTATTTTTCGGGTGTCTAGAAAAATAACTATGATGTTAGTTTTTATTAGTTTAATTATTAAAATTTCATTTCGACCGTATATATATTATATATATAATTGCAGTTTCGATAATAATTTGAGATAATACAACTTATTTACCCTTATTCTTAAAACACGAATTTAAAGTAGTAACCGGACATTTGAAATGTGATGGCACTTGACCAACTCTATTAATTCCATACAATTAAACACCTCCCCTTCAATGTGTTTGTTTAATTGTCAATTATTCCATATTTGTTTAACTAACATGAAAAAAAAATTAAATATAATGGCTCACATTACATGATGCGTCTCTCAAGACAAAAATTAAGGAAACATTAACATATTGATTACCTTTTGCATATGTTTGGTTGTGAAGAAGTATGTAACATTTATAAATAAATAAATAAGTGTTAGTCAAATCTTGCAAACATTATATTCTATAATTCTAGTACAATTAATTCATCCCATAAAATAATAAGATGACATAAAAAACTAAACAAGTTGGGGGAAGTTGCATCCACAACCATTCATTTTAATTTAATAAAATAAAGCATAACCCAATTTACAATCAAAGAAACCATACCACAAATCCCTTTTTTGACTCATTTGCTAGAGATCTCGATCAAGACGTGCATAAACTAATTAACAACAATAATAATATTTAAATAATGACATTCCTCTAATTAATTAACCCCAGATGCTATTTCAACTAAATAATAGAAATTACAATAAAAATCGAGGTTTTTTTTTCCTCCATCCAATAGCTAGCCAAGAAGATATTGACCGTTTCTTGATCCAAATAAAAATTAATTTCAATAATCAAACATCTCCGCCATGATTGGGTGGTGGCTCAGCCCCATCGAGTTCCAAGAGCCATCACCGAAACCCTGATGCTGAAACTCCTCCGACTCAAACGTGCAGCTCCCACCGGCGGCGGCGGCGGCGGAGGAGGAGGAGGAGTTTAGGTAGTTCAAGATTTCATTAAGGGAATGGAGCCTGTGGGTGAGCTCCATCATCTGAGCTCTGAGAACGGAATTATCCGCCTCCACATTCACATAGTGCTGCGTAGTGGCGTTGACGCTGCTCAAAATCTGGCTGTTTTCCTTCCGCAGCTGCGCCACCTGCGCCATCAGATCGTCCAAATGCTTCTGCTTCCTCATCCTCGACCGCCGCGCCGACTCCCGGTTCGACTGCATTCGCTTCCGCTTCCGCTGGTCCACCTCCGGTCCCCAACTCTGGACCGGCGGCGAACCGGACGAGGTCCCACTCGATGAAGCCATTTTCGTGTGCGTGCGTGTGTGCGTGTGTTTACTTGGATCAAATTAAGAGTTATCGTGTCTATTTATATATAGAGAGAGAGACAGGGGGGGGGGAGAGGATTAGGGTTTTGATTGTAGAGAGAGATTAATTATGAGAAAACGTAGAACCAGTAGAGGAAGACGACGGAGAAGGATTGAACGAGGTGGGTTCGGCGCCGGAGCGAAGAACTGATCATAAAACCGGACCGGAGCACTTCACTGAGTACAGGAGACATGAATCTCAAACATTAACAGCACTTTCTGCAGCATCAAATTAACTAGATTTGTTTCTCTTATATCTATCTATATATGTGTGGGTGTGATGAGAAAATTAAAGAATTGTATCTGTGTATGTTTTGGCAGAGTGAGGGCCAGAAAAATGAAGATTTTTATCAGGGCCAATATTTTTGTGGCTGATATAAAATGAGGAGAGAGAAAATAATCAAGAAATGGAGGAGCAGAATAACACCAGTAGTGTGGGAAGCTGGAGAGAGAGAGAGAGAGAGAGAGAGGAGAAGAGAAGAGGCTTTGAAGGAGGAGGAATGGCTTAATTTATACAAGGAGATGGGGCGCAGAAAACTGTATGGAAATTAATTAAATAAATGTAGAGAAAAAAAAAATAGAGGGAAAAGGTGGTAGCGGGGGTGGGAATCTCTCGTGAAGGGTTGTTGAGAGAGAGAGATTGATGAGGCATGTGGGGTGGAGAAATAATGCCATAAACGTACAACTCCAGCTGTGAGGAGCAAAATACGGTGACTGTGGCATCTATTTTTTTTCACTGAAATCGATGCATGCATGATTGCCCCAGCTTCTGACAAAAGAGGTTTTTTTTTTTTTCCACCAAACTAGTCACTTTTTAACCTTAGTAATTTGCGTAAATTCCAAGTTACCCATGCCGCACTATCACTATTAATTTTACCTGCCCACTACTATTTTCATATTCTAGGCAAAATGAAGGATATTTGATTGTAAGAAATCTACACATATAAAAGGAGAAAATTGTTGAAAAAAATAATTATTTTTTTATTCTATTTTATAAATTCGATACAATTTTTATATACGGTTATATTTATAACTCTACATTTTAATTGTAGCAATTATAACTTCTCAAAAGCAGTTAAGTTGACTTTCAATCAAGCTCAACGTAGATTAAATTTTGAAAACTCAATTAAACCTGTTTGTGTGTGTGTGTGTGTCTATATATATAAATTAACCAATAAAGTAATTTATGTTTTTTTTCATGCTTCGTGTTTATAGAAAGAAATAATAATGGTGGCCGTTGAAGCGCTAGGATATTTTAGGGGTATGCTATTTAGTATTTTCATCGTTGGGCAGTGCTAGGTGGCACCTTATAATTGGTTAGGAATCTAGATGGGGTGGTGGAATTGGAATTATATAGAACAAAGGAGGGTATTCTTGTCATAGACATTAATTAAACAGAAGTTTTCTTCATGCTTGGCTCAATGTTTTTATATTAAATTTATAATTTTAATAATAGTTATTATAAAATAGAATTAAGTTTAACATAAATAACTATAATCAACATTTATCGATAAAAAATGAATTATAAATATGAAATAGTCAATTATAATAATTAATTATTAATTAAAATTTGAAAATTAAATAATAAAAATATTTATAAAATCTAATTGGGTGGGATAAACTCTAATAAACAATTATAGAATTAAACTAAATCACAAAAAAATTGAAGAAAAAATTAGTAGAAAAACTCATAATTTGAAAGTGTAACACAGAGTGAAACATAGAGAATAGAACATGAAATTTCATTCCGTCTTGAGCATTTGATCTTATTATTTATTAAAAGAATGCGTTACCTAAAACAATGTATAACATAATGTTTAATGATATGAAAAAAAAAAGGAGAAAGAAAAGGCTCTTTTGAGGATATTGACATTGGAGCGGTGTGAAGGGTGAAGTTTAAATTTCAAATAGTCTTACTCTTCGATCCTCATTATAATATGCAAAAATAAAAAAATCTTAAGATGGAATAATTAATTTTATTAAAGGGTTTTTAAGACACATATACTTTCAAGTATCATCAATCATCATGGCTATACAAAGTTGGATATGTTAACATCCAAATTAATTGTTGGCGTCCAATTTGCCAACGTTTAAATTTCGTATTAATTAATTTACAACTTTGTTAAAATGTGGTGATATTTTTTAGCAATTAACACATAAAATAAAAGAAAACTATTTGATTTTTTTTAACCCTCATATCATATATATATATATATATACACACACACACATATATGGTAGCTCACACACACACACACACACACACATATATATATAGAGAGAGAGAGAGATAGAGAGAGAGAGATTTTCTACAGAAAAGTGAGAAGATTCTAGAGGCGAAAGAAGGCAGCCAAAAACCATTAATCAGTCAATATAACCTTTCGGAATCGCCAAGGAAGACTAATTTTTATTTTTATTTTCAGTTTGCTAATCACGTTCAGTGCACCATCACTATCATTTTGGAAAATTATCATTTTTTATTCAAAAAAATTTCAAAGTTTTTATTTCTAGTTTATTTTAACTTCCATGTTTCGCCTGGCGTTTTGCTTCAGTCTAATAATTATTGTTGATTTATTCACGCATAATTTATAATCTGCATTATGGAAAGGTGCCTCATTAATTACGACCTAATTAGGGTGCTTTCCGAAAGTTCATTTACCTTCAATTAATATAGTGTTATAATAATTAAATTTTTATTGCTATAATGGATTTTATATATAATTCACTTTACCCTCTCATATAAATTCGTGTAACCGCATCGATCCTTATATAATTGTCATGCATGCAATCAATGAAAACCCTAGCGTACCAAAGACAATTATAGAGTTTAAGTGCTAATTAATATTTTACCTTTCATATTAATACGAAAAGTGAATTAGCGGATAACAAACCCTTTTTTTCGTTCATTTAGAGATGATCTAGTAGTGACATAGTATATTTAGAATCAAACCTTGTAATAGCTATTGGAAAGTTAACGTAGATGCGGCGATGTGTTCAAATGGTGGAGTGGGATTATGACTGATCATTCAGGATATGGATAGGCAGACAATTGTGACACGCTGCAGAAAGTTTTCTTCAAGGCTTTCACAGGAGATTGCAGAAGGTCTAGCCTATCATGAAGGTTTGGTGTTGGTGAGGGAGAACGGTGGCCGCAAAATTATGTTAGAAACTGATTGTCAAAACTTGCAGCAGCAGAGATGAGTGAGTACTGTGAAGATCTCTCCTATAGAGGAGTGATGTGCGATTCGATTAAGGTGGAGGCAATCTGTTTTGAAGAAGTGATATACATGGGCTCGTCGAACAGTGAATACCACAACTCATCCTCTGGCAAAATTAGCTAGTAGAAATTCTTTATTTTTTTTCTTATATCGGTGTTGTTCCGGATATAATTTTGTATGATGTTCTGTTAGTTGAACGGGTTCTTTTGCTAAAAAAAATATTTAGAATCAATGTCTCAAGTTTAAATCCTACAAACACCACACCACATCTGATCATTTTTCAAATATGATTTATCTCTTCTACGTGGTTTACAAATTACAACACAAAAATGAGATTTACCTGATGCAGATCCTCAAATATATAGCAGCTCTGAGTTACCTTCATTATAAAAAAAGATACTTTTGTGTTATTTGAAATTTTAATAGCATATATATTATCATTAATGTATATGTATGCTTTCTTTTTTCTTTTTCTTTTTCTTTTTCTCAAAACGCTTATAAGTAGTAGTTTAAGCTAGCATCCCATTGATGTTGCTCTAGATCTAACACGTTTCAGAAATATTATTTAACTAGAATTCTTCAAATATGATCCAGCAACTTTGTCTAAAGCTGATCACCGACATTATGATTCAGCATGTGTGTGCATATAGCTCGATGTTATTTAAATTAATAAAGCAATTGTGGGAAGCCATAAATCGACCAACCCAAAAAAAATATACTTCTTTATAAGAACGCAATATATAATAGTATCTTCATTAATGTTTATCACCCTTATTATATGTTTTGTTATGACTCATAATAATATCACAACCAGGTTACACACACCACTCTAATTAACCTTGTGACCCTAATCAACATAATTGTTATTCGAATATGATATATACTTGCATGTGAGACATCTTATCTTATCTTATGTGTTAAAATCTGTAAAATGAAAACGAATCCAAACTCATCGGGGACAAATGTGAGAATTTTAACTTGGGTGGGGGACATTTATAAATTCATGCTTCTATAATTCTTACAAAAAATTTAACGGGTAAATAAAAAAATTATAAGAAAATTGAACCCAATCATATTGGGGGAATGTAAAACCCTAACTTAAACTTATTGTAAAAACACCAATGAAAATTAATAAATAAATAATAACTTGAATGGACAGTTTGAGGATAACCATAAGCACTATTATATTATAATTAAGCAAAATCATAAAAGATATATAAAACTCTAACATTAAAAGTTTTGAAACATTCAAATTCATAAATATAAATATTTTACCTCAAATATATAATGAAGTAATCATGAAACATTACTTATAAACATAAAAATATAAAATATTAATAAGAATAAAGGGAAGGGTGCAAAAATGTTTTTTTATAATATCTATATATATATATAGTTCTTGAAAATTTTGAGGGAAATGGTTGCCCCCACTAGCCCTTGTTAGGTCCCATCTTAGAAACTCATATTCAAGGATACTGTAATTTTATTAGTGTTTAAAATGCAAATATTGACCTTCTTTTTTATTTTGACCCATAACACTTGCGATTTCACCCAGTACTCCATCTTCAGAGATAAGTGGGAGTTTGGAATGAATAAATTAGATTATTATTCTTTTTGTTTTTGAGTCCCAAAATTTATTCACCAATAGTGTTGATTACTACCAACCTAGAAAAAATAATAATTGAACCTAACATGAATGATGTAGGACACAAACAAACAAAAACCTAATCTACATCGAATTATATATAACCTTATAAGAGAAAATTAGAAATTCATTTTGACTTAAATGATGTCAAGTATATCAAATATAATTTTGTACATAATGAAAAAGACTAATGAGATAAATTTAAAATTAATGTGTAAATTATTAAGTGAGTAGTTCGTCGATGGTGATAATTAATAAATGACAAATCAACCATTCCGCCCACCAACGTGGAAGAAATAGCTAGCATCACTTTTTTTTTAAAAAAAAGAACATTTGATCTCTCCCAATAAATTATTAATTTGAGTAATTTGTTTGGCATGTATCGTAATCGATCTTAACCACGTAACATTTTTTTGACCCAAAACTAATTAAGTTAATAAATAATTATTTTTTGTGTAAATTTATTTAGAAGTATAAATCTTTGCAGACAGCTTAATTATTTTCTTTAAAATAAAAGGGTTTCAACTTTCAAGTAGTTTCTACAATACCAAGTCAAATTAAAAAAAGTTGTATAATAATCCAAGTACGACCTAATTTCCATCAATAATCCTTATATTGTCGATTCCTTAAGCAATTAAAAAAGTCAAAACCGCAAATTAATGAATTGAACGATGAAATTAACGTGTGCTTGTATGTAAGTGAATAATAGACACTTATATCGACATTTTCCTCGCCTTTCTTGTACTTGATGATGTACGGAAAAGACTCAATGAATTTAACCCATCTTGCATGTCTTTTGTTTAAATTTTACTGACCTCACAAATGTTTTAAGCTCTCATGGTCCGTGTGAATCATGAACTCCTTAGGTTAAAGGTAGTGCTACCATGTTTCCAATGACCTCTTCAATACATACAACTCCTTGTCATATGTGGAATAATGAAGAGCTGCACCATTCAATTTCTCACTGAAATACGTGATCAGGCGCTTTTCCTGCCTCAAAACAGCACCAATACCTATCCCAAAGGCATCACAATCGATCTCAAAAGTTTTGAAGAAATCAAATAAGCACAAAACAGGAGCATGACATAGCAAGTATTTCAAACGACAAAATGCATCTTCTTGTGCCTTACCCCATTCGAATTTGCGATCCTTCTTACTTAGTTCAGTAAGAGGCGCGGCAATGCTAGAGAAATCATGCACAAAGCGGTGATAAAATCCGGCAAGACCGTGAAAGGATCAAACCTCACTTGTAATTTTTGGAGTTGGCCAATCTTCAATTGCCTTGATCTTAGATCGGTCGACTTCTATCCCGCACACACTCACAACAAAACCAAGAAATATAACTTCATCTAAATAAAAAGAGCATTTAGACAAGTTTCCATACAACTTGGCCGACCTCAACAACTCAAATACGGGCCTAACACCACAAAAAATTCACGATTTACCGACGGAATTTCCGACGGACAAAATTCGGGTCGTCATTTAGCGACGTATTAACGACGGAACGTTGCCGTCGTCGTTTAACGATGGACTTACGATGAAATTATTGTCGTTAAATGTAACGACAGACCTATTCCGTCGTTAAATTTACAGATTTTTGTTTTTTATTTATTTTTTAATATTAACGACGTAATCCGTCGTTATATTTTTTTAAATATTTTTCTTTTAATTTTAATGTTTAACGACGGACATATTCCGTCGTTATATTTACGGATTTTAATTTTTTATTTATTTTTTAATATTAACGACGGTGTGTATCCGTCGTTATAATTTTTAATTAATTTTCTTTTAATTTTAATATTTAACGACGGACTTAGTCCGTTGTTAAGTTTTTAGGTTTTAATTTTTTATTTATTTTTTAATATTAACGACGGGCGCATACCGTCGTTAAGTTTTTAGTTTTTTATTTTTCAATTATTTTTTAATATTAACGACGGACTGATGCCGTCGTTACGTCCGTCGTAAAAAATCGATTAATTAGATTGAATCTGGGCGCGGAATGTTCATTTTCGCAGCCCTAATTCCCGATCGAGCCCACCCCACCCCTGACCCATCCACCCCAGCGACGGCGACCGGCGAACACGGAGGCGGCGACGAGCGCGGCGGCGGCGACGAGCAGAACCCACCCACCCATCCATCCATCTCTCTCTCTGTCTGTATAGATATATATATATATATACACCCTCTCCCTCTCTCTCAACTCTACCGGCGAGCAGCGGCGGCGGCGACGAGCAACCCCGGCGGTGGGCCTCTCTCTCTCTCTCGCTGTCTATATATATATATATATATATATATATATATATATATATATATATATATATATATTTCAAATTTGTGTGTGTGTGTGTGTGTGTATTTCAGATTTGTGTGTGTGTGATTTTTGGTGTTTATTTAGGTTAGGTTAGATCTTATTATGTTAATTATATGTTAATTGTTAGTTTAGTGTATATTAGGTGTTTATATTTTAATTTGGATTAATTATGTGTTTGTTTAGGTTAGGTTAGATTATGTTAGGTTAATTATATGTTATTTGTTAGTTTAGGTTAGATTAGGTTTTTTTGATAATTAATTTGGATTAATTATGTGTTTATTTAGGTTAGGTTAGATTAGGTTAGGTTAATTATATGTTAATTATATTGTTAGTTTAGTGTATATTAGGTGTTTATATTTTAATTTGGATTAATTATGTGTTTGTTTAGGTTAGGTTAGATTAGGTTAGGTTAATTATATGTTAGTTGTTAGTTTAGGTTAGATTAGGTTTATATTTTAAATTGTACAAATTATGTGGTAGATTAGTTTAAGTTAGTGTTTCATTTTGTGTGTGTTAGTGTATATGTGTGGGTGTGTATGTGTGTGGTTGATTTTTTTTTTCTTGTAATTATGTTGTAGTTAGAAGAGCTATTTTGAGGTTCAAACATCAAATTGAGGAATTTATCAAGTAGATTCATATATATTACAAAGGTAAGTAATGTTTTTATGATTTTAATATGCATTACTAAATCTTGTAATATGCATGTTAAATATATTAATGTTGTCAATTTATTTTGTCAATTTATGTCAATTTAAAAAATAGAAGAACATATATCAATTTATTTTGTCAATTTATTTTGTCGATTTATGCTAAGTATGTTATTTAGGCTAAGTATGTTATTTACGCAATTAGCATGCTAAGTATGTTTTTTTTTTGCAATTATATGTCATTTAATTATGTTAAATTTATTTGGCAAATTTAGGCTAATTAAGTTTGTTATTTAGGCAATTAGCATGCTAAGTATGTTATTTATGCATTTAGATGTCAATTAATTATGTTAAATTTATTTGGGCAATTTAGGCTAAGTATGTTATGTATGGATTTATTATGCTGAGTATGTCAATTATGTTAAATGGGATGAGGGCCCTTGGATCCCTCTTTATTGAATTGTTGGTTTTTGTTTGGGATGAGGGCCCCTGGATCCCTCTTTATTGAATTGTTGGTTTTTGTTTGGGATGAGGGCCCCTGGATCCCTCTTTACTGAATTGTTGGTTTTTATTGGTATTGCTGTTTTGAATCGATTAGAAGAACATAGATCAATTAGCGTAGAGTCGAGAACTTGGGACTAGGAAATTCACATAGGTGCTGCTGAAATTTTAAAAAAATTCAGCGCTATTTTTTAAATGAATTATTTTATTTTTAATTGAACGATAATCAGTGCGTATTTTACAATCAAAAATTCTAGAAATTGGCCTTCTACAATAAGTCTAGATCGTGAATGGATGTACCGGCGATACCTTTAGAATGGTGCTTTGAATCCGGACTTCCTTAATGGACTAAATACTTTCATCGAGTTTTCCTGCAATCAACCGTCCTTCATGAGTGTAGACAAGATTAAGTGTCCATGTCGTAAGTGTAAGAACATTCCATTCCAAACGCCGTCTACTGTTAGACTACACGTGGCAAAGAAAGGATTTGTGCACAATTATCGTGTATGGATTTATCAAGGCGAACAACAGGTGCATCCGGACACCGATCAGAATTTGGGTGGTTAGGATGGAATGAATACATACCAGAACATGGTAATGGATGCTGCTGGTCCGCATATCAACATCAATGTCGATGATCATACCGAGGAGGCCCCAAATCCAGAAGCGCAACGATTTTATGACATGTTGAGGGCCGCAGACAAAGAATTGTGGCCGGGTTGTCAGAACCATTCTCAATTGTCACTCGTTGCTCGTCTGCTAAACATGAAATCTGAGAATAACATGTCAGAGAGATGTTTTGATCAGCTAACTCAATTAATGAAAGAGATTGTTCCTGTAACGCCCCGATCCCGGGAGAAGGGCAGGGGACCGGTGCACTACTTGGGGGAAGGGGGAAGGGGTTGTTGAACAGAAGCAATCAAAGAAATAGAGTTAGTGCCATAAAAATTTGGGCAACATAACCTCTATAAATGGATCAATCCACGCTTTTAAAGCGTATGAAATGGCTCAAACAAGATACCATGACTCTTAGGATGAACCCAAGAAAGAATAACAAAGGCAAACTTCAATGTAAATAATAACAGTTCAAAGGTTAACTGTTAATAGGTTAGGCATGAAAAAGGCCAGACTGATGTCTGTCCAAATACTTGAAGTAAAAAGATGCCAGGCTCCCGCCTGTCGTGAAAGCAATATAAAGCTAGGCTTTTGCCTTGACATGGAAAACAATGTAAAGCCAGGCTTGCGCCTGTCTGAATAAGGAAAGTAAATAAATGCCAAGCTTTCGCCTGTCAGGAACAGAAAGTAAACGGGATTCGGAGAACCGAACACTCCGTAACAATAAAGAAAATGGGATTCGAAGAACTGAACACTCCATAACAGTAAAGAAAACGGGATTCGGAGAACCGAACACTCCATAACAGTAAAGAAAATGGGATTCGGAGAACCGAACACTCCGTAGCAATAATCAGAGTAAGCGGAAAGAACGTAGCGTATTTATTCAGACTCAAAAGGAAGCATGTTCTCAGTTAGACTCCATAGCGGAAAAGGAAACATATACATCAAATGATAGCCCTTCAGCCTTAGCACAGCCGTCCACCATCCCGCAGCTCATCCTGAAAAATATTTGAAAAGATTTTGGGCGTGAGTACTAATGCACTCAGTGGGTACTTTTGAGAAAAAACCTTCACAATCATTTTATAAAACAGAATATCCAATCATATTTTAAGCATATCATGGAAAGCTTTTAAAGTAGAAAAATTTGTGAATTCCATGTATACTAAATCATTTTAGTTCCATCATTGGGCGCCACTCTCCCCTAGAACGCTTACGGTGAGTCGGTTCGTGTACACAACCCGGCTGCTTAAGGTTGGACACTGCCCTATTTGCTTGGGGCTCGATATCGTGAACCATTGTAGTTTCGTCACCAAAAACAGTAGTAAGACTTACATGAGTCAGGAAAGCACATCAAATACAGTCATGAGTTGGATATTCAATCACGTTCATTTTATAAATATCAGGGCTTAATAACCCGAAATATATATTTTTATATAATAAAAACCCACCTGATAATCTGATCTGGATAGCTAGATCTAGATTCTGATTCTGGTCTCAACTAGAAGTCTCCTTCTTCTGTGCCTACAAGATTATCCGGCAACTTAGTTTCGATGAAAGACTACCATTAGGTCAAAATCTAACATTTCTTAGCTATGAAGTAAGTATTATAATATCTACTATCTTAATACACAGCATCCGGGTCATCAAAATATTTTGACTCTTAAGGGAACTTTACTCAGGGCATTTTTATAAAGAAAAACCATTTTGGAAGTTTTGGCATACGGGGTGGTCAAACCCGTATCCTAAAATTAATTTGGTACAAATAAATTCATACCGCAAGATCGGCCCATTGGAAAAATATGAAACTTTAAATAAAAATACTATATTTTAACACGGAACAACTTTTGAGCTTAAAAATACGATAGGGCTATCCACGAAGGATAGATCTGAAAAAGACTACCATTTAATATTCGGATACCCAAAATATACCCGAAATTAAAAAGTGACAACACGGAAAATGTATATAAATATACATAGAACATAAAATCCTAAAGACACTTTTTGATCCGGCGACCCGAAAGAGTCATTGATTTGAGAGGGTGGTTGCGACTTTTGGCAGCAGTCATGACGATTTTTCATCGTGATCATCCGTCGTGTCATCATTTCAATCACTTATTCGTGATCTACGCGTTGACACCTTCAAAATGACTATTTCGAAAATGAAATAGGAAACTAGAGTCGTACCTCCTCTAGAAGCTGCTCGGCGTTTCAATTTTGAAAATGAATGAAAAATGAAACCTTAACCTCCTATTTATAGAAGAAAAATAAATAGGATAATAACGAATAAAAGAAAGAGGATAATGATGGAATAGGATAATGATGGAAAAAGAATAGGATAATTACGAATAGGATAATATTTCGAAAAAGAAATTGGATAATGACGGATGTGCCTTAGTTATCCAAATCTATTTCCTTTCACCCTAAAATTGTGCCAAGTGTTCATTTGAACTCGAAATTGGAAAATTCAAAGTTTGGCACGGTGCTTGAAAATTTTTCTATCAGCTCGAGAAAAATATCAAAACATATTTTTAAAGCAAATTTTTGACCAAAATAAATTTAACAGATTTCCCTGACTGCGATTTTCCTTTATTTGAATCCTTTAACGACTCAATTTTTTCCTAGATTACCCTCAGGTAACATAAGTTAAATAAAAACCTTCTAAAATATTTCGGGGTGTTACAGTTCCTGAGAACAATTTGGTAACTGATAATTTCTACACCACAAAGAAATTACTACGGGGTATGGGGCTACCTGTTGAGAAGATCGATTGTTGTTTCAACAACTGTATGATCTATTGGGCTGCTGATAGTGAATTGACTGAATGCAAATTCTGTGGTCATCCCCGTTTCAAGGAAATGAGTCGTCGTTCGCAAAAAAGACAGAAGACCAACATAATATAAAGTTTTCCATTGTAACAGGCACAAGATCCAACTAATAATGTCAACAAGATCATGCGTGACCTTTCAAGTGGGCCTTCTCATTCCGTTAACGTCTACCATGTGTACTTTATTAACGAATACAAATTTCACACAATTGCCCACGGCTCCCAGCGAGCTACAATGAATAGTGGAGTCTGCATTAAAGGGACACACACTGAATATTGCGGGCGATTGATGGAGGTGATTGAGTTGGAATACACTGGTCTGCCTATTAAGAAGACAATGTTGTTTAAATGTGAGTGGTTTGATACATCAACACAAGGAACAAATGTGCATCCTGACTACAAAATGGTTTCTATAAATTATAAGCGTAAGTATTCAGGATCTGATCAATTTGTGCTTGCCAAACAAGCAATCCAAGTGTGTTACTGTGAATACCCAAGTTTAAATCGCTCTCGAAGTGATTGGTGGGCAGTTTGCAAAATAAAGGCTCGTACTAATGTTGAAGTACCATCAAAGGATGATAATACAATCATAACCTAAGTCTTTCAAGAGGATGAAGTTGATGGTTTGAATACCCTCACAATAGATGACGATCCTATACCAAATCATCCAGATAGTGGGGTAATAGATATTCAAGAAGAAGAAGATGATGAAGAAGATATAGAACCAGAGATCGATTTATCAGATGACAGCATCAGTGATGATGATGAAATAGATGATTAGTGTGGTTGGTCTTATTTGATATATAGATGTTTTCTTATTCAAGTACTTAGTACCGTTGAAATTTGCTAACTTCATAAACTAATGTCGATATGATTTTGCAGATGCAGGGAGGCGGTAGTACTTCAGCTGGAGGTTCATCATCGTCCTTTGTGGACCTGAGCGGTCCAGTTGGCCATATCTCACTGGCCGGATCGTCACAGCCCGAGGTTGATGCGCTGGGTCGTCGTCGTTGTTGGCTTCAGGATGGGTATGATTTCTTTAGATAGTGGAATATTTTTTTTACAGATTATTATTTATATTATTCTAATATATTCTAATATCTTTATTATTTTGTTCATTTGGAAGCGAGTTGATGCCGAGTTATCCCACCTTATCCACCATCACATCCAGCTTCAAGAAGTATTTGCATCCGGGAGGCTACACCTGGAAGATGGTGCCCCCTGAAAGGAGGCGGACATATAGGGAGGAGTTTCAGGTATCTTATTATTATATATTTTATTTTAAAATGGTATATAAGTTTAGTATTTTCATATGTTTTCAATATGTTGCAGAAGGAGTGGTTTTGGGATCTCACTTTGGAGGATGTCATTTGGGCAGCATGGGAGAGCAGGGCTCCTCAGAGATACAAGGACATGGTCCATTACTTCAAGAAGGATAGGACCAAGGGCTGCCCTCCATTCATGGCTCCTGAGATGTGGGATGGCTTCAAGGCGCATTGGGACAGTGATGCCTTCAAGAAGAAGTCGACCATCGCATCGAAGAATCGTCTGAGTGAGCCCGATGGTCCTGGCACACGCATTGTGAAGCATCGAGGAGGCTCTCGGAGTGCAGTTGCACATGCTGCGGCTTTAGTATGCAATTAAATTATTATTATTATTTTTTTAATATGTGTGTGCTAACATGTCTATCCAATAGGCTAAAGAGAAGGGTGTGCAGCTCAATGACGTGGCGTGGGAGACATTCAGGAGGCTGCACGACAATCTTGATGGATCCCACACAGATGGGAAGTCTGCTCGTATAGCTGTAAGTTAATTTATCAATATTTATAAATTTATTAATAACATAGAAATTAAATATTTAATCATTCTTATTTGATTTTGTGAATAGGCTGATGTATTTTCTCGGGTTGAGGAGTTGAGCCAGCCGACTCCTGGCACAGATGAGGCGCCACCACCGGTTGACATGAGCGATGTATATGTCGACACTGCCCGCCGACACTCGAAGAAGAATCGAGTGTTTGGGCTCGGCAGCCGATCACGGAGTTATTCAACTCCTAGCGTCTCATCTGCAGCTCTTCCACAGCCCGACACTCAGGCTGCCATCAGGGCTCTCCAGGAGCAGATGGAGGCCCAGCATGCGGCTCTTCGCCAACAGATGGATGCACAGGCAGCACTTCTCCAAGCCCAGCAGGAGAAGATCGATCAGCAGCAGGAGATGATATGCCAGCAGGCCGAGATGTTCGAGCTGATGCGGGCGCAGTTTAGAAGCCCTCCTCCATCTTGATGTTCACATTACTATTATTATTTGTATTTTATACACTTTTATTACATTTTATGACATTTTATGTATTTTATTGGAGATTTATATATATTATGTTACGTGTTTATTAAAGTTCTTTAATAATTTATTTACAAACAATAATCAAAATAAAAAAAAAACAAAACAATCAAAAAATAAAAAAAAAATTAAAACCGATTTTTTTATTTTTTTTAATTATTAACGACGGAAATATTCCGTCGTTAATATATTTTAATAATTTTATTTATTTATTTTTAATTATTAACGACGGAATATTTCCGTCGTTACTAATTTTCTAATAATTTTATTAATTTATTTTTAATTATTAACGACGGAAATATTCCGTTGTTATATTTTAATTTAGTTTTAATTTTATTTATTTTTAATTATTAACGACGGAATAGTTCCGTCGTTACGTCTGTCGTAAATATAACGACTGTAGACGACAGAAGACGTAACGACGGACATAATCCGTCGGTACGACCGTCGTTAAAGGTAACGACTGACATTTTTCGTCGTAAATTTAGTTTGCCGACTAAAGATATAACGACGGCCGTGTTCTGTCGTTAAGCCGTCAGTAGTTACAAATAACGACGGAATATACCGGATTAACAACGGAAAATTCCGTCGCTAATCGGTGATTTTTTTGTAGTGTAAGGTGTGCTAGGTACGTCTGTGCATCGTGACTGTAAATCAGGATATTATCAAAGTAAACAACTACGAATTCCCCAATCACATCACGCAAAACATAGTTCATTAAACTCATAAATGTACTAGGTGCATTTGTAAGTCCAAAAGGCATGACTAACCATTCATACAATCCGTGTTTTGTCTTAAAAGCGGTTTTCCACTTATCCCCTTCATGCATTCTTACTTGAAAATATCCGAAACGCAAATCAATCTTAGAAAACACTTTGGAACCAGATAATTCATCAAGCATATCATCTAATCTATGGATAGAGAATCGATATTTCACCGTGATTTTGTTGATGGCTCGACAATCCATGCACATTCTCCATTCATTGTTCTTCTTGGGCACGAGAATAACGGGAACAGCACACGGGCTCATTGACTCTCGAAATTGCTTCTCTCAAGCAACTCCTTCACTTGATGATCGATCTTCTTAGTTTCTTCAGGTGAAGTGCGGTATGCTGGGCAATTCGGTAGAACGGCTCCGGGCACGAAACCAATCTGGTGCTCGATCCCACGAACTGGAGATAATCCGCAGGAAATCTCATCTGAAAAGATGTCCTCGAACTCCTTCATGAGGGGTTGCACAACACTAGGCAAAGAAACTTTGTTAGTAGCACTGTCCTTACAAGTTAAAAGAACTAAAGGCAAACCTACTCAAATAGCTTTGTCAACTCCTTTAATTGTGCAAAACAGTGATCTAATCTTCTCTTGGAACGGTGGGGCTCGATCAAGGGCACCGGGAAGTAGAGATATCGGTATTGAAGTAGACATGGTGGAGGAAAGAATTGGAGGTGAAGAATGGACGGAGGGAGGGGTGGTGCAGCCGTGCGGTTGTGAACCGGGAAAGCACGGGCTGTGCTGAATGTTCTGGCCGGATTGGATTGTTTTGGGCGGACTGGCTAAGCACGTCCTTGCTCTGCGGCCTGCTTTTCCCTCTCTTCTTTGAACCTTGCTCACATGATCTCTTGATCTTCTTGAACTGCTTTAGGGGGCAAAGGGTTGAGCACTACGGTGCGTCCATCTCTCTTGACGGCGTACGTGTTCACGATTCCATCATGCACAACTTGGCGGTCAAATTGCCATGGTCTACCTAGTAGGATATGCGCTGCATCCATAGGAATAACATCGCATAATACAGTGTCAGAATAACGACCAATGGAAAAGAAAATGTGTACCTGACCATTTACTCGAACTGTGCCTCGATCTGTAAGCCACTGTAATCGGTATGGCGTTGGATGCTTCACTGTGGTGAGATTCAACTTGTCAATGCCATATTGGCTAATTGCATTGATCACACTACCGCTGTCAATGATCATTGCACAAGTCTTGTCTTGAATGGCAACTCTCGTGTAGAAGATGTTCTCTCGCTGTGATTGTTGTTTTTCTTCTCGATTTATACTTAGACTGCGGATGGAAACCAAACTAACATAAGGAATCTCAGGTTTCTCTTCTTCAAACTTGACCGGAGCGACGTCTACTGCAAGTGTGGACTCACCTTGGGGCTGCTCTTCGTCTTCACTGGTGGATTCAAGTCCGTTTCGATCATTGAGGAACAAAACTCGCCGGTTTGGACATTGGTTTTGAAAGTGACCCCAACCTTGACATTTATGGCATTGGATGTCTCGGGCTCGGTTTGGGGCTGAAGTTGGCATCGACCGGGGTGCGCTTGGCCATGTGAAACTTGGCCTTATAGGGGCGGTGGTGGGTGTAGGGTCGGTCCTACGACTCGGCTATGGTGCGGAATGGTTGAAACACCATTCGGGTTGTCCGGATTGACCTCGGGGTCGTGCGGATTCAGTAGAAGGAGTAGAAGATGATGTGGGAGGCGTACCTTTGTTCCAAGAGGGTCAGGATGACACATAGGTGTAATGTGAACGTCGTCGGCCTTCTCGAAGCTGTCTCTCCACAATCATGGCATAATGAACCATTTCTTCTACACTCGAAAAATCCTTCAGTTCGACTTCACAAGCAATATCCGGGTTCATACCTTCAATGTACCGGATTATGGTGGCGTCAAGGGATTCTTCTTTTCCAACTCGGTTGAGCATCGTCTCAAGCTCCTTGTGATATTTTTCAATGGAACGGGTTCCTTGCTTGATGCGGTTCAACTTTTTCTCTAGCTCTCATTCATAATGTACTGGAATGGAACACCCTTTGCATGACGTCTTTCATTTCTTGCCATGTATAGATAAGTGGATATCGATCACGACATCGCCTCTTTTGTTGATTCTCCCACCAATCGGTTGCATACCCTCTAAACTCTAGGGATGCGAGTTGCACCTTCTTCAACTCGGGAAAATCATAACACTCGAAGATCTTCTCGACCTTCATTTCCCAATCGAGGTACATGTCTGGATCATGTCAGCCTTCAAACTCCGGAATGGTGGTTTTGATGCTGTTTATCATTGAGTTATCTTCCTCGAATCAGGGTCTCCCAACGCAGTATGCACGTCTATAAGGTGCTCGGGGTCGATCACGGTGATTTTCCCTTCTCTGTGGTACGAAATCGGCTTTTTACTCACTCTCTCCATAGGAATCTTGTCCATATTCTTCTTCTTGCTCGAATGCTTGTGGTATGGGCTGCCTCTGTGCGGCTCTTCGAGTTTGATGTCACATTACTGCGGCTCCTTGAGGCTCGGTTTGCCTCGCTGTATTTTCTTGAGGCTCGGGTTGCCTCATTCCTTCTTCTTGAGGCTCAGGTCACCTCTCGGTGTCTTCTTAGATCGTTTGTGATGCGGTCGATTGGGTTTTGAGCTTCACAAGCTCCTCTTGCAACTCGGCTACTTGGTTGCCAAGTTCGTCCTTCAGTAATTGATTTTAACGCTTGAAGTATTGGGCCATAGTATCAAAATTATATTTTGGATCCCATACCATGTTGGATGAAAAAAATTGGTCGTAGGAGGTGTTGGGCGACTTCGGCTCATCTATAGACGGTATAGATGATTCTCTTTTCTTCATTGTACCTACAAAACGAACAAACGTAAAAGAAAACAAGGAAAGGTCCTCACAATCTCACGTTCACTCTTTTGTTTTCACTCTTGATTTTACCGCTCTTATTTGCACTCAAGTATGTATTGTGATGTGTGTGTGTCGTGTGTTTTGGGGGTGAGAACTAGCACTCGTGGTCGAATATCGAGGGTATAATTTAATTGCACTAAGAATCGACGGGAGAGGATAGTGGTGTGGTCGAGTAGGATGAGGTGTACAAGGAGGTATATGTGGTGTGTGGATGAGGTGGATTGGGGTGGCATAGATCCCCAATGGATAGAAGAAAAGAATTAGAAGTAGAAAAAAGAAAATGAATTAGGTAATTTGGAATGTGTTACACAATTTGTGACACAATCTAAATATCCTAATTGAACTAGACTCTATAAAGTAAGAACCAAAAAGAAATTACAACTCAAAAATAAATTACCAACTATTAAAATAACTCCAAAAGGAAACAATGAATATACCTCTTTTTTTTTAATTTTCGGATCTTTCTTTCTTCTTTTTTTTATCCGAACATTTTTTATACGATATTTTTTTGTATGATGCATACTAGTCTATTACAACTCGATAGACTACTGGAAATCGAACGACACTAATTGACATGTAGACGACACGTAGGATAAAATATGACACGTAGGATTGAACCACGACTAGCAGAGCTGACGTGGCTCTGATGTCAAATTTATGATACGACCCGGACAAGACCTAGCCGAATCTAGAGACGTAGTGGAAGACTTAAGGATACGAAACACGTCAATGAATGAAGGGTTTCAATCCGACTCAACAATTCGAATAAAACAAGCTAGTCTAGACAACTAAAAATACTTAAACTATGACACAAAATATGGAACACAATTAAACCAAATACTAAGGGATGATGGAATGAAAGTATGAGGATGGCTATGAGGGTACGAATCGTGTATGGTAATGGTGAAAAAGGATTGGGAGTAGATAGGATATGTTATGGATAGAACGAACTTACGTGTGTAATGGAACTTGGTGTAGAACTCGAACTTGTGGCTTGAAGGAAAGGAATCGTGCGTTTGTGTTGTTGGTGGAGGTCGTCGATTGATGTAGGATGGTTCATGACGTCGATGTGAATCACAACCCGATAGTCTCTTCGAATCTCAAACGTACTCGAAGCTAAAATCTCTAAGTTGCTCTTCGGATAGCGAATACCTGTTAATCCTTCTTGTGAATTAAGGGATACCCTTGAATAAGACTTAAAGTTGCTAGGCTTCAAGAATGTGTATTTTTGAAGGAAAATAAATAAAAGCTTTTCAATGGTTAAGACACAATTGTATACAAAGGCAAATTTAATTCAATAATGTCTAAAGAATAATATTTAACAATGGATCCCTATTTAGAACACACAGGGCACGAAAATTCTAACTAAAGAATGCTAAAAATTCAAGCCCAAAAGAATTAAACTTGAACTAGGAAATTACCTAGACTAGAATTCTAGTTAACGTAGGAAATTACTTTAAATAAAATCTAGTCAACCTATGACTCAAATAAAATGAAAATTACATGAAGTTAATTATACAAAAAATGACTCAAAATAAATAAATACTATAGTATAAAATAATACTATAGCATAGGTACGAAAAACCCGAATAAAATGAAACGGGTGTGACAATCTTCACTGCGCACGGTCGTGCGGCCATGAACCATCAAGGCACGGCCCGTGCATAGGTCTCTGGTCGGATTTCTTCATGTTGGCCCTTCATTTTGCACGGTCGTGTCTTCACCTTCTGTCTTCTGCACGGCCGCGCCATACCTTTGCCGCTCTTCTTCATCTTCGAACTTCAACACGGTCACCAATCACGAGATATCTTGGCTTGGTTCTTCCTCGAGCTTCTTGCGAACCATTACTTGAAGATAATCTTGTAATCTCTTGACTCGAAGCCTTTTAATTGGTCCTCTTATTTGTAACTCCGGGTTTAACTCAACATTACTAGGCTCGGACTCATCACCACATATATGTGCTTTGACACAGTTTGACCCGATCTCATAAAATTATACTCGAAAATTCTATTCTTCTTATGATGGGATAGGATAGATAGAAACATGGCAACTTTTTCTTCAACACTAAAATACTTAGAATTAACTAGTCCACCTACATGCTCCATTAAGTAACATAGACGGGAAAATGCATTTCGGGTCACTTTAAGATTGGCAAGATAATCTGCATCACCTAAATTCACCAATCTTCTCAGATGATTCACCTAGTTAAGAATCCGATCTATCATACTATATCTTCGTACATATTGTTCAAGTCTATGAGTTCGAGCATCATTTTCTTTAAGTAGTACTATAACTAGGTTGATAAAAACCACAGTTTGATGCATCATCTCTTCCAAAACCAAGAACAACTCAATTTTTTTCTTTGAAATTGGAGTCATGTTTAACTGAAATTAACAAATGACATAATCAGAAATCGAGAATTTGTTAGTTATCATAACAGATACACACATCACAATCATAAACATCTTTCTATTGTCTCAAATTCTATAATCTAGAGATGCATTATCTATTTCCACCTACTGCATAAAAAGTCTGCAAATGCGGCATATTCACTAATATAACTTAATGAGTACTTGAATTTTATTACACAGGATTTTTCAGCTAAAATAGTGACGAACTTCAGATGTGATCATGTATAAGATAATTCTGATGTAAAATTTGTAAGGAATTCTAGATAACCTGTTTTAGGATGTGACTCAAATCAATATAGATATCTTTCCCTCACTGATTATAAATTTGATAATAAACAAAAGATTTATATGAATTAACTCCATTCCTAGATTATATCAGGAGTCATGCGAATCAGATGGGCATAAATAATGACTGACCAATTTAAAACCAATCAACAATGTTCTGAATGCATATTCACTGATATAATAAAATTCTATACCCAGTTGTCATTACTCTACTAATTCAACAAAAAATTATGTACCCAACTCCCAATACTCTGCTAATTCAACAAAAGTTACACAATTAATTAGAAGAAAGTGCTTCAATTAATAGGCAATATAGAAATCACCAAACAAAAAAGTCCATAAAATTAATTTATAATATATATCACCAACATTAAGCGAAGAAATGATCACCAATTATTTCATTTTCATTCTTTCCAGAAACGATCAAAAGCGAAGAAACAAAACAAAATCTTTAAAATCATAGATAAATATGTCCATTATCTCTCTTTGATAATCTGATTCGGAAATTTTTTTTTCAAATATGTTTGAGAATCAAACAAAAGAAAGAAATAGAGGAAAAATTAAAGAATATAAGATAGATAAAAGAAACAAACCTGAGCTTGAAGATAATGGTGCGAGCTGAGAACACGGCAGGAGTACTGGCATATGGTGGGATTGGGAAAGTGTGAGAAGAGATCGAAAAGAATGTTTTTAATAGGGTTTTAATTAATACGGTAGAGGTTAGTTTAGTCTAACAGTTTTTATAATTAGTTTTGGGATTTCACATTCCACCTCCAACGTGTGATGGCTAATACATAGGAATTAGTTAAATTATGTTGGGCCCTTATTTTTTAAAGGACTTTGATATTGCTAGCAAATAGAGTATTAGGGTGTCATAGATATTTATCACACCCTTATACCATCTAGCAAACAAGCCCTTGATGAAAAAATCTTAAGCTCCTAAATCAAGATGCGAATAAATTAAGGGAGTATCTATATGCACCTATAAATTTTTTAAATACAATAATATTAATTTTTTTTAAAAATAAATAATTATTAATTTACTTAAATATTTCTTTCAATTAAAAAAAAGATTCATTAATTAATAATTAATTTACAACAAAACTTTCAGAAGAGAAAAAAACTGGCTGACCCCTTCCCCCAACCACTTTCTCTCTCCTTATCCTCCACTGTTTTTTTTTTCCAAGGTTGCAGATCATCATCATCCCCCACACCTCTCTCCTCTCTCTCAACCATTTTTTTTAAGGTTGCAAATCACCCCCACACTTTCTCTCTCCTTTTCTTCCACCATTTTTGCAAAGTTGCAGATCATTCCCCCACACTTTCTCTCTCCTCTTTTTCCACCATTTTGCAAAGTTGCAGATCATTCCTCCACACTTTCTTTCTCTTCTCCCTCTACCATTTTTGCAAAGTTGCAGTCTTGCAGATCTTCTTATTTTCTGCAAACCTCTACTACAGGTCCGCAGCTAGCTTCCCAACTTCTTCTTTCTTTCTCATCCCACTTTCACCTTCCTCTTCGGCTCGCCCTCTGCAGCCATAGCCTCCTTCTTTCTTTTCGGATCCACCCTACCTTCTCCCTCCTCTTTGGTACGCCTTCCATCCCCATAACCTATTTTTCGTGCATACTGGCCACACTTTGATTTGAAAAAAAAAGTTGTGGAGTGAGCAGAAGGAAGATAGAGCGTGATTGTTCTTATCTTACCCCTATACGCTTGTCTTCCTTCAAAACCAACATCGCACACTCTTCATCTCTCTTTCTCTCTTGCTCTTTTTTTTGTTCAAATTAATTTAAATTATTTTTTAATTAAAAGGTACAGTTGAGAAAAGAGTGTGGTGTATGAAAAAAAATTAATAAATATTTTTTTAAGATGATGATGTATTTAAAAAATTTAATGGTGTAGATAGCAACACCCATAAATTCATTAGGAAAAAATCATCGTGGTTTTAAATTTGTAATTTTTATATGATGCATAATTCTAATTGGGAAAATTAGAAGAAGTGACATAATTTTATTCGCCTATCTACAAGTAACAATATGAACAATTTTAGAGGAATTTTTTTGATGAAAAGACTAATTCGCAACCATTGCTTGAGAAACACACTAGATGAGCCTTTCGAGAAAAGGAAAATTGTGTTTTTACCACGTCTATTCTATCTATACTATATATCTAAAAGTGAAACAATGAGTATAAATAGAAACACTGAGGCCTTGTTTGTTTTTCATTTTCAAATGATTTTTTTTTTTCATTTTTACTATTCAAAATAACGAAAACATGTAGTCCCAGTAGGGATGACCTAGTGGTGGAGTGAGATAGTTTGGAAACCAAAGATCACGGGTTCGAATCTCCTCAATACCACAAGTCAGGTGTGTGAGTAAAAAAAAAAATGAAAACATGTTTGTTTTACTCATTTTTAATTTCAGTTTTCACTTTGTACAATCATATATAACCTATTTATTTTTTCATCTCAACCACAAATTCAAATTGAAAATATAATCGAACAAATGTATTTTCATTTTCAAATCTACAACTCTAAACATTAAATCATTCATCAAAACAAAATAATTACATTGTTTCAAAAACCAATACACCTTGTAAATTGAACTGAAAATACTGAAAATTAGAAATTGATACTGGAAATAAAACCAAACAAGCCCTAAATTTTCCCGCCAAAATGCAGTTTATATAAGTGAAAATATAATATTTTTAATTAATTAATGTTTATATTACATATATACTTAGTTAATTATATAGTAATTCAATACTCAAATTTCAATATTATAAGTTACTTTTTTTTTTATTTTGCTACAATATTATATTTCATCCAAATTTAATTTTGTTGTTACGATGGAAAAAAAAACAATTTAAAAATTTTGTGGCCTTTAATTTGTTGATGCATATGTCAATTTGGTGGATACATATTTTTCTATACAATGGACCATAATTTTGTATTAATTATTATTATTTCAATAATTATGAATGAATATTTTAATCACTGCTTGATTGAGTAAAAATTAACATTTTATGTTCTGGCTAAAACAAACTAATATTTGCTAAGAATTTAGAAGAAAAATGTATATATTTCTAATATTGTAGACTAATAATGTATATGTAGTTTAAAATATGTTTAATTTTTAAGTTATTTAAATATATTCAAAAGAATCAAGATACACATTCAAAAATTTAAATTAAATATATTTAAAATTTTGAATTCGATGTATTAGTTGAACTTATTAATTTATTATTAAATATTTTTAAAATTTTGAAGTTGACATATTTAAGTTATCAACTTTCAATGTATTTTAAAATAGTTAAAACTTATATATTTTAAACTTTCAAATAAAATTCATCCCATATCAAAAACTTAAAAATATTTTTGTGAAGAAGCCTTAATGTGTCTTTCGGGTTATGTTAAATTACAATCTTAATTGTTGTATGACTCTTTTTGTACTTGTTCTTCGTAATTTATGAATTTGGGTTGTTTGGTAATAAAATAAAATAGAAATTGTTGTATGACTTATAATACCAATGAACTAATTTTATTTGAACCCAAGCATAATCCCGGCCCTTTGATTATGAATTAAATAATTAAGCTGGAACGTGGTTTATTTAAGATAAATATAAGTTGACGCAAGTACGTACTACCTTTCGAATAATTATGTTATTTTATTTCTTATCAGATTCTCAAATTTTGTTTAATTAATTATTTATTGACTGGAGTTTCAATGGGCTGTAAGGTGGATCATGAGTTGAGCATCAAATAGTTTTAAATTGATTTTAGATGCTAAAAATAATACATCGAGGCAAAATAAAATCCATATTTTTGCTTACCCAATAAGTTTCTTCGTTTCTTATCTAAACAAAAGTTGTTTCTTTGTTTCTTTCCGTACTTTTTTTTAATATTTATTTTTTGTTAATAGTTGTTTCTTGGTGAAATAATGGCTGGCAAAATCTTTGGCTGTCCCAACATGTTCTATCTCGTCAACTTCGAATAGTTTCTTTCATTTCCTTATATCAAACGTGAGAACTATTTTTGAACTCTTCCGTCGAAACAAAAAATAATTTTAAAAAAAAAAAAACTCAAAAGTTTTAGCCTTGTTTAAAGTTACCTAGAATTTTAATTTTTCATTTTACTGAAATAGAAAAGATATTGAAATAAATATTATGTAGAAATATTTCCTGGTGTTCAAAATTAATTTGTAATGTCAATGTGTCGTTTTGATTTGCCATTAATTATATCCGACGATATTAAAATTCAAAAAGAAAATTTCCAGCATTGAATTAATTGTTATAACAAACGTATTGAGCACACATGCACGATCAATTCAATTCAACAACTTAAAAAGTACGAATCAAATTAATTTATAATAATATGGTAAAAGGAGTCATTTTAACTCTCTTTTACTTGTGAAAAAAGCACATGTTCTTACTTAAATCTGAGAAAAAAAAAAAAGGGAGGACGATTATACACACACACACTTCTTTTTTTTTTGGGGGGAAACAAATAATATTAGTAGGTTTCCTTATAAATTATTGGATGAAAATGAGCAGATTCATTCCAAAAAGAGTGGTCCATATATAAACATCAAATCTTAAGGGAAAAAATAAAATAAAATCAGATTTGCATTAAAAGTTTGGAGGTCCACGATTTTGCAAGTTGGTTAAAAGGTGTGTTTGAATGCATGGAAATGACACTTAAATCTATTTTGCAATTTGGTGTTCATATTCACATGTTACGAATCTCTTCCTGTCAGGGTGGACCTTCATACAAGATCATCTAATCAATTAATAATACATACATATGTATATATATATATATATAGGGGATGGATCAAATAAGACTATTTTCCTGGTGTGAAAAATGTGACCTAATCTTACATCATTCAATTTAATGATTTAATGGTTGATATTTAAGATGACAATTTCGTAAATAATATGGCAAAAAATAAAGGAATGAGGGTTATTTTCGTCCAAACCCATTCAAAATGAGGATATCATCAATTAAAAAAAATTAAAAATTTTAAATGATCATAACTTGCTCGTTTTTAATCCAATGCACACAAAAAATATATCAAATTAAAGCTCTCTTCGTGCTCTTTCATTTAAGATATCGAAATGATATTTTTAGATGAAAAAATATGAACGAAAAATAAAAAAGATAATTTTTTACGCGTGCCTAGGTTGTAAATGCTTTCGTTAGCATATAATAATTCTTCGTCAGCATTATGATAACATATGATAACGTATGCTAACGAAGCATTTGTCATATGCTAACATAATATATTCGCTGTGCTAACAAAGAATTATCATAATGCTAGCGTAGTATAAATTTATTAGGGTTTATTCAATCTCAATTATGATTTATTTAATCCCAAGTATGGTTTATTCCATCCAATTATGATTTTTCAAAAAAAAAATTCGTTTATAGTTCCTAAAATTGATTATTATGGTTTATCCCATCCAATTATGGTTTATAACGTATGTTGACAGAGTATTGTCATATGCTAACATAGTGTATTCACAATACTGATGAAGCAAAATTATAATGATAACATAGTACTCATTTAGGGCTTACCACATTCAATCAATGTTTATTTCATTTAATTAGGTTTATTTCATCCAATTATGATTTTTTCCATTTAATTAGGGTTTATTAAATCAAATTGGGTTTATATTTAATTTTTAGAATATATTTTTCGCTAACAATATTTGAAAACTTTAATTAGTATAACTATAATGCTCCGTTAGCATGATGATAATACTTCATTAGCATGACGATCTGTTATCAAATCCTCCGTCATTTTTATAAGAATTACCAAGTTACAATAATACCCCCTCGTGAAAAGCTTTTCATATATTACAGAATTGTCACCGCCTTGTTCATCAAATCTGGGCCTTTAATTTTTGAGGATTGTGTGGTGTTAGATGTAGTCTCATTTCTCACACTAGGGAGTATTTTTATATAACTCATCCCCTATATATATATATATATATATATATATATATATATATATATAGGGGTTGGATCAAAAATACACTTTTTCTTGGTGTAGGAACTAGGAACCCATCTTATAATGTCCACGTCCACCTAGATGTAGGGCTGTAAACGAGCCGAATCGAGCCGAATACCTTCAAGCTCGAGTTCGGCTCGTTTAAGTTATACTCGGTTCGAGCTCGAGCTCGAGTTCGACTCGAGCTTTGAGTTTGAGTTCGAGTTCGGCTCGAATTAGAAAATTCGTGATCGAGTTCGATTCGAGCTCGGCTCGAGTTCGGCTCGATAAGGATATGTTCAAGTTCGATTAAAAAACTCGATAAAAAGCTCTATTAAAGCTCGATAATAATAAAATTTGTGATCGGGTCCTTTTCTTTTCTTTTCTAGATTTTCTTTAATTATGTTTATTTTTATTTTATTTTCTTTAAACTAATTACTTAATTATGTAATTGTAGTCATGCTTATTACTCATTTAATTATTTTTCATTATTAATATATGTGTATTCAAATTTTAATATATATTTACCTTAATTTGAATTAAAATTTCAAAAAAAAATTCTAATATAATTTATAAGTCATAATTTACTCATGTCTCATTTATTTTTATTTTATCGATCATTCATTTTCACTTTTTATTTAAAAATTGTATTCATTAGTTAATTAGTAATTTATCTTACTATCCATGATAGCTTATTATTTTTCTTTCAAACTTCAATATACAAATATTTTACAATCATCTTAATTCAAATTCAAATTTCAAAGTGTTTTGTATTATGCAATTTATAAATTATAATTCAAACATATCTCATTTTCTATTTTATCGATTATTCAGTTTCATTTTTATATAAATTGTAATTATATTAGTTGATTGATGATATAGTTCATTATTCTTGTTAGTTTATTATTTTTTACTATACATTCACACGTGTTCCAACTGATAAGTAAATATTTATAATAATATTAATTCGAACACAAATTTTAAAGTTTTTTATAATATGATTTATAAATCATAATTTATTTTTATTGTTATATTTCAGTTTTCTTTTATTTTATTGGTATCTAAATTAAATATTTCAATGAGGCACGCTAAGGTACACATAATATTTGTATATTATATAATAATTGAGTAAATTAATATAATATATATTGTCGAATCAAATGAACTAAGTAATTATTAGACACTATTAATTGTTTGTTGATGAATAATTGTGATTTAATTCAATATAATTGTAGCGCCCCGATCCCGAAAGATCGTGAAAATGGACGCCACGGGGGTGGGAATTAAGAAGCGGGAAAGAAATGGGGTAATTAAATTAATGACGGGGTGTTAATCTAAAAGGATTAATGTTTGGAATAAAATTTAACAACCGAGTATGCCAAAGAAAGGTTATGCCTTCCGGAAAATTAGACAGCATAACCTCTGTAACTAGAACGAATCCCCGTTTATAACGGCTTATAAGGGAAGAATGGAATCTGTAACAATTCAATAAGCCTTTTCATAGGCCAAACGAAAACAAATAATCAGATACCAACAATCAATAGACCCATTCATAGGTCGACAAAAGAAACAGACACCAATATGCTCAACAAATGAAGCCCTTCTATAGGCCAAAATGAATGATCAAATAGACATAACGAAAGACGGGATTCCTCCCCTTGGAATAATTATGTAGCTAAGCATATGATACATGTTAACTAGGAAGTCAACAAAAGTTCAAAATCAGAGAAGCAGAATCATATCAACAAAATACCAAGATCAGATTTCTTAGCATTTAGCAAAAGAATACCATAAGTGCGAAAGCTCAATTCTTAACAGAATACTAATAAAAAGGGACAACGGAAAAATATGTAAATCATAATAGCCCATATCTCAGCCTCGTCACCTCCACGCTCCAGCCTACTTACCTGAAAATGTTTGAAAAGATTTGGGCTGAGTACTAATGCACTCAGTGGGCAAGTTTTACAATTCAAGTTATGCAAATCATTTTATTAAAGTAATCTATCTGTGTTCATGCAGATAGTGAAACTTAGAAGGTTTAAAAGTTGGAAGCAACCTAAGTTCACCAAAATATTTTATCGTGAAGCGCTTAAGAGTATAACCCGTCACTGCCCGCAACCCAAACTACATCACCAGCGCATAACGTTGAGTATGACCATAGTATACCCAAAGAGTATAACCAATAAGTGTTTCATTTTAGTCTCACCGACAAGGAGTAGGGCAGGACAAACAATGCATGCATACTGTAGCTACTCACATTGACACAACGCTGGTTTATGAGACTCCGACAACATACAGTAGCATGTAAATATTTAACACAGATAGTCACTTATGCAATTTTAGCAAAGCAAAGCTTAATAACTCGAAAGATACAATTTGCAAAGATAGTATAGTATAACCCACCTTTCTCGGGATTCTGAAAAGCTAACTTCTGAAGAATCAACCCTGATACTCTTTCTCTAGCTCAGCTGGTACTACAGAAGGTAAACTTCAACTCAGGATAATCGCTATATTTTCGGGAATTAATCTACTATAAACGGAACTATTATTAATTATATTCTATTCTAAAATAGATTGCGCGAGTCTAGAGACCTTAAATAATTTCGACAAAGAAGGAAATAAATTCCAAAATGGTATTCTTGCTTTACTGGGATCAACTGATTTGACAGAGGTCTCTTTCCAAAACTTGTCATTTATCCAAAGTTTACCAAATCTACACCACAACACTTTTTAACCGCTCAGAAATTACGAAAATATTCAGGGATGATACTATATATGCCAAGACTAAAGAATGAGAATTTTAGAATTTTTCGATAATACATGCTCCCGGTATAAAAATAATTGTGTACTTTAAATAATCGAAATTATTCAAAACTCGCACCGATATTGTGAAACTTGGCAGGCTTATAGGAAATAATATTTTGAGCAATTTTCGAGAAGAAACATTTTCGATTTGACGATCCAAAATGGGTGAAACGGGAGTTTCGGTAACAATATTCACAGATTTTAGCTGAAAATGTATCGGTCTCGATCGAGCTCGATACTCGTTGGATTTTCGCTCAAAAGTATAATTTTTGATAGTGCAGAAAATAAGGAATTTAATGGTATAATCAGATCAAAGATCAGACGCCTAGAACATAAATTTAAACAAGAAGATTTATAATATAATATTAGGATCCGGATTTCAAACGACGAGAAATCAAAAATCTATTCCGGTTAACTACAAGATCCAAATGATCAAAGACTATTTATAAAAAGAAGATTTCTAATACGACTATCCAGGAAGAGTAGATCTGAGATTTACATAAAATGAAAACGGGAAAAAAATACCGAAAACTCACAACATCAAAAATCGAAATCGGTAGAATTAAAGATAATTAAAATATAAGCATATTTAGAACTTGAAATTTCTAAATTCATCGGTCCGAATGACCAGAATCGGAGAAAGTACCTTCTCCGAGGAATTGACGGCGGTCACGATGATTTTCCATCGTGATCATCCTTCGTGTCATCATTTCAATCATTTATTCGTGATCTACGCGTTGACACCTTCAAAATGACTATTTCAGAATTGAAATAGGAAACTAGAGTCGTACATTCTCTGGAAGCTGCTCGGCGTTTCGATTTTGAAAATTAAAGAAAAATGAAACCTTAAGCTCTTATTTATAGAGGAAAAATAAATAGGATAATAACGAATAAAAGAAAGAGGATAATGATGGAAAAAGAATAGGATAATTACGAATAAGATAATCTTTTGAAAAAGAAATTGGATAATGACGGATGTGCCTTTTTCTATTAAATTTATTATTTTCCAACTTAAAGTTGTGCCAAGAGTTCATTTGAACTTGAAATTTAAAATTTCAAAGGTTGACACGATTCTTGAAATATTTTTTATCAACCCGAGAAAAATATCATAACATATTTTTAAGGTAATTTTTGACCAAATTAGATTTAACAGATTTCTCTGGCTGCGATTTTCCTTTATTTTAGTCCTTTAAAGAGCCAACTTATTTTCTAACTTACCTGAGAGTAACATAAGTTGAATAAAACCTTCTAAAATATTTTGGGGTATTACAATAATGATGTTTGTTTGATATCATAGGTTTAATCAAATTCATTTGTGTTTATTTCATTATCAAATCTCAATTCTTAATTATAACTATAACCTATAATTTTAATTACCTCATAATTAGATAGTTTTTTGTTAGACTTCTTCAAAATTCAAATATACTATTTTATATTAATATTTTAACTAAATAAATTGTAAATGGATATCTTAAAGTTGGATAATTAATATTTTATTACATTATTTTTTATCATATAAATCTATTTACATATTCCTATTTTTTGTTTAATAAAATAAGCTTAACTTAATGTTTGTAAATCTCATTAATTGATTCCATTTTTTTTATGATAATACTAATTCTTAGATTTCGTAGAGTTCATATAGTATATTATTATTAGTTGAATATATTTATCTGATAAATTGATAATATGATATTATATATGTTTATATAAATATAATATATAAATATTTGCATATATTTAAGTTTTTGGAGAATTGTTATAAAAATGTCATTTGATTCAATTAACATAATTGTTAATAATTTGGTCGAGTGACTATAATAACAAATTGAAATACATTTGGCTAATATTTGAATCTTGTTGGGGGTGAAAATTTAATTTTTTTTAGCTTATTTGTCAAAGCTCGATTAGAAGCTCGATTAAAAGCTCGCGAACTACTCGATAAAAGCTCGTTTATAGTCGAACTCGAGCTACTCGTGAGAAGCTCGCGAGTAGCTCGAGTTCGGCTCGACAAAATTGTCGAGTTCGAAAAAAAGCTCGAATTCGGATCGTTTAATAAACGAACGAGTTTCGATCGAACTTTTTTCGAGCCGATACGCGAGTAGCTCACGAACAGTTTGGTTCATTTACAGCCCTACCTAGATGATCTAATGGCTGAGATTAAATGTCAAAGTCAAGGCAAAAAAAGAGGTAGGGGTATAATTGTCCAATCTCAATAAAAAAGTTGATGTCATCACTTTTTAAAAAAAAATTAAAAACTTTGAACGATCATAACTCACTCGTTTCAAATCGGATCAACGCAAATAATATACCAAATTAAAGATCTTTTCATGCTCTTTAATTCAAGATCAGTCATAGATATGTTTGTTCAAATAAATATAGACGAAAAATACAAAATATAAATTTATACTCGTGTCCAGCATGAAAATGCTTTCCTTAACTTTTAAATAATGGTTCATCAGCATTATGATAAGTTGATTACGTATGTTGACGAAGTATTTGTTATATGCTAACATATTGCATTTAATGTGCTAATGAATGCTTATCATAATGTTAACATAGTACAGATACTTATATTATTATTATTATTATTATTATTATTATTATTATTATTATTATTTATTACATTTCAATTAGGACTTATAATTATTTTTTATGTTTTAGTTACGAATTAATTATTATATATTGTTTATTTCATCAAATTAGAGTATATTAGTTAGGGTTTTCTTCATCCATTTATTGTTTATACCTTATGCTAACGATGAATTGTCATATGCTAATATAGTTTATTCGCAGTGCTAATAAAACAATATCATTATGCTAATGTTGTATATTTATATTGTTATTATGATTTAGTCCATCCAATTATAGTTTGTAATTAATTTTTAGAATTTTATTTTATTTTTTAGATCATTGGAGTTTATTATATCTGAATTATAATTTATTTCATCCCATTAGAATTTATAATTACTCTTGAGAATTTAATTTTTCATTAATAATATGAGAAAAACTTTCATTAGCATAAAGATAATGTTTTGTTAGCATGATGATAATACTTCATTAGCATGACGATATGTTATCAAATCCTCCGCGATTTTTATAAGAATTACCAAATTACGTTAATACCCATTCACGAATATTTTTTCAAATATTACAGAATTGTCACCACCCTTTTAAGTAAATCTAGGCCATAGATATTTATTGATTGTATGGTATAAGATGGGTTCCTAGTTCTTACACTAGAATTGATTTGCATTGTAACCCTCCAATATATATATATATATATATATATATATATATATATATATACATACTCCCTCCGTTTCATAATGTTTGTTGTTTTACGATTTTAATCTAGAATTAACAATTAATTTTTTAGACTAATATACCCCTTCCTTCCATATCAAATAAAATCTTATTCTCTTATATTTTCCTAAAAAGTTAGCAAAATTTTCTCTCTCCATATATTTGTAGGGTTAAATTTGGAAGAAATGATATAAAAATATCTAAAACAACAAATATTTTGACACAAAAATAAAATTTTAAAACAACAAACATTATGAAATGGAGGGTGTATATATATATATATACATAGTATTTTGTTTTATTAATTTCATATACATATACTCGATATGATATTTCATGAGATCCGATATTATTTTTAGTGATAATGAGTGTTTGTAGCCAACAGCGATTAGAAAAAATCTTTTTAATATAGTAAATTTAAAAGATTCCCGATAGGTGGCTGATAAAAACAAATTTGAATTGCTATCTTAATTCCTAAGCTTTTCGCCGTAGAGCTAAATTAATTAATAGTATCGGATCAATTTATAATATTATTAACTAGAAATATAAATAAATTTTGTTTTATATTAACTTTATTAGAGTTTGTGCGTATAATTTTAAGGATTAATTTTACAAAAATAGTGATTGGCATGATTTCACAAAATTTTTGTTTTTTCTCGTATAAAATCCGGCCCCCCACCACACACGCCAAAGATTAATGTTACGTTCGGATTGATTTGGACATAAATTTTAAGAGAAATTCGAAAAAAAAAATCAAATGAATTGACACGTAATTAACAATAATTAAATGGCATTTTTTTTTCATTTGAGCTACAAATAATTAAATGGCATTGCCACTAAAGGATTTCCATGAAAATTTATAATCCACCAAATTCAAAGGAGATATTTTCCGGCGGATGAGATACTCTATTCCATATAATTTGGTGTTATAATTCGTGTTCCAAAATTAAATTTATGAATTTTTCTTTCATTTTTTTCATTCATTTTAATTTATTATATTTTAGTTTAATTTTATGATTTTTTTTTATGTTCACCCCCCCAATTAGGGTTTATAATTATTTTTTAGTATTTAATTTTTAAATAAATGATTATAATGCATGGTTGATTATTTTAAAAATATAATTTATATTTTTTTAAATTTCAATCTTTTGTTGATGAACGTGGCTATGTCGATTATGCTATACTTAATTTTATTTTTATAATATTTCTATTATTAAATTTATAAATTCGATCGTGGAATAAGGATTGATTGAGCACGTGGCCAAACTAAGAGCTAGAATTCAAATTCCTACCACTTTCTCGGTGAAGTTTGTTGCATAGAGCTCGTTTAGTAAATATACAATGTCTATTTTTCATTTGACGTGTCCAAATATATATTTAATTCTTATGTATGAATGAAGATGAAAGAAGATAAATTTCGTGCAGTACATTCAATGTCACATTCCGCCAATTGGTATGAGTCATCAATAATTAAAGAGAAATAATGAGATGAAGACTTGCATCCCAAAATAATTAGCAAATATTTATGCATCCGATCTTTAGAGAATTCATTGTGAAACTAGCTATAAGTTGCATCTAGCTGCTTCAACTAATTCATGTTACAAATTAATTACTCCCTCCTATTCAAAATAAATGTCATTTCGAGCTCAAGCACACAAATTAATAAATAAAAAAACCTTCCCATATTAACCTCATTTATGATAATTAATTAGTCAAAAAAAAAAACAAAAAATATGAAGGAATAGGATAAAGTCTTTGTGTATATGAAATGTTGGGGGGAAGAAATGAGTCATCAAGTGTAGATGAAATGTACATGGAAGTAATTAATGTAAAAGAAGTAATCAAGGTTAAATTGGGTATTAAAAGTCAAAATGACATTTATTTTGTAAATTATTAAAAAATCTAAAGTGACATTTATTTTGAATAGGAGGGAGTATTTGATTTTTTCATAGAAGGATTAATTATTTGATTTTACTGTGTAATAAGTACTACTACCTCCATCCCAATAGCAAGGTCCACTTGTTATTGGGCATGGAGATTAAGGAGAAATGAATTAGTTGGTTAAGTAGTGGATAAAGTAGGTGGGGTCCATTTCTTTAAGGAGTATTATAATAAAAAAATAATATAAAGTAAGTGAGATCCACTTTGATGTTGACATTAATTATTTCCATATTTGAAAGTGGACCTTGCTATTGGGACAACCAAATAAGACAAGATGGACCTTGCTAATAGGACGGACGGAGTATAAATTATGTCAATTGTAGCCATTGGAATCTTCTATTATGGAAGATATTTAATTATCTTCTATATATTTCAATAATATCAATACATTGTTAAGTGTTTAACGTTTTAATATTATTTGGAACTAGTATTTTCCTTGTATGATACACAAATCATTATTTTTTTAGATCTATAATATTATGATTATTTTGGAATTCTATATGTTGTGTTCAATTTTCAAAATTTAATAAAATGATATACACATGTGCTAATTAATTAGATAAGAAGATCAATTTTGTGTAGTTACGACAAACAAAAAGAAAAAATTAAATTTTAGGAACTAAATGAAAATTCATGTTAAAAAGATCGAATTGAAATGTTTCAAATACACAATTTTATAAATAGAAATGTATAATTTTTCCACGATTGAAGAATATTTGATTTCTTTAAATATATGACAGGTATAAAAAAATATAATTATTTAATTATTTTAAATGATGAAATTGAAATAGAAAAAGAATAAATTATTTATAATTGTGTTGTTGTTATTATTATTATTATTATTATTATTATTATTATTATTATTATTATTATTATTATTATTATTATAGTGCAACACAAATGAAAACTATTTTCAGGCGACAAATGTACAATACCATAAATCTCTACCAATATATAATAAAATAAAATAAAATCTGTTACAAATATCAAATTTTCAAGTAAAAAAATAATAGATAAGATTGCAAGAATTTATTAAAATACAACGGTTATAGTCTAAAATTTCATGGAAAATGCAAAAAAAAAAAAAAGAAGAAGAAGAAGAAGAAGAAGAAGAAGAAGAAGAAGAAGAAGATCTACAACAGTAAATGTCAGTACTGTAGTTTATTAACTCAAAACCGTTATCTATATATTAGACAACAGTTTATTGTATTACTGTTGTCTATCACATGATTTTGCCTTAATATATGCTTCTGTCAGACGGGTCAGGTCGCCCCGAAACATGTGGAAAAATAATCACCATACAAGTATATCACTTCTAATATTGAAAAGTAATCATCCCTAACCTAAAATATATCGTCTGACACTTGTCTTTTATGAATTTATTTGATTTATGTAATAGAGCTAAGACAAGAAAACGTAAATATGAAGAACAAAAATAACATGCAAATTTAGAAACCCAAGACGGGAAAAAAAACTACACGTGGAGGAGAATTTCACCTGACCCAATTCTCCAAACCCAAATTATGTTGTGAAAAATTCAAGTTTGTCACACTGGGCTCAACCCAAATAAATTCGAGTCACCAACATCAATACTATGGTGTGTGTGTAAATTGAATATCATGCGTATATATATCAATGAATATATAATATTATAAATTTATATATACCATACATTAAAATATGAGATGTAATTTGATGAAAAATATAAAATATTGTTCTCGTGTGATATCCGTAGCCATAGATTTGAAAACACGAATTATTTACCATTCAGATTGGTATTGAAATGGAAAAATGATCATATGTGGCTTTCATATATCAAATTATTAATGATTGGATTTGAAGGATTCCTTTCAATTGTTGAGAACTACACTTTTGTTTAGAATTAGTATTTCCCTGTGCACAAATCATAATTTTTTTTTAGATTTATAATATTATGATTATTTTGAAATTGTATATGTTGTGTTTAATTTTTAAAAATTAATAAAATGATATGCACATGTGCTAATTAATTAGATAATAAGATCAATTTTGTGTAGTTACAACAAATAAAAAGAAAATTAAATTTTAGGAACTAAATGAAAATCTATGTTAAAAAGATCGAATTGAAATGTTTCAAATACACAATTTTTATAATAGTAATGTATAATTGTTCCACGATTGAAGAACATTTGATTTCTTTGAATATATGACAGTTATAAAAAAATATAATTATTTAATTATTTTAAATGATGAAATTGAAATAGAAAAATAATAAATTATTGCTAATTGTGTAATTATTATTATTTTTGTTGTTGTTATTGTTGTTGTTGTTGTTGTTGTTGTTGTTGTTGTCATAGTGCACCACAAATGGAAACTATTTTTTAGGCAACTAATGTAGAGTACCATAAATCATCCACTTATACATAATAAAATAAAATATGTTACAAATCTCAAATTTTCAAGTAAAAAAATAATAAATAAGATTGCAAAAAATTATTAAAATACAACGGTTGTAGTCTAAACTGTCATGGAAAATCTACAATAATAAATGTCAGTATTGTTGTCTATTAACTCAAAACCGTTATCTATTACACAAAAACTGTTGTCTAATATATAAAATTAAATTGTATAATAGACAACCGTTTATTTCAGAGCCATTGTCCATCACAAAATTTTACCTTAATATATGTATAGATACTATTTTCTATATTTTTATATATATAAAAGCAGAACGGTCCTATTAATAGCAACCCTCCTATTTTCCCGCCTAAACGCACTTACCCATATTAGTAACTTCGTTAAATATATATTAATTTAATTATATATATATATATAATATCTTCATATCTTATATAATATCATATCATATCATAATTAATATATATATATATACATACTTTAATATAAGTTATAATGACATAATATAATATAATATGTAATAGTGTATGCGTGTGTATATATCAATATATCCTATATGTAATACTTTATTTATCTTAATCTTTATCTTTATATATATAAAAATATAATATCTTGAGTCATGTATATAATCTAATCTAATATATCTAATTAACTAAACATCTACATTCAAAATAATGTAACATCTTCATATAATATATATATACATATACATCAATATATATTTAACATAATATACAAATAATATATCTTTATATGTATAAATCAAAATGTGTCAAGATTCATATATGATTTAATTTAATAGTCAATTATACATTATTAATTTAATAATAAATATTCATTTAATTTTGCAGTTGTAATTATTCACTAATCTTGCAAAATTTATTCAATTTGCGGTTAAGTTTTTATAAAACTAATCAATTAGCATTATTTCATATTAACATGTATAAATTTGGCTGTGGAATTAATTTTTTTCATTCTATCGATTTATGTGAAAGTTTATTAATCTATAAATAGTTGTATTTTAGAGCATACAAATTAAATGGTTCTTGAATGAAACTATATATAACAACTATATTTATCTACATTATTTCATGAAATATTTTATTATGTTGTGATTTTCTTTTTCTTTTTTTATATTGATTTCTATAAATGATTTTGAGTGCTCTTGTGATGTTTATTATTGATTTTGTTTATTTTTTATGTTGTATGTATTATAAGTACAGACCTATATATCACGCAGTAGTTGTCGAGTATGAAAAGGAGAAGATTGTACGAGATTGATAAAGAAGTAGGTGTGCGCTTCGCAAGCAACAATCCAAGATTGACAAGGAGATATAGGTGACTCAAGGTTTTGTTCAATTTTTAAGTTGTTCAATTTTGATTAAACTATTACATATAAGCTTCAGATTGTATCATGAGTTTCTTAAATGTTTCTTTATTCAATTTTAGATGTGGATAGCTAAAGTTGGGTATGATCATTCCTATTTTTTTTATTGTGCATACCAAATATTTCTAAGCAGAAATATTGATCGATATCATTCTATTATTGTCCAACTTATTGGGTTATTTTTTGAGATAATAAAAATTTATAGTTCTTAGTGTTGTTCACGATTTGTAACTACCAAATTAATTAGAAGAATTTGGCAATGAAGTTGAGATTAATTCGCCCCTATGATGTTTCAACCTGTAACAAGAAAACATGAAATATTTAGTTACAAGTTTGTCAAGAATTGATCTTGACACAATTTCTTACTTGGCACAATCCTTCAATTTAACATTTATATTTTTTAACCAATCAGTTTTTCAACATATTATTTTATTAGAGAACCTATATGTCTTCAATCATGTGGCCAAAAAAAAAAGTTTCATAATTACATTCTAAATTCTTACATTGATATGCAACTTATTCATCTAATATTATGGTTTAATTAATTGTTTTTGTTGTCTCTTCAATAAGCACTGTGATTAATTGTGTTAAAATATGTAATAATTCATATCTATGTAAAACAATATTTAATAAAAATACTCATGTACATGTGAAATTCATTTTTGGACGTCAAAATTGTAATGAAGAAAATTTGAATTCTATTACATATAAATACAATATTTTTTAAGCGAAAAGGGTATGCATTATTGGAAACATCTTTTTTTTTAAACATATTTATCTTTATTGGGGTTGGTAGGTATAATCAACATATATGTAAATAACTTGGAATAAAATGGTGTTTCATCACGAATGAAGAATTATGAGCAGTGAAAGTTCACATTTGTAGTAATATACACAATTGAATTTCTATATTGTACCATATATTTTAATATGTGCTATAATTTAATAGATTTATGTATGTTTATATAATATTTAAATCATAAAACAAATGTATGTATAAATAAAAATAAATTAATTGACTATTTTTTTCATTGAAAAAAAGATTTTGCTAATAATTGGTTATGCACCATATTCTCCATATCTCAATATTGTATTTTAATATTTACTCAAAAAAAAAAATCGTGTCTTAATAATTTTTATTTTACATGATTTCTATTTAAATACTAAAATTATTTTTATTTTATAAATTATAATTTAAATTATATATAATTTTAAAAAATTAAATATGTGCATCGCACATGGGATATACTACTAATATATACAAAACATAGTTTCTATCATTCATAACTACCACCGATTTTTGGGGATTTTCGTAACTTTTTAAGCACAGTCCAATTTTGCCTTTGATTTTGAAGGCAATATGGTCAAGTTGCTGTCAGCATATATCTGGAGGATGAAGCAGATTTTAAAGTTAAATCGAAAAATAACCATAAAACCCACGTTCTTCCTATAAGTTAATCCTTTCATTTGTGGTTAATCAGAAACCTCCGCTCAAACTCACATTCTGATCAATATTAATTCAGAAAACTTTCTCCCTCAAACTCACGCTTAATTGGAATTTTATCTATACCCATCTCGCTTTTAGAACTCTGTCTGCGTCCATAGATTGGTTTTCCTTTCTTTCAATCAGTTATCTTTCTTGAAAAATTGTATTCATAAAATTCCAAAGGAAATAGGTGAAGACATTTCCAAATTTATTTTCTCCGGTGAATAATGGCTTACAAGAGGAGGCTAGAGGTTGTCTGCCACAATTCAATTGAATGATGACTAGCTATCTTGATTTTTGATTGGAGCAACCGTGCAGTCTCTCTCTCCGCTCAAACTCACGTTCTGATCGATACTAATTTAAAAAACTCCATGCCTTGAATTTACGCTTAATTTAGAATTTTGTCTATACCCATCTCGCTTTTAGAACTCTGTCTTCACTCATAGATTGATTTCCTTATCAGTTTTTCAGTTTCTCCTAATATTTATTTTTATTGGAATTGCTGGATTGTGAATTATCATGACTGTTGACGTGTGAAGAACCTCTTCTTTCATAAATAGTTGTGAAGAACTTTTCTTTTTCATGAATCAAATGTTGATTTTGCTAATAATTTGTCGATTTAAAAAAATATTTCTTATTTATTGTTTACATATATAACTCTAATTTATAAATATTGTTTATTTTAACCAGTTGCATAATAATAGGAGATCATTTTCTTAATGGTGTTCAATTGAACACCATTGTGATTGGGGGTGATCATTCTTCTTTTTCCATTATTATTATTATTATTATCATTATTATTATTATTATTATTATTATTATTATTTATTCAGAATTAAATAATTCTAAAAGTCATAAGTTTCATAATTTTTTTCTTAAAGAAAAGGTTATAGCTTCCATCGACTTTTTAATCATTTTTATAAATGAATTGAGTCACAAATATTTTTTTTACTAACATCATATACACACGGTCATATTATTAGTTTTAGTAATTTTTTTAATCCAATCAAAACACATTTGACTACATTTGATCATTTGAAATAATATATTACTAAAATTAATGAATTTGAAATAACCAAATTCAAACTTATGATGTAAAACGAAAGAAAAAAGAGGCACACTTGTGTGAGACCGTCTAACGGATCCTCTTACGTTAGACGGATATTATTTGACCACAAAGTGACCCCTCTCCTTTTTCTTTTTCTTTTTTATTTTTTTAATGGTCTCCCTCTTTCTCCTCTTTTATTTGATATTCAATTTTTAATTTTAGATCTAATTCTTACCTTTTTTTTCTTTTTTTTTTCTTTTCTGACCCCCACCCCACCCCACCCCACCCCCTCTCTCGAGCACAACTCAACAATTCTTCTTCTTCTTGTTTTTTTTCGGCAGTTTTTCCCATCCCCATCCCCATCCCCACCCCCACCCCCACCCCTCTCTCTCACAGTCACACGCACGCACACACAGCACAATTCTTTTTTTTTCTTTTTTTTTACGACTCTAATTCACGCTTCACTACGAAGAGTTAGAAGTTGTGTGTTTTTTTTAATGATTTTATTAATGACACTTCATCCATAATTAATAATACTTCATATCAATGTTAATGATACTTCACCAGATAAAAGTTATATTTTCATTAAAATGAAAATTACCGATGATTAAGCATTAATTATTAAATTAACAACAAAGAAGTATCATTAATTATGAAGTAAGTATCACTAGTAATAAAAAAATGAAGCATGACTAATATAATGAGTAGTTACTACTCACTATCATGTTCAATTTTTGAATTATAATATTTTCTTTTATGTAGCTAATGATTCAGTTTTTGAACTGTAATATGTTTGAAGTGATATTTTTCTTTTTAATTAGTGATACTTTCTTTTGTAATTAGTGATACTTTCTTTTGAAATTAGTGATACTTTTCTTCTAATTAGTGATACTTTCTTGTGCAATTAGTGATACTTTCTTCTGCAATTAGTGATACTTTTCTTCTAATTAGTGATACTTTCTTCTGCAATTAGTGATACTTTTCTTCTAATTAGTGATACTTTTTTCTGCAATTAGTGATACTTTTTCTAATTAGTGATATATTTCTTCTAATTAGTGATACTTTCTTCTGCAATTAGTGATACTTTTCTTCAATTAGTGATACTTTCTTCTGCAATTAGTGATACTTTTTTCCCTAGTAATGAAACTCCACTTCACAGGTAATGATACTTCACCTTATAAATAATGATACTCACATGTGAATTAATAATACTTCACCTCATAAATAATGATACTTGGGTAAATGATATATTCCACTCATAGTTAATGATACTTTACCTTATAATTAATGATACTTCTTTTTTTGGCTCAATAATTAGTCAACCGCCAGGAAAAAAAATATTTTTTTTAAAAAATAAATGTATACCCTAAAATGGAATTAGTGAGCACTAAAATTGAATTGAAGTAATTTTTTTTAAATAAAGTTTATTTTTTATCCTGCATCTCGCACCGTGCACTCTCTCGATAATTATTTTTTTTAAAATAAATATATAACCTAAAATTAAATTGAATTAATTTATTATTTTTTATTTGACATCTCGCCCGACGTTAACTCGTAGGCTCGTGCACTGTGCTCAATGAAAAATAATTATTTAAAAAAGAGAAAGAAAGAAAGTGAAAAAAAAAGAAAGATAAATAATAAAAACTGGGCCTGTGAGAAAGAAAGAAGGAAAAGGGAAAAAAGCAATAACAGCCAGCCCAGCGAAGCAGCCCAAAAAAAATAAAAATAAAAATCTGGCAGCCCAGTGACTGCAGCCCAAAAAAAATTAAAAATCTGGCACAGGCGGGTTATGGGCGGGTTGAGTATTATTTGACCCGTCTAACGTAAGAGACCCGTTAGAAGTTTTTATATATCCTAATATATTATTTTATTGTTTAAAAAATAAAAATTCATCCCACAATAATGAGATCCTGGCCAAGCCCGAAAGCTTCTGCAACTAGACTTCACAAATTGGGATCACTTGCATATTTCATCTTGAGCCACTTTATCCAAAAGTTATCCTACCCCATGCATCCGAGCCTCATTACAACCATGGATAAAAGTCCTTTTGATTTGTGAATATTTCAAAGTGTGATGACTTTGGTGACATATGGGCAATCATATGCTGAAGATGGCTAATTATGACTTGTGTGAATTGCCTCTTGACCTATGTTTGAGAGTATAATAAGCGAATCTTGGTGAGGCTGGATTGATGAGCATAATTTTAACTTGATTGAAAATAGTTGGCATGTTTTCTTGAAACAAAATGGGTTGGTGGTTTGTGGATTGATAAATCACAGTTCCTTCTCTGATTGTTCATCGGTTTGGGAAGTTGATGCTAGTTCATTTATCCTTTTGAGTCTGTTTGTGTTGCTCGAGGACGAGCAAGGTTTAAGTGTGAGGGGATTTGATAGGACGTATTTTACTTGCTTTTATGGTTGTCTTTTGGTGCCATTTCTCCTAATTAATTGCCCTATACTTGTGTATTTTGGAAGAATGATGTGTTTGTTGAGTTATGTAGGGATGTAGTACAAAGTTGGAGAAAATGGCAGGTTTTGGTGCAAAAAGAATCTAAGTGAAGAAAGAGCAAAATTCGAGTCTGAGTAGATCCGGTCGTAAGGGCTTGCAGCTGGAAAACTGGAACGGAAGTTCTAGAACCTGGGCCTCTACGCGCGTTTTGGGCTTGCAAAATCTGATTCTCGGCCCAAGCCACAACCTGGACGTGGAATTGAGCTTTCCACCGCCTCTAGAAGTCTTTGTTTTGGCAATTACCTAGTTGAGATAGACTATGATTTTATTTCCTTATCTAATGTTTTAATTAAGGATATTATATATAGATTATGACTTATTTCTTTATTATTCATTCCATTATTCACGCACGCAAGAACGCAGCACCAGAGAAACGCTCTGGAGCAGATTTATTTCATCTTCTTCGATTAATTCATCATGTTCTGCTTTTCGCTACTTTGGAGGTTTGATTTAATTATGCAATCAAGCTAAGTTCTTCTTATTCCGGTAACAACTAACGAAGCCCTGGCCTAGCTAAACTGTGAGATCTATTTGTGCTTTTATCATTCAATTAATTTGCATGGATTTGTTATTCTTTGTATTTCAAGTCGTTAATTGTTTCGATATTGCTAGATAGGTGCACATATTTAGTAATTTGGAATTAATTACTAGTCAATTAAACTGGTCATCCGTAATTGTGGTTTAAGTTTAATTAGTGGTAAAATGGTTCTTCAGAATCAGAGAAATAACAGTCTTAATTCGACAGTCCTGCGTCAGAGTCTGTTGGTTTTGAATCGGGTTTTTCTAGTGCTCAATGCTGTCGGCTCATTAAACCTATAGAGCGTCTCTTACGGTTGTCAATCGAATAGGGAAATAATTGGTGAAGCGTCTTTCTGATTATCGAGAAACTACGGAGGAATTAGGCTGCGTCAGTAAGCGTCTTCGGTAGCTATAACTGATTTGTATGTGTTAATTGAATTAATCTTTGCGTCGAGGATCAGTTTAGGTAAGCTTGGGTGGAGTCAATTGGAATCCGGAATATTTCTTCTCATATTTTAAATTCGTTCGTTTTGTTAAATCGTGCATTTATTTTCTATTTATTTATTAATTTCGTTCAGTTTATTATAAGCACAAAAACCCTCTGGAAAGTTTAGTTATGTAGATTGGAAATATAGAGTAATTCTCGCCGGTCCCTTGGGAGACGATCTCGCTTATCGCTGTACTCTGCAGTAAGGAATTACCGACGGAAGTCGGGACATTTATTTTTGGTGAAAAACGACGCACCAATTACCGTGCATCGCACGTGTGCAAAATTAGTTATATTTAAAAGCATAATAATCTACATAAATTGTAGCCATACTTTTTCCCGCCCAAATAACATTTCCTGCTATAGAAATTATATAATAATATAAAATGTTAATAATTCATTATGTAATTTAATAATTAAATTACCTATAATTTTTCACAATTTTTCTAAAACCAATACCCTGAAATCCGGCTACTCATGCTAATTGAATTGGTAATCAGGTTAATTTAGCGGCATTAATTCAAGCTAATTGAATTGACAATTTGTATTAATTCATTTTTTAAATTTTGTTGCCTATATTTTAACTAATAATAATTTCACATATACAAACTCGCAAACCGGTTCAATTGATTTTATTTTGACAATAGTGTATATGTATATGTTATAAGATTCAATATGTTATACATTGATTTAGAAGATATATGAGAAGATATTTAACAAATTGCAATTGATCATACAACCGTGAGTTTCTACAGCAATATATTAATCTATTAGAATTGGATAGATTCCATAATATAATACACTAATAAATAATAAATATTATCCTACTAATAAGAGAAATTAATATTCATAAATCTATTATAATTAGGTTAATTATATGTTTCTATAATTATGTTATACATAGTTGGATGCATATATAATACATTAAATTCATTACTAATTTTAAAAAATCTAATTATATATAATTACCTTAAATCCTTTAATCATATCCATAATTATATGTTGTGTAGTTATATATGGGGATTCTATGTTGATTAATTATTTGTAGACAAATATGTCGTAATTAGAAAAGTCAATGCATTCCAATAATATTTATTTACGTTCTGAATATACAAGCATTTTGATTTCAACACGCTCAAATTTATTTTCAAAGCCTCCATTTATTGGTGTCGTCATTTCAAGACTCTGTTTCCATTTCTTATACCAATTAATTTTGAAACAAATGCTTCATAATCATGTTTAAACATTTGATGATATATATACTTTTTATTTTGAATTTGCCTCTTATTACTATTATAAAGTGGTTTAGATAATGAAAAATACAAGAGTACTAATCTAATGAATATGTTTTTTATGGCAGGATATAGATTTACGAAATATACCCATGGTCATTTGTTTGTCTATATTGTCTCATCAAGAACATGCAGCGCACAAAGAAATCAATGCTTCATTTTCACATTCCATGATCAAAAAGTTGGTGCAGATTTAAAATCATAAAAATACTATATAATCTCGGTTTTCAAACATACATTCATGAATTATTTCTTCTTTTTATACGAAGAATATATATAAGGTCATTCATGCTCTATTGCAGTGGTCATTTTTCGTCAACCTGATATGCTGGCCCAAAAGGGTTAAACGATAGCGTACAATCAGTATTCCAATAGATAAGCGTTCAATTTTAAATTTGAATTAACGATCAGTTCCGCCTTATCCGGTAAGATTGACGGGTTCAGAGGATTCAGCACGTCTTTCAACCTCCTCCGCGATCCTCGCGAACCCAAGCTGCTACCTCCACCTTTAAAAGGAGACCCCCCTCCTCATTTGATGACTACGCGGAAATACCCACAAGCTTCACATCATACCCTAATTCCACTCAGCCACTCAGGCGATTCAACATCCAGGCTTCTTCCCTACGTTTTTCCAGATTTAGACGACATTCTCTTGATTTCTAGTCACTGGCTTAATTATTCAATTGTTTCATATCTTATCGCTTTCTACTCTTTTTGTTTTCCTGACTTGAGCATCGGAGGCCCAACGATCGTCACCCCCCCGACGGTCTTTGGCTCTTACGTTTTTTCTGGTTTTGTTTCACAGATTGGTCACTGCTCCGGACTGATATGATTAATTGCAGATTTTCAGATCTACAATTTGCCGCCCACTGTGGGGCAGCGATCTATTCGTGAAACAAAATGACAATGCCTAATGAGAGTCACAGAGATAGAAAAGGACCCCAGCAAGATGGCAGAACCGCTACGCCTTCACCTGATGTTGATCTGTCGCTGGCTGATGTTCTGAGGAATATACAACATCAAATGGAAAATACCACGGGGGAGTTAACGCTTTTGAGATCAGAGAACGCTTCACTCCGTAGTAAACTTGAAGATCTGACCATCAATGACAGCACACGCCATCTCAACTGCATCAAACCCACCAATATGTTCGGAGAACCAAATTTGGTATACTCTGAGCATCGTCGTTTCGTTATTTTTACTGATCCATTTATTGCAGGTACTAGTGCGTCAGCACAGAAGGTAGACGCCAGACAACAAATGGAGGAGAGCCCGCTAAGGCCACCTCCAGGGTTTGAGTATCATGCTTCTGGACAGAAAAGGTTCCGACACCAGCCCCTCGAGCAAGAAAGGGTTGAACAGCAGCGTAGGTTCAACTAGGGATTCGATCAGAAAATGATTAATCACCCAAGTAAATTGGAGCAACGACTGGCTAGTATCTAGGTAATGATAACGTGAATTCCTGGTATACCTCTACCAATCCACAAGGCTGCACTAAATAGCTTTGTTGATTCATCATTCGTGGATGAAATAGGGTTAACAGAGATGTCGTCGAAGTTCACCCTACAATCTATGAAGTTATTTAACGGAACCTCAGATCCAGATGACCATATCGCACAGTATAAACAGAATATGTTCATTGCAGCAATACCAAAGTATCTCAGAGAAGCCTGCATGTGTAAAGGTTTTGGGTCAAGCCTATCAGGAGCCGCACTGTAGTGGTTCACAAACCTTCCTAACGCTTCGATCAGATTATTTGCACAACTCATAGATCTTTTCGTAGAATAGTTCTCTAGCAGCCAGAAAATTGAGAAACATTCCGATGACCTCTACGCCATTATCCAATATCCAAATAAAACACTTAGGAATTATGTTGCAAGGTTCAATAGAGAGAAGGTAGAAATACCAGGCTGCAACGCTGACATCACCATCTCAACCTTTAGAAAGGGGCTAAAGAGGGATTCAGACCTCTACAAAGAACTTACAGAGTACCCGTGTAAGACAATGGATGATATTTTAGCAAAGGCATCAGCACAAATTAAGTGGGAGGAAGACAAAGACCGGTATTATCGACCCAAGCTAAGAGGTCGAGATGAAGGAAGAGACTCCCGTAGAAATGATAGAAGAAGAACTGACCATTACCCCTGTAATGATCGCTGCAAATCTCGAGGTTGAGAGGATATTTCAAATCAATATGATCGACGCTTGTCAGAATACTACCTGTGCATCACACCCTCAGAAACTGTTAATGCCTTGAAGGAACTCGGTAGTACAGTGAAGTGGCCGCCCAAGATGAGGAGTCCAGATCATGAACGTGACAGAACAAAGTACTGCGAATTCCACAAAGATCACGGCCATAGAACAGATGATTGTATTGCACTCCGTCGCGAAGTTATCGACCTACTCAAGCGAGACCATTTGAAAGATTTGCTGACTGATAAGGGAAAGCAGACCTTTAGCAAAAATGATGAGAACCTGAGGGATCCGCCAAAACCCCCACCAATTGAGCATGTGGTTAATTACATAACTAGAGGATCCGAGGTTAGCGGAGTGTCCCAAGTATCAGCAAAATGACACTGCAGATCTCTCAAATACACGCCCATGATACCAAAGCCTGATACCGAAATGGAACTCATAACTTTGAGTTTCACCAACAGCAAAGTTTCTGAACTCTCGCACCTGCACCATGATGCACTTGTTATTTTAGTCCTTATTTCTAACTGTATGATGAAGATGACTCTTATCGATGGTGGGAGTTCAACTAATGCCATTTTTTATCTACTTTGAAAGGAATGTAGGTCCCTGAGGTTAACATCGTCAAAAAATCGATGACCTTGATTGGGTTCAGCGGCGGGCACAAAACCACCATAGATGAAATTACGCTACTTGTGTATACGGAAGGAGTTAACCTACATACCAAGTTTCAAATTATTGATGCACCTTCCGCATACAATGTCATCCTCGGAAGACCTTGGATTCACGAGCTAAAAGATGTACTCTCGACCTACAACCAAGTCATATGCTTGTCAATCCCATGGGAAATTAGGCAGATCCGTGGAGAGCAAATTGCATCAAGAGACTGCTACGGATCAGCTTTCAAGACTAACCATGTGCAGGTAAAAGAAGTAAACCAAATTGATAAGGCATCGACGTCAAACTCAAAATATGAATGCGGAGAAAGCTCAAATTCAAAATATGAGCATGGAGAAAGTTCAGGGTCAATCTTCTATATCGAACCTAAGATGGAAGTTCTCGACGAAGTACAGATTCACCCCGACTACCCAGACCACATCGTTCAAATTTGAGGGTCGAGACTGACTTCTGAAATGCGAGCAAAGTTAATATCATTTTTGTCAGAACACCATGATTGCTTCGCATGGTCACACGCCGACATGATAGGTATCGATCCTTTTATCATAACTCATAGGTTACAGGTCGATCCTGATCACCCATCAGTCAAACAAAAAAGAAGAAAATTTGCAGCAGAATGAAATCAAGTGATAGAGGAAGAAGTTCAGAAGCTAATCGATATCGGTTCAGTTCAAGAGGTGCAATACCCTAATTGGCTAGCTAAAGTTGTGGTAGTAAAGAAGAAGAATGGAAAGAACATAATGTGTATTGACTTAATCGATCTAAATAAGACCTGCCCAAAGGATTCATTTCCACTCCCTCACATCGACACACTTGTCTGCAACAACAGGACATGAGATGATGAGCTTCATGGATGCCTTCTCAGGGTATAATCAGATTCTCTTACATCCAGATGATCAAGAAAGAACAACATTCATCACAAGTTGAGACATCTACTGCTACAAAGTCATGTCGTCTGGGTTAAAAAATGCAGGAGCCACATACCAGAGGCTGGTTAATTGTATGTTTGAAAAGTTAATAGGTTCGATGATGGAGGTCTACATAGATGATATGCTTGTAAAATTACTACAGGCTAAAGATCACATTGGGCACCTGAGGTAATCATTCAAAGTGTTAAAAAAATACAACATGAAGCTTAACCCCTCCAAATGTTCTTTCGGAGTAATGTCGGGAAAATTTTTAGGGTACCTCATCACAAAAAGATGAATGGAAGCCAATCCCGACCAAATCAGGGCAGTGAAAAATATAAAGGCACCCCACAACATCAAGGAGGTACAAAAGCTGTACTTCCAGGCCCACCCAATCACGGTGCTGATGACCTTTCTACTAAACACTGTGGAGCAAGCCAGACTTATCTAGAAGATTATCAAAGTGGGCAGTAGAGCTTGGAGAGTACGACATCACCAATCTACCCCGGACTGCAATAAAATCATAGGTTTTGGCTGATTTTATTGCCGATTTTTCATCAGAACAGCATGAGCTTGCCGAAAAAGAACTACTCTCGATAACCAAAGGTGATAATTCAAATCACTGGACCCTTCAAGTTGATGGTTCCAGTAATTTCAAGGGGAGTGGCTTGGGTGTAGTATTGATCTCCCCTGAAGGCGACGTTGTTGAAAGAGTTGTTCGATGCGGATTCAAGACAACAAATAATGAAGCAAAATATGAAGCTCTGATCGTCGGACTGACTTTAGTCAAAGATATGAAAATACTAAGAATTAAAGTACAAAGCGACTCACAACTTATCGTAAGTCAGTTCGGAGGAGATTTTCAAACAAAAGATTCTAGAATGTCAGCATACCTTGCCTTAGTGAAGGAGCTATGAAAATCATTCATAGAACTAGAAGTTGCATATGTGGTGAGAGAGAAAAATCAACATGCAGACGCACTAGCCAACCTAGGGTCGGCAATTGACTGTCAGTCATCGAAGCACATACCCTTAACATATGCCCAATGGCCAGCAGTGTGGAAAGAAGAAGTAGAAACTAAATTAGTGGAAGTAGTCGAGGTTGAAGTCATTTGGATGACTCCGGAAATCAAATATATTATCGAGAATGGACTACCTGAGGACAAGACAGAGGCTAGGAGGATCAGAGCTAAGGCAACGAAGTTCAACATGATTAGTGGGTCTTTATACAGAAGTTCATACTCAGACCCCTATCTGAAATGCGTAGGTCCAAATCAAGCAAAATATTTCCTTGAATAACTACACGAGGGAGAGTGTGGAAATCACTCTGGACCACGAAGTCTAGCCAACAGGGCCATAATAGCAGGTTTTTACTGGCCGACCATGAGAGCTGATTCAAAGAGTTACGTTAAAAAATGTGATAAATGCCAAACGTTTGCTCAGTCCAATCACACTCATCCAGAACCACTCCACCCTTCAATAATGCTCTGGCCTTTCATGAAGTGGGTATGGACATTATAGGAAAACTACCCAAGGGTAGCAATCAAAAAAATTTTCTCTTGATCATGACAGATTACTTCACAAAGTGGATCAAAGAAGAGGCATTCGCACAGGTCAAGGACCGTCAAGTAAGAGGTTTTGTGTGGAAACATATTTTTTGCAGGTTTGGAGTACCAGCAGAGATCGTCATCGACAACAAATATCAATTTATCAGTTTTGAGTTCCAGGACTTTTGCAAAAAATGGGGAGTCAAGCTAACCTATTCCACCCAAGGTACCCCGCAGCTAATGGTCAAGCCGAAGCCTCCAACAAAACAATAATGAACACCCTGAAGAAAAAGCTAGATAAACACAAGGGAAAATGGGTCGAGCATCTCCCCAGCGTGCTATGGTCTTACCGAACCACAATGCGAACAGGTACAGGAGAAACACCTTTTTCTCTAACATACGGGTCTGAAGTCGTCCTGCCTCCAGAAATAAGAATCAGAAATGTGAGGACTTCAAGGGTGAATGAAAAGGAGAATAATAAGGAGCTAGAGCATAACCTGGACATAATTGACGAGCAACGGGATCAAGCAGCAATGAGAATAGCTTCATATTAGCAGCGGATAGCCCGACATTATGACAAACATGTTCGGCTCCGCACTTTCAAGGTTGGAGATTGGGTCCTTAGAAAAGTTTTCCAAAATACCGAGCAAGTCGGGGCTGGCAAACTAGGCCCTAACTGGGAAGGTCTCTACCTGATCATGAAGGTAGTAGGAAATGGGGCTTACAAGCTACAAATTGTTGAAGGTAGAGAAATTGCAAATAGCTAGAATGCAGCTCACCTCAAGCAGTATCATTTTGAAATCCTTAGCTAAGTTTTGAAGTTTTGTCTTATTTATTTATTTATTTTTTATTCAACCTGTCACTGACTTGAGCGTCGAAGGGTCGATGGCAGAGCATGTTGCATGTAGGTCCATGACAATTGAGGTTCAATAGAAAAGCCCCTCAAGGTCAACCCTGCAGCTCTTAGGGTCAACGTCGATCCTGAAAGAATGAGTTTGCGTTTCTATTTCATTTTCTTTTACTACTTTCAGTAATTTTCAAATTTATTTCCTACTTCAGCTACTGAATTGAGCGGCAGAGGATCGATAGCTCTGCCATCGACCATCTAGTCATGTTACGTGCAGATTAAAATCCAACACCAAGAATCGAGGCTCAGTAGAGAAGTCCCTCAAGGTCGACTATGCAACCCTTAGGGTGAACATCGATCATGAAGAAATGAGTTCGCATTCTCATTTATTTTCTTTTACTGCTTTCAATTATTTTCAAACTTATTCCCTACATCAGTTACTGACTTGAGCGTCGGAGGGTCGATGGCTTAGCCATCGACCATCTAACCCTACTGCCTGTAGGTTGAAAATGATGTTGATAACTCAAGTTACACAAGAATGACCCTGTAGACCTCAAACACACGCTAAGGTCAGTGTCGAGTATAACAAAGAGAAAAAAAATGGCTTTACACGTCGAAGTTGATAAATATCATCGATGTCAATCTTGACATGCATTCAACGACAAATTCTCAAACGATGTTCAATACCAACGTCTCCAAGGCATGGTTCAACCTCAATGCAAGTTCAACCTCGATTTAAAACAAATTGTAATTTAGATAACTTGCATATTTGCATATATGCTAGCCTTAGATGCTAGAATTGTAATGTACCGATCAGATTAAATGTAAAACAATCAATACATATATTTTTACGTATGTATTTCTAAGATTATCTCATTCAAATATATGTCATGCACTTGCACACAACTTCCAAACATCGAAGTTGAAGAAAAATAAAAGCTCAAGTATGAAATGTCATTCAGAATGTCACTACCCCAAACGGGAGTTCAACATCGATAAAATAAAGTGAAAAATCACCACAAATATACTGCAGCACCGAAGCCAGCAGAAATGTAGCGACCCGATTTTTCTAATATTTGGATTGCTACGTTTTCTTCCTAAAAAAAATATTTTATTCATTTTATTTGTGTGATATTAATTGGTTAAGTCTAATAAGTCGCGCCTAAATAAGTTTAATAAATAATTAAGCTTACACGATGTTTATTTTGCATTGAGTCATAACATGCATTAATAAATTTGTGGCATGAGCTTACACATAGTTGTTATTTTAATCATTTACATGCATGGTAAGCCTAAGGTTCATTATTTTAAAAGGAGCCCAAAATTTATTTTTTAATTTTTTATTTTTTAATTTTTTTTCTTTTGAAGAAGCCCAAGTTTATACTTGAACAAGCCCATTCAATTTTGTTGGAAAGGCTAGGTAAGAGATCAAAATTTAGTTTCCTCTCCCATGCAAGGTCTACGAAATAATCCTCTTTAACTTCTTAGAAGTTAATTCCTTCACAAACTCTCAAGATTTATCACAGAGTTTATCACACTCTTGATCTTATCAAGTATATCTCTTGGTGGCTACGAATCTAGCCCTAAACCCTAAACCTAGCTTACTCCCACGAAATCTTACCCTAAATATTAGTATATATAGGGCTTTTACCCATCTCTTTCTTCACACACAAAAAAAAGAAACGAAGCAAGGTGTTTTAAAAGCTTCAACTCTTCGGAAGGTATGAAATCTCTTCTGGTTTGTATGTCTTTCATTACCATTGCATACGCATAGCATTGGGTGGGTTTGGGGTGTAGGATGAGGGAGTTAGTTGTTGAGAAGCTCCGACCTTCCCAACGCAGTACTGGTGGCGGTTTTCAGGAGCAGTTGCTGCTCACGTTATCTGCGGTAAGTTTCTATTCGGCGAGATGGTGGCCGTTCAGCTTGAAGCTGCTGTCCGATGATGGCGCAGTGAGTTGGGGTCTGTTTCGGCGATTCGATGTTGAAGGCTGCACTGCTGGTGTTTCGTAAAGTATAGAGAGAGCGTATGTTGGTTTATTTTTATCCTAATTATGTTTGTTTTGCAGGAGGATTGTTGGGTATTAGTAATGGTTTGGGTTACATGAATAAAAAAAGGGTGAAAGTGTTGTCTGCTCCATGTTGCTGTTTCTCGTGAAGAAGTTACGAGAGAGAGAGAGAGAGAGGTTGGCAGAAGAAGAAGTAGGTTTGGGATAGTTGATTAAATGTGTGGGTCGAGAGTGTGTTGGGCCCAAAGCATGCATTAGGCAATTTCTTTAAACATAAATGTCATTCCATGTATATATATAGAGGCATATATTAACATATAGTGCTTGGTTAATTGCCAATTTTTTTATGCATATATATAAGCGTAAGGTTCTTGGCATAAAATAGTATAAGGTTGCCATGCATTAATTAATTCAAAATCACGTATTTTCACGTAAATATTAGAGTAATTAATGAATTATTTTAAGCATGCATAATAGTTTAAATTCATGCATAGTTTAATTACATCATGTTACTATTTGTATTAATTTAAGATAAATAATTTATAGGCAAGGTGCGCAGGACTTAATCGGTTAATATCAAGGTCAATGTGGGGTTTTACGTTGAATTTGTCTCTATTATCCTCTCTATATGTTTTATTGAATATATGTGATGTCACAGCATAGCAAGAGCCTTCGGGCTATCACGCAGAGCTTTTGAGCTATCACGCAGAGCCTCCGGGCTATACGCAGAGCTTTCGAGCTATCACGCAGAGCCTCCGGGCTACATGGTTTGGTCTACGGACAGAACACAAGTTTATTATTCGCATAATATTCTGTTTTATATATAGTTTGGATAATTGGACACTCCCCACTGTGTCAGTAGTACTCACCCCAAAACTACTTATCTTTTCAGATGTTGTCTCGAGTGATGTGTAGCGGGCAAGATGTGATGATGGTGGTTAAGTGATCAAGCATGATTAAAGATAATTTAATTTATTTTTGACTTTATTTTATGTAATAAATGTCGAGTTATGCTTTGAAACTTCCGCTGTATTTCAAGAAAAGTATTTTATTAATGAAAAGCATGGATAACGTGTTTTTTTCTATTAAAAGTGAAATTGGGGCGTTACAAGAAATAATAAGGAGTCTAAATGAACGACAAAATGTGCGAATAATAAAAAAATATAGAAAATCAGCCACGCGCTGTATAGCTCCATCACCCTATGTCGCGTCGTCACCATAAAGGAAGGATAAATCAAGATCAGGATTCTTGTCCTTGATCATCCCCACTAAGCCTTCAGCTATCTTCATTTCCATGTCAGCACGAATGGGTTGAAAGGCTTCAGAATCAGCTATTTTATGGAGGTCGATCCCCTCACCTTTTTTTAGCGGCATTAAGGGTCTTATCATGAACTGCCAATTCAGATTTATAATGGTCCTTGACAGCTCCTTCTGCAGCTTGGCATGCGAAAGCTTCACTTTACTCAAATGACTCTTGTATGTTTCGGATTCTTCCAATGATGTTGCCGTCTTCTTTTCAGCCTCAGCCTTCTCCGTCTCAACTTTTTCTACCTCAGTCTTCAAAGCAACTACCTCAGCCTCAAACTTGGAGGTTGATGATGACTCAGCTTCAAGATTTGCCCGAGCACATGATAGTGCCATGGTAGCCTACATTCACAAGAATTAAAATAAATTAATACGTCGATCTATATGTAAAAAATAAAAATTATGAAAAACTAGATACATACCTGAACAGAATGATTAAGTGCACGAGCAATCTGAGACTTTAATCCAGCCGCTTGTAGATTGCTAATATCGACTGCCACCATCTCATTTTGCATTTTTGACGAAACAATGCTGGAAAAATCGAATGTGGCTGAATTTAGAGGAACTATCTCATTCCCTAATTCATCGAGCATCGAGCCCACTGGCCCATCAGCAAGAGAAGAAGAACTGAACCCCACCTCAACTACCACTGAATCTAGTTTCTCTCGAGCAGGTGTGGCATGCGGGATAGGATTATGAGCCGAGGTCGATGTCCTCGCCTTCTTACTTAGAGGGACATCAGAGGGACGCCGACCCTCAGACGGGGCTGCAGACTGTAAAGAGCCTTCCTTACTTGATTTATCCTTAACTTCATCAGACTTAGCTTTGATCTCTGTCAATCGAAGGGTACGAGCGTTGGTAGGAGGCATCTTGATGGCACTAACGACTCTCCCGTCTCACAAAGTCTTGAAAGAACGATACTCTTGAGGGATGTCGAGGGCTCTTTGGATCTGTTTAAGTAAGATACCCTGCGGTTTATGTCTCTTTTGAACACCTGAAAAAGAAGGACATTTTTTTATTACTTAGCGATAATAATTATCAAGACCCAAATTGATAAAAAAAAAAGAAACACACGAGCTCAGCTAAAAAATTGAGAACAACATCCTTCGCTAGCTTCACCACATGTCACCCAAAACCAATTGGGCTTCCAATCACCAGAAGACGAAATACATTCTCTCACTAGTCTCGCAAACCCGCCAGTCCATCTGGTGAAATAATAGAAGCCCAGATTGTCAGACACATTGGTGATTCTATACAATGAGGGCCACTCCTCCAATGACAGTTCACCAAACTTCAGGTCATACCATATCAACAGCATACCCATCATATGGTTGTAGCCATTAGGAGCAATTTGAGCTGGGGAGATTCCATAACTTGCTGCAATCTTTCAAAAGAAATTATGTAAGGGCAGTCGAACCCCTCTCTTAAAAATGTCAGAATAAACTGCAACGACATCTCTAGGTAGCCAACAAGCCCTCTCTGAAGACTTAGGGACCCTCACCTTCAGTTGACAAGCAATTCCATAAGCATGTATTATATGTTTCTGAGTTTTCTGGTCGATGGCAGATGATATTGTTTCTGCCTTGAACCCCAAAGACCTCTGGGAGCTAACTGCATGGTCACCCGAATCATCAGGGCCATTGATCTCTTCGCCTGATTTTTCAATCTGATCAACAACTATGTTGTTACCTTCAGAAAACGTGCCCTCAACATCTTCAATACCGCCTGCCTCCCAATTCTGATCTTTCATCTTCAGATTCAGATTCATCTCTCAAGTTCCAAATTTCACCACACTCAGTGAACCCCGAATTTTATTCAAAGTCTTCAATTTTTTGGGGATATCGAATCTATCATCAATGTCAATCCTAAGGTCGACCGAACTCGACTATTCTTTTTTGGAATCTCAGTTTGGGGATCTCCCCATGCCACTGCAGATGTCGATCATTGTTTCTCACTCATCCTCACTCAACGACGTAAAAAAAATATAATAAATAAAATCACTCAAATCAAGATCAAGAGGATAAAAGACGAGCAACTTACCAATTATCTTGATGTCGCTACGGGCTTGAAACTCAGAAATAACGATGAAGATGGTTTTGAGCATCTACATCAGAAGAAATTTTTTTCCTTCTTATAGAAGTAGCAGGTGACGCAGCTAGGGTGGAGTCTTGATCCCCAAGAAAGAAGAAAAGCCCTATATTAAAGCCCAGTCCGGATAGAAATTTGAGTTGCGTAAGGATTCTTCATTACCACACTTATCCTGTTACAAAAAAAATGCAAAGTAATAATCGACCCTAGGGTCGACTATTTTGAAAGAAGTAATAATTGACCCTAGGGTCGACTGTTTTGAAAGAAGTAATAATCGACCCTAGGGTCGACTGTTTTGAAAGAAATAATGGTCGACCCTAGGGTCTATGGGTTAAAAGTCGACGTTGGTGTGATTTTCTCCGCTGATTATCGACCCTAGGCTCGATGCCTCTCAGAAGCTTCAAGGTCGATCTCGTGGACCCTCAAAAATGGTCCCAAAGTTGAAATGCAAGCATAAATTGATATATACCGTAAAAGTTGGGGGCGTTGCCCCCGAACCCCATCAGGGGAGATTCTCTCTCCGAACCCCTGACCAGGGCCGCGTCGCCCCCTAGACCCTCGACTCACTGACTGGGCAGTGAGACCCCCGTGTGCGTCAGCCAAACAATAATGATTTATGGCAAATAATATTGGATTTACGGTGTTCGGCCTTACGGTTTGTATTCAAAGCCTCGGTCGTCCTACCTTGCAGCTTGCATTCAAATCTTAGGCGTTCGACCTCCAGGTTATTTTATGACTTGGGTCGTTCAGCTTCATAACCTATACTTAGGGCTTCGGTGTTTGATCTTATGGTTTGCTTTCAAAGCCTCGATCGTCCTACCTTACAGCTTGCGCTCAAAGCTTAGGCGTTCGACCTCTAGGGTCATTTTCATGTATTGGGGCGATCTTTCTAATTTTTGCTTGGGCTCGATGTTCGGCCTCACGATGAACATCTTATGTCCTTACCTGTTTATTTGCATTACGATTCATTGTCCAACTCCCATGCTGAAACCTAGACAATGAGGGGCTAACTGTAGTGGTCATTTTTCGTCAACCTGATATGCTGGCCCAAAAGGGTCAAATGATAGTGTACAATCGGTATTCCAATAGATAAGCATTCAGTTTTAAATTTGAATTAATGATTAGTTCTGCTTTATCCAGTAAGATTGACGGGTTCAGAGGAGTCGGCACGTCTTTCAACCTCCTCCGCGATCTTCGCGAACCCTAGCTGCTACCTCTACCTTTAAAAGGAGGCCCCCCTCCTCATTTGACGACTATGTGGAAATACCCACAAGCTTCACATTATACCTTAATTCCACTCAATCACTCAGGCGATTCAACATCCTGACTTCTTCCCTACATTTTTCCAGATTTGGACGACGTTCTCTCGATTTCTAATCACTGGCTTAATTATTCAATTGTTTCATATCTTATCGCTTTCTACTCTTTTTCTTTTCTTGACTTGACTGTCGGAGGCCCAACGATCGTCACCCCCCGACGGTCTTTGGCTCTTACGTTTTTTCTGATTTTGTTTCACAGATTGACCGTTGCTCCGTACTGATACGATTAATTGCAGATTTTCGGATCTACATCTATAACTTTCTTCTGATAGATTCTGAGGACGGAAAAATCATATTTCCACAGTTCACACATATATAATGAACAGAAGATTTGTAGATTTGCGTAGTATTGTGTTTTTAAGTTTTTATTTTATTTTATTTTTTTATTTTCATCTACATTGATGTCATTTATTTACAGCTTTTTATTTTTGGAATTTAGCTAGCTACTAAATAATCAATTTGATATGATATAGTCTGCTCACTTACCGATCGAAGGCCGGGTAAACACCACATGGGTGTCTTGCATGTTGATATCTAATTCATTGGGATAAAGGCTTGAATATAATTGCATGTATGGCATGGTGAGTGACTTTGATACACAATTTACGGGAACATGAATTATTTAATTTCATAAATATTGTTGGTGTCGTTGATTTTTGTTGTTATTAAAATGAATTGTTTTGTAATTTCATCTATTTATATTGATTTAATTATATTTTGTTTCTAACTACATATTTGATGCACTCTCTACCTCTCAATCATTTAATAATATTGGAATTTAATATTATGAGTGAACATCATGTTTTATTTTAATTTTTTTTTCTTATATTTGGCTTGAAGATTAATTCTTTTGATAATTAAATGAATAATGTTAATATGATACTAACATTATCCGTGCACCGTACGGGAGAAATGCTAGTTTATATTAGTAATAATTAATTGCTAAACATATTAGGAATAAATCTGTCTAAACCAAAAATAATAATAATAAAATGGGTGTTGCTATTAACACCACTACTTTTTCTCAATGCACCACAAAATGAAATTAATTAAAAAATAGATAGTTTTGATATTACTGAAATACCCTTTTTTACTTTCATACACTACTATTATTTCTCTACACACCACTAATTAAAATAACATAATAAATATTTAAAAAAATAGTATATATACTTCAGATATTGTGAGTTGAATCTTTACAAACACAGACAAAATTTGAAGCAAGCAAACTACAAACCCTATTTCTCAAACTTTGGATAGCATATTATGTGTCTAAATCACCATGGAGTTCAAAAATGAAGAAGACACGAGCAATGTAAGTGATTTTTTACTGTTTGCACCGTTTTTTTTTTTTCAATTTTCATGAGGTCTGTCGCGTTATGGATTATAAATCATCGCGATTGGTTCGAAAATATACAGTCTGCTCGATAACTTACATGTTTGGAAAATAATTTTTCGATCTGGTACACTTTGGTTCGGAAACTACGTTGTCAAACGACAGTAATATGGTTTGGTAATTAGTTTTTCGAATACATATCAAGTGATTCAAAAATTTAATTTTTCGAACTTGTCCTTATTGTTTTGGAAATGTTTATTTTGAACATGCTTTTATGTGTTTGGAAATAATTTTTTTGAACAGTCCTAATTTGCTATTTTCAACAAATTTGTAGGAATTTACGGAGAGCAGTGTGGCTGGACCATTGAATCATGAATTACTTCCTGATTATCAAGATGTATTCACAACAATTTATTCGGAATTTCTTAATTTATTTTTGTTGTGAATCTCTTAATTTATTTTTTTTCGTGTATTGACTTGTAACAGATTATTCAGGATCAACTAATTTGTGTTTGGGATTTATTTTTTTCACATATTATTAGTCATGTTTATTTTATAAGTACAAGACATAAATTGTGTTTGTTCGAAAAATATATTTTCCAAACTGAAACAATGTGGATCGAAAAACTATTTTCCAAATGCTCATATATCGATCTGAACAATTGATTTCTGAACCCAAACAATAGCAATCAAAGATGAATTTTTCGAACCAAACTATCCAGTGCAACATCCAACATAAAATATATCCAAAATAACCAAAATTTTCTTGATTGATATCTTCAGCACCTTTATTCTCTATATTCTCCCTCACTCTTTCCTCATTAGCCATATTTTCCAATCTTTCTTGTTGAGCATTTTGAATGCGTGATGCCTCATTGTGTTTTGCACATCGTCTCCTTACAGACGTGGTGGGTCTCCTCCGATAAGTTGATGCTGAAATATGTTAAAAGAGATGTTAGTACAATTTTATCTGTACTAAATCAGTTCGAAAAACTATTTTCCAAATTCTGCAGAGTTGCTTCGAAAAATATGTTTCCAACAACCAGTTCAAGGATCGGAAATTGACTTTTTGATCCACTACGAGTCTATTCACAAAATAGATTGCTGAACTTATCAAAATGCATTTGACAAACTGTTTTCCAAACTAGACACACGTAGTTCAGTATTCTATTTCTCGTTTGCCTAAGCAATCGATCAACAATATACAGTCCAAACGAAATTACTAGTTTTCTCCCAAATTCAATCGTTCAGCAAATTATTATAGCAGACAAGTTCAACAAATTCATCAATTTTAGGTTTAAGTTCAAAGCAAGTTATACAAATTCTCAAATTCCTCAAGATCGAAACCTTAAAACTTCAATGGAAATTAAGAAATTCAATGGATAAAAATAAAATTTAAAAAACTTACCAAAAGGTTCAATGGGGGTTAAATTTTCGATGGAATCCATGAGGTTTGAAGATTCCATAATGCTGCCGCTTCTCCGAGATTTCAAAATATCACCTTTCGACGGATTCGATGTCTTCAGTCTTTGCGTTTTTCATCCTTCTCATTCATTCTTCGTAATTCAGTTTATGTGTACGGTTTCTATTCAATTTCTGTTCCATTCTCGTTGATATTCAATTTAATTAAGTGTCTTTTTCTTTTTCTTTTTCTTTTTAATGTTTAAATTAAATAAGATATTGTTTTTAAGAGAAGGGGTAAAATTGACATTATGTGTGGTGCATTGAGAAAAAGTGAAAAAAGAAAAGAAAAAAGTAATGGTGTGTAGAGCAATTGTGGTGCATTGAGAAAAAGTAGTGGTATTAATAGCAACACCCTAATAAAATATCATTCAGAAATTGAGTTGGGTAATACGAAGATCCCAATTAAATAAGCCCAACTGCTCAGCCCATTTTGCATTTTGGCACTTGATCTCTACGGACTGCCTATTTGCTTTCTGTGTTATATCATTATAAACTGATATGCTACGTTAGAAAATAATTTCTCAAATTCAAATTCAATATTTTTTTTTGAGAAATATTAGATTTCAATTATTAAATCCTTCGAAAATACTATTATTTCATGTCGTGTTTGTGTGTTTTCGACATGTGATGATGTTAAACTTTTACATTTTTAGCACTCTTTCTTTATTTGATTTTCTTATATATATCATTTCAATCGTATAGAACATTGAGCAACTAAACACCTATTTGGTGTGATTTCAACACTAAATTTTTTTATAACTTCAATGCTCTGCATCAAGTACTGTATTACATCAAATAAGAATATTCTCGAAAAAATTCTATTTCTTATAATTGAAATATGAATAAGCTTAATGATTTAATATTTTTTAAATTACAATTATTCAAAATTAATAAGTATTAATTATATACTTTCAAAAAACTATATTTAATATTACGGGTGCCAAATCAGGCTGCCCGGCCCAATCTGAAAAATCGGGTCTGTGACAAAAATCAAGCTGGCCCCACCCCAAAAATTTTCGGGTTTATTTTTTGAGGCGGGCTCGGTCCGAAATCAATTCGAGCCTATTTTTTTAGGCTGACCCAACCCGAATAGGTGGGTCGGGCCGGCCGGTCGTGAGCCTAGTTTATTTTTCTGCGTTTTGGACCAAAAAAACCGACCTGTTCGGGCCTCTCTCATTTCGGGTGTCGGATTGGCCCGAAATTATTTCAGATCTATTTTTTTAGCTCGGCCCGACCCGAAATTGTTAGCCCTATTTAATATTAAAAAATTAAGGGTGATTCTATACGCAGCTCTTTTTTTTTTCATTGTAGCCCTCAATTTTAAAAAAATGTAAAAGTATTAGATAATGTACTACTTTAACCTTATAGCCCCTATTTTAAAATCTAACAAAAGAATAAATTCTTTCATCCGTTTTCAACTGTGTATGTAGCCATCAACTTATCTCAGAAATCTTAAAATAAATAAAAAATCAGAACAAAGATGTAGAAGAACTCAATCATGATCTGTTGCTGCTGGCCACGAAATGATAATTAATCGTTGCTCTTGAAGCATTAATGAAATGGAGAAGGATGCTAGGAGTGAAGGTTGACTATTTGCCAATTACACAAGATTTCGACGAACTCAAAAATATTATCAAAAATATTATTTTCACAACTTTCACAACAATTAAACAACAAACTAAAAGCATGTGATTGATAAATTTTGAATAAAGATAGAAAAATAAATGCTTATTTTGGACATAGCGTAATCAATTCAAATCAATAATCTAATCTAAATAATAGCAAACTAAATGAAAACTTCATAATTTTTCAACACTCACATTAGACAAATGACGATGCAACAAAATTAAAACTATATCATTGTTGGGGTTTTTTCGAATTGAACCACCGCAGGATCTAATTGGATGTTCATTAATCCTAATGTCATGTAGATCATAAATTCATGCATCTCATATGTTTTAATTAACCGAGTTTAATTAATATGCAAATCCGGTTTAAACGATTCTACTAAAGCGGAAACATAGAATCGAAAAACGACTTACAAATTAAACGACGGGTGGATGACAAGATTAAAGGTCTAATCTTGTTGTTGTGTATGATGATGATTGGCGCCCCACAGTGATATTCCACTCCTTGATCTTCTGTTGTATTCCCGGACTGAATCTAGTTTCAGGGTGGGCTGAAATCTACTAGATCGGTATGGAATTTGTGGAGATAAAGAGAACACAAGAGGAGCTGATTATTACTACTTAAAATTTCATCCCCCACCCTCTTATATATAAGGGGGTGGGCGAAATTTGAGTGTCCCAACCCTACTGGGTTTGGGCCTCTATCTCTTTTTCTATCTCCAGTCCATTAAAGTCATATTGAGCTACAACAGAGATCTAGAAGAATATTAAATTGGCCTGCTAATTTATTTAATTTCCAATATCCAATAAACTTAGGATATTATTAAATAAATTAAGTATTATTTTTATTCCACTAAAGAAATAATACTGACCTACCAATTTAATACATATTTCTGAATATGCTTTCTCCTTTAGTCCAGCCATTCCCCGTGTTTAAGATATAATGCCCACTAATTAATTATGTAAGCTTCTGACAGCTATAATTAATTAATATCTTATCATTGAGTAGTACCACACAAGCTTTACTCATGCACGGAATAAATTCCACCTGGAGGGTTTCAGCATGAACTTGCATTTCCTCAAGGGGACACCATCAACCTGGCACACCAGGACACGGTGCCCCTACATATTGCACGACCCATCATAAGTGTAAATGTCACAACCCAAGATATCGAGATTATTGATCCTATAAAAGGATCTCACCCTTTGATAAATCAAAGCTGCAATCACTACACGTATATGTCCGCCAACATATAGGGGTTAAGAACCCGAACTCTGTGGATTCTTATTTTCTCATTTAATGTCAGAATAGATAATAGAATCCTAAGTAGATCCACCTCAATACACTTGCTCGTGTATTAGAATAATCAGTTAGTCAAGATAAACTAACTATCAGATTATTCTACGGCGTACCGATAGCAGGCTCAGTGCCATCTAAACCGTGAGCCTTTTAATACATTACAAGGAACTGATGATATGATCTAACTGTGTGTTTACCCACACCATATCATCTACAATGTAAGTATAGTGAACATGCATGTAAATATAACAATTTAAATGCAAACAGTGACTGCAATGGTATTCATTCTATATCATCATAAAACCATTATCAATAAAGTATACAAAAGACAAGTCTTCTAGTATACAAAACCAACAATCATTCCCAATTTCCCTTCTTAATACCGTTTTTCAAGAATTTTAATTTTCGATGTGCAATTTATGTCTTCTCTTTCGGAATTCCATTTAGCTATTGCATCATTTTTCATGTGAATTCGTATTTTCTCTAGCAAAAGAAATAATTGAAATAGAGAAGACTAAGAGCATAGCATATGTGATTTATGAATACGAAGGCGATATCATTTTTTCCCCTGAAGATATGTATATATATATATATATATATATTTGTTTTGAAAGATTTATGAAGATTTCATAGATGGGGCTATAAGGATTGGTGCAATGCTGGGACTTTCCTTTCCTTTTATTAGGATTTTAAATTGGGTGTTACAGGGGTAAAGTAGTACATTAATAAATATTTTTTCATTTTCTTGAAATAAGAGGCTATAGTGAGAAAAAAAGTGCTATGTTTAGAATAAATACTAATAAAAATAATAAATACTATTTATTAATTTATTGGGATGGTTTATAATTTAAATTAAATGAATAGAAAATTTATAAATTAAGTTAAATTTATTGAATAATTTATTTAAAAATAATTTTAAATAATGAAATAATTCTTTAAATGATGCAGGACCCATCAACACTTTTGGAGTGAAATCCTGTATCAAATTAGTGTTTATGATATTGATTTTACTCATGGATTCTTATAATGGATAGATTATAGGAACTGCCTTTATTGTAAATTTAGAACAAATGAATGATGTGACGATCGCTGCCATTACTAATTAATCTGCTCGATTGATGTAAAATTGAGAATTGGTTTAGCAAAAACGCATTGAATTATGCTATTCATTGTGATTGTTTCTAATTGCTCGCGCAGATTCTAAGTGATTCTTGTATTTGCTTCGTGTCTTCTGCTTCATGAGGATTTAATTGAGAGCCTCCAAATTTCTACTAATGAAGAAAAGAAAGTGAGAAACAAAAAAAAAGAGAGAGAAATGATGATAGTTGTGTCTTCTTTCAAACAAAGAAAAAGAAAACAAAACCGTGACTGCCTCTTTACTAATTGGGGTGAAAATTGAGGATTTTGTTTTTAATTTTCCGATTAGATATGACATGGATCTTTTATTAATTAAAATTGAGTTGACATGGTATTTAATTAATGGAATCATTAACAATCCGTTAAACATAACTTGATGATATTGAATTTATAAGTATAAGTACCTACTAAAATAACAAAATTGTATAAGAACCAATTGAAACAAAAATTATTAGTACAAGGACTTAATGATGGGTTTTGCCCTTTTTTTTTCTTTCCTTTTTTTTTGGGAGAAAAGAAAATACTAATTCTATCTTTTGTTTTGTTCGTGTAATTAACTAATTAATGAATTAATATCATAGAGAAGGTGCAAATTCCTAAATCCTAAGCATAATTTGCCAAAAATGAATGTAACTACAGTATATATGCAAATAGGCGAAGGCATGAGGTTATATCTGTCATTCCACCATGTCAACAGTATCCCCAACACCTGTACACAAACCCCAAAACAGATATAAAATAGAACTCCACTTCAATTAGGGCAAATAGCCATATCCCAAACCATTTCAAAAATAATAATTTTCTGCCACGAATTTGCCCTCTGATTTTCAAGATTTTACATCATCACCTCTATCAGCAATCCAATTTTAAGATTTTTATCTTGTTTATTATTGTGTATAGTTCTCCGTCTCTATACATACAGATATATACACACATATACACATACATACGCATCTGTATATGTTTCACCTCAGATCTCACGAATTCTGACTACACCCCTGTTCTTGCAAGAGACCTGATATCGTACCCGACCCGAATTGGGTGCGCTTCCTTTAACTGAAATTCAGTCCTTGAGCAATAATCTTTTTTTGGCAAGTTTAATTTGATTGTTTTTTCAGTAGAATTGTATGCGTGCATTTATGAATAGGTCTGTATTTTGACTGTTGAGCTTCCGGTTATTTGATTTTAATGCTTGCACATGTTTATGAAGTTTCTTTTTTTTTCTTTTTTTTTTCTTGCCCCTTGGAAGTCTTTTTTTTTTATAATATTTTGTGGATATTCCTCCAATTGAGATTTAGTAACTCATTGAATAATAATCCAATTGTGCAAGATCATTTGATTGGCATTTGTGTAGGATAGTAAATGTGCATTTATCAATAGATGGATGTTGTTGGCTGTTGAGCTTTATGTTTATCAAGTTTCTTTTTGTTTTTCTTTTATTTGTAGATAGCTGCTTGGAGAGTGTGGCTTATAGAAATCTGGGCTACTCGAGTAATTTGTGGTGAAATTTTCGAAAAAGTTCGGATCTTGCCAGTTTCCCGTTTGTGGAATTTGACATTCTTGATGCAGATTGGAGTTTTGGAATTTTATGGTAGTTTCATATGGCGTTTTGAAGAGGAAAGATGATGGCTTTTAAAAATGTGGCTGTGGTTTAAATGACTGATGCAGATGGCTGAACAGAGCTTATCCGTAGTATCTAATACGAATACAACAGTTGCTTTGCCTGTCCTCTTGGCTGAAAATGTCTATACACCGGTTTCTAGTATGGATACAACTGTATCTTTGGCAAATCAGTCATTGTCGGTTGGGCAGGAGTTCCCGGATGTTGATACTTGTAGGAGAACATTGAAAGATATAGCCATAGCATTGCATTTTGAGATTCGGATAGTGAAATCTGATAGGAGTAGGTTTATAGCCAAGTGTTCCAAAGACGGTTGTCCATGGCGTGTGCATGTTGCAAAATGCCCAGGAGTTCCCACATTTACCATTAGAACGCTTCACGGAGAGCACACATGTGAAGGTGTCCAGAATCTTCACCATCAGCAGGCATCCGTGGGTTGGGTTGCACGATCTGTGGAAGCCCGCATCAGGGATAATCCACAATATAAGCCGAAGGAGATTTTGCAAGATATTCGAGATCAGCATGGGGTTGCTGTCTCTTATATGCAGGCATGGCGGGGGAAGGAACGTAGTATGGCTGCACTGCATGGGACTTATGAGGAAGGTTTCAAGCTTTTGCCTGCATATTGTGAACAGATAAGGAAGACTAATCCTGGCAGCATCGCCTCTGTTGTTGCCACTGGACAAGACAATTCGTTCCAACGGTTATTTGTTTCATATCGTGCTGCAATTTATGGATTCATTAATGCTTGTCGTCCACTATTGGAACTGGACAGAGTCCATCTCAAAGGGAAGTACTTAGGAACATTGTTCTGTGCTGCTGCTATCGATGCTGATGATCAACTGTTTCCATTGGCTATGGCTGTTGTTGATGGGGAAAGTGACGAGAACTGGATGTGGTTCATGTCAGAGCTACGTAAGCTTCTTGGGGTGAATACCGACAGTATGCCCAGGCTCACAATACTTTCTGAGAGAACAATAGGTATGGTGGAAGCTGTTGAGACGCATTTTCCTACTGCATTTCATGGTTTTTGCTTGAGATTTATCAGTGAGAACTTTCGCGATACATTCAAGAACTCAAAGTTGGTGAACATATTCTGGAATGCAGTTTATGCACTTACAACAGTTGAATTCGAAAATAAAATCTCTGAGATGGTGCAGATTTCACAGGATGTCTTGCCTTGGCTACACCATTTCAACCCTCAGCTATGGGCTGTGGCATACTTCGAAGGCGTGCGCTATGGCCACTTCACGTTGACTGTCACTGAATTGTTGTACAATTGGGCATTAGAGTGTCACGAGCTACCTATTGTACAGATGATGGAGCAGATACGCTATCAGTTAGCATCATGGTTCAATGAACGTCGTAATGTAGGAATGCGACTGACCTCAATTCTAGTACCCTCTGCTGAGAAGCGGATTTCAGAAGCTATTGCTGATGCTCGCTGTTACAAAGTGCTCCGTGCAAATGAAGTAGAGTTTGAGATTGTGTCGACTGAACGCACAAACATTGTGGACATAAGGAGTCGAGTGTGCTCATGTCGCCGCTGGCAGCTGTATGGCCTGCCATGTGCACATGCAGCTGCAGCTCTCATCTCTTGTGGCCAAAATGCTCATTTGTTTGCCGAGCCTTGTTTCACTGTCCACAGTTACCGCGAAACCTACTCACAGATGATACATCCAATCCCCGACAAAAGCCTGTGGAAGGAGCCGGGCGAGGGCACTGATGGCGGATGTGCTAAAGTTGACATCACGATACGCCCGCCTAAAACGCGTAGGCCTCCCGGACGACCTAAAAAGAAAGTTCTGCGCATGGAGAGCTTGAAACGCCCGAAAAGAGTTGTTCAATGCGGTCGGTGCCATATGCTGGGGCACTCTCAGAAGAAATGCACACTGCCGATGTGAGGCTTTATATTCTCTCACTAGTTGGTGTATTTTTTGCTTGTATGCATGATGTACTTAGTCATCAAATCGGTTAGGATTTAGACACTCTTGTGATTATTGTACTTATATATTAACTGTAGAATTTAGCTGCCTTGATAAAGTCACGCCCTCTTCTATTCTATCTATTTTCTGCTGTTTCTCTCCAGGGTGTTCAGTTGAGAAATGTATCTTCTTTTAAGGGTTTTGAGGTCGGTTGTTGGTTTCTGTATTTGGTTGGTATAATCTTATTCATATGTCGGCGAACTAGATGTAGGATTGTAAATTGATGGAGCTTTATATTTTATTTTGGGAGTAATTGTCTCAATGGAAAACTATGCTTCCAACCTATATGAGAGGAATATTTTGAGTTAAAAATGAGAAATTCTACCATAGTGGTTGGCTGCTGGTTGGGGCACCACTAACATACCATTTAAAAATCAATAAAATTATGTGTGATAAGGAATTAAGAATTATTAAAGTATGAGTGAACAGGTGTGGAGTATATGATATAACTTCCCATTAAAATTATAAGATTCAACATAAGTACTTCAGTATGAAACTACAAGTAAGGACTTAATTGTGATTTTGTGAAACACTCAGTTCTATCTGGTTTGATGGTTTGGTAAATGAAAAAGAAAACTTGATTGTTTTATAGCTTCAAAATGTAGTATTGTTGTTTTCTTGCATAATGCGAGAACTCTATTGATCGAGTCGAATTTAATTTCCATCTTCAATATCACTGCTTGGATATGATCATTGCCAACCTAATGGGTGCTGCATGGTATGAGTATGATTTAGCTCAAACAAATTACAAAAACCATTGATTCATTCATTCACTTTTATGATTTGTTCAACAAAACAAACTAATCAGTAATGCTTGGTTTTCACTTTTCAAAAACAAAATCGAATATATTTTCACCAATGAAGTGGAATTTGCAGAGACCGTCCCTGACCTCTCTCTTCTAAATACATTCAAAGTGTTGCTTGGCAGCATTTTATCTTTCAACTTATAATTATTATCATATATACATCTTATGCAGGTGATGGTGTTTTACCATTTTATTTGGTCAGGTGTCGCTGTTGGAGCAAGCCATTGATTTATTAAAAAAATAAAAAATTATAAAAGTGTTCTTGCATCGCACTAATTTATAGAAATAAAATTTAAATAAACTTTCAAGAAACAAATTATCAGCTCCTTGCTGTCTTACCAAATTAGCTTAGGAAATCTAGAGCATTTATTATGAGTCTATGACAAATTACAACTTACATATAAAAATAAAATATTTCACAAAATTTACAAATATTATCCCATATATTAATTCGTAGCCTACCCAAAAAAAACCAAACATTTCCCAACTAAATAAATGAATAGAAACAAACGAATTAATCAATAATTAATGATAGATCAATTTTGTGTAATCAATAATTAAGCCGAAATACATTAACTACAATTAAGGTAATCAATTAAAAATATTATTTAATAAGTATTTTAAATAAAAAAAAATATGAGATCTATCTGCACTAAAATAGCACTAACATAGTACATGATTTAGTGCAACATTGGAGCAATTTAGTGCAAAAACCGCACTAAATTTATTGCACCAATGGAGCTACCCTAATCTTCACACCAAATATCAAAGCACAGAAAATATAGAAATTCAAGATTCAAACATGTCTAGATTAGATCATAAACTCGACTTTGCACGCACAGTCTTGCTCGATGAATTGATCAAATTCTTGAGCAAGTTTTTCTTGCTCAGCTCTTCCACCATACGTGCCTTCTTCCGTGATCCTCGTGAGCTTTCACGAATCGTCTCCAATTCGTGCAATCTAGCTCTGATCCTCTTCAGCTCTAGCTCATCATCATCCCTCGCCAGTTCCACCTCTCGTCTTAAATGAGCTTTCTCAGCTGCAATACTAGCAGGCTTCCACCTAGCAGGTCGTTTCTCCTCCACCACCTGCTTCACATTAGCAGTAGAGTAAATAAAAGAGTTTACCTTCTCAAGGGCCTACTTCTTTTCCAACAGCTCTTGTTTTGTAGGTATACGACCTCCGGTGAGCTTAACCTCCCTAAGCCACTGATCAAACTCCAATTTGCATGGAGGAGAGTTGGAAGCCACCGCCATCTGCCACGTAGCAGGAGTTCCATTGCCCCATACAAGATTTAAGTACTTGCATGTGGTTTTGTTCTCGAACTCATATTGTCGGTCAGGGTTTGTTGCATAGACATTGAGAACCTGACAAAGCCTGTAGACAGGTACTTCTGCCTCCCCCTTCCCAATTAAAATGCGAACAAAACAGCCGGTAATTAATTCATTAAAGAACGGCTCCATATACCACTGTACCAGTTTTGACCTTGGAACAGTGATCCCCATGACTTCATGAAGAGTTGGTGGCTCGGGTGTCTCGTTATCTTCATCACTAGAACTCATTTCCTCCGATGATGACTCTTCCTCATTGCATAAGGTGAGGTTGGAGTTACCCACATTTGATGGAGGTGCATCAATCTTGTTGGCAGAAGAGCATTGGCAGCTACTTCTCCTCCTAGATGCATCCGTTCTTCGCTTGACCAGTTCAGCCAATGCTCCAGCCCTTTCAGCTTTCGTGCAACTTGCACAAACATGCACCTTAGAAGGGCCAAATTCTTCCTCTGTTGCAAAGGCTTCTAGCATCACACCCCCAACAATTTCATCATCACTGTCTTCAATACAACCTCTCCGACTTCTACGGTCATCACACTGCCGATGTGAGGTAGAGGTTTTTTCACTTGACTCAGAACGCTCATTATCTTTTACGTCATCATCAAATGAAACTCTTTGCCTTCTGCAAGTATGAGTTGGTGGATACAAATGGACACCCTCCTCGGTTGTAGCCAACCTTTTAGCTGCCGCCAGTAGCAATTTGTGCAAGTTCACCATCTATAACTGTGGCGTTGATTGGAGTGCAAGCTGCAACACATGAAATAACATTATCATCAGGTTTGTTGAGCCCAGACAACATTCAGAGAGCTGTAAACTGCTGTAATTACATCACACATATCATCACTATAGTCTTAACTCCATTCTGTCAAATTTGAGGTGGATACATAACCAGAATCATATGTTCCGACACACTAAAGGATTGATATATTTATGTGATCTCCCCATGAATTCGAAGAATATATATTGTACAATGCAATTCATCATATCAGTTTATCAGCGGCATCTTTTCAACCATGAAGCTGCATATAATTTCCTAGGCAGAGAAAATTTAACTTTCCATTTCAAACTTAAGTATACATTATATATACCTGGATAATTGTGACAAGGTACCCAGTTCAACTAAATGCCATTCAATTACTTTTTAGTCATTTTCCATCTCAACAGAGCCAATCTTATGGATGTAGAACTAATATTTCCAAGTCCCTCCACAAATAAAAAGACAAATTACCAGTTTCAGTAGCTCAATGATTGTAAACAAATTCTGCATGATCAAATTTTAGGAAAACAGAGAATATTGGAAAAGAGATGCAAGTTTAAAGTTCATAAAAAAACTGTTCACACTGGACACTCAGCAAATAAAACAATTGATGCATGCTATAAATGGCTAGAGGAAAATGTGCATTATTAGTCACTAATAGAAGAAACATTTATTTGTGTATAATAAACTGTAACATGTGGAAGACACATTACGTCGGTGCTTTAGATATTCAGACCCTCCAAATCTCTTCTCAATCTTCATAATTTTTAATGGATTGATTTCTACAACATGAAATTCAAGAAAATATTTACCCATGATTAATGAAATTGAGTTAAAATTTCACCAGGAAAATTAATATACTTATGGGAAGAGATCCATGTGATGAAATGCAATGAGGAAGGGAGTGAAAAGTGGAAAAATCGCAAATACTCAGAACAAGACCATTCCAAATATCTACACATAGCCAATGGAAAGGGTAATCGTGAGAGAGACATTGCAATTGAATAGTGGAAGCAAAGCTTCCATTGATTTATTTTATGAATGATATTAATACGCAGATTAAAATAGCATTGAGTTCCATGACACAATCATTTCACTACAAATAAGGGCATCAATGTCGAAGAGATCCACATCATAAATGCAATGAGAGAGGAAGTGAAAAGTGGTAAAATTTTGAATACTCAGGACTACGTCACAGTGACGTAATTAGATACAACAAAACCAACGGTGTAAAAAGGCGGATAACTAACATAGCGACAAAAAGAATGAGACTTAATATGCACTCTGACAAGATCATTCCAAAAATCTACACCTGTAGCCAGTGGAAGGGGCGATCTTGATAGAGATGTTGCAATTGAATAGTGGAAGCAAAGCTTCCATTGACTTTTGTTATGAAATGATATTAATAATCAAATTAAATTTACGTTATGATGGTGTTATTGGATACGACAAAACCAACAGTGTAAAAAGGCAGCTAACTAACATGGCAACAAAAAGAATGACACTTAATGTGCGCTCCGACAAGATCGTTCCAAAAATCTACACGTGTAGTCAATGGAAAGGGCGAGCTTGAGACAGACCTTGCAATTAAATAGTGAAGGCAAAGCTTCCATTGATTTATGTTATGAAATGATATTAATATGCAAATTAAACTTAAATGAGTAAGCTCCATGAAAAAATCACTTCACTACAAATGAAGGGCATCAATCTCTTAAGCTGTATCTGTAAATTAATATTCTTCATTGAATTACTAATTAGAATAGTAACTCAACAAATCAGTCAAAAATAACAAACCCCAAGGGAAATAAATTAATAAATAAATATAGTAAAAATAATAATTAAAGAGATGTTGTACATGAAGAAAAAAAGTAATGCAAAACAATCCAATCTGAGAGTTAAATTGAAAAAAAAAAAAAAAAAACTTTGTTCTTGGTGGTGATTGTAGGGTGAGGGTAGCAAAGATCTACAACCTTAAGCACTAAACCATGAAAAACAAGCTGGTTGAAGACTCATCATGAAAAAGCAGATTTACACCATTCCACACAACTCTTAGAAGCCTACAACAGTTTGTATCATCACGATGAGACAAAATTAAACTATTTCATGTAAGTTATAACCCAACTTGTATAATCATCTAGCTTGTCAAAAACAAGCCAAATCCGACGCATGCAGCAGAAGGGTAAATCACAAGGTAAGTGAAGAACTCACCAAAGGGCTTTTTCTTTATACTACCAAAAATTGACCTGCTTTCAAGATCTTAAACAAGTTAATGAATTGCATGGTTCTGAAAATAACATAAAGGCATACTGATAGAGAGAGAAGTGAAGATCTAACCAGTTTATGAAGGAGAAATGACCAGAGAGCACTGTCTGCGGCTGCCAACCCTTGAGTCTGAGTGTGTGTGTACGCACAGTAACTGTGTGTGCATATATATATAAATGTGCTGCTGTGTCATCATGTGTGTGTTGATGAACATGTGTCAGTGAGTCAAATGTAATGTAGGTCATTGTAATATGGGGGGGTTTCGTAAGATGTTCTTCCTTCCCTGCTTTTTCCCCCTTCATTTCTTCTTGCTTTTTGTTTGCTTCCTTAGGACAGGTATGAAAGGGCATCTTTTGTGAAAGATGGACAAAAGGACAAAAGAAAACAGAAAATAAGAACAATTAAATTTGGGTTCAATTGTTGAAACTAATACTGACAGTTGTGTAATGATGAGTATGAATCTAGTGTCTAAAAGACTAAAACATCCAGATGTTAAAATTTTATCACAAAGATGATAAAACTTGTCTATTGTAAGTGCAGCTCAAATGTGATACAGGCAAAGCATAAATTGCTGATGAGTGATTGCTTCAGTTACTTGTGGTTCTAACTGATTTTAATGTAATGGACTTGCTCGAGTGCTGCTAGTTTAAATATAAGTATTCTAGCTTCATCTCAACAAAATTTACTGATTTCAAATGTCAGAGAACTTATTTCAGTACTATCACAACAACTCTTAACGACTTCACTCATTTTAACTGCCGGATAATTTTTCCAAAAACAATCCCAACAATTGAGAACTTATTTTAGAAATATCTCAACGACCCTTGACAACCTCTATTGATTTTAAATGTTTTATAACTTCTTTAGGATTATCTCAACGACTTCACTCATTTTAACTGTCAGATCAATAACCCAAAATATCCCAACTGATTCCTAGTGACCTACGTGTGTTCACCTTAATTATCAGGATCTTCTTTCAGGACTTCTCCAACACCCTCAATCAAACGTCTTCTGGTTAAATCATAACGACTTACTTCAAAATTGACTCTGTATCCTATAAACATATAAAACTACATTGAATCTATTACCTTTTCTCATTTTAATAGTTAATAATATACTCTAGGATTATTTCAACAACTCTACTGATTTTAAGCTGTCAAGATTTTTTTTTATGATGAAGCTACTAACACTCAATGATCTCTATAATTCAGATTATTTTTTTAGAATGACCTATCATTCTTTTCTAATACGAGACCCCTTTGCTTAATTGAGATCAATCCTAAAAATAGCTTAGAAAAGAAAAATTAAGATTTTGATGTCCATCTAACTAGATAGTTTTTCATGTATTATAACTAACTGCGTTCTAAAAATGACAACCTAGTTGTAAGTTTCTGTTTTCAAACATAATATGAGTAAAATACTACCAAATCTTAACAACAAACAACTAATTGGATCTTCTATTACAAAATAGTATTTTATTTTATATTTTGTTTCGGTAGTGCATCTACATTTATGTTAATAACATCGTTAATGCATTACATGAAGTATAATAAAGAAAAGAAATACGTTTAGTGATATCATGCATTCAGTAAACCATATTATATGTGAGAGTATTTCTGCATAATTAACCAAACCAAGAATATGTAAGAGAATATTTCACAATAAATTTAATGCCTTTTCTGATTCTTTATTAACTTCTAAATCAGTAAACATGATTGATAAAGGAAAGCTTAAATAAATTTTCAAGAAACTTCCTTGCTGTCTATATAAAAGAGCTTAGAATTTCTCAAGCATTTATCATGAGAAATTACAACTATATATAAAAAAATGAATATTTTTCACAAAATTTACATATATTATCACATTCATTAATTCGAAGCCTACTGGCAAAACAGCCAAATATTTCCCAACTAAATAAATGAATAGAAACAAACGAAAATTGAAGAAATAAAAGCACACAATATACCTACAAAACCGTGAGTCAAAGCTCCACGTTGTAGAAGCTTGAAATCGGTCTCCGCCTCCGGCTGTGGCGGACGATCACCGTCGCCAACGCCGAGTTCTGAACTAACGCCCATTTACAGACGTGACTGAGCTTATCCTACCCTCACACACACACACACTACACGTATATAAATATGTATATTTATGTATATAATTTCCAATTCCCAGAGATTTGCTGATTTGCAGGTGGAGATATGGAAGAAACAGAGTTCCGCGTCGGCGGCGAGATGAGTAGCTGGCGCATTGTAGCAATTTAGTAACGAGGGCCATTGAATTGCAAAATCGGGGTGAAGTGTGTTCCATTACTTTTGCTTAGGAATTGCGGGGGCGCCGCCGGTTGAGACAGTAGTGAGCGGCGGCGCCTGCGATCACGTCGTGTTTAGCGGCGAGTTTTGGGTGCGGGTGAATTTTGGAATTCCATACCACTGTATATAACCCGTCAAATTGCTCTAAAATACACTTTCGGTCCGTGAAAGAACGTTGTAATATTTTTAGTCTTAAAATGTATAATTTGTTGTAAATATATCTAATAGATATATATATATATATATATATACATATAATATGACTTATGGCCAAGTTACTAACTCTAAAACCCTATCTCTTGTATTATTATAAATAGAGGCATTTGGTCCTCATATTGAAGACACACAATTCATATTCCCTCTCGTCTCTCTCTTGTTTACAACACGTTATCAGCACGATTGTTCTAGCATCTCCTTCAAATCTAGAAGTCCATCGATTAGAAGGTACATTCTTTAATTTTCTTTTCTCTACCCCAAATAATATTATTCAGTGTGTGCATGGGTTTAACAATTATGATATGTGAGAATTGAACGACACATTAATTTACCGTATTTTGATTGTGTTTCAATTCTACTATTGTATATATACACACGCACACACTAATAACACCTCTACCATGTGTTGTGTTGTATTACACCTCACTGGAACTGGAATTACAACTGAGGTACAGGAAGGTAGAAGGAGTAGAAGAATAACAATTACAATATAAAATGAATTTAAACAAAGCAAATAGACTGGAACCGATGTGCAGATTCCGGCAAGCTGAGTCGAGGGGACCTCTCTCCACAAGACAAATACGCCCCGGTTAGTGCTCACGGTTTGGCGGTTGTCTTTCAAAGATGAAACGGCTTCGTCCTTCCGGCAATAGCACCACAAATCCGGCAAGGTTCCGGCGAACTAGACAACGTCGAGAACTGGAAGCTTTGACTCGAAGGAACTCGTATGCAACAATATGAGTGTGTGATCGTTTATGCAGAATGTAGCTTTTGGATCCATGCAGGATGTCCTATTTATAGGCACATCTCCACTGCAGGGGACAGCTAGGGTTTGAGGGTATTCAAACCTGGTGTTGTAACCCCCTGGAGTTATAGCTCTGCCATTAAGCCCTCCAGGAGTTACCTTCTGCAGATCCCGACAGGTGTCCCTTGTCGGCTCGGATCCCAACACGTGTCCAAGGGCAGCTGCAGACTTTAACTCCCGACAGGAGTTACTTTCGGTTACTGTCCAGCCCACTAACTCCACCAGCTCCAGATGGCAGTTACCTGAAGGCTCCACCAGCTCCAGGTGTTGAAGGCTCTTAACTCATGGGAGTTACACCCTTCAAGCTGGACAAGCACCATGTGCACACACGTCCCGGACCCGGATAGCCGTTCCGCCGACCCGCTCCACGACCCAACCGTTTATGTACCGTAAGGAAGCCCACGTACGCCCAAAGTCCAATTGCCAAGATCCAAGTTCGAGGACGAGACGAGACGAGACGAGCCGAGCACGGACACCGGGCACCTGGCACGGGCACGGGCTCGGGCTCGGGCACGGGCGGGCGCGCGCGTGTGTGTGCGTGTGGGCTCATGGCCACATCCTTGTGCACTTAAATACTTCACTTAAGTGTTAATACACTTAAATACACTTCTTAATTTGATTAAGAAATCAATGTGGGATTATTTAATGTGTCTTAAACACATTGTCCCACACACCATAAATGCCCAATCGTGTGACCAACTTCAACCATTTATTTCTCACTCACCGAAAATCGGATTTGAGCAAATAAAAATACTACGATTATCTACTCACGACATAGAACAATCGTACGGTATTTAATTCCTCTAAAATTAAATATCCCAGTCACAAAAAATCAGATAAAATGAGTCAAACTCACTTTATTAAATCCTATTTTCCAACAATCCCCCACATGAGTGGAAATAGTGCATGTATGTATGCAGACAAGCAGCCCAGTTCTCTTAGAAACACAACTGCAACAGGATAGGTAGCTTGTGAGTTTGAACCTTCCATATTCCAACACTATCGAGTATACCGGTTGTTTAGTGGACATGATGCCTTGAACTATACATCCTTAGTGTATACCGAGACAATAGTATTGAAAACAGCTGTATATCAAACATTATTTGTTCTCACGTTTGTGTCCTTTTCAGGCCATGGACAACCTCATTGAATTCATAAGTATCTCTTTAGAAGCGGCCCCACTTCTCACTTATATAGGCGATCTCCTCTTCCGAGTATCCTGCCATACTCAACCTCATTAGGTTTAGGAATCATTAAAAGTCATAGGACTTATCCTCACCACATTGACAGGTGTGCACTTAGTTTGCTCACAGGGAAATATACACTTATAATTTTCCAAGTGCTACTAAACCGAATGTTTGTAGTTTAGTTTTCCCATTGAACCAAGTTCTTGGGATCTCCAGTCATCATGGTTGGGTTACCACTACAAGCACTCGAGTGTGGATTTCAAACTCATTCCCTCTAGCAACTTAGCCATTTGATCTCGGTTTAACCCTTTGGTTAGCGGATCTGCTAAATTATCTATTGACTTCACATAGTCAACTGAGATAATCCCACTTGAGATCATATGCCTCACAGTATTATGCCTCCGATGTATGTGTCGAGACTTATCATTGTGCATAGCATTGTGTGCCCTTCCGATAGCCGCTTGACTATCACAATGAATCATCACTGACGACACTGGTTTTTTCCAACATGGAATGTCTTCTAGAAAGTTGCGAAGCCATTCTGCTTCTTCTCACGCTTTATCCAAAGCGATAAACTCAGATTCCATGGTAGAACGGGCTATACAAGTCTGTTTCGTGGATTTCCACGACACTGCTCCACCTCCGATAGTGAAAACAAATCCACTAGTCGAAAATGAGTCTTTTGTGTCTGATATCCAATTCGCATCAATGTACCCTTCAAGTACAGGAGGAAACCTTGTATAATGCAGCCCGAAGTTCAAAGTATACTTCAAGTATCTTAGAACTCGCACTAGAGCTTTCCAATGTTCTTTGCTTGGATTGCTCGTGTACCGACTCAACTTGTTCACAGAACATGCAAGATCAGGTCTAGTGCAGTTAGTGATGTACATCAAAATCCCAATGACCCTTGCATACTCTTCTTGAGCTACCGGTTCTCCCCGGTTTTTGCTCAAGTGTACATTGAGTTCCAACGGGGTCTTAGCCGACGGACTATCAAAAGCGTTGAATTTCTTAAGCACTTTCTTTACGTAATGAGATTGTCTGTACTATCTTGATCCCTAGAATCACATCGGCTAAGCCCATATCTTTCATGTCGAAATTTCATTTCAACATTTGTTTCGTTTCAACAATCACTTGGTGTCCACTGCCCATGATTAACATGTCATCTACATAAAGACAGACTATGACATAGCCATTAGAACTGCTCTTTATATACACACATTTATCACACTCATTGATTTTGAAACCATTTGATAACATCACGTTATCAAACTTCAGGTGCCACTGAATAGGTGCTTGTTTCAGACCGTACAACGATCTAACAAGTTTACACACCTTTCGTTCTTGCCCTGGTGCAACAAACCCTTCAGGTTGTTCCATGTATATTTCATCCTCCAACTCACCATTCAGAAACGCAGTCTTTACATCCATCTGATGAATTTCAAGATTGTGCAAAGCAGCAATCGCTAAAAGCACCCGAATATATGTAATCCTTATTACTGGTGAGTAGGTATCGAAGAAATCATACCCTTCTTTTTGTCTAAAGCCTTTGGCAACCAAACGAGCTTTATACTTGTCAACAGAACCATCTGCCTTATATTTTCATTTTAGGATCCATTTGCATCCTAACGGCTTACACCCACTTGGGAGATCTGTCAACTCCCAAGTGTGATTTTGCATGATGGAATCGATTTCACTGTTGATAGCTTCTTTCCAGAACGCAACATCTGGACTAGATAGAGCTTCTTTCAAAGACTTTGGCTCATCATCTAGCATATAGGTGATGAAATTCGGACCAAAGGTCTTAGCCGTCCTAGCTCGCTTGCTACGTCTCGGTTCTTCATCCACAGGATCAGAACTAGTAGTAGCTTCAGAAGTTCGTTTCTCAGAACTACCTTCTGTCATATCCTTATTCTTACAAGGATAGACATTCTCGAAGAATATAGCATTCCTCGACTCCATCATCGTTCCTTCAGTCAACTCGGGAATCTCTGATTTATGAATAAGAAAACGATATGCACTACTGTTAAGTGCATACCCAACAAAGATACAATCAACCGTTTTAGGGCCGATTCTAACTTATTTAAGAAGTGGCACTTCAACCTTAGCCAAACACCCCCACACTTTAAGGTATTTATAAGACGGCGTGCGTCCTTTCCACAACTCGTAAGGCATCACATCCTTACCTTTAAGTGGAATTTTGTTCAGGATATAGTTGGTTGTCAACACAGCTTCCCCCCACAAGTTCTGTGGTAATCCTGAACTTATCAACAAAGCATTCATCATCTCCTTAAGAGTTTGGTTTTTCCGTTCAACAACACCATTAGACTGTGGTGAATAGGGAGCCGTAGTTTGATGAATTATACCCGCCTCTGCGCATAACTCTTCAAACGGGGCAACATACTCTCCACCTCTATCACTTCGAATTGCTTTAATTCGACAGCTTAGTTGATTTTCGGCTTCATTTTTGAAGTTCTTAAAAGCTTCAATCGCCTCATCTTTACTTCTTAAAAGATAAAGATAACAATATTTTGTGAAATCGTCAATAAAAGTAATAAAGTACTTTTTACCGCCTCTAGTTTGCACAAACTTTAAGTCACACACGTCTGTGTGAATTAATTCTAGAGGTTTAGTGCTTCGTTCAACCGATTGAAATGGTAACTTGGCCAATTTAGCTTCGACACAAACTTCACATTTGTTTTGTGTATTAAATTGGTTCACTTTTAGCAAATCTAAATTTACTAAACGTTTTATAGCATTTAGATTAACGTGTCCTAATCTACAATGCCATAAATCCGAGCACTTAACAAGCAAGTAAACAGAAGAATCAACTTTATTAGCATTTTCTTTTGCAACATGGCGCATAGCCATTACATTCATTTTGAAAAGTCCATTGGCGAGATAGCCCCGACCAAGGAACCTTCCGTACTTGCTCAAAATAAACTTTTCAGACTCAAACACTAGTCTAAAACCATGATTGACTAACAGTGAGCCTGAAACTAGATTCCTGCGGATGTCCGGAACATGTAGCACATCCTTCAAAGTCAGCTCTTGGCCTGAAGTCAGCTTCAAAATCACGTTGCCCACACCAACCACTTCAGACGAGGTTTGGTTTCCCATGTGCAACTTTCTACCTTCAACAGCTTTATAGGTAGCAAACGAGCTCTTGTCCGAGCAAACGTGACAAGTAGCCCCGGTGTCGACGAACCACTCTCTCGGGTTGTCCACGTGATTAGCTTCAAACACAACAGCAGCCAAATCATCGTCATCCCAATCATCTTGACGGGCTTTGCCTTTGCCTTTGCTGTTATGTTCTGCCAAATGCGCACCATAGTTAGTACGTTTCTTCTTTGGAGCCGTGCAATGTTTGGACATGTGCCCCGGCTTGTCACAATTGAAGCAATTGCCATTGAACTTCGTCATTGGCTTCTTCCCTTTGTCAACTTGACCCGGGCGCTTCCTTTTGTTGTTATTTGATGGTCCACCACATTCCATCAAGTTAGCCTTGGCCTCGATCGGGACTCGTGGTCTCGGATCCGCCTTTCGGTTATCGGCTTCAATTCGAAGCTTAACCACAAGATCTTCAAGAGTCATCTCCTTTCGTTTGTGTTTGAGATAGCTCTTGAAATCCTTCCAACACGGTGGCACTTCTCAATCACCGCAGCAACGGTGAAAGAGTCGGGAAAGACCATCCCTTCAGCATGAACGTCGTGCACAATGAGCTGAAGCTCTTGCACTTGATCCATCACTGATCGGGTGTCCACCATTTTATAGTCGAGGAACTTTGCCACCACGAACTTCTTAGTTCCGGCATCCTCAGTTTTGTACTTCTTTTCTAGAGCTTCCCACAGTTCCTTAGCACTAGTTACATTTCCGTATACAGAATATAAACTATCTACAAAGCCATTAAGAATGTAATTTTTACAAAGAAAGTCGCCATTGATCCACTGATCGTACGCCGTTCATTTGTTGACGTCCGGTTCATTTTCTTCGACCACAGGAGCCTTCTTTTTGATGTATCCAGCAACTCCCAGCGTGGTTAGGTAGAAGAGCATCTTCTGCTGCCACCTCTTGAAGTCCAATTCGGAGAACTTTTCTGGCTTCTCGGCTTGGCCATGGGGAATGGTCCTTAGAGCAACGGTGTTGGAATGACGCCATTCCAGCAAAGGTAGTTGATTAATTTTAGTCCTATTATTTGTCTTGCGATTGTTGTGTTGTATTACACATCACTGGAACTGGAATTACAACTGAAGTACAGGAAGGTAGAAGGAGTAGAAGAATAACAATTACAATATAAAATGAATTTAAAAAAAGTAAATAGACTGGAACCGATGTGCAGATTCCGGCAAGCTGAGTCGAGGGGACCTCTCTCTGCAAGACAAATACGCCCCGGCTAGTGCTCACGGTTTGGCGGTTGTCTTTTAAAGATGAAACGACTTTGTCCTTCCGGCAGTAGCACCACAAATTCGGCAAGGTTCCGGCGAACTAGACAACGTCGAGAACTGGAAGCTTTGACTCGAAGGAACTCGTATGCAACAATATGAGTGTGTGATCGTTTATGCAGAATGTAGCTTTTGGATCCATGCAGGATGTCCTATTTATAGGCACATCTCCACTGCAGGGGACAACTAGGGTTTGAGGGCATTCAAACCTGGTGTTGTAACCCCCCTGGAGTTATAGCTCTGCCATTAAGCCCTCCAGGAGTTACCTTCTGCAGATTCCGGCAGGTGTCCCTTGTTGGCTCGGATCCCAACACGTTGACTCCCGACAGGAGTTACTTTTGGTTACTGTCCAGCCCACTAACTCCACTAGCTCCAGATGGCAGTTACCTAAACCGGATCCGGATAGCCGTTCCGCCGACCCGCTCCACGACCCGACCATTTCTGTACCGTAAAACTGATACGGCTAAGCCCCGGAAGCCCACGTACGCCCAAAGTCCAATTGCTAAGATCCAAGTCCGAGGACGAGGACGAGGACGAGTCGAGACGAGACGAGACGAGCCAAGCACGGACACCGGGCACGGGCACGGGCTCGGGCGCGGGCGGGCGCGCGCGTGTGGGCTCATGGCCCACATCCTTGTGCACTTAGTTACTTCACTTAAGTGTTAATACACTTAAATACACTTCTTAATTTGATTAAGAAATCAATGTGGGATTATTTAATGTGTCTTAAACACATTGTCCCACACACCATAAATGCCCAATCGTGTGACCAACTTCAACCATTTATTTCTCACTCACCGAAAATCAGATTTGAGCAAATAAAAATACTATGATTATCTACTCATGACATAGAACAATCGTACGGTATTTAATTCCTCCAAAATTAAATATCCTGGTCACGAAAAATCAGATAAAATGAGTCAAACTCACTTTATTAAATCATATTTTCCAAAACCATGTGCGTGTATTGATTTATGGTAATGGAGTTGAGAGATAAAATCAAACCAATTGTCACTTAAGTCGTTATATGTCAACTAGCCTTTTGGATTTGATCTATTCATTACGGGATTTGATCTATTCATTACGATATATGTCGACTAGCGAATTCACAACAAATTGGTATTTTTCCGATCTAAAAGTTTTTTTTAAAGTGATATTTATATATATACTATTTAAATAAATTTTATTATAAAATTGCATTGTATCTACCAAACGAGTTACTAAATATTGATATTATATATATACATATCTTTTTACAGCTAAAAAAAAAAGAAAAAAAAGAAAAAAAATGGATTGTGTTTAAACTATTTTTCAAGCTTGTTTCCGTGCTTGTGAACTGATGATGTTAGTCTTGGTAAATTAATACATTGCTATAGTGCATGAATATAGGTTATGTTTATCACCTTGCATTTTGATTTCGTAATATATTATGTCTGTTTTTTTTGTTATAATAATCAGTCCTTTTTTATTTAATCTTGAAAAATTAAATATTGATGTTATTCGAGTAGCACAAGTAATATTCATGAAGAATATTACATTCAAGATCATAAATTGATGCTATTAAATTAGCACAATTAATATTCCCGAAGAATATTACATGCTCTAAAGAGCAAATAAATTAAACATGTGGATAATATATCCTTGATTCTTTGTGCAGAATTGCACCAATGGCAAACATAGCCAAACTTGAGTTCATCGCCCTTGACATCTCGGGCAAGAATTATATGTCATGGACTCTTGATGCTGATGTTCACCTGATCTCAAGGGGTCTAGGGGAGACAATCAAAGAAGGAAATAAAGCATCTCAACAAGATTGCGCTAAGGCGCTGATTTTCCTTCGTCATCACCTTCATGATGATCTAAAGAAGGAATATTTGACCGTCAAATATCCGAGTGAGTTGTGGATAAACCTGAAAGAAAGGTTTGATCATCAAAAGACTGTCGTCCTTTCTAAAGCTCGTTACGAGTGGATGCATCTTAGACTGCGAGACTTTAAGTCTGTGAGTGCTTATAATTCTGAATTATTTAGAATTATTTCAAAATTGAAACTTTGTGGAGAGAGTATCACTGATACTGACATGCTTGAGAAAACATTCTCCACTTTTCATGCTTCTAATGTGCTGTTACAACAACAATATAGGAAGCGTGGTTTCAAAAAGTACTCTGAACTAATATCTTGTTTGTTGGTTGCCGAGCAAAATAATGAATTGCTCATGAAAAACCATGAACTCCGCCCCACTGGTTCCGCTGCATTGCCTGAAGCCAATGCAACTTTCAACCATGGCAATGGACGTGGTCGTGGGAACTAACGTGGACGTGGATATGGTCGCGGTCGTGGACGCGGTAAACCAAATGATGCAACCTCTAGCAACAAAAGACAGAAAACATCCAACGAGCACAGTTCATCCAAAAAGGAAGCTGCATGTCATAGATGTGGCATGAATGGACATTGGTCACGTACTTGCCGAACGGCAAAACACCTTGCAGATCTATATCAAGATTCGATCAAGGGAAAAGACAAAAAGGAAACCAATGTCGTTGACTTTGACGGCCCAATTGATACTACTCACTTAGATGTCTCTGACTTCTTTGATGACCCAAAAGGAGATAATATGGATCAGTTAATTGGTGGTGGTGTGCTTGAAGACGATCATATGGACATTGTTTAGTCCTTTATCATTTATTTCTAGTTGATAAAAAGACATTGCTTATTTACTTTCACATCGTTGTTTTTCCATTAAAAACAATTTATTTATTTTTCCTTTCGTATTTTTACTCAATAATAATTGATCTTCTTTTAAAAACGTCTCAGACATTCAAATGGAATCTTGTGATATTTGTCTTGCTGATAGTGCCACTACACACACCATTCTCCAAAATAAGAAATATTTTCTTAAGTTGACATTAGTTGAGGATAATGTTAACACGATATCAGGTGCATCAAACATCATTGAAGGCTCCGGAAGAGCTTGTATCATTTTACCAAATGATACTAAATTAGATATTAAAAATGCCCTGTATTCTAGTAAGTCCAAAAGAAACTTACTAAGTTTCAAGGATATCCGCTATAATGGATACCACATCGAGACTATATCAGAAGGTGGAAAAGAATATCTCTGCATAAATTCTTTTGTATCCGGCCATAAGCGAACAAAAGAAAAGTTATTAACACTACCTTCTGGGATGTATTACACATTCATAAAAGCAATTGAGACAAACCATGTCATGAACCCGAAGTTCAATGACACACAAAGCTTTTTACTTTGGCATGATAGGCTTAGACATCCTGGAGCAACTATGATGCGCCGAATAATCAATAATTCATATGGGCACAACATGAAGAATCAAAAGATTCTTATGACAAATGAATTCCCATGTGATGCTTGTGCACAAGGCAAGTTAGTCATTAGACCTTCATATACGAAGGTTAATATTGAATCTCCATCTTTCTTAGAGAGAATTCAAGGAGATATTTGTGGACCTATACATCCACCATGTGGCCCTTTTCGATACTTTATGGTATTGATTGATGCTTCTTCTAGATGGTCACACGTATGCTTGCTTTCTACTAGAAATGCAGCATTTGCTAGACTACTTGCTCAAATTATAAAATTACGAGCTCAATTCCCAGATAATTCAATTAAAAGAATTCGTCTTGATAATGCTAATGAGTTTACGTCTCAAGCATTTGAAAACTATTGTATGGCTATTGGAATTGAGATTGAACATTCGGTCGCTCATGTCCATACTCAAAATGGTTTAGCAGAATCGTTCATTAAACGTCTTCAACTTATTGCTAGACCATTACTTATGAAGTCAAAACTCCCAACTACTGCTTGGGGTCATGCCATATTACATGCGGCAACATTAGTTCGTATTAGACCATCGGCTAACCATGAATACTCCCCAATGCAAATTATTCTTGGTCGAGAACCAGATATTTCTCACTTACGAACTTTTAGTTGTGCGGTTCAAGTCCCAATTGCACCCCCACAACGACCAAAAATGGGTCCCCAACGAAGGCTTGGGATATATGTTGAATTTGATTCACCTTCGATTATAAGGTATATTGAACCTTTAACGGGTGATTTATTTACTGCACGTTTTGCAGATTGTCATTTTGATGAAATGACATTTCCAACATTAGGTGGAACGAATCCACATCCAGAAAAGCACAAGGAAATATCTTGGAATGAGAAAAGCTTGTCACATTTTGATTCTCGAACTAATCAATGTGAACAAGAAGTTGAAAAGATTATTCATTTGCAAAAGATTGCAAACCAACTTCCTGATGCTTTTGTAGATACAAGAAAAGTGACACAATCTCACATACATGCTGCAAATACTCCAGCTAAAATTGATGTCCCTGAAGGACAAATTGCTTTGGTAGCAAATGAGTCTAAAATTCGTCAAAAACGTGGTCGACCAATTGGTTCCAAAGATTCTGTACCTAGGAAAAGAAAGGGGCAAGATGGAAATCAAACAATGACGAAAATGATTAATCAATCAAATGAAAGTGACGTAATTCCTGAAGAATTACATGTAGCTGAAAATCATGAGATCTCAATAAATTATTTATCTTTCAATCAGATACTGGAGAGAGAACATATCATTGTAGATGATATATTCGCCTTTCACATAGCTCATCAAATTTTAAATGAGGATCCTGAACCAAAATCTGTTACAGAATGTAAACAGAGAAATGATTGGCCAATGTGGAAAAGAGCTATGGAAATGGAATTAAATTCCTGTGATAACCGGAAAGTATTTGGACCTATAGTCATAACTCCGGAATCTGAAACCCCTGTTGGATACAGATGGATATTTGTTAGAAAGAGAAATGAGAAAAATGAAGTTACGAGATATAGAGCAAGACTCGTAGCGCAAGGTTTCTCTCAAAGACCAGGAATTGATTATGAGGAAACATACTCTCCAGTAATGGATGCGATTACTTTCAGATTTCTGATTAGTCTGGCTGTGTCACAAAGGCTTGCTATGCGCCTTATGGATGTAGTAATTGCCTATCTATATGAGTCATTAGATAATGACATATATATGAAAATTCCTGAAGGATTTAAAATGCCTGAAGCATTAAAGTCAAAAACCCAAAAGTATGTTTTCAATTAAACTGCAAAAATCTTTGTATGGGCTGAAACAGTCTGGCCGTATGTGGTATAATAGATTGAGCAAGTATCTGTTGAAAGAAGGATACAAAAATGATGATATCTGCCCTTGTGTTTTCATAAAGAAAACCGAAAGTGGATTTGCAATTATAGCAGTTTATGTTGATGATTTGAATTTAATTGGGACTCCTGAAGAGCTCAATAAAACTGCTGAACATTTGAAAAAAGAATTTGAGATGAAAGATTTGGGAAAGACAAAATTCTGTCTTGGTTTGCAAATTGAAAGTGTCCGAGGAGGAACGTTTACTCACCAATCCACATATACAGAAAAAGTGTTAAAGCGCTTTTACATGGATAATGCACATCCATTAGCATCACCAATGGTCGTTAGATCTCTTGATACGAAGAAAGATCCATTTCGACCTATTGAAGATGGTAAAACGATACTTGGTCCTGAAGTACCATATCTAAGTGCAATTGGAGCATTAACTTATCTGGCTAATTATACTAGACCAGATATAGCTTTTTCTGTAAATCTTCTCGCAAGATATAGCGCTGCACCCACTTTGAGACATTGGAATGGTGTTAAGCACATTCTACGTTATCTGAAGGGTACCATAGACCTTGGATTATATTATTCAGAAAATTCCGATTCTTCTCTGGTAGGGTATTCGGATGCAGGATTTTTATCCGATCCACATCAAGCCAAGTCACAAACTATATATGTTTTCACATGTGGTGGAACTGCTATATCATGGAAGTCTGTGAAGCAAACCTTGACTGCAACATCCTCAAATCATTCTGAAATTATTGCAATCCATGAAACAAGTCGAGAGTGTGTATGGTTGAGAAATATGACAAGTCACATCCAAGAGTAATGCAGATTACCTTCATCAAAGATCACTCCAACTGTTTTGTATGAAGACAATGCTGCTTGCATCGCGCAACTCAAGGAAGGATACATCAAAGGTGATAGGACGAAGCACATTTTTCCTAAGTTATTCTACACACACGATCTCTAAAAGAATGACGATATCAACGTTCAACAAATTCACTCAAGTGACAATTTGACGGACTTATTCACAAAGACATTACCAACATCAACATTCAGAAAGTTGGTACACAAGATCGGCATGTGCCGACTCAAAGATCTACAGTGATCTCAAGATCAAGGGGAGCAGTTGTACTCTTTTTCCTTCGACTAGATTTTTTCCCACTGGGTTTTTCTAGCAATGTTTTAATGAGGCAACATTTGTTTTAGAGATTGGTCACTCAAGGGGGAGTGTTGTAAATATATCTAATAGATATATATGATATGAGTGATGGCCAAGTTACTAACTCTAAAACCCTATCTCTTGTACTATTATAAATAGAAGCATTTGGTCCTCATATTGAAGACACACAATTCATATTCCCTCTCGTCTCTCTCTTGTTTACAACATAATTTTAGTTTTAAATTTAATTTTTTTGACATTTTTAGTCTCATAATTTATATTTCAATACTTTTGGTCTAAAAAATTAATGGATTATACTTAATATCCGTTAAGTACTTAATTTGGAACAACCGTATCTATTTTATTGATCTTGGTTGCATCGCCTAATTAAGGATGGAAAATAGAAGGAATGATGTGAAAATTTCAATTCAAAATAAGCACTTGATGAATGTTAAATATAGTCAATTATTTTTTTAGATCAAAAGTGTTGAAATATAAATTGTGAGACCAAAATTATCGAAAAATTAACTTGGGACCAAAATTATATATTTTGAGACTAAAAGTGTTTGGACCCTATTTTTAGGGGACCAAAAATATAATTTACTCTGTTAAGATGATTAATATTTACGTATTTATTAATTTTTTATATAAATCAAATTGACTGTAATTATTGAATTGAATTACAATGAGATTCAATAAAATTCAACTGATAAATAAAATAAATAAATAATAATTTACAACTCGAACACGTGCACTTGAAAATATCAAATTACACACAATATATTTATTATATAGTTAGGTTCTATTCTAATAGTAGTAATCTAGCATCATTTTATTCATTGTGTTGAGACTTAAATTTCATCCTACTTTTGATTACTAAAATTGTGAGTATGTGTTACTTTTAATCTATTTTTCTTAATGATAAATGTAAAACGTGTTAATTTAATCTTGATCATTCATCGAGTTACAATAAATTTAAAGTTTTATTTACAAACTACAGTGAAGTACTCAATCCATGGGATTTTATTAAAACGAACATTTGGTGGGGATTGGTTTCAAAAAAACATTTAGGTGGGATTTATTAACAAAAACGGTGATTGGGGGATTTAAAAAAAAAAAAAAGGGTGATTCGACCTGCACCATTATTTTCTTAATATGCACCACTATTAAATGCAATTCAAAAGAAATAATTATTGATTTACTTAAATACTTTTTTCAATTTTAAAAACAAATTATTATTTAAAAAAACGCAAATCCTCTTGCACATAAGATGTACATCAGACGGTCAACGCGTTGATCGGATCAAAACTCGTTGACCCGGTCAAAGTGTTGACCAAAAAAATCGCCAAAACGGGTGATATTTTTTAGGGACACAAGTGATATTTTTTAAAATTTTAAATGATACTTTTTAGTGTTTAAATTGATACTAATTTTAACAGTTTTTTTCTTTATTTTTTTATGGCCATATTTTTTAATGATACAAATGATACTTTTGAGCTTTGAAATTGATACTTTTCAATATTATGAATGATACTAATTTTGACGGATTTTTTGGTCTTCGTGCGTTGACTGCACGTTGACCCAGTCAACATGTTGACCGTCTGATGTGCATCTAGTGCACACAAGACCTGCCAAAAAAAAAAACTAAAGGAAAAATTGACCCAAGCTCTCTATCTCAATTGTCATATATAACTTCAATTCATCTCTCAAACTCTGACATACACTATTTCTGACTCTAAAAATTGAGAGCTTTTGCAATTCTCTCTCTCTCTCTCTCACACGCTCTTCCTCTTTTAAATAAAAAAATAAATAAATTTGAGAGTTTATTCAGCCAACATCAATTCAATCTGCTTCTGAAACCTAAAATTGATAAATTTGAGAGTTTATTCAGCCAACATCAATTCAATCTGCTTCTGAAACCTAAAATTGAGAAGAAGCCGCAAACCAAAAAAGAGAGCTGAAGAGGGGCTGCCAAACTTTTTATTTATTTAACTTATTTTGATTTCAATTTAATAAAATCAATTCTTGTAACGTGCAACTGATTAGAAAAATAATTTTTGAAAGTGAGAATGAGGTTCAATTTTTTTTTAAATATGGGACTCGGTTAGAATTTCGTTTCTGAAGGTGTGGTTTGAAAATAAACTTTCTAAAATAGGTAAAGATTCAAAATAAATGCTCGTGATTTGTTCGGAAATCAATTTCAAACCAGATACCCAACTTCGAAAAATTTAGCAATGTGGTAAATTCAAATTTCTCGATTTCTCAATTCTGAAGATCACTGGAAGCAAGAGAAGTCAGCTAGAATTAATTCAAGATTGCCAACAAATTTTGTTCTTGTATGGAGTCAATATTCACGTGTTTTTAAGATGGAGTGTAGTGGTGGTGGGATCTTTTCTCTCATATTTTAATTGATTTAAGTAAATTTATTAATTAAAAGGTAAAAATGAAAAAAATTGTGATGTAGATAAGGATGAAAATATCGCTATCACATCATATATCACAATTTCAATTTTACGAATATCGATATCGCATATCCCCGTGTAATGGAAAAAATAAAAAATCGAACCAAAATTGAACAAATTTGGATGCATTAAATTCGGTTCTTTCCAATTTTCAATCTAGTTCAGTCCCTTTTAAAAAAAAAAATTCGGTCTTGAGCAGAAAATCTACCGAATAGACCGAACATTTTTTTAGTTAATATTAATTTATTGGGGCACACTCATGTTAGATCGTCTAACGGATCTCCTTGTGTTAGACGGATACTGTTTGACCCAACAAAGTGGTCCCCCCTCTTTTTTTTTTATTTTTTTTAATGGTTTCCCCTTCCCTTTTTTTTATATTCAATTTTTATTTTTATTTTGGCACTTGCGGCTCTCTCTTTGTTTTCTCTTTTTTTTTAAGCACAAACGTGCTTTCTTTTTTTTCTTTTTCTTTTTTTCTTTAGCACAAAGTGCTTTTCTTTTTCTTTTTCTTTTTTTTCTTTTTTTTTCCTTCTTCTTCTTAGCACGTTTGTGCTCTTCCTTTTTTTTCCTTTCTTTCTTTAGTACAAACGTTATATTTTCATTAAAATAAAATTTAGAAGAAAAGTTTTATTTTTATTAAAATGAAAATTACCGATAATTAAGCATTAATTATCAAATTAACAATAGAAAAGTATGATTAATTATGAAGTAAGTACACTATTAATAAAAAAAGAAGCATCACTAATATAATGAGTAGTTACTACTCACTATCATGTTCAATTTTTGAATTGTAACATTTTCTTTTATGTAGCTAATGATTCAATTTTTGAATTGCAATATGTTTGAACGGATACTTTTCTTCTAATTAGTGATACTTTCTTTTGCAATTAGTGATACTTTTCTTCTAATTAGTGATACTTTCTTCTGCAATTATTGATACTTTTCTTTCTAATTAGTGATACTTTTTTCTACGATTAGTGATACTTTTCTTCTAATTAGTGATACTTTCTTCTATGATTAGTCATATTTTTCTTTCTAATTAGTGATACTTTCTTCTGCAATTAGTGATATTTTTCTTCTAATTAGTGATACTTTCTTCTTCCATTAGTAATACTTTTCTTCAATTAGTGATACTTTATTTGCAATTAGTGATACTTTTCTTCTAATTAGTGATACTTTCTTTTGTAATTAGTGATACTTTTCTTCAATTAGTGATACTTTCTTCTGCAATTAGCGATACTTTTCTTTCTAATTAATGATACTTTCTTCTGCAATTAGTGATACTTTTATTCTAATTAGTGAAACTTTCTTCTGTGATTAGTGATACTTTTCTTTCTAATTACATTAATGATACTATAATTATGTTAAAGATACTTCAATATATATATATATATATGTGTGTGTGTGTGTGTGTGTGTGTGTGTGTGTGTTTTGAAATAAATCTATACCCTAAATTGAAATTAGTGAACCATAAAATTTAATTGAATTTAATTCATTTTTTAAATAAAATTTCACCACATAAATATTTTTTAAAAAAAATTAAATGTATACCCTGAAATGGAATTAGTGAGTACTAAAATTGAATTGAATTAATTTTTAAAAAAAGGAAGAAAGAAAGTGAAAATAATGATACTTTCTTCTGCAATTAGTGATACTTTTTTTCATAGTAATGAGACTTCACTTCACCCCATAAAATAATGATACTCATATGTGAGTTAATAATACTTCACCTCATAAATAATGATATTTTGATTAATTAATGATACTTCTTTTTTTTTTGCTCAATAATTAGTCAACCGACAGAAAAAAAATATATTTTTTAAAAATAAATGTATACCCTGAGAAAACTATATTATAATTATTAAAAAAAATAAAAAAAAGAAACCAAAAAAAACGAGACCAATAAAGAAAAAGGAAAGAAGAAATAAGAAAAAAGAAGAAGAAGAAAGTGAATAAGAGATGAAAGAAACGAAGAAGAAGAAGAAGAAGAAGAAGAAGAAAACAGAAGGAAAAAAGAAGGAAAAAGAAGAAAAGAGAAAAAGGAGGAGTGGGCTGGAGGGGTTGGAGGAGTGGGCAGGCCCAACAGGCAACAAAAAAAAATCTGGGTGGGTTTAGATGGGTTTTGGGGTGGATTGGGTATTATTTGACCCATCTAACGTAAGAGATTCGTTAGACGATTTCATACAAGTTTTTGTCTTAGAAAAAATATGAATATTATTTGCAATAAATGTGGTTTAAATATATATTATGTGTAGGTAATAATAGTCTTTTATCTTTTAAATCACAATATGAAATGTAAATAAAAATATATAAATATGTGGGCAATGGAAATTTATATCCTACTTTAATTTGTTCGAGTCAAATATTATGTAATGTTGAATAGTAAGGGAACGAAAAACTCAGGATAATACATACAATACATTAAATTATAATAAGACCATAATATTATCCTTGTTTCTGTCTAACATTTCTAAATATGCTTTCTAACTCTATTGATCACTCGAATAAAATCCATGGTATGTATCCTTCGATAGCTAAGAGGTTGAATTTCTTGATCCAAGTTGAACTTTTGTAATGTCATTGTTGTATATGCAAAAGAATTTCCTTGGCACCCCAATTGATTGTTTTTCCTTTCTGCGTCAATTTTCTGTATGTGTAGGGAGTATTAATTATGCACCAATAGATAAAATATCATTTGCGAAAATCTAAGCAACTTGGTGAAATTAAATTACCATTTTCCTTTTTCTCTCGTCAATGATGGAAAGATCAAGAAGCAATCCGAAGCCCTAGCTTCCAATGAATCACATTCTCTCTCCTTCTCTTCAAAATATTTCAAAATGTTATCATGTGACATAATCATATATTATTAAAAAAAAACATACAATAATACTACTCTGTTCCAAAATCATCTACATGTAAGTCAAGTTCATGTCAAAGTCTTTATCAAAGTTTGGCTTTTCTGGCATTCAATTTCGATATTGTGATGTCGAAGCAACAAATTAACTACTATATAGAATATTCAACAGGATAATTGAACCTCTCAGCCTAACAACTATAAAATATAATACTTAAATGTAATTTCTACTTAGATTAATTCAAACAAATTTAAAGAAGAGCCGGCAGATATAGCTAACCTGTCTTTCATTTGGAACAAACTGAAAAAATTCAAGCTTCTCCTGCATTGTACATGAAATATACGCTTTTGACAATTTTTATTTTCCATCTTTCCTGTTGCAATCAGTACAACGGCTTGATAAACTTTTAGCCATAGTTTTATATTAGAATAGATTAAAAAAAACACAAGGACAATTGCTTTAAAAAATTGCAATTTTGCAACACAATTAAAGTACAACACATTTACCTTTTCCAAGAGAATCGGTGATATGAGGAGGATGAAATTTCGACGGCACTACAGAGAAACATAAGAAAATCGACTTCAAAAATTGAGAATGGTAAATAAAAATTATAACACAATTAAAATACAACATATTTACCTCTTCAAATAAAATTTGTTATATGAGAAAGAAAATGCAATACATTGCAAGAAGAAAATAAGAAGATTAACTTTACAGTTGCAAACAGCGGAACAAAAATTTGCAGCACAATTGGAATACAATAGGGCTCACCTTTTCAAATGGAATTATATAATATGAGGCGGGAATAGCAATCACTTGTTAATTTCGAAAAGTTGCTAGGAATTAGGAGCAACACACATGTGAGAGAGAAAGTGTTGAGATCATGGTTCATTAACATCGCGCGGGTTTCTTTTTCATATTTCATCTATCACGGTTTTTTTTTGGTTTTCCGCCCATTTTCCTGTTGTAATTTTATTTTTTATATTCACCATTAATTTACTAAAAATAAAAATTTCAAAACAATGATAACATGAAAATAATTAATATTAAAAATGAGTTTAAAGAAAGGAAAATTATGGACCAATTAATACATTAACTTTAAAATAAATTATAAAAAATAGTTTCGAATAAATTTAAAGATGTGATGCATATTATGATTTATCCTTTGGGTTTCCTGATTTCATTTAGTGTGCTGCTTATTTAGTAAAGAAAGAAATATGCTTTCTCACATAGAGATTGGATAATATGATTTATTATAAACAAACTTATAAAAATAAATAAATTATGTGTGGTTAATAATTTATTTTAATTTTTTTATCAAAAAATATTTAATTTAAAATGCCGAAATAAAAAAAATTAAAAGAGATCATGAACAATGATGCCACAAAAATTACATGTTTCTTTTACTAACATATTTACGTAACTAACAATTATATGTGATTAATTTAAAATTAATTTTGTGAAAATATTATTTATTTTACATTACCGCATAGGTATAATTTTTTTAAAAGAATGTATAATTAATTCCATCAAAATGCAAATGTGATTAAAATATTTTAATCACACATATTAAATGTTAAAAGACAAATAAAAATGTCAAATTCATTCAACCACATATTTTATAATTATGTGTGGCAAATACCTACACATTATTATGTGTGGTAAATTTATGTGTGATTAAAACTTCAATTTCTTGTGGTGTGTGTGTGTGTGTGTATATATATATATATAAATCTAATACTCGTAAGAAAAAAAATGTTCATCTATAATATTAATTATGTTTTCGATCGATGCAGATCTAAAAATCATGAAGATCAATACATACATATACTTGTGGTTTCATGTTTACTTAATTACATTAATTTCATTTCATTAGTTTAATTGAAACAATCTCACTTCATTGCTAATCGCAACAGAGACAAAGGCAACACTGTGACCAAAACATATGGTTTCTTGTTTTAGAAATGAAGAATATTGGTAATAATCTTACGGAAAAATGCTTCAAAAAAAATGTAAAAATGATGCAAGAGATATCTATATATAGATGTAGGGATGATCAAAATGGTTATAAAATCAATCTATCAATCAAAAGTATATCAATTAAAATCAAATTATAATAATTTTGCCACGATTAAATTGCATACTTAATGATACGATTTATTCCTACCAAATAATTAGTCATTTCCCAAACAAATATAGAGATTGTAATTGTTTTACCAATATGTTTTTACGATTAAGTGTTTTATAGTTTAAAATCGATCATATATTATATTTCGCATGTGAAATAATTAAGCAGGGAAATAATATTAATAAAAAATGTCACTATTCTTCTTCCATATATTATATGGGAGTTTCTAAATGCACCACTAAATTTACTCTTTGCACCACTAAAAAATTAAATGAAAAATAAAATAAATATGAAATGACTTACTTACCCTTTTATTACTTGTTTGCACTACTATTATTACTCAATGCACCACAAAATAAAATTAAAAATAAAATAAAATTAAAACAATAAAAATTAAAAAAACAGATCTCGTCTGTTCCGGCATCCTTTTGTCCCATCGCCGGCAATCCCGCCGGTATCGCAGACCTCAGACTCCTTCTTCGAGTTCATATCCTTTGACGCCATTGCTAGCTCGATCCCAGCAAACAGCAGCAACACACCAAGAATCCCAACGGGGAAAGTGTTCAGAATCCGCACGAATGAGTTCCCAAACATTAGCGCGAGCACAAGCTTCCCCAGTCCAAGAAACACCACGGATAGTCCACTTCTCCCCCCAAACCTGTACTGCCCGACTAGCCCCCCGTCCCGTGGCACAGTAGCATTACCCCAAACCAGCAGCCTACCAAGTTCATCACGCCTACACTGACCGAGACCTTGGTGGCCGATGTGGCCGACAGCTCCGTACCAGGAAACAGATCGCCAGAGAGCTTACAAACTGCAATGACAAAGTTCAGCACTGAGAGGGGGATCTGAGGCACTGCACCTATCGATCCTAGCCTCCGCCACCGTCCTCCCTCCCTCAGCCACCTATTCCGGCGACTACTGCCGCCGTAACCGCCACTTCAGGACCTCTACCACTACCAAATCCAGACCGAAACCTAACCCCAAGCAAAAGGCCCAATTTCCCGCTTCTTCCCCACTCATCTCCTCTCCGCGATGGGATCATCACCAAAGACTGACCTACTACAGCTAGCTAGCCTCAAAGCTTGCGGAGGACGGGAGGTTAGAGGATTTTCTCATGATAGCGGAGAACGTCTTTTTGCAGAGAGATGTTCGGGGAAGCCGGCACAAAAAATGATCGGAAGAGATGAAGGATCAATGGTGTTTGGCGCAAAGAGAGAAGAGGAGTCTGAGGTCTGCGATGCCGGCAGGATTGCCGGTGATGGGACAAAAGGATGCCGGAACAGACGAAGAAGAAGGCAGATCTATTTTTTTTAAATAAAAAATATATTTTAGATGGAAGGGTATTATTGTTAATATTGGTGGTGCAAAAATAAAAATAGTGGTGCAAAGAGTAAATTTGGCGGTGCAAATAGAAACTCCCATATTATATATATAACTGATTAAATTTTTGTGGTTGGCTTATGCCTTTACATACCGAGAAAGAAATAGTTTTGAGGATTGAGAGTAGCAATTGATTACCTAGCTATATATATATATATGTAGGGGTTGGTTATTCTAAGGATAAGTTGTGGTGTGAAAATTAGGGACAAATCTTGTCTCTACAATTTTATTAGATCAACGGCTGAGATTTGAGATATTTTAATTGATAATAATGCTTTTTTTAACTATTATTTAATCATGAAGGGTATTTATGTAAAATAAAAATATAATTCCATATGGTATCATGCACCGTGATCTCAGAATCCCATAAAATCGGGAAGAAGTAAACTGCTAGATAATTTAGCCCACGAAATCAATTTCTCTACAAAGCAAAACTGCCGCCCTCCAAAAATCTGGAACCCTAGATTATCGACTGCGAAATCCCCAATAGAGGCGACGATTCCAACAACAGTGGCTGACTGCGGGCTGAAATTTTAAGAAGCCGGCGGCAATTGTAGGCTCTATAGACGGCGCGGACGTCTGAAGAGGCGGAAGAAAAATGGGGCGAAATAAAATGGGTAAGTATTATTGGGTTAAATCGAATTGTGGGATGAATTTGGTGAAAAAATTTGAAAAAGGAGAGAACTTGTGAATGGTTTCGCCATTTTGAGTAAATCAATTTAACGAATTTGGGGATTTTTGTTTGAATGGATCGGTTGATGCTACACATGCATATATGTTCTACGTTAGGTAAATTATAATTGTGAGGCTACGTATGCATATTTGTGATGCTGCTAAAGCATATATTTGAAGCTACTAATGAATATCTGTGCTACTTAGTGTTTAAGTTAGTAATATAACTTGTGTGGGTTGGTGCTTTTAATTAGTATTGTTGATGTTTCGTATGCATATCTTTGGTGGTTTGGGTGAACTATATATGTGATGTTACTCGTGTGTAATTGTGATGCTACATGCATAATCTTGATTTTACTTATGCATATTATTGATGCTTCTCGTGCATATGTTTGATGCTACTTATGATTATCTATGTTAATGTTTTAAGTTGGTAATATAACTTATGTGGGTTGGTGCTTTTTATTAATATTGTTGATGCTATTTATACATATATGTGGTGCTTTGATTTAACTATATTTATGATTTTACTCATGTATATCTGTGATGCCATTTATGCATATGAGCGATGCTACTTATCCATAGTTGTCACGCTTTAGCAATTTCCATACTAACACATATTCTTTGATTTTGGGTTATTAATCAATGTGTAGCGCTACGCACTTGGAGCTCCGAGATGGGATAAGACAAGAGTGGAAGCAGAGTTCAGTGGCTCGCGCTTAAAGTCCAAGTCGCTTAATCTCATTCATTTTGAATTAAAATTTACTTGTACATAGTGGTTTTTATGGTTTGATGTAAGTATCATAACTAATACTCCTATATGATAAATCGAATTTTGTCATGACCAAGAAAGTGCCCAATTATATTTTTCTATACAAATGCATAGTAATTGCTACTTACAACAAAGAAACATGCTACACTAACAATCACATTGAATCGTTAACACATAAAATACTTAAGATCAAAAACTTGTGATGCTTCATACAGTCAATATATATGCTAAATAACAACAATAACAACATGAAATGTACACGTAACATCGCATAATCATGAAAATTAAATAAAGAATTATGTTATTAATTTGGTTCACTAGAAAGTACAGGCTACACATCAATATATATATATATATATATATTAATTATTCAAGAATAATATTACAAAAAAAAATCCAATTTTAATTAATTATAATAAAACTTAATCTACCGTCTATGAAGGAAATTTAATAAGGAAACTTAATCTTCCAAATCAAACAGATATATTAACTGCCCATATATAAAAACCGTTAGATAAGGACGGTTATCAATTTGAAAGATATGGGAATCTACAACTTTTTAATTAAATTACAAGATTAACCTTAATCCTAATAATTAATGATGTCTATGTTAAAATAAGAATGATATAAAGACAATGCTTCGTACATTTCCTTTTAATGCTTCATAAATTAAATTAAGAGTTTCATAATTGGTGGTTGGTGCTTTGTAAGCATATTCATTTACATTGTATTATGTGAATACTTCAGTTAATACTATGCATTCATAAATTAAATGCTTCATACTATGAACCCTACCTTATTAAAAATTTCTACTATAACACAAATAATGTAACGAAAAAAATTAAGATACCACAACTGTACCATACAAAACAACACAGGAAAATATAAGTAAACTAAAAACAAAACTAAGCAAAAAATGGAACAAGGGAAAAAAATATTTTGACTATAGTGAATCAGCCCTGGAAAAAAAAAACCACTAAATAATCAATGCTATATAAACGCACTGTCAATGCTTCGTACAATAGACAAACATGTTACACTAACAATAACATTGAATCCTTCAACGTACAATACTGTAAAGCAAAAACTTGTGATGCTTCATAAAGAACATATATATGCTAAATAACAACAACATAAACTGTATACGTAAAAGTACATAATCATGAGCATTCGAACCAACAATTTGAAATGTATAAGATAAAATATAATATTCATCCAGTTGCATACATAACGAACAATAAAAAATAACAAACGTGCAAAAACCTAAATCTTCCATTGTCACTAAACCGGAAAATAAAAAATCCGTCAAAGAAAAATTCACCGGAAAATAATCAATCTGTAGAATCTGCGTCTAAATCAATCAATGCTATATAAACGTACTGTTAATGCTTCCTACAATAGATAAACATGCTACACTAATACAATACGCTACCCAGAATTGCCATAGTCGAGCCGCTGCCCAGAATCACCATGTGAGTACCGCGCAACAACCGCCGTCGCCGCTAGAATCGTTGTGTGAGTGACGCATCATCGCCATCATCGATCTATGAGTTGGAAGAAGAAGAAAGAGAAGAAACTGTTTGTACAAATCGTGTGAGTATCGCGTCGTCTCCATCGTTGATCTATGAGTTGGAAGAAGAAGAAAAAGAAGAAGAAGAAGAAACCGTAAACTAAACAATTTTTTCAGATTCATAAAAAAAAACCGTACAAATCAATGGAGATATTAACTTGCCACAATTAAAACCGTTTAATTAGGGAAGTTAAGATTTGCACAGATATAGGACTCTATAGGATTTTTATTAATTTACATCATTAACCTTATCACTTAATTTAAATAAAAAAAACGAAATTAAACTCCTTAAAATAATTAATCTTATCCGTCAATTTCATCAGATCTAATGGATGAGAGTCATCCCTATTTTTCACACCAAGGGTTAGTCCCTATTTCATCCATATCATATATATATATATATATATATATATATATATATATATATTCATGTATATTATATTATATTATATTTATAAAGGTGACAGTAATATTAATATATGGATATAAATTAAATGAGTTTGCCATTCTTGGAAAGATAGTTTTGGCGGAAAAACTAAGAAATTACTATTTATGGGACTGTTCTGCTTTTATATATATAAAAATAAAAATTATTAACTTTACATTTTGTTTCATGAATTTTGACTTTTCTATGAATTTTTTGTTGTTTGTTATCATTTGTATTAATTTATGTGCAATTTTATGAATTATAAATTATATTTATTCTTATTGTTGTGAGGCTTACGCCTCGGTTAGCCTCGAGGTTTACGCCTCGTGGTACTACGGGAAAACATCTCTAGACTAAAAAGTGTGTTTTGCAACAATGTCTTACCTAATTAAGGTCAAACTACCGCGTCACTTCAATAGTACTTATCTTTATAATTTATTAATTTTCTCGCATGTGATACACGAATTTAATTACTTTTTAAAATTGTGATATTAATTTATTTGAATAATATATGTTGCATTGTTTTTTTAATTATAAAAATAATATACACATTTAAATAGATAATAAAAAAATGTGCAAAGTTAGTGCAAAAAAAAGAAATATAAAATTTAGAAAATAAACGGAAATGCACATTAAAAAAAAAAACTTAAAGACTACATACTTATTAATCAATATCATACTTATACATTTTTAATCCCCTCGTGCCTCGTGATCTTGAAATAATTATGCTTGATTGTCCACTATCAAAAATATTTTATTTATTTAAATAGATGATAAAAATAAAAATATATAATTATTTATGTCTAAATCTATTAATATAGGCAAAAGTAAATAATGATTGGGAAATAAAAAGCAGGATATAAGAATATAGAGTTAATTGGACAATTTAAAATGTAAATGTCTCAAATACCCTTATGATACATTCGGTCCCCACACTCCAATCATTATGTAAGTGTATTTTGACATTTATTAGTAACTACACAATAAATTTAGGGAGAAATTTTAAAGTAACCAAAATGAAGTTGTGATATTCTTTTCTAACCAATAATTTTGAAGTCTTCTTTTCTAACCAAACAAATATGTAAAAGTCTAATTTGCCCTTTCTGAATGTTTGAAAAGTCAAAGATGACATGCGGAATGTACACGATATCACACGTTCATTTTAGAAAATAATTTTACACGGCCAAAAAATATACACGGACAAAAAATATACACGGCCAAAAATTGTTTTATTTTAGAAAAAATATACACGGCCAAAATTGTTTAATTTTAAAAAAAATATACACGCCCAAAAAATATACATAGCCAAAAATTGTATAAATATACACGGCCAAAATTGTTTAAATATACACTGCCAAAATTGTTTAATTTTAGAAGAAAAAATATACATGGCCAAAATTGATTAATTTTATAAAAAATATACACGGCGGCAAAATTGTTTAATTTAATTTTTAAATATACACGGCCCAAAATTTTTAAGGATATACACGGCCAAAAAAATGAATTGAAGTACACGGCCAAAATTGATTAATTTTATAAATAATATACACGGCGCCAAAATTGTTTAATTTAATTTTTAAATATACACGGCCCAAAAAATTTAAGGATATACACGGCCAAAAAAATGAATTGAAGTACACGGCCAAAATTGATTAATTTTATAAATAATATACATGGCGCCAAAATTGTTTAATTTAATTTTTAAATATACACGGCCCAAAAAATTTAAGGATATACACAGCCAAAAAAATGAATTGAAGTAGACGGCCAAAATTGATTAATTTTATAAATAATATACACGGCGCCAAAATTGTTTAATTTAATTTTTAAATATACACGGCCCAAAAAATTTAAGGATATACACGGCCAAAAAAATGAATTGAAGTAAACGGCCAAAAAAATGAATTGAACTACACGGCCAAAAATTTTAATTACACGGTCTCCCAATTTTAAATGTAAAAATTTGTACACGGCCAAAAAAAATTTGAAGTACACGGCCAAAAAGCTTAACAGCACGGTCTCCCAATTTTAAATGTACAAATTTGTACACGGCCAAAATAATATTTGAAGTACACGGCCAAAAATTTTAAGTACACGGTCTCCCAATTTTAAATGTAAAAATTTGTGCACGGCCCAAAACATTTTGAAGTACACGGCCAAAAATTTTAACAACACGGTCTCCCAATTTTAAATGTAAAAATTTGTACACGGCCAAAAATTTTAAGTACATAGCCAAAAATTTTGTACACGGCCAAAAATTTTTGTACACGGCCAATGAAAATGTAAATAAATGAGATTTATTTCATTATTTCATTTCAAAGCTCTCAGTGTTGGGTAGTTGGATTTTAAATGAAAATGTAAATTTTTTATTTTTTAATTTATTTCATCTTTTCAATTCAATGCTTACAGTGATGTATAGTTGGATTTTAAATGAGCCGTATTAAATAACACACACCAAACGGGGATAATAGTTGTTGAGTAATGGAAAATTAGCACTTTAAATCCATTATACTCCTTTGTCGAAAAGTTTGGGACGATTTTGGTTGAAAAGTTGGGAACGAGAAAATCCGAAAAGGCAAAAACATTGCAAGGTATGTTCTTTTTTTTTTATGGTTTAAATTGTTTAGATTTTATCATTTATGGAAAAAATATTGATAAAAATCATAATCATCCGGTTGAAATGTGAAAATCCGCCACATTATATTTCGTATTAGAAAATAGTTGTATCTCTTAAATGATTAAGATATGAAATACATTTTTTATCTTTTTAATTTTATTGTAAGATGTTACAAATGGATTAGCATGTATATATGAACATCCATACCTATTGCCAATAGAAATATAAAATTAAAATTGTGAAATGCAAAAAAAATAAAAAATTCTAGGTGAACCGTGTACTACACGGTTGTCCACCATGTAGTACACGGTGGTTTCATGCATTCTACACATTTGACCGTGTACTACACGGTGAAGAACCGTGTAATACACGATCAACCGTGTAATTTTTTTTTTAACTAGAATCTCAATTCTTGATCTGCAGATGGCTTAGCAACATGTAGTTGTACAACACAGTGGTAGATGGGAGAGATTAGAGTACTTAGATGGTGAAGATCAAGTTGTGCACCTTCCATTCAATTCGTTATCTCGTGATAGTTTGATACAGGAGATTCATGACTTTATGGAGACATCTCCAAGCACTACTTCGTATACGTTGAATTATTTGACTAGGGCGGGTGATGGAAGAAAATTGAAGGGGCTAATTAAGACAGATGTTTATTTAATTCGCTTAGTCCAAGAGCAAGATGAGCCTACGGTGTATGTTACACAGAAGAGTATTCAAGAAATTCCAACAACAAGTGAAGTGCCTCCATTTGTATATACACATGATTCGGATCACGAGATGGATGAGTCGTCCGCTGAAGAGGATGAAGATGATGATGATAGCTATGAGAGTGAATTATGGCGCACTCAAATTTCTGAGTTCTGTGAATGGATTCGTGAGACGGGGAATCTTGATGAGTTTGTGTCCATTCTGGAGCGGGGCGGTCCTCACAAGGACAGAAGAAGGGCGGTACCGTTCATCAATGGAAGGTTCGAGCTCTAGGACCAGAAGACAGCAAGTATGTTCAAGATGTGGAGGTACCGGACATAACAAGTCCAAGTGTACAGCCCCACATGCTATTGAAAGTTCAGAGGCAAATGCAACCCAAGGACAGCGTCAACCCAGAAGATGCGGAATCTATGGTGAAATTGGTCACTTCAGAAGAACTTGCCCTTTGAGAGTTGATGAAAGTTAATTTGAATTTCATGTAATGTAAGTTTGTACTGGTTATTCAGATTATGTTTGTATTTCTCAATTTATCTATTTTAATTGAAGTTAACTGCTGACACAATTCTAAATAATATTCAATCTAGCGTCTTTGATTCCCAATATGATATTCCAAATGATTACGCTTTAGATTCCCAACATAAGTAAACTATGACATATCATGGCATAACTGATAAAGTCTAACAGCACAATGATGTCGGTATGCTTGCACCCACTCCTTAGATGAATACAATGGCATCGGCTTGGCGGAGATAAGGCGATCAACCTGCATGAGCGCAAAAGGACCACAACTGATACCATCAGTCTGTCTGTACTGATACCGCAGGTCAGCACGCTCGTACCACAGCTTCTGGTCTATCATGTGTCGACGTTGATGCCCCAGTAGCCGCTGGCCTGCAATAGTGGCGGGAGCATGTTCATCAATGGCCACAGTTGACGGTAACGGTAGTGATACGTGAAATCATCGGCCGGATCATTCATCACGTGGTACGGTGAGTCATATAGCCAAACCATCCAGCGGCGGAGATCGATGTGCGCAGTAACCTAATGACCACCTATGAGACAGCACGTGATGACCTAAAAATGGAAAAGATAAGTGGTGTAAAAAATAAAAGCATCACTCAAGTGTCATACGTTTACTCAGGTATTCAAATAAGCACTGAATTACTTACCTGGTCAGCATTCCACCACGGACGAGAGAATGGCAAAGTCCCTTGGATTTCATGTACCAAATCCTCATTCCACTTCCAGTCTTGGTAGTAGAATGCATAATAGTAGTCTTTCTTTCCCTCTAAGCCGTCTGGATGGCATTTCCTCCACTCATCCTCCAATCGATACTACAATGACACTGAATAGTTTTTAAAAAATGATAACCACCTTGAGAGAATCTAGGAATACTAGCATAAACACTTACCCAGAAGGTTGACTGTACAATAACTGTATTATCAGCATTTCTTCCAGCCCTCAGATGACGCCCTTTCCATAATTTGCGCTGGAGTATCCACAGTAACATGTCCATTTCACCCATCTCCAGCTGGTATCCAATGTTCTCTATCCGGTCGAACCATGCAATATCCAATTGCATGTCATGACCCCCTCCAACCTTTGTCTTTGCATGAGGACCCTTGGCTCGAAAGGCTTCATAAGCTACTTCTGCACGCTTATACTGACTCAAGGTGTCATCTCCTGATGATCTTGACCTACGTGCAGGCCTAGAAGAAGTACTAGGCCGAGAAGAAATACTAGGTCGAGCTGAACTATTCTGTGAGTCCAGGTCCCAACTAGCAGAATTCCACTGGTTTTCATCACCCCCCTCTGGTTCCACCATTTCTTCCACGTGTGCTGAGGTTATCCCTACCTCCTCAACCTGCGTTAAAGTTAGGTAATATATGATATATGATGTATCAAATCATTCAACATAATTTAAATAACAAAAGACTCACAAGATGCGGGATGACATCCTCCTGGCCTACACTAGTCTGTCTCCTCTCAATCTGCTCAGGAGCTAACTCTATATCGTGAGATCGGCTGTGACTCTTCTCAACCTACGATAAATTCACTCAGTCAATGACATAAAATATTTTGAAATTAATAAACTAATAATTAAAGATACATACCATCTGCTTAGGACTCGGCTCCGATCTGCGGCTACGACTGTGGCTGCGATTCCTCCGATTATGTCGCCTAGACATCACATCAAACTTCTCGATCATCCCTGTCATGAAGTATTTGAATTTATTGAACAGTGAATCATCGCGTTCATACGACTTGGCTATTCTCTTTTCTAGCTCAACCATGAAGCGACTGGACGTCTCGCGTGCAGCCTCCTGTGCTGCCTCCCGAGCTATCTCTCGATACCTATCCACGTGGCGACAACAAACATGTCCCTCACTCGTACTAGATGATCCTGTGGATGCCCTGACCCATTTTCCACGATGTCGGCCACTAGTAGGGCCCGTGGCAGTATCTACTGCACCTGTCTCTCCACAAGTACGGGATAAGCAACCTGCAGACCTCCTCGATATAGACCGAGCAGCAGATGTGGCAGGAGTCGGTCCTGTAGGAAGGATAGGCGCTCTAGGAGGAGTCACTGCTCTAGGAGGGCTGACCACTCTAGGAGGAGTCACTGCTCTAGACTGTGTAACCTTACGTGGTCGCTTTGGCACCTGTAATTTCACCACATAAGGCACGCCCACAGAATTCTCAAGCTGCGTGCTTCTGAAATAGGGCAAATCATCTTCATTCTCGGTCGGCTGTAAAAATGTATGACAAAGAAGCTGCCAAAATATTATAGGGTTAGTTAGTATCAAAGCAAAAAAAAATAAATTATTTGATTACAACTTGAATTAAATAATCATACATACCTCTCCCTCAGTGAATAATGCGCCTAGACGAACCGCTTTATCTTTGAACCTCCACTTCAAACACCTCGGTATTGCAACATCTGACACTAGAATGGCACAGTGTCGTCCCACACGAGGTATAGCCTCATAAGCCCATATCTATAAAATATCATGTTTGTTAGTTCAGTATAAAATACTTAGAAAGTCTAATTTAGAAGCACAATTGATACAGTACCTGCAAGGCCCAGACAGGCCCGTAGAAATGGTAAGTCTTCCTCTTCACTGTCAATTCAACTGGAATGAGACTAATATAATGCAATAAGGCACCGAATGAATAGGAACCCCATGGAAAAAACTTCCATCGTTGTGTATCCTCCACCAAAACCCATACCCAATCGTCTATGCAGCGCGGCGGGTCATATCCGAGCACCATACCATACAAGAACAACACATTGGCCACCTTCAAATAATCAGAAGCATCGTCTCCTAGCATGTAGTGTGTAAACCTATGATGCAAATCATGTATCGAGATAGGCACACAACTTAATACCTGACTATAAAAGCTGTCTCGAGGAATGCGGTGCTCTACATGTGGATCAAAATCAGATCCACCAAACATCAACCCCGTAACTAGTGCATACTCAACGGGGGAAAATCTAAGGTTGGTTCCTCCAATATGGAACCAAACCTCGTGCTCTACAGCACCATCTAGTGTAATCTCCCGTGCCATGACTGCGTGTAACGCTGTATTGCAACTAGTTCCTCCAACAAAGTTCATTAGTAGACCAAAAGGTCCATCCCTAAACTCTTGAACCATATCAACGCCGGTATGCGCTACAGTCTGTAGTATGTCAACAATGCTAGACGCGTAATTCTCCCAGTATAAATTAATCGAGCATGATACGTCTTGCATAGCCTCTCTCTTCCACACCCAATGACGTTAATATTTGCAAATGAAAATTTAATGGCTATATCAATACACTAACATTAATCGATATTTAAATTTAATTTAATTTGATCTTCATTTACGATTTAATTAGTTTTTAATGGCTATAGAAATTTGTTTCAACTAGTTTTTTAATTCCTAACATCATCATTCATGTTGTGTTTTTTTATAAATTATTTTTTATTTTATTTGAGAAAAGGAAAAATTAAATCTTTAACATGATATTTTTTAAAATATGGAATTGGTTATTTTTCGAATTAGATATGTTTTCCGACTTATCTTCAAAGTAATTGAAGATAAAATGTTACAAAGTTTCTCCGTTTTTTTAATTAGTAATTTCAAATTATTTGGAATTAATTAGAAATATTAATACTTAATATTTCTTACGAATTCAAGCTTAGCGTGCAATATCTTGACATAAAATGTTTCATTAAAATTTATAAATTCTCTTATGCAAATCTAACAAAATAAATTCTAAATACATCAATGAGATAATAAATACATACCACAATTTTTTCCACAAAAGTTACAAAAGATTTTTAAAAAAAAAATTGCCAGAACCGTGTAGTACACGGTCGAGCACCGTGTAATACATGGTCGACCGTGTACTACACAGTGCTCGACCGTGTACTACACGGTTCTGGAAAAAAAAATTCCCCCAAATTACACAGCTCCTTCGACAAAATACACAACAAAATTCAATACAATCATACTCAAAATACACAAGCAACCAAAAATTGATTCAATTTACAATCAAAATACAAGTACCCATACATCAATTAACTAATTCATTGAACAAATCATTCTAATTAAGAAGAAAAACACGAAATGAAAACTTACGGGTTGAGTATCCATTTTTCCGACCAACTGAAGGATGGGGGCGACGGCGGCTGATCTGCTCGTCAAGTGACTCGGCGGCGTCGCGGTGGCGTCCCCTCTGCGTCGGCGGCGGCGGTGGTGTCCGCACGGTCAGCGGCGGCGGTGAGCGGCGACGTTCGTCTCCTCTCCGTCGTAGTGGCCGTTCCTCGCCGCCGTGTACAATCCTCGCCGCCATGTACAATTTTCTCAACAAGTTGCCGTGTTCAATGTATATGAGCCGTGTATAATTATTTTAGAGCAGAGTGCCGTGTACATCAACTACCGTGTTCAATGTTTAAGAGGAGTGCCGTGTACATTCTAAAGGAAACAGCCGTGTTCAATGTTTAACTTTTAAATTTTTGGATTCAAATTTTAGGTTATTTTTTGGAATTATTAGTCGTGTACAATTCTATAGCCCGTGTTCAATTCAATACAAACCGGGCCCACATGTTACTAAGGGTATTATTTATGGGAACCGAAATTTTATTTTGTTAGAAAAGAATAATCTGAAATGTTTTGTTAGAAAAGAATTTTACAAGATAAATTTGACTAGAAACATATATTCTCACATAAATTTACACACATCTTTATATATATAAAAGTAAGTAGTTATGCCTTATATAGAAAGTCTCATTTTCTCGCCCAAATACACTTTCCCAAAGTAGTAAGTTACTAAATATATCCTAATTTAATTATTTATATCCTATATCATATCTTTAATATCTTTAATTTAATATAATACTTTACGCATACACACACACACGTATATAATATATATATTAGTATATATTTAATCCCATATATTGTATACAAATAATAATACAATGTACGTAAATAATTATATAATAGAATATGATGTTTTATAATGTAAATTTATTTGTAAATATAATCAACATACCATATAATTATGTTTCTATTACCGCCATAATATTTTATATACTATACATTCGCTCTTTATTTATTTATTTTTTTGAGAAAAATACATTCGCTCTTTATGCATGTCAATACTTTCTCATTTATAAGTAATATGGTATAATTGAATGAATCAAAATATAATTTCAATAATATTTAATATATATAACAGGGTTGTGTATACGTATCAGTACCAGTAGAACACGTTTCTACGTAAAAAATTAAGTTAGATTTAATATTTATGCGTGGTTAATTGATGGACATAGAAAGTGATTTGATTAGGAGTTATCGAATAGTTCATATGTTCATGGGATATGATTGCTCGATTAATCAAATGGTTAAATGACATGATCAATGGGTGTTTCAACACAACAATCTCGTGTGTTATAAATTTTAAACCTAATGATTGGGTTAATATTTATTAATTCATTCTATGTATATATACTAAGATGTAAATTATAGTAATATTGAATGAAGAATTGTCTTCACTTTTATCAATCATCAATCATTCTATATAGGACATACTCTTATAATATATATGTATATATAGTATAATATAATCAATATATCAATATATATTAATTGAGCAAATCTTATTACATTAATTGCGGTAATATAGCATTATATATTGAGCCTATAAATTATTTGTGGTCTCACATTCTCACACCATCTCATACAAATTATTTGCATTGTAATAGGTGATAGGTCCCAATTTTATTTCACTTTAAACTATGTAGAGTTGGCATTTGAAGTGAGTTTCATGGAAATGAATTAAATTCTCCCAGAATAACTGAAAGAAGAAATCATGATTACAGTCAGGTACCTCATATAAAATCAAGATTGCTATTACATTCTGCAGGTTTTGCTTGGAATCGGGAAGAATAAATATCCATCATACTAATTTCTAGAGAACAGCTGTATTGAAAATTGATATATTTTTATTATTTTAGAAGAGAAATTCGATATTTAGATAATAAATTTTCAAATATAATATGTTTGTGAAAATGTACGAATTCAATTTTTATGGACAACACAACTTTCATATTATTTTGTGGACAATCCTAGCATAATTGCTGTTGCAAAATAAATTAGAGATGTTTGTCATTCAATGAGATATATTTTCTTTGTATTGGGAAGTCTAATGTGACACTAAAATCCATAAGATGGGTCAAAAGACCTAAATCCAAATATAATTAAACACTAAAAAAAATTATAAACATATCATTAAATATGAGTTTGAATCCAAATATTCGTCTGACAAATTTTGATATGCACAACAATTTGACATAAGTTTTTGTGTATTTGCATTTATCAATATAGATATATAATTGTTCCAATCCTATGATTTGAATATATATATTTTTTTTGCCTTTGGATTTGAGTTTATTTATACATTTTCTTTTTCTGTTATCATTACATGGTACGCACTTGATCAATTTTTTATTTTTTTTGGATTTTGTTTCGAGGCACCCAACTGTTAAAAAGTGATTTCGAGTTGGTTACACTAGGAATCATGACAAGCAATAAAAGATTGAAGAATGTGGACATTAGCTGCAAGAATATTTATTTATGAATATGTATTTTTAATGATTTATGTAATTTTTATGCTCATTTGTGTTTCTAAATGATGCAGTCATTGTGAATGTGTATATATGTGATGATAAATAAATCCCAAAAAATACCCATTTAATATTTACTGAACCATCATAACGTAACAAATAAATAAAACACAGAATGTGCACAATTATAATAATTCAAAGATACACATGAAATCAAAATGATCTAAGACTTCGTGATAGATTAACTAAGAATTGTTTCTACTAAAGAAGAAGAAGAAGAAGAAGAAGAAGAAGAAAAAGGCTATTATGAATCATATATTTTTTTAAAAAAACTATTATGAATCTGTTCACATTGAAAAATTAATCCCATGTTATAAATATGAACATCAGACTTATTATTTTCAACAACTACCTATGCGCATTATGTTTAGTATATTATATTTATAAGACTTCAATAGATTTTTCAAAAATATCCTACTATATCTTAAAGTAGGATAGTTTAGGGTAAAATAGTAAATTTATTTTCCCGCCAAAACTATTCCACTTACCAAAATAATGAAATTTAATATTTAAAATTATTATTATTATTATTATTGTGTACTTTAATAACAAAATAATGTGGTCTACTATTGCTTGGAGATCAAAGGTCGTGTGTTCGAATCTCCTCAATACCACCAGATTAGGTGTGTGAGTAAAAAAAAAGTGATCTACTTTAATGATATAAATGAAGTCAATAATTAATTATAATTCAAATTAAGAATCATTATTAATACAACAAAATTTATTCAATTTGTTGAATTGTGACGCGATTAATCAAATAAAAAGCTTGCTATTTGCCAATTATTATGAAATTAAATAAAATTATAGTGAATATATGATAATTTATCAAATAATTATGCACGATTGTATCATATTATCATTTTAGAATAAATATGTATTTATATTTAGAATAAATGTCTTCCTTCCTTTCTTTTCTTTTTTTTTTAGAAGAAAATGTCTTCCTTTCATTATGCTAACTACAAGGAAATTAATTTGGGATTAATTATTTTGATAATTAGCTATATTTTGAGAGCTTATAGCGATATATTAGAAAATAATATCGTTGACCTTAAGAGTTCCCATGATTTATGATAGATTATGCAATGAACATTATCCTATGATTTAAGTAAATTGTTTATATATTTTTAGTAATAATATATTCACTATCCAATCATGATTTATTTGTATTTTTCGCCTATCACACGAATTTAATTATCATTTCCATTTGATCTGTAAATTTAATTTGTTCATCCAAGTAAACCATGTACATACTTTAGTAATGATATATACGCTCTTTGTGATATATATATATATATATATATAAATAAATAATAGAGTTTTGCAACTCAGTTTTCCACTCATATGTGAGGATAATTTAGTCTATATCAATATTAAATTAAAATATAATAATTCAACAAATTATTGAAGGTTATAATTTTGATGATTCAACACATGAAACCGTTCAAGCAATTGTCACAATGCCCCCATTCAAAGATCACAATCAACCTCCCGCTAATTAGGATGCGCAAACAGGGCTGGACATGTGAGACATGGGGCCCTAGGTGAGACATTAAAAATAGGCCCTTATAGTGAAAAATTATTAAAAAAATAATCTAAATCAAGAAAAAAAAAATACAAATTAATATGTTGGCAAGATGACAATATTTCAAAAGAGGCAAATGTTCCTTCATCTAAATATAGCAAGTCTCACAATTTTAGAGACAAGAATATTTATCAAGTTTGTGTAATCTTACTGATCAACCATTTTTTCTTTCAATTAATAACGTAGTAAATCTAATAATTTGTGCAAGCCAATTGGGCTTCAAATGTCGCTCAAAATTTATACAAGACTTAACTTCAGTATACTATCATTTGCCTATTTCTTTAACTTTTTCACTTTGATCAGAAATCTAAAATTTGTTTCATATTCATTAAATTTCTCAAAGTTTTCTAGAAATGAAAATCGTGCTTGATCGACTATGTAGAGAAACTATCACTATGTGAATGATTCTTTTTATATTTAATTTTGGGCCACATCTATACATGCCTATTAGAAAAATGAGCCTTCAAAATTTTGGGGTCCTATAAGCACAAACATGTTGAGCCTACCATCAGGACTGAGCCTGTGTGCAAATCATCCCCTAATTTCTATTTGTTGTTTGTTTACTTATTTACCAAAATCAAGTGTAATAGTTTTTAATAATTAAAAGGTGAGTATGAACAACCACAATCTAGGCTACACAATTAATCCTCCAAATGTCATCTTTAATTATAAATTTGAATTTCACATATTTTTCATTCTTGATGTTGGTGTCACTTATATAGAAGTGCAATGAGTAAACTTTAATCTACACCACTTGCCTCCATAATATATTATACTTTGAAATACAGTATGTGAGAAACATATTTAACTATCTATTTTTTTGCTCGTAGATTTGTGTAGACATGAAGATTACTCCATCTTTTGTAGCTTGCTCCGCTTCAAACTTTCCTACATTATGAAATAAAAACAAAAGTCATTCAAAAGGTTTGCATAAATCTTAAATATCTGGTACCCTTAATTTTATAAAAAAAAATTCAATGTATGTCTGTTTGAAAGTTGGTGTAACATAATTATTAGATTTTTATGGCATAGAATTATAGGTGATTTAAATTTATTTTATTCATTTTTGTAAGCATCTCATGCATGTTGTTTCCCAACTACGAAAACATAAACCTTACAAGATGCAATAATATGACCAATAACTACTATTGTAAGAGCCAAGGAGAAGACGGCGAGGAGAAGTAATCTTTTTTTTTTTTTTCTGAAAAATCAAGAGAGATAATGAATGGGGTGATTTTTAAAGATTTCTAATATTTTTTTGGTCAATTGGAATTGTTCTTTATAAATATATTTCAATTTCTCTTCATAACATGTTATAATTAATGATTCATGATTTTAGCCCATTATAATCATTTTAGATGAGCCAGTAAGTTATATTTTACTGTATTGATATTTTTCTGTAGTTGGTTACTCACGTATTTTATGTGCTTTAGATTGATATTTAGGTCATCAATCTTCCCTGATTCTATCATGGGTTATAATAATTTTATGCCCTTTTCCGATCTGCAATTATATTGACGTCTTTGTATGGACAAAACACTAATGGTTCAAAATCATAGTATAGGTTCGTGAGTTGATTTGATTTGTTGTTGTTAAGAATCCATCGGTCACCACTTATCCAAAATTTGAATATTAACTCATTTTTATTGTTGATATATTTAGGAACATGTGCAAGATTCAAGTGTTTGCTGTTAGTTAATTTTATGTTAGTATTTATGAGGTTTTTAGAAGCGTCAATTGGATTTATACAAACAAAATATTTCATCTTGACGATTGATTATTTTATAATTAATTAATTGAATAATTTTAAATATAATATTTTTAATTATAAAATATATTATACATCTCACCCGTACATCGTACGGGAGAATTGCTAGTCTAATATATTAAAATAAAGAGTTCATGTATTTTGAAAAAATGGATCGAAATGTGTAATGTTTAGAATTTAAAACCAACGTTAATATTGTTAAATGCATAATGTTATAATATTTTAAAATTATGTAATATTAAATGTAAATCGTTTGATTTTGTGAAACCAACATTATAGTTATCATTATGCTTCATTATGCTTTGCTTTTTATCGTTTTTGACGATAACGATTGATACAGTACTAACGATAATTTGAACTGTAACGATTAATATTATAGTTATCGTTATAATTTGCTTTTTATTATTTTTGGCAATAACAATTAATACTATAGTTATCGTATTTATTTTTGACACAATATAACTTTAACGGTAATTATACAATACTAGCGATACCATTTTTCTAGTAGTTGCATAATGTGTTTTTGGTATACCATAGCGTTTTTATTTTTTTGGGATTTTATTTATTTGGGAGCATATATAACGATAAGGTCCATAACGTTTATATCTAGCTTGATGTTTAAAAATAGAAAAATGACATGTTGTTAACATTAATGTTATGCTAAAGAAAGAATAACGCTAATTTTAAACTAAATGATAATATAAATGCTATTCAATTTAATGCATAATTATTTTTTTGTCTAAATATGTAGGTAAATATTAGTTGGCCAACATTAAATGAAGTTTAATGCATTTTTCTTTCTTTTTTTTTTTTTGTCAAAATAAAGTCACATGGAATTTCCTGTTACACTTTTCTTGTTACACTCCGTGTTACATTTTCAAATTATGAGTTTTTCTTGTACTTTTTTTTTCTTCAATTTTATTTTTATGTGATTTAGTTTAATTTTATGATTATTTTTAGGGTTCACCCCACCCAATTAGGGTTTATAATTATTTTTTAATATTTAATTTTCAATTAATAATTCATTATTTTGGTTGATTTTTTCAAAATTACATTTTTCAATCTTTTTAATTCATTTTTTTTGTTGATAAATGTTCTATGATTATTTATGTTTAATTAATTTTTATTTTATAATAAATATTATTAAAATTATAAATTTAATAATGAAACACGGAGTGAAACACGAAATAGTGTAACAAGAAATTTCAACCCAAATAAAGTAGGTAAAATGTATAAATACATATTTCTATATGTAGGTATTAGTTAACCAAAATTAATGAAATTTAATGCATTTGATTTTGTGTAAGGATGATGTTAAATTTATTTAAAACTCCGATCGCGCTGTCGATCGCACCTCCGATTCTACATCGACATCTCTCATGGTTTGGCTTCGTTTTCCTTCGTTTCTTGTCCGATTGAGGTGATACGACTTACAGCGCGTTCCTAATTCAATTTACTATATTTCCATGTCATTGAATCCCTTAAATTTTCATTAATTCCACCCTCAATTTCCTATAAAATTCGAACCTGAAACAAAAGTTCCAAATCGCGCGGGAGGAAAAAAGTCAAAATTAGGTTAAAACACATGCAAAATTATTCAAATCACACCATCTAAACTTAGAAAGGATGTGCAAAAACACCAATCATCAAAGGTTGATATAATGTGCAAATATATAACATTTATGTTTTACATTACATTTCAAAGCTTTACCTTCAGTAGATGATTACTTGTGTTTTACATTACTTTTCAAGTATACAAAATAAATTTCTAATTTCATCAACATACATGAAATTGAGTTTCCGAGTTATAATCATATCATGCACATTTAATGCACGTTATTGTATATATTATGATTATCTCATTCACGTTATAGGCATAAAATGCGAATTAATCCACATAAGATTTTGGATAGGATTTTCCTTATTTCTGAATTAATTTATTTAAACTCTTAACCCTCCTTTCTAAGTTACAAAGATTTCCTACAATTTCCTATGTAAGATATTATTAATACTCTTACAATATTGCAGAAAGCCGAAAAGTCTATATTAAAAAAACACTTTAAATCATAGGTGTTTTATGAGAAATTTTATCTCATGTTAGACATATTACACACATCCATACAAGTATTGACATGTGGTACAAGAGTCTAAAGAATGGAGAGAGAAATGGAATGAATTTTGAACTCTTGTACCATATATTCATACTTATATGGATGTGTGTAGTGTGTTTACATATGAGATATAATTTTTCCTGTTTACAGAGTGTTATTGTATTGTTACAGCCAAAATAGAGTAGCAAAATCTTATTATAGCAAAATTTGTAAGAACATGTTTTTCTAGCAAATATTTTGAGTTCTCTAAAAAATGTCTTTATTAAAATAGGTGAAAAAAAAACTAGCGGGACCTGATCATTTAACTCAAAGAACAACTGTATTCGTGACCTTGAACCCATTAATTTTTGAAATTTTATAATCGTTATGTTATTGATGAGCATGTTAATATTGTAGTCTGGCCGGTAATATGGGAAATGGTTATTAAAAAATGATGGAAGGGAAAAGGCCGTAAATAAAAACCAAAATAAACAAAGTAGTCGGAAAAGATTATCCTCAGCAAGGGCAAAATTGGAAACAAAAGAAAATTAATATGCACCAGCCGGGAATCGAACCCGGGTCTGTACCGTGGCAGGGTACTATTCTACCACTAGACCACTGGTGCTCGTTGTATTTTCTCCTTATATAACTGTTATTTATTCAAATAAAACTTGTACCAGATCTTAACCAATTCGGAGTATGATTTTATTATTATTATTATTAAGCCTTGAGTTGGTGTTCAATTCTCATTATTATTTGGGCTTTCTCCAAAGGCCCAATTTTGGAGATTTAATTAGGGTACTTCGACGGTTCCATGCGTGAACCAAACTCGAATTTATTATTTTAATTCGAAAAAATATTTTTAACACGTTTTGGCAAAAAATTATTTTGGAAGGATATATAGGGACATTCGGAGATGTTAGTTATATCGGTCCCGATTATTTTCTTACCTCCTACTTTATTAATGATATTGATGTATATTTTTTAATGATATCGTGTGAAAACACAACAGGAGGCGAAAAAAAGGAAGACCAACATAATTAACATCTACTTAAGAAGTAAGATATGCCCCAAAATATTATTTGCTAAATATTTTTAAAATATATTTTTTAATTAAAATATGAAAATTTGGATTTGGTGCCCACATGGTACATGAGATTTTCTTGTCCAAAGTTTTGTATACCAAACATCAAAATTATTAGTTTTTTGCTTATTTTTTCTTCAATTTTTTTTGTTTAGTATAATTTTACATTATTATTTAGGGTTTATTCCACCCAATTATGGTTTATAATTATTTTCTTAGTATTCAATTTCATTCTTCACTTAATATAATTGATTTTTAGTGTAGACTATTCCAAACTTAAGGTATATAGCCTTTTAAAATTTCAATTTTTAGCAATGTACATTAATTAGGATTAATTATAATATAATAAATTTTATTTTTATGAAAAATATTAAAACTAACGTAATTTTGATGTTGATGTACGAATTAAACACACAATTTAGAAGAGAGGACTCCATTCGCCCACATGGACACCATTGAATTTTCCATCTAATTAGCCTTATTATTTGGGCCGGCCTTTCTCCAAAGTGCCTATTTCGGAGGGGCAATTCTAAATACAACTCCCAATTTACTTTTTGTAACCTCTAAATTAATTAAATTATAAATGTACTTTTAATTGACATTTTTACCATTTCAATCCACACCTTAGAAACTCTAATAAAAGTGAAACAAAAAACCCAGTCACCCACCGATCATGATAAGAAGAAAGAGTCTGATGTTTTTTTTCTTTCTAAATTTAAAAGAGCTCAAAAAATTACATAAGAAATAATGCTATAAAATTCATTATAATTAGTTGAATAGGTATCTGGGCGCTTGTTGAACTTAAAAGAATAAATAAAGCTACAAAAATGATGGAAAGAAAATTCTCAAAATTGACGACAATTCAGAACTGCAGAAAGCAACATATATCACTATTTTGAACATAGAAGTAGATTAAAAACTCATCCTTACAATTGTTCACTCGTCATCTACGTCATCCCCCGCACATTCAGAGCATTAATTTAAATGTTCAATCAACTTAAATTTACTCTCTGTAGCCTCTTTGTAGGATCTTTTACATTCTCAAAATATTATTGCACTAAAAAAAATGATTGAAAACTAGAATCACAATATCAACAAAAAAACATAAAAATAAGTTTTTATGTCTTTGTATCATGATCGAGGGTGGGTCGGTTAGGGGGCTATACATTGGGGCTTTTCATTTTGCTTAGGGTTTTTAACTTGTGGATTATAAGGATAAAATTGTCCATTAAAATAATATTTATAATTTAATTAATTTAATGGGCTATAAAGAGTAAATTGGGGGCTATGTTTAGAATTACCCATTTTGGAGATCAATCTTGTCTAAGTGACCTAACCAATTAAGGGAAGTTTTCGCGGGCACCAAACCCCAATTTTACATTTTTAATTAAAAGTTCATATTTAATAGGTTTTGGCAAAAAAAAAAGGGAACATATATTACTCCTTAATTAGATGTTAATTATATCGGTCCCAATTTTTCGTCTCCTGGTATGTTAATGATAGTGTTATGTTTTCTTCCACACGATATTGTGTGGAAAAAAAACGCAACATTGCTATTAATATAGTAAAAAGTGAAAATAATCGAAACCAACATAATTAATATTTACTAATGTCGCTAGGGCTGGTCTCCTGTGCATAAGGTGCATGGGCCGGCCCATGAACCCGGATCCAGCCCATGCCTAACCTAAAAAAAAAAAAAAAAGGAAAATCAGATTCATCACGAGAGAGAGCGAGAGAGAAGAGAGTCGAGAGACAGCGCAGATGACGACCACACGACGGTGAGAGAGGATCGGCGACCTCACCCGACCGCCGCCACCATCAGTGCCGCCGCCGGAAGGCCAGCACCACCGCGCCGGAAGCTAGGACGGAGACATTACATGATATATTGAAGAAATTCAATTTTGATTCAATTTTTTGTCAAGATCGAAAATTTCAAGGTAACACTCTAGAATTCAATCAAACCTATTCAATAGTGTCCATTATAGTTGGAAATTTTATTTTTCAGATTCTTAGAATTGAATAATTTAGATTTTCGAAATTTTTTTTAGGAATTTGAAAAATATACTTGGATGTGTATATTGCTTAGGATGGATGAAATTAACATGAATGTGGGAAATTATTCGAAAGCTCTTGTGATAATTGATGATTCTGACAGTGAGGCAATCCCCATACGAGCACAATACGGAGGTAAAGTTTTTACATAAACTGATCAGGTTTTACCCCCACGACTCTGATACTGTACAATATTTTAATTGATACTTTCGTGCACATTAGGTGATACTGTGACCCTGTCTGGATCTCTGATTGTTGAATTCGAGTTCTTAAATTAGTGTTGGTGAATTATGTTTATTTAATCGAGTGTTTATGTTTGCTGAAATCACCCACAATTTTGCAGCTCGAAGCATTTTAGAATGCACTCTTCTTAGAATTAGAGCAATGAATACTACAAGCTCGAGCCATTCACTTCATTTCTTTCCGGACCACACTTATAGTAGCCCAGAGTTCAGCAGTTAAAACTAGAATTTACTCTTCAAACATTTCAGTACAATTTAATCTTATAAGAGTGCATTCTAAAATGTTGTATCTGTGATGTGCTTTGGAAGTGATAAAGGATACTTAATTAATTAGTGGTTCTTAGCCTGATTACATCTGGTTCTCCTTTTTTTTTCTTTTCTGAGCGGTCAGTGATTAGAAATTTGAAATATAGAGCAATGAGTTGTATATTAGAAAGAACTTGGAAAGAGAATTATAGCATCGGAAAGTTGCTCTCTAGTTTGATAATGCCAAATAGAGTCAGAACTTGTTTAATCATGTGATTATCTAAATTCATGTGCATTTAACTGGGACAAGTTGCTACTTGCTAGTGGATGCTATGACACTATGGAAAATTATATGTGAAACTTGTGTTCCAGGTTCCAGTTGTTGATGGATACTCATTCCCTCATCTTACAAAATGAATGAATGTAGCCGACGCCATATAACATCATATCTTGTTGATTTGCTCATGAGGAGGGGTTAAGTGTTCTTGAAATTTCAGAACTCAGTTGTTGCAATATGTTGGTGATGCTGAGTATGTGACATGTTCTAGCAAAAGCAAAAACCAAGGGGAGGAAAAAAAGAATTAAGGGGCAACTTGAAAAGGGCCTAAAGAAGAAGAGCAATGTTGAAGGAAGCTCAAATTAGTTGAGTGAGTTTGGCTCCAAGACTCCCAACCCTCGTTTGTTTTAGATCGATATTAGGTTGGTACCTGTCTTCAGCACAATTGATACTTTCATGCTTATTAAATGGTACCTGTTCTATCTTACTGACCCACTTCTTAAATTTATTTTGCAGATTATTGGATTGAAGATTGCTCATTTTTTTAAATTTATCTTGGGATGTTTTAAGAGTTCAATTTGAATAAAAAAATGTTGATTACTCTTGTGAAGTTTAAGAAGAAAAGGCACTTCTCCACATGTAGTAGAAACTAAAGCTACAATGGATGCATTAGCTAGTAGCAGTTGCATTTATTTGTGTTTTGTCCTTTTTTGCACTCCTGTGTAGTTAGGTTGCAATGGTGTTAGGTGATTGATTCTAGCCTGCTTTGTTTTGCACATTCTATATGTATGAACTGAAAAGGGAGTCCTTTAAACTTGATATATTGTGAAGCAGGAAAGATACAAGACACTCTTTCTCTGTCTGTGATTTTAAGATCCTCATTAAACTGATATTACATTTGTTTCTAAAAATGATATGTTTTTGTTTTACAATTGATACCTTTACGCTAAATAAATGATACTCTTCAGGATGTATTGTTACTTTTTTTAAAAATGTGATGCTTTAAAAATACACGAATGATACTAATATCATTTCTGAAAATAAATTTGACTTTCCTTAAAATCAATATACGTATATCAAAATTACACCTTAACATGGAATCAACAGTTACTTTTTTATTGAAGATTTTATACTATATAGATTAACAATTGGTACTGCGATTGTATGTGTGAATAAATATAGGTCTTGTTTAATACAGGCTATGCTAGTTATTAAAAGGACAAAATTCAACATCAACCTGTAAACTACATACAAAACCACCATTTTATTCAATCAAAATAAATAATACAAAACCATCCATTCACCAACATACATCCCACAAAAATAAAACAAGAACAATATTTCAACCCATCTCCAACATTATAACCAACTTCATGTAAACAAACCCAAACCACCAAATCCAAACAACCAAATCCAACACATCTAACAAATCCAAAGCACCACATCAAAATATTCCTAAGTTTTGATCTAATATCCAGCGTAACACCACAAATATCCAACAAATACATACAAATTTCTCACTCACTTCTTCTTCCTGTTCATGAATGCAAGCACCATCTTATACACATCGAATCTTAAATCATATGTTCCAGTAAGGGCAATACGAGCACAGTACGGGGCTCGAAGCTTCCTTCGACCAACAGACATCACGATAAAAAAAACCAAAATATCAAACATCAAACACTTCGCGGTGACATTCACACCCTTGGAAGCTTCTTGCTTCTTGGACACCTTTTTCTTCATTGAGCAAACCTGATATAAGTCAATGAAATCAAATATTAAAACACACAAACTATGAAAAATATAGATTACATAATTACTGTATGAAATAGTTTGATACTACTATGCATATAAAATGGTACTAATAAGCATACAGAGTGATACTACACCACACGATGATAACAATATAGACATATAAACCAATAACACTAACTAAACCAAAATGTATATAAAAATTGAACCCATACATGCACATATAAAAAGCACAACATACTATACAACATAATACTTCAAATTTTGATACATACAGTCAACTCAAATAGTACAATTATGTTTCAAGATTTTGGGAAAAAAATATAAATTGCACACACATACAAAACATAAAATATAGAACAGAATTGATACTTGTAAACATCTCATTTGGTACTAAACATTATGCAAATTGATACTCTGTACACAAATGCACGCACATTCAAACAATAAAAGTGTCAAAACAGGCTATACAAAATTTTACAAAGATAAACATCATACTTAACAAAACAGATAACAGACAAACATAAATTGAAAATTTTGATACATGTTTCTGATTCAATTGATACTAATAAGCATTGTAAATGATACCTAAAATCATAATTCATAACAATTATACACAATTTCAAATTAATCAGTCAAATCAACACATCAAATGGTACCAATCAGTTTCTAATGTCAAAATCAATAGACAAAATTCAAAATGCACAGAAACACACAAAAATAAATTTGTAATAAAATTCAGATACTCACACGAATCTCATCTAGTACTATTCATCAGTAACATTGATACTGAACTATAATATGCAGACTATTCAAAAGAACACAGATCTAAAACAGTGTACACTGGACCTTAAACACATAAACATAACATCTGAACTACTACATGATATGCAAATATTACAAGTAAATGTCATATATATATATATATATATATATATATATATATTTCTACATCAAATGTAACACATAAGCATATAGGTCTTTATGTCATGTAAAAATGTCATATACTTATTTTTCCTCAAAGCTCTTGCAAATTAATTCTCTCATACTCTTTGTGTTCAGCTTTCACATACCTCAGCCAGAAAATACTTTGTTTTATCTGAAGTATGATTGAGAGGAGTTACAGGAGGAGCCGCTTCTTTCCTCTGTTTCTCTGAGACCACCTGCATCAAATAACAGACACTCAGAACTCTAAAAGACTAAAAGCAAACATTATTGTCATCACTTATAATTTAGAAAAAGTGGACAGCAAGAATTGAAGGACTGAAACTGCCCAGAAACACTCCCCCATTAAACTAATTACAAACAGAATTCACAATAAAAGCACAAATAATTTTCAAAGAGAAAAGAGAAAAAAATTCTAAAAAAAGGAGGAGAAACTTCTAAAAACATGAGCATGAATAATAAAGGGGAAAAAATCTGAAAAAATTAAAAAATAAAAAAATATTCTAAAGACTGTAATTAAAAAGAGATTTGAAATTAAACTCCAAATTAGGGATGATATTCCCATTCCATTCAATTGATGAAGAACGATTTTAAAAAATGGAGGATAAATCCAGACAAGGACAGAGATATATATATATATATATATAGAGAGAGAGAGAGACAAACCTGAGAAGCGCAGTCGTGCGGCGAACCACCGAAGGCCGGAGCAAGTATGGACGCCGGAGAGGGATAGGGAGGCGGCTAGAGTTTGGAATCGTGGAGGAGATGTCGCGGCGGAGATGAGGCGGCTAGGGTTTAGAATCGCAGTGGAGATGAGGCGGCTACGGGTTGCAGAAAATGGTGAAGAATCACCGTGGAGATGAGGCGGCTACGGGTTGCAGAAACTGGTGAAGAATCGGGATGAAGAAGACGGATGGGTACGGGGGCTAGGGTTTGCAGGCGAGAAGAAAGGATGCAAATGAGTGAACAGTGCCAGAAAATCCTTTTATATGACGGGTCGGTGCGCGGGTCGGGTCGGTGCGGGTCGGGTCCGTCTCACGGGCCGACCCATGCATCTGATGCACAGGAGATTTTGCGATGTCGCTATTTATGTCCCAAAATATAATTGAAAATATTTTAAAAATATTAGTTTTGATCGAAAAACCAAATTGGGGTTTGGTGCCCGCACAATATTTCCCCTAATTAAGGGCCTTTTTTTATGCCATTGTGGGCTTTTTTTTTTCCTACTTTGTTGTCTGGTTGCTTTTAATTGTTGTTGAATCTTAATTTGTATAGAATGTTGGGAAAAAAACTGTGAATATTTTTTGGTGCGTGAAAATTTCTTAATTTGTACACGAGTTAGTGTTCAGTCGTGCAATGAGTTATTCATGAACTCATGTACTAACTCATTTTTAACTGATACACGAGTACATAAATGTCAATTGTGTATACTAGTGCACTCGCGAATCAACTCATATTTTAACGAATGCACGAATACACGAATAAGTATACTAGTGCAGTAATGTATAAGTAAATTTTCAATTGTTGAACGAGTTCACGAACGGTTCTATTCATGTATTTCTTCATTTTTAAACGGCTACATGCATGAGTCCACGGTTGGAAATATCTGTTTACTCGTGTATCATATCAATGTTGAACTTACACGAATTGGATTGTTCATATCTCATGCAACATATTTGTGTACTTGTGCAATATCACATTTTTAAAATTGGTAAATTATGGTAAAAGAATATTGTGTAATAACTAAGGGTATTGTTAAATATTCCCATCCAAAAAACTTAATAACATAATTTTTTTTAAAATGATATTTACATATTTTACTAAATGGGAATAGTTACTTTTCTATATTAACACAAAAAATAAAATTTGTATAAAGGTGATTATTTACTCTCGTAATATGTTCATGTATGTGTGACCTCATAGACTATTATTTCGCTAGTAGTGGCTTTTCATAAATTTAAACTAGCAATTCACCTGTGTCCTGTGGGATGCACAGGATATTAAGTATTTGATTTATTATTAGGATGCATATAGCATAACAACTAATTACATGTAGTAATTAATTATATTGAGTGAATAAGTTATAGTTATGAAAATTAAATATATAAAAAGAAAATTTCAAATTAAAAAATATTGTGTATATTTAAATAGAAAATAGAAATTATGGAAAAATGTAATAGGTGAAATTATTAGTTTCTTATATATAGTAAAATGTAATCTAATTTTGTATTATATAATCAACAAAAAATCATAAAAGAATACAAACAATAATCAATGCTATGAAAAACTTGAAATTATTAATAAATATATAAATAAATAGATATTAAGAAAAATAATCAATTTTGGTAACGTAGCCACTTTTAACCAATTTTGTAAAATAAATTTAAATATTAGGGAAAATGGACCAATTGTCTAAATATATTATATATATCTAATAAATTAATAGTGATACAATTTTCACATTTACAATTCAAATAAACAACAAACAAAATAAGAATATAAATAGAGGATCACAAATACCGCGTTTACTAACAATGAAGCCAAGAAATACAACTCTACTTAGACAAAGATCACACTTAGACAAATTACCATGTAATTTCGACTTCCTAAGAAGTTCAAAAACATGCCTAAGGTGCTGCATATGCATATGTATCGACTCACTATAGATAAGAATATCATCAAAATACACGATAATATATTTTCCAATTACTTCATGTAAAACATGATTCATCAAGCGTATAAATGTGCTTAGTGCATTTGTGAGACCAAAAGACATAACAAGCCATTAATATAAATCATGTTTTATCTTAAATGTGGTTTTCCATTCATCACCCTCTTGCATGCGTATTTGAAAATAACCGGAACGTAAATCTATCTTAGAAAAGATCTTAGGACCATCTAGCATATCATCAAGGCGAGGAATAAGAAAATGATACTTTACTGTGATCTTGTTGATTGCTCGGCAATCCATGCACATGCGCCATTCATTGTTCCTCTTCGGCACCAAGATAACCGGTACGGTGCAGGGGCTGAGTGATTCACGGATTCGTTGCTTCTCCAACAAATCTTTGACTTGCCTATCAATCTTCTTGGTCTTATCCGGGGATGTCCGATAGGCTGGGCGGTTTGGAAGAATGGCTCTGGGCATGAAATCAATCTGGTGCTCGATCTCACAAACTGGAGGTAATCCACTGGGAATCTGTTCTGGGAACATGTCCTTGAACTCGTTGAGTAGGGGTTGCACATCACTAGAAACAACAAAGTCGTTAATAGCATTACTCTTATATGTAAGTAGGACGAGAGGCAAACCTGCTTTCACGGATTTTTAAATACCTTTGGCAGAAATAAACAAACTACGTTGTTTAGGTGTTTTTACAACTTTCCCAGGTGTCAAATCCTTGTTGGGAGGGTCAAAAGAAGGTGGGGATGAAGTAAAAGGAATGACGGATCGATCGGAGGTCGGGAGGGGTGGCGCACGGCCGGCGGATCTGCTCCAGATTGGCACAGGCCGTGCAGACATATCTGTCTGATTTCTTTACTTTTGTGAAGAGTTTGGCACAGCCGTGTGTTGGCTGCCTGGCTAGGCATGGGCCGTGCTGAACTTCGCTCCGCATGCCGCTGCAATCGCGGCCTGTTTCTCCCGCTTTTTTTTGAACCTTTCTTATATGCATTGCTGATCCTTGGCAACATCTTTCGAGGCCAATGGCTTCAAGATACAAGTACGACAATTATGTTTTACGGTGTACGTGTTCAGACGTCCATCATGGACTGCACACCTGTCAAATTGCCACGGTCTTCCTAATGAAAAATGTGCCGTATCTATCGGGATGACGTCACACATAACAGTGTCAGAGAAAGTACTAATTGAAAAATTGACACTAACCTAGTGGAGAACGCGAACTTCACCTCTTTCGGTAAGCCATTGCAGTCGATATGGCTTTGGATGCTTTTGCATGGTCATGGTGAGATTGTCTACGGCATATTGACTAATGGCATTGATGGCACTGCCACTATCAATAATCATGGAGCACGACTTTCCTTGGATCATTGCACGGGTGTAGAAGATGTTTTCCCGTTGATGATCTTGCTCCTCATCTCGAATGATGCTAAGGCTCCGGATTGTTACTAGACTTACGGTTGGCACATCCGGGCGAACTTCTTCAGGCTCAGCATCATCTTCCTTTGCTTCTTTATACTTGGCGTTGCCTAGAGTCTCCAATTCATCCTCACTGGCTGATTCTAACTCGTTGTTTTCAGACAGGAATAGAACTCACCGGTTTGGGCATTGGGCTTGAAAGTGGCCACATCCTTGGCACTTGTGACATTAAACATCACGGGATCATGGAGGGGCTACATTAGGCGGCTGGGCTTGATTGTTAGGCCGAGTAAGAAGTGGCCTAGACTGTGCAGGTGGCGTAGACTCGGTTCTACAGCTTGGTGGTTGTGTAGTGCGATCAAAACAGTGAACGGGCTGCTCGGGAGCAACTATTGGCCGTGGGGCTTCACTGGGCGGCATGGATTGTTTATTTTGACCCCATGATAGGTGTGTGGAGGTCAAACCATGCATAGATCGGCGCCGGCCATCTCTCAACTATCTCTCAATGATGGTCGCATAGTGTACCATCTCTTCAATGCTCTTAAAATCTTTTAATTCAACTTCACAAGTAATATCCGGGTTCATACCTTCGATATACCAGATTAGAGTGGCGTTGAGGGACTCTTCCTTGCCAACACGATTTAACATCGTCTCTAACTCCTTATGGTATTCTTCGATGGAACGGGTGCCTTGTTTGATCCGATTCAACTTCTTCTCTAATTCCCGCTCATAGTGTACCGGAATAAATCATCCTCTTAGGACGTCCTTCATCTCTTTCCATGTATCGATCAAAGATTATCGATCACATCATCGTCTTTTCTGTTGATTTTCCCACCAATCTGCTGCGTATCCCTTAAACTCAAGGGAAGCTAACTGTACCTTCTTCAACTCCAGGAAATCATAGCATTCGAAGAGCTTATCGACCTTTCTTTTCCAATCAAAGTAGGCGTCTGGATCGTGACGGCCTTCAAACTCCGGGATGGTGGTCTTGATGTTATTGACCATGGAATTGTCTTCCTCAAATCGGGGTCTATCGATGCGGAATGCACGTCTATGTGGGGCTCTCGGGCGATCTCAATGGTTGCCACGCCTTGAGGGTTCGAAATTATCTTTGAACTCCTCATGATAATTGGACTCGGGTCTGAAATCATCATCTTCAGGCTCAGGTGTTGGCTGGGGACGTCTGGCTGCGGCTCTGTGTGGCTCTGCAGCTCCAGCTATGGCTCCTTGAGGCTCAACTTGCCTCTTTGTTGCGCCTGGGAGTTCATTGGGCCTTTCGGGAGGTCCTTGAACTGTCTGAGCTTCAGTTGACTGGGTTTTGAGGCTCCCAATCAGCTCAGCTAACTTATCTAGTTGATCACCAAGTCTATTCTCCAATTCACAATTTTGACGATTAAAATAAGAGGTCAATGCATCAAAGTGAAACTTGGCGTCCCATGCTGGGGCATTGGAAAAGGACGCCTCTTCTGCAGGTGTGATGGGTGACTTTAGGTCGTCCTCACTGATCTTGGGCAACTCATTCTTGTTGCCTTTCTTCATGGCACCTGCAAAATGAACAAATGTGAAGAAAAATAAGATATCGGGCCTCATAATTCCTCACAAACACTCGATTTGTTGTACTCTCAGAATTTTACCACTCGTGTTTGCACTCAATATATGGTGCACATGTGATAAGTGTGTATGGGGGTTGTCTGATGGAAACTTTGTGGCTCCTTGATCAGCTCCTCTGGGTGTTTATGCAAGCTCCAAATAGTAGATCACGAACCTCGGTAGAATGCCACAGTGAATGGAATGGAATCGAAGAAGTGGTGTAGGGGTATAGAGTATAATTTTCAATCCTAAGGGTGTAGGGTTCGAAAATTAAGGCTATGGGAAAGAATAAGGGTGGTGGAAAAGAAATAGGAAAGAGAAAAGATAGATAAGGCAAGAAATTAGTTAAATAAGGTAGGAGGGATTTGGATGTGTTTCACCTAGAGTCGACACAATCTAAATATCCTAGAATATCTAACTATATGGAAGGAGTCTAAAACAACTAGGAATAGAACAATAAAATTCGAAAATAAATCTGATTTTTTTTATGATTTTTTTTTTCAATGAATAAACTTATTGCAACTCAGACAACACGGGTACAGAAAATTAAAGACACGTGGATGACACGTAGGATAGAAACTTAACACGTTGGATTGAACCACGACCAACATAGCTGACGTGACTCTAATGCCAAATTTTATGATGTGGCCCGGATAATATGTCTAAGCCAAATCTGGAGAATACATAGCGGAAGACTTAAGGACTCGAAAACACGTCAGATTTAAGAAGTATTCAATCCGACAAAACTAGAATGAATGACTCGAATTTATGGATGAATTAGACTCTATGAATTAAATAACCTAAGATACTCGACTATGACCCAAACTAGGACAAAACACAACACAAATAGATAGGCAAAGGGAATGAACGGTTGTGAAGGAATTTGGGATGGAGAGGGTTCGGCTATGGATTGATGGAAGGATAGGAATTCGAGACTTACTTGGAGGATATGAAGCGGACGTTGGGTGTCTTATGGATGAAGGTTGATGGCGTCGATGATGGTGATGTAGTAGAGGTAGTTCCAATCTTCAGCTGAACCCCGGCTCAAAAGACAAAACGCAACTCCTTCGATCTTCACTTATAGCAACTCCCTTAGAACGAAATGAACTAATGAAGCTTGATAAAACTTTAGATTTGCTGGACCTAAAGAGTATTACTTTTGAACTAAAGCAATAAAAAGTTTGTGTTGATCAACCAAAGGATCGGGAGACAAAGAGATATAAAACTCAAATAATCAATCAATGTCTAAAATATCAAAAACATAATGTATCCCTATTTATAATAATAGGGGGCACGAAAATCCTAAGTCTAAAAAAGGCTTGGAATAGCCAAAAATTCAAAAGGAAAAAGAGTTCTACCTTATGTAGGATTCTAAATAAGGTAAGTCTAGAAAAGACCAAAAATTAAATAAATAAAAATCTAATCTAGATAAAATAAATCCCAACAAGTTTGGGCCTTCAAAGATGGATTGAAATCTCATACTTGGGCTTTATGAATTAAATCCATGTCGAACACGAATGAAAAACCAACCCGATGGTGGAACACTGCGCACGGCCGTGCACTTGTGCCTCACTAAGGCACGGGCTGTGCCAGGTCATCTGGATGGATTTGCTTCATCTTTCCTTGAGTATGCACGGTCGTATCTTCATGCTCAGCCTTCTGCATGGCCGCGTCATGCCTTGGCGACTCTTCTTCATCTTCAAATTTTAACACGGTCACCAACCTCAAGGTGTCTTGACTTGGTTCATCCTCAAACTTCTTCCGAATCATTTCTTGAAGATACTCTTGTAATCTCTTAGCTTTAAGCCTCGTAATTGGTCCTCTCATTTGAAACTCTGGATTTAAACCATCATTGTTGGGCTCGGACTCATCACAAACATGGCTTAAATATCAGAAAAGAAGAAAATATAAGCAATTGACAAGAGGAAAGATAAATAGCCAACAAAAAAAAGCCATTTTTCATGATCCATTTGTGCATTAGATTTTACTTGCGATTTGAGAACACTTACAAATTACTACATATAGCAAAAAATCAATTGTTATTTTGCTTTCTCACTCTTTTTACTTTGTTTTGCTGGCAAAAATTCAACTGGTTTTTGAAGGCACGGGTGATTGATTTTAATTATTTTATGCATTTTCATAGACATCTTGTTTTATTTATGCTTTAATGATAAAAAAATTATAAGCCATACTCTGTAGAATGAAGAAATATGATCAAGAATAATGATAAACCGGCGAAAGAGAAGATAGTTGAGAAAAGCAATTTTTTTTGTTCTTGCAGTGGCAACTGGCAAGATTTGGAAAACTTTCAAGACTTGGAGAAAGAGATAATTAAACAGTTGGAAGATTATTTTGTAAACATATTGGATTGTTCTTTGTAAACATATTGGATTGTTCTTTCCATAGACTTGCTGGCTTTTATCGACACTTTGTGCATGATTTCTCTAGCATAGCCACGCCCCTCACGGAGTTGAGTAAGAAAGATTGTAAGTTTGAATGGGGTCTAGCTCAAGAGCATGCATTTAACTTGTTAAAACATTGTTTATGTAATGTACCTGTTTTATGCTTGCCGGACTTTAATAAAACCTTTGAGATCAAGTGTGACACCTCGAGCAAAGGTATTGGAGCTGTTTTGATGCAGGAAAAACATCCCGTTGCCTACTTCAGTGAGAAGCTACATGATGCAGCCCTGCGGTACTCGACGTACGACAAGGAGTTGTATGCACTCAAGATAGCTCTCAAGACATGGTAACACTACTTATGGATAAAGGAGTTTGTGATTCACACGGATCATGAAAGCTTGAAGCACCTTAAAGGCCAATAAAATTTAAACAAAAGGCACGCACGATGGGTTGAATTTATAGAGACCTTTTCGTACGTCATCAAGTACAAGAAAGGCAAAGAAAATGTTCTTGTGGATGCCCTATCGAGAAGGTATGTACTCCTTAACTTTATACATGCTAAGATACTATGATTTGAGTCAATTAAGAGTCTATATGAGCATGACATCGATTTTTCATCTATTTATGCTTCATGTTCGACCCGTTCCCGTGCTTTTGATGGTTTCTACATGCATGATGGTTTTCTTTTCAAAGACTCGAGATTATGTATACCTAGATGTTCTATGCATGAGTTACTTGTGCTAGAATGGCATGCAGAAGGTCTAATGGGTCACTTTAGTGTGTCTAAAATGTTAGTCTTATTGCATGAGCATTTTTATTGGCCTCGCATGAGACATGATGTTGAAAAGGTGTGTGAGAGATGTATTACTTGTAAGAAGTCGAAATCTACTACCCACTTTTTTGGTTTGTACACGCCCCTTCCAGCCCCTTCATCCTCAAACGGATGGTTGTTGTTTGTTTTCCAGCCCCTTCCAGGTACCAAGTTGTTGTTTTCGACCGCTTGTCATCCTCAAACGGATGGTTAAACGGAAGTTGTAAATCAAACTTTTGGTATATTGCTTCGTTCTTTGGTGAAAAACAACTTGAAATCGTGGGAAGATTGTTTGACTTATGCCGAATTTGCTTACAATCGTGGTGTGCATTCGTCTACTCATATGTCCCCGTTTGAGGTTGTTTATGGTTTCAATCCTCTTACTCGTAATGATCTATTTCCTTTACCTGTTGAGCATCTAATAAGTGTAAAAGGTACAAGAAGAGCTGAGCAAATTAAGGAGATGCATGAGAAGGTAAGAGCTCGAATTGAGCAAAAATGAAGCACTATGGCCGCCGCCCGTAATGTGCATTGCCGACCTATGATTTTCAAGCTGGGAGATCGAGTTTGGATTCACTTGAGACCGGGCCGTTTTCCTAACTTGCGGAAATCCAAGTTGATGCCTAGAGGAGATGGACCATTCACCGTTTTGAGCCGAGTCAATGACAATGCTTATTGCATTGATCTTCTAGGTGAGTACAAGTGTTTATCTATCTTTAATGTTTCTGATTTTTCTCCCTATTCTGCAGATGACAAGGTCGAGTATATTGAGTCTGAGAATTCGAGGACGAATTCTTTTCAACAAGGGAGGAATGATGAGTCCGAGCCCAACAATGATGGTTTAAATCCGGAGTTTCAAATGAGAGGACCAATTATGAGGCTTCGAGCTAAGAGATTGCAAGAGTATCTTCAAGAAATGATTCAGAAGAAGTTCGAGGATGAACCAAGTCAAGACACCTTGAGGTTGGTGACCGTGTTAAAGTTTGAAGATAAAGAAGAGTCACCAAGGCATGATGCGGCCATGCAGAAGGCTGAGCATGAAGACATGGCCGTGCATACTCAAGGCAAGATGAAGCAAATCTGTCCAGATGACCTGGCACGGCCCATGCCTTAGTGAGGCATAAGTGCATGACCGTGCGCAGTGTATTCCGCCACCGGGTTGGTTTTTCGTTAGTGTTCGATATGGATTTAATTCGTGAGCCCAAGTACGAGATTTCAATCTATCTTTGAAAGCCCAAACTTGTTGGAATTTATTTTATCTAGATTAGATTTTTATTTATTTAATTTTTGATCTTTTCTAGACTTAGGATTTTTGGCTATTCCAAGCCTTTTTTAGACTTAGGATTTTCATGCCCCCTATTGTTATAAATAGGGATACATTATGTTTTTGATATTTTAGACATTGATTGATTATTTGAGTTTTATATCTCTTTGTCTCCTGATCCTTTGGTTGATCAACACAAATAAAAGTAATACTATTTAGATCCAGCAAATCTAAAATTTTATCAAGCTTCATTAGTTCGTTTCGTTCTAAGGAAGTTGCTACAAGTGAAGATCGAAGCAGCTGCGTTTCGTCTTTTGAGCCGGGGTTCATCTGAAGATTGGAACTACCTCTACTACATCACCATCATCGACGCCATCAACCTTCATCCATAAGCCACCCAACGTCCGCTTTATATCCTCCAAGTAAGTCTCAAATTCCCATCCTTCCATCAATCCATAGCCGATCCCTCTCCGTCCCAAATTCCTTCACAACCGTTCATCCCATTTGCCTATCTCTGTGTTGTGTTTTGTCCTAGTTTGTGTCATAGTCGAGTATCTTAGGTTATTTAATTCATAGAATCTAATTCATCCATAAATTCGAGTCATTTATTCTAGTTTTGTCGGATTGAATCCTTCTTAAATCTGACGTGTTTTCGAGTCCTTAAGTCTTCCGCTACATATTCTCCAGATTTGGCTTAGACATATTGTCCGGGTCACATCAGTTTGTATGTTTTGTAAGAAGGAAAAAAAATCAATCTTAGGAAATTATGACACACAGTAAGATATATTCAAGTTTCATACACTTTATATTTATATGTAGAATATCAAACAATATGTAAAATTGTATTAACTATTTATGCAATATATAACTTTTGATTTTTAACAATCATAATTAAAATTAATCATCATATCAATCATATATGATATGGTACAAATCAATTATAATGTTGATTTCCAGTTTTGGACTGGAAATAAATTATTAATATATTATATTAATACCTAAGTTTTAATACATATATATCTATCATACAAATCTATGTATGAGAATACACCATTAATTGATTTATGTTTCTTTTTTGTATGCTAGTTTTTTGGCGATATAATCTATTGTAATTTGGAGAATGACACATATATGGAATAAAATCTATATAATATCAATTACATTAAACAATCAATCATATATACACTATATATTTAATTGATTAATATAATAATTAACTGAGGTCAAAATATAACATATATCAATATCAATCTATATTCTGGTTTTTTAGGGTATTGATTTGTTGATTGTGTGTGCATATATGTATTCTAAAAAGATATATTATAAAGATATTTTTAAGTTACAACAATTAGCCTAGCCTACAATCCGATCCATCTAAAAATAGTTACATGGATATCATTTAATTTTTTTATATATATAAAGAAAAAGATGTGTATATAATATTAATTATTATACTATAATATATACATATGTGTATATATAAATATATTTTAATAACTAAAAATTAATAAATTTCTACCTTCTTTAAAAGATATATTATACGTAGACATATATTATAATTCTTTAACAAAATTAAGTTGATAACATTCAAAATATATGTACTATAATGCATAAAATTCTATAGATATATATGACTATTATATTAAATGATTGCATGAGTTTGACAATTGAAATATACCTATCTACCTATACTATATATATATATATATATAAAATTACTCAATACCGCAGGTCGAGTGTGTGAGTTAAAAAAAAAAAACATATGCGAGGTGATGATTTTCCAATCAATTAATTAATATAAATAATTATAATGTAATTTATATTATATTTCTATTTATGACAAATGTAAATGAGCGGGAAAATTTAGACTTGCTATTAAGATTGGCTATCTTACTTTTAGATATAATATAGATATAGATATGCTTCATTTTCTATAACTTGTTTTTGACCCATGCATGACCGTAAAAATATACTATATCAATAAATTTAACACATGATTTCAATGAAGAACACTAAGGGCTCGTTTGGTTGGTAGGAAATTAAAGTTTTTTTGGGAATATGATTTATGGAAATGTGATTCTGAGGAAAGTTATTACCAACAGAATCTTTATTATGTGTTTGGAACACAACTAGAAAATTGCAATGATTCTCTTTTTATTATTGAATTAAATTTAAACAAGAGTAAATAATTAAATATTTAAAATATATACTGTACCATATTTCATACTATCAATATTTATAATTTTAAATTACGAACCATATAATATGTAATTCTTCAATTTGCATTAGTACTATAGATATTGAATGCAACATATTGTTTCAATTTAAATAAAATGATATGACTGAAAAATAATCAATTAAGGTAAATATTTTATTGATGATCCAAATATTTTTTATTGAATTGAAAATCAAAATTATCTATCTAAATATTTTTTTATTGAATTAGAAGTCAAAATTATCTATATTGATAATGGTATGGTCATCGTTTAGTCCGCAATGTTGTCTCAAATATCATATTATTGGAATTTGGATAGAAATGCCAAATAAATATCACATTTTTGAATTTCCTTTTTTCATTTATAAAATTTTGATCGTAATTTCTTCAATAAAAAATGTATCACATTTTTGAATTTATTTTTTTCATTTATAAAATTTTCTATTTTTTCTATTTTATTTATTTTACTCATTTTTTTATTGAAATTTTTTAATCCAAACTTAGTATTAATAATAAAAAAGATAATAATAAATCTTATTTTTTCAATTTAAAAAAAAATCCTTTTTTTTTAGTTAAAAATATGAATCCAAACACAATAATAATTTAAAAAAAAAATAATAAATGAAGAAATCAAACAATAAAATCATTTAACGCCAGATTTCCAAAACACAAGGAAAAAGAATAGCTACTTGGAGTAGGTATTCAGAATCCAGGAAAGTTGCACAATTTTCCTTGTTTTGAGGAATGTGATTACTTTCCATATTACATAAATAATGAACCAAACACAGTAATGTTAAAATAGAGAATCAGATTACTTTTCCAAGTTAGATTCCGTGCCAACCAAACGGGGCCTAAGACTATGGTTGGCATGATGGAATAGAATGATAATGGAATCACATTCTCATGTCTATTCTCATTCCTATGGTTGGTATGATTTTTTCAGTTCGGAATAGTCATTCCCGAAGGATCCCCATTACCAAGAAAATATAATTAGCCATTACTCTCCACTAAGATGATATTATGCATTCACGATTATCAAAATAAATTTTATTTATTTTTTATTTTGCAAAACTATATTTTATTTTTTCTATTGTTAAATGAAATCTCATATTCTTATAAAATATTTTATTAAAAATAAAATTAGAATAATATAATATTTTTTCCAAACAAATTTAGAATAAATAAAATTGTAAGAAAAAAATACTAAAAAAATTATATAAAAACTCAAAAGTTGTCAATCATTTTTAAAAATTAATACGATTTTTTTTTTGAAAAACTTCAAAATTATTTGACAATAAATGATATAAAATGTTTCAATTCAAGATTTTAAAAAAAACTCATTTATAATTTATTAATGATTCATAAAATTTTATAATTTTTAACAAACGTACTAATAATATTATAGGATTACATAAAATATACAAACACACTAATCATTAGCGAAATACTTAATAGAAGTATACTCATTTTTTTCACAAATGTTAACAAAAGTAAAAATCGCATAATATTCAATAATATATTTTTAAAATATAATAGTATCTCTTGAAAAAAGTGTAATTTGATATTTAGAACTAAATAAGTCAATTTGTGTATTTTATTTATGAATTACATATTATTATAATAAAATCAATTCATAAATGTAAGTTTCATTCCATTCCTATCATCATTCCATTACTAAGTTCATTCAATTCTCATTTGATTCCATTCCGTCATACCAACCATCCCCTAATATGAAGAATCAAGAAAGGAGTCCCCAGACGAGCAGGTTAGGTTGGAATTATTTTTGACACTCCACTGTGATAAGAATGGAGTCTTCACTGATAAGAAGAGTGAGCGTCTTGCTGTAAGTATTTAATTTATAAATAATCTTTAGTATAACAAATATTGTATATTTATTTAATCAATTCACACACACACACACACATATATATATATATATATATATATATATATATATATATATATATATATAGGGGTTGGTTATAATAAAAACTTATCTTGGTGTGAAAACGTGCAGACTGTGCTTGTTTAGTGTACTTTTAGTGCTTTTCTTACTGTATTTTGGTGCTAAAAATATCTAGCACCAAAACACAATAAGAAAAGCATTAAAAAAAAATTAGCATCAAAATACATAAAGAAAAGCACTAAAAATACACAAAAGAAACACAGTTCGCAGTTTTCACACCAAGATAAGTTTTTATTTGAACCAACTCCTATATATATATATATGTTAACTTATTTGTATTTAGGAGGTGGTGTACCAATGGGCTGCAGAGTTGATGAGGTGCCTGAGTTGGATATGACCGCTTTCTATATACACGCCCTCGAAGGCATGAATAAGAAGAAGCGCATCTTCGGCATTGGATCTCGGTCACACCTCTACAGTGGCGACAATAGCGGCAATAGTATCCGTTCAGGAGCCACCTTGTAGCCTGTGTTTACAGAGGAGGCCTTAACTCAGTGCATTGATGAGATGCGGACCCAGATCCGGGATGAGGTGAGGTCTGAGATCCAACATGAGGTTAGTCCGAGATCCAGCATGAGGTGAGGTCCAAGATCCAGCGGATGCAGTGGCAGATGGAGGCCTAGATGCAGGCCCACATGCATGCTCGATTCAGCCATCCCCACCCCACCACTCTCTGATGACTGAGACATTTGTATTTGAATAATTGCATTTTATTTGTGAATTGCTAATTGCATACTATGTATTTTTATTATTAGTATTTGATTTATAATATTTTATTTTGATTTATTTATATAATAAATCCATCAGCTGCAGTCGCAGATGGAGGCCTAGATGCAGGTTAGGATGCAGGCCCACATGCATGCTCGATTCGGCCATCCCCACCCCCACCACCCTCTGATGACTGTTACATTTGTGTTTGAATAATTACATTTTATTTGTGAATTGCTAATTGAATACTATATTATTATTATTATTATTATTATTATTATTATTATTATTATTATATTTTATTTTGATTTATTTATATAATATTTTAATTTGAAATAAAAAAAACTGGCGATAGACTAACAACGGAATAAAAATTCAGTGAGTTAACAATGGACATCAGTCCGTAGTTAAAAGAATCCGTATTTACCGATGAACTACCATCCATCTTTATTAGTGACAAAATATGCCGTCGTTATACAAACGTCAGTCAGCCGACGACACAGTGGCGACGGAACAATCCGTTGTTAATGTAACGAGGATCAAAAATCCATCGCTAGCCAACTCTAACGACAATAATATCAGCGAAGATTAATTCTGTCATTAGTCCGTCGCTAATCTCTTCTACCGACGGAAATTCACTATTCAACAACGGAATATTCCGTCGCTAAAACCTGTATTTTTTGTAGTGATTATCCAAGTTATAGAAAAAAAATAAATGATGGTATTTTATATTTTTATTATTTATGTTAACTATATGCGCAAAAATTAACAATGTCACACAAATGCATTTCGAGTGACCATCTTCAATAATTCTCTTCAATAATTCTCTTTTCCTAAGCTAAAATATAATAGAGAAAATATATTTTAATACTTGAAGTTTGGGTATTTTAACAAAAAACATAACGATCTTCAACTATTTACAATTTGATATAATATAACTTGGAAACCTGAGTTTGAGTTTAACAAAGTATCTTTCATTGTCGAGCTAATTCAGTTATCCAAGTCAGATTTCATGTATCGAAAGTCATAATTGTAAATTGTGATGCCATAATTTCACTTTTAATAAAAAAAATTACGTTACTAAATCTTTTCATTAATAAAATACTTTACTTGATATACAGTGGAAGTTTTTTTTTTTGAGCAAAAGGGATATACAGTGGAAGTTTTAAAATACGTTACTAAATTTTCATTAATAAAATACTTTACTTGATGTACAGTGGAAATTTTAAAATCATAAATTGACATTTAATACATAAAAATAAAGTAAAAAATAAATTAAATCTTTAATCATGCTTTGCCACTTGACCAACATCATCAAATTTGGCTCGTTACACATCATGCGAGATAACACACGATTTTGGGATGAGTTTTTTTTAGGAAAAACACGTTTTTGGAATGAGTTTTTTGGAATGAGTGCTACTGACTCAATGGAGATTGTCCAATTATCCAAGCTATATATAAAATAGAATAATATGAGAATAGTAAAGATGTTCAGTCCGTAGAGTAGACCACGTGTAGCCCAAAGACTCTGGGTAATAGTTCGAAAGCTCTGCATAATAACTCGAAGGCTCTACGTGCAGCCTGACAGTTCTGCATAGGCTCTTGTTATGCTGTGAAATCACATACATTTAGTTAAATATATATAGAGGATAATACAGACAAATTCAATGTAAAACCCCACATCAACTTTGACATTAATATTAATTGATTAAGTCCTTGCACGGATTGTCTATAATAATTATCTTTAATTAATCAAATGCGAGACAATAATAATGCATGATGCTTCGATAACATGATTATACCTAGCTAAGTTAAACATGCTGATATTATGCGTAAATGCTTATACCATACCATATATATAACTATGCTAACAACAAATTAATGCATGCCATCCCAAATCCCAAATCGTCGGCCTTAACTACATGATAAATCTTATTTCTCTTTTATCGTTTTTCTTTTCTCCTTTATACATATTTGGCCCATTCCAAAAAGTAACTCACAAGCCCATAATTGAACAACACACTTGTGGCTCACCTACAAAACAAAACAAAAAGGATTAGAAAGACAAAATAAAAATAACCAATTTCCTCTCTATCTTCTTCACGAGAAACACAACACCCAAAAATGTATATAATTCTTCTCATCTTTTTCCTCATTCTTCTTACGTGAATCTTGTTGAAACAGCAACACTGTTAATGACCATACATGGCTGCATGCATAAGTTTTCTAATCTCCACGTTGCATGAAATGGTACAGCTTGCATTACATGGGTTCAAGGCTTTGTTGTTCAGCCCTAAGGTTCATGTTGGGCGTGCAGATGATGGAGAATGTATTGGCCATGTCCACGTGTCATCATACTGAATGATTGTCTATGAGGACCACAGCTAGAAGCCCTGTGCACCATTAGATTTGTAATCGAGCAGGATAGCCATTGATCTTGATTAGCTTAGCTCCCATGTTAGTTAGTAGTATAAATATTTTTCTTCTTTCATTGTATGAACTGATAATGATAGATACAGAAAAATAAAAATATCCGCAATCTTTCTATTATGAATTTTACTTTCATTTCTCTACTTGAACATGGTATCTAGAGCCGATTGATGTTGATTTCATTCATATAGTCGATAGAAATCTCTTTTTTGCATCTATTGATCGAAGTTTTTTTGCTGAAATGACAAAGAAAATTCAAGCTCTTTCCTGGCGCAACACACGCGATGAAGAACTAGGATTTTCTAACCATGAAAATCCTGCACCTGTTGGATCTAGTGGAACGAAGAAGGAGAATCGTGAACATTCACACATTGATACAATTTCTTCGCCACAACAAAGTGCTAGAGTGCATGGAGGCAATCAAGATGTTATGTAGTTCGATTATTCGTGAAGTGAGGTCAGTAATACTCGAGCTCTTGCAAATGATGAATTATATGTTAGCTCGAATGAACATCTTGGGATGAATCTCACGATAGATTTATTTGATGGCTCAAATTTTCATAATTGGACTAGAGCAATTAAGAGAGCCTTAATACTAGAAATAAATTGAGTCTAGTGGATGGATCTTTGCGCAAACCTCACATAGGATCAGTAGACTATATGCAGTGGATGCGAGTCGATTATCTTGTTTACAACTGGATAAATAATTCCATGATCAAGGAAATATCAAGAGGTTTCCAGAATCTAGAGACGTCCAAGGATCTTTGGGAAGAATTACATCGTAGGTTTGGTAAGAAAAACAGTCCTAGAATATATAAGCTAAGGCGAGATATTGCAACATATGCTCAAAATAATCAATCTGTGATGATATACTTTAACAATCTGAGCAGTTTATGGGATGAATTGTCCTTATCTAAGACATCCAGACCTTGTTATTGTGAAGCTTTAGAAAATACTAACCGAGACCTTGAAGAGAAGCACATGATGCGTTTCTTAATAGGGTTAAACGATTGTTTTGAGGTAATTAGACAACAGATATTGATTTTGGACCCCTTGCCATCTGTAAGCCAGGTTTATGCCATGGTCTTGTAGGTGGAGGAACAAATGAGTGTCTCTACTCATTTTGCTGATACACTTGATCAGAGTGCAATGTATGTGCATCCTAGATCTGGTTTTAAAGGAGAATTTTACAAGAAAAGGCCAACAAGAGAAGAGGAAGCTAAGTTAAAATATGAACATTGTGGGGGTATGGGACATATAAAGGTAGAATGTTTTGAATTGATTGGTATACCAGAGTGGTACAAGAAGTTTAAGGCTAAGAACGGACAGGGAAGATCACATTGTGTTCTTGATCAAGATCTGGGCACTAGAATGGAACAAGATTCTCCACAGAAAGGATTACAGAATGCACCAGATATAGAACATGATGTTAGTAAGCTGGTTCAATCAGAAATTGTCAAGCATATGGCAACCTATTTCATTTGAAAAGATTAAAGGATCCTATTCAGATTTTTCTACCTGATGGAAATACAGTATGGGTGTTTCTTATTGGTATAGACAGGTTGAACAAAGAGATTAGCCTACAAAAAGTGTTATTTGCTCCTCGTTTTACACATAATTTGCTTTCAATGGGACAACTAACTAAAGATATAGGTGGTACAGTATAAATCCTAGCATCTCATTGTCTCATCCAAGCAAAGGAAAAGGATCATGTTCTAGGGATCTACAAGATGAAAGGTTCACTCTACATTTTCCCTCCAGCTACATCAGTAGCTGCTTCTAGTTAATAATGTGCAGACCTCTAGTTTGGAAGATCTTCATTGCAGATTGGGTCACCCCTCTATTAGTACAATGAAACACCTCAGTTGGCCCAAGAAAATGTTTAGGAGTGAAGAATATGATAAGTTACAAAACTGCAGAATATGTTTTGAAGCTAAACAACAAATCATTTTCCCACATTACACAGGCGCAACAACTGTCTTTTTACCCTCATACACATGGATGTATGGGGCCTTTACAAAGAGATGTTCATCTCTGACACACCTTATTTTTTTACTATTGTTGAATATTGTTCTAGAGCTACATGGACCTTCTTATTCAAAGCTAAATCTCAGGTATGGTTCATTATCAGAAGCTTTATTCTCATGGTGAAGAACATGTTTAAAACTGATATTCATACTCTAAGAACTGATAATGGTAGGGAGTTTATCAATGCCCAGATAACAACATTACTCTCAGATTATGGAATCACACATCAGAGATCTTGTTCCTACACACCATAGCAAAATGGTGTTGTGGAAAGGAAACACAAACACCTCTTTTAGGTGGCTCGAGCTGTGATGTTTCAGAGTAGGTTACCTTCATCTTTTTGGTGTTATTCTGTTCTATATGCCACTTGGTTGATCAACCACATGCCTTCTATTGTTTTAGGTTGGAAGTCACCATATCATCTGTTATTTGGAGAAGAACCAAATATGACAAAGATTTATCCTTTTGGTTGCCTTGTTTATAAACCCAACACACTTCCTGCAAAATCAAAGTTTGCCAAACGCAATTCTAAATGCATATTCCTGGGCATAGCCTCTCACCACAAAGGTTTCATTCTTTATGATCTTCAATCTCACCAAATTACTATTGGCAGAGATGTCAAATTCTTTCCTTCTGCTTTCCTCTTCAACATGACACTATTCCTTCTCTCCCATTTCAATCCTTTATACCTCATTCTTGTGCCATTCCTGACATCCTACCTACTTCTCCTATCACAACTCCATCACAGATGGATATTCAACCGTCTTAGAGGTTCTCACTCCTCCTAATCCCATTGTAGCAGATCAGCACATCAATATTCACACAATTTCCCTTTCATCTCCTGATATTGTTACCCCAGCACCATCTCAGCAGTTTTGAAGGAGTACAAGACTTAGAAAATTGCCAGCCTACCTTACTGATTATGTGTGTTATTCTTCTCACAGGACAACTCTCACTCTTCCAACTTTTCCTTATTATGTTCATACCTCTTTGTCACCCTCTTATACTGCTTTCTTGTCACATGTTAAGTCACTCAAGGAACCTTAATCTTATAAAGAAGCCTCTCAATACAGTGAATTGGTAGAAGCTATGCATAAGGAGTTGTTAGCTTTGGAGGAGAATCACACCTGGGATCTTATTTTTCTTCCTCCTGGGAAGCATGCCATAGGTTGCAAATGAGTGTATAAGGTCAAGCTTACTTCAGATGGCCAAGTTGAGCATCTCAAGGCTAGGTTAGTAGCCAAGGGCTACAATCAAAAATATGGGATTGATTATAATGAAGTATTCTCTTCTGTTGCTAAGCTAGTCACTATCAAATTGCTATTGGCTTTTGCTTCTTAGTTTGGTTGGCATCTACATCAAGTGGATGTTAACAATGCTTTTTGGCATGACTATCTGACATATAAGATTTATATGCAGCTCCCTCAAGGTTTTCATGGAGATCATGCTGCTGGGAAAGTTTGCAAACTCAGAAAAAGTCTCTATGGGCTTAAACAAGCCTCAAGAGAATGGAATCAAGAGTTTTGTAAACTCCTCTTCCATCTTGATTTTGTCCAGTCAGAGAATGATAATTGTTTCTTCCTCAGAGGTACAAATTCTTCTCTTATTGCTTTACTTGTTTATGTGGATGATATCTTGCTCCTCAGCCCTTCCATTGAGCTCATTAATTCTATTAAAGTCTCACTGCATTTTTCATTCACCATAAAAGACTTGGGTGAATCAAAGTTCTTTCTAGGGATGGAAGTAGCCAAATCTGCCACTGGTCTATATCTTTGCCAACATAAGTATGTCCTTAATCTTCTTACTACTACTGACATAATTGGTTGCAAGCCAGCCTCTACCCCTTTCACTACAAAAAATTAACCTTTTAACCACACATGCAAATGTGGCTAAAAATACACTTATGTGTAAGTAAAATGTTTTAGCCACACATAATATAAATGTGAACATGTGTGGTTATATTTCCGCAGGAAAAGATTTTTACCCACACATATATCTGTGGATAAATTAATAAGTTTTACCTACACATATATATGTCATTAAAAGTATAAATTATATGTGTCTAAACATGTTTACTGACTACATTGATGATGTGGCGCCACATCATCCCACATGGCACATGACATGTGACGACACATGTCATTTGATATTTTTTTATGTGTGGGTATAAATTGCATCTTTTGTGTGGGCATTTTTTTTGTAATTAATAATATTAAAATAATATTTTTTTTGTACATTTAAAATATTGTCAATATTTTTATTTTTTATTTTTAAATTACAATTGCTAAAAATATACGTATATATATGAATCATTACATACCATATCAGGGTCAATATGTTGAAAAATTAATACAATTATAAATTGAAGACAATATATCAAAATCATAAATAGATATATATTTTACTAACTTTGTTCAATAAAACCAAAGTAAATTGGCATTGTCTAAACACGAATTATAAGTAACTTTATTGTAACAATCCAAGGATAAATACATTGAGGTATTGAAATTGATGCTACAAATTATCAACTTGGGCCCCAAACTTATAACATTCTGGTTGCACCACCAATTGTTCATTTGTCTGCAAAGATGGACAAAGTCGTATAAATGATAAATACCAAATACAATCCCATTGACTTTACCAAAAGAAAGCAAGACAAAGATGGTGCATAAGGTTTTATCTTATAGTTTAGAACAAAATCGTCCAGCAAGATCAGACATATCCTCCCATAAACATGAACAAAAAAATGGAAATAAATCTCAGGCCACATGGGAGCTATCATCATATTCTGAAAGAATGAATGTAGATGAGCTTCGCAAAAGTTAAGCAAAAGACGAACAAAACAATTCAAGATAGTATCATCAATAATGCTCCTGCACAATGGTACTATATAACAACATAAACATGTCCAGAATCCCTCATCACTGAAACAGTTACTAGCAGAGAAACATGTTTTACATCATGAAATTACCAATATTAGTTTTCTTTCACAATATTTTGCAGAAATTTGATTTTTAAAGGTGATAGTACTTTGAGAAAATGCCATCTTTGACAGAATCCAAGAATTTTATTAGATTATAACATCACTACTTGGATAACAAATTCGACCAATCATATTACCTGGAAATTTTACCTCATCTTTGTGATGGATGACATTACACAATACAAGAAATAGTTGCAATTTATTTGTAAAATGGACTATCTGAGTAGCCCCTTTGACTGTTGCAACGAAATGATCACTGCAACACCATCCATAATGCCAAATATAGTCATCTCTGACAGAAAATCAACAAATCATAATCGAGAAATTTATATCATTATCAAGTAATCTGATAAGTCATGGCAACAAGAACATACTAAAAATAATAGAACAAGATTGCAAAAGGCTTAATGTTGTAACTTACACAAACCAATAATAGGTGGCAGATATGCAAGTCTTGATAACTTGTACCCTGCATTGTGAAAGAACAAACACTATTCAGAAAAATATTACAACATAGTCACCACGACTTGAATCGAACTAGAAAAGTTCCTCAAGAAAAAAAAAAAAAAATCCAACAGGGATTGGTGTGATGCGATATGCTAGGAAAAATCCAATGCTTTTTCACTACCACTAGAGTAAATAAGGTAAGCAAGAACATTGAAAAAAAAACACTTAGAAATGAAAAATTCACAAAAATAAAACAAAACAAAAAACTTAGAAAAGATTTAAGGATATATAATTTGAGGATATAAGATCACAAATATATATATATATATATATATATATATATATATATATAGTCTTAGGGATCATTTTGCTTGGGTGTTTTCTTTTCTGCAATGGTTAAAACTAAAACTAACAGCTTCTCAAATATTCAGAAACTTATCCAACATTTTGTGCAGCAGGTTCATACCCCCTTTTGCTTGTCTTAACTTCCAGTTTTACACAACCGAGACACCTTTTGTGAAGCCCCCTCAACCACCCTCAATTTATTTGCATATCTCTTCTCAACCTCCTTTAAACATCCATTAGTACTAGATTAATCTCAGATAGTTGGATTTCAAGAGTATTCACATATTGGAGGGTGGAATAAAGTCGTTCAAGCTATTTTGGTTAAAGTGCAAGAATTTCCTCCAACTTCTCATAGTGGATAGATTAGAATTTAAGAGGAGGTGTGGAAAAGGATTTTACAAAATTCTCCCTCCTTTGGTTTCTCTTCCACTGACATCCAAACATAGGAATTACTTCACTATCTTTCCCGGTCCTTCTCCCAATCACTTTATGCCAGATAGCTCAAATTTTTTATTAGTTCAAAAATTTTGTGCAATTACAGTCATTTGATGTCTCCTACTTGCTAGCAGCTCCTCTCTCTGTTTAGTGTTTGGAAAATTGTTCATTTTTCTCTTCTTTTTTTATGATTAAAATATGTTGTTATCTCTGCGTAATGTCAAAATCTCTCTTTTCAACTATTATTTGTTGAGAGCTATACTTGTCGGTGTGTTAAATCTTTGAAGTTGGCTTTAAATATTTTATGAATAATATACAATTATTACATGGCTAATCAAAGAGGCGGACGCAGTGGACGCGGCGGGCGTGGCACTGAGCTTGTCGCTTCCTCCACAACATTGCATTATGATTAGATATAAAAAAACACATTATATATTACAAATTCATTTTTTTTTGTATCTAAACAAATTAAATATTTATTTTTTTCTTTCACAGACTCACCTGCATCGGTGCAACCACTAGTGGGTTATTATATTTTACTAGATAAATACTAATATCATCACAAATTTGATAAGAATTTAGCTGCTTACATTTATTTTTTGTCTATCTTATTGATATTTTGTATAGATATCTCCTTACTAGTAACAGAGCCAGAAAATGGTTAGTAAATTGCCAATTTATTTTTTAATTACATGGTACCTATGTAACTTGTATAATATTAATGTTTAATGATTTTTAGCCACTCAAACCCAATCAACTTTAATTGGATCAACATCTGCAAATGTGGAGTCAACAAGACATTCTAATGTACGTGGGATTACTTGTGGTCAAGGTGCTCGCAAGGCAATGAGAAGTGCAAAGGGCAGATTGACTGTACAATTTAATTTTTCATTGATGCTAGCAACATGTGACAATGCAAAGGCCTTTAACAATGAAATTGATTACATTGTACGTAAGGATTGTAGCTTACAGTACAAAGAGTGGAGATATGTGCCACTAGAAGTTAGAGCACCACTTCGACACAAACTTCTTGTAAGTTTTTTTTTTGTTTTATAAATAAGTTGAAAACTATTCTTATATAAAAATGGAATTCTAAAATGTCATTATAAATTTTGCAGACACTTTTCGATATTGATGTTGAGGATAAAAAAGTACAGGAAGTGATTAATTCACAAATGCAAAAAGCATGGAAAGGCTACAAATATAAACTGCATGCTCATTTTAAAAAGATTGGAGGAGAGGAAGACGCAATAAAGGCTAAGAGTAATGGCCCTGACGAGGTTACCAAAGAGAATTGGGATTATCTTTGTGATCTTTGGTCTGATGCTTTATACAAGGTAATGCATTTGATACTTTAACTTTACAATGAATCTAACATGTTTGATTTTATTAAATTATTGTATTTGCAATCTGTCTTTTCATTGAAGGAACGCGCACAAAAGAATGTCGAATCTAGAAATAAACAAAAATGGGAAATAAGGAATAGTTCGAAGACTACAACACGCCATCATGTTGCTCGTGGAGTTGAATTGGATGCTCCTACTGGCCAAATAGAAACTTGGTGAATTCGATATAGTCCCCTCGAAAATGGTTAGTCGTCACAAGATCTTGAAACAAAATACGTAAGTAAATATTAATGTTAAAAGAGTTCACTATTTTTATTAGTTAATAGCTAAATTTGCAAGTGACTGCTACAACATAATTTGAATTAAGTTGGCCATTCGACTGTATATTTTCTATTTTTGTTGAGGATTCTATTTCAAAATAATTAGTATGCAATATATTATTAAGTGTTCATTAGTTTAATGTGGATTTCGTTTAAATAGTTGTTAGTGGTGTATCTCATTATTTTAAATTATAATATTATTTTTCTAAATGAATTTTTTTTCATCTTCAATAGGAACAAATGATGCAGTTGAGACGAGATAACCCGCTAGAAAAAATGACTGATAAATAAATTTTGGAGAAAGTCCTAGGCCGACTCACGAGGCAAGTGTAGCGATTACTCGACTCGTCCCACATATAATCAAATTCTCAATGACTTCCATGAGTACAAGTCTCGTTTTGAAGCACTTGAAAGTGATTTTCAGAAGTTGAGACAAATATTGATTGAAAAAGATATTGTGTCTCATTCTTCCATACCACATATACCATCGGACGATGGTGTCGGACCTTCTCATGCTAGTGCATCTCCTGCTGATAATTTTGATTATGATTCTGAGGATCTGTGCTGATTGTTTTCTTTGTATTTTTTTAATGATGCCTTTTGTCTTATGTTTATAAATTACTTTCAACTCATTAAGATTTTGACTTTAGCATTATTAGTTTAGCGGACAATTATTTGCGGTGCATCACTTTTGTTAAATTTTCAATTTCAATTCATAATATTCATTTTTTTCCTTACGTATTGATTTCTATTTAATACATTATAGATTGGTGTGTTAATTCTGACTTTTTTAAATTTAATGAATTTCCTTTTAAACTTTATTATTCTTATGAAGAAAATTAATTAAAATTATTAGACACGTAATTGCTAATTATATAAGTTTGGACTTATACGATTTCATTTTTTCTAGATATTTTAACAATTCATAAATAAATTTTTTAATTGGGATATGTGGTGTATTAAATAAAGCAATTAAATATTTGTTTTGACTCATAGGATTTCATTCTTTGGTAAAGATAGTATAAATTGATAAATAATTTTTTAATTAGGTAATGTGATATATTAAATTAATTAATTAACTACACACTTAACCAAAAAATCGGCAAATTATTTTGATTTCATGCCAAAAATCATAAAAATTGAAAACATAAGGGGCTGGTTAAAAAAGCCCCAAAATTATAAGTAATCTCTTTCACCTCCACATGCATATCTAGTACTGATTTGTGGTTAATTATTTATTTAAAAATAATTTATATTTGTCTTTAACTGCCACGTATGAATAAAAATCTTTGAAAAGAATTGACGAACAAAATATTGTGCCAACAAAATTTGTGTGTTCCTTTTACCCACATATTTACATAATTACTAATTATGTATGGTTAAATTGTTTTAATTCAAAAAATTGTTAGTTTTAAAAAGCCACGTAGGAATAAAATATTGAAAGAGATCATGAATCATTTCCACCAAAAATGTGCAAGTGTGGTTGATTATTTTTTGAAAAAAAAAAAATCAATTTTTTATATAATAATGCCACATAGGCATAAAATATTTAAAAGTAAATCTCGAATTCATTCCGCTAAAATCCAAATGTGATTAAAATATTTTAGCCACACACATTAAATGTCAAAATATAAATAAAAGTGTGAACTTCATTCACCCACACATTTTATAGTTATGTGTGGTAATATACCCACACATTATTATGTGTGGCAAATTTATGTGTGGTTAAAACTTCCATTTCTTGTAGTGTCCCCCCCTGGTCTTCATCTTTCCTAGCAAGGGGGATCCTCTCCCTCAGCCTGAGCCATACAGACAGCTTGTTGGCAAGCTGCTCTATCTCAATCTAACCAGGCCAGATCTTTCCTTTGCAATTCAACAACTTAGTCAGTTTGTTAACAACCCTCATTAACATCATTGGGATGCAGCATTACATGTACTCAGATATTTCAAAGGATGTCCATCTCTAGGTCTATGTTATGTTGCCTCCTCCAGTTTTGAAATCACCTCTTACTGTGATGTTGATTAGGGTACATGTGTTGACACTCGAAGATCCTTGTCAGGTTATTGTATTTTTCTAGGGGGTTGTCTCATCTCCTGAAAATGTAAAAAGCAAACCACAGTCTCACTCTCCACAGCCGAGGCTGAAAATCGCAGCTTAAGTTTCACTGTTAAGGAGCTTCTTTGGCTTTCTTTTATTCTTCATGATCTCTACATTCCTATCTCACTTCCTGTTACAATCTTTTGTGAAATTGTATTGTTATACAAATAACTAAGAACCAAGTGTTTCATGAAAGAACCAAGCACCTAGACTTTGACTATCATTTTGCATGGGTTCACTACAAGAAGGGACTCATTGCTCCTGTCTTTGTTTCTTCTCAGCTGCAACTAGCTGATCTTTTCAAAAAATCACTTGCCAAGCCTCAGTTTCAGATGTTGCTTTCCAAACTCTCCCTTGGTGATATTCACCATGGCTGAGTGTGTGGGGAGGGGGGGGGTATTGAAACAGCAACACAGTTAATGACCATGCATGGTTGCATGCATAAGTTTTCTAATCTCCACGTTGCATGAAATGTTAAAGCTTGAATTACATGGGTTCAAGGCTTTGTTGTTCAGCTCTAAGGTTCACGTTGGAGAATGTATTAGCCATGTCCATGTGTCATCATATATACTGAATGATTGTCTATGAGGACCACAACTAAAAGTCTTGTACACCATTAGATTTGTAATCGAGAAGGATACCTATTGATCTTAATTAGCTTAGCTCCCACGTTAGTTAGTAGTATAAATACTTTACTTCTTTCATTGTATGAACTGATTTTGATAGATACAGAAAAATAAAAATATCTGCGATCTTTCTATTATGAATTTTACTTTCATTTCTCTACTTCAACAAATCTGCAACACCACAAGTAATTAACTTCTTTTCTTTCTCAGTTGAAAGTCAAATTAAAACCCCATCGTACCATTTATCTGTCGAACTTTCATCGTCTGCACCGTGGGAGTGTGCCGTCAGGATAGGCTGGACCAAACCTGATAAGAGTCACCTCGGACAATAGCGCAACTGCTGCTATAACCACCACCACTACCGATGCACCACTTCACTGTTTCACCACTAGTGTTAATTATATTAGCCCAATGCCAACTCATGATAGTGGGTAGAATATTCCTTATTCCTTTAGGGTTGAATAGAATTACTACATTTGTCCTTTAGTTATTGGATAGGAACCTTGTATATATATCCTAGCTAAAGAGTGTAAATGTGTGCCACCCAAAAATATTATTGCATCTGATAAACTATAAATTTTACAGAAAGTATTCAAGCTCAAATACTACAGTTTATCATGGCAATCATCTTTATTTCTAGTTGGTTTTCTTCACATGGTATCAGAACAGGATAATACATGTCTCTGTACCATCTCTGTTTCCTATTGAAATTTTCCCAAAAAAAAAACAACGATTCAAGTGTTGGGAATATGGAAGGCACTCCGATTTCAGCTCTTTCTCGTGTTGGGACCGTGAATGGGTCATCGATTCAAGTGTTTACACCGCCGAGTCAAGTTATCTCTACCAAACATGACGATTCTAATTTCTTATTGTGGAAGGAGCAGATCATTGCCATCATTTATGGTTTCAGCCTTGAGGGATTTCTCACCGGCGAATCAGAGGCACCGAAGCAATTTTTAACAGGTACATCTGATAGTGGTGTGTCTGTTAATCCTGACTACCCAGCTTGGATGAGACAGGATCGCCTCATAACATCATGGCTTTTATCTTCTATGACTGAAAGTATCATCGTTGGAGTGGTTGGTCTCAATAGTTCTAAGGAAATTTGGGAAACGATCGAGTCGAATTTTGCCAGGCAATCTCGTGCAAAAATTATGCAGTTGAAGTATGAACTCCAAACCTTAAAAAAGGGAAGTATGGGTATACGAGAGTATTTGAACAAAGTTAAGAGTTGTTGTGATGTGTTGGCATCTGCTTGTGAAAAAATCAGTGATGAGAATCACTTGCTGCATATCCTTTCTGGTTTAGGACCTGACTATAATCCAGTCATGGTATCTCTCACTTCTAGAGTAGAGCCATGCACTTTGAGAGAAGCAAAAGCATACTTGCTAATATATGAAAGTCATTTGGAAATGATCGATCAATCAAGTTTTAGCACCGATGGGTCTAATCCTACTGCAAATTTTGCTATCCCAACAAGACAAAATTCTAACGCTGGTGCTCAGTCAGGAAATAGAGGTCGAGGAAATGGCCAAAATTAGGGTCGCGGTCATGGTCGTGACCAAGGTGGAGGGAGAGACAGGTTTTATGGGAATTGGAAGCCACGTTGTCAAATCTGTAGGGAGCTAGGGCACTATGCTAACAACTGTCATGAACAAACTAATCTGGCTTTTGTTCCCAACATCAACAGCAATGGAAATGGAAATGGTAGAGGGGGAAACAATAACAATAATTTTCAACGAGGTTATTGTCTAGTGCTCCAAATTTGAATTTATATTTCCGGTTTAGACTCACACTTAAAAGCTACTTGGAACCACACCCGTAATTGCACGGCGTCAATTATAGAGGTGATGAGCTAACCTGAGTCGATCTCTCAAGGAAGACTTCTTGTGGAAAATTGACTTAAAGCTATGTATGCAACGTGCTAGGACGATAAAAATAAAACCTAAACATTCTAAACAAGGGTTTGATGGTGATTTTAACTATGGAATTAACACAAGCAATAAAATAAGTAAATGCAAATAACAATGGTGAAATCAAGATTAGGGAAAATAGAATGATTAAAGGTATTAGGGTGTAGATTCTCTCAATGACTTATCTCTATGCTCTGTTCAAGTTGGTTATATTAAAAGCACCCATCCAATAGACCCTCTCAAAAGGCTTAATATCAATTACTGTCACCGTCTATCAATTAAGCCCTTTTTATATATACCAAATGAGCAAGATTAACATATTAGGATTAGGAACCCATTTACCTAATGTTGAAGGAATCAATTTCGGGATTTCGATTCTCCTTCAGGTCTCATCTAAATCCTAACAATGCTCAAGTAGTGATCAATTACTCTAACATAATAAGTGCAATTCCAACAACAACAACCAACAATAACAAGCATAGGTCTAAAACCAAATCAATCCTCTACCCTCTAATAGAGAAATTAGCCCATCAACATCATCAAAGCAACATAAATATTATAAAAGGAAGCCATCTCATAATCAAATGGAAATAACATAAACTTCTACAATATTCAAGATCCTTCAATAGTTTGGGACAAACCCCGACAAATCATCCAAGAAATAGAAAGAAAATACCAAAAGGTGATCCTCCTAACGAGCCTAGCTTATGCGGACGGCTCGAAGTCGGGTTTCTTCTCGCCTCTTCTTCTTCTTCTTCCTTGGCTTGGTTCCCTTTTGTCTTTCCTTTCTCCCCTTCTCTTCGATGGTGGTGAAAGATGGTGAAAAATGATGGTGAGTGATGATGGTAAAAGTGGTATGTGTGCAGAGAAAATGGAGATGGAGAGATGGAGAAGATGAAGTGAGAGAGTGGTGTGAATGATGAATGATGGTCAAGAGTCATATCTCCCCATATCTATTAGAGATATGGGAGAGGGAGAGAGAGAGAGAAAGAGAGAGAGAGAGGGTAGTATGGTGATGAGGAGAGAGGAAAGGTGATGAGATGGGTGCATTAATTGAGATGGATTTTGGGAGATTTGGTGAGGGATTGGAGGCTAAAAAGTCCAAAAAGCAAACTTAGGAAAATTGATCCCTATGATCCTATTAATTAGATTATGTTGGCCAAAAGGTCTAAGATCCAACATTCAACAGAGGGAGGTTGAAGAAAATGCCCTCTTGTGCAAAATAGTGAAGAAAAGGCGAGAGTTGAGTGCAAGACAGGGCAAATCGGATGAAACAGAGTGTATTGCGCGCCAACGGGATGTTGCGCACCCGTGAGGTACAAAGGTGCACGCGCCCGCGGAACAGTGCGCATTCACGGGGAGCCTACACCGAGAGCCCCCTCGTGCGGTCGCGGGGCTCGCGCAGCTGCTTAGCTCGCGCGGTCGCGTGGCTTCATGGAAAATTCTTTCAGGTTCATCTCTTCCGGCCTCATCTTCCCTCCTTGCCACCTTGACATCAAAAAATCAAGATTTTACGGACAAAAGCTCAAGTTTTTCCATAACTTGGCAAATTCCACCATGAGAGCAACAAGCGAAGATAATCACACGAAATCTACAAATAAATTAGATAAAGATACTAGAAAACAACGTATAAAACATGCAAAATCATGCAATAAACAACACAAATAAACACCAAACAACTCCCCCGCACTTAGCTTTTTGCTTGTCCTCAAGCAAACAAGAAATTAAAAATATGAAGCAAGAATGAAATATTCGCAAGGTGATCATGTAATTGACAATTCTCATGGTTCCCACAAAACATTCATCATCAAAGAAAGTGAGCACAAGATCCAATCAAGTGAGATGCTTGCCCTTTCGAGATTAAGAAAAACACGTGAGACCTAATTCAATTCAATTACTTCCCCACGAGTCACATCCACATTTATTAAGAAAATACATACAACAACATAAGGGATTGCAAACATAGGATGAGGGTCATTAGGTCTAATCATCGAGCTTAACCGAGCTTCCTAATGTGGTTTCTCATACTCATTATGCAACAATGAACAGATTGGCACACACATGAGAGGAGTAGAATCCAGAATGCAATCCCATTTATTTAAACAAAATAATTGGGGTGTGGATCAAAATTCACAAGGTAAAACAATAGGGAGGAAATCCCTAGTGTCCTTATGTGGTTTTCCATACTCATAGTTGAATAAATCAACTAGAGGAGTAGAGATCCTTATTGCCCCCCCCCCCCCCCCCCCCCTTTTTTTTTATAGATACAAGGATAAATGATTTAGGGGAGTAGTTTTCATGACCAAGGCTAAGCATGCTTCCTAATCCTTCCAGGACAAGACCCTTCAACACCAATCATCAATTTGTGATCACATTCAAAGATAATTCATGTTCAAGAGTGAAACCACGAAACAATTCATTCATCATGATCGACTTGAAAATAATTCCTTGAAGATTCACATATAAAATTGTTCAAATTTGTCAATTGGGCAAAACAAGATACTAAGTGGGAGAATCACAACATACCTTTATAACAAAAACAACTAATCATCAACATCAATTCAAAATAATTCAACACCATAAATTATCACAAAAACTTCACATAAACAACAAAATCCACGACTAAGACATAAACATAACAAGCTCTCCCCCCACACTTAAAGCATGCATTGTCCTCAATGAATGAAAAGCAATATGCAATAAGAGTAAAAGGGAAGAGAAACACATCACAATGCGTAGAAGACCGGCAACAGGCGCTGATTCCTACAAAACAACACGACAAATACAACCAACGAACAACAAAAAGAGTGAACTGAAAACAATAAAACACGCACACTAACACAAAAATACACAAGAAAAATACGAAATAACTTCACTGCTGCGGTGGATCATAAGGTGGTGGAGGAGACTGCGGGTATGGATAAGAGATCATCCAGTTGTTCTAGCTTTCTTTGAGGGCCGTCATCCTCTCGTCATGCCCGTCGAGATGACCATAGATATCCTGCCTCATATCCCCAACATCCTGGTGGAGGGATCCTAACTCTTGGCGAAACTCGCCCATCGAGGCATCAAATCGCTCTTGGAATTGCCCAATGGTGTTTCTGTAGGTCTGCTGGAATTGGCCCATGGACGTATCAAAATGCTGCTGAAATTAGCCCATGGAGTCGGCATAATTCTGCTGGAAGCTCTGCTGGAGCTGCCCCATGGTGGTGTCAAAGTGGTCCTGAAAGGACCTCTAATCGGCCTGTGGCATCTGATACCCATGCTGGGCATTGTCGAGGGATAAGGCGGCGGCTGGTAGTGGGCTTGACCTTATTGCTCATTGTCTTCTTCATCTTGGTCTTCCTTCTGCTCTTCCTCATTCTCTTCCTTGTCCTTCTTGTCTTCATCATCATCATCACCCGGTGGAGCCGAAGATGAACCGGCTTCCTTCTCACGTCTAAAGGCCACACACTGAGCATTCATAAGCTTGGAGACACAGAGACGTTCTGTGTGAGGAACCAGTCTCCTCGCATCAAGGACTAGCTGGGCTCGCTTGAGCTTGTTGGCTCCCAGAAATGGAGTATGATAGGAACTTATGCATGATGGCCAGGGCAGGGTCCCTTATGAAGCCGGTAGGTGTCCCCTGAGGGTCCCAATTGTTAAAGCCGATGAGCTCTTGTTAAATTATAATCATTTACATGCATGGTAAGCCTAAAGTTCATTATTTTAAAAGAAGCCCAAATTTGTTTATAATTTTCTTTTGAAGAAGCCCAAGTTTATCCTTGAAAAAGCCCATTTGATATATTGGAAAGCCTAGGTAATAGATCAAAAAATTTGGTTCTCTCTCTCTCATGCAAAGTCTATGAAATAATTCTCTTTAAATTTTTTGAAGTATCATCCTTCACAAACTCTCAAGATTTATCACATTCTTGATCTTATCAAGTTAATCTGAGATTAATAATCTCTTTAACTATGAAACCTAGCCCTAAACCCTAACCTACCGCTATAAAAATAAAGGCCCTTAACCATCCAATACCTCACACGAAAAGCCATAGATTTACTTCATGAAGATTTCGAAGAGCTTCCTATTTTTCTCATCATAGTTTTAAGAGTTTCAAAAGGTATGAGTTTCTTCTAGATCTCTTTATAAGTCTTGCATAACATATGCATGGGGAAAAGTTTGAGAGAGAGTTGAGGGTGAAGAGGATGGTGGCTGTCGGCAATGGGAAGAGCTGCGACATCGAGATGATATGATGGAGGTTGTTCAGTAGCTTCTGCAGCGGTGGCTAGTTGTGAAGAAAACCAACTAGAAACAAAGATGATTGCCATGATGAACTGTAGTATTTGAGCTTGAATACTTTCTATAAAATTTGTAGTTTATCAGATGCAATAGTATTTTTGGGCGGCACACATTTACACTTTTTAACTAGGATATATATACAAGGTTCCTATCCAATAACTAAAGGACAGATGTAGCAATTCTATTTAACCCTAAAGGAATAAGGAATATTCTACCCACTATCATGAGTTGGCATTGGGCTAATATAATTAACATGTCCCCTCAATCCAAGCGTAGAAGGAGGAAGCACACAAAGATGATTCCGCATTCGAGTGAAGGATTGACCAGTTAATGGTTTGGTAAGACCATCAGCAACCTGAACATGCGAAGGTAGATGTTTGACGCAGATCGAGCTCTTAAGTACTTGCTCACGCACAAAGTGGAAATCAACCTCGGTGTGTTTAATTCTCAAGTGAAAAACTAGGTTCGCAGACAAGGCAATGGCACTAAGATTGTCCATCCAGATGGTTGAAGGTTTGGAAGAAGGAATACAAAGTTCATATAATAAGGCTTGAAGCCATAACACTTCACAAAAGGCTTGAGTGAGACTACGAAACTCAACTTTCGTACTAGAACAAGACACAGTGGACTGCTTGCGAACACTCCAAGCAGCAAGATTACTACCTAAGAAAACACAATATCCAGAGGTAGATTTGCGATCATCATGATCGGAAGCCCAATCCGAATCGAAGTAAGCCATGATATTCAAATTAGAAGACATCTTTAAGTGTAAGCCATAGTTCAAAGTCTCGGCTAAATAACAAAGTATGCACTTTACGACCTTCCAATGACAGTCAAAAGGAGAATGCATGTATTGACTAACCTTATTGATGCTAAAAGCCATATCTAGTCGAGTAAGCGTAGCATATTGCAGAGCCCCGACAACACTCTGATAAAGTGTGTGATCAACTGTGGGTTCACCATTATATTTGGAGAGCGGAGAATTGATCATCGGACTGCAAACTCCCTTAGCATTGTACATCTCAACTCTACCGAGAATGTCGAGAATATAATATGCTTGACTGAGAGGCAAGCCACTGGAAGTTCTTTCGAACTTAATGCCAAGAAAATGGTGAAGGCTGCCTAAGTCTTTTAAGGAAAAAAACATAGAAGATCAGCAATGACAGATTGGATAACATTAGGAGTAGTCCCTATAATGAGGATGTCGTCAACATATGTTATAAGCATGACAAAAGAATCAGCAGATTGCCTATAATATAAACAATGATCTGCCTTAGATCGACAAAAACCCAGCTTATCAAGAGTAGTATTCAAAGTAAAATTCAAAGCTCTGGAGGCTTGCTTTAAGCCATAGAGTGCCTTGTGAAGCTTACAGAAAAGACCATTTCCTTCAAGATGTTCAAAACCAGAAGGTTGTTGCATGCAAATTTCATCGTGGAGCTCTCCATTAAGGAAAGCGTTGTCAACATCAACTTGATGTGTAGCCCAGTTCCTTGAAACAGCAATAGCAAGAACAGTCCGCATTGTAATTGGCTTTACGACAGGGCTAAAAGTGTATGTATAATCTAACCCAAAAGTCTGTGTGAACCCTCTCACTACCAGACGAGCCTTGTGTTTCACAATATGACCATCAGCATCCCTTTTTAACTTGAAAATCCATTTGCAACTCACAAGTTCTTTGTCAGATGGTAGAGTGCTTAGGCTCCAAGTGTGATTTCTAGCTAAGGCAGAGAGTTCATTCTGCATAGCTTCCTTCCAAACAAGGGAACAGAGAGCTTGCTGATAATTATGAGGTTCTATTTCATCAAGAGAGACATGAGCTGAGAGAGCTTTAGGTTTAAAAATACCTACCTTGGCTCTAGTTTGCATCGGATGTTGATTCATAGGAGGTTGTTCAGTCTCTATTAGACAATTGGTGGAGAGCGTGGAACACTTGCTTCACTAGGCTCAACCAATGAAGTAGAATGCGTCAAATTCATAGGACTAGTGTTTGCTGAGACATTGGTAGATTGATCTTGTTGTGTATTGGAACTCGAAACAGCAACAACAGTTGTAAAATGAATAGGTGAGGATCTATAATGCATAGAAAAAGGTATCATATTGACGAGAGAATTCCCTTCAAGAAAAGTATTATTTTTTTATTGTGCAGAGACTGCACCAGTAGTAAAAGGGAAGGTGCTCTCATCAAACTTGACATGCCGGGATATAAGAATCTTGCCTGAGGGGAGCAGAACTTTATATCTTTTCTAAGAGGCATTGTATCCAATGAACACCACTGCAGTAGATCGAAATTCAAGTTTATGCTTGTTAAAAGGCCTAACAAGAAGAAAACATAAGCAACCAAAGACCTTAAGCATGGTGTAATCCGGCTGAGAACCAGTGAGGACTTGAAAAGGAGTCTTATAACCAAGCACTTTGTTAAGCGTTCTATTAATGATGTACACTGCAGTAGCAAAGGCATCAGCCTAATATGAAGGTGGAACATGAGACTGAGCAAGAAAGGAAAGAGCAACTTCAACTATATGTCTATGTTTCCGCTCAGCAACTCCATTCTGCTGAGGAGTATATGGACATGAAATCCGATGCATGATACCATTATCTGAGAGCAATTGAGCCAACGACTTGAATTCTGTACCACCATCTGTTTGGAGTGCCTTAATTTTCTTACCAAATTATGTCTCAACCAATTGTCTAAAGTGTGTGAAAGCACCAAGAGTATCAGATTTAGCCTTCAAAATATATATCCACACATATCGTGAAGCATGATCAACACAACTAAGATAAAAATGAAAATCGTTAACAGAAGGAATGGGTGAAGGACCCCAAATATCAGAACAAATCAAGTCAAACAAACCATACTCAGAGATACTATCACCAAAAGGAAGTTTGTGTGACTTTGCCTTTAAACATCGCTCACAATGCCGAGTAACATCATCCATATAATATGTGATATTAGCATTACGTAAAGCAACCTTAACTACGTCGAAAGAGGTATGGCCTAGTCTTAAGTGCCATAGACACAATGAGGCTTTATTCTTAATAGAACTTAAATAAGCTGAATGGTTATGAAATTGCCTCCCGAAAACTTGATGAGTAGAGTTTATATGCTTCCCAGGGGTTAAGGACTTGATAAGCTAGAACTTGTAGAGACCTCGATCAACTCTCCCACGGAGTATTTCCTTGCCTGCAGCTTCTTCCTTCACAAGGCAGAAATCTCGATGAAATTCAAAATAAACATAATTTTCCTTTGCGAATTGAGAGACACTTAAGAAATTTTTCTTAATCTGAGGAACATGCAACAGAGAGTTTAACATAAAATGCTCAGAAGAGGAGAATATAAGAACTGTATCACCAATATTAGCTATTTTCAGACCTGCAATGTTGCCGACTTGAAGTTTCTCTTGGCCTTGATATTCTCCAGCAGTGTTAAAGTTGTTGTAGTCAAACGTGATATGGTTATTTGCACCAGAATCTGGATACCAGTTCATATCTGAATATCTATCTTGACTCCCATTCATGTTTGCCATATTGGTAGTAGCATTCCATCCATAGTTCCTGCCACCTAAATTTTGATTAAAACCATAACTGTTTGGTGTTTATTTGTGTTGTTTTATTGCATGATTTTGCATGTTTTATAAGTTATTTTCTAGTATCTTTATCTAATTTATTTGTAGATTTCATGTGATTATCTTCACTTGTTGCTCTCATGTTGGAATTTGCCAAGATATGGAAAAACTTGAGCTTTTGTCCGCAAAATCTTGATTTTTAGATATCAAGGTGGCAAAGATGGAAGATGAGGCCGGAAGAGATGAACCTGGAAGAATTTTCCATGAAGCCACGTGACCGCGCGAGCTGAGCGGCAGCGCAACACAGCCCCGCGGCCGCGCGAGCCCCGCGAGCGCGCGAGGGGGCTCTCGGTGCAGGCTCCCCGCGAGCACGCACTGTTCCGTGGACGTGTGCACCTTTGCATCCCACGGGCGCGCAGCGTCCTGCCGGCGCGCGAGACGCTCTATTTCATTCGATTTGCCCTGTCTTGCACTCGACTCTCACCGTTTCTTCACTATTTTGCACAAGAGGGCATTTTCTTCAACCTCCCTCTTGTTGAATGTTGGATCTTAGACCTTTTGGCCAACCTAATCTAAGTAATAGGATCATATGGATCAATTTTCCTAAGTTTGCTTTTTGGACATTTTGGCCTCCAATCCCTCACCAAATCTCCCAAAATCTCTCTCAATTAATACACCCATCTCATCACCTTTCCTCTCTCCTCATCACCATACTACTCTCTCTCTCTCTCTCTCTCTCTCTCTCTCCCATATCTCTAATAGATATGGGGATATATCACTCTTGACTATAATTCATCATTCACACCACTCTCTCACTTCATCTTCTCCATCTCCATTTTCTCTACACACATACCACCTTCACTACCATCACTCACCAATATTTTTCACCATCTTTCACCACCATCGAAGAGAAGAGGAAAAAGGAAAGACAAGAGGGAACCAAGCCAAGGAAGAAGAAGAAGAAGAAGAGATGAGAAGAAACCTGACTTCGAGCCATCCGCAGAAGCTAGGCTCATTAGGAGGATCACATTTTGGTATTTTCTTTCTATTTCTTGGATGATTTGTGGGGGTTTGTCCCAAACTATTGAAGGATCTTGAATATTGTAGAAGTTTATGTTATTTCCATTTGATTATGAGATGGCTTCCTTTTATAATATTTATGTTGCTTTGATGATGTTGATGGGCTAATTTCTCTATTAGGGCATAGAGGATTGATTTGGTTTTAGACCTATGCTTGTTATTGTTGGTTGTTGTTGTTGGAATTGCACTTATTATGTTAGAGTAATTGATCACTATTTGAGCATTGTTAGGATTTAGATGAGACCGGAAGGAAAATCGAAATCCCGAAATTGATTCCTTCAACGTTAGGTGAATGAGGTTCCTAAGCCTAATATGTTAATCTTGCTCATTTGGTATAGCTAAAAAGGGCTTAATTGATTGACGGTGATAGTAATTGATATTAAGCCTTTTGAGAGGGTCTATTGGATGGGTGATTTTAATATAACCAACTTGAACCGAGCATAGAGATAAGCCATTGAGAGAATCTACGCCCTAATACCTTTAATCATTCTATTTTCCCTAATCTTGATTTCACCATTATTATTTGCATTTACTTGTTTTATTGCTTGTTTTAATTCCTTAGTTAAAATCACCATCAAACCTATGTTTAGGATGTTTAGGTTTTATTTTCATCGTTCTAGCACGTTGCATGCATAGCTTTAAGTCAATTGCCCATAAGAAGTCTTCCTTGAGAGATCGACTCGGGTTAGCTCATCACCTCTACAACTGACCCTGTCCAATTACGGGTGTGGTTCCAAGTAGCTTTTAAGTGTGAGTCTAAACCGGAAATATAAATTAAAATTTGGAACACCAGATAAATTTTGGCGCCGTTGCCGGGAAAGGCTTTAAGTTATTATCTTTTTGGTGCTATAATTGCTTTTGTGTGTTTTGAAATCATGAAATTGTCTTTGTTGAAGTGTTTGTGATTTTGTGATTGTTTTGTTTAATTTTACTTTTGTGTTTATTTTCTTGTGTTAGGCTTTCATATCTCTTTCCGCAAGTTACATGTGATCTCCGTTATGTTTGTGGTTGTGTATGTTAGGGAGACGAAGCCTCAATCGGAGACTAGCCACCGTATTTGACAACATTCATCGACCAAGAAGATTCAACGTATTCGAGTGGGAAGAAGAGATGAACGCTAACCCCCTCAACAACCCCAATAATGCCAATGCCAATGCGGCTAGGAATATGAGAGACTTTGCTCGTCCCGTGATTGGGGTGTCGACTTCTTGCATAGTTCTTGGTGAAGCCGTGAGGAACTATGAGTTGAAGAACATTCATTTTAGCCAACTTCCCTCATTCTATGGGATGCCGGCCGAAGATGCTTTGAACTTCATCCAGGAGTTCTATGCCGTTATTCAAACCTTTCCTCTACAAGGTTTGAACGAAGATCAATTGAAGATGAGGTGTTTCCCTTACACCTTGAAAGATTGAGCTAAGACATGGTTCATGTCACTACCGACCAACTCATTGGCCAATTGGAATGCCGTCTACGAGAAGTTCATGGCCAAGTACTACTTCAATCAAAAGACCTAAGACTTAAGAGATCAAATTGTTACCTTTGTCAAATCTCCGGGTGAGGCATTTTATGAAGCTTGGGATCGATTTCAAGGTATCCAACAACAATGCTCTCACCACCACCTCGCACCCGAGTTGCTCAATCAATTCTTCTACGACGGGCTATCTCAAAATTTTCAATACATGGTGGATAATGCTTCGGGAGGAGACATTGGAGGCCGCACCGCTGAAGAAGTCTCAAATATCTATGAGACGATGGCCACGACATCACAACAAAAGAGTGGTAGGGAGAAGAGGGCTTCCGTCAATGAAGCCAACCCTAGTTATGATGTGACAAAACAACTTGCCGAGTTGACAATGCAAGAAGAGATGCTTTGAACCTCCGAGAGACCACCCCAACAAGCGATGACCGTTGAGATTTGTGTGATTTGTGGAGAGTATGGCCATGGGGCCAACTTGTGCCAAAAGTCGATCGAGCCAGAATTAAGTGAAGAAGCTCATTTTCATGCTCTTCAAGAGCTTTTCAAGAGCAAGTGCATGCCCTTCAAGGATTCCAACCTCACCAACCTGATAACCCATACTCTTAATCATACAATCCAGGGTGGAGAAATTATCCAAATTTCTCTTGGAGACAACCTCAACCACCACCTCAACCACCACAATAACCGTCTCCACCTCAACAAGCCGGAGGAAGCCAAGCTCCACCTTATCCAAGGCCGCAACAATATCCGGCCTAACCAAACCAACCGCCTAGGCCGACATTGCAAAACACCTTGCAATCTTTCATTCAAGCCACCCAACAAAGGTTCGAATCCGTAAAGAGGATTGAAACCCAAATGGGACAAATAGCTGGGACCGTTGGAGAGTTGGCCAAGCAAGCCAACCAGAGCAAGCTCAAGCCATCACCGTTCTTAGAAAAGGCAAGGTGATTGATAACAAGGTTGGAGAGTCGAGCCCAACCGCAGATGTTGAGAAAGAAGAGGAGGCTCTTCGACAACAACAAAAGGAGCCTAAAAAAGAAAATGAAGTAGTGAAGAAGCCCACACTCCACAAGGCCACCAATCCTTACACTCCTCCAATTCCATTTGCAAGCCGGTTGAGGAATGAGAAGCAAGACACCCAATTTCAAGAGTTCTACAAGCTCCTATCAAAGGTGAACGTCAACCTTCCACTCATTGATGTGATTCACAATGTGCCGGTCTATGTCAAGTTCTTCAAAGAACTAGCTTCCAAGAAGAGGAAGTTTGTGGAGGATGAGAAAATTGTCATGTCCGAAGTGGCGACTACAATCCTACAACATCAAGTACCACCCAAGCTCCGTGATCCAGGTATTTTTACTCTTAAAATTGCCTTGGAAAATGGTAAAGAAGCATGTGGTATGCTAGATCTAGGAGCCGGAATTAACTTGATGCCTTACTCTATTTATAAGCAATTAGAGTTAGGTGATTTAAAACCAACTAGAATGTGTCTACAATTACCGGATAGGTCCGTGAGATACCCTAGAGGAATAATTGAAGACATTCTAGTTAAGGTGGGTGGATTAATCATACCGGTTGATTTTGTCGTGTTGGATGTGGGTGATGTTAAAGAAACAGGTAAAGAACACACACTTCTCTTAGGTAGACCTTTCATGGCTACAACAAACACCTTGATTGACATCAAAAATGGAACTTTAAAAATGTCGGTGTTAGGAGAAACTGTGTCCTTTTCCGTCCATGAAAACAAAGTCATTCCCATCTCCTCATTTGAGGAAAATTGCTCTTTTATTGATACTATTGATGCCTTGGACGAGGAGCTTTTCTTGTAGGAAATAGGCTTCCATTGGAGGAGTGAAACCTTGTCCGAGGAACTTGCTATGGAAGAAGCTTACCTCAAGTGTGGGGGAGACGAATTGGATGCCAAAGAGATGGAGATCTTGCTAGGAGAAGGAGTAAGCTTGATGGAAATTCTTGTCTCAATCGAAGAGAAAGTAAAATCTACTCCCGAGCTTGAGCTCAAGGAGCTCTCATCTCACCTTAAGTATGTCTATCTCGATGGCGAGGAAAAGAAGCCCGTGATTATCTTTTCCGGGCTTGAGAAAGAAGAAGAAGATCTCTTGGTAGCCGTACTCAAGAGAAACAAGCAAGCTATTGGATGGAACCTTTCCGATATCAAAGGCATTAGCCCCTCGACGTGCATGCATCACATCATTCTTGAGGAAGGGGCCAAGCCGGTTAGAGAAGGATAAAGGCGGCTCAACCCCGTGTTGATGGAGGTCGTCAAGAAGGAGATTCTCAAGCTCCTCGCAGAAGGGATTATTTATCCCATAGCTGATAGTGAATGGGTGAGCCCGGTTTACATGGTGCCCAAGAAAGGAGGAGTCACGGTGGTGAAGAACGACAAAGGAGAACATGTGGCTACTCGGACCACCACCGGATGGAGAATGTGTATTGACTACCGAAAGCTCAATGCCGCTACGCGAAAATACCATTTTCCCCTTCCTTTCATTGATCAAATTCTTGATAAATTGGCCGGGCATAGTTTTTATTGTTTCCTTGACGGTTTATCAGGTTATTTTCAGGTTATGATCGCTCCTGAGGACCAATCCAAAACCTCCTTCACGTGCTCCTTTGGCACATTTTCTTGTAGAAGAATGTCGTTCGGACTATGCAACGCACCGGGCATGTTTCAAATTGCATGTTTTCTATCTTCTCCGAAATGATTGGAGATTTCATTGAGGTATTCATGGATGATTTTTTGGTCTTTGGGTCCTCATTTTCCGATTGTTTAGAAAAGTTAGAACTTGTTTTAAAGAGATGCATAGAGAGTAGCCTTACTCTTAGTTGGGAGAAGAGTCATTTTATGGTTAGTAGTGGCATAGTCCTTGGGCATGTTGTTTCTAAGGAAGAAATGAGTGTAGATAAGGCTAAGGTAGATGTGATTGAAAAATTGCCTCCACCCGTCAATGTGAAAGGTGTTAGAAGTTTTCTAGACCATGACGGTTTTTACTGTCGGTTTATAAAAGACTTCTCCAAAATTAGCCAACCTCTATGCTATTTGCTTGCTCAAGATGTTCCTTTTGAGTTTGATGAAAAATGCTTGCATGCTTTTAATACTCTTAAGGAGAAATTGATCACCGCACCTATTGTCATTCCCCCTAATTGGGCATTACCTTTTGAAATCATGTGTGATGCATCAAATTCTGCCGTAGGTGCCGTTTTGGGTCAACGAATCGATAAAATTCTTCGTGTAATTTACTATGCTAGCTTCACATTGAATAGTGCTCAAGTAAATTACACCACTACCGAAAAAGAATTGCTTGCCGTTGTGTTTTCATTAGATAAATTTAGATCCTACATCTTAGGTTCTAAAGTGATTGTGCATAGTGATCATGCGGCTCTTAGGCATTTATTGACCAAACCCCAAGCTAAACCTAGACTCATTAGGTGAATTTTGCTTGTGCAAGAATTTGATGTTAAAATCAAAGATAGAAAGGGGTGTGAAAATGTGGTAACGGACCATTTATCTCGCCTCCCCGTTGATAAAAATTTTGACTTATTGCATGAAAAATGAGTTGATTGTGATTCATTTCCGTATGAGCATGCTCACGCGCTTAATTCCTTTCCTTGGTATGCAGACATTGTTAATTATCTTGCTTGTGATAAAATGAGGCCTAACCTCTCTTTTCAAGAAAGGAAAAGATTTTTGGCAATGTGTAGATATTACTTTTGGGACGATCCATATCTTTTCCACTTGGAAAAAGATGAAGTGATTCGAAGATGTGTCCCGAAAGAGGAGCAAACCGATGTTTTGTCCTTTTGCCACGCTTCTCATTGTGGTGGTCATTTTGGAGGGCAAAAGACGGCCTGAAAAATCTTACAATCCGGTTTGTATTGGCCCTTTATTTTTAAAGATGTTCATATTTTTTACCTTTCATGTGATAAGTGCCAAAGACTTGGCAACATTGGGAGAAGAAATGAAATGCCTTTAAATGTCAATCTTGTTGTTAAAATTTTTGACGTTTTGGGTATTGATTTTATGGGACCATTCTCTAACTCATTTGGTTTTGAATATATCCTGTTAGCGGTCGATTATGTGTCAAAGTGGGTTGAAGCAATCCCCACTAGGTCTTGTGACGCTAATGTGGTTATCAAGTTTGTACAGAAGCATATTTTAAGTATGTTTGGATTCCCTCGAGCTATCATAAGTGATGGTGGAACTCATTTCACCAACAAGCTTTTTGAAAGATTGATGAAAAGGAACGGAGTGACTCACAAAGTAGCTACCCCTATCATCCTCAAACTTCCGGTCAAGTGGAGACGAGCAACAAGCAAATTCAAAATATCTTGAAGAAGACAGTGAATGTGACGAGGAAAGATTGGTCGACAAAGCTAACGGACGCTCTTTGAGCATACCGGACGGCTTACAAGACGATTCTAGGAATGAGCCCTTACCGCTTAGTGTATGGAAAAGCATACCATCTCCCCGTTGAGATCGAGCACAAGGCTTACTGGGCCATTAAGACGGTAAATTTTGATCTAACTTGTGCAGAAAGGGAACGAGCCTTGCAATTATCCGAGCTTGATGAATTGTGGAATGAAGCCTATGACAATACAAAGATCTACAAGGATAAGGTGAAGAAGCTTCACGATAGACGCATTGTCAAGAAGGAGCTCATCCGGGGCATGAAGGTTCTTCTTTTCAACACTCATTTGCGGCTCTTTCCCGAAAAACTCAAGTCGCGATGGAGTGACCCGTACATTATTGAAGAAGTGTTCCCATACGGAGTACTGACATTGAGAAATCCGGGAACCAACAATACATTTCAAGTCAATGGGCACCGAGTCAAGCCATATCTTGAAAGATTTCACCAAAAAGCCGATGTCAAGGCTTTCAAGCTCGACAATTCCCTCTAATTATCGAAGGACTTCGTCTAGCTCGAGACTTTAAAATGAGCACTGCATGGGAGGCAACCCATGATTATCTTGTTTTTACGTGTTGTTATTTAATCTTTATAGATATTTGTGTGTTTGAGTTTTTCGCATTTTTGGTGTTTGTTTTGCATGGGTAAAGTTGGAGTGTTGTTGGACGCAAAGGCGAAATTTGGCTAAGTGCCAGGCCGCGACCGCGCAGCCCCCGCAGCCGCGCGACACCACTCTAGGCGGAGAAGCCCCGTGAGCGCGTGATAATTTTTGGCAAAAAATGGTCTCCGTGAGCGTGCAAGACTCCGCGGGCGCGCGCCTCATCCAGTCCCGCAGCCGCGCAAGGCTCCGCGGTCGCACGCGCCTCTTCCCTTTAAAAGGGGACCACTCATGGGAGCCCTAATTTCAATCAACCCTTACACCGCTTTTGAGCCTTCCTCTCTCTTCATCACTCCCCAAAGCTCCTCTCTTCTATCCCAGCACTCAAATTCCAACAAATTACAGTTGAAGAGACCCCCTCTCCACCTCACGCACATACGTCACCATCCTCGTCACCGCGACCGCGTCTATCCTCCGCGCCCGCGCGTTGTCTCCTACCAACCTCCACGCCACTCACCGCCGATGTTCTCAAACTACCACCTCGCACCGCCTCACACCGCCGCAGCAGTTTTCCTCCACCACCACCGAGCCCCGCAACCGCGCAGTAGCCCGCGGCCGCGTGCCCCTGTTCCCCACAAGCTTCCGCGACCGCGCAGCAACCCGCGGCCGCGCACTATCTGTCTGCACCCCTTCCGCGCGCCATTGCTCGCACTTACGCATGGCTCTCCATTTCCTGCCTCTTCTCGACCACAGCCTTGCCCCACCTTGCTCCACCATCCACCATGCCGCCACGGACAAAGAATGCATCATCTTCTCAACATGATGGAGAAGAGAATCTCCAAGAGCTATACAGTTGCCCATTCCAAGTGCGTACTCACGCAGAAGGTAACCGCTATCAAGCTTTCAATGCATATGAGATTACTTCCCCTCGTTACCTTGATTGGAATTTGCTGAAGTCATTGAAATTTGATAGTAAAGTGGAGAAATATTTGAAAGTGTTAACTTTGGATAAATTTGCAAAATTGAAGTATGTTGGCTTTAATCCGTTGTGCCTTGAGTTTTTGGAAACCTTCAAGCTTGATTCTGTGAATTCAAAGATTACCTTTCGTATGCTTGGAAAATAAAATACAATGTATATGCTCATGACACAAATAATTATACTATATAATTAATACATGCTATGACTCAATTCAATTCAATAAAATACATTGAGCAAGCTTAATTATTTATTAAATTTATTTAGGCGTGATTTATTAGACTTAAGCAATTAATTTTACACAAAAAAAAATTAGAAAAGAAAAATGTAGAAATTTAAATATTAGAAAAATCGGGTCGCTACATAAATAATTGAAGGTCGGACATTTTTATTAAAACATCCAAAAGTTGGGTATTAAAGCACAGTAATATCCGAAAACTTAAAAAATCATAAATACTAATTATATACACGCACGCGCACATTATAATAATGTCTAGTAGGAAAAAAAAAACCTTCAATGTTAGTCAAAAATAGCATTATCCTTGATCTCGATGATTAATTAAGGAAAAGAATGTAGGCATGCGCAAGTGTCCGACCCAACAAAAGTCTTCACCAACAATTTTATTTTTTATAGGAAAAAAAAAACGATCAAAAGTTGTCGAAGGGTACATATTTCATGTGGATCTATATAAAGTGGTGTAGTAGTGGGCTCACTAGTGGAATAAATAAAACATTAATATATTATAATCTTGACTGGGATATCAACATTTCAACAATGCACTAAGCTGAATAACATTAGTTCTAATGGTTATATATAAAAGATGATGATTATAATTTAACTTTAAAAAGTTATGCTAATGATAAGTTTCACTTAGTATACTAATGTAGTTATTAAATGGCATAATAGTTAAAGATAATTAAGTAATGCTTCAGGAAACAAAATAATAAATTAAAACATTTAATATTTTTAATGAATTATTAAAGGAATTATATTTATTATTCTATTTTTTAAATTATTGTCGTGTCGTGTCGTGTTTGTGTCGTGACAAATTATTGTACCCGTGTTCGTGTAGGAGATATTCTTATCGTGTCGTATTCATGTTTGGCCTTATAACACGATCAATTTGATAGCCTTAACCTTGAAACAAGACCTCAGATCCAAGTGGGTACCGGCCATTCGATCGAATGGAGTGATCATGAAAACATGTCTTGGCTTCTGTTGAGACAGAAGAACAGCAAGGATTCAAAATTTACACGATCATGAGAGGAAGAACTAGGGTTCTCGAGCTTTGAACTATATCAAGCCTGATGACTTCCGATTTTTATTGTGATTTATCATGTTTTGTCAAATAATGTTTCGTCTAGATTTTGATTAACTTATTTTAATTATATCTAGTTAATTTTCTTATAGATTCTAGGGCTCTAATTTACATTGAATTACATGGTTTACTAGTTGTTAAAAAAAAAGGTATATAGGGGAAACGGGCCGGGATTACACGGCATAGATTTTTTTTTTTTTTTTTTTTTTGTTATTGTATAATTATATTATCTGAAGTTTACTAGTTTAGTACTTCCCCCATTTCATTTTATTTGCTATTTTAGATTTTTTTTATCTAGAATTAACAATTAATTTTATTGACAAATATACCCATCTCTCAAATATGACATAAAATCTTATTCAATTATTTTTTCAAAAATAGGGTTTGTGATAGGGTTAAATTAGAGAGTGTGTGAAAATATATAAAATAATAAATATTTTGACACAAAATAAAAAATTTAAAACAACAAATAAAATGAAATGGGGGGAGTATTATTTATTCCCACTTATATTTATATCAATTATAAACTTAGAACATCACCATTGGTTTTTTTTTTAGGTACAAAAATATAGTTTCGTACCAAGAATGGGTACAAACCAATGTGGTCCCAATTTTAAAAGAACTAAACTATGAAATTGGTACATGTGTATGTACCGAAAAAGAAGGGGAGAGAGGGTGCATGTGGGGCCCAATTTTTCTTTTATATATATATATATATATTTTTTTTTTTTTGCCAAACTTTAATTCCTTTTTCTTTTCTTTTTTTTTTTAATTTTTTTGTTAAACTTTAATTCCTTTTTATTTTATGTGAAATTTCATTTCTATTCTTCTTCATTAAAAAAAATACAATTCTTTCATTTTTTTTTTATCTAATAATTTAATTTATGTAGCTTTTAAATTCTTACCAAATAGGAAAAAAATAATTAATTTTTTTATTTTAATTATAAATGAAATCTAAAATAAATTGAAGATAAATTCGTATTCAATTTAATTTAATAAATGTACAAAATGCACAAATAATAATTACAAACTATGAATTATCACATATACATTTAACAAAAACCCATACAACAACAACAACAACAACAACAACAACAAAAATAATAATAGTTGGTGTTGTTGTTGTTGTTGTTAATATAGAATGATTATAATTTCATCAAATTATACTTAATGATACAATATTATATTTGCATTTTTTATTATTAATGCAAATAATAATTGTGGGTGAGTAAGGATTTAAAAAAGTTGATACATAACTTTTGACGTGGCGGTAATGTGGCGGAGTAAGTATACTTAAGATTAATGTATGTACCTAAATGATTGTGGATGAGTAAATATTTAAAAAAATTGATACATAACTTTTAATGTGACGGAATTATGTATCTAATTTTGGGTACACTACTGAGGATGCCCTTAAGTGTAGAATGTAGAATGTATACGCATTACAGCATGCCTCAATGAGGCCCATTACGCTTTACTTTTCTTCTGATTTGAAATCTTGTGGGCCTTCCTCAAATTTTTAATTTAATTTATTCTTAATCTTATTCTCTAGATTTGATTTAATTATTTATTTATTTTTATTTACTGCAGAGCAAACAAAGAAATTGCATGAATATATTTTTAGAGCAGAGTTTTACTTTTGTCGAATTAGAGATCTATTAGTTTTTTGGATAATTAGCTTAATATAATTTTATCATTCTAGTAAAAATTATCAAAGCAACTAGCTTTACACCCGTGCGATGCACGGAGAAACGGTTTATATAGTAATTTTTTTTTGAATAAGAATGTAATTCAACATAAAACAACATGAGAAAGAGATTGACCCCAACTTTTCTTTATAGTTATTGGTAAAGGAGACAGTGCGAATAGAGGTGGCGAACAGTTCCGAAATCACCGGTTAAAACCGTAACCGGAACCGACGGTTCCAGAACCGTAACCGCAATCCAGTGGTTACGTTCCGATTCCAAAAAAACGAAATCAGGAACCGACAGTTCGAATCACGAACCGTCTTTTTTTTATATAATTTCACTAATCTAAACTTGTACAGACTTGAATCAAAATACCCACAAATTAGAAATCCACAAAATAGTATGAGAGTTTCATAATGAGATATTATTAGAAAGAGAAATATATGAAATGATAAACAAAAATCAATATTTTTTTATAAGAAAAGTTTAACCCATTGCCTTTAATATGAAATCGATGTGGGACAAAAAAGTATGTTACAAAATTTAACTTTCAACTCTCAAACTAAATATCCACATCGGGTTTTTATCAAAGGTAATGGTTTGGTTTATCCTATAAAAGGTTATTAGGTCATTAGTTATCATTGCATCAATTTATCTTAATAAAAATTCCATTATTTGTTGGAATTCCTAATTTTTAATTTGTGGGTACATCTACTCTATAAAAATTATTTATTTAAATTAATCAATATAAATAATTTCTATTTCCCGTCAATTTATCTAAACCAAAAGTAAGGAAAAATGATCTTCTAACTTCTTACGAATCATATGATAAACAAAATCAATTAAATATTACAAATGTGGAGGTTAATTATTTGAAATTAAATTTAATTGTAATTTCAATTTGCTTTAATATTAGTTTTAATTATTAGTTTACTATTTTTAAAGTTTTATTTAAATAATTAAAATAGTAATTATATCTTTCATATTATATCATATTATGATAGAAAGAAAAAAAAATTATATCAATTCCTCGAGATTAGAAATCCCATGATGCCATAATTTTGGGCGATTTTTAATTTGTGCGTATTTTTACTCAAATTTTTAATTATTTTATAAATATTATAAATTAAAAATAAAAAAATTGGAACCATGGAACCGCACCGTAACCGTGCTTTGATGATGCAGTTTCGATTCCACATATTTGGAACTGGGAGCCGACAGTTCTGGAACCGTTGCCACCTCTAAGTGCGAGGATATTATCGTCAAAAGAAAACTTTGGATCTGATGGTGTTAATGACATCGTTGGTATCAAACATTTATGTCCTTCATTAAGTTTGATGAGAACTTTTTAGCTTCCAAAATATGATTGTCGAGTCCTATAATGATTAATCTTGTGTCATTATATAAACCATATGCGTGATCTATATTTCTCAATAATATCAATGGAGTTCACATTATCAAAACTAATTATGATTTGGCACATTCGAACACCTTGAACTATTTAAGAACTCAAGTGCATGCATATCTTGCAAAACATTTAACAGTAAGATTCTGACTTTGCAAATAGTATGCAAACTTTAATACAATTGGTCGTCGTACACATTCAAGAAATCATGCACTAATTTATAGAATCAACTACACCGAAGGTAGTAGCAATCATTATTTGTTCTTGTAAATGTGAAGTGTCATTAGTTAGTGTGAGAGGGATAAGTGATTTAAATAATTGCTGCTATTGAATTTTCTGAATATTTAAGCAAGATATTGTTTGGAAGATAAATAGATGCATGACCATCATTTTTACCTCCAACACTTCCATCATCTATACTTATAATTCACACCGAAAATTATTTCAGTTGAACTACTTTATCATGAGAACTCATATTTTGAAGTCTCATGTTTTATGTGAATCTTAATACTTGGCAATTGCTTCATAGATATGAACGAATTAAACGACACTCTGCCCAATTTTTACTTGTATTAACTCCAAATTTTATGTCAAATTTGAATAACTTTAGATTAATATATTGAAAATCTTGTTAGATAAGAAATATTTATTATTATTTATTTAGACATGTTCATCATCATCATTATCATTACTTAAATCTATACATATTTATGTGCATAAACGTGTACTCTCTCTATAAGCTTTTATTTGTCGTTTAGGTTTTATAACTTGTAAACAATTATTTATCATTCTACATATTTTCACACACATTCTTAATTTTAACCCTACCAAAATCCTTACAAAATGTCTTACTTTTAATATAGAAAGTGAGAAATCTTAATTAATATTTTTAGGAAAAATATATCTTAAAAGAATTTTATAGGAAGGTGTGTATTTATCAAAATATTTATACATTAATTTTATGAAAATCTTAAAACGATAAATATAAGTTACTTAGAGTATATATTCTTATGTCCATACTTAGTAAGTCTACACATGAGTTCACAACAGATAAGTAATTCCATTAAATAATTTATTATAATATATAGCATTATTTTTTTTGAAGAAATTATTTTAGTATTTCTTATAAATTTGAAAAGGATTGTTAATAAAGATTTATTATTTCAGTCATATCGAGAAATATATTTCACATGTGCATTAATGTATGCATGCATTACTGTTATTATTACACAAAAACAATTTAAGTGCATCTTCTACAAATTTCAAAATAATAATAGACATTTTAATAAATATAGATTATTTGAATAATATATCATCATAAAAAATATAAATGCATTACTACTTTTTATAAGAAAAAAATGTCCGATTTCTTAAAACTTCATTTATTTTACACTCTGCGCTAACCATTAGAGTAATAATTATTCAAAATGATGATAATGATGATGATATCTGTATGTATTTACACAAATTAAAAAAAGTTGTTGTGAAATACCTAAATCAACAATGTTGTGGTTTTTAAGATCAAGTAACCCCTTTCTACTATTACCACTACAATTAGGTTTTGTTGTGGTTTTTAGGATCAAGTAACCCAATTTTCTACAATTACAACTACAATTAGGTTTGAGCCAATAAAATTCTATTTATTTTAATTTTTTAAGCATGTTTTCCAATATCTCTCCATTCTTTTATAAAATAAAAGTCAAAATTATTATTATTATGGAAAATTAAATTTCTTAAGTTTTTGGAAATATTTTTTTACTAATTATATCTTAAATTATTTATTTAATTCCATTCTTACCGGTGAGAGGACCGGGGATGATAATTTAATTCAATTATTAGCAATTCAAAACCCACTAAACAACTTCGAAGTCTATATTTTTGTTATTTTTTTATAAAAAAATATTCATTTTAGTTATTTCGATTGTGGTTTTATTTGAAAATCTTATGCCTAGAATTTCAAATGCATATATATAAAGTGGAAATCAAGATTTATATTTTATCTTAAATACTTTAAAATTTTTCATTATATTTGACTTTGGCCTAATTTTTTGTTTAAATTAATTTTCAAACTTCACTGGATGAATTTTACAAATTAATGTTTGATTTTAGGCATATATATTTGCTTAAATATATATGAAGAAGTAGAGCCCAAATCCAAGATAAATACAATTAAGATAGAAAAGAGTATTTCATAAAATTAATCAACTTTATATTTCATTGCAATCATTATGAATGTTATTATATCAATTTATATATGTTAAAAAATTGAGAAAACAAAGAAAGAGCTTTAAAATTTGTGCTTTGAAAAAAAAATAGCGCTAAGCATGTAAGTTGTACACATCTATATGTACAACTTTAATGAATGATGATGTATTGGTAAAATCAGTCATCTCAAATTAATAAAACTAATGATTCTACGGTCTTAATTATGCATGCATGATTTATATGAATTTGTAATATTTAGTGCACAACCAATTTCAACAATATAAAAACCAAACAAATAAGCAATCGTACCATTAGTATTTAGATTATTATAATGCTAAATACTATTTTACACGAAACTATTTTAAAAGAAAAAAACTCATATCTCCAAGTTGAAATTAAAATTCACTATGCATATAAACAAACATCTAATTACCTTCAAATTCTAAATAGATAAAAAAAACATAGTTGGAAATCTATTAGAAATTACACTCGAGCCGCCTTCACCTTCAAACTAATCAATTATTCTATGAATTTTTGAATCTCGACACCCAGTGCAGTTTTGCTAGTATGACAGATGTTTATTCATCTTGATTCGATAATTCATGAATAAATACGATCTTGATTTCATAAGTAAGTACCTGATTGGAACCACATGTTTCTTCTTACACTCGATTATGTAAGAAAAAGAAATCAAAGTTTCCGATCTCATGAAAATCACTGCAAATTAAAACTTTCAATACATTCTTAATAAAAATAAAATTGGGGCCAATTTCATTTCACTACAAATAAATGTTATGAGATTAGTTGATGTGCAATTTATAGGCTCTAGGCTATAACATATATAGGACGATATTATTACCGTAATTAGTGTAATAAGATTAGCGTAATTTTTGGGTGAATAAGATTCAGAATTTATTATTCTATTTTTAAATATTATTTAAGCTCGAAAATAATTATAATACATATAGAATATATATATATATATATTATGCTTAATAAGGTATTCTGTTTAAGATACTAAAAAAACTCATAAGATCTTAATTATAAAACCCCAATGATTGCGTTGATTGTTTTATTTTTGAGAAGAAAGATTGTGTTAATTTTTTAAATTTTATTTTGACGGAAAAAAAGATTGCATTAATTTTTTAAATCCAAAGATTGTGTTAATCTTTATGATTTACTATATTATGATATAGTGCACCAATATAAGGTAAATTGCAATTAAACTAATTTAATTGTATTCATTTTTTTATTATAGGCGGATTAATATGGTCTATGTATATTGAATGCATATATGATATATTAGGTGGATTTGACTCGGAACATATATAAAATTTTAATATAGTTACATTAAATTAAGTAATTAATCATTCACATATTATATTAATAATTTCTATTTTTATAAATGTAATTTGAGCGGGAAAACATTAAATTTCTATTTTCGGATGCGGTATTGTTATTATATATTATATAGATATAGATTACACTCATGTGTATGTTATGATGATTTAGATGATGTGTTGATTAAAAGTATTTTGAATTACGTGTTTTCGAGTTTCTTATTTTTATTATTAGGTTGTTCTTAAGTACAAGATCGAGGTGTGAATAAAACTTATATCACATAGAAAAAATATCATTTAATTTCTATTAATACTGAAAAGTAGTATGTTTATGTGTTGACATTTTTATAATTATACTAACACATTTTTTGGATTGAAAAAAAAAATATAACTACTAATATTAAAAAGTATCACTTCTAATTCTGAAAAATATCCGTCTAATATAAGGCTCATATAATACAACTATTGTACATAAGAACTTTCCCTTAGTATTTGGGTTATTTGCATTATAAATCAAAATATTTTGGTCATTTTACAATTATATATATATATATATATATATATATATATATATGGTTCAAATGAGAACGCATCTTTGGGTAAGAAATAGAAATTAATGGTGCAAATTTAGATAGAGATCGATTTAATATATATTTTTAGTTATAATTATTTTAATTAAATATGGGTATCATAGTGTTTTGATAATTCAATCCCACAATAATATGTCAAGTCATATCTATATTTATTTTTATTTGCTTATTTCTCTCTCCCACTACAACGTGATTTTATGTTTATTCTATAGAATTTTTTATATCTGTTTTATTTTCTCTATGATTTTTATCGGAGTTCTTTATTTTTTGGTTTCATTCATCACCATAATTTGTATCATTTACACACACTGTTTATATATGATTGGTTCCGGTGTGTCCTATGCAACTACTTCGATCCAGACCCGCAAGAGGACGGGGTTGATTATAGGGCGATGAGCTAACTCGGGTCGTGTCTCTCGAGGAAAGCTTAATCTTGGCGATTATATTTCTACGCTATAATTGTTGACATGCACATTAATTTAAATACAATCCTACACATTCTAATCAAGAGATTGGATGGTTTTACTAATCTAAGAGATTTAAGCAAGCAAAACTAACTAGCAACACTAACAATAACAAAGACGAATGAAAAGATTATGAGAAGAGCATCAGGGTGTAGATTCTCTCATTGGTTTCTCTCCTAGCTTGATTCAAGTTGATTATGTTAATCATAGATGTACAATAGACCCCTTCAAGTGGCTTAACTTCACTTATTGTCACCATCGATCCATTAAACCCCCATCGGCTATATTATACGAACAAGATTAACAATTAGGCTTACATAACTCGGTTCACTTAACGTTGAAGGAACCTAAGTCGGGCTATAGAATCTCCTCTCGGTCTCATCTAAAGTCTAGCAATGCCAAGTAGTGATCAAGTACTAAACATAAACAAGCACAATTCCAACAACAAGAAACCAACCATGACAAGTATGGATCGAAACCAACTCGATTATCTATCCCCTAATGAAAGGAATTAACCCATCATCATGCTCAAAACAACACAAGAATCATAAAAGCTTCCCATTTCATAAATCGAAAGATAAATAAAATATAGACTTCTACAATACTCGTTGCCTTGAGAGTTTTGGGACAAATCCCCACAAATAAGCTAAGCTAGGAAAGAAAATACCAAAAGTGGAGATCCTTGAGCAAGCCTAACTTCTGCGGACAGCTTGAAGTCGGATTTCTCTTCTCGTGCCTCTTCCTTGAGCTTGACCTTCCTTGCCTCTTCTCTTCTTTTTATCTCTCTCTCTGGAACTGTGGTGTTGGGTGAGTATGGGGGGAGAATGCATCCACAATTTCCCAAAGGTATCGGTATGAATGAATGGAAATGGTGAATGATTTATTGGTTGAGGAGAGAGAAAGCGAAAAGATAGAGTTATTGGCAGGTGGTTCCCAAAACTCCTCATAGTCCTAGCTGGAATCGCGTGCATTTAATTCTCCAGCTGGCCAAGTGGTGGAGAGCATTAAAGATCAAAAATGCTGAAGCCACAGCTGAAACTGATCGACTGGAGCTCGAACTGATCGCTGCTGAAATTGATCAAGGGGCTCGAACTGACCGCCCCGCGCCAGCGGCGTGCCATGCGTTCGCTGTGAGCATTGCCCCGCGATCACAGGGGTCTCGCGCTGATGGGGCTGCTTCAGCTCCAGCTCCCGGATTTTTCTTCAGTTGGCGCTTTTCAGTTTTGGCTTCATCAGTTGAGCTCGTTAGTTGGCTCCTTCAGTTTGGGTCACCAGCTCAGCTCTCGGTTCTTCAGCTGCAGCTCCAAGCTCTTGGCTCCATCAGTTCAGTTCATCCCCGACTTCAATTGATCCCATCAGTTGTGGCCCCAGCTCAGCTCCAAGCTCTCAGCTCCTGCTTGGAATCTTCAGCGAAGCGGGTGATTCAGTACCAATCAACAAGCTGGGGCTTCAGTTGGGAGCTTTAGTTGGGTTTCGCCTCCTAGCCACTTTTTGGCCATAAAATCTTGCTTTTCGACACAAAAGCTCAAGTTTTGCACAAACCTGGCCCAACTCACCAAAAGAGCAAAAGTGAAGGAAATAACATAAAAATCACACAAAAATACCGGGAAAACACATACTGAAGATACAAAATTCCTATGATAAAATAGTACAAATAAACACCAATATATATATATATATGATTAGTATGTGGGTATGTGATTATATATTATATATAAATATATTAGTAATTAATGGTTTAACTATGGATGAATAATTATACGATTCAACCAATAATATATAACTTTTCTTAATATAATGAGAGGGAAGAAAATTCTACCACATGTGTTAACACACTGTAAACACCTACATTTAATTTAACAAGTGGCAGATAAATCTCACATTCAAAAAAGAATTGAGAAAGAATGTGGAATCAATTTGTCACAAGTAACTAATTATGCGGGGTATATGTAGTGTATTAATATATGACAAATAATTTCCCAAAATATGTAGTTGATATTTGACAGTGTGCACTGTATAAATCTCTCTCATATTTAATAATTTAGAAAAAAAAATATTTGCTTAGTACTTATGTACGTATGTCGTACTGTCGAGGAAATAGATACTTGGTATGTGATTACCTTGTTTTATGAGTAACTCTTGCCTATATGTTGGTGACTTGTGTATAGTATCTCAACACCATTAAAATCATGCTACGTCGACATTGTTTTTAAGAAGTTGAGGATGATCTGATTTATATGGAATGGTCCCAATAGTGTTGGGTATTACCCCAACATGCACTCCATAATTTTCCTTATTGTCAGCATTTATAGTTGATGTGATGTTGTATAAACTTTCATGAAGGTATTGCTCAAAAAAAAAAAAAACTTTCATGAAGGTAGGAAGAATTTAGGCAACATGTGTTAATTAAATATGGAAATAAACGAATGCAAACTAAAATGAGCGTGTAATATGCATGTGGTATCACATCAACAATTTCTCATGCTAAATGTATTGGAAACCATTAATATGTATACATATGTATATGTATGTGTATGTATAAACATTTATTTTATTTACATTATAAGTAATATTTATAACACTTGACATTCGGGAGAACATGAGACCCTTTATTGCTAATATATATTATTTCGTTTCTATCTGTACTATAGTATTTAGAACTGTCTCCATCCAAAAAAGAAAGGAAAAAAAAAAAAAAAAAAAAAAAAAAAACAGAAATGTCGATTGAGTTAGCCCGCTCGATTTCGGCGTATCTCTTTTGCTTTGGCTAAATTTTGTTTGGATTATAATTTTTTCGCCCTAATCTTTAACCTTCCATTTTCATAGCCTAACACGCAAGTGCACAAGTTTCCGAAAACAATTGAGTGTATAAATATTCCAATTTATAACCTGGCCCCTACACTTCAGTTAATTTTAACAAATTAACATAAAATATAACATCGCTAGCTCACCACCAATTAAAGCATAAAGATATTTTTTTTTTCAAATATAGACAAGTCATATTTTTAAGAATATCGATCGGGTCACTCTGTTTAATTTTAAATTGTGTATTTTGGGTTAAAATTTGTTAAAATTTAATTATTATAAAAATAAATTATTTTTTACCGATGAAATAAATCATGAATAAAACGGTTTTTTGTACAAAAATACTATTTTTTAGAGAGTGGAGGGAAAATTTGCATCTTTTGGGACGTTAGGATGGTGCGTATTTGCTCCAAAAAAAGTAAGGTCAAACGTGCTCTAATATGATCAGATTTATAAGTAAGCATCTCTTGTAAAATGTTATGAATGTTTTTGCACATTTTCCCATGATAAGTCAATTTTTCGTGGTTTTTTTTTTTGTTAAAGAGAAAGTATCATGTGAGACTGTCCGGTGTCTAAAAACTTGTGTGATGGATCATGATTCAATTTAGACAATAATAAAATTACAAATATATGTTAGTGAATCTATACATATATTAAAGCAAAATCGTCGGGGCAAAATCATCATAAAAATAATTCAGTCAAAACTTTATTTAAATCGATATGTTTTCTGCAATTTATGAAACCATTTCTATGGCGGAGTGGTGTCATACGCACTCAAGTCTCAAGCCCATGATGAGCTTGTGATCGAATCTGCTGCCCCCGCAATTTTTTTTAACTTTTTTTTACGTTTTATATTTTTTTGTTTTTTTTTTATTGCTTTTCGCTTTTTTTTTCTTTTATTATCCTTTTTTATCTTTTATCTTATTTCGACAATTTCCCTTTTTTTTTTTTTTCAATTATCTACATTTTAAAGCACACTATTTATTTTGATAATTAACATCAATTCAAATTTATTTAACAATGCAACATTAATCTTTCGAATCATAATTATTTTGAATTTATAAATAAAGTTTATCTGAAAACACTTCAAATTATTCATTATAATATTCTTCAAATTAGTCATCTATCAAATTCGTGATTCTTTTTTGTGCTTTAAAGCTATATTATGGATGAAGATGAAGATGTTGCATCTAAAATAAAGGCGAACACATTCACACATTTCCTCTCAAAATTACACTTTTCATATTGTATAAAAATATATTGTTTAACATGCAATAGGCTTTCTTTTCTGTAATGTATTGTTTTGCGAAATCCATTTTGTATGTAATTGTAGTAATTAGGTGATAAAAAAAGATTGATTGAAATTAAATATTTTAAGAATGATAATTACATGATATTGTTTAGAAGAATAGTTACGTACATGAATTAGTAGGTAACAACATGGAACAAAAAATGATTATGACAATTTATTAAAATCCCTATAAGGTTTTAAAAATGATTGCTACACCAAAAAAATAATAATTTTAGTTATGATTGCTAGAATAAAAAATACAACATAGATATAAAATAATGCAACAAAATTATATTAGGGGTCTAATTATTTTTTTCATATCGAGTTATGTATTTTGTTAAGTTAATACCATATTTTTTGTGCTTTTGAAAATTAATAAAATGATACCAATAATTATGGTTACTATTTTTTTAAGTTTAACTGATGTTGTGATATTTGGTAAAGTTGCATGTATATTTGATACGTCCACGACAAGTCTTGAAGAATCTAATCCGGAGTTGCAAATATGTGGTCCAATTACACGACTTCGAGCAATACAATTGCAAGAATATTTTCAAACATTTATATGTAAGAAGTTCGAAGATGGCAAATGAGTTGAAAACAACCCCAAAATTGTTACTTTGTTAACAATTAAAGATTGGAGAACAAGGTTTGAAGAACCAAGTCAAGATAGCTCGAGATTAGTGTCCGTATTGAAGATTGAAGAAGAAGAGTTGATGAAGAGTAACCCAAAATGGATCACGATACTGTCAATCGAAGATGAAGAAGACGGTCAGCCAGGCCGCACAGCCCGTGCAAAGTAGCAGTCCAGCAGCACGGTCGTGCCACCCCGTGCAATCCTTAAAGGTCCGAGTACAGCAAGGTCCGCACGACCCGGGCAGTTCTGATCCGCAAGCGCACGGCCGTGCGCCAATTAGCACCGATTGGATTTTTGTTCGTGTTTGAGATGGATTTAATTCGTGGAGCCCAAGTTCGAGTTTCCAGTCAATTATTGAAGGTCCAAGCTTGTTGGGATTTATTTTATCTAGATTAGATTTTTATTTATTTAATTTTTGATCTTTTCTAGAATTACCTTATTTAGAATTTTACACAAGGTAGAACTCTTTTTCCTTTGGTATTTTCGGCCACCACATGTTTTAGGCCTTGTTATTTTCGTCCCCTACTAGTATAAATAGGGATACACTATGTTTTGAATATTTTAGACATTGATTGATATTTGAGCTTTCTATCTCTGTGTCTCACGATCCTTAGGTTGATCAAACAAACACTTTTATTGCTTTAGTTCAAAAGTAATACTCTTTGGGTCCAGCAAATCTAAAGTTTTATGAAGCTTCATTAGTTCGTCTCGTGCTAAGGAAGTTGCTACAAGGGAAGATTGAAGGAGCTACGTTTCGTCTATTGAGCCAGGGTTCAGCTAAAGATTGGAACTACCTACTCTACCTTACATCCACACCATTCGACGCCATCAACAACATTCCCAAGCCATCAATTCGTTCGTCACCTACCTTCCACAATCTATCCAAGTAAGTTCAATTCGTCCCTTCATCCCTCATAGCCTAAAGTCGTCGCCTTACTCGTCCAAACACCTCCCAACCGTACGCCATCTTATTCCATTTATTTGGTATTGTGTTTTGCATAGTTTGTGTCACATTCTAGGTGTCTTAGTTATTTAATTCATCGAGTCTACTTCCACAGTGAAATCAAGTCCTGTTCTTTGTTTTAGTCGTGTATTTTGTTTAATTAGTCAAATTGAATTCCTTCTTTTCACTGACGTTGTTCGAGTCCTTTAGAAGTCTTCCGCTTGCGTATTGATTTGACTTAGACACATTATCCAGGTCACATCAATATTTATATTTTTTTAAATTTTGAATGTAACTATTAAGAAGACATCTAGCCAATCATATGATATTTATGTAATCACATATAAATATTTTTAGTACATTTGAGACCTATAATATTTTTCTTATTCAATATAATTACAATGTGGTTATGTACGTTCAAAAGTTAAAATATTAATTTATAAATATTAATTTAAATCCGTACAACGTACGAGAGAAATACCAGTATAAATTTATATATAAATCTTGGCCGCCGGAAAAAAAAAATGATCTGGTTTTGTTTTTTAATTATAGTTAATTGTGGTTGGGACACTAAGTATCCAAGTACATTAATTTATAGGATCTCTCTAACACATTTTCACGAGCACCCATCATCCTTGATACATCAAAAAAGCATCTCTCCTTCCCAAATTCCCGCTTTGTCTCCGCCGCATCTCCGCCGTGAGAAGGCGATCAGTTTATGCGTTCTGCTATGGCCACGCCACCCGCAGCCAAACTCTGACGAGCTCAATGATTCCACTATTACATATAAATGCGATCCATCCTTGAAAGTGTTGCTATAAAAACTAAATAGCATCCCTCTCTCTCTCTCTCTCTCTCTCTCTCTCTCTCTCTCTCTCTCTCTCCATTGCGCAACCATGCTCAAATCGGAGCAACTCCCAGATTGTATCTACCAAAAGCAGCCACTAATAATCTGCCCGGCCAGCCCAACTCCCAATGAAACGCTATATCTCTCCAACCTCGATGATCAGAAATTCCTGAGATTCACGATCAAATATCTCTACGTTTTCAGAAAATCTGTGGACAGAGAAACCCTCAAGAGCGCGCTTTCGAGGGCTCTCGTGGAGTTCTACCCGCTGGCCGGAAGGCTACGGAGGCGCGTGGAAGACGACGATCACAAGCTTGAAGTCGACTGCAATGGAGAAGGGGCTGTTTTTGCTGAAGCATTAATGGATTTGAACTGCGATGAGTTTTTTGAATTTGCGAAGAGGCCAAACAGGTCCTTACTGAGAAAACTCTTGTATAGAGTTGAAGCTCCACATTTCTTCGATATTCCTCCTCTCGTAATTCAGGTCAGCTTTAGTTTCATCGTTTTTATTTGTTTCCAATTTATCATACATACCACAATACAATCAGATAATTAAATTTTATTATGTTTTACCAAATTTTGCACCTCGAAAAAATATATATTAATGTTTTTTAAAGAATATCTAATCTAACTTTGATCTTTGTTTGTTTAGCTTTACTCAATAATTTCGTATATTCCCTGAAAAAGATACCTCGATTTTTGTGTCTTGTTTGTCCTCTTCTTTCATTGGAATTTATAAGTTTCATTTTTTAAAATATTTGTAACCTATAATTTAAGGAAAAAGAAGCAAACTTTTGGTGAAGTAAGTTTCAATTCTCAATATTTGAGAAAATTTTATTTTTCCCCCCCTTGAATTGAGGCTCAAATCTTATCATTTAAATTTTAGACAGATGGACTATCTTTTCATCCATATTTAACTTTTAACAATTAAGCTTATCAGATTTTAAATTAGGATATACATGGAAATTGAAACTTAACACTAGTCCATAACTTTTTTTCAGAAGAAAATGTAACATATATAGGGAGCAGAAAATATTAGTGACGTAACTCGTCAGATTTTTGTTTTGTATATATCACATTCACATGATTAATCTAAAGGTTAAAACCCCAAGTTAACGAACAAATGAGAGAGAGACAGAGAGGGAGAGAAGAAGATTCGAACATGCATTGGATATAGTTGAGTTGAGGGATTCCTAATTTCGAAAAATAAAATAAAACTTTCCCCCAGGTTGTACGATTATTGAGAAAGACATTATGGAAAATGAAGTTTCTCTTTCAATCACATTCAACATGCGTCGGTTTCTTGGATGTTCCTTCTCTCTCTAACCCAAGAATATATTCCCGAGCCTCCAACCTCTTCTTTTTGACCAATTTTTACCCATGAAATGGTCTAGAGTGATGATTCCTTTCTCTATATTATCTCTTATTTTAGTATATAACATATATACATCAACATGATCATATCTATCATCGAATCAGCCTATAGCCTAGCCTATCTATGTACGAGACATGTTTATGCTATATTTAATGTGGTGTTAAATGATTGTTTAATTTAGTAAAATATCTCTTTCTGTCTATAGGGGCACACGATGTAAAATTTAAATATGATTAATTACATTTTGGTATTGATTGTTTGAGTTTGATAATATTTTTGTCATAATGTTTCAAAAACTATATATTGATATCCAACGCTTGCATTTTAAAAGAAAATGAATTTTTGGCACTCCAAATGTGATGCGGTCTGTTGAAATCAAGGAAATTAGTATATATAACCAAATAAAATATATATAAACCGATCTCCTTGATTTTGGCAAGATCCACCCTAAATTTGGAATGCTGAAAATTTATTATCGTACTAGATTTGTTAGATTATTCAAACATTGGATATTAATTTGTAATTTTCTAAACGTTAGGATAAAAGTGTTAGTGACTTCGAACGTCAATATTGAGAGGTACTAAAAAATAATTAACACGTTATAAAATATATTAAAAATGGAAAAAAAAGTTTGGACTCTTATACCACTAATCCATTATACAATGCTATATACTGTGACATTGGCTATAATGGTATAAAGAACAAGACCGAAAAGCAAGTTACCCTACAACCTCTCTCTCTCTCTCTCTCTCTCTCTCTCTCTCTCTCTCATCTTGATTACTTAGCCAGCACAAAATTTTACATTTTCTTTTTTTGAAATGGAAAAATAAAAAAATAAGTAATATATATTTACATTTTGAATATTGTAATAACCAGGTGACTAGTCTCCGATGTGGGGGAATGATTCTCTGCATCGCAATCAATCACTGTATATGCGATGGAATCGGCTCATCACAATTTTTACATGCTTGGGCCCACATTTACAAATCTACCCCTAATTCCAACCATTTATCAATTTCACCGTTCCACTCTCGCCATCTGTTGAAACCCCGTTCTCCACCGCAGGTAACCTTCTCACACTCTGGATTTACCAAGATTGCCCCTACTGCTGAATTAAATCCCCAAACAGGCCCCAACATTTTCAACCTCTTACAATCTCAACCACTCGTCCCTTCATCTATAACATTCTCCCCCTCGAAGATCCGGCAGCTGAAAAGACATTGCTACCCCTCCCTAAAATGCACCACCTTTGAGGTTCTAGCCTCCCATACATGGCGCAGCTGGGTCAAATCTCTAGGGCTGCCACCGTCTTTTCAAGTAAAGCTTCTATTCTCCGCCAACATCAGAGATAAGATGCGCCCCGAGATGCCACGAGGGTATTATGGGAATGGATTCGTGCTAGCATGCGCGGAGGCCAAGGTTAAGGAATTGGTCGCACTTAACCTGCACCACGGGGTGAAGTTAGTGCAACATGCCAAATCGACCATTACTAACGACTATGTCCGATCCATGATAGATTTGTTAGATGATGGAAACGTGACGACTGATTTGTCATCTAGTTTGGTAATATCACAGTGGTCCAAGTTAGGGTTGGAGGAGTTGAATTTCGGAGAAGGAAAGCCTCTTCACATGGGCCCTTTATATAGTGATATCTACTGCTTGTTCTTGCCCGTAGCTGGGGACTTTGATGCCGTTAGGGTTCTTGTATCGATGCCCGAGACCGTCGTCGATAAATTCGAGTTCTACATGACTCAACTTGATGATGAGATTAATGTGGAGAATAATGGAGATGCAAAGAATCACTATGAAATCGATAATTTGAAGATGGTTTCTGTTTGATTTCTATTTTGGAGCAGTTTCTGATTCATTATGGCCATAACAATATGTGTGGGTGCTCATATATATACTACAAGGACTATCGTTAAAGAGGTTGAATTGAATGATTCATATATATATATATATCAACTCTTTGTATGTGATCAAGTACTGCAAGAATTTTATATAGTGGATTTTGGAGTGTGTGTGTGTATTTATATTTATACGTATCAACAATTAATTGCGTTGAACATCATTAGGTTTTTGTCTTTCTTGAGTATCGAATTTAAATTTAATATATTCAGCATGCTTGCAATGAAAATGAGTCAATATATATCGTCGATTTTGTATTTGGGGCAAGTCTTGTGTAGCATAGTGGGTTAAGATCTAAATTCGAAACAATCAAACACCCATAAAATTATTAATATGTAATTGAATATAACTTTTGATTTTGATATTTACTTGTCTATATTAAGGTGTAACATAAGCTAGCACTGCAATAAGTAATCCCACTGGAAAAAAAAAAGAGAAGAGAATATATTTTTTAAAAAATTATATGTACAACTTGTTGAGCGTAGTTTACCAATTTTTCTTGAATTGAAATTATCTTGCAATATATTAATACTGAAGGGGTGGAGGTTTTGACTTTTGATGCACTTATTAGTTATATGAAGATAAATGCCTACTAATTGAAGTTAAAATTATTTTAAATATTCCCTGTATATCTTATATTATAACATATTTTTTTCAGAGCTGAATAAATAAGTTAATATGTTTGAATAAAATAGAATTATAATTTTAAGATATTAGTAATGATAATCCAGCATTAAATTAATTAAAATGACTAATGTAAAGGAATTCAAGTAGTTGTGATAAGATATCCGCATTTTCAATTAAGATATCGCGAAAGCAACAAGGTATCCTTAAATTTGAAACATTACCAAACAATTCAAGATATCTTATAAGATCTCAAATTACTTCAAAATATATTTTAAAAGACTTTTTGAAATCGGCCTACACTAGTGCTAAACCAATTTTGAAAATAATTTTTTTTCTGAAGCATGCATATTACTTCTGTAATTTATATATTTTGCCTGTTATATATAACCATATTAGAACTAATTAAGTGAAACACACACACACACACACACACATATATATATATATATCATTAGCATAACTTTTTAAAAGTTCAATTATCATCATATATATAGCCCATTATAACATTTTTTTTATCTTGGTGCCCTTTATTCAGTCGGCAAATGTTCTTCCAGCACTGTTGTTGAAAATTATTTTTCCTATCTCAGTAAAAATTTCTTATTATATTTTGGTGCTAAATAAAAAAATTATTAAAATTAGGAAAAATATAGCTTCAAAATATAATAAAAAAATCACTACAATTACAATGAGTAAGCTCTATTCTCACGTCCGCACACCAATCACCAGTTTATATTTGAAATATATATATATATATATATATATTATATGTATACGTGTGTGTGTAATTATTGTTTTATTTATCGTCCACTAGTCAGCAGCCCCACTACTGGAGGGCTAGACCACTTTATAGATCAACATGAAAGATACTCTTAGACAACTTTTTTTCGTTCTTTTTTGTTTTTAAAAAATAAAATTCATAATTTAAGCGACTTTTGGTGGATCGGACATTCACGCATGCTAACATTCTTTTAATTAGTTAATTAATTAATTAACGAGATAGGGTTTCGACAAAATTATCGAATGTTGTTTATCCTTTGTCACTTATTATTATAATTTTATATTTTATTTTATTGTAGTTTAGTACATATCTTATCTTATGTATCATGTATGTATGGTTGATGATATATATTAATAACATTATACATATATGATTACTAATAAAATATTGAATAATACAGTTTTTTTTTTCATTTTAATTCGGGGAATAAATAAAAGGTGATGAATTTGATTCTCCAATTGCATTATTTAGAAATATATTCTACTTCATTTGGATACATGATTATGATGGGATGCTTTGAAAAATCTTGATACTTAGTTGCACGGAGTCTCACTGACTGGAGCGACACTCCCTTAATCAGGGCCGGTTTTTGTGTGAGGGAATCGAGGCGGTCGCCTTAGGCCCCCGAAAAAATTAAGACCTTGTGTAATATGTGTCATATGATTTGTGTATTTATAAATAATATGTGAAAATTATATATGTTGATTTGTTTTGGTCTAGTGGTTAAAGATTTTTTTTTTCAATCAAGAGATCAATGTTTGAATCTTCGCATATATAGTAGTTTTACCTTTTCATTTTTTAAGCTTAAAACTACTTGTTTTTCCTAGTTTTTTTTTAAATCTTAAAAGTGTGTCTTTTCTTCAAGTTTTTTTTAGCTAAAAATATTTTTTTCAGTTTTTTTTTTTTGCTTTTTTTTTTAGCTTAAAACTGGGTTCCCCCAGAACTGCTTTCGCAACTTAAAACTCATAAATGCAACTTATAAGTTCTAATCATATTCATTAATTTTTTTTTGTTGGCTACTAATTAATTAACAAATAAAAAACTTACTTCTTTTAAAAAAACTTACTCAAAATTGCTCTCTCAACTTTAAATTCTAATCATATTCAACATTTGTTTTATTTTTGCTATTAATAAAAAAATTACAAAAAAAAAATAAAGAACATTTTTTAAAAAAACTTTAGCAAACGCCAAAAAAATGCCTTTAATTTTGAGATTTGAATGATGTGTTGGCTTGTAGTGATTATTCAACCTAACTTTCATTTATAATTGTGAACAAGATCTCAATTTTAAGCTCGTCTCATGCCACCTATGGTCTTGATACGGCCTTGCCCCTAGTCTTAGAATTTGGGGACAATGCTCGTAACTTTTCGAAAGTCTAATCTTATAAATTTTCGGAATTATATAAGGGTGAAAATCAAAAATAGCCAATCTTAGAATACCAACTTCTTTTTTAATCAAGAATTCTAAAATCTTCTTTTCTAACCAAACATAAGGCTAAATGACTAGTATGCCCTTAAATGATTTTCTTTTCTATTTATCTTAATATGCCACTTTCATAATCAAACGGAATTAGTCCATTACGACCATATCAGGCACATCATGCTTCCGTAAATCAAATACATAATACTATAAACCGGATTCATACCTTTTTGACCGGAATGCTGCCGGGTATTTTCGCCGGGATTTTACGGCCTTGCCAACCACACGATCGCAACCTATGGTTTCCAGCGACGAACTCCTTCAGCAACACACAGCGCAACCCACGTTCGTTTCCTACATGGGGTGTAGAGTAATTTTCTGGTATATAGTATATAGTATATATGATGAACACAAGGGATGAGCAAAAGCCTGGATTTTATTTAGGAATAATAAAATATTTATTATAATAAGTAAATCTCCTTTTGGGAGGAGACAAACTCGTTTAGCTACTCATAGTAGCTGGGCTCGCAACTCTCATACAACACTTAAACTATTATCACTATTACAATTTTTTGAAAGAAAGCTAAGAGAAAATGATCGATGATCTCTACTTCCTTCAGTTTCTCGTTTTATAGAAGGGGAATCCTTCTATTTCACCAACTCCATTATTTAGCTCCACAATTCACGTGAGTGGCCCTTTCTGCCGACACTTTCTTTTGAATTAGTGGTCGGGCCCGGTTCTTTTATCCTTCAGTGAAAGTGGTTGTGGGTGGAGGAACCTACAAATAATGGCACCATGTGCCTCTTGTGTTGGACCACTTAGTTTTTGTCGTTTGGTACTAGTGGCCTCTTCTTTTGGGTCACATGATCTATAATCACATGTCTCCACCTTCCCTTGTCGGGAAACTACTTTTTTGGTGGGGCTCTTGGTATCCTTGCTTTCGGCATTAGATGTTTATCCTCCCCAGCTCGCTTTCGTTCCATCCTTGGACAGAACCCTTTTCCGAACTCTGGCTCCTTTTGGTTCTGGCAATCTGAGCATACCCGATTGTCCCATTGCCCAAAATGAGCCATGTTGCAGTACTTGCGATGGGTTTCTTTGCCCATAGCAAGCTTGTTCTCCCATATCAAGGACCTTTTCTTCTCGAACAGATCCTCAGCAAATCTCGTTGTTCTCCCTGTCATGGTATTTAACAGAAATGACCCATTCATAGAATTGTGGAAAAACTTGAATGGGAACTTGACTTTGTCCATCTCAGTGAGACAGACCCATAATCCCCATGCTCGCCTAGTCGATATCTGATCTTCTGTAATGGAGGCGATTAGTGGGATTTCTTCAGATGAGGTTCTGATATCACCCCATTTTCTGGAATCTGGCCTTTGAAGCCTTATGTAGTGAAAGGCCTCATGATTCCCTTTCCCTGCTGGTTCCGGAGCAGCACTGATGAAGTATAGCTCAAGAACATCTCCTCGGCTAAGCAAATCATTGTTAGCCCAGGACTCTTGCACGGCTTCCTGTATCCACTTTGGTAGACACTTGATTTCTGGGAAGCCTGGAGACATGGTCTGAATTGAAGCTAATGCCCCAAAATCATACCATTGCTTGACTTCGTGTGGATTGGTTCCTGGTAACATCCACACCCTTGGGTACTTTCCAGAGATATCAACCTTTGTTTTAGACGGATTGATTCCCTGTCTAGTATAGAGCTTCTCCTAGTTAGCTTGATAAACCTGCCAAGACGAAGCTTCAGACTTGTTAGTATTAATCTTAGAGGTACCCGTCATGGGTCTAAGATTAATCTCTCCCTCTTTAACCCCAGAGGTGCTGGGTTGACTTGATGGTTCAGAGTGTGATCCCTGACCCTCAATTTTCTCTTGGGCCTGTGTTTCTTTAGAAATCACCGGCTTAGAGCTCGTGTTAGGGGTATTTGAATCCCCTACTTCCGTTTTACAGGTCGGTACTGCTAACTCTCCTTTCATCAATGGCAAGTTGATGGCCCGGAGGAGGGGTTCATGCATAGCTGACCAGAGTTGCCCTTGAGTCTTTACACATGCTCGTATTCTCTCGTTGACCTTGTTCTGGTCTGCTTGTTGCATTCTTCCTGCTTGTTCAGCATGAAGAACCAGCTCGTTCCATTCACGCTGAAGCAACTCCATGTTTTCAGTGAAGTGCCTCTGCGCAATCATGATGGCATCGACCTCAATCGCTTCCATCTCTTGTTAGGAAATCTGCAAGAATATTTTCATGAGATTTTATCACAATAATGTCAAATAAATAATATTGACATTCAGCTTGCCATCTTATTAGTCTAGCTTTCTCAGGTTTAGATTCAATTTTATTTTTCAAGAAAGCTTTAACTTGTGTGTTATCAACTTTTAGAGTAAACTTCTTTGCTAAGAGAAACAGAGGCCATTTTTTAAATGCCTTCCGAACTGCAAAGAACTCCTTTTCGTTGATATGCCATCGAATGGCCTCACTATCTGAAAAGAGACCACTGCAATATCTACAGGGCTCCTCTCCATTGGGTGTGATCTTTGTAAGCACGGCTGCCCACCAATGATCACTTGCATCTGTATAGAGGATCAATTCATCCTCATCTTGTGGTATCGCCAGTTTTGGGAGATTTTCGCATATCTCCTTTAGCTTCCTGATTCCTTGTTGATGTTCGTTTGTCCATACAAACGGGGTATCCTTCTTTAGAAGGTTACTGAACACCTTCCTGTGTTTTGCAAGATTTTTTATAAAGATTCCTGCAAAATTGACAACTCCTAGAAAACTTTGCAGTTGCTTCTTTTCTTTAAGGACATCAGGGAACTTCTGCACCTTTTCTACAATATGATTTTGCAGAATGATTCCTGATTCATCCACCTCAATTCCCAAAAATTCCATCTTCCGGGTAGCTATTACTGCCTTCTTTTCTGACAGCACAAGGCCCTCTTTATGACAAACATCTGCAAAGATCTCCAGATGTTTGAGATGTTCATCTATACTTTTTGATGCGATTAGAATGTCATCAACATAGACAAACATAAAAGAGAAATAATCTTTAAAAAGATTATCCATCTTTCTCTGAAATATTTGGGGTACGTTAGCTAACCCCATCGGCATTGCATTCCAAACATAATGCCCTTGTGGTGTTGAAAAGGCTGTAAACCTTTTTCTTTCCTCTTCCATGCGAATCTGGTAGAAACCTGACTTGCAATCAAACTTAGAGAATATCCTAGCATTCCGTATGCAGTTAATAAGATGTTCTCTACTTGGGATAAAATATCCGTCGAACTCAAGAATGTCATTAATCCTTTTGTAATTAATGACTAGCCTTGGTTTACCTCTTTTAATCTCACTATGATTCCTTACTAAGAATCCGGGGCTGCTGTATGGCGAATTCCCTGGTTCAACCAGCTTGAGATCAAGGTGTTCTTTGATTATTGCTCGCATATCCTTTTGATCTTTGATGTTCATCAGGATAGGCTTGTATCTAACAAACTCAAACTCTTTTCCAGCCTTAACCTTCAAGGTTGCTTTGAGTTGGTTCTTTCCCCACCAAGCCAGCGGATTTTCATTATAGTTTCTAGCTATTTTCCGCTTGACATCTTCGAGGGATATCTTTGCTTCTTCCTTAATATCTTGATGTGATATTAAAGAAGCCTTGAGAATTTGGATCTCTTGTTCTTCAAGATCCTTTTCCCTACGAAAACTCAGAACTACTTCTCCGAATTTTCTTTTATCCTGCATTTTTAGGTGTCGAAGATATCCTTCATCACTACGCTTGCTGCGAAATTGTAGTGGCATTTGTCGATTGAATGCCCCTTTTAGCCTCGGGACAATGATCTTATGATCACAGATCATCGTAAAGATCAGTCTCCGGTTGGTATTGTCCTGCGTATACTTTCTGAACATTTGTAGGAAATTTTTTCCTAACAAGATGTTTGCCCCTGTATCATGAAAATAGATTGGTGGAGTTTTCACCTTATACCATGGTGTATCTCCTGCTCCACCAATCAAGATTTCCGACTGCTTCACTCCCTTAGATAGGAGCAAGACTCTTTTTGAGAAATCTCTTCCTGCAATTGGATTTAAATCTTCTTCTAATTCTTCTGGGAAGATTCATCTTTTTGCAGTACAAATTCCTGCTCCTGAGTCGATATAGGCTGCAAAGTATTTAGCCTTATATTTCTCGTATAACATCCCTACTGAGATGTATATGGAGAACGGGCTGGTCATATAATCACCAGTTGTTTTCCATTAAAGGTGATCATCATCCCATCTTCCTTCAGCTCCCATGGCTTGAACCTCTCTAAGAAGTCAAGTCCTAAGATTAGGATTCCTGATTCCCTTCCGGCTCTTCCTCGTACTTCCATTGTCATAGCCTCTATATCAAGAGTTCCCTTATAGTGGCCAACTTCTGGTTGCTGTAAACAGTACAGGACGTCGCAAGGAAAATTATTTTCCTATCTTGTACTGTCGAACCTTGTGTCGATCTCTCTCCAACTTTCTGGGCATTTAATTTTTATTTTAACTTGCCTTGGTCGCCTGAGATCTCCTTGGAAGCTTCCTCTTGAGGACTGAGTCCATGGCCCTGTCACAATCCTATCTCCTTGGAATGACAGTCTTTCGCCTTCCAACTTGAGACTCTCATTGTATTTCAACAATGGTTTGTCTTCTACTCGAATATTTATCTCTCTTGGTGGCGGCATTTCTGATCTGTCTGGGTGGATTGCCTGTGCCACTTTTGAGAATACATCCGGTATCTCGATGAACTGCTTTCCCAGAAATAAATCTGTGTGGTGTGAATTGGAGAGCGCATAAGACACCTGATATGTTAAAGAAAACGGTCGATTTCCCTCGTAGCTGATATCCTTTCTTTTGAAGTCTTGGTACAGCGTCAGGGCTCGACTGAAATCTCTATCTTTCAGATTATAGGATATTTTTGGATAGATTACCCCTATAATCTGCTTGGCATAGAGATTTCCTGATATAGTTCCTAACAAGGAATCTTTGTGATTTTTGATACGCTTATCGCATATTGCAATATCAATGGGCGTATCAATACCTGCGGGTAGTGCGGATTTGAGCACTATCTGGACAGCCCCGATGTGGATCCAGGATATGGTATCTCTTATCTCTGGCCTCATCCTTCCCAACTCTTCTTGAACGTCACTATATGGAATCAGTTGTAACTCAACTTGATTCCCTGTAAGCTCTATAGGAAGCGACATCTCTCTTCTGGTAATCTTATAGATTACATTGTGCTTCCTGTTTTTCAGACTAAAATTGCGGAGCAATTGATCAATTTGTCCGGCTGAAAAACCTTGATATCTTTGGATATTAAGGCTCTTGTTCATGATTTTGTCAATCATGCTTTGTGAGATAGTGGTTTGACTGGAATATCCAGTTTCGTCCACTTGCTCTTGATGAAAAACCTCAGCTCCAGTCTGATTCAGAGTCTGATCTCCCATCAATACTTTCGTTGCTAAATACTTCTTCTTCTTCGTATATACTCTCATCTGAGGGTATATCCTCGAATTGGTAGACTTGTACCAAGTCTTGGTAGTAAACCGCTTTCTCGATGTCTGGTGCACCTTCGAAGCTTTTGACTTCTCTCTTTTCTGGACAATCTATCGAAATATGTCCTCTTGCACCGCAAGTCCAGCAGTTGCAATCTTTAAAACTTTCATTTGCCCTCGTATGGGCTCTTCTGAAAGTTTTCCTCGCGGGAGTTCGACTTGATGAACTTTGTGATGTCCTGTCTCTGGAAGGACCCCTTCTTTGTCCAGATTTGTAAAATCTGGCCTTTTGCCTAGTCCATCTGCTCCTCGGTTTCCAGCTCCTTTTCCTTGAGAATTCTTCTTTGGCATAAGGATGAACTCGGTGTTTCTTGTTCTTCCGTGGCCTTTGAGATTCTCCTCCAATAATGGTCGGTAGATCATTGGCTGTGCAGTCAAGAGGGGAATATTTATTCATCCTCTTTAATCTCTTGTAATTCTTTGGTAGAATGGCCTGTCCGCACCATTCAGCTAGCTTTTGTTTGACAAAAGACATTCTCCTCCCAACATTGTCAGGATCTCCTGGAATGTATTCTTTGATGAACATTTCCTTCCAGGGACTCGGGAACTTCGTGAAGAAAATCTCTACACAGACCCTTTCATCCACATCTGAATTCCATTGGTAGATGTGGTATAACTTGAAGAATTGGTCAATTGACTCCTTCTCCATGTTGTTCAGTCTCAGGTTTAAAATAGTCTGAGAATAATTCTTTCTCTTTTCGGAATCTGCACTTCCGAAATTGTCTGCTCCCAAAAAGGTGAGCTTAAACCAGAAAGCCATTCTATCCACGATCTCCGTGTATGAGGCTGGCTCCAAGGTTTCTTCTTTGACTGCTGGTGCAACTCTTGACCATAACATTTTGGCTACACCCAACAAACTCATCTCTAGCAGCTTGATGAATCCCTCATTTTCTAGATCCAACGTTCCTGCTGCTATTCTCATCGATGATGACCAATCATCAATAATCATATCAATGTCCTTGAAGTCAATATCATCGATATTGAGTATGAGTCCATACGGATGTATGGGATCAAGGCTTGTTTTCCCGAGAGGCGTATCTCGGAACTTAGGGATCTGTTTTCTCACCCTAGTTCCTATAAGATTGTTCATATTGGGCCTCTCTCTCCTGTGTTGATCTCCAACATGAAAGTCCTCGCGGGCTCTCATGAGAACGTCTTGTGCTGGGCCTCCTTCATGTTGCTGTTGGGCTGGTGGTACCTGCGGTACTTGTTGTTCCGGGGGTACCTGATGGTATCCTCGGGGAATTAAAACCCCATCTCCTGTATTCATCTTCAGATCTATCATCTTCATATTGGCAAATGACTCTGCCAATTCTTGTAGATCTTCCAATCCTATCCTTTCGGAGGACGTCATTCTTTGATTTGTCTTAAAAATTGGCAAATCCTTTCGTCCTTCGATTTCTTAGGTTCTTCTTTGGCCTTTGGTGTGAAATTCACTTTGCCAAAGTTGATGGGTTTCCTTCTACTAGAACACGTCTGATTTAATTCTAGTGTCTGGATCTTCTTTTGAAGTTCTAACAAGATGGTTAGAATTTCATCTTGTTTTATAGAAATTTGCCTTACTTCTTATGGTACTCCATATGTGTGATTTCCGTAATTTTGTACCGTCTTCTGGATCTCTCGTAAATCCTCCGAGATTTTAGATGTGTCTGCCACGATCTCTTTAAATCTGGGAGTTATCTCGTAGTTTCTTTGTTCCATCAACCGTGGTTTTGGTGTGCCCTTTGTTGATGGTTCATTAAGTCGCGTTGTAGCAGATTGTTCACCATTAACAAGTTCATTTGAGCTTGTCTTTGGGAAATACACTGCTCTATTTCCTCCAGTCTTGACTCCGATAGGAATTTCTCTTCGTATTGGGCTTTCCAGTAGGTTAGCCTCTCCTGGTGACTCTCCTCCAGTTCCTTCAAAATTTGAAGGTACCTTCTGAAATAAAAACATCTCGAACAATTGTTCGGATCCATATTTTCTGGGTGTCTCCTCCATTAGGATATTACTTTTAATAATAAATAAATTATTATTCCTAAATAAAATTACCTAGGCTCTGATACCATTTTTCATACACAAGTGGCAAACTTAGAATAAATCAAAGAATAAGACAAATAGGACACTTTTACAAATACCCTATTAAATTCAAAATCAATCAAGGCAAATAGGACACTTTCACAAGTGCCCTATTAGCTTCAAAGTCTTCAAAGTCAACTAAGGACATAATGGTCATAAAATTTTATTTTGGTTAGAATAGAATCTTCTACAATGTTTGGTTAGAAAAGAATTTTGTAACATAAAATTGGCTATAAACATACATTCACACATTATATAAGCACAGTCTTTATTCTGTTATTTGTATCCGAACATAATAATATGCCATCTCTTACTGATTAGTTGACGCAACATTATCTAACTAAGTAAATTTGATATCTTTCTTGCATTATGGTTCCAAAAGATTAATTATTACAATGCACGATATATAAATTAGTGTCCTCATGGTTCAACCTTCAATTAAATTTGCGAAGATATTGTCGCTGACTTGCGCTTGATTGGCAAGGAAAAACAAGTCAAAAATTGGAATATATTTTGCTTTTAATCGTAATGTGTAGAAAAAGTTTGTCATCCGATGTGATATGTAACAATAATTAAATGAGATCATGCTACTTTAATTGTGGCTAACGGCATTCGAATTTAATTATCAACACTTGACATCATTCTTAACAAAAATAAATAAATATATATATATCTTGTTCCATCTTCTTAATTTTGTTTTCATACGTGTGAACGCATTTGTCTCTTAAAATTAAAATATAGTATTACCCAACCTAAAAAAAAAACAAATTAAATTAAGATTCACCATGGTTGTTATTAATAAAATCGAGAAATATAGAAGCATCACTCAAAACACTTGTGATAAATAATTGTAGTGTGGTCCTTTTTTTATAACGAATAGAAATAATTAATCTTTTATTTAAGTAGTGTGTACATTAATGTAAATTTGTAATCATATAAGATCACATATCCTGTAAAATGTCCAAAATAAATCAAAGCGCAACTTATTGGAAATATTAGTTAGTTTTAGCCTTTAGGTCATTTTCATAACCAAACAAATTTGGAGAGCAGCGTGTGAACAATCTTGCTTATATTAGACAAGGCTATGACGATAAATCATTTTCGAAACATTGTTCATATTTGTTAGGAAAAACTATCAAGGAACCTCTAGATTAGGTTTTGATGAGATGTTAAAATTAACTATGAAAAACTGACTAAAATTCAAGTTGTAGATCTGAGCTGATCAATCCAGAGCATCAAAAAGGGAACTCAAGTAAAGCCAAAGTCAACCATTCTGGAGTATGGTCTGCAAGCTGAAGGATACGTCATCCAGTCAGAAGTCAACTCAACTGAGGAGTCAAAAAGTCGAAATAGACGAAATAAACTGACACCTAAGTCAGCTGAGCTGAGGGAGAAAAGAGTCGACTAAGACTGAAGGAACTGATAAGAGATCAGTTTAGACTAAAAGTATCCAACCGATGGCCAAACTGAAGTAAACAAGACAGATCAGCTAAATGCCAGAACTGAAGTCAGCCAACTTGTGACTAGTCAAGCTGACAAGAAAGCTCAAGAGAAATCAGTCAAGCTGACAAGCTAGCCAAGAACTTGAGATCAGTCGAACTGGAGAAACAAAGCTCAAAACTGCCAACTGGAGCAATGGCCAAACTGAGCTGACAAGCTCAAAACTGCCAACTGAAGCAATGGCCAAACTGAGCTGACAAGCTCAAAACTGCCAACTGAAGCAATGGCCAAACTGAGCTGACAAGCTCAAAACTGCCAACTGGAGCAATGGCCGAACTGAACAGACAAGTTCAGAACTGCTAACTGGAACTCAAAACTGCTAAAAACTGAAGGCAGAGAACCCTGAAGTTATTGCTCAAACCGGCGAAACTTGGAATAAATGCTTCAACGAAGATCCTGGAATTAAATATCCAATGAAGATCGATTGGCAAAGTAACGGCTACTTCAACTAAAAGCTCCAGCGATCAATAAAGACCATCTGCCATTGATGAGCCAACAGAGTCACCGATCAATGGAACTCAACGATCATAAAATCACTTCTCTATAAAAGACGAGTGAATCAGAGTTTTAAACACTCTTCGCCTCCACAACTTTCGCATATACATTCTTGAAATATTCAAAAAGAGCTTTCTTTCTCCCTCCCACTTAGCTCAAGTTTAGCATCTGATAAAAACTGCGAGAGTCCAACTGAGAAGAAGAATTCAAGGAGTCAAGATATTCAGCCAACTATTGACAATCCAGCCAGGGCAGCCTTCTCAGTTTCAGTTATACAACGATCAACTACCCAACTCAATTGAAGGAGCACATCAGTTGATACCCTCTGTTTAAGACTAACCTCTTGAAGATCGAAAGAGATCTAAAACCTTGTAAAGACGATAATAGCACCTACCTTCCTAGCGAGCAGTTAGGGACTTCAAGTGTGAGCCGTCGACCCGCTGAGGTAGCGAGCAGTTACCAGGTTCAGCCAACTGTCCTTCATTATTTCAAACTCTAGATGAAGACAGAATGAAGGACACAAAGAACAGCACAACTGCCAAGGAGATATGGGACCTACTAGCAGACCTATGTAAAGAGTCCGAAGCCATCAAAGGAAACAAGCTCCAACTGGCAGTCGATAGATATGAATCCTTCAAAATGCAGCCAGAAGAGTCCATCTCAAGCCTTGAAACCAGATTTCTAGGCATCATCAGTGAGATGACTAACCTCGGGAGAAGTTATCCCAATTCTGAGATGAATTCCAAAATATTGGATAATCTCACCGAAGAATGGGACATGAAAGTGATAGCTACAAAAGAATCAAGAAATCTAAACAGCATCACTCCAAGGGAACTGTTTGGCTCTCTCAAAGCTCATGAGTACAGTCTAAACCGAAAGAAGAAAACATCAACATTGTCAGCTCAAGATGCAGCTTTTTATGGTGAAAGGAACCGGTTTAGAGACACTCGGGGAAGGAACAACTTCCGACCAAGGACCTCACTAGCCAGAGAAAATCTAGGCGGATCTTCATCCGAACGAAAAAGAGAAATAACTGAAAAGAAGGAGAATCTAACTGAAGACATCAATGATCAAATCTAATCAGTTACCAGGTTGCTAGAGAAGTTAAAGAGAGTTCGGGATAAACAATCAGTTCCACCTCAAACTGATGAAATCCCAAAAGATGAGAGAACTCATCAACCAGCTGAATCATTCAGGGGTGGCAACCGAAATCAAGGAGAGTGTTTTCACTCCCATAAATAAGGACATTATAGATATGAATGTCCAGAACTCCCTGAAGACAAGAAAGCCAAAGTGAGGAGAAGCTTCTTCAAAAGGAAAGCAATGGTTGCAAATTACGAGAATGCCATGCTAGACGATTCAGACTATCCATCTGGAATTGATTCTGATGGCTACAGCTCAGATGATGAAGCGCTATTTTGCCTCATGGCTGACAATGATGAAGAGGTTAGTAAAGCTGATTCTCAAACCTCTTTCTATCATATTAATGAAGCAACTGTTTCTAGCAATGAACTTGACATGAAACTTATGATGCTAGAAGATCAATTAGTTTCAATATCCTGCTTGCATGTTGAACTGAAAGATGAAAATGATGAACTAAGAAATAAAGTTAGAAAACTGAGCATTGATCATGAAAGATTGAATTATCTTGAGTCTCAGTTTATAGAATTTGAAAAATTGAAGTTGAGAACTGCTGATCTAGAAGCTGAAAATCAAAAACTCAAGCAAGAGATCCATGAAAGAGAAAAAGTAACTCTGAAGTTCAAAAAGGGATCTCAAACTCTAGATGAGATATTAAATCATCAAAGAATTGGAACTAGCAGCTCAGGGCTAGGATATAGAAAATTCACTGCTCTAGAGAAAGGAAAAGCAGTTGCTCAATCCAGTGATAAAGGAATCCTAAAAGGATTCACTAGATCTCATGATCAGCTAGCTGAGTCAACCAAAGGCAAAGGAATATTGAAAAATCCTCAAACTCAACCCAGACAATTTGGCCAGTTCTACCAAACAAAAACACCAGGCCAACTGAAGTCCAACTTCCAGCCAAGACCATCAGTTCAATTAAATCAATCCAATCGTTCAAAGCTTCCAGTTGTTGACCACCAGCTCAGTCCATTTTAAAAAGAAAGACCAGTTCAGATCTCAAGCCTACCCTGTTAAGCAGTTCAATCAAAACACTTACAGGAGAGATCAAAGAAGCTCATTTCAACCCTATCATCACTACAATGAGTACCTGGATTCCAGAAATGAACCTAGAGCTTATCCAAAAGGGTTTAATCCAGCAAACTGGAAACATACAAGGCATTGGCCTGATAGAAGAGCCCAAAGATCTCGGGATAACAACATTTTAGTTGAATTGTTTTATCCTACTAACTTTCAACGCATGTATCATTCAATTGATTCAACTCAAAATAGAATAGTTGAAAGAAAGTTAAAACTGATCAAGCGATCCAAATCAGTTGATTTTCTGAGTGATAAAAAGCTAAAAGTTTGGCAAGTTTGGATTCCAAAGAACTTGATGTATCAACAAGGACCCGATATGAAATGGGTCCCTAAATGCTAATCCTTGTTTTTGCAGGACAAGAGCATCCTATCTATGAAGAAAGCCAAAGACATTTGGTATCTAGATAGCGGGTGCTCCAAGCACATGACCGGAGACAGAGAAGATCTCGATGGTTATGAAGAGATCAAAGGTCCACTTGTCACGTTTGGAGACAACTCCAAAAGTCGAACCATTGGAGAAGGGTTCGTGGTCAAGGGAAAAGTTGTAGTAAATGGTGTCTCCCATGTGGGTGGACTAAAACACAAACTACTCAGCATCAGTCAGCTGTGCGACAATGGCTACTCAGTTGACTTCACCAAAAACTCCTGCAGCATAAGAGACAAGTCAACTGGAGTAATTCTTCTCACTGGTATAAGAAGAGGCAACATGTACATTGTTAACTGGTCAACCGGCTACTCAGAAGCTTGCTTTCTTTCAAAATGATCAACTGAAGCAAGCTGGCTATGACATTGACGACTGAACCACCTCAACTTCAAAACAATCAACTACCTAGTCAAGAAAGAGCTAGTTGAAGGGCTTCCCAAAGAAATATACAAGAAAATAGGTGTATGTGGACCATGTCAAAAATGGAAGCAGGTGAAGTCATCCTTCAAGAATATGAGTCATCCACTAGGAACAACTGATTGCCTCCAACTGCTACATATGGATTTGTTTGGTCCAGTTAGACCACAAACCCCAAAAGGCAAAAGATTCACTCTTGTAGTAGTTGATGATTTCTCAAGATATACATGGGTGGAATTCTTGAGGAGCAAAGATGAAACTTATGACAAGCTAACGGCGCTGATCAGAAGACCACAAACTGAAAAAGAAAGATCAGTTCAAAGGATTCGCTCCGACAATGGAACTGAATTTGTTAATCAGCAAATGATCAGCTTTCTCAACCAGCTTGGAATTACTCATAAACACTCAGCTGCAAGAACTCCACAACAAAACGGTGTAGCCGAACAGCGTAACCGGACACTCAAAGAAGCAGCTCGAGCAATGATAGCTGATGCCAACATAGCTGAAGGTTACTGGTCTGAAGCAGTCAACACAGCTTGCCATACTCAAAATCAAAGTGCCATTGTAGCCGCACATGACAAAACACCCTATGAGCTGTACAAGGGTCGTAAGCCTTCTATCTCATATTTTAAAATATTTGGCTGTAAATGTTATATTCACAATAATGGCAAGACTCAATTGAAAGCCTTTAGTGTTAAAGCTAATGAGGGAATATTTCTTGGATATAACTCTCCTCATGCACAAGCTTACAGAGTGTTCAATAAACGAACTCTTGTTGTGGAAATAACATGTCATGTGATATTTGATGAATTTGCTAATGAGAACAGGAACAAAGAAAGAATAGACATATCAGTTCAAGTACTACCTAGTGAAATTGAGAACTCGCAGGACTATGTGGATCACATTGTTCCAGAGCGGCTTGAAGTTTCACTAGAAGAACTTAATGAAACTGGTACTAAACCAGTTGAGAACAACTTGGTCAATGAAGACACAAATCGTGCTGAGACCATAAACCCCACAACTGAAACAGGGGGAAGAACTGATGAAAATGCCGAACCAACTGATGAAAAGACAACTGATGACGTCACTATAGAAGAACCAGCTGAAGACCTAGCTGAAGCTATCTTGCCCAAATAGCTCCGAAGCCATCCAACTGACAAGATAGTTGGTGACCCAAGAAGTCGAGTTCAAACCAGAAGTTCAACTGAGCATGCATTGTTCACATGCTTCATATCTCAAAGTGATCCAGCAAACGTCAAAGAAGCCTTAGAAGATTCAGACTGGATCATGGCCATGCAAGAAGAACTAAATCAGTTCACAAGAAATGACGTATGGTTTCTTGTCGATAGACCAAAAACCTAGAAGGTCATTGGTACAAAATGGGTTTTTCGCAACAAACTGGATGAACAAGGTGTGATCACAAGAAACAAAGCAAGACTGGTAGCCAAATGATACTCACAAAGTGAAGGGATTGACTTTGATGAGACATTCGCACCAGTTGCGAGATTGGAAGCCATCAGACTGTTCTTAGCCTATGCAGCTCACTTCAATTTCACAGTCTGCCAAATGGATGTCAAAAGCGCTTTTCTTTAAGGAATGCTCAAGGAAGATGTATATGTCGAGCAACCGTTAGGCTTTGAAATTGGTGATCAAGTCTTCAAACTGAAGAAGGCTCTCTACGGATTGAAGCAACCTCCTAGAGCGTGGTATGAAACTCTCACAACATTTTTGCTGAAAAATGGGTTTCAAAAGGGAGTCATTCATCGAACTTTATTCCGAATAGAGCGATCAACAGAGATCTTAATGGTTCAAATTTATGTGGACGACATAATTTTTGGATCAAAAAGCAAAGATCTATGCACAAGATTCGCTCAACTGATGCAAAGTGAATTTGAGATGAGCATGATGGGAGAAATGACATTCTTCCTAGGACTCCAAGTGAAGCAGCTGAAAGAAGGGATCTTTATCAACCAGGCCAAGTACACTAAAGAGCTAACTCTCGATCAAGAAGGAGAATCAGTTAGCCAAACATATTACATAGGAATCATTGGGTCACTACTTTACCTAACAGCTAGCCGGCCGGACATCTCTTATTCAGTCGGTCTACATGCAAGGTTTCAAGCTAACCCAAAGAAAAGTCATCTTGAAGCAGCAAAGAGGATTATCAAATATCTTAAAGGAACCATAAATCTTGGACTATGGTATCCCAGAGATGACAGTTTGAGTCTAATTGGTTATTCAGATTCAGACTTTGGTGGATGCAAGATCGACAGAAAAAGCACCAGTGGAACATGTCAGTTTCTTGGAAGTAAATTGATATCCTGGTTTAGCAAGAAGCAGCACTCAGTTGCCACATCAACAACTAAAGCAGAATATGTAGCTGCTGGAAGCTGCTGTGCTCAGATACTTTGGATGAAGCAACAGTTGAAGGACTACAAAATCGAGACTGAAGAAGTACCTATCTACTGTGACAACAATAGTGCAACTGCAATATCTCAAAATCCAATTCTGCATTCAAGAACTAAGCACATTGACATAAGACATCACTTCATCAGAGATCACATCGAGAAGAAAGACATATGCATCAAATATGTCAACATTGAGAAGCAGATAGCTAACATCTTTACCAAACCACTGCCGGAAGTAAGGTTTTATGGAGCTATGCATACAATTGGGATTACTTGAGCTAGCATCAAAAGATGAAGATGATCAACTAGAAGAAAAAAGGCTAAGGAATCACTCCAGCTGAAGAGAGGAATTGAACTGAAAAAGCTTCAACTTATCAGAACAAGCAGCTCATAACTGAAAAAGTCGTGAAACTGATCAGTTGGACATATAAGCTATCAGTTTGAAATGAAGCAAAAAGCTGTAGAGAGAAAGTAAACTGGAGCTGATCAGTCTACCCAATCAGCTCAACTAAGTCATCAGTTCATTTGCTCAAACTGATGATCCAGTCAGTTATGAAGAACATACCAGCTGCAAATTGATCAAACTGATGAAGAAATCACAGGAATTGGAACAACTCAAAAGGAGATATCAGTTCAAGAACCAGCTGATGGAAAATAGTTGAATTGAGAAACAGCTGAATGAAGGTCCAAGTAGTCAAGACGGGTCAGGAACTGATGAGAAGACATCTCAGTTGGAACTGATCAACAGAAAGATCATCAGTTACAGTCGCAGCCAACTGATGATGTAATTAGTTTCAAGCCAAGGAGAAACTGCTAAGAGAGAAAAGATAAGTTCAAAAATTTCAATAGTGGAAACGGTAAAAACACATGTCACTCAAATATTACCGTTGAATCTTCTTTCTCTCTCTCCTCATTTATCCCCAACAGATAGAAATGAAAGGTTAATCAACGTGTTGATTGAATTAATCTGACCGTCGAAATCAAGGCATACGAAACAGCATAACCGTTGGATGAACCCTATCATCTCTTACAAATAAGACGGCTGAATACACGAGATAAACTTCTCACTTTTTACTGCCGACTTATATATATCTCTCTCATTCTCTGAGCCAAAAGCAAAATTTTTCAGCCCTCAAAGACCAATTCGTCAGCCTCACAAATTAATCTCTCATCAAAATATTATGGCTCAAAACCCAACTCGCAGAAGATTCAATTTCCGTCAGTCTGGAGAAGACTCTAAAGCTTTTTGTGAAAAGCTCGACAGAGAAAAGTTTTTCAACCCAGCTGGGTTCTTTCAAGCCTGCAAAGCCTCTCCTCTGAGTGGAATAATCATCGAAAAGCTTTCTCAGGCCAAGCTGAAGACGTTCCTGGAGGTATTTCCAGAACGTATTTACCCAGAACCAGTTGCTGAATTTTTCTTAAATTCAAATGGTTCTTCAAATACCAAAGAGATCAAATCTGAAGTAAGAGGACATGAGATCATCGAGACAGCTGAATCACTAAGCAACATGTTCGATCTACCCAGCAACAGACTCAAGCTAGAAGAAGTTCAAATCAATTTCCAGGAAGCGTATGATTTCTGGAAAAAGGAAGGCGAAGCTCAACCTTATAAAAGTAATCACCTCATCTCAAAGTTTCAAGATGAATATCAGGAGCTTGCTGCCATCGCCTCAAAAATTATGGTTGAGATAACTGATAGTCAATTTGAAATGTCAGAAACAAAATACAAGATTTGCGCCGCCATCTACAACCGAATGGAGATCAACTGGGCACAATATTTCTTTGATCAGTTGAAGAGATATGTTGACATCATTGAGAGAGGTTGGGATGATAAGAAATTCCCTCAAAGAATTGGATACATCAGTCGAGTGAGCATTATTCTGGAGAAACATTTTTCCTGGATGACTGAGGAAACAGAGTTCAAAACCATAGTGAGCAATGACTTTATTTCAAAACCACTCAAAATTATGGAAATTGATCCTGACCAAACTGACCAACTAAAAAGAAAGAAGCCTGCAGCTGAAGGCAAGGGAAAGAAGCAAGTTACTGGCGCACATCAGGATGACTCTGATGATGACATCCCTATAGCCCAGAGATTCAGACAACAAAGCTCAATTGCCACAAGAGCTGACATCATTGGACAATCAGCTAGACGAGCAGCTGCCAGATCAGCTCCAAAGAAGAGACAAGCTGGTTAAACATACAGGAGAAGGATCTTACCTCCTCAATCCAAGAAGAGAAAGGAATCAAGTCCCATGCCAGATCCAACAGTTCCACCAAATCTAACTATTGCGGATATGGCTCCGTGCGAGAATCCAGAAGATATCATCCCTGCAAGAGGGATTCCTCACAATGGAGCTGGAGCAAATTACTTCCAAACGACGTGCCCACCAATGGCACAAGTTGAAGGAAATATAAGAGCCTATTCACAAGGAGAGTCCGTGAAGAAATGGGCTGATGAAACCACACAAAAACTTATGGCTCAACACTATGCCCAGGAACTAACTGGCTATGAGGAGCTCTTCCATACCTTGACCAGGTACATCTACTGGTTTTTATGGAGACATGTATATTCGTCAGAGCCCTTCCTCTCATTACTCGCATTCAATGGAATGAGCTTCTGGAGATGAGAAGAAGAATGGAGCCTATGGTGGACGGACAGTGAGAATGCCGGGATCACTAAGGGCAAACATCTTATGAGACAACTACAGTTGAGGTAAGAATGCTCAAATCCATTTGAAGGGTCGATGAAAGATGTGTTTGATGAACTGTGCAAGCTTCAAGGCTTAAAACTGCCAATCATCACTACAGAAAGGGAACGAGAAAGATGGACACACACCCATGTTCAACACAAATGGCTATTCAATGAGTTAATGAAGAAATCACAAAGCCATCAGTCTAGACAGCCATCAACTGCAGTGAGAGATCAAACATTCACCTCAGTAGATGGTCTTATTGATGAAGTGATAAGAGAAATTCGCTCTGAGAAATCTCCTCACGAAGCTGAAGTTGAAATCAACATCATTCCCGAAGAGTCAGAAGAATCAGCCGATAAGACTCATCAGCTTGATGAGGCAGTTGAGCCTCAAACAGCCCATTCACAAGAGCCAACTGTTGGGAAAAGAGCCACCTCATCTATTCTGTTGTTCTCGGGCGAGTCGGTATCAGTTTAGAGGGGGGGGTGAATAAACTGATTCTAAAACTTTTACTTTATATGCGGAAAACAGGGCCCTTTGACTCGCTTGATGAAACTTATTTGTGCACAAACTTGATAATCAGTTGAGACAGTTTAAGTGCAGCTTGTGTGATATTGTGTGCAGTTAGAGATATGCAATATTCAATAGTACAACACACAAGAGATTTATAGAGGTTCGAAGTCTCAAACTTCTACGTCCTCTCTTCCTTCCGTAGAAGGGCAACTTCACTATATAACTTGAGTTTCTTTACAAATTACACAATGAAGGATAGTTGGCTGAACCTGGTAACTGCTCGCTACCTCAGCTGGTCGACGGCTCACACTTGAAGTCCCTAACTGCTCGCTAGGAAGGTAGGTGCTATTATCGTCTTTACAAGGTTTTAGATCTCTTTCGATCTTCAAGAGGTTAGTCTTGAACAAGGGGGTATCAACTGATGTAATCCTTTGATTGAGCTAAGTAGTTCATCATTGAATAGCTGGAACTGAGAAGGCTGCCCTGGCTGGATCGTCAACAGCTGGCTGAGTATGTTGATTCAGTGAATTCTTCTTCTCAGTTTGACTTTCGCAGTTTCTATCAAACGTTGCACTTGAGCTTGAGTGGGAGAGAGAAAGAAAAGCTCTGCTTGTATATGTGAAAGTTGGTAAGAAGTTATGGTTGCGAAGAGTGTTTAGAACTCTGGTTCACCCGTCTTTGATAGAGGAGTGATTTTATGACCGTTGAGTTCCATTGTCCATTTGATCAGTGGCTCTGTTGGCTCATCAACGGCATGTGGTCTTTAATGATCGCTTTGATCATTTGGTTGAAGTAGTCGTTATTCTGCCAATCGATCTTCATTAAATTCCAGGAAAGGAGCATTTATTCCAAGATGCGCTGATTTAAGCAATACACTCCAGGAGTCTTCTGGCTTCAGCTCTCTTGGCAGTTTGGAATTTCAGCTGGCAGTTTTGGATTTCTCAGCTCAGTTAGATTATCGTCCCACCTGGCAGTTTTGAGCTTGACAGCTGAGTTTGACTATCGCTCCAGTTGGCAGTTCTGGGCTTATTAGCTGAGTCTGGCTATCGCTCCACTTGCCAGTTCTGGACTTATCAGCTGAGTTTGGCTATCGCTCCAGTTGGTAGTTCTGGGCTTATCAGCTGAGCTTAGCCATCGCTCCAGTTGGCAGTTCTGGACTTATCAGCTGAGCTTGGCCATCGCTCCAGTTTGCAGTTCTGGACTTGTCAGCTGAGTCTGGCTATCGCTCCAGTTAGATACTGCCAGTCTCTGGCATAAACTGACATTCTATCAGTTTCTTCAATCTTTGGTCAGCTCCTTTCTCCCTCAGTTCAGCTGACTCAGTTGTCAGCTTGCTTTGACTGGTATGATTCCTCAGCCAAGTTGAACTTTAGACTGGATGACGTGTCTTTCAACTTGTTGGCCATTCTTCAGGTCGGTTGACTTTGACTCTTTTTGAGTTCTTCTTTGATGATGCCCTGGGCTGGTCAGCTTCAATCTACAGCTTGAACTTTGGTCATTTTTTCATAAATAATTTTGACATCTCATCAAAACCTGATCGAGGGGTTCCTTGATAATTTTTCCTAACAATTTCCCCCTTTTTGGTGATGTCAAAACTTTGTTGATGATGATGGAAAAACTGCAAGTGTAGCGAATACTTTAACTAGAATCTTACAATCAGTGTACATTCATAGTATATAGAGACAAATTGACTCATGATTTCAATTCAATTATTAGAGCATTTGTCATTCATGCTTATCATTCAAATATCAGAGCATGTCATATTCAGTATATTGAGACAAATTAACTCATGATTTTCATTCAATTATTAGAGCATGTCAATTTTAAGAGCAGTTTGGGCTTATTCATGCTTTTCATTCAAATATCAGAGCATGACTGAAGTATTAGAGCATAAAGAATTATGTCAAAACATTCAAGCTTGAAGTAAAATCATGATCAAAACTTGTATTATATATTCATTTTAAGGCATAATTTCAAGATTTAGTAGTTAAGACTACTAATCTACTTCCTGAATGTTGCTCCAATTGCTCTTTTTCCTTCTGCTCGATTCTCCTCTTTCTTGGACTCCTTGTAGCGTCTATGCTTCCCCCTGAAGCCGATCTTCTTCCTCATGATGAATTTCTCTTTGAATTTGATCCCAAAGAGTCATGCATCAATCATACTGTCCATCTTCCCCCTTTTTGGCATCATCCAAAAGGTGAAGTGGATCACATGATGGTAATGACAGATTTGGCAGAAAAGTGAAGGTGGTTGCCAAATTGTCATCATGAGCTGCAGGAACTGAAGAGATTTGCATAGACGGAGAAAGCCATGCATAGGCATCTTCAGTTGGCATGAACTGACCTGGATCAGAGATATCTTGCTCTCTGAAGCTCATGGGGGCCAAGCTGGTGAAGATCTCATCAGTTGAAGGGAGGGGTGGATCACCAATGAAGGGTCCACACGAGGAGTTGGCTGGTTCATTATCGGGGAGGGGGACATCGGCGGGTATACCAAGATGGAGGCGCTTGATCATCGAATCCATGATCTCCGAGAGCGTTGGAGGCGAGGAGAGTGGATGATTCATCCAGTTTCGACTCCATGTTCCCTCGCTGATCCAGAAGGCGGAGCCACGGGTGTGGATGAGGTGAAACATGGTTGACTCATCCAGTTGAAAGCGCCATATATGGTACTGCAAGTACCGTCATAGTTGCGTGAAGAGTGAGGAGTCAGTGTCCTCAATGAGACCAAAGCAGCTTCGGAGCTGGTGGTCTAGAACCGCTTCAAAATCAACCTCAATATAGTCACTTTGGACTAAAGGTGGAGGTTGGTAGCTGGCTGATATTGTGGGCTGATTACTCAGCTTTAAAAGAGATGCACTCTCCAGCATCAGCTCTCTTTCGTCAGTGGAGTTGACGATTGTCTCCAAGGGTGCCTTTCCACGATCTGAGTTGGAAGGCCCTTGTGGGTGTGGATGCTTCGGGATCTGATGGCAGTAGATTGTGGGGAGCATGTCCCGTCTGCCAAGTAGTTTGCCAGTTGGTATGATCTCATCAAACTGGCTTTGTATGATGTGACTTATGCGGTTCATAAAGCTGACTCTTTCTCGGAATGTGCCAGTTGACGGATCATACGCCGCTCACTCGATGTTGGCTCTCAGTTGCGTAAGGATGTAGAAAGCCCAGTCGGCTTGACATCTAAAGTAGAGGACGGCTGTGAGATGAGCCTCGATCTTAGAGAGATGGACGATCTCGAAGTTGCCATGGATAATATGGCTGGTGATATCCAGAAGTTGGATGATATCACTTTGCAAGCTCTCCTTTAATCTAAGCGAACTGTCGTTGTGGTGCACGTGAGGAAGCTTCCAGATTTCCCATAACTCATGTTTGGATGGCAGATTTAGGTCTATCACATCTGGGCCTTTGCCGGGGAGTTGAAGAGTGGTCATCATCGTGTCCTTTGTGACTGTGATCACCTGATTCTTTACGGTGGAGATGATGTTGTCGCCGTTGATAGTTGCATTGTAGTAGAACTCAGTGACATAAACAGGCATGTTCTTGACTGGCAACTATGTCAAGAAGGGAAGCAATCCAGTCGCTGCCAACGGTCGATAAATCTGTTGAAAGACATCAGGACCAAGACGTGCATTTAGCATCTCTAGATTTAGAGACCTGTCCTTTCTCATTTTGCGCTCAAGAGCTTTAATATCCACCATGGGAAATGGAGGCTTCATTTCTGCAAAGATATGATATTCAGTTTAGAAATGCAAGAGTTTTGATGAGTGAGAGAAGGCTACCAAAAGATCGAATAAGAGAGAGAGAGATTTTCAGATGATCGGAGCCTTCATCTCTTTACTCATATTTATGCATCTTGTGCATGCAAAAATCGAGAGTACTCGATTGCTTTTCTTGGCTGATCAGTCATCTGATTTGATGGTTGATTAGCTGAATTAATGATGTATGTATCTCAGCCGTTCAACGGTTAAATGACTTTATGATCGTGTGGCTGAGATGTGATCATTTTGAAAATGAGGTAGTTGCCATCAATAGCGAAATATTTTATGCAGATCTTTCTATTTATAGCGCATTAAAATATATTTTCTTTATCTCTGTGAAGAGTTGATTTAAGATCCATGCAGAGATATTAATGACAACTTTGTGATATAGAGCCCGATTTTCAAATTGTAACCGTTGACATATAATATAAGATATTTCATAATCGCAACGGTAATAATATTTTTAAGATAAGCTTTTGAATTTAAAAAGACTTATCCTTAGTCAGTTGGGATACAGTCCAACTGATTGATGACGTGGCGGTTGGTTGAGCAGTTGAGTTTTGATACTCAGTTGTCATTGCTAAGCTGGCTGCAGTTGAGGTTGCATTTGAATTGATCAGTCAGTTTGATCAGTTGCTCGGCTTTTCTGTAGACAATTTCCGCTTCTTGAAGGGCCTAGATGGACTAGCTGCATTACTTTCTTTGGATGCAGTTTTGTGCGTTGATGGTGTAGGCCTTTCCATCTTCTTGGCTTGGTGAAGGTGAAGCTGGATCTTAACTGATGAGCTCTTCATCCTTTGACTAAGGGAGTGTGAGATTCCCTTTGGCGATGACCGAAACTGATCATTTTTCTTGGTCAACTGCGCACCTTTTGAGCCTGACGTGACCAGTGGAGTCACATAGCCTTTGGATATGAGATTTGGTGACGTGGCAGTATCTTCATCGTCACTGTCTCTTGCATCATTGTGCCTTGTATTCCTTTGAGAAACTATCACTGCAGTGTGGGATAGGTGGGGTTCTATCCTTTGGATAGCTGATGGAATTCATCGAGATGGCTCAGCTGACTGACTTGATAGATTATCAAAGTTCAGCTGACGACAAAGTGAGTCAGTTGGGCAGTTGACTGGTTGTCCTGCAGTTCTAACTGCTTGAAACATGAATCTGGATTTGAATTCGGCCAGTAAGGCGGTTGCTGGAATCTTGTTAACCATCCGGTGATTCATGATGTGCTGAACTTGCACAATGGTTGGAGGGAATGGATTTGATGATCCTATCCATTTGATGCTCCAAGTTTCTTCTCTCTGCCAGAAGCTCATGCCATGAAAGGCAGTTAGCAAGAAGTGAGACTGGATAGACATAGAGTGTCTCCAGTTGTACCAATAGAAATATTGGTGAAGTTGTTTAAACAACTCTTGATCTCGTTGTGCAACAGCAGTGAAGTGAGTGAGAAGAAGATCGGTCACTTCCTTTTGTGCACTTTTGACTGCATATTTACCACTGTAGAAAGTGCGAATATTCTCTTCAGTCAACTGGAGCGGAGGGCATGTGCCTCTGAAGTAGTCTGCTCCACAGTTTGGATGGGGTATTCCAATGAATGGAATAAGCTCATCTGGATCAGAGCAAACCTGGAAATCAACTGATGATCCGTTCTTTGATTTTGGAGAGTGAACAGCATTGGCAGTTGAGTTGCTCGAACTCTGGTTGCTCATCTTGGCCTTTCCTTTTCTCTTCTTCTTCAGGGACTGTAGGTGAGTAGTTCCTTTCTTAGGGATCCAGTCGTAGATCAGAACCGGTAGTGATTCATCACTTGGGAGCTTCAGCAGGTCTTCAAGCATTTTGCTCATCCTTAGAACAAGTCCAACCTTGGATTCAAATTTTCCAGACTTCTTTGAGTCTGCAGCCTTGATGACTTGATGCTTGAATTGTTAAAAGATAAATTCTGCCCAGTTTGTTTGCCTTCCTTCAGCAAGGTGAATCATGACCTTGTATCTCTCTTGTGTGAGTTGGCTTAGACTTCCAATTGCTCTGAACATCATCTTGTTCGTTATGTCAAGTAGAACTTCATACTCAGGCTTGAGATCAGTTTTAGCGGTGGTAAAACTGAATTGCTTGTTGCAGGATAAAGCTTTCCATTCTCTCTAGTGTGATTCTGCAAATTCCTTTAGATCTTGAGTGGAAGAGCCTTCTTGTGGGAATTGGAATACTTCAGCAACTGTTTTCTCATTGATGTGTAACATCTTTCCTTGAATCACTGAAGATATCATCTTCCCATCTGCAGATAATTTTGCTTGAAGCAAAAATTCACTCACCAAATTTTGTCTAAAGAATTTTGGTGGTGTTTCCAGGTAGTGAAGAACTCCTGTTTTGTGAAGATTTGATAGAAGGATTGGATTCTTTGATTCATCAAGAATCAATTGAAATTTCTTTCTGTCAATGAATTTATCTCTCATAAGTTGGCTTTTGAAGGAGTTTGAAGATCTGGATAATTCAGCCATCTTTGAGGTTGGCTAGAATTTTTGAAAATTCAAGATCGTTTGAGAGAGAGAGAGGTTTTGAGATCCTTTTTGGAGGAGGAGGCTTTTTGAGAGGCTTGAGAGAGAGAGGCTTTTATGAGATTTTGGACAGGCTCATAGATATTATGGTTGAAATGGTACTAGCCTCTGATTTCTTTTGGTCGTTGGCAATTAATGACCTTGACACGTGTCATTGTTTTGCAACGGTCAAAATTTAAAAATAAATGTAAAGCTTGACATTTATTTGAAATAAAAAAGATAAACTTTTATAAATATTTATCAAAAGATAATTACAACTGATTAACAAGAAGTATACTTAAGGTTTTTCTAATCATGTTTAATTTTGATCAGCCTCTAGTCCTTCTTGTGATCAGTTTTTCTTCTCTTGGTCAGCAGTTCGGTGAGCTCCTCATCTTCATTCTCGGTGCTGCTAGCTGACTCAGTTTCAGCAAACTGGAGTCTCTGTTGTGCTTGCAGCTGCTTCATTTGCTCAGTGTGCAGTTTAACCTGTTGCTGCAGGGAATCATACAGTTTAACCTGATGCTGCAGGGACTCAATCAGTTCCACATAGTGTGGAGGGAGCTGAGCTACGGAACTGCTGGGTTGAGCCTCGAACTGGACTGCTCTTGAGTCCGCTTCTTCTCCTTCTTCAGTTCCAACAAGTTCCTCGCAAGGAACTGTGTGGGAAATTTCGTCGGTCTCTATAGTGATGATCTCATCATAAATTGATTCTGATGAGGTCTCTGGAGCGGCAGTTTGAGCGACAGCTTGGAGTGCTCTCTGTATTGGATCAATGTACACAGTTATGACAAGTGTACCTTGATATGTAGATTTTTCAGTTTCATAAACTATCTGGTCAGCTGACTGGTCATGCTCAGCTGTTTTTGGAGTTGACTCGTGAGAGGGAGCAATTTGTGCTTCAGTTTGCTCCTCGGGTAGTTGAGTCTCTTCAGTTGGTTCTTGTAGCTCTTCATATACTGGGAGATTTGGCAGAGTGGGAGACTTGAGCATTTCCTCAAGTTCCAGATCACTAGCTGTGCGCTCATCAGCAGCTGGCTCTTCAGGTGAGACATCCAGAAGATCGATGATGACGTCATCTGGGTGAGGGGTTTCTTTGAATGTTAACTGCCTGGCCACAGGCGTTATGGCAGTTTCTCTTGCGTTGTGAGTTGCAGAATTTTCAGCCCTTTGATGGCTTCTCTGAACTTCTTGATTGAACAGCTCTTGCCATTCCTTAAGCTGCTCCTGTCTGAGTCTTAGCAGTTCAGTGAGCATCCAATGTTGTTGAACATGAGGGGCTTTCCATTGTTGCTGCTCAGCTTGAGTTCAACGAGGTGGCAGTCTGATATTGGCCCAGATAAGCAAGTCATTCATTATTTCCACCAGAGTTTGCTCAGCAGGGCGTGAGTGGTTCCTTCGAATGGATAGCATTCTTTTCAATGTGTTGATTGGATTTTGCTCTGGAGTCTCCTATCCAGCCCAATCCATACTCCATCTTTCTTCCCTCCTCCAGAAGCTCATCCCGTGCAGTGTGGTTAGGAGAAAATGGGCTTCAGAGTTGAAACAGTGTCTCCAAAGATACCAGTAGACGTACCTTGTTAGAGCTTCATACAGAGTAGGAAGTCCAGTCATATCCTTGATGAAGTTCTCAGCTATAAACCTTTGGACTTCTTCATCAGCCCAGCATTTGATAATTTCAGCTCTTGATAGAGCTCTGATGTTCTCTTCTGTTTCTCCCATTGGCGGGCAAGCAGTTCTGAAGAAGTCTGCTCCTGAATCCTTTGGGGGAACTCCTCTGTAATGAACTATATCATCATTCTCAACCGGCATAACATCAATTATTTTGATGTTACATGGAGGCAGTTGAGGAGGAGATGGAGGCCCTGACTTCTTCTTCTTCTTTCCTTTTGTTTGAACTGCCGAGGGCTTCTTCTTCGGCTTCACAGTTATCTCCTTGAACTGAACTGGTCTGGTAGATATCACTTCTTATGGTGAATCAATCAGTGATCCAAAGCGAACTTGGCGCAGAGGCTTCGCTTTAATTGAACTTCCCAACATCTGGCTTATTGGGATATTGTCGTCTGAATCGGAATCTTCTTACAGAGTTTCAACTGCAATCTCCTTTTCCTTTCTTCTTGATGACTCCTCAGCTTTCTTGGAGGAAGCAGCAGTTGACTGACTGCTTTTGATAGATATTGGTTTTGCAGCTGGCTGCCTCTTGTCAGTAACTGGTATAAAATCCACTTTGCCGATCATTAGTGTATTGGTCTCCTCTGCCATGGAATCAAGGGTTTTCTCCAATATGATGCTGATTCTGCTTGAATAGCACATCTTCTGGTAGAACTCAGTTGGTAACCAGTTCTTCTCCACGATATCAACATACTTCCTTATTTGCTCAAAGAAGTATTGAGCCCAGTTGATGTCGATCCCTCTGATGATCGCCGCACATATCTTGTACTTGTGCTCCGACATTTCTGAGTGGCTTCCAGTTGTTCCGGTGATCATTCTAGCAGCAACTAAGGCCAGAATCCTATATTCTTCTTGAAGAAGAGACATGAGTGTACTGCTTTTGTACACATCTAAGCACTATTCCCGCTTCCACTGGCGGTAGGCTTCCTCTTGATCCACTTGTACATCTTGTAGTCGTGTTCCGGTGGTTGGCAGTTTGAACAATCTCCCGAGCAGTTCTAGAGTTACGATCAGTTCGACTCCATGAACCTCAGTCTCGATTCTGTCATCGTAGCTTTTTGAGTTTACATAAAACTCAACCACAGCCTCTGGATATATTTTCGATGGATACTCTTCTGTGAAGCTTTTCAACCCACTATCTTATATCTTTGCGATCAGTGAGTTGCAGAGGACGGAGTTTGAGCACTTCTCTCTGTATGTGCCTATATCTAGGAATTTATCTCTGTAGAGATTTCTTTGGAATCATTGTGAAGAAACACCAGTTCTTCTAAAGTTGAAGTTTTGTCAAACAGCTGGTGTGCGTCTGTCAGCCATGGAGTTTTTTGTTTGAGATGGGAGATCTTGGAGGGGGTAAAGTGGCTTTGACTGAATTTATGAACTGGATGTTTTTACTTTTGAGAGTTCTTAAGAATAGTTTCGTGAAATAAGGAATGAAAGATTGCTTGAATTCTTTTACTGTGCTTGAGATCGGTAAAAGTAAAAATGAAAATTCAGCCATCCCTTTTATAGAGTATGAGGGGGTTCATCCAACGGTTGTGACGTTTGGTCTCCCTAAATTCAACGGTCGGATTAGATCAATTGACCCGTCGATTGGCTTTTCATTTCTATCCGTTGGGGATTAAAGAGGAGAGAGAAAGACTTTTTAACGGTAACATTTGGATGACACGTGTTTTTACCGTTTTCACTATTGAGACTTTTGAACTTATCTTTTCTCTTCAGCAGTTTCTCCTTAGCTTGAAACTGATTACGTCATCAGTTGGGTTTGACCGTAACTGATAGTTTTTCTATTGAACAGTTCCAACTAGGATATCTTATCATCAGTTCCTGTTTGGTCTTGACTGCTTAGATTTTCATTCAGCTGTTTCTCAGTTCAGCTGTTCTCCTTCAGCTGGTCCTTGAACTGATATCTCCTTTTAAGTTTCCTTCAGTTCCTATGTCTTCTTCGTCAGTTAGATCAATTTGCAGCTTGTATGTTCTGCATAACTGACTGGATCATCAGTCTGAATGACTGAACTGATGATTTAGTTGAACTGATGGAGTAAACTAATCATTTCCAGTTTACTTATTTTTCAGCAGATTCTAGCATATACTTTAAACTGATGGATTATGTGGCAAACTGATTAGTTTCTCGTCTTTTTGATTCAGTTTCTCTCTTCAGCTGGGGTGGTCCCTTGGCCTTTTTCTTCCAGTTTATCATCTTCATCCTGTAATGCTAGCTCCAGCAGTCCCAACTGTATGCATAGCTCCATAAACCTTGCTTCAGGCAACGGTTTGGTGAAGATGTCGGCTATCTGCTTCTTAGTATTGACATATTTGATGCATGTCTTTCTTCTCGATGTGATCTCTGATGAAGTGGTGCCTTATGTCAATGTGCTTAGTTCTTGAATGTAGAACTGGATTCTGAGATATCGCAATTGCACTATTGTTGTCACAGTAGATAGGCACTTCTTCAGTTTCAACTTTGTAATCCTTCAACTGTTGCTTCATCCAGAGTATTTGAGCACAGCAGCTTCTAGCAGCTACATACTCTGCTTCAGTTGTTGACGTGGCAACTGAGTGCTGCTTCTTGCTAAACCAGGATATCAGTTTGCTTCCAAGAAACTGACATGTTCCACTGGTGCTTTTTCTGTCAATCTTGCATCCACCAAAGTCTGAGTCTGAATATCCAATTAAACTCAAACTGTCATCTTTGGGATACCATAGTCCAAGATTTATGGTTCCTTTGAGATATTTGATAATTCTCTTAGCTACTTCAAGATGACTTTTCTTTAGATTGGCTTGAAACCGCGCACATAGACCGACTGAATATGAGATGTTTGGCCGGTTGGCTGTTAAGTAAAGTAAGGACCCAACGATTCCTCTATAGTAAGTTTGGCTAACTGATTCTCCTTCTTCATCAAGAGTTAGCTGAACTGATGTGTTCATTGGAACATTGTGAGTTTTTCCTTTACTTACTCCAAACTTCTTGACTAGCTCCTTAGTGTACTTCGCCTGGCTGATATGAATTCAATCTTTCAGCTGCTTTACTTGGAGTCCTAGGAAGAATGTCATTTCTCCCATCATGCTCATCTCAAATTCACTTTGCATCAGTTGAGCGAACAATATGCATAGATCTTTGCTCTTTGATCCAAAAATTATGTCATCCACATAAATTTGAACCATTAAGATCTCAGTTGATCGTTCTATTCGGAATAGAGTTCGATCAATGACTCATTTTTGAAACCCATTTTTCAGCAAGAATGTTGTTAGAGTTTTATACCACGCTCTTGGAGCTTGCTTTAGTCCATAGAGAGCCTTTTTCAGTTTGAAGACTTGATCACCAATTTCAAAGCCTGGCGGTTGCTCGACATACACGTCCTCCTGGAGCATTCCTTAAAAAAAAGCACTCTTAACGTCCATTTGGTAGAATGTGAAGTTGAAGTGAGCTGCATAGGCTAGGAACAGTCTGATGGCTTCTAATCTTGCAACTGGCACGAATGTCTCATCAAAGTCGATTCCTTCACTTTGTGAGTAACCTTTGGTTACCAGTCTAGCCTTGTTCCTTGTGATCACTCCTTGTTCATCCAGTTTGTTGCGAAAAACCCATTTTGTGCCAATGACCTTCTGGGTTTTTGGCCTGTCAACAAGAAACCATACGTCATTTCGTGTGAACTGGTTCAGTTCTTCCTGCATAGCCATGATCCAGTCTGAATCTTTTAAGGCTTCTTTAACGTTTGCTGGTTCAGTTTGAGAGATGAAGCATGTGAATAATACATGCTCGGTTGATCCTCTGGTGTGTACTCGACTTCTTAGATCACCAACTATCTTGTCAGTTGGGTGGCTTCGGAGCCATTTGGGCAAAATAGCCTCAGCTGAGTCTCCAGCTGGCTCTTCTGTGATGACATCATTAGTTGCTCGTTCATCAGTTGGCTCGACATTCTCATCATTTCTTCCCCCTACTTCAGTTGTGGGGTTTTCGGTCTCAGCACGATTTGTGTCTTTATTGACCAAGTTGTTCTCAACTGGCTTAGTACCAGTTTCATTGCTTTCTTCTAATGAAACTTCAAACCGCTTTGGAACAATGTGATCCACATAGTCTTGTGAATTTTCAGTTTCACTAGGTAGTACTTGAACTGATGTGTCTATACTTTCTTTGTTCCTGTACTCATTAGCAAATTCATCAAATACCACATGACATGTTATTTCCACAACAAGAGTTCATTTATTGAACACTCTATAAGCTTGTGCATGAGGAGAGTTATACCCAAGAAATATTCCCTCATCAGCTTTAGCACTAAAAGCTTTCAATTGAGTCTTGCCATTGTTGTGAATATAACATTTACAGCCAAATATTTTAAAATATGAGATAGAAGGCTTACGACCCTTGTATAGTTTATAAGGTGTCTTGTCATGGGCTGCTATGATGGCACTTCGATTTTGAGTATGGCAAGCTGTGTTGACTGCTTCAGCCCAGTATCCTTCAGCTATGTTGGCATCAACTATCATCGCTCGAGCTGCTTCCTTTAGTGTTCAGTTGCACCTTTCAGCTACACCGTTTTGTTGTGGAGTTCTTGCAGCTGAATGTTCATGAGTGATTCCAAGCTGGTTGAGGAAGCTGATCATGTGGTGATTCACAAATTCAGTTCCATTGTCGGAGCGAATCATTTGAACTGATCTTTCCTTCTCAGTTTGTAGTCTTCTGATCAGTGCCGTGAGCTTGTCATATGTTTCATCTTTTCTCCTTAAGAATTCCACCCATGTATATCTTGAGTAATCATCAACTACTACAAGAGTGAATCTTTTGCCTTTTGGAGTTTGAGGTCTAACTGGACCAAACAAATCCATGTGTAGTAGTTGAAGACAGTCAGTTGTTCCTGGTGGATGATTCTTATTCTTGAAGGATGACTTCACCTGCTTCCCTTTTTGACATGGTCCGCATACACCTGTTTTCTTGTATATCTCCTTGGGAAGCCCCTCAACTAACTTTTTCTTTGCTAGGTAGTTGATTGTTTTGAAGTTGAGGTGATTTAGTCGACGATGCCATAGCCAGCTTGCTTCAGTTGATCCTTTTGAGAGAAAGCAAGCTTCTGAGTAGACGGTTGACCAGTCAACAATATATATGTTGCCTCTCCTGATGCCGGTTAGCAAAATTACTCCAGTTGACTTGTCTCTTATATTGCAGGAGTTTTTAGTGAAGTCAACTGAGTAGCCAATGTCGCACAGCTGACTGATGCTGAGTAATTTGTGCTTTAGTCCATCCACGTGGGAGACTCCATTCACAACTACTTTTTCTTTGACAACGAACCCTTCTCCAATGGTTCGACTTTTGGAATTGTCTCTAAATGTGATGAGTGGTCCTTTGATTTCTTCATAACCGTCGAGATCTTCTCTATCTCCGGTCATGTGCTTGGAGCACCCACTATCTGGATACCAAATGTCTTTGGTTTTCTTCATAGATAGGATGCTCTTGTCCTGCAGAGAAAAGGATTAGCATTTAGGGACCTGTTTCATATCGGGTCCTTTTTGATACATTAAGCTTTTTTGGAATCCAGACTTGCCAAACTTTTGGCTTCTTATCACTCAAAGAGTCAACTGATTTGGATCGTTTCATCAGTTTCGACTCTCTTTCAACTCTTCTTGAGTCGGTTGAACGGTACCTGCGTTGAAAGTTAGTGGGATAAAACAATTCAACTAGCACACAATTATTTTGAGATTTTTGGGCTCTTCTATCAGGCCAATGCCTTGTGTTTTTCCAGTTCATTGGATTGAACCCTTTTGGATCAGCTCTTGGTTCATTTCTGGAATCCAAATATTCGTCGTAATGATGATAGGGTTGAAATGATTTTCTTTGATCTCTCCTAGGAGTGCTTTGATTAAACTGCCTGGCAGGATAGGCTTGAGATCTAAACTGGTCTGTCTTTTCATAGTGAACTGATCTGCCAGTTTGCCTTGAGGGCATTTTATACTGAGCTGGTGGCCTTTGTTGAACTAGAGGCTTTGGACGAGTGGATTGACTTGAGTGAACTGATGGTCTTGGCTGGGAACTGGGATTTAGCTGACCAGGTGTTTTAGATTGGTAGAACTGACCAAACTTTCTAGGCTGGGTCTGGGGATTTTTCAATATTCCCTTTCCTTTGTTTGACTCAGCTGGCTGATCCTGAGATCTCGTGAACCCTTTTAGGATTCCCTTATCACTAGGTTGAGCAACTGCTTTTCCCTTTTCTAGGGCAGTGAACTTGCTATATCCTAGCCCTGAGCTGCCAGTTCCAGTTTTTTCATGACGGAGTATTTCATCTAGAGTCTGAGATCCCTTTTTGAACTTTAGGTTTACCTTTTCTTTTTCAAAAATCTCTTGCTTGAGTTTTTTATTTTCTTCCTCTAGATTAGCAGTGCTCAGTTTCAATTTTTCAAATTCTATAAGCTGAGATTCAAGATAACTTAATCTTTCATGATCAATGCTCAGTTTCCTGACCTTGTTTCTCAGTTCATCATTTTTATCTTTCAGTTCAACATGCAAATAGGAGATTGAAGCTAATTGGTCTTTTAGCATCATAAGTTTCACATCAAGTTCATTACTAGAGACAGTTGCTTCATTGATATGATAAAAAGAAGTTTGAGAGTCAGCTGTACTAACCTCTTCATCATGGTCAGCCATGAGGCAGAATAATGCTTTATCATCATCAGAGCTGTAACCGTCAGAATCGATTCCAGACAGATAGTCTGAATCATCCAGCACAGCATTCTCGAGACTTGCGACCATTGCTTTTCTTTTGAAGAAGCTTCTTTTTACCTTGGCTTTCTTGTCTTCGGGGAGTTCTGGACATTCGAACCTGTAATGTCTTTGTTTATGACAATGAAAACACTCTCCAAGATTGCGATTGCCACTCCTGAATGGTTCAGCTGGCCGTTCAGCTGGTTGGTAGACTTTTTCAACTTTTGGGATTTCATCAGTTTGAGGTGTAACTGATTGTTTATCCCGGGCTTTCTTCAACTTTTCTAGCAACTTGGTAACTGATTGAATTTGATCATTGATATCATCAGTTAGATTCTCCTTCTTTTCAGTTACCTCTCTTTTTCGTTCAGTTGAAGATCCGCCTTGGTTTTCTTTGGCTGGTGAGCTCCTAGGTAGGAAATTGTTTCTTCCTCGAGCGTCTCTAAACCTGATCCTTTCGCCATAGAAAGCTGCGTCTTGAGCTGACGATGTCGATGCTTCTCTTTTTCGGTTTAGACTGTACTCATGAGCTTTAAGAGAACCAAATAGTTCTCTTGGAGTGATGTTGTTTAGGTTTCTTGACTCCTTTGTAGCTATCACTTTCATATCCCATTCGTCAGTGAGATTATCCAGGATTTTGGAATTCATCTCTGAATTGGGATAACTTCTCCCGAGGTTGTTCATCTCACTGATGATGCCTAGAAATCTAGTTTCAAGGCTTGAGATGGACTCTTCTGCCTGTATTTTGAAGGATTCATACCTGTCAACTGCCAGTTGGAGCTTGTTTTCTTTTATGGCTTCGGACTCTCTGCAAAGATCTACTAGTAGGTCTCATATCTCTTTGGCAGTTGTGCAGTTCTTTGTATCCTTCATACGATCTTTATCTAGAGTTTGGAATAGTGCATCTTGAGCAACGAACTCTAGATTTTTCAGTTTCTTCTCTTCACTGGTGAGAAGATTAGTTGGCTTCGGGTTCCTTGCCGGTTGATTGATATCAACTATGTGAGCATCATTGTCCATCATGATGATGATTGGACCTTCTTCAATGACTTCCCACATATTCTCATGAATTGAGCAGAGATGCGCCTTCATTTCTCCTGCTCCAATTATCATAGTTCTCAACTGAAAACAAAGGTAGCTTATGGATTCCCATAGCTGGAATGTTAGCACAGATAAGTAGATCTGATTCAGTTGACCTGCAGAAATGGCTGATCCTTAGAATCAACTGCTCTGATACCACTTGTTGGTCCCGGACGAGTCGGTATCAGTTTAGAGGGGAGGTGAATAAACTGATTTGTGCACAAACTTGATAATCAGTTGAGACAGTTTGAGTGCAGATTCTGTGATATTGTGTGCAGTTAGAGATATGCAATATTTAATAGTACAACACACAAGAGATTTATAGAGGTTCGAAGTCTCAAACTTCTACATCCTCTATTCCTTCCGCAGAAGGGCAACTTCACTATATAACTTGAGTTTCTTTACAAATTACACAATAAAGGACAGTTGGCTGAACCTGGTAACTACTCACTACCTCAGCTGGTTGACGGCTCACACTTGAAGTCCCTAACTGCTCGCTAGGAAGGTAGGTACTATTGTCGTCTTTACAAGGTTTTAGATCTCTTTCGATCTTCAAGAGGTTAGTCTTGAACAAGGGGGTATCAACTGATGTGCTCCTTTGATTGAGCTGAGTAGTTGATCGCTGAATAGCTGGAACTGAGAAGGCTGTCCTGGCTGGATCGTCAACAGCTGGCTGAGTATGTTGATTCAGTGAATTCTTCTTCTCAGTTTGACTTTCGCAGTTTCTATCAAACGTTGCACTTGAGCTTGAGTGGGAGGGAGAAAGAAAAGCTCTGCTTGTATATGTGAAAGTTGGCAAGAAGTTATGGTTGCGAAGAGTGTTTAGAACTCTGGTTCACCCGTCTTTGATAGAGGAGTGATTTTATGACCGTTGAGTTCCATTGTCCATTTGATCAGTGGCTCTGTTGGCTCATCAATGGCATGTGGTCTTTAATGATCGCTTGGATCATTTGGTTGAAGTAGCCGTTATTCTGCCAATTGATCTTCATTAAATTCCAGGAAATGAGTATTTATTCCAAGATGCGCTGATTTAAGAAATACACTCCAGGAGTCTTCTGGCTTCAGCTCTCTTGGCAGTTTGGAATTTCAGCTGGCAGTTTTGGATTTCTCAGCTCAGTTAGATTATCGTCCCACCTGGCAGTTTGGATTTCTCAGCTTAGTTAGTATAAATAGGTCATCTTTGTATCATTATTATTTAGACATTGAATGATATTTTGAGTTAAAAATTCTCTGTCTCATAACCTCTTGTTGGTTCGAAAATACAACTCTTAAAAGAACTTGCAAACTTTTAAGTTTTAAATTCAAGTCCCGTTCTAGTTCTCTTGAAGATCTAGGGTTAGATTACTATTGAGAAGATCACCAAGTGAAGTACGTTTCATGGGATTTTTATTTTCACGGGGTTTACTTTTGAGTATCAACTCGTTCGACAATATCACCACCATCACTGCCGATAAACTTCATCCAAAATCCACCAACGTCTGTATCGACTTCATCAACACAAGCTGCCGTCAAACATCATCAACACGTCAAGTTCATGCTCAATCAAGATTCCTTCCATACGTAAGTGTTCTATTCATATTTCGCAATCCTTAGCCAAACCGCAACTAATTCATTCCCCAATTCATCTCATACAATCTGCCTTAGCCGTCTATTTGTTTGGAACGTGTTTTACATTGTGTTGAACATAGTTTAGTATCCTAGTTAATTAAATCATACATATCATCATAATCGAGTCTTCCGCCTTAGTTTATAGTCGAGTCTAGTTTAATTGGATTGAATCCTTACAAGTCTGTCATGTGTTTCGTTCTTGGTTTTCCCGCATACTTTGATAAGTGTTGTGTTCTCCTTGAGATCACATCAGAATTCAATGAAAATAAGTTATGAATTTCTACTGAACAAACATCGAAATCAACTACGATAACAAACATTTGCACTTTTTGTACATAAATGAGGCTAAACTCAGAATATCCAGCACAAAAGCACAATGTCTATGATAATAAGCTATTAATTGCAATGAAACAAACACCAAAATCTAACATAATAAGCTATGACATGCTATCAAACAATCACGAAAAATCAATCATAATAAGCCATGAATTTCTACTAAACAAGATATGAAACTAATCATCCTCAGTTTTTTTTTGTACTTAGACGAGACTAAGCTATGAATATTTACTAAAAAAACACAAAAAACACTAACGATAAATTGTGAATTGATATGAAAAAAATACCGAAATCAAATATAATAAGATATGAATTGCTATCAAACAATCACCGAAATCAATCATACTAATTTATGAATTTATACTAAACAAGCACCGAAACAATCATAAATTCATAATAAGATGGACATCATCCACATCACTTGTGATACTTCTTCCATTCTTCACTCTAATTTCGGAGCTCATTTACCACCCAATTCACCATATATACATATACAAACTAGTATTCAAATGTAGAATATGAGAAAAACTTATTTCTTCTACAATACGCGTATGCCCTTCTCTGTCTTTGAAATTACATTCACCTTTCGTCAAGAGTTGCGCTACTTTTGAGTTTTGGATAAACATCTTCATTAATATATCTTCCCCATGTGTTGTCATCATTGATCATTAAGGTTGCCTTGTCTCTATCTACCTCTGTCATTTTCCTTCTTTGTTCTCTGTTCTTCATTTTGTAATATGTTCAATGTATTAAGAGATAGATGCCAGATGGCTTCCATCTCCTTACCATGATTAGCGACATTTTCTGATCTCCTCTATTTCTCTTGGTTAATTATGTATTGTTGATGAAATAATAAGAAATATTCATAACCAATACTACCAAACTAGTTAAAAAAAACTTTTAAGCATCGAGATCGATGCCTCAAATTCCAATCAACACGATGAAAATAACAACAAAACCAAAATTTTAAAGCGTCAAAATCATTATAAGCATTTTAAATAAGCCACAAATCCCTACTAATCAAGCACCAAATTCACTCATAGAAAAAATTTATGTGTTTTGTCTACTAATTACTTAAATCATTAAAAATATTTTAAATAAGCTATGAATTCACATTAATCAAGTACCAAATTCACTAATAATAAAAATTTGCATTTTCTTTATACAAAATATCAAAATTATTTTAGTCATTTTAAATAAGCAACAAATCCCAACTAATCTAGTACCAGATTCATTGATAGAAAACATTTATGTATTCTCTACTAAGCACCAATTGAATAAATATTATAAGAACTTATTATTAGATGCATTTAAACACCATAAGCAATAAAAAATCATAATAATAGCAAATACCACCAATTATTACAACCACTTTACTAGCAATAAAACATTTGAAAAAAAAACTAAATACAAAAAAATAACATACTCAAATTCCCCAACTACCTATTTCACGTAAGGTTCGAACAATTAGCCGACAATAAACAACCCACATAAATCATCGATAGCATTTATTAAATTATGAAACTAAATTTATTATGCAACAAAAAACAACAAAAGAAGCATCAAAATTAGTTGTGATAATCAATAACATAATCGAAAATCAAGTAAAAATATTATTTGTGTCAATAAGAATTGAAAATCAAGCAAAAAAATTGAACAAACCAAGATTACAAGGCAAACAATCTAATGACTTTTGTTACCTTTTTTGTATTTTGTCATTTAAAATATTTACAATATTCGAGATTATCTTCGAGCTCAACAATGCTTATGGACGGCGGTGGGTGATGATAGTCGATGTCGGACGACGGTACGGTGGACAACGCTTCTAGGTCACGCTAGACGGTGGTGGATGATGGTGGTCGAGCGTTGTTGATATTGCTGGATACATGACTTTTTTGACAAAAGAAAAAAACTCCAACATGAATCTGTGAGGAAAATATATTTCTTATATTTCAACGTATGAGAGGGAACACATTTTATACACATACATAAATCTCTAATCTAACAAACTTAGTGATAAGATGAATGAAGATTACAACACAAATAAAAGATAAATACAAATATAACAACCCAACATATTATTTGCCACTAATATCTCCAACACGCCCCCTCAAGATGGAGAGCGGAAGAACTCCAATCTTGGAGCAGAAAGGAGTAAGTCGAGCTGCTGAAAAAGGCATTGTCAGTGGATCAACAAGCTGGTCAGCTGAAGAAACGTAAGTCACATGAAGATCCCCGTGCTGAACCTTATAATGAAGAAAGTGAAAATCAAGAGCGGTATGCTTCATTCTTGAGTGAAAAACTGGATTGGAGCAGACATAGGTGGCACCAATGTTATCATAATATATTAGAGTTGGTAAGGGAAGCAATAGTCCGAGCTGATAAAGAAGTGATTTAAGCCAAGCAGATTCAGCCGCAGTAGAGGCAACAGCACGATATTCAACCTCTGTTGAAGATCGAGCAATGCCATGTTGTTTCTTTGAACACCAAGACACCGGATTCACCCCTAAGAATGCGATATGAGCGGAGGTAGATGTGTGATCATCCGGATTACCTGCCCAATCAGCATCAGAATACACATACAGCCGAAGAGGAGAATCACGATGAAGGAGCAAACCATGATCACATGTTCCTTTGAGATAACGAAGAACTCGTTTAACCGTTGTCCAATGATCGTTGGTCGGTCGGTGCATAAATGGTGCGAAATTTCCCTTTTAAGTTTTAAAAGCTCAATTCAACTTGCAAGTGTACTAGTAAATGTAATACAGGGTGAAATGAGGTCGAATCCACAACGAGTTAAGAATACTCAAGTTATACAAGAATCACAATCATGCCATTTTACAAGTCAAACAAAATGAAATCAAAGATTTAATATAATTTTCTATTCTAAGCGTCAAATTGAATAATTTTCAAAAATTAAACTAAATTGAGAATAATCCAATTACAAGCACAAAACAAAGGTGGAAACAAATAGAGAAAGGGGTCCTAGGGCAATGCATATTAACACGGACATCAGATTTCAGGATTAAAAGTCATATTAATACCACTCATAATTAATACAAGCTAATCCTAGAACTCTCTCGGGCTTCTATGATATAATTGAAAAAAGCAAGAATTCTCCTATCTCCAGGATTAAATTCCAATTTTATCAAATTAGGCACAATTAATCACCCAAAATCAACTAGGTATAAAATTCTCATTTAATACCAAATTGGACCCATGAATCAATTACCCATGCTAAATAGCTCTTCTCAAAGCCAATTTACCACAAAATCTAACTCAAGGTGGCCAACCCTAAGTTAGATGCAAACATAACATTGATTTATGAGAATTAGAGGAGAGGATATTAACATGCTTTCTCACCCAAAAATTCAACACTAAATGCAAAATCACATTACCCTAGGACTAGAAAAATTTAGCTAATCATGCTTGAAATAAAAAGGAAGCAAAAATACACAAAGAAAATAAATAGCATAGCTAAAGATAAGAGTAAACCCGAATTGAGAATCAATAATCTTCAAAACTCTAATTGCCTTCTATAAGATTTCTTCAAAAACTTCAAGAATCCCACTTACCAACTCTCTCTCAACTCACACTTCTATTTTGGGGGCTAGGATATGAATTGCCCTAATTTTTCAAACAAGGTTTAGTATTTATACTACCCAATTTTACGCCTATTAAAATTAAAATGAAAATGGACAAAAATTACTAAATTCAGACAAAATAGGGGTCACGACACGGGCTCAATCGCGCCATTGTCTCTCGATCGGGCCGCGCCTCGGGTGGCGCAACCGAGCTGGTCACGTCGGATACCCTGTGCTCGGGCCGTGCCAGCATGCGGCCTTTCGACCCCTCTGATTGGACCCGCGGTGGTGCCGGTACTGTGCCCGCGTCGAGCCTTACTCGGGTCGCGCCGGGTGGCACGACCGAGCTGGTCGTGCCTATGCTCACCTGAGTCGGGTCGCTCCAACAAACCCACTTTTTGGGCCTCTAATTGAACGTGGACTCGCGCCCATTCTAACCCTGGGTCGAGCCAGCTTTGTGCCTTGGAGTCCCGACCCGCTCGAGTTGCCCTTAACATATACAAATGCATTTAAATGCATTTATTACACAACTAAACGGAAAACAACATTAAAACAGTAAAATAAAGGAAAAGAACATCTTAAACAAACGGATTATGCTCGGAAAAATGGGCGTAAATCCCGTTTGTCAACTCCCCTAAACTTAAACACTTGTTTGTCCCCAAACGAGAAATAGAAACACAAGGAATAGAAAGATACAAACATAGGGGATTTTCAAGCCTTATTGCCTTAGAAGAAAATAACTAAAACCAAGCAAGACAAATGAGATCAAAGTTTTGCAAGCATAAAGATCAATTTATGGAACTTCAGCTCCCCTCTTTTATTTAAAGAATTAATCACACAAACAAACCTCACGGGGGTTAGCAAAGGCATATTTTCACTCAGCATCAAGCAATACCAACATGTCGTAGAAACAAGAATCACATAGGTCTTTCGGGTTGAAGCGTTCAGCTCTTTAGACGGGTAGGAAAATATAGGGAAGAGTGGCTCCAATTCAAACCCCATTCCTAATACAAATCTAAGCAAAACAATCAAAAACCTTTCTTCTACTCTCCTTAAATTTACTTGGGGATTTTATAGCAATAAAACGGACAATTCTTAGCCTACTTTTGGTTCACTTCTCCAATAAAAGATCATTTACTTTCAAAAAAAGAGCTAGAGTGATCATTTATTTTTCTTCTATTATTTTTCTATCTTCACTCTATCGCTTCCCTTACTAATTCTAGGAGAATGAATCACTTTAAATTCATCAAGGCTAACAATCATATTTATCATTCTCTAAACACTTCACGTTTTATGCTCCCAAGTTTTTGTCATTCCAAGCCTACTATTTTCATCAATTCCCACTACCCTTGGCTTTTCAACGAATAGTTTCAATCACGGCTCAAAATGGTGGACAAAAGATGTGTTTCATAACAAAAGAAAATTTTAGGCTCAAAATTTTTACAAGAACCGCCTTAGGTCATCTTCAAGTTTCTTTGAGCACATATATAATCATACGAGCCTGTAAAGCAAGTTCTAGAGATGCTAACATTGTTGAAGAAACTCTCAAGCAAGGAAAATAATATGGCACAAATCTCACGTAAGCTACAAGATATGCCAAAATTCCATAATTCAATCTACATGTCAATCACTAATCACTTATTTCCATGCATGATTTTTCAAAAAAAATTGCACAAATTTTTATCATCATAGGCAAGGTTAAACAAATCCCTAATCATGCTCAATCTCATCCTGCTTTTCTCTACTCATGCAAATAGGACAAATAAATGCTCAAAGCTAAGAAAATATCATAACAGAATTCACACCCAAATCCAAGCATAACTTATTACATAGCCCAAATAAAATCCTAACGATCAAATATATCAATACAAATCAACGGGGCTATCAAATACTCCTAAATAAACATCCAAAAGTATCCAAATAACATAAGATAAATTGTTCAAAAAAACTGGAGGACTAGAGCTCGATGGTCACCACTAGCATATACCCCCTCCCCAAAACATGCACCATACCAAGGGAAAGTTTGGGTGGAAGAAGAGTGGGACCGTGAGAGAGAGGCAAACTTCAGTTTCCAATACAGTCTTGATCCTGAGACGGTTGGAACTGGTACGGATGGTAAGGCGGGTACTGGTACGGGTACGGAGGATAGGGCTGGAATTTATCTTTGCATTTGAAGAATCAACGGGTCCTGGATGGGAGGAGGTGGTGTTGGATTGTCCGTCATTCTTCATCTTCTTCTTCGAGCGTTGTTGTGACGGCTCGTAGCTTCTATCTCGGGGTCCACTTCGAGCAACGGGTCACCCTGTGACGTTGTTCGCCTACATCACCTGGTGATCAACTACAAGTGAGTTTGGTACTTTAAAGGAAATAAAATAAAAATGCTTGAACTAGCAAATACTACTCATGTCGATATTGCATAAAAGAACTTGAATTAAAACTAAACTCCCCAGCAACAGAACCAAAAACTTGGTGCGAAATTTCTCTTTTAAGTTTTAAAAGCTCGATTCAACTTGCAAGTGTACAAGTAAATGTAATAAAGGGTGAAACGAGGTTGAATCCACAGGGAGTTAAGAATACTCAAGTTATGCAAGCATCACAATCATGCCATTTTACAAGTCAAACAAAATGAAATCAATGATTTAATATAATTTTCTATTCTAGGCATCAAAAATTGAACAATTTTCAAAAATTAAACTAAATTGAGAATAATCCAATTACAAGCACAAAACAAAGGGGGAAAACAAATAGTGAAGGGGTCCTAGGGTAATGCATATTAACACGGGCATCGGATTTTGGGATTAAAAGTCATATCAATACCACTGATGATTAATACAAGATAATCCTAGAACTCTCTTGAGCTTCTAGGATGTAATTGAAAAAAGCAAGAATTCTTCTATCTTTAGAATTAAATTTCAATTTTATCAAATTAGGTACAATTAATCACCCAAAATCAACTAGGCATAAAATTCTCATTTAATACCAAATTGGACCCATGAATCAATTACTCATGCTAAATAGCTCTTCTCAAAGCCAATTTACCACAAAATCTAACTCACGGTGGCCAACCCTAAGTTAGATGCAAACATAACATTGATTCATGTGAATTAGAGGAGATGATATTAACATGCTTTCTCACCCAAAAATCCAACACTCAATGCCAAAATCACATTATCCTAGGACTAGAAAAATTTACCTAATCATGCTTGAAATAAAAAAGAAGTTAAAATACACAAAGAAAATAAATAGCATAGCTAAAGATAAGAGTAAACCCGAATTGAGAATCAATAATCTTCAAAACTCTAGTTGCCTTCTACAAGATTTCTTCAAAAACTTTAAGAATCCCACCTACAAAACTCTCTCTGAACTCACACTTCTATTTTGCGAGCTAGGATATGAATTGCCCTAATTTTTCAAACAAGGTTTAGAATTTATACTACCCAATTTTTCGCCTATTAAAATTAAAATGAAAATGGACCAAAAATACAAATTTTGGACCGAACAGGAGGGGCACGACACGGGCTCGGTCGCGCCCCCTATCTCTCGATCGGGCCGCACCTCGGGTGGCACAACCGAGCTGGTCGCACCGGATACCCTGTGCTCGGGCCGTGCCAGCATGCAGCCTTTCGACCCCTCTGATTGGACGCGCGGTCGCGCCGGTACTGTGCCCGCACCGGGCCTTGCTCGGTTCGCGTCGGGTTGTGCGACCGAGCTGGTCACGCCTATGCTCGCCTGAGTCAGGCCGCGCCAACAAACCCGCTTTTGGGGCCTCTGATTTAACATGTACTCGCGCCCACTCTGACCCCGGGTCGCGCCAGCTTTGTGCCTTGGAGTCCCGACCCGCTCGAGTTGCCCTGAACATACAAAAATGCGTTTAAATGCACTTATTACACAACTAAACAGAAAAACAACATTAAAACAGTAAAATAAAGGAAAAGAACATCTTAAACAAATGGATTATGCTCGAAAAAATGGGTGAAAATCCTGTTTGTCAATAAACTGAGATAACCGATTTACAACAAAAATAATGTATGGTCTAGTGAAGGACAATTACTGAAGACCACCAACCATTGAGCGATATTCAGAGGGATCAGAAATAGTTGTTCCAGATGTGAGAGTAAGCGTAGGTGAAGAAGCCATGGGAGAGCTGACAGACTTGGCTTCGAGCATCTTTGCACGCTTGAGAAGGTCAAGAATATACTATTGTTGAGAGAGTAATAAGCCAGCCTCAGTAGAATGGATTTCAACACCTAGAAAATAAGATAATGTTCCAAGATCTTTGATAGAGAAAGTAGCAGCGAACTTCCTAATCACTTTATCAAGAAATGGTTGATGATTTCCAGTCAAAATCAGATTATCAACATAAATCAGAAAATAAGCAAGACATGCGTCTTGGTTGTACACGAATAGAGAGTAATCATAATGGGTTTGAACAAAACCAAGTGAGTGAAGAAAGTCATGTAAAGCCGTATGCCAAACATGTGGTGCTTGTTTCAAACCATAAAGAGATTTGTGTAGCTTGCAAATAAAGTCAGGACGTTGAGAATTAACAAATCCTAAAGGTTGTTTCATATAAACACTTTTCTCAAGCTGGCCGTGCAAGAAAGCATTGTTCACATCGAGTTGATGAAGAGACCAATCGTTAGTGACAACAAGAGCGAGAACAACCCGAACAGTGGTGGGTTTAACAACAGGGCTGAAGGTTTCAGAGAAATCAAGCCCGGGTCATTGATGAAAACCATTGGCTACAAGACGAGCTTTGTAGCTATCCACTAAGCCATCAGGTCATCGTTTGATTCTGAAGACCCACTTACAACCTACAAGATTTACAGATGGGTTAGGCGGAATCAATTCCCAAGTGTTATTTTTCACAAGCACATTAAATTTATTAGACATGGCCTGACGCCAAAATGGATCTTTGATGGCTTGGGACACACAGATCAGTTCCACGGGAGAGGAGACGGCTATGAGAAAAAGCTTAGTCGGTGGATTAAGAGAGTTGGTCTTGGAATGTGTCACCATACGGTGAGTGGCAAATAGCTTAGAAAGTGGCAAAGGCATAGTAGGTTGCAGCGAAGAATTTGTTTTGTGCAGCAAAGAATTTGTTGTTGGTTGTGGCTATGTAGGAGGATTAGATGGTGGCAGAGGCATATTTTATGGTAGTGGAGGATTTATATCAGGTTGTGGTTATGAGAGAGTAGGGCTCATGGATGGTTGAGATTGTGGTAGAGGTTGGGAAATAATGATAGGTGGCAGAGGTTGATGAATGATGAAAGGTGGAGAAGAGGATGGTGCAGCCGAAAGAGAAGTTGGAGAAGAGTAGACTGCTAAATCATCGCTTGAATCTGCACAAAAAGTGGAATAAGGAAAAACATTTTCAATGAAACGAACATGACGAGAGACAAATATGTGTTTGGTTTTTGGTTCGAGACAGTGATAAGCACTCTGAGACAACGAATATCCTAAAAAGACGCATGGTTGAGATTTTGGAGTAAATTTGTTTTGGGAGTAAGGTTTAAGCCAGGGATAGCAGAGGCACCCAAAGACTCGTAGTTTGGAATAATTGGGAGAAGTCTGAAAAAGTTTTTCATAAGCTGACATATAAGAAAGATTGATCTTAGGCATGTGATTTATAAGGTAAACTGCTGTGGAGAAAGCTTCAGACCAAACTTGAATAGGAATAGAATCATGATGAATAAGTGTCAGACCAGTTTTCACTATATGTCAGTGACGATGCTCAGCAAAGCCGTTGTGCTTAGGTATGTGCAGCGGAGCTGTGAGGTGAGAGATGCCAAATTGAGATAGCGTAGATTTAAGTGCAAGATATTTACCTCCATTATCAGAGTAAAGAGTTTTAATCTTAAGGTTAAAGAACGACTCCACTAAAGATTTAAACTGAAGAAAAATATGGTGAACATCAGACTTCTTATGCAATGGATAAAACCAAATATAGCGTGAAAAGTGATCAACAAATATGATATAATATTTATATCCATTAAGAGAACAAATAGGAGTAGTCCAAACATTCGAGAACAAGAGTTCTAAAGGAGCAGTACTAGTTAAACTAGACTCAGAGAAAGGAAGTTTGGAACTTTTATAACAGGAGTAGGCATTACAGACTAATGAGTCTGGACAACTAAACGAAGAAGAAATTTTCCCAGAGGAGACCAGAGTGGACATAATTTTATTGAAGGGGTGACCAAGTCGACTATGCCACGTCAAAGGAGGACACAAAGTGCAGGAAAAAGCATGAGCAATGGCAGCAGGCCACACATAAACTCCATCTCTAGCTTCGACTTGCATTAGGCGGGTTCCAGTCTTGAGATCCTTAACAAAAAATGAAGTTGGTGAGAACTCAACTGTAACATTATTTGTGGCAAAAAATTTGGAAACTGATAAGAGATTCCGTTTAATGGAAGGAACACAGAGAATTGGAAAAAGCTCAAATATAGTAGTGGGAGAAGAAATGGAACCCGAGCTGGTATGCGTGATTCCCAATATTTTACCATCACCAATCTCAACACCATCACTGCGAGAATGCTCAAAGTGAAGGCTGAGATTGTTTAAGTCAATTGGGATATGATGAGATGCGACGGAGTCGAGTAGCCATTCATCGGCACATGGTGCAGGAATTGAAACAAAGTGAGCTTGTGGGTGAGCTTGGGACTGTCCACCGGCGGTAGGAAGAGGAGAAGTCTGATAATCTGGACACCTTTTAGCTAAATGGCATTGCGTGCCACAAAGTTGGCAATAGCCCTTGTACGGGGGTGGCGGCTGCTTGGGACGAGAGCCATCTTGACGCTGATGAGAGGGCATGGATGGTCACTGTGTGAGAAGAACTCAAGTTTCGGGAATTGTGAAATGAACTTTTGGATGCCATGATCGCTGTTGAAGGAAAGGTGAGCACTGGTGCAGCTTGGCGCAATTGAGCTTCCCTAGCAGCAAGTTTGTCATGCAATTCCTCAAATGAAATAGAGGAGTCTCGTACCTTGATGGCATCGGCGAGACCTTGATATTCATCACCAAGGCCATTGTGCATTGAGAAGAAGAAGTTCATCATTTTGAGACTTAACCTGGAGCATATAGTCGGTGATTGATTGTGTTCCTTTGGACAATCGATCGAGAGCAGAACGAAGTTGCATTATCCTGCCACGAGAAGGCTTTGCGTAGGTTGCAAAGAGCACATCCCACACATTCTTAGAAGTGGTGGCAGTGGCAATGATCGAGACTAGTTTTGGAGACAAAGAACCAACAATTGCATTAAGAATAAGTCAATCTTGTCGGATCCTAAAGATCGAGTAGCAGCAGCAGTTGTTGGGGTTTTTTTCGAATTAAACCACCGCAGGATCTATTTGGTTGTTCATTAATCCGTGTTCATGCAAATCATAATTTTATGTAACATGCATATTTATCACAGTCTAATCAAAAAGCATGCAAAGCAGATTCGAATCTAATAAAGCGGAAACATAGAAAACGAATCTACTTACAATTTGACAGACGGTCTGTGGACAAGATTATAGATCTAATCTTGTTGTTGAATGAACAATGATAGGTGCCACTTGTGTCAACAAAATCGGCCACCACAGTATTCTACTCCAAGATCTTCTGTTGTATTCCCGGACTGTATCTAGATTTAGAGTGGACTGAAATCTACTAGATAGAATTGTGAAATCTGTGGATAACTTTGAGAGACAAAGAGGGGCTGATTTCTTATGATCATAATCATGTAAATTTCGTGCCCCCCTCCCCTTATATATAGAGAGGGGCGAAATTTCATGCTCCAACCTTACTGGGCTGGGCCTCTATCTGAAGTTCTATATCCAGTCCACTTTTAGTCATATTGGGCTACAACATTGATCTAGAAGAATATTAAATTGGCCCACTAATTTATTTAATATCTAATATCCAATAAACTTAGGATATAATTAAATAAATTAAGTTTTACTTTTATTCCACTAAAGAAGTAAAACTGACCTACCAATTTAATACATATTTGCGAATATGCATTCTCCTTTAGTTCAGCCATTCCCCGTGTTTAAGATATAATGTTCATTAATTAATTATGTCAGCCTCTGACAGCTATAATTAATTAACATCTAAAACCTTGAGTTTACCACACAAGCTTTACCATGTAAGAAATAAATTCCACCTGCAGGGTTTCAACATGAACTTGTATTTCCTCAAGAGAACACCATCAATCTGGCGCACCAGGACACCGTGCTCATGCACACTGCTCGAGACATCATGTATACATTGTTATTACCCAAGATATCGAATTCGATCTATGAAAAGATCTTACTCATTGATAAATCAAAGTAATAAACAACGCACACATATGTTCGCCAATATCACATGAGTTCAGAACCCAAACTCTGTGGATCTTTATTCTCTCAGTAACTAGGTAAGAGACAGAGAATAGTATCCTATCGCGATCCTCCTCAATACACAACGAGTGTACTAGAATAATCATTTAGTCAAGATAAACTAACTTATCAGATTATTCTACGGTGCACTGATGGTGTGTTCAGGACCATCTAAGTCGTGAGTTCTTTAATACAATACAAGGTTCTAATGATATGATCTTACCGTGTGACTCCTCACACCATATCATCTACAATGTAAGTATATGGAACATTGCATAGAACAATTATAGGACATAATCTAAATGCAAACAGTGACTGTAATAACTTTCATTTCATATCATCATATTATCAGAAAAGTATACAAAGAAAAGTCTTCTAGTATACAAAACCAACAACAGTGTGGTCATTCTCTTTGACAGGCGGGCATGGATGAGTGCCATCAATGAAACCAAGCAAGTCATAGCCTATGAAGGCTGTGTTGAACTGCATGCGCCAGGCGGAGTAGTTGGTAGATGTGAGCTTAATCGGAGTTTGGGCGCTAACATTGATGGCAGAGCAGTGGTGGGATCGACAACTATGGAAGAATTGGCAGCCATGATAGGATCGTCTCAATAGAGATGAGAGACTGATACCATGTGAGGAAAATATATTTCTTATATTTTAACGTATGAGAGGGAACACATTTTATACACATACATAAATCTCTAATCTAACAAACTTAGTGGTAAGATAAATGAAGATTACAACACAAACAAAAGATAAATACAAATATAACAACCCAACATATTATTTGCCACTAATATCTCCAACAGAATCTAGGGTTTAATTACCCACAAATCTATTTTAATGATTTAATTGGAGAAATTTGATACATATCAATTGATAGCTATGACCGCATATTTCCATATCAAAATATGTGCACAATTACAATAATATCCCTATATTTATAATGTGTCATCTAATATTATATTTATATCACCTTGTAAATATTTAATCTCAGCTATATATAAAAATAAATTGGATGGCTAGGATTAGTTCCTACTTCTCACATGAAGACTAGTACTCATTATAACCCTATATATATATATATATATAATTTATCTTTACTTATTTAGTTTCTTAATTGAGGGAGGAGAATGATAATCGAACTCATATACTATAAGGCTACAATATTATTAAATTATCTTAATAAACGTACTTGATTAATTTGATCAAAAAACACTTAAATGAGAATGCTGATAATTTTCTTATCATTTCCTCACTACAGAAAATTCATGATCTAGCGACTGCTTTTAAGATTATATATCTTAATCTTTATATATCTTTAAGATGGATTTAGCGACGGAATAAAATATGTCGCTAGATTAACGACAAATTAATGACGGATTGCGATTGGGACTTTTAACGACGGATTAACGACGAATTTTTCCGTCTTTAACGTAGCGACGGAAAAATCCGTCGTTAAACTTTGAATTTAATATTTATCATTTTAATTTTTTAAGATAATGACGGACTAACGACGGATTTTTCCGTCGTTACGTTAAAGACGGAAAAATCCGTCGTTAAAAATTAATTTTTTTAATTTTTAATTTTTTTAATATTTTTTAAACTTAGCGACGGACGAACGACGAAATAATTCCGTCGTTAATTTTTTTTCATTTTTTATATTTTTTATTTTTTTTATTTTTTTTTAATTTTTAATTTCCCAATTAATACTTAATTTACGAATTTAAAATTAATTTTTTTAAAATTTTAATTTTTTTATTTATTTTATTTTTTAGATTTATTTTATTTTTTAATTTTTATAATATTTTATATTATTTTTTAATATTTTTTTATTTTTCAATTATGAATCTGAATTTTTTTTAATATATTTATTTATTTTATTTTTTCAGATTTATTTTATTTTATTATCTTTATTTTTTTTAATATATTATATCTTTTGTTATATTTAAATTATTAATTTATGACTTTTTATAATTTTTTATTTTAATAATTTTTAGGTCTTTATATTATATAATTATTTAATTTGAAAATAAAAAATCAATGAAAATAGGTTTCGTGTGTGTGTGTGTGTGTGTGTGTGTGTCTGTGTACACTAGTTGTATATTTTAATGTAAATACCTTCTAGCCTATTTGGTTAGAGCTTTAGGTCATAAGGTCATCGGCCTGTGTTCGAATCTCCTGGAGTGTAGATTTTGCCTGAATTAATTCAGGCTCCACAGGCTCGGCTCTGCGACTCATGCCTCTGACTCGGCTGAATTTTATTTTATTTTATTTTTTTAATGATGGATAAATTCCTTCGTTAAATTTATTATTTTTTTTATTTTTCACGACCGAATTCGGCAATTAGTTAGCGACGGATAAATTCTGTCGCTAATTCCGTCGTTAACATTTTTCTATCGTTAAATTTGTTGTTAAAATGATTTTACGACGAGAGGCTTAACGACGGATTGGATCTGTCGTTAATCCGTCATTAAATTGATTTAACGACGGATTTTTTATGTTTAGCGACGGAAAAATCCGACACATGCAACCTTGTAAATTTTAATATTCACACACATGTAAAAATATCTGGAAAAATATGAGAAGAGGAAGATAATGATCACTTTAACCAATACATTGTTTACTAAAAAAAAACAAATAATTATTACCAAACATAAACAATAATAAATCTTGACTTTAGTAATGATAATAACTCATATCTATGTTTTTACCTTCAACCGATTATAGTTTCGACAATGTAGAAGTCGGCTGTTTTTTTTTTTTTTTTTATGGATGTAGGCGAAAATTGTGATGTATTATAATAAAAATAATAATAAAATATATTGTGTGAAGATATATATTTCATAAAATATGGGATTTAGTTATATTCCATATGAAATTAAATTACTACTATATTCTCAACTTATATAATTTTTAATAATTTGTATTTTTACCCCATCAATTTTGGATCAATCTTGAGCATGGAAATCAAATAGATAAATGGCTAATATTGTGTAATTATATTACCATAATTAGAGATTTTGCTGAGGAGGAAAATTATGAATATCGCGCATTTGATGTTCTAATCCATATTCTACATTTAAATATATGAATTTAATAATAGTTATTACATAAAGAAAAGTTAATTATAACATTTTTATTAACAAAATATTAAAATTTAAAAAGTGTAAATCGTATTTTTAAAATAACCAACCACAATAATCATTTATTTAAAAATTAACATCTAAATAAATCCTAATTTGATATACTTAGGCCTAATGAATAAGTGTAAAATTGAACTAAAATACAATAATGTGCAATTGAAGAAAAAATGGAAGAAAAATTCATAAATTTGATCGTGGATGTTGATTGGAACACCAAATGCGGATTAGACAGTCCCAAGGAAGAGAATTGGATAAAGTTGAGAAGAAGTTAGAAGATGATCAGAAAATAGATGTCGAGGCCAAGACCAAGAGAGAGATGGAAAACAAGGTAGGAGGATTGTGTCATGCGTGTATATATATAACTTACATGGAAGTATAATGTTACGTAATCTAATTTATTAAAATTCAGTTTTGACGGATCAAGATCTGAACCCCAACACTATCAAATCACTAGCAAAATTAGAAATTTATCATTGAATATGAATTTGGATCATGATCTTTGAGACTTTGACCATGCCACAAGTTTTTGTGATATCTTAGTCTGTTACACATCGATTCCTAAATCTATTATTTTTATTTCCTTAATTTAATTAAGATATACAGATTTGAAATAGAATACAGTGATGGGCTGGTTTTTGGTCCAATAACCCTAGTCTTTTAATATGGGTAATTCTATACACAACCTTTCAATTACCCCAATATAGCCTTCTATTTTTTTTAAAAAACTACTAATTAATTTACTATTTTATCCTTGTAGCCCCAACTAAAATTAAAACCCTAATAAAATAATAATCCTCCTATAGCCCCCCAACCGCTCGCCCCTCATCATCTAAAAATCTTTGAAAAATAAAACTTGCAGCTAAGAACACAATGTCAAATTGCTAATCGTCCAATAGGTATTCTTCCTACTACTGAATTTTATCTTCTCTTTTTATCTTTTATGAATTCTAATTTTTATTTTAATCATCAAAATTTTCCCACTATTTTTTGGTTTTTTACAACTCTTTTAAAAAGCTTTTGACAACATTGTGTTGATCATGTTGATCAAGTGTTAATACTGATGACTCGTGAGATTCCAACAGTGATGTATCCAGATATTTGTGTTTTCTATTTCGCCTTTCTTCAAATAATAACATTGATTATTTAAAAAAAAAAGTATCAATTTACACATAATGAAAAAAAAACATTGAATCAAAACATTTTATAAACTCGTCGAAGCCCCCTTCATGCTACTAAGAATCATAAATCCCAACAATTCTACACCTGCCTATTCAAAAAAGCTATGGCCGAGTTTCACTGACGAGGGCTATACTATAAGGATTTTTATTCTATTTTCGAAATCAAGGATTTTTATTATGTTATTCAGCTTTTATATTAGAAGTTATAGGGGTAAAATAGTACAATAATTATTTATATGTATCTTTTAAATAGGATGCTACAATGAGAAAAAAATGGGCTATATATAGAATCACCCTTTTAATATTTAAGTAGTATGGTTAAGAGTGTTTTAGCTAATAATTAAAAAAAAACGTGTTTTGGATAGATATTTAAATTCGTTCAATTAATTCGGGCTGAGGTAAAAAAGCCCATTAATAATGAGGAAAATGAGAGCAAAAGCCCAAGTTATAGTCAGCTTCCAATGCCCCTCGCCGTAATATTCATTCTCCCTCTATGCACGTAAAAATAATTGGGAAAATTAGACTTTTCATACTTACATTTTAAATTCTTTTTAAAAAATAATCAACTTTATCAAAATTAACAAAATAGTAATTATTTTTTTATTTTTTTTACAAATCTAACATTTGATCAATTTTTCAGTCCGAAAATTCCATGTAATGGATTCTATTATAATATTTTTATTTCCCCAGCCGCGTAAAAAAATCTTCCAATCCTAAAATACAATTAATTATGTATGATTTTTGAGCCCTAAAATTGATCAAATGTTAGAGTTGCATTTTTTTTAAAAAAGTGGATATTGTTTCTTTTTAATTTTGAAAAAGTGGATTATTTTTTTAAAATTCTAAAATGTATATATCAAATTATAATTTGTCCAAAATAATTTAACTACGGAAAGCACATCCTTATGCCCCTGTGTTGTTACTTTTTGTTTCATTATGTCCCTATACAATTTTTCCATTTTAATAGGTCTTTGTACATTTAACTTTTGTTGATTTTATTAAGTCCTTAGAATTTCATTGTTTAAGTAAATCCTTATATTTTTGTGTTTGATTTCATCATGTTCTTATTTAAAGGTCGGATCAGAAAAATAAGACATCATCCATATGAAACAAACGTATTTTTTTTTGTTTTTTCTGTTTTTTGCATAGATGATTAAATTAATATATAAACTTCAAGTTACTCCCAATTAACAGAAGAAATATAGATCTTTCTTTCAGCAGAAGAAGAAGTATAGATATTTATATTTGGCCCTATCTCTTACAACTATTAAACTGTAATTTGTCTTTATTTACAAATTATGTTTCATATTTTTTTTTTTGTTTTATTAGCTCTTTTTAATAACGTGATTCTTTCGTGTTTATTAATTTAGTTATTGTTGGCGTCTAATTAATTACACTAAGAAGATTTGTGCAATTTGAGATTCAAAAATAGTTATGTTAGCGATGTCTAGATGTTATAATCTTTTTGCATAAAAATTATATCAAATTTCAATTAGGATATGACATGTAATTAATTAATTAATTAATAATGAAAAATGTGTTATTTTTTAACGGGAATACTTAACCCGGTCATTTAAATAAGGACAATATGAAACCAACATAAAAATACAAGGACTTATTAAAATGAAAAAAAAAAATTAAAATGACTTAATGAAACAAAAGTGGAAGTACATGAACCTATTAATAAAAATGGAATAATGGTATAGGGAGTTAATGAAAGAAAAGGTAAAAATATAAGGACATAAGGAGTGTGTTTTGTCATTTCACTATACTTTTTGTTTAAATATATATATGCACTGAAATAAATTTATAAAAGTTATTTTTTTTTAAATTCCATTTTGATTGTTATAAGCTCTTGGACATATGACACTCTGTTTATTAATATAATATATTGTACTGCAAGTACACGATACTATTATAATACGCAGTGAGCAAAAATATCGTATTCCACAGAGATTGTTACTTTCACGTTCTCAAACACAAGCACTTTTAGTTGAAGGCTAGAAAAATTGAAATAATTTTAATTAAATAAAAAAGACTCAAAATAATTAAAATAAAACTCTTATAATATTAAAACGTAGATTTTAGGGAATGAGATTATTATTTCATTTATTTATGTTCTGACTCATTGCAACCTGATTTAATCTTTAAGTTATCAATGGTGGGCAATCACTAGACTGTTATCAGACTGTTGTTTAAGACATATACTATAACATAGATATAATGAGTATCCACTTCCCGTGGTTAGTTCTTCACGCATGTAATTATTCACAATCAATGACACGAAGATTTATTGAACACTATGCAATACTTGTTTGCATGATCAGTTCTTCCAAATATGCATAGTCCGAATTCTATCTTCCATAAATTAATTACTTTCTGGTGAGTACATCTAATTAATTGCTTAGCATGCACGAATGTTGATTAGGTACTCATACAAGATGAGAAATAAATCATATAAAACAAGTTCCCAAAGATAACAGGAAGTAAGAGTCATATCATATAAATAAAATCCATAATATTCAACACCCTAGAATCTAGCTAGAAACCTAGCTAGACATAATATAATAAATAACAAAACAAATAGTTGTTATGTTTATAGCAAAATTAAACAGAAAAATCTGTAGACACAAATGAATCCAGCTATCTATGTCTTCTCTATAGTGACATTCACTCTTTAGCAACCTTGACACCTCCTTGTAGGTAGATGGGAAGTTCAACCTTATTCTCTCTTCTATAATGAATTTTGTGATTCTTGAATGATATGTGACTTGTGTTTTTCATCCATCATGAGAAAAACCCTAATTGGAGAGAGAAACTCATCAATCCGTGAAACTTGTAGGACCAGGTCGAGTGGCTCCACTCAATCCAGTATACTATTTTTATACAGGGTCGACCCCAGGTGAAATTAAATGTGATGGGTCGACCTAAGCCTTCACATTTTGCTCATGCCCAGGTTGACCACACCGTACCCCATCGATCGGGATCTTTTCTTCCATGGGTTTTTAGATTTTCGCGAGCTTTGCTGTTTTAACCCAGTCTAATAGATCTTAATTAAGCACTAAATTATGTCCAAGAGTCTAATTGGACTCTGCTTTAATTCTCCAAGTGCATATTTGATAGTATTGCATCAAATAATCATTAAAATCACCACTACTACTGTAAAACTAGCAAAAATATAAAAAACTCCAAATGATAACAAGTTAAGCACAAAAACTATGAAAATCACACAATTTAGTATTCTAAACATCATCGATTCATATTCAAAAGTTATATAAAATACACAGTTGTCAACATATTAATTGTAGGTTATGATGTGGGGAGCTGGACATAGAATCAAGTTTTGCCCAGAGTCATTTAATTGTTTAGTCTTAACTAATTTTATTAGAATGTTATTTGGAGAACTATTTTGGCATCTATGATGTTTATTAAAAGTCATATTTAAGAAAATAATATGAGTTCTGATTTTAAAGATGTTAAGTATATATTTATGTCTTGAACTTTTATGTCCTAAACTTTTGTTCGCTTTCTAAAATAGTCATGAACTTCAAAATATACGGAAAAAATAATCCCCGACCTTTTAATATGTTTCCAAAAATATCACTAGTGTACTAAAATTTATGTATCAAATTTTTGCATTGATACGCCGGCTGTAATCCAGCATGTACATGTCGTGCTCATTTGAAAAGGTATTTTCATGTTAATTCTGGCTTGCCGGCCAACACACAAATATGATGCCGAATTTTTTTGCTCCAATGACATTTGTGTTAAATAATATTGAAACGTCAGAGATTTTTTTTATATTCTGAAATTCATGATATTTTTGCAAAACGGACGAAAGTTCAGTATATAATTAAGTATATAGTATATATTTGGCATTTTAATTAAAGAACAAAAACTAAAAACTTATAAGATTAACTTTGGTCTTTGCAATAATTAGATTGGATCAAGTTATTGAATTAACAATAGCTTGAAGCTCATTATGGTTAAAATGATGTTGCTAACTTGTGACATTAAGCTAGTTTGAAGGCTAGCTCTGACTAAAACTTGATGAAAGATGGTAAACAAGTGTATCATTGTCATCCAATAAGGGGTGATATTGGCTACGCACCTCTTAATGAAATTCACATTATGCACCCTAAAATGAAAGTCTTGGATTTTCACACAATTAATATAGGATTCTCTTACCAATTTGGACCTACCATATGAATGTTAGATTTTAAATTTAAGTGCTAAAGGGCTTTTTTTGTCTTTTGAATTCATTTTAATTACTAATCCCTCCCTCATTTTCAAAGTAATTATTGTTTTAGAAATTTTTGCATAATTAACATTTAAAAACTTTTGACAAATATACCCCACTCTCTCTACCCCATATCAAATCATAATTAAGACATATATCCATAATATATGCATATTTTTCTCTCTTCCTAATAAATACATGGTTAAAATTGAGAAAGAATGTGTGTGAAAATATGGTAAAAGATAAATATTTTGAAACAAGATAAAAATTGTAAATTGATAATTAATTTGAATGTATGGAGTATATATTATTTTATAATATGTAGTATATATAAATTGATAAGGATAAAATTAAGTATTTATACAGGACCCTAAATACTAAAAAATGTTAACTAACTAAATGATGTAACCCAGACTATAAATCTAAGTCACAACAATACACAAGCGGAAGATTCTATAGGACTCAAACAACGTCAGTAAAAAGAAGGAATTCAATCCGACTAACTATCAAAATATACAACTAAAACTAGGACAAAGACTCGATTAATAGAACCCTAGGATACCTAGATAATGACTCAAATAAGCAAAACACAAAAACCAAATAAATAGGATTAAGGAACGGTTAGGCAGATCTGGGGTTGGCGGATTTATGACTATTATGGCTAAGGTTTATAGACGACGGGAACGAGATGGACTTACGTGTTATGGAAGATGATTCTGGATGGAGTGGTGATGATGAACGATGAAGGTAAGGTGCGACAGTCTTGTGATGTGATTTGTATCAATTCGAACCCGTAGGATTGAACCCCACGAACGCGATGTGAATACTCCTCGGATGGTAGTGATTCCCCCGTGAAATCGAAGAACTCGAAAGAACCTTGAAGTAACACCTTAGATTTGCTGGATCTAAAGAATATTGCTTTTGAACTAAAAATAATAAAAGTTTAAAAAGGTGATCAACCGATGGATCGTGAGACAATTAAAAATAAACTTCAAATATTAATCAACGTCTAAACTAAAAATAACATAATGTTTTCCTATATATACTAGCTATGGACGAAAATATTAGGCTAATTAAAGAGTTTTACCTTGTATAAAATTCGAAACAGGGTAATTCTAGAAAAAATCAAAAACTAAATAAATAAAATCTAATCTAGATAAAATAAATCCAACTGGACTTGGGCTTCATAATTGGCGATTTTAATCATCTTTTCGGTTGATCCAAATATCCCAATTAATTACTTGGGTCTTCTTGTACTTCAACTTCAACACGTAGTCGGTATGCCCGTAACGACTGTCTTCTAAACTCTCATCATGTTTTAATCTTCTTCATCTTCAATGGAAGACATAGCAATCCATTTGGGGCTGCCATGGTGCATTTCTTCTTCTTCCTTGGTTGGCATGGTCTCATTCTCATCATTTCCCCTGCTGAAAAGAATTCGTCCTCGAATTCAGGACGTCATCATCGTCGAACGAAACTGCAGGAAAAGGAAGCATGTTAGTACATTTAAGTGTTGAAGAATGCTCATACTTACTAAATAAATCAGGTCCTCATCTAGGCCATTCAACATGCTCCTCTTGCTTGCATGATGGGACTCGTATTCATTTCTTCTTCGTCTCTTCAGTGCTCGTGCAAGAATCAATCACACCTTTAAATTTATCCCTTTATGGCTGCACATCACTAAGTAAAGGAAACATGTTAGTAGCACTGTTATCCTACATAATAGGTACAAAAGACATACCTGGATTGAGTGCTTTGTCGATCCTTTTGACAGAAAGTGGCAGGCTGCGATTGTGTTCTTCATTTGCAGCTGATTCCACTACTTTAGCATGAGGTAAAGGATCACTATGGGGCTGATTTGAAGAGGTGGGGGCGGCATTAAGGGGCTGGTCAGCGGCGGTCTTGGCCAAATGCCTGACGGCGGCGTTCTTCGCGGCTGCAATGGCGGCCTGTTGGAACCTCTTTCGCATGGCTTGTTGGTCCTCAACAACTGATTTATTAGACAATGGCTTCAAAATTGTCTTTCGACCATTCACTTTGACGGTGTAAGTATTTAGATGCCCGTCGTGTATAACATGATGATCAAACTGCCATGGTCGACCTAAAAGAATGTGTGTCGTATCCATCGGGATAACATCGCACAAAACAGTGTCAAAATAATTACCAATAAAAAAATCAACACTTATTTGGCACACAACTCGAACTTCGCCTCTATCTGTAAGCCACTGTAGTCGATAGGGCTTTGGATGCTTCTTTGGCTTCCAGGCGAGCTTGTTGACTGCATATTGACTAATGGCGTTGATCACACTACCACTGTCAATGATCATGGAGAAATTCTTATCTTGAATTGAAGCACGAGTGTAGAAGATGCTCGTTCTTTGGTGTTCTTGCTCTTCATCTTGGAGAATGCTTAAACTTCAGATCGTGCCAAGACTGACAACTAATGACTCCGGTTCAGTGTCTTCAATCTCATCTTTATCCTTGGTTTTCTCCTTGGTGGCGTCATCTTGCTGCTCCAATTCTTCCTCACTAGCTGATTCTATTTCATTATTTTCAGAAAGGAATAGAACACGCCAGTTTGGACACTGGGCTTGAAAGTGGCCCCATCCTTGTCATTTGTGACACTGAACATCACGGGCTCGTAGAGAGGCTGTATTAGACGGCTGTGTGGACTGTGTTGGCTGTGTAGGAGGTGGCCTAGGCTATGTGGGTGGTGTAGACTCGGGTCTACGGCTTGGCTGTGGTGTAAAATGGTCTGAACGATGAGCGGGCTGACCGGGCTATCCTTGGGGACATGTGGGGTCAGTAGGAGATGAAGATATCGTACCTTGGCTCCATGAGGGGCGCGTAGGATCTGTAGTGTGGTGCGATCTTCGTCATCCCTCTCTAAGCTGTCTATCCACAATTGATGCGTAATGCACCATCTCTTCTATACTGGTGAAGTTCTTGAGTTCAACTTCACATACGATGTCAGGATTCATGTCTTCAATGTACCGGATGATGGTAGCATTCAAGGTCTCTTGTTTCTCAACTCGGTTCAAGGCGGTCTCAAGCTCTTTATGATACTCGTCAACTGATCGTGTACCTTTGTAATACCCCAAATTCTTACCATTGTCTAGTAAATTGGGCCTATTGATTATATAATTAGAATTTTGAACCTAGAGTCTGTTCTAACCTATTGGGCCTAGTACAAATCGATTAATTAAAGCCCAGTTCATTCAGAATTTTAGTCTCTGGGCTTCCAGCCCAAAATCAATAAATATAAATTCCATTTTTGTTCATATTGAGCTCTTTTTTATTCCATTCCAAAGATGAGCTCCTCCACAATCTTCTCCAGCCGATTTTCCGACAAGGTGGTCGGAGGCGGAGCACCGCCGCCGGACCACCGTCCGCCGTCGCTGGAATTCCCATTTTCGGCCAAAATTTTCTGAAAAATATCTTTTAGACTCATCTTTTCATTTTAGAGCAATGAAGCAAGTTTTGTATGGAAATAAAGGCTGGAATGGCCTGAAAAAGCTACCTTGGCCACGTCTCCGGTGAGCTTTTCCGGTGACTGGATCCAACATGTAATGATACCATTTTCTTCGTCTTCTATTTATCTATCTTTTTCCCTTATTTATTTTTGAAGCTTTGCAGATTTGGATGTTCAAATTCAAACTTGGTCTCAAAGAATTTTAATTTTGAAAAATCTATCAATCCACCATTGTTGTTTGGGTTTTGATGTTATTGGGAATATTGTGTATCTTTATCTTAAAATAGAGGCTGCATGTCTATGTTAAAATGATTAAAACCTTGAAGAAATTATGTGCAACAGAAGGCCGATGAGTTCTTTAAGAGAAAAGCTTTGGTTTTAATTTTCAGAGATGGTGCAGCTGTGTAGTAGTCGAGAGAAATAAAGATAAGAATTAGGTTGTTTTGGTTATGTTTTAATTAATGGAATTGTACAATGGAGAGAGAGAGTGTGAGAATGAAGTGAGTTGACTTCTACTTTTGGTTTGAATAGTAACTAGAATGATTGTGTTGTGTTGCAGAGAAAGAAAGATAAATTATTGATTTTGAAAATTGTAGAAAAAATGTATGCATGTGTGTGTGCGTCAGTTTGTGTAAGAGAGAGAAAGGAGTTTGGTTATATTTATGGTATTCACTTTTAAAGTATTATATATATTTAAATGGGTTTGGTTTGGAAGGTGTGTAGAGATTTGATGAGAGAGAGAAAATATGGTTGATTCTCATTTTTTAAAATTTATATGTGAACAGCCGAGAGAGAAAGTGAAAGGAAAAGAGATTAAAATTAATTTTAGCAAGTATGCTAAAGTTACTTTATGATGTTTTTAAACTATTTCTCTCTTTTATATTTTGCTAAAATAAGATTTATAAAGGTGAATAAAATAATTATGGCTTTATTTGAACAAGTGTTACAATCATCTTATATATATATATATATATGTGATAATTTCATTTATTTCAAGAGTTTATACTTAAATGTTTTAAATGACCAACACTAGTACTCTAATTGGGCCATATCGGCCAATTTTAATCTATCTATCTTCCGAGAGTTGTCCGTTTGAGCCAAATTTCAAGAGCTCGTCTTCGAAGCCCAAACTTACCTTATGTTATAGTTTCAAGGCCTAGCGTGATACTAATAGGTAGTTCTTATTTGTAGGCCTGAACCCGAGACCTCAGGCTCATGATCTATAGGACACGTGCAAAGCTTCAACTATTATAGCTATAAGGTGGGTTTTTGCTAACTAAAACTTGTGTTTTAAAATGCTTTCGTCCATATATGATTTACGACTGTTTTCGCTCTTCGTGAATATGATTTGACATGCATGATGAATTCTGTCATGGTTAATTATATTGAAGATAGTTATGTGATCACATAGGGTCTGTATCCACGCATGGTCTTTTGAGCGCATTGGATTTTGATTGAATTGTTCGCTTTTGAATTAATATATTCTTAAGTGCATTGACATGAGAATTGATACTAAATTGCTCACTTTTGAATAATTATTCTTAAGCGCATGTGTATTTGAATGGATATTGATTTATTGGCTTTTGAATAAATATTCTTAAGCGCATGGACAGGGTTATAAATATTGGATTGTTGGATTTTGATATGAAAAATCCTTGCATGTGTTTGGACGAACACGATAAATCCACTGAGTGTTTTCTGGCACTCAGCCCAAGTTTTCTAAAATATTTTTCAGGTACAAGGTGATGCAAGCAGCTGACGTGGACATATGGGTTATCTAAGTTTTTGATTAAGTAAAAAATCATATTTTGAATTTTGAATGTTGACTTTGGTCAATATTTTCTCGTAATAGGCTTCCGCCGAATGTTTTTAGTATTTAAGAACATTAAAATCTTACAGGTCCCGCCGTTATTGTGGACTTGTTCACATATTTGACTTTCAACATTTGACTAAGTCGTTTATGAAATATGTTTATAATTTGGTTGATTGAAAAGTCATCCCAAATGATAACTTGTGGATTTTATTTTTAAAGAAATTACCTTTAAAATATTTTCTTTTCAAGGTAAAATGGTTATGAAAATATGAATTTTATTTAATTTTGTGTAGCGCCTCAGATTTCTGGAATTGGGGCGTTACAACCTTGCTTAATCCGGGTGAGCTTCTTCTCGAGTTCTCTCTCATAATGCATTGGAATGAACCTACCACGTATCAACCCCTTCATCTCTTTCCAAGTATCGATGGGTGGATATCTTTCACGTCGGCGTCGCTCCCCTGCTGCATCTCCCACCATGAGGCTGCGTAGCCTCTGAACTCCAGGCTTGCTAACTGGATCTTTTTGATCTCTAGAAAGTCATAACACATGAAAATCTTATCTACCTTACGTTTCCAATCCAAGTAAAGATCAGGATCGTGAAAGCCTTTAAAATCTGGAATGCTCATCTTGATGTTATTGAAGAAGCTATCAGGATCTGCACGGCGATCTGCATGTCTGTAGGGCTGACGTGGTCAGTCATGTCTCTAATATGGATCTTACTCTGCCTCGAATTCCTCTGCAAAGTATCCATAATCTTCTTCAGCACAACGATTATAGGGATCGTTAAACTACACTTGAGGTTGGCGTCGCTGAGCTTGAGGTGCTCTAACATTCGCTCGGGCTGGCTCGACTACATGAACTTCTGGCTGATGGGCTACTTCAGGCGGATGAGCTGCTCCTCCTGGTTGGGCAGGCTGGCCTTAAACTGGTGGTGGAACAGGGATTCGAGCAGCAATAAGCTCGAGCTATGCCATCATTTTGGCCAACGAATTTTCCAGCTTGTCTTCCAGTACTTGATGGTGGTACTGGGCATCCCACAGTTGTGGCATTGATGAAGCCGTGTCTGTAGGGGTACTAAGCGATGCGGGTGCCTTGTCATACGTCTTGTTATAACTGTCTCTTAATTCAATGGGTACCTGCAAACACTTGAACAAACGTGAAAGAAAAACAAGGTATTGGACCTCACAATTCCTCACAATCACTCGTATGTTTTCTCTGAATTTTACCACTCGTGTATGTCTCTCAAGTATGTAGTACACGTGTGAATATGGTACGATGGTGTTGATCACTTCTCATGTTCTTGGATCAGCTCCTCTTGGTCTTCTCAAAGTCTCGGACTAGTCGAACAAGAATCATAGTGAAACTGGAAAATTATTCGCCAAGCAGTTTCACCTTGAAGATGATGGAATTTGGTCAAAAAAGCACTTATGTCATAGCAAATCAATAAGTCATGTTCGTCTCATCGTTCCGCTTCCGGAATGGTATTACGGAGAAAAATCAGAGTTCGGGAGCAAGAATAGTAGGGAGAAGATGAAAAACTGGAAAATCGAGTATATTAGGTGTACGGATGTATGGACAGGATGGTGTATAGGAGAGCTATGAAATTTTCGATCTTGTAGAGTGCTAGGAATGAACAATATGAGGTATGGAAGGTGTATGTGATGTCTAGATGGATTATGATGGAAATAAGCTATGTAAGGCAAGAAAAGAATAGATAAGGTAGAATCTATTTGGTTGTGTTTCACCTAGATGGACACAATCTAAATAGCCTAAAATATCTATCTATAGGAGGAAAGAGTCTAAAAACAATTAAACAAGATAAGGAACGAAATTAAACCAAATGCATATTCTTATTCTCTTTTTTTTTTACAATTTCTCCTCTCTTTTTTTGTGTTGTAGGGTTTTCAACCCTCTGCTCTTTTCTCTTTTTTTTTCAATGAACAATCAAATTACAACTCGATGAAAACAGAAAATAAAGACACGTGGATGACACGTATGATAGAATCTGACACGTCGGATTAAACCACGACCAGCAGGGATGACCTGACTCTGATGCCAAATTTATGATGTAACCCAGACTATGAATCTAAGTCGTAACAATACTCAAGCAGAAGAATTCTATAGGACTTGAACAACGTCGGTAAAAATAAGGAATTCAATCTGACTCATTATCAAAATATACGACTAAAACTAGGACAAAAACTTGATTAATAGAACCCTATGATACCTAAATAATGACTCAAATAAGCAAAACACAAAAAAAAGCAAATAAATAGGATTAAGGAATGGTTAGGGAGATTTGGGATTAGTGGATTTATGGCTATTATGGCTAAGGTTTATAGATGACGAGAACGGGATGGACTTATGTGTTATGGAAGATGATTCTGGATGGAGTGATGATGATGAACGATGAAGGTAAGGTGCGGCAGCCTTGTGACGTGATTTGTATCAATTCCAACCTGTAGGATCGAATCCCACGAACGCGATGTCAATACTCCTCGGATGGTAACGATTCCCCTATCAACTCGAAGAACTCGAAAGAACCTTGAAGTAAAATCTTAGATTTGCTGGATCTGAAGAGTATTGCTTTTGAACCAAAAACAATAAAAGTTTAAAAAGGTGATCAACCGATGGATCGTGAGACAATTGAAAATAAACTTCAAATATTAATCAACGTCTAAACTGAAAATAACATAATATTTTCCTATATATACTAGTTATGGACGAAAATATTAGGCTAATTAAAAGTCCGACATGGACGAAAATTCTATGGAAAAATAAAGAGTTCTACCTTGTATAAAATTCTAAACAAGGTAATTCTAGAAAAAACCAAAAACTAAATAAATAAAATCTAATCTAGATAAAATAAATCCAACTGGACTTAGGCTTCATAATTGGTGATTGTAATCATCTTTTGGGCTAATCCAAACACGCCAATTAATTACTTGGGTCTTCTTAGACTTCAACTTCAACACATAGTCGGTATGCCCATACCGACTGTCTTCTAAACTCTCATCATGCTTTAATCTTCTTCATCTTCAATAAATATCATAGCAATCCACTTGGGGCTGCCATGGTGCATTTCTTCTTCTTCCTTGGTTGGCATGGTCTCATTCTCATCATTAAATTATCTAAAATTCTTAGTTAAGTAAATGGTTTTCTAAGCATTATGAACGCCCACCAATGGTTTTCTCAGATTATTGGAAGCTAAATCATAATTTTGATTTTTATTGTTTCTGATAAAAAAAATTATATGATATATTAAGTCAATGCTTGATTTGAAGGGTACATTGTATTACAACAGATCGATGGAGACCCCAGTATAATAAAGTTCCATAACATAAAAGAAAAAAGAAGTGTACTATATTTGTTTCATAGAAAGTGTCATTTAATTGATCTATATATATATATATACATATTAATAAAGTAATCAACTTAAATCATACATATTATGTGAATGATCATTTTTTCACTTTAGGAGATAGATTAGATAAATTAGATTGATAAAAATATTATACCAAACCTGACCGGCCACCACATACTTTGATCTATTGGATAATTTTAAAGCTTGAATCCTTCAAATACCTAATCTCATACATTGCCATTCTAATCCATCAAATTTATCACCCAAAGTAATTTTCCGTGAGTGATTGATTCCGGTTTGTCCCACGGAAACTACTTCGATCCAGACCTGCAAGAGGACAGGGTCGATTGTAGGGCGGTGAGCTAACTCATGTCGTGTCTCTCAAGAAAAGCTTAATCTGGGCTATTACCTTTCTATTGTTAACAAGCACAAGAATTTAAGTACAAACCTAAACATTCTAAACAAAGGTTGGATGGTTTCGCTAAACTATTAAATTTAAGCAAGTAAAATTAACTAAGCAACACCAACAATAATAAAGATGATGGAAAAGATTATGGGAAGAGCATTAGAGTGTAGATTCTCTCATTGGTTTCTCTCCTAGCTTGTTTCAAGTCGATTATGTTAATCCTAAACATACAATAGACCCCTTCAAGTGGCTTAACTTCATTTACTGTCACCGTCAATCCATTAAACCCCCATCGACTATATTATATGAACAAGATCAATAATTAGGCTTACGAAACCCGATTTATCTAACGTTGAAGGAACCTAAGTCAGGCTATAGAATCTTCTCTCGGTCTCATGTAAAGCATAGCAATGCTAAGTAGTGGCCAAGTACTCAACATAAACAAGCACAATTCCAACAACAAGAAACCAACCATCACAAGCATGGATCAAAACCAAATCGATTATCTACCCTCTAATGAAGGAATTATCCCATCATCATGCTCAAGACAACATAAACATCATAAAAGTTCTTCATTTTATAAATTAAAAGATAAATAAAATACAACTCCTACAATATTGTTGTCTTGAAAGTGTTTAGGGACAAACCCCACAAATGAGCTAAAGCTAAGGAAAGAAATACCAAAAAAGTAGAAGTCCTGGAGCAAGCCTAGCTTCCGCGGACGGCTTGGAGTATGACTTATCTTCTTGTGCCTTCTTCCTTAAGCTTAGGTTACTTTGCCTCTTCTCCTCCTCTTTTCTCTATCTCTGGAACCATGGTGTTGGTGAAGTGAATGGTGAAGTTTGGGGGAGAGAAGTGTCCCCCAAAACTGTTGTCTTTCAAAATGAATGAGGAGATCGTTGATTTATTGTTTGAAGAGATTGAGAAAGCAAAAAGGCGCAGTTATTGGTAGATGATTTCCCAAACTCCTCGTACTCTTAGCTAGAACCATGTACATTTAATTCCCACAGCTGGCCAAGTGGTTGGAGAGCATTAAAGAATATAACTCCCTAAAACTGCACCTAGAACTGATCGAAGAAGAGGCTAGAACTGATCGCCCCGCGCTCGTGGGGTGCTCCGCGCCGGCGGAGCGCATTCATCGTGAGCACTGCCCTGTGGTCGTGGGGGTCCCACACTGGCGGGGCTGCTTCACCTCCAGCTTCCGGCTTTTCTCTTCAGTTTTGGCACTTTTCATCAGTTGCGCTCCTTCAGTTTTGGCTTCAGCTCAGCTCTGCAATCTTGGCATCAGTTTTGGAGTCAAAGCTCTTCAGTTGCAGCTCCAGTTGAGCTCACCACTGAGGGCTTAACTCATCAGTTGTGCCTCCAGCTCAGCTTTTGGCGTCTGAGAGCTTAGCTCATCAGTTGTGCCTCCAGCTCAGCTTTTGTTTCCTGGGAGCTTAACTCATCAGTTGTGCCTCCAGCTCAGCTTTGGCTTCTGGGAGCTTAGCTCATTAGTTCAGCTCCAAGTCCTTAGCTGTCTTGCTCCAGCTGAGCTCCAACTACAGCTCTAGCTCTACTCCAGCTGAGCTCCAACTCTACTCCAACTATAGCTCTTGCTCTATTTCGGCTGAGCTCCAGCTCAGCTTGTGACCGCTCAGTTGGTGATTAGTTCAGCTCAGCTTGTCATCAGTTCAGCTTTTGCTCAGCTACAACTCAGCTTGTCATCAGTTCAGCTGGAGCTTCAGTTGGAAGCTTAAGCTTTTGCCAACTTTGTGCCATAAAATCCTACTTTTGGACACAAAAGCTCAAGTTTTGCACAAACCTGGCACAACTCACCATAAGAGCAAACGTGAAGGAAATAACATAAAAATAACATGAAAATACGGGAAACACATATACAAAAGATACCAAATTCCTATGATAAAATAGTATAAATAAACACCAATCCACTCACCCACACTTAGCTCTTTGCTTGTCCTCAATCAAACAAAATCATTCAGGGTATGAAGTAAGAGAGAATTGCCCCTAGAAGATCACGCACACTAGAATATTTATGTAATACCCCAAAATTTTATTATCTAAATTTAATTACAAATATATATATATATATATATATAAATATATATATATATGTCTAATGGTTAGAATAAGTAAAATATCCAAAACTTTTTAGTATTAAAATAAGGGTTAATTACTATAAAATACACAAACTTTGACAAGATTTGCAAATTAGACACAAACTTGTATTTTTTTGCAAAATAGACAAACTCAAATTTTTCGGACTAACGAAAAAATGAGAATTTGCGACATATAATTCATTTTCACTTATTAAAACCAATGCAATGCCATCTAAATCGAAAGGTGAACAATTTTTATGGCTTTACAGTTTTCAAATTCAATTGATTTTAAAATTTTGCTTTGAGCTTGTCTACTTTGCAAAAAAATGTAAGTTTGTGTTTTAATTGTAAAATTTTAAAGTTTGTGTCTAATTTGCAAATCTTATCAAAGTTTATGTATTTTATAGTAATTAACCCTTAAAATAATAGCCTACAATTACCTTAAGGGTGAGTTAGGGAAGAAAATAGACCCTTAATTTTTTTTTATTTTTTTTAAGTAAGTGTGCTTGTTGAGTAGGTTAAAGATACTTTGATACCTTCCTGTATATGTTTTTATTTTATTTTATTTTATTTTATGAACACCGATATCATTTTAAACTTAAAAAGTGTTTGTTATTATCACTTCGGGTGTTAAAAGATGTTTTTAGTAGATAGTCATATTCGAACCCTAATAATACAAATACCCAAATAAATATTAATTTATTTAATGAATGTATATTCTATTATATATATTATTATAATTAAACCCCACGTAGCAAATTCAAAGCTTATCTAAATAAATATTATTACAATAAATAATAATATTATATTTTATTGAAAAAAATATAAAAAATTTATATGAGTATATATATATATATATATACACACACACACACACACAAGTATGTTATGCGAGCCATTATTAGCTATGGATGACTATAGTGATAGTTGGAAAAAAAATACTATTTTAAAGAAAATGATTAAACGTGTAAATTTTTTGTGATGGCCCTAATCCATTGTAAGGAATAGCTTAGTGTACTATTAATATATTATTATCTACAATAACAACTATGGGTACTACAGCTATGATAATATATCTATCATTTAAAAGAATTTGATAAGATAAAGAAATAAGAACCGGGTCGGGAAAGCTTCTTTGTTTCGGGTGAGATTAATTGAAATTTTATTTTGTTTCTCAGTGATGTAATACTATTTTATCATTGAATTGTATTCTTAAATTTTAATTATTAATTCAAACATGTTTTATAATAGAAATAGAACTAATAATTCTATGATAATATATAGGATCAGAGTTAATGCTAATATAATCTTATTTATACGAAATCCTAGTCAATTTGATAACCTAAAATAATTGTATTATATGATTCCATTACTATTAGTATGGATTTAAAATTAATTTAAGAAAGTCATATTCTAGACTAAATGATTTATAAAGCATAGACCTTTGTTCATCTATACGAAAGTAATAAACAACATGAGTACTAGTAACTATTATTATAAAAATAAAATATCTATTAAGGATTTATAAACAATATGACTTATATTGATATGGTGTTATAATTAGTAGATATCAATTTATTATAGTAACTGAGTGTAAATATAATATTTTCGGAAATGAAATAAATATAGCTTTACATAATTGTTTGGATTTATTACGTGGATTTGCATGTAAGACATATTTAACTCTATCATAGATCTAGTAAAAATAATTGTACAAGATAAGTGAATGAACACCAATTAATTTTTATATTTTTATATAATACTCAAGATTTATTGCCATTAGTACTATATTTTAAAGAGTGAAAATGACTTTAAAACCCAAAAGCTTCTTAATAACATACAAAAGTTGAATAGAAAACTTAAAAAGGAAAGTGAAGTTACATAAACTGTGCGGTCATGTTCATTATCATGTACTTGAACATTGTTGTGAACATGTAAGATCAGAATGTAAAAACTTTAAGCAAACAAAGAAGACGAGGTTGGTAACCCTGTTCGATTAACTGATCTACGTTAGGGGAACTTATCAAGTCCGTGAGAAACAGTTTCATACTCTGTTGAACGGTTATAAAGGTTATTACATGAAGACTCCCGTCACTCGACCCCTTTCCTACCCGATTCAACCTCTTTCACTAAACTGAATTGTGAGCTCCCCTCACAAAGAGGTTAATCCCTCTAGTTTCCACAGACAATCTCTTCCGAGACTCCTTTAAGTGTGTATGAAAGTGAGTTTCAAACACAGACTAAAAACACAATGATCAAACCGATCAAACCTAGTATACCTGAATACTATATGCTTCAAATGTGAAGTCTTTTACCTCTCAGCCCTTTTGTGTATTCGTAAAAATTCGTGTCACCTAAATTAGTCTGAATCCCAGGCTATTTATAAACAAAAGATATAGCCTTAGCAAGGTAATCGGAAGTCCTAATTAGACTAGGATTTAACAAGGAAATCAATTCCTTAAATAAATCGGACTTTCCTAGTTTAGATGTCTTCCTTGAATAGAACTCCTTCTTTCCTTCTTGATCTTCATCACGAACAAGGCATCTTCTATTCTGAAAACGTCCATCTTGAATCTGCAGCACCAGCTCTTTGATTCCAGCATAATACGTCTCTTGAAAACTCTCTGGACAACCATGTACATGATCATGTTCCGGAACATGACTAAGTACATGTCTTGATCTTGAATCAGATTGGCAGCAGAATATTCACTAAAATGTCCAGAACATGTTATTAGAACATAAATAACCAAAACCTTTTGTGTTCTTTTGAAATTGTCATAACATCTTAAATAGATAATGACAATCCCGATCATCTAAGTGCAGATGACACTAATAATCTCCCCCTTTATCTTTATCTGGTTGCAAATTAGCTCCATGTTTAAAAGAACACAATCATTTGAACTGTAGGATCATGTACTTAGAAACATACTTGAATGTTTGGAAGAACATTATATGATTCAGCTGTTTTTCACTTTCTTATCAGCTTGTACCTGCTCTGCTATATTTATTTTTATCTTTTGATAGCAGTTTCAATTTTTTAGTAGATATGAATCATAAAGAGAAGAAAAATATGTTTCATAACAAAATAGATAAAAACAAGCTATCATAGCAAAAATAAAATATCTTGCAAAACATGATGCAAGATAAGTAAAACAGAAACAGAAACAGAAATAAAAAAAACTTATGTTGCATTACTCCCCCTATTTGCCACCGAGAAAGGCTAAGGAGTAATTCACAGAAATTACTCAGATTTGTCAGATTCTTGGGCATCATCATCTCCTTCAGATCCTCTTTCTTCAGATCCTGCTTCAACATCATCATACTCTGTCTCTTCTCCATTATCAGCATTCTCCTCAGCCTCCTCTTCATCATTCTCAGCTTCAACATTCTTAACTTCATGATCCTCCTCTGCAGACTCCTCTTGGACAACTTCTGCTTCCTTAGTTTGCTCTACAGTCGGTGCTTCATCTTGCTTTTGTGCTGGAGTAGACTTCTTCTGAGCAGCAGCGTCGGCAGTACTTGCAAGCTTGTGCAAGTTATGAACATTTTCAGGAACATCTGCTGTTGGGGAAACAAACTCTTCTCTTGATGAAAGATCAACAATCATTGCTTGAATCTTCATCTTCTCAGAAGTATGCTCAGAAATCAAAGGAGCATGGAACTCCAGACTTTTCTCTAAAAATCTCAGCACAACACCCTTTAGAGAGAATTCTTCAACTGTTTCATCCACTCCTTTCTTAGATGACAAGAACTGCTTGAACTGGAGGTGAAGATGAGGATCTCCTATTTCAGGAGCAGCTTTGATCACTAGAGGCTTGTGAAGAGGAATAATTTTGTCTTTCTTTGAAGACACATTCTTCTTCTGTTGCTTGATGATGTTGTAGATCAATGATGGATAGCAAAGTGGACCTTCGACCAATGTAGACTCTGCACTGCTGATGATCTTGCTGAAGACAAACTCACCATAGTTGAACTGCTTCCCAGTTCCAAGGGGAAATAGAAACCTCCCCTGAGCTTGAGTCACTGTTGCCCTGTGCTTAGTTGGTAGCCAATTGTGAATCAGAATTCTAAATAGGGCGCCATACTTGTGAGTCAGCTTGGAGGTTGGAATAGTCTGTGGATGAGATGGCCATTTACTGTAGATGTCTTGGGTCAGTTCCTCAGCAACCATCCCCAGTCATCTATCTCTTTATACTCCCCCTCAGATGAACATCCCAAGAACTCATTAATGAGATCAGGGGAAAACTGTACCATCTCTCCTCGCATATAGACTTTCTGAAAGTTTGCAGACTCTGGATCATCAATCTCCTTTGTCCAATTACAGTAGAATTCTGTAACAACTTTGGGAACAAACTCCTGAACCTTCTGTACTATTCCCAACAAACCAGCTTGCTCCAGTAATGAAAACACCCCGATTGCCAACAATGTATCCTTATCCACTTTCTTTTCAGAGATCATGGATCTCTGCTTCACTTTTTTCTATAATTCAGCATGCTTAGGAGAACAAAAAATGGATTGACTAGATGTACATGGAGCTCGAACAATCTATTTGTGAACTTTAGACTCATGTTCACTTGAATGTGAGTGAACATTTTCAGGTACATGGGTTGGCTGGGCAGCTTTCTTGACCTTCTTGGAAGGACCAGTTAATGCAGTGGCCTTCCTCTTCTTTGTGGATACAGCAACAGATGGTGGAGTGGCGGACGCTCGACTTCTGGTCACAAGGGTTCTTGGAACCAGTTGCACTATAGTAGTAGATGACTTCTTCCTTGGTGTTTTCTTTTTAACTGGAGATCTTGCAAACAGATTATATTGAGCAGAGGCCAACAATTTTTCCTGTTGTGGAACATAAGTCTTCTTAGCAGATTCAGAGAATGAACTCTGAATGATTTCCTTCTCAGCTGGGTCAGCGACTAAAGGTCTGTGAATGACTTTCTTCTTTCCTTTGGCAAGAGCAGCAACTATAGCTTTCATCTTTAAACTTAAGGGAATGTCATCTTCCCTATCTTCATCATCACCTTCTGTCGCAGAAGGTTGCACAGGAGATTGATTAACAACATCAGTTGAAGTGGATGTCACAGCAGGGCTTTTCTCTGTAACATGTGCCTCAACATGTTCAGGCACATCTGAAGGCAAAACATGATCATCACTAGTAGATCCCTTCTCTTTCTGAAGGGCTTGGACAGTAGGTGTTGTGATGATCTTCTTTGACGAAGGAGCTGTAGTCTTCTTGGATTTTTTGACCGCAGTTCCCTGTGTTCTTGCCTTCTTTCTGTTGACATCGTAGGACTTCGCAGCTTCTTTCAACAGATCATCAATCGAAAGACTCCGAGTCTTTGTTTTCTTTGCAGAAGAAGTAATATCTTGTTCTTCTGTATCTTCTTCTTCTTCATCTCTATGGAATGTTTCAATTAATTCCTCTATATCTTTGCTCAAAGATTTATCATGAAGTGCCATTTGAATAGGTTTCTTGTAGGTTGACTCTCCACGAACCTGCCTGTCGAACTCATCTTCTTCATAGAACAGATCTTGAGGTTTGGAATATGTAACCTTTCCATACCTCATCCTGGGTTGTACGACTTTCTTGGGAAGAACAAGCTTTCTTTTTGGAGCCAGTGAAAGTATATGGGTATATGAAGAGATGAAACAGTAAGAAAATTAACGACTAACAATGGAATAGTCTCAGAATAGGCAAATGTTTTATCGAGAGAGAAGAGCATTTTAATTTTAGAGAATTTGAAAAGTGAACGTTCTCTCAAAATGGCTAAGCATATATATAAGAGAGTATTCCGTTTCTCAGGTTTCCGTTAGACTAAGAAATCAGAGGGAAATCCCAAAAAATCAGAGATGACAATAGCACGTCAGAACTAACCATTGACAAAGATGTACTCAGGGTTTGAATCATGAACATGTACATCCGCATGAACATTTATGGGAATGTTCAGTCCCTTTGTGCAGGAATGGTTCTTTCCTGCTGAGTGTGAAAAAGTCACACTCATACCTTTCTTCTTGGTTTTACTGAACCAAGCACATGCCAAGGGCTGCTCTAAGTTTCTCAAATTGGACTGAAGCTAATCCCTTGGTGAACAAATCAGCAAGTTGATCTTCTGTCTTCATGTGTTCAATCTTTAGGACTTCTTTTTCAACCAACAATCTGATAAAGTGATGTCTGATGTCTATATGTTTAGTTCTTGAATACTGTATTGGATTCTTTGAGATGTTTATAGCACTTATATTATCACAGTACAGAATTGGGGTATCATGATTGACTTCATAGTCTTTCATTATCTGCATCATCCAGATAATCTGAGTAGAGCTGCTCCCTGCTGCAATGTACTCTGCTTCTGCTATGGATAGAGATATGCAGTTCTGCTTCTTACTGAACCAAGAAACAACATTGTTTCCTAAAAAGAAACAAGCATCTGGAGTGCTTTTTCTATCATCTGGAGATCCAGCCCAATCAGCATCACAGTATGTAGTAATACTTGCGTTAGTATCAGAAGTGTACCACAAACCAGAATCAGCAGTTCCATTGATGTACTTGATGATGTTCTTAACAGCCTTCATGTGACTCTCTTTAAGACAGGCCCGGTACCTGGCACAAACTCCCACACTGTAAACTATAACTGGTCTGCTTGCAGTAAGATATAGAAGACTACCAATCATGCTTCTGTAGAGAGTTTGATCAACTTCAGTCCTTGCATCATCTTTTCCAATCTTGACTGTAGTGCTGATAGAAGTTCGTTTGTGTTTTGAATTCACAAGCTCGAACTTTTTCACCAGATTTCTGGCATACTTAGATTGAGAGATAAATATCCCTTATTCTGATTGCTTTATCTATAGACCTAAAAATTATTTTAGATCTCCAACAAGGCTCATCTCAAACTCAGTTTCCATGTCCCTGATGAAGTCCTTGACCATCTTATTAACACTATATCATCCACATAGACATGAACCACAATAACTTGTGATTTTTCTTTCCTGATAAACAGTGTTCTGTCTTCTCCTCCTCTGTTGTATCCCTTGCTTACCAGGTATGTAGCCAGCCTTTCATACCATGCCCGAGGAGCTTGCTTCAAACCATATAATGCCTTTTTTAATTTGAACACAAACTCTGGATGATGTGGATCCTCAAATCCTTTAGGTTGTGCAACAAACACATCATTCTTAAAGAATCCATTCAGAAAAGCACTCTTGACATCCATCTGATATAGTTTGAACTTGATAATGTATGCCATGGCTAGGAGAAGTCTAACTTATTCAATCCTTATGACAGGAGCAAAGGTTTCATCAAAATCAATGTCTTCTATCTGAGAATATCCTTGTGCAACCAGTCTTACTTTGTTTCTTGTAATATTTCCAGATTCATCAGTCTTGTTCTTGAAAATCCACTTGGTTCCAACAATATTGACTCCTTCAGGCTTCTGCACCAGATCCCAGACATCATTCTTTTTGAATTGAAGAAGTTCTTCCTACATGGCTTCTATCCAGTAGTTATCTTTAAGAGCTTCTTGGATATTCTTGGATTTTATCTTAGAAGTGAAATAGATATAGGATATTTTATCATACATCTTTTTTCTCAGAGTGCTTCTGGTCATCCTTCCTTCATGAATGTCTCATATTACTTCTGAATTAGGATGATTTTTGATGAGTTGCTTCGAAGGCTTTCTATGTCTTACTGTTTGTACATCAACTTCTCTGTCTGTATGATCATGAACTTTAGAATATTCGAACACATCCGTGTGAACATCATCTTCAAAAGTATTGATAGTATTGTCCTGATCATCAAATCTAACATTTACTGTCTCAGTTATAGCCTTTGTATCTTTATTGTAAATCATGTATGATTTACTGTTTCTGGAGTATCCAACAAAGATCCCTTCAACTCCTCTTTTGTTCATCTTGCTGAGATATTCTCTATCATTGAGAATATAACATGTGGTTCCAAACACATGAAAGTGCTTCACTGTTGGCTTCTTTTCATTCCAAATCTCATATGGAGTAGTGAAAGTACCTGGTCTGAGATGAACTCTATCACTGATGTGACATGCTATTTTAATAGCTTCTGCCCAGAACATTGCAACAAATCCTTTAGCAGCAATCATGGTCCTGGCCATCTCCTAGAGAGTTCTATTTTTCCTTTCCACAACTCCATTCTACTGTGGAGTTTTGGGGGCTGAGTACTCATGACTGATACCATTCTCACAGCAGAATGTATCAAAGTACTGATTCTGATAATCTGATCATCCTTCTCAATTGTGATTTTACAGGCTAATCTCTTAAATGCAGTGAAAGCTTCAGTCTTGTCTCTGAGAAAATCAACCTAAGTAAACCTTGAGTAATCATCAATGCAGACGAGGACATACTTCTTTCCTCCATAGCTTTCTAGAGCCATAGGCCCCATTAGATCCATATGAATGAGATCTAGAATTCTCTTGGAAGTTCTGTCTTGAACTTCTTTATGTTGAGATCTGGACTGTTTCCCAATCTGGCATGGTCCACAGACTTTGTCTCTATCAATTCTGATCTGAGGTAGTCCTCTGACAATCTCCTTACTGATGATCTTCTGGAGATTTCTGAAGTTGATGTGTCCAAGTTTCTAATGCCAGATTTCTGACTCTTCAATAGATGTTCTTTGACATGTTAAAGAACATTGTGCAGGGACATGTAGCTGATAACAGTTATCAGCTGATCTCTTCCCTTTCATGAATAAGTCATTGTTCTTATTCATAACTTTGCAGCTTTCCTTGGTGAAGACTACAGTCATGTCATCATCACATAATTGACTGATACTAATCAGATTAGCTTTGAGTCCATCAACTAGCATAGCTTTCTTGAGTTTGGGCATTCCTTCAACATTCAACTCTCCTTTTCCCATAACTTTACCTTTCTTTCCATCTCTAAAGGTAACAAAATCCGACGAGCAAGCTTTCAGATACTGCAACACAGAGCAATCCCCTGTCATGTGTCTTGAACAGCCACTGTCAAAGTACCAGCTTCCTTTATCTTCAACTCTCAACGAAATATGAATAATTAGACTAGTCTGCTTGATCACCCATTACTTTTTCCGTGCATGCTTTTTCTTCTGTTGAGTAGCTGTATTCTTTTGAGTGTTGCTGGAATACTGAGCCACAAATCTTCTCCTCATTCTTTTCAGATCAAAGAGATACTTCTCACAGTGTGGTCTAATGTGGCCTTTTTCTTCACAATAGTGGCAGATAATTCTTTTCTTGCAGCCATTATTGTTAGTCATCTTTTTATTAATGTTCTTCTGGATGTCCTGAACATTATTTTGTACATGTGCTATCTCGCTTGTGCTGGCTTTGACAAACATAGTCTTGGATTCTCCACCATTGTATCCAAGACCTGGATGACTTTTTCCTGAATGTCCCGGATTGGTAAGAATTTTATCAAGATTCTTAGCTCCACCATTCAGCATGTTGACATTCCTTTTGATGGACTTTAGCTCTGTAGTCAGTTCTTCAACCTCCTTCTTCTGATGTTGGATAATGGCCTTATGTTCTCCATAAGACTTGATCAAATTCTCTTTTTCTTTGAGAAGATCTTTGTTGTGAGATTGAAGAGTTTTGTTGATCTCAGCAACTTCAAGCCATTTTTCATACATCTCCTTGTATGTCTGAATAAACTCCTCATTACTGACATCATCATTATCTGAGTCTTCATCTTCATCTGTAAGTTTGAAAGGATCCTGGAACTGTGAGACCTTTGCTGTAAAGGCATAGTTCTCTTCTTCTGATTCACTACTACTTTCAGAATCATTATCACTCAGAGAGGCATTGTAGTTCTTTTTATTCTTCTTCAGAGTGTTGGCACATTCATCTTGAATATGTCCAAAACCATCACACTCTCTACACTGAATTCCTCTCTTTGTGTTTGATGGTTAGAACTCTTTTTGCTCACTGTTGGAGTTTATATCTTGCTGAGCAGTTCCAGGTTGTTGTCTCCTATTGTTTGACCTTCTGGAAGACTGTCTATTCACTCTCTTAAGCATTCAACTGACATTCTTGGTGATAAGGACCATATTATTCATTGTTTCTGAATCAAGTACAATTTTTTGTTTCTGCACATGGTCAGGAACATCCTTAGAAACTTCAGCTTTCAGAGCAATACCTTTCTTCCTTGAGCTGCTGTCATCATCTTCTAGATTCATCTCGAATGTTCTCAATGATCCCATCAATTCATCAAGTCTCATACTCTTGATGTCTTTGGCTTCCTATATGGCAACAACTTTGTAGGCAAACTTCTTTGGAAGAGATTTGAGAACCTTCCTTACAAGCTTTTCATTGCTAATAGGTTCTCCTAGAGCAAAAATTTCATTTGATATGCTCCTTAATCTGGCATTAAACTCACCAATAGATTCGGATTCTTCCATTCAGAGACTTTCAAACTTTGAAGTCAGATTTTGAAGTCTTAACAGCCTCACAGAACTAGTTCCTTCAAAGGTAGTTTCCAGAATATCTCATGTAGCTTTAGCAGTCTCATAGATTGAGATTAGGCTGAATGTTTCAAGGTCTACTGCAGAGAATATTGCATTGACAGTTTTAGAGTTGAGATTGTACCAGTTCTTCTGTGGCACAGTCCATTCTCATTCTTCAATTTCCTCATGCCTTTCTTCTTTGGCAACAGTTGGCTTTTCCCATCCTTCAGTGACACTCTTCCATGCGAGTTCATCAAGAGATCTCAGAAAGGCCCTTATCCTTGCTTTCCAGTAAGGATAGTTGTTGCCTTCTAGCAGTAGTGGTCTGACTGTGGATCCTCCTTCTTTGATTGCACTCATAACTAGAATGCAACCAAAACCTTCACGCAGATATGTAGCTTTCAGGATTCTTTTCACACTAACACCAAAGGTGACCCACTCTGGTACTAATTAAAGTTACACAAACTATGTGGACATGTTCATCATTATGTACTTGAACATTGTTGTGAACGTGTAAGGTCAGAATATATAAACTTTAAGCAAATAAGAACACAAGGTTGGTAACCCTATTCGATCAACTGATCTACGTCAGGAGGACTTATCAAGTCCGTGAGAAACAGTTTACTACTCTGTTGAATGGTTACAAAGGCTATTACATGAAGACGCCCGTCATTCGACCCCTTTCCTACCTGATTCAACCTCTTTCACTAAACTGAATTGTGAGCTCTCCTCACAACCTAGAATCCCTCTAGTTCCCACAGGAAATCTCTCCCGAGACTCCTTTACGTGTGTATGAAAGTGAGTTTCAAACACAGACTAGAAACACAATGATCACGTGGATCAAACCTAGTCTACCCAAATACTATATGCTTTGAATATGAAGTCTTTTAGACTCTCTACCCTTTGTGTATTCGTAAAACTTGTGTTACCTAAACTAGTCTGAATCCTAGGTTATTTATAAATAATAGATATAGCCATAACAAGGTAATCAGAAGTCCTAATTAGACTAGGATTTAACAGGGAAATAATTTTCTTAAATAAATTGAACTTTTCTAGTTTAGATGTCTTCCTTGAATATAACTCCTTCTTTCATTCTTGATCTTCATCATGAAAAAGGCAGCTTCTATTCTGAAACGTTCATCTTGAATCTGCAGCACCGGCTCTTTGATTCCAGCATGATACGTCTTTTGTAAACTCTCTGGACAACCATGTACATGATCATGTTCCAGAACATGACTAAGTACATGTATTGATCTTCAATCAGATTGGCAGCGGAATGTTCACTAAAATATCCAGAACATGTTATTCGAACATGAATAACCAAAACATTTTATGTTCTTTTAAAATTGCCATAACATCTTAAACAGATAATGACAATCCCGAACACCTAAGTGCAGATGGCACTAACAAAGTCCTTGGCTGTCTTGCTCCAGCTATGCTCTAGCTACAACTTTAGCTCTAGTCGCACCCAAAACTGATCAGTTTTTGGGGTCAAACTGAAGATTCCAAATCACAACTAATGGGATCAGTTGAAGCCCCCAACTAATGGAGCTAAGAGCTTGGAGCTGCAACTGAAGAACTGAGAGTTGAGCTGGAGGACTAACTGAAGAAATGAGCTAAGTTTCTGAGCTGAAGATTTCCAACTGATGAGCCCAACTGATGAGAGCGCTAAATGACAAGAAAAACTGGGAGCTTAAATGCCCCGCGGTCGCGCAAGCACCGCGGCCGCACGGGAGCCCTCTCGGTGCAGCAACCGCGTGAGCGCGCGGTGCTCTACGGGCACGCGGTGCACGGCCTCTTCAACCTGCACGAGCACGCGGTACCGCGCCGGCACACGGCACGCGCCTCTCCAGTCTCTCGATCAATTCTTGCCGCGATCAGCTTGCTCTTCTTCCCATCAGTTCCAGCCTTTAATCGAGCCTTTAATCCTTCATTTTACACCCTATGGCCAGCTGGGAAAAGTAGCATAGGAGTGGACTTTTAGAGCCTAAAATAATAGGAGGATTTTGGGATTTAATTCTCCGAATTACTACCCTCTTAAACTTGTCCCCCAACTCCCGAATATATCTTCAGAAAATCTCCCCATTTTATATATCTCTCACCAACAATCAAAAGAGAGAGAGATTCAATTCATACACATTCATACACATACTAAAGGAGAGGGAGAAATTGACAACTTCCCCCTCAACTTCTTCATCACTTTACCATCCACCAACACCATCATTCCAAAGAGAGAGAGAGAAGAGGAGGAGAAGGGACAAGGAAGCTCAAGTTCAAGGAAGAGGCACGAGGAGAAGAATCTGACTTCAAGCTATCCATAGAAGCTAGGCTTGCTCGAGGATCCTCCTTTTTATATTTCTTTCCTTAGCTTAGCTTATTTGTGGGGATTGTCCCAACAACCCTCGAGACAACAATATTGTAGGAGTTGTATTTTATTTATCTTTGATTTATAAAATGAAGAACTTTTATGATATTTGTGTTGTCTTGAGCATGATGAGGGGCTAGTTCTTTGCATTAGGGGGTAGATAATCGATTTGGGTTCAATCCATGCTTGTGATGGTTGGTTTCTTGTTGTTGGAATTGTGGTTGTTTGTGTTGAGTAATTGGCCACTACTTAGCATTGCTAGGCTCTAGATGAGACCGATAGGAGATTCTAGAGTGCGATTTAGCTTCCTTCAATGTTAGGTGAATCGGGTTTCGTAAGCCTAATTGTTAGTCTTTAGGTGGACTGAGTACATAAGCCTAATTGATAGTATGATATAGCCGATGGGGGTTTAATGGATCGATCGTGATAGTAAGTTAAGTTAAACCACTTGAAGGGGTCTATTGTATGTCCGAGATTAACATAATCAACTTGAATCAAGCTACGAGAGAAACCAATGAGAGAATCTACACCCTAATGCTGTTTTCCTAATCTTTTTATCAATCTTTGTTATTGTCAGTGTTGCTAGTTAATTTTACTTGTTTTATTTGATAGTTTAGCCAACCATCCAACCCTTGATTAGAATGTTTAGGTTGTATTTAAATTCATGTGCTTGTTAACAATTGTAGCATAGAAAGATAATAGCCCACACGAAGCTTTCCTCGAGAGACACTACCAGAGTTAGCTCTCCGCCCTACAATCGACCATGTCCTCTTGCGGGTCCGGATCATTGTAGTTTGTGTAGGACAAATCAGAAACAAACATCCATCTTGTGACTAGTTCAGCTGTTGATCAGGCCAACTGGTGATCAGTTCAACTGGTGGTCAGTTCAGTCCAGCTTGTGCTCAGTTCAACTCAAGTTATGATCAGCTGAGCTCGTAACCAGTTTAGCTTAACTTGTGATCAGCTCAGCTTGTTACCAGTTCAGCTCAACTTGTGATCAGCTCAGCTTGTAATCAGCTCAGCTTGTGACCAGTTCAGCTCAACTTGTGATCAGCTCAGCTTCAGTTGGAAGCTTATGCTTTTTGCCACCTTTGTGCCATAAAATCCTGTTTTTGGACACAAAAGCTCAAGTTTTGCACAAACCAGGCACAACTCACCATAAGAGCAAAAGTGAAGGAAATAACATAAAAATAATACGAAAACATAGAAAAAACACATACTAAAGATACTAAATTCCTATGATAAAATAGGATAAATATACACCAAACAACTCCATCACACTTAACCATTTGCTTGTCCTCAAGCAAACAAAATCATTCAAGATATGAAGCAAGAAGGAATTGCCCCCAATAAGATCATGCACACTAGAACATTACACACCATTTCAAGCTAGAATGCTTATCATCGAAGAGAAAGACAACATTTATTTTACAAGGCATGTGGCTCGTCCAATGAGAATAAGCAGGCAAGTTGTTCTCAAAGCAAAATGTAACAATTGTCCCGGAGAACATTCCTCACACTAACTCCCCCACACTTTATTTAAAAATAACCCGGGAATGCACCCAAAGGATATAATTCATCAGGTGAAATCATCGGGGTAAACCGAGCTTCGTAACGTGGTTTCCCATACTCATCATGGATAGATTCAAAGGAACGACACACATGATAGGAGTAGAATCCAAAGTGCAATCCCGTTATTACAACAATAATAAAACAAGAGGACATGGATCAAGCTTCACAATGTTTAGTCCTTAGGAATAAAATCTCCAGTATCCTTGTGTGGTTTCCCATGCTCATAGTCGATTTAGACGGCTAAAGGAGCAGAAATCCTTATTATCCCCACTTTATTTTAAACATACATTTTATTTTATTCATTTTTCATTTTTTATTCATTTTATATATATATATCAAATGATAGGAAGTTAGAGGAGGGAATAATTTTTCGAGCATAATTGAGACATTTGACAAGAGAACGAATCAAGGTTTAAAATTCTTAGAGAACGAGACCCCACAACACAAATCATCAAAGCATAATCATTATCAAGATAATTCACACTTCACTGCTCACGTGGTTGAAAAAGTGGTGGAGGTGGCTGTGGAAGTTGTGAGGAGTTAGGGCCGAACTGGACCCTTTATTTGTAGAGTTGAAGTGCACGGTCATGGGAGGAAGCGCACTCATGGGGCGCGTTGAAGGACGTGAGGGACCGCGTGCTCGCGGAGACGCTGTGCTCGCGGGGTCGTTTGGCCGAGAGCCACACCCCGCGGTCATACCAGTGCCGCGCTGATGGTCCTACACTTAGTCATTTTGCATCAGTTTCCTCCCCAGCGGTGCACTTCTCATTCTTTGCCCCTGCGAGACAACAATAAAAATACAAACCTAAACACACAAAAAGGTAAAAATTGAACAAAACATAAAAATAATAAAATCATGGGTTGCCTCCCATACGGCGCTCATTTTATTGTCTTGAGCTAGACATAGTTCAGTTAGCAATCATGGGGGATCGTAGAGCAAGATAGCTCTATGCCCCTTGAGTTGGATGGAACACTTCGTCCATGGGCTGAAAAGCTCGATTTCCCCACATGAAAACACTTCTTCATCAGCCGACACCCCACTCTCTTCAGACTTTGGTTTGCCCGGGAACCACCTCCTGTGGGTGTTGGATATATAAGCTTTTGAAGCTCTTGGGCAACCTTCTTCCTTTGAGTGCATTTGTTAGGGGCTTTCTTCACTTTAGCTTTCTCAATCTTCTTGCACTCACTTCTCGGGCTATCTCTCTGCACAAAAGCCTTCTCGAGCCCGGCATCAATAGCATCAAGGGAAGAGCAATTTTTGATTATAGGGTTAGCAGGCATAAGAGGATCAAACATAGAGAAAGATACAGTTCCCCCAAAATAGACATTTTCAATATTCTATTTTTAACATTAATGAGGGTGTTTGTGGTAGCCATGAAAGATTTACCTAAAAGCAACGTGTATTCTTTCTCGTTCTCATGGACATCCCCTACGTCTAAGACAACAAAGTCAACGGGGACTATTAACCCACCTACTTCTACCAGGATATCCTCAACAATTCCCTTAGGATACCTAATGGATTTATCAGCAAATTGCAAGCACATTGTAGTCGGTTTCAAGTTTTCTAATGCTTAAATATAGAGTATGGCATTAAATTTATTCCTGCCCCCAAATCTAACATCCCACATACTTCCTTACCATTTCCCAAAGCAAGTTTAAGAGTGAAGCTACCTAGATCACCAAGTTTGGGAGGTAATTCATGCTGCAGGATTGAGCTTGCCACCTTGGGCATCAAAATTTGCTTATCCTCCCCGAATCTCCTTTTCTTTGCCACCAGCTCATTGAAAAATTTCACAAGGGTTGGCTCATTATTGATGATGCTCAGGAGAGGAAGATTGACTTCCACTTGCAGCTGCCGCTCCTTCTTTTCATCATTTAGCTGGCCTGGATAACGAATGGGAGGTTCATAAGGGTTCTCAGCTCTATGGGGAGCAAGCTTCTCCCCTTGGGCTTTCGTTTCTTCAGCCTCCCTCTTCTTATGTTGAGGATCCCCTTCATTTTCAAAGGCAACTTCATTCAAGTTGGGCTCCCCAACTTTGTTCTCCACAATGCCGCCCCCTTCGAGCATAGTTATGGCATGCACTTGCTCGGGCTGGCTTGGCCATTTCCCATTCTTGATCTATTTGGATAGATCACTCACGGTATCCACAACTTGGCCTACTTAGACTTCGATCCGCTTAATTGAAGCTTCCACAGACTCGAATCTTTGTTGAATGGCCTGCATGAAGGCTTGTAGTGTATCTTCCAAAGGTGGCCTTGCGGGGTGGTTTAGCTGATTTGGATATTGGGGAGGTCTTGGATATTGTGGAGCTTGGCCACTTTCAGCTTATTGAGGTGGAGGTGGTGGTTGAAGTGGCTAAGGTTGCTTTCAAGATAAATTTGGATGATTTCTCCACCCCGGATTGTATGTTTGGGAGTAAGGATTGTATTGTTGTTGAGGTTGGAATCCTTGTAAGGCATGGACATGCTCTTGAAGATCAAGAAATTATGCTTCCTCACTGAAATTGGATTCCACCTTTTTTGGACATACGTTGGCTCCATGGCCATACTCTCCACATACTCCACATATCTCTAAAGCCATAGCTTGTCGAGGTAGGATTCTAGACAATCTCAGCATCTCTACTTGCCTAGTTAGGTCGGCTAACTGTTTGGTCACATCATAGCTAGGGTTAGCTTCGTTGACAGAAGCTCGTTTCACCCTAGCACTCTTCTATTGAGATGTGGTGGCCATGGTCTCAAAGATGTTAGAAACTTCTTCAGCTATACGGCCACCTATATCTCCTCCCGCTGCATTATCCACCATATATTGAAAATTTTGGAACAACCCATCATAGAAGAACTGGTTGAGCAACTCTGGTACTAGATGGTGGTGCGGGCATTGTTGTTGAAGACCCGTGAAGTGATCCCATGCTTCATGAAATGCTTCCCTCGGAGATTGGGAAAAGGTGACAATCTGAGCTCTTAAATCTTGGGTCTTTTGATTGGAGTAATATTTGGCCATGAACTTCTCATACACGGCATTCCAGCTGGCTAGTGAATTGGATGAAAGAGACATGAACCATGTCTTAGCACGATCCTTCAAAGTGTAAGGAAAGAACCTCATCTTCAGTTGATCCTTGTTCAAACCTTGTAGAGGAAAGGTTTGAACCACAACATAGAACTCCCAGATGAAGTTCAAGGCATCTTCTGCGGGCATCCCATAGAAGGATGGCAATTGGTTGAAGTGGATGCCTTCAACTCGTAGTTTCTTGCGGCTTCTCCAAGAACAATACAAAAAGTTGAGGCACCTATCACGGGACGAGCAAAATCCCTCATATTCCATGCCGCATTAATACTATTTTCATTGTTGATATGGTTAGCATCCATCTCCAAAAGTTGAGAGTCATCACTTGAAGAGTAGACTGCTCTCAAAATTTATTTTTCCTAATTGAGCGCTTCAATCCTTCTCGGTCTGTAAATGTTGGTAAACACGGAGGCTAGTCTCCTGTTGAGACTTCGTTGACCTTGCATACATAGTCACAAACACAAAAAGAAGATCACACGCAACTGTGGAAAAAGTTATAAACACTTAAACAAAAACACAAGAAAATATACACAAATACAAAACTATCTAAACAAATACAAAAACATACACAAAAACAATTATAACACAAAAAGATAACATGCCTAAAGCTTTTCCCGACAACGACGTCAGTTGATTAAATACGGTTTGTCCTACGTGACCCGCAAGAAGATAGGGTCGATTGTAGAGCGGTAAGCTAACTCGGGTCGTGTCTCTTGAGGAAAGCTTCATCTAGGCAATTGTCTTTTCACGTTACAATTGTTAACAAGCACATGAATTTAAATACAACCTAAACACTCTAATCAAGGGTTGGAAGGTTGGCTAAACTAATGATAATGAACTTAAAGCAAGCAAAATTAATTAACAACACCAACAATAACAAAGATGAAATAAAAAGATTATGAAAGAGCATTAGGGTGTAGATTCTCTTAGTGGTTTCTTTCCTAGCTTGATTCAAGTTGATTATGTTAATCCTGGACGTACAATAGACCCCTTTAAGTGGCTTAACTTTACTTACTGTCACCGTCAATTCATTAAACCCCTATCGGCTATATCATACTATCCATTAGGCTTAGGTACCCAGTCCACCTAAAGACTAACAATTAGACTTACGAAACCCGATTTACTTAACGTTGAAGGAACCTAAGTCGGGCTATAAAATCTCCTCTCAGTCTCATCTAGATCCTAGCAATGCTAAAAGTGGCCAAGTACTCAACATAAATAAGCACAATTCCAACAACAAGAAATCAACTATCATAAGTATGGATCGAAACCAACTCGATTATCTACCCCCTAATGAATGAAATTAGCCCCTCATCATGCTCAAGACAACACAAATATCATAAAAGCTTTCCATTTTATAAATCAAAAGATAAATAAAATACGAATCCTACAATATTGTTGTCTCAAAAGTGTTTTGGGACAAATCCCCACAAATAAGCTGAGCTAAGGAAAGAGATACCAAAAAAGAGGGATCCTCGAGCAAGCCTAGCTTCCGCGGACAGTTTGAAGTCGGATTTCTCTTCTCGTGCCTCTTTCTTAGGCTTCAACTTCCTTGCCTCGTCTCCTCCTCTTTTCTCTCTTTCTAGAACGGTGGTGTTGGTGAATGGTGAAGTGATGGAGAGGGAAGTTGTCAATTTCCGCCTCTCAAAAGTGTTGTCGAATGAAAGGAGAGATGGTTGATTTATTGGTTGATGAGAGAGAAAGTAAAAAAGTGGAGTTATTGCTTGGTGGTTTCTCCAACTCTTCCTACTCCTAGCTAGAACCGTGCCCACTTAATTCTCACAGTAGGCCAAGTGGTTGAAGAGCATTAAAGAATAGATCTCCCGAAGATACGGCTTGAAACTGATCGAAGAGGAGGCCCGAACTGATCGCTCTGCGCTCGCGGGGTGCTCCGCACTCACGGGACTGGAATGTCCCGTACTCGCGGGGTACCGTGCGCTCACGGGGCGCATTCGCCGTGAGCACTGTCCCGCAGTCGCGGGGGTCCCACACCGGTGGGGCTGTTTCAGCTCCAGCTTCCGGTTTTTTTCTTCAGTTTTGTTCATCAGTTGGCTTCCGGTTCAATTTCAGTCCACCTTCATCAGTTGGAGACTTTCAAGCTCACCCCGTCAATTGTGGCTTAAGCTCAGCTCCGCACTCTTGGCTTCAGCTTGAAGTCAAAGCTCTTCAGTTGCAGCTCCAGTTGAGCTCAATAGCTGGGGCTTAGCTCATCAGTTGTGCCTCAATTCAGCTCGAAGTCCTTTGCTTCAACTTGAAGTCAAAGCTCTTCAGTTGCAGCTCCAGCTCAGCTTCAAGTCCTTGGCTGTCTTGCTCCAGCTAAGCTCCAACTACAACTCTTAGCTCTACTTTAGCTAAGCTCCGGCTACAGCTCAACTTGTGATCAATTCAACTTGTGACCAGTTCGGCTAGTGATCAGATGAACTGGTGATCAGTTCAACTAGTGGTCAGTTCGGTCCAGCTTGTGCTCAATTCAGCTCAGCTTGTGATTAGCTAAGTTTGTGACCAGTTTAGCTCAGCTTGTGACAGGTTCAGCTCAACTTGTGACTAGTTCAACTGGTGATCAAGTCAACTGGTGGTCAGTTCAGTCCAGCTTGTGCTCAATTCAGCTCAGCTTGTGATCAGCTCAGCTCGTAACCTGTTCAACTCAGCTTGTTACCAGTTGAGCTCAACTTGTGATCAGCTCAGCTTGTGACTAGTTCAGCTCAGCTTGTGATCAGCTCAGCTTGTGACCAGTTCAACTCAGCTTATGATCGGCTCAGCTTGTGACCAGTTTAGCTCAGCTTAAGTTGAAAGCTTCAGTTGGAAGCTTAAGCTTTTTGCCACCTTGATGTCATAAAATCCTGTTTTTGGACACAAAAGCTCAAGTTTTGCACAAACCAGACACAACTCACCATAAGAGAAATAGTGAAGGAAATAACATAAAAATAACACGAAAACACAGAAAAAACACATACTGAAGATACTAAATTCCTATGATAAAATAGGATAAATATACATTAAACACCCGCGCTTTGCGTTGAAGAGGTGAGGGTCCCGCCGGCGCGCGCCCTGGGGCCTTCTTGCTGAGGAGGCTGGGCCGCGGTCAATGGTCATTCCGCGCTCGCGGGGCGTGGTTGGGTAGACCCACCACGGAGCTTGCATCCGAACCACACTTGCGTTGTGCTTTGGCCCTTTGAGTCCCACGCCGGAGGGGCTTCTGTGCGCGCAGGATCAGCTTGCCAAGAGGCTCTTTCCGCGGTCAAGCAGGTGCCGCGCCGCGGGCTCATACTTAGTAAGTTTTTCCTAAGATCTTCGAGCCAGCTGACCATTCCTCATTCCTTGCCCCTGCAAGACAACAAAAAAAAAAAAAAAAACTTAAACACACAAAAAGGGTAACAATTAAACTAAACATGAAAGCAATAAAATCATGGGTTGCCTCTCATGCAGCGCTCATTTTATAGTCTCGAGCTAGACATAGTTTCAGTTAGCGATCATGGGGAATCGTTGAGCACGATAGCTCTGTGCCTCTTGAGTTGGACGGAACACTTCGTCCATGGGCTGAAAAGCTCAATTTCCCCATACGAAAATGCTTCTTCGTCAACCGACACCCCACTCTCTTCAGGTTTGGATTTTCCCGAGAACCACCTCTTGCGGATGTTCGATACAAGCCTTTTTCAGTAAAAAAATTGGTTGTTTGAATTCAGTAAATGGGGACAAATGTGAGAACAATGTGAATTTTCCACCTCAGTTGTGTGAATTGAATGATACTTTTTGTTAAACAAAATTAAAATGTCAGAATGGAACACTACAAAAAAATTGTTGTTTAGTGACAGAATTGTTCGTTGGTAAATTCCCATTTTCCTTCGTTAGATGGGACTAACGATGAAAACCGTCCGTCGGTAAAGTCTTCGTTGGCAAATTAATCTTATGACGGATATTGACGGTCGTTAATGGTAATGACGGACCAGTCCATCATTAACATTTCCATGTCGTCAGTAGTCATCTTCAGGGTTAACGATGTCTTTAACGATGGACGTGTCCATCGTTAATATTGTTGCCATCGTTAATACTGTTGACGTCATTAGTCGCGGGTTAACGGTCGACTTAATGACGGACACGGTCCACCGTTAGAAAAGTCAAGGTTTGATTGTGGTGCATTAACGACGGATGTGTCCGTCATTAGGGCCGTCGTTAAATTAATTAATTTTATTATTTTTATTGTATTTATTTAATAATATTCGATTTAATTTCGATTTTTGTTTGTAAATTTCGGAAGAACATAAATAAACCATGGTTGTAAAAGTCGCTAGGCGCTAATCAGGCGTCCGAGGGGGGCCTAGCGCCTAGGCCACTTAGGCAGGGCCTAGGCGGCACCTAGGTGATTTTTATTTACTTATTTATTTATTTATTTTTACCCTATCAAATTCATAAATCACAATATTACAAACAAAATGTTTAATTTCAAATCATCCAAAATTCCAAACAAAGCAACATTTAAAATTTAAATCATCCAAAATTCCAAACAAAATAACATTCAAAGTTCAAATCTCCAAAAGTCAAAACAAAACAACACTAAAAGTTCAAAATATCCAAAATTCAAACATATACTTAAACAAGTTATTTCCATGCATTAGTTTTGGATATATAGGTTAATTCTCCATGCATCAGTTTTTTGATATATAATATAATAGGATTAAATATATTATATATAGCATATCTACATGCATCAGTTTTGGATCCTAACTTCTTCATACAAGTTATTTCTCAGAAGTTCTTGCATAGATCTTCAAGCAAGGCGTACAGTTAATTAAAATAAGTATACTCACATATGAATTCGTGAAAAAATATATTAACTATAATCCCAATACAGTAGCAACATATATGAATTCACAAAAAATGTATGTGTGTTTATGTGTGCATGTCAATTCTCAACTGACAATATATTATATATATGTATATCAGACTATCAGTATATCACTATATTCTATATATACGTTTCTTGTCTGGTTGTCTTAGACTCTTAGTAATTCACAGTAGCACTAATATATATTATATATAGAATTATGGATTAGATATTCAAATTAATTCACATTCATTCCCCAACCTGCAGCAATCCAATCGAAAGGGAAAGTTCCCTTAGACCTTATCAGTTAATAGTTATCACACATTCATACACTTAATTAATCTAATTCAATTCCAAGTTTCCTTCCCACACTTTGCACTACTCGCAGTCGCTAGTTACTACTAAAGAGGAATGAAATTACCTCTAACGAATAACGATCAGCGCACAGGTGGAAAACGACTCAAACAGTCAGGCGATGGCGTCAGATGACTGCAGCAGACCGGCAGTGAGCCAGTGACTGGTGGCGAGCGGCAACGGAAAGTCGGCGATTCCAAACACTCGGCTAGGGTTGTCTGCTGCTTTGCGTCTATAGTTTTTTATTTATTAAAAATTTAAAACATAAAAGATTAAAAAAAATGAAACACATGCCTATCTGCACCGCCTAACCCGAGTACTCGCCGCCTAATTGCATCAAATAGCTCGCCTAATCACCGCTTAGACGTTTAAGTGCCACCTAATCATCTGCCCGCCTAAAGCACCCACCCGATTTCACTATATTCACTACAGGTCCAGGTCGCCGAGCGCCTAGGCGGCACCTAGGCGGGCGCCTGGACCGATTTTTACAACCATGAAATAAACACATAAAATAATATATATATATATATAGGACGAGGATCAAATGAGAACCCTCCCCCTAGGTAGGAACTAGGAACCAATCCTAGCTCTTGTTTAAGTAAATCTGGACGGCCCAGATTAAAACATATTTAAGTGATGGGGCGGTGGCATTGTTGTAATTTTAGGCAATTTTCTAGACGGAGGGGTAATATAGTAATTCAGTAATTAAACTTTCCATCTTCAGATTTTTTTTCCCGTATTTAATTATCATTCCCTTCTCTTCTCCTCTCTCTCTCTCTCTCATTTAGTTCGTCTTCTACTTCTTCATCGTTCCTAATCTGCGTTTGGATCGCGTTTTTGATTTCTCAACATCCTTTTATTTCTGTAATTATCTATTTGTCATGAAGTTTCTATATCTGTGATTCGATGGAGACTCCAGGTATGGTTTTAATTTTGCATTGTTTGATTTAGTTTTGAAATTTTAATGTTGATTAATTTCGCAATTCGTTGTATCTGCATTGATTTTACAGTTCGTTCTATTGGAGTTCATTACGGTTTTGTATTTATATTTTTATGTTTGACTAATTTGATCTGTTTCATTCAGTTTTGTGATGTATCAGTTGTTTTTTAATTGTTAGGAATCCTAGGGTTTAGTACGAGAATATATAGACTATGCATTAATTTGATCTTTTTTTTTTATTTTAGCATGTTAATGTATTCGTTTTAGCCTGTCGTCACATATGTTTTAGCATGTTAATGTATTCATTTTAGCCCGTCGTCATATATGTTTTAGCATCGTAACATGCTGGTTTAATGTTATTTCTACTGCATTCTGTGAAACATGTCATACAAATCATGCTTTGCTTTTTTTTTATTTTTTTTCTTTTGTGTGTGTGTGTTTTTGTGACTCGGCTACACAATGTTACAGACACCGTGTAAACATTAGAATACTTTGGTGCTAAAATGTATGTTGCATGATGCTAGAATGGTACATAGCGAATGCTAAAAATCAATTTATGTGTCTGAACATCTCTTGATGTGATTGTATTATTATATTTTACCTTGTTCAGTTTATAATTGTTTGATTTTAATGTGTCAGCTTCTTCTGTTTCAAGTGACCGTAGTAAGATTAGTCACATGGTGATATGGAGGGTTCTACTTCACATAACAAGATAATGATGTTTGAGCAATTCTACGGTTTACGTGCCCCTTCTGAAGTTGTTGTTCATTCACCTATTCCAGTTAAAATAAAAGGTAGCGACAGTCGTTTGGTATCTAAGAAGGAGGTAAGGAAGAGAAAGGAGAACAAACCACTCAGAATGTACAGCAATTGCTACAAGTTGTCAGATCATGATGCTAGGAATTGTCCAGCTTGATGTTATTATAGCGATTGGACATAGTTTAATATCATGTTTGTGAATTATTTTCAACACATTCATTTTTAAGAATATATATGATTTTTAATAAAAGTGTTTATGACATTTCCTTTGCGGTAATTATATTACTATTAAGTTTTATTAATCATAATACCGTTTAAAATATAATGCTAAAATAACGGAAGCATGAGGTTATATACGTTGTCAGATTCTCATTACATATTTTGTTTATCAGAACATGCTAAAATGAGAAATGAATGAGGCTAAAATGAGCGAAGTAGGAGGCTAAATTTGGTGTGACATTTTCCACTAGGGTTCACCATTCCCAATTAGGGTTTATTACGTTCCAATTAGTAATTATCAGATTTCCATTAGGGTTCACTGTCCTCAAATAGGGTGTATTGCGTTTCATTCCAATGAAATCACCGTTCAATATTTGTTTATCAGAACATGCTAAAATGAGAAATGAATGAGGCTAAAATGAGCGAAGTAAGAGGCTAAATTTGATGTGACATTTTCCACTATGGTTCACCGTTCCTAATTAGGGTTTATTACGTTTCAATTATGACTCATCTGATCCCAATTAGTAATTATCAGATTCCCATTAGGGTTCACTGTCCCCAAATGGGGTGTATTGCGTTTCATTTCAATGAAATCACCGTTCCATATTTTGTTTATCAGAACATGCTAAAATGAGAAATGAATGAGGCTAAAATGAGCGAAGTGGGAGGCTAAATTTGATGTGACATTTTCCACTAGGGTTCACCATTCCCAATTAAGGTTTATTACGTTCCAATTAGGGCTCATCTGATCCCAATTAGTAATTATGAGATTCTCATTAGGGTTCACTGTCCCCAAATTGGGTGTATTGTGTTTCATTCCAACGAAATCACCGTTCCATATTTTGTTTATCAACACATGCTAAAATGATAAATGAATGAGGCTAAAATGAGCGAAGTAGGAGGCTAAATTTGTATGTTACTGTCTGCACTTAGAATTGCAGCACATATTTTGCTCTCATAAACTTTATCTCGTTTCGGGAAATATTTACGCATTTTCTTTCTTAGTTGTCAGTCATCTCCTTCGTTGCTTTACTTTCTCATTCTTTTTTCCTTTTTATCATCAACTCGTATTTTTCATTTTGTAGTATCTATATAGGTGTAGGTGTTTATATAAAACTCTTAGAAATATATTCATAATATCACCCGCTAAAATGTATTACACAATATGCTAAAATGTTATATAGTTCATGCTAAAATGTTGTATACAACATGCTAATATAAATCTGGGGTTGCTTTATGCGGAAATTATGCCTAAAAATGATTTTTTATATTTTTCAACTATTTTTTTCAAATAAACATATGCAATATGGATCTTAAATGAAAGAGTATGAAAAGAGCTTTAATTTGATATAAGATTTGCGTAAATTCGATTAAAAATGAATAAATTATGATCATTTGAAGTTTTTAAGAATTTTTTCAAAACATGATGATGTCACTTTTTTTTTCTTCCAATTTTACCCTTAATGAAACGCGTGAATTTAAAGTTTTCATTTTAATTACAAAATTACCACCGCCCCCCTCCACTTTATTTGTTTAATCTGGACCATCCATATTTTCGAATGGATGGATGGGATTGGTTCCCAGTTCCCACCTAGGAACTGGTTCTCACTAGATCCCATCCCTATACATATATATATATATATAAATCTCGAATAAAATACATACAATATCATAAAATATCAGTATGGATACACACAAGTATATGAAATACAAATGGTAATGTTATGAGGAAGATGGAGGAGGACCTCTAAACTGCGTCCGTATCTGCTCGAACTTCTCAGCCTGCTGCTGTATCATCTCCTGCTGCGGACGTATCTGTTCTTGCTGAGCTTGGAGAAGCTCTGCCTGTGCGTCCATCTTCTCCTGTAACTCCCGGATGGCTGCTTGAGTGTCGGGCTATGGAGGAGCTGCAGAATATACGCTAGGAGCTGAATAACTCCGTGATCGACTGCCGAGCCCAAAAAGCCGGTTCTTCTTGGAGTGCTGGCGGGCAGTGTCGATGTATACGGCGTTCATGTCCACAGGTGGTGCCTCATCTATTCCAGGAGTCGGCTGGCTCAACTCCTCAGCCTGAGCCAATACGTCAGCCTATTCACAAAATCAAATAAGAATATTTAAATATATAGTTATATCTAAAATAAAAATTTACAAATATTTATAAAGTAACTTACAGTGCTACGAGCAGACTTCCCATCGGAATACTGTCCATCAGCGGTGTTGTGTAATCTCTTGAACGTCTCCCACACCACGTCATTCCTGGAGACACCCTTCTCGACTCTACGCTAATTGATCTATATTCTTCTAATCAATTCATAACAACAATACCAACAAACACCAACAATTCAATAAAGAAGGATCCAGGGGCCCTCATCCCATTCAAATGAAACAAGTATTAAAGAGGGATCTAGGGGTCCTCATCCCATGCAAAAATAGCATGATAATTGCATAAATAGCATACTTTGCATAAATTTCTCAAATAAATTTAACAAAATTGGCATACTTAGCATGATAATTGCATAAATAACATACTTAATTAGCCTAAATTGACCAAAAAAATTTAACATAATTGACATGATAATTGCATAAATAATATACTTAATTAGCCTAAATCACCAAAATAAATTTAACATAATTGGCATGATAATTGCATAAATAACATACTTAGCCTAAATAACACACTTAGCCTAAATTGACCAAATAAATTTAACAAAATTGGCATACTTAGCTTATTTTATTCTAATACTACTGACTAACCTCGTATCAGCAGTAGTCCTCAGAACAATGCCCAACAATCATGAACGAGCAAAATTGCCAGAAATCGATAATTTAATTATTAAAATTTAAGTTGATCCTCAATTGTTGAAAATTTTGATATTGTGATAAAAATGGAAATATTAAGGTCAATTGAGTATATATATTGACTATGTAATTCATTATATAATTAATTAGATGTTAGGAGAGATTTTAATAGGTGTATACGATATGAAAAGTGGGCTGGCCCAAAATACATTTTCTATTGAATTACCATATTGCAACTTCTACAAGGTGATTGAAATGTAATCTTTGTCAATATAGCCGATATTTTTATACAATTTTAACTCCAATATATCTTACTAATTTAAATTTATACAATTTTAACTCCAATATATCTACAATTTTAGCAGATGTAAATCTTACTAAAATTAAATTTAGCAAAACCAAGCTCACTGCATCATACATTGAACTTAAGATAAAATCCAAATTTATCCACAAAACTTTAGCAAAATCATCATCTAATGCAAAATCAGCAAAATCATCAACTAATGCAAAATTCACAAAATATGCAAAATCATCACAAATACAACTACAACAAGTAATGCAAAATTCACAAAATATGCAAATCATCACCAATAAAATCACCAAAATCTATGAATCATACAACAACAAAATTCAGCAAAATAATGCAAAGAACAGAGAGAGAGATATAGAGAGAGAGAGTGTGTGTGTGTGTGTGTGACATGTCGAGAGAGAGGGATCTAGAGAGAGAGAGAGAGAGAGAGAGAGCAGAGAGACAGAGAGAGAGAGACGGAGAGAGATGAACTTACCTTTTCCGGGCTGCGGCGGAGCAAGAGGGACGATTTTGTGAGAGGTCAGATTAGGGTTTGCGGAGAGAGAGAGAGAGAGAGAGAGAGAGAGGGAGGGAGAGAAAGAGGGGCACGGTGAGGGGCATGGGCGGCGGGAGGTGGTGGCACGGCGAGGGGAGGGACGGCGGAGGCCATTGCTCTGAAATTAGGGCAGCTGTGAAATGAGAAAGGGGAGAAGAAACTAATTGTTTAATCGTGATTTAATGACGGACTAACGACGTCTCCCATCCGTCATTAATATTTAATTAATTTAATTATTAAATTCGAAAATATCTAACGACAGCCAATGTCCGTCGTTAACCTTAATTATTTTAATATTTTTAATCCGAAATTTTTTTAAAAAATAAATCAGAAAATATTAACAACGGTTCATGTCCGTCGTTAAGTAATATTATATTTTAAAAATAAATTGAAAACTTTTAAGGACATTAAGTAATATTATATTTTTAAAAATAAATCGGGAACTGTTAACGACGGACAATATCCGTCGTTAAGTCATATTATATTTTTAAAAATATATCGGAAAATATTAGACAGACTATGTCCGTCATTAAATTTTTTTTATTAATTATTTAAATCAAAAATATTTTTAACGGTGGATATTAACCGTCGTAACACTTAACAACGGATTATCCATCGTAAGTCCATCGTTAAATAAAGGTGGGAATCAATCCCGCCAATTTTAATTCCCTAAAATGATAGCGATCGACTTAACGTCGCTAGTCCGTCGCTACGCGTGATGGAAAACAATCCGTCGCGTCATTAAGTTCGTTGCTAAAATGTGAAATTCTCGTAGTGGTACTCGTTGTGAAATGGAGGGGATATAATTTTACAAAAAGAAAAACATATTAATCTTAAAAAAAATGAAAAAAGGAATTGTTGTATATTATATTTCAAGTTTGAACCAACCCCATCCACCCCCCCCCCCCCTCCCATTTTTTTTATGAAATTAACCTCATTTATTAGTTTTTTTTAGTTCAGAGATGGAGGATTCTCTACAATAAAATGCCAAAACTGGCGATGGAAATATCCGTCGCTCGAGACACCATTTATGTTGCCAACTTAATTAACTGGCGGCGGAATGATAACAAAAAACGTCCGTCTCCCGATTCTAGTCACTAAAAACGAGGGCGACGGAAATGGCGATGGAAAATTCTATCGCCATATTTTATCGTATGATATGGTCGCCAAGTCGTGGCCACGAATTTAGTCTGTCTCCATTTCGTCGCTATTGTTCGCGACGGAAATAGAGATGAATGTGTCCGATTGCCAAAAAAAAATAAATTTAATTAAAAAAAGGGGTGAAAATGGCGACGGAAATGTTCCGTAGCTCTTTCCGTCACCATTTTTAATATTTTTTTTAATTCCTTATTTTTTTAATATTTGTGATACCAAATATAATAAAAGATCATAAAATTTAAATATATATATATATATATATAATTGTACATCATAACATACACATATAATATATACATATATATATACTAAAAGTGTAGCATAATAATAGTAATAATGTATCAAATCATAAAAACATAAAACAGTCACTCCGACCCACCATCAGGCCCTCTGGATCCGTCATCAGTACTATCCGACTGCTGACTGAGAAGCCTCTCAAGAAGAGACTCCATCCTGGCCTGCTTCTCCAACACCTGCTGCACAGTAGCTTGTTGGGCACTGAGCTTCTCATTCATCTATACCTATATCTACGCCTGCATATCAGCCAGTCTCGTATCGAGCTCTGCTTGTGTATACAGTGAACCTAATCCTTGGCTCGATGATGAGGATCCTCCAGTTCCAGAAGTGTGACGAATAACAGGGGCCTAGTTCCCCATCCCGATAGCACGCCCCTTCTTGTCAGCCTTTAGCACTTGGCAGAAAATCCCGCCCATGTCCACCTCCCTACCCTCACCTCTCCACTCCTCAGCCAAAGGTGTCACAAAAAAATGATATTTAGTGACAATATCATTAACGACGATAAATGTCATCACTAATACTAGACTTAAGTAACGACATGTCGTCTCTAAAAAATACATGTCATTTCTAATGACATTTTTTATGACGATATTGTTGTCACTTAAATTATTTTTTAGTTTATTTGAGACAAAGTTTTAGGGACGCTTTATTTGCGACGACATAATGTCGTCATCGCAAAAAATATTTTTAAGTAACAATAATGTTATCACAAAAATATTATTAGAGAGGACATGTTATAATTAGAGACGGCATGTCGTTACCAAAAATCTAATATTGATGACGATATTTATCGTCGTTAATAATTTTGTCTCTATAGATCATTTTTTTTGTAGTGAATCCGGTCTCTCACAATTAAGAGGGTGAAAAATACTAAGCTACGAGGACTGATCAAATTAAAATATTAGTTATTCATAATAGCATGTCATTCTTGCAATTATATTATCCGTCCAACTTTACGTGCTACTTTACCCAAGCATAAGGTTTCAATTATGTGGATCATCAAGTTCATCGTATGATATTATTTACAATTTTTGAAACGACATTGATCAGCAAATTGTTCAATATTGTTTTCATTCTTTTGATCGTATTTTTGACACAATTATATATGCCACATGTAAACCGATTGAGATATCAATAAGATCCATAACAATAGTATATATAGATCATATTTATTAGAGTTTTATTAGTTATCGTTTAGATTATCAATTGTCAGTTAAGAGTTTTAATGGAATTATGTTATTTTGTTAACTACAAAAAAATGATTATATAATTAATTTATTAAGTAATGACATGTCGTCTCTAATTACAACATGTCATCTCTAATGACATATTTGTGACGACTGATTTTAAATTTATTTGGGATGAACTTTTAAAATGCTCTATTTGGGACGACATATGATGTCATCACAAAAAATATTTTTAAGTGACAGTAATGTCATGACAAAAATATCATTAGAGATGATATGTGGTAATTAGAGACAATATGCCGTTATTTAAGTCTATTATAAGTGACGACATTTGTCGTCTCTATTAATAATTTTGTTTCTAAATACCATTTTTTGTAGTGATTTATTGTCTTCCAAGTTATTTGATATAAGAAATTAATAGGTTTAGATAACTATCAAGGGAGTTGAATTATTGAATAAAGTTAGCAACTTTGTTTTAAACCACGATAGTGTTCATGCTTATACTACATGTCTGAATCATAAACTTTGTGTTCTTTTGAATATTTATGGAATCCATAAATTATACACGTTTCAATCTATCTGCATCATAAACTAGTAGTTGAGATATTTAAATTAGTGTAATAACATTTCTCGAATTTGTGAAATCTTATCAAACTTGTAATAGAAGAACAAGGCATGACACCCAAAATTTCCGGACCACGCTTTCGATAATGGTAAAATAACTAATATATATCTATCAGTTTTACAAATTTCTCGTTTCCTTTTTCTCTTCTTTTACATTATAGAGATAATGATGTGTGGCTGCATAATATTGTTTTTATGCTCTTTTCTGATCAAATTCTGCATAAAAAAATCGATCATCATCGTAGATTTCGTGAAAATTTTGTACAACCTAAATAGATTTCTCCATCAGTCTATAAGGACAAGTACTATCCCTATGTAAAAAGATACTAAATGCTTTGTTTTCTACTTTAAATTGTCCTTTTTTTTTCTTTACACGTAATATATGAGGTAAACTAGACTATATGTCCCAAACTATTGAGAGGTGTTCATAAACACATCACGAACTATATAATTAATTGCACGATATGTCCCAAATAATTGACAATGTAATAAATTTGTCTTGAGAGGCAAATTTCGATGATCATTAAAGCATGAATCACAACCTCGCATACACCCTCAGATTATCAATCCTAAATTCACACTTCTTAAATGAATTATCGACAACTACATCGGTTTTCAATCACCGGAATTTGATTTTAGGAATAAATTTATTAACTTGTCGATCAATAGTTTGGGACATAGAGTATAATTAATTATAATTCATGGTACTTTTGTGAATAATAGTTTAGGACATGTTATATATAATTTACCCTAATATATTTCTTGCATGCACGACCCTAGATGTTGATTTTCATTAGGTGCATGGATATGATATTTGATCACTGTTGTAAAAATCGATTTAGGTGGGCGCCACTAGTCGAATCATAAAGGGCCCAGTCAAGCCACAAAAATCGATGGGCGGTCCTAGGCGCCCGGTTATTTATTTATTTCTTTTATATAAAAGTTTTGAAATTTTAAATTTGGATGTTAAAAAAAATAAAATCATGATATATGATTTAGGCTAAGATTATTAAAAATACAAATTCCATTTTACACTCATCTCATCTCTCTTATTTCCCTTTTCTAATCGGTGTGGTGTGGGATAATCAAAATATATAAATTTCTCTCTATACCCATCCATTTTCACTCCTCCATCCTTCTCCAATCAATGTGGGATAATCAAAATATACATATACAAAATAATAAAAATAATATATATATATATATATATATAAACTATCTAGATGCCACCTAGACACCGACTAGGCGGTCTAGACCCTACACGCAACCCGTTGCCCGACTAGCTAGTGACTAGTGAGTTCTAAAACCTTGCATTTGACGCAAATGAAATTTGTGTCATGAAATCCTATATGCTATGATAATTAACCTTTATAAAGATTAATCAATTAATGATTAGATTTTGCGATTTATATTACACAAGACACTTTTGGAAATATCCCATGATAAACTGTTATATTAGTAGGAAATACTTGCACGTCTAGCTTGGCTATATTCAACATAATCAAATATAGCACTAGATGGATCATTCACATATCTCACAATTTGTGATTTGTCTCAATCATATATATTTCGTTATCAATATTACAAGGCAGGCCACATGCACGTGTTCGAAAGTTGCTTTGAAATATGAATATGATCAGTATCATTTTACAACAGAGGATCTCGTATAACTGACTATTGAGACCACGTACGAACATCGCATAGACGGATGGGCATCGAGTTGGCCCTAATGTTATGTCTTGCCCTAATAGCTAGATTGAGAAAGCATATATTCTCCTACTCCAATGGCTTTGTCTTCTTCTTAGACACCTTTATGTCCTGCAAACTTTAGACCTCCTTTTAAGGGTTTTGCCAAATTTATATCACTTTAATCTTCATATATTATAAATTTATAATCAACACCATTTCAAATTTAATTTTAATATTGGTTGGGTACTCAAAAGAGGTGCGTGCCTTTTTTTTTTAATCAAAAGCAAAAAAATAATAATAATAAAAAAATAGAATTCACTTAGTGGGTTGTGTTTCCTTGATTCAATAGACATAGAACAAACATAAATTAGGGATGATGGCTAGAAAATTCTTTTCACCTGAATTTTTCTTATAAAGAAATGCTTTTCACCTAAATGAAAATTAAATAATATTAATTTACATCTCAATTACCAAGTCAACACGCAAATGATGAGTGTAATTAGATGAGGATATAAAATCATTAATGTTAATAACTAGCTATATGATTTTGCTGCATGTCATTGTCATTTGGTTATTATAATTTACTTTAGTGTACTGTAGCTGTATTTAAAATCACAACCACAAACTTTATACCTAATAATCACATTTATTGTACAATCCTATCCTTTTCATTTTCTTTTCGATGTTTCATGATACAAAACTCTCTACAAATTAATAATAATTAAAATAAAGAGAGCTTAAATTCATCAAAAATAGATATATATATATATATATATATAAAAAAAGAAGTGGCTGTGGATTAATCAAATCCATTAAACAAAAAAAGAGAGATCTGTAAAGTGCTTAAGAGACGTGGGGGTTTGACTTTGAAATTGACTGTTTAAATCTTGCTGATAAAAAGAATGTTTTAATTTAGTGATGTAAATGGTCCCTAAATTCTTTATCATGTCAAATTGTAGGGTTAAGTTTCCTTCTTTTAATTTTTTTTAGTTTTTTTTCTGTTTTTTTTTTAATAAAAAAATCCGTAAGTTCAAAGAATATGCTCTTCTGACAGCTACTTTTAATTATTTAATAAGAATTTTATTTATAATAAGAAAAATAAGTGGATAAAAATTTCTTCTGTTAAACTGTTTTCCAGGCTAAAGTAGTACAGCCTTTTAGTTATAAACAATTAATGTCTATATCGGTAATGATAATTGGTTCTTTTTAGGTGAGCAGATATATTTATTCGCGGGTATATAATTCGGTTATGATTAATTACTTTTATAGTGCTACATTAAAAGCAACGCAAAATCCTCTAATTTATTTTAGGAGTTTTATTTATTTCGGGTTCAAAAAATAGATTATTTATTAATTTAATAATTAAAAGATGAAGAATATCAATTAAATATTAAAAAATCATATATTTTAATTTTTAAAATTTTTAATTAAATTTTATGAATTTTCAATGAAAAATCCTTTTATGATTATCTATTAAATTCAATAAATGATTTATTAGAAATAATTAGATTTTTTTTAAAAACGAATCAAAATACATAATTTTTTTATTCATACATTGATAGTTTTGCATTTATTATATTACGGGTATATTATTTTTCTTTTTTCAAGTCCTTGATTGATAGATAAGCGATCTTCAGGACATTAATCAATAACTCCTTTTATTTAATCAAGATATTATACACGATTTATCATTTTTTAAGTAACATCATGTATATAAAGTAATACGTAAGCTTAATATAAATATTGCTGATAAAACCAAAATAATTGAGAGTTTACACGATGGAACCAATTAAAATTACACCGCACCAAGTGACAATTAATTAATACATTTGGATGTGTTAATTAATTCCCAAACTCGTGTTGGAATATAACTTCATCTTTTTACTACTATCGACTTTTTTTTAGTTCATATATTGCAATCAAGTGTTAAAATCATACGGAAAAATAATGATCAATGAATAGAGCAAGCAATAGCTTCAACTCTAGGGAACTCTAGGTAAAGGTTTTAGATTTTTATGGAAATTTCATCATGAGATAAGCAATAAATGCATTTGATTTCTTTGTAATTTCTTAAATTCGTTTGAATTGAACTTAAGAAAATATTATTATATCACAGTAAATAATTATTACCACATGTAGGACAGTATATATGAAGTTTATTGTAGAAACTTCATGATCAATATGGACGACAACAACAACTAATAATAATAATAATAATAATAATAATAATAATAATAATAATAATAATTCGAGATTTGTTGAATTTTTATTTGGATCAACGACAGACAAAAAAATAATAATAAATGAATAAATAAAAATGGAATAACAAAATAAATATGACATTTATGAAGCCGAAACAGGGGTAGCTAAATTAGAGCAGGCAAAGAAGCATGTTAGGGTGTGGTACAAACATTTATTGGTTTCATTCTCAGCGTTGGCCAAATTGATTTCCCCTCCATCTCCATGTGAATGCAAAATACTTTTTTTTTTTTTAGTTTTAATTTATTTCTTCATCATTTTGATAATCGAGATTCGCGATCGTGCCGAGAATTCAGAGTTGATAGGTGATTTGCTTTTTTATTTAAAAAAAATATTGATTGATTTAATTTGAAAGAAATATTATCACTTTACCTCTAAAAAAAACGGAGAAAACTAAAGAAATATTAATTGGGCGAATATCGGCCAATCTGAAATCATCACTTTTTTTTTTCTTTTTAATTTGGAAGATCTCATTTAATCAAAGAGTGACCATTATTTAATCAAATATATAAGCGGGTCATGGGTAAAAATAAAATAAAAAAATAAATCTATAACAAATGGAGCACATTTAAATTTGGGAGAACTCATCACAAAAGAAATAATAGTCTCTAATGAGGTCAACCCACGTACATGAGAAGAGATCAATTAACCTTCAATTCATATAAATATATTTAAATCTACAGTTACACTCAAATAAAAAGCATGTTAGATTTAGACCTAATATATGAAATGAAAATTCCCCTTTTGTAAAAACAAAACTTATATTACACAATTTTTTTAAAAAAAAAACTCTAAAAAGGATACCTGTTTGATATTTCTTAAGATGTAGAATCATATAAGTTTAGAAGAAACCATAGAATTCAACATTAATATTAACAACTTTGTTCGATCGAAAACCCTAAAGCATAATTCAAAATCAACCTTTTGAGCAATCAATCCGGGCTGAGAGTAACGTGTAAAATTGAGAGAGCAAGATACACATAATATGCAGGAAGGCCAGCGTCGTCTGTCATCAAACCGTCTTTACATACATCAATATAAGAGTAAAATGCGTCCATCATTCTTGTGTTATCGAAATCTTGAACAAAATTCCTTTATGCTTTTTAAATTGCATTAAATCACTTATGTTCTTAAAAAAATATGCACAATTAGTTACCGTGGACCAATAATATATCTTTATTTATTGAACACATATTTTGGAGAAAAAAATTAGAAAAATAGTAGTTGTGCATGTTTCTTTTTTAATATAGAGGGATCTGGTGTGAAATTTACAAAACATAATTAAGAAGCTTCATACAAATTTTAGTTACACGATGAGGAGATTTAACGCATGATATTCATGGTATATTTCTGTGAAATGTAAATGAATTTGTATAAGTATCGTCTGACAGATTTTAATCCATCCATGGGACGAAACCATGTGAAAAAGATTTTTGTGTTAGTGAAAAGAGAAAATGTACTTGTATGTAAGGTTAGGACATTAAAAAAATAGTAGTAATAATTAATGTGAGGTGTAGAATGTATATATAAGCATGGCTGGCTGGTCCTCTACTTGAATGGTGAAAAGATTAAAGGCCTAAAATGCAATATTGCAATGCCCATGCTATGCTCTGATCCATTTTCACATTCTCCCATCTCCTCTACTTTTCGTCTGATTTGAAATCTTGTGGGCCTCCTCAATTTTTTAAATCAATTTCTTACTAATTTTATTCTCTTTATACATATATATATATATATGTTAATTTACTTTACAACAAACAGACAAAATTACACGAGAAGGGGATTATTTTTGTCGAATTAGAGATCTCTTAGTTTATTGGATGAGTTTAATTTATAATGATTTATGCTTAACAATAACTGTCTAGATTGTACTTAAGTAGAACTTTCAAAACGAGGTTACAGTTATGAGAATAGGGATATAGACAGTAATTTTGTGTGTGTGTGTGTATTCAAATTTCGTCCCATTCATCACTTAAAAATAAATATGTGATTAGGTTATGTATACAAGATATATATAATCTAATTTATCACTTAGACTGTGCGTGCGTGTGTGTGTGTGTATTAGTAATCAATGGTTCAATTATAGATGAATAATTATATGCAATTCAATAAGAAATTTTCTGTAGAAAAAGAAACACTTTTTGAATACAGGTGTATGTCACAATGTACAGGAAATGGCTGCTTGGGTCTGTGATTACCTTTTCTTGCTTGCCACTATGTAATTATATATACAGAGAGATATATATATTGGTAGATATGTGTTCCAAATAAATATATTATAATAAAGTATTAATATAGGCTTTCAAGTTTCAAGAAGGGTCATATATAGAGCTTGGTGCTATTTTGCACGAGCTAAAATTACTTTAGGGTTTAGGTTAGGGCCGGTTTATCAATAGTGTGACAATTGAGACATTCGCTTCGACACCAGAAAAATGTTAAATGTCGTGTGTACATGTAGGTTATTATATATAAGAGGGTGGAATGTTATTTTGTAAATCTATCATGAATATAATTCGATGAATACTTAAAACATTTTCAGGAGTCTGTATTTTTTTAGGATAGTACAGACTCTATTCTATACAACAATATGGCAAAAATTGCACTCCATTTCCAGCATTTTTCAGACTTTTAGTGCACGCCTCTATCTCCAATAGTAAATGAATTGTGTATTATTAGAACAAAAAACAAACAAATAAATAAAAAGTTACAAGTCTTACCAAAAAGCAAAAAAAAAAAAAAAAACCGCGGGAATCGGAAAACTCCTGTCTTAGCACTCAAAAAATAAAGGAAAACAAAATGAAAAATAGATTATCAATCTTTATCACAAGTTCTAAAATAATTGATCAGCTAAAATTTAGCACTACTGTCAAATTTGTAGAATTCGCTAGGCGCTAGTCGGGTGATCAAGGGGCGTCTAGCACCTAGATTGCCTAATCCACCAAGGCATTTTTATTTTTATAATATATAATTAAATTAATAATGGTATTTATTTTTATAAAAATCAACTTAAAACATTAATTTAATCTTAGTACAATGGTTAAGTTCTTTGCTAAACATACTTCAGGTCTCTTGTTCCATCCTTCAAGCGCTCATATCATAATATTCTTTTCCCAAATTTGAGAAAAAAGGCCAAAAATAGCATACTCTGCGTAGAATTAAACCCGAGACCTGGCTAGCTATTACAAAAGACTCTACCAATTGTGCTATCGATAATTTCTGTATAAAAAGCTCACTGAATCATATATAACCGCCTAATGGGTCGATTATACCAATGGGCCGATTATACCATTTCGGCTTGGGTAGGGGAGAACGGGGCTGTGTAGACAATGGTGATCAAGTATCGTATCCACATAAACTAAATTAGAAATAGTTGTGTGTACTGCAACATCGGACCTCAATTATTATCTAGACGACAGAAAAAAGAGAAAGTTAACTAATATAAAATAGTAAAAGTAATAAATGAATGGGAAAACTATCCTATCAAAAGTCTATTTGTAGTGCCAAATTTCATTAGGAGAATCTCTAATCACACTAAGCCTCAATTCCCTTGAATTTATTAACAAATGTGTCTTATGCCTAGGATTTGTCTATTGAGACTCATCTATCGAATTACAAATCAACTGATAAAATTGTATCAATTAGTGATCAACTAACTAACATCCACACATAGTATAGACATAAGAAATGAAATAGGGCTATAAACCATTGATAGAAAATGAAATGAATAAATATCCAAAAAGTCTCAAATCAAAAATACAAAATAATCTAGCCTAACATAATACAATGCAAAGGCTAAATCATTCCAAAGAAAATAAAGATAAAAACAAAAATAGAAACTAGGTAACCCCTAAGTTAGGCCTCAACTCCACCCATACTTCCACTCTTCTCCACTCTTCTCCTCTTTGCTCCGTCTTCAATATATTGCTCATTATTCACCCTAACTAGGTGGAAACTCTAGCTAGAGTATGGATTGATGTGTGGCTAGATGCGTGGAAGGAGATAATCTTGTGTTTTGTGGAATTGGGTGTGTGGTGTGGTGTTCTCCGAGGGTTATCTCTTCAATTTTTCATCTAAGGGGGGTTATATAGAGGTGAATAAATGGAATTTGAAGAAAATAAAAAAATTGGAGAAAAAAGACAAATTAGGGTCGTGCCCAGAAATCTCACCTAGGGTGCATGGGGCACAACCATGAGCATCTCTGGCTTTGGTGTTGTGCCGGAGATGAATAAAATCAAGTCTTTGAAGGCACATAGAGAGACCTAGCTCGCCGGGCTTCAAGGTCACCGGTCACGCTTGGGGTGCCCTAGAGCACACCTGTCCGACACCTTCATCAGTTTTACTTCGTTTTTGCCTGTTCCTCGTCCGATTGGCCCATGATCTAATTCATGGTCTTTATTTGCTTAAAATTTCATTAATTTTCTAAAATCTCATGATCTTTATTTTCTTAAAATTTCATTAATTCCATCCTCCATTTCAAGTAAAACTTAAACAAGAAATAAAACTTTCAAAACAGGAGGTTAATCACTCAAATTGGATTAAACCATACATTTAACTCACCAAATAACATAACTTCAACCTCAATAAATGGTGCAAAAATCCCACTTATCAACTGCTCCAAATGTACAAGATTGTTTGTCCCCGAACAAAAAAGAAAGAAGAAACTACAAGAAAAACGCGATTTAACGACGAACTTAGCGAATAATTATATTCCGTCACTAGATTATCGATAAATCAACAATGGATTAAGATTGAGATGTTTAACAATGGATTAACGACATATTTTTTCTGTCTCTAACTTAGCGACGGAAAAATTCATAGTCAAACGTTGAATTTTTATTTTTTTTAGATTAACAACGGAATAATGACATATAATTCTGTTACTAAATTAGCGATGGAAAAATCTATCGTTAAACGTTTATTTTTTTATTTGTTTTAATTTTCAATTACTACTTAATGATGAATTTGGATTGAATTTTTTAATATTTTTAATTTTTAAATTTATTTTATTTTTTTATTTTGTTTTATTTTTTAAAAATTTTAATATTTTTTACTAATTTTTAATATTTTATATAATTAAATTACTACTTAATGATTCTTTTATAATTTTTATTACTTTAATTTTATTTTTATAAATATTATTAAATATATAATATTTGAGAAAATTAATTAAAATAATCTAATATTAAATAAATAATACAACATTAAATATTGTAATAAATATTTAACTAATGAAGCACAATAGTTTATTGTGTGCATGTGTGTGTGTGTGTGTGTATTCTATCTTAATACTAACATAAATATTAATTAGTCTATTTAGTTTAGCTACATATGATAAAGCTATGCATTCCTGGGAGGTTAGAGATTTGAATCTTACAAGTAACAAATGTTGGGATAATATATAGCACATGGTGCTCAGGAGCCAGGTGGTCCACGCACACTATTTTTTATTATTATGTTTAGCAATGGAAAAAAAAAATCGTTACTAATTTATTTAATTTTTATTTTTTATTTTCTGACGACTTAATTTGGCTATATTTTAGTGATTAAATTTATCATCACTACTTTTTGCCATCATTAATATGTCATTAAAATGGCTAACGACATGATTTTTTTGTAGTGAAAGGTTGGAATGATGAAGTTTGTAAAGTCAGCTCATACCTGAGAGATTCAAACATATTCCATTTGAATTGGTAGCCCATCTTACATCTAGACAAGGCTCGAGAATACAACAGAAGATCAAGAAGTAGAATATTAGTGTTGTGAAAATTTTGAATACCATGTAGAAGTAATTCGTCGTGCTCATGTTCTCCATTAATAACGGGATTATCCCTTTAATCTTGTGATCAACCCGACAACATTTGTAAGTACCGATTTTGATTGATTCTATTTTATTCTGCTGCAATAGATTCGAAATTGAACTTGCATGTTCATTCAATATAGGATAATTAATATCATACATAAAATTATGATTTGTAGAACTTATAATTAAGGACATCCAAATAGATCATGTGGCGGGTTAATTCGAAAAACCCCAACACCCAATGCCTACCTGACCATTGTGTCCACAATTTATGATTAGATCAATTAGTTGATGGACACTCCTGCACACAAGCAGCCCGCAATGTTGCTAAGGAAGAGTATGCTGAGGAGGAGCAAGGCCACCAAGATGCAGCGAGATGTTCGAGGTCTACGTGGAGACATGGACTTGCTACGATGTGATGTCACCCATATCGAGCATGGATAGGGATGGCAACGGGCCGGATCTGGAGCGGATCTTGTTGAATCCAGATCCATATCCTTTTTTTTTTCCAGATCTAGATCCGCTTCAGATCCGTCGGATCCAAAATTTTGAAATCCAGATCCAAATCCATCGGATCTGCGGATCTGATCCACGGATCCAGATTTTTGTTTACAATAGAATTTAAAATGAGACAAAATCAAAAGAACACTGTCAACACAATAATAAACATCCAAAACAAGTCGGCAACATCCAACATTCATCTTAAAGAAAAAAATTAAACAAACATATTCATCCATCATATCACGAAATATATATATATATAATATAAAGTATAAAATCATATATATATAATATAAAATATAAATATATATATATATATATAATATATATAGAGAGAGATTCGAGAATGGAGCCTAGAGAAAGAGAGTCGGAGTCTGATATATATATATATATATAATATAAAATATAAATATATATATATATATAGAGAGATCCGCGGGTCGGATCCGGACCTAAAATTTTAAGATCCAGATCCGCAGCAAAAAAAATTATAGAAATCCAAATCCAACCCGGATCCGTTGGATCCAAAATTTTATGATCCAGATCCTCAAAAATGGATTTGGATCTGCGGATCTGGAGCGGATCCAAGATCCACTGCCATCTCTAAGAATGGATTGACATGCTAGGATCATCTACTCTCGAGAATGGCCAGACATATTGACGAGATGTCTAGACAAATGGAGTCTCACAATGCAAACATGACTGAGCTGATGAATATGATGCGAGGATGGAACACCCCTTTCTATGATCTTTGTTTTCAATATCCACCTCCAGGGCCTTAGTGATTCGTCAAGATAGTTCTATCTTAACCCTTCCTCCTTACAAATGTATTCCTAACGGTGTTTTGAATAAGTTTGGAGGAATACGTGGAGGTTAAGATATACTTTTTATTTTTATTTGAGCCTGTATTATGATGATTGTCTATTTATTCTGCATATTTTTCCAAATTATTCAATTGGATTATATGATGATATTTTATTTTCTTTAGCTTATGTACTGTTTTTTTTCTTGTGCTTTTACCTTTCGTTCATTTTTTTTAGTTCGCGTGTTTTTAGAGCAATCTTTTTGTTGAGAAGTAGTTCTGAAGAAGTCTTTCGCCTTCTATTCTTTTATTATTGATTGTCTTGATCAATGAAGAGATGTAATTAGTAAGGTTGTGATTTGATGTGATTGGAAATTGCTGATGAGGACTCGTGAATTAATGAGGTATATTGAAATTTTGTTCCAAAGTTTTCAATTTTTAATGTTGATAATTGAGCATGGTGATTGCTGATGGTGGGAATTAATAGTATGGATTGATAATTTGTTGGAATTATGGAAAATGAACCTGTGAGATTTTGAACCTTGATTGCTATTTTATATTTTTAGCACGGTTTTATTTTCTTAAGTGTGTTAGTTTATCTAGTTAATCTCTAGAACTTGCTTTGGTATCTATCTCGAAACTACATAGTTTGCTTGAATTGAAAAAATGATTTTAGGCCATTTTTGTTAACCTTTAATTTTACTAATTTTTATCTATCTTTAAAAGACTCCATAGTCAACCCGTTTGAGTTTTTTAGTCTTTTCTTTGATAGTCGGGAGATTGAGGAATTTCATGTTTGGATGTATGATGATTTTTGGTATTGATCAATGGTAAAAAAATAACTATCATGATGTGATATTTGTTGTGTTTTGGAAAAATATTATGGAGTCTTATAAGCTCTATTAAAAAAAAATGAAAGAGACATATATTCATATATATTTTTGGAAAAATAATAATAATAATAATAATAATAATAATAATAATAATAATAATAATAATAATAATAATAATAATAATAATAATAGCATAAAAGACCCAGTCAACACTTTATTCTGATTATCTGTGAAAATTTCAGCATGCACTGTTGGTTAATTTTTATTAAATGTTGGAAAGGGAGAAGGGAACTGTTGAGAATGGCGTGTTCCAGATGATGTTATCACTTCGTTTGATAACATCGAAGTCAATGTCGTACTTAATGTGTCCCGTCATTCTCGTCACATCGAGTATAACACTTGAGATGTTAATCTTATCCTTTCCTAGTATTTTGGATTAATTTATTTTAAATTAATCTGAATAAATTGTGATTTTTCTCACATATGATTTTCCACATATTTTGGTAATTATTGGATAATTAATTACTAATTAAATTGTGGATTATATTTGATTTTGACTTTGTCAAAATCTATTCCAGTTTTATAGGGACGTGATGTTCCCACTCTGTCTTTGACACTAATCGTTGAAAGAGATCGTGGGTCACTAGAGTAACTGCCACTTTTACACATTGTTGAAGAATGTGTGTTATGCAATGCAGAATGCAATTATTTCAATTCCCACTTTTTACACGTTGTTGAAGAACATGTGTTATGCAATGCAGAAGGCAATTATTTCAATTCCACTATAGCAATGGGAAGTGGAAAGCGGTTGATTCAAGGCCAACTCACTTGGGATCGTGAAGCAACTGTCAAGACAAGATGGAAGAAGTATTTAAGGTCTTTTCAGATCTTAAAATCATTTATGCAAGCAAGTTATCACTGTGGTTTGTGAGAAGCTCATAATCTTGCATCTAGTGTCATCTCTAAGATCCAAGACATCTTCCCAGACATCGGCCTAGCGTCCCAATCATCTGGAGACATTCATTCCAGTTGTGTGTGTAGGTCAGATAGTCATCTTTGAGAGTCTAGGATTTAGAGTGACTTGTTGTAATCTATCTATGTGTTTAGATAGGTTTGTTTGAGAGATTATTCGAGTGAGTGAAGCTAGGATAGTCATCTATATATTTTATGCAGTGTTGTCAAGGGAGTGAACCGAGACAACATCATCATTGCTATTGTTTATCACTTGTGATAGTGAATTTCACCTTGAGTACGGAGTGTGATTTAAAATTTATCTTGTGCAAAGTTCTATTTATGTTTCCGCTGCATGTTGAAGGCACTGTGGTAACACTAGCTTCAACATTTCTTTTAACTTTGCTATTTACATCCGAAATTCACATTGTTTCAGGCAACAAATTGTAACAAGTGGCATCAAGATTCGGTACTTGACACACTAAGTACTCGATCCGGTGTTGCTTGAAATCTATGATGGATATTCAGATTAATTAATGTCGTCCTCCTACTCTGGATAGCAATGGTGGTAATTATGTCATGTGAAAGTCTCGAATGAAGATTTACATCAAGTCTATCGATGAAAGAGCATGGATGGCAGTCATTGAAGAATGGAGTCCTCCTAGGATGGAAGGTCGCAATGGGGATTTTGTGCTATGTGTCCCCTTCCTTGACACTTGAAGGACTTGATATCTTGATTTCTGGAACTGGATTCAGAATTGCCTTGGTGAGCATTAGTAGGTGCTTCAACACTTAACTTAGATGGTAGCCTCCCATGTTCCTTTGTTCCTTGACTCAACTTCCATGGTGGTGTACTAGTGTTCGGGCTCGACTTTCAGGTGGATGAATTCGAACGGTTGAAGTTGTCCCTCCTCTTGAATTGATTCTCTACCTTGATGGCCATTTGTACCATCTCATTTAATTCGACATAGTGCTACAACTCTACTACCTCCCGAATTTCTCTATGCATACCCATTAGGAACCTTGCCATAGTAGCTTCTCGATCCTCCTCCGCATTAGCTCGGATCATAGATATCTCCATCTCCTTGAAATACTCATCAACACTATTTGTGCCTTGCCTCAACGTTTGCAGCTTGTTATACAATTCCCAATAATAATAGCTCGGCAAAAAACGTCATCTCATGACTGTCTTCATCTCCTCCTAAGTCTCTATCGGGCGTTCTCCATTACGCCGTCTAGTGATTTTCAACTTATCCCACCACACGATAGCATAATTAGAGAACTCAATATCTGCTAACTGGACCTTCTTTAACTCCGAGTACCTATCGCAGTCAAATATCATCTCGTCCTTTTGTTCCCACTCCAAATATAGTGTCGGGTCATTCTTTCTTTGTAATGAAGGGACGTTCATCTTAATATTGCCAAGATGATCATCTTCCCGATTCCTCATTATATCCCATGTCGACGACCTCTTACTGTGGAATTCATGTCTTCTTCATCATAGACTTCAAAATTAGAGTCGTAGTACTCTCTCATTTCCCTCTCCACTCTAGGGTAACGCCAAACCTCCACTCAACCTCATCTTCCACCTCTACCACCACAGTTCACAAGCGGAATTTGTTGAGATTGCTCTTACATTGAAGCTTCCATGTTGTCAAGTCTCTCATTCAATACAGCCATCTCGGTCTTTAACATTCTCCCCAAATGTTGTTGTATGGCCTCCATCGTGTATTTAGGATCAAAGTTCTTGACCGCTTCATCTTCTGAACCTGCAGCAGATTTAGACATTTTTTCGTCCTCTTTTTTTTTAGTAACTACCAATAATATTCAACACTCCAAACACCTCAATACAGTACTTCCCAGTAAATAATATCAACACCATAATATGCCCTAAAATTCTTTTACTGAAAAATTCGATAATTTTTGAAATTAACCGAAAAATTTTGATTTTTCTACAGACGATATATAAGCCTTCAGGAACCCAAATAACAATACGAGAATCAATGAAAACACCGAAAATTTTCCTGCTCAAAAACTTTTTTTAATTCAACATTTTTTTATATTGGCGAAAAGAATGAATTCAGATAAAATTTAAAATACGGATAGATGGAACCTGATACAAAGCCGAAGCTTTGATACCACTTGATGCGATCCAAAACCCCAGGATGTATCAGGCTACAAAAGCGGAATCTCTCGACCCGAATCTCACAACGCAGATGAATCGTAGATATATGAAATCTACAATCCTACTGAGATTGAAGACAAGAACCTTGGAATGATGATAATGACGCCATAAACAGGGATGGTGATCTGTTTGATAAGTCGGGTTGAATTCACACAGAATTCGGAAAAAAATTCTCCACACAGAAAATATCAATATCAATACTCAAAATCAGCTGTCTCAAAATAATGACCTAGGTCCCTTATATAGGTGGGATAAAATAACAAAGCCCTAATAAAGTTCTAAACTGAATAGGAAACAAATAAAAGCCCAAAATCCAAAAATCATACAAAAAATCCGCAAAACAGAAATATTCGTGAGTTCCCCCATGACCACGTCACCAACGGCTCTTCTCGCGGCTCCCGTGGCACTGATGTGGCACAAAATCCGCAACACCTTTAAAACCCACGACCATGCCCGCAGATAATGCACTATCGACCCCTCCTCAGTAGCGAGCTCACAGAGATTGGTCCTAGACCCAACCAATGACTCCACCCGCGAGTGCCACGTGGCTCGCGACTTTCCAACTTGGTTCCCTCGCTTTGTTCGCGACCTCGGATGCATTTGGACCCCTTTTTGCGCGGACCTCTTGAACACTCGAACTTTAATCTCGCCATCCCACCTAGGCTCGTATCACATTCAAATAATACTTAGACATGGCTGGTATGAAGGAATGAAATCATTATTACCACGTTTATTATTAATCCCATGGCTGGTACGTTTCTGTTATAAAAAAAATCACCATTCATGTAAGAATTCTCATTCCCATGAACATAAGACTAGCCATTAATAGGGGTTATTGAGTCGAGTTGAGTAAGAACATATTTGAGTTTGAGCTAGATAAGAAAACCCAAAACTCGAGCTCGAGCGGTAGAAAACTTGATAATTTTAAGTTGGACTTGATTGCTAATTAATATTTAAAAATATGAATTATATTACTTATTTTTCTTTATTAAAAAATGAAAAAAAATATTTATGGTATTTGTGTAAATCATTAAACTATTAAAGTTTAAATTATAAATAAATTGAACCTCGATTAGGCTCGAGTATAGCTCCAAAGTTACTCGATCAATCTCGAGTCGGTTTTGAGTTTTGCACTATAGTTGATCTTGAGTAGCTCACAAGTTAACTTGACTTACTTACGCTCCTATCCATTAACTCCCTCTCCCATAGTATTATGTATTCTCAATTATTAAGAAATAAAAAAAGGCTTCAAAATACTTCATTGCTAATCAACTAACCCAACTTGCTTCACAACTTCGTTGTTGTTCTGGTTTTCTGAGTGTCTCCCACATTTGATCCACAATCCTATTCGAAAGGTGGATGTAGTTTTTAATATAATCTTTTTTTCTAACAGAAAAAGGACTTCAAAAGATCGCCAAAACTATAGGCTTTGGAAAAAGGTGCAAAAACACCCCCAACATTTATCTTGAGGGACAAATTCACCCTTAACATTTTTCTTGGAGCAAATATAACCCCAACGTTTAACAAAAGATGTAAATTCCCCATCCCCTCCCCCCAAAATAGCATTTTTGTGCATATATATATATACATATATATATATATTTGATTTATTTTTACATGCATACATGGAAACTTCCATGTCAAATTTAATGCTTATTAAAATAGACATGGGAATGAAATTTTATATTTAATTTTATTTCTCATTACTTTTTTGTTACATGTATTTTTCATACATTTTTAAATAAATTTCATTTACAAAAATACAAACTCAAAATCAATAATAATAATAATAATAATAATTTAGGTCTATAATTGAAGGGAGATTATAACATTTTAGTGATGAAAAAAATAATGAATAAACATGTATTTTGCATAAAAAAATACTATTTTGGGGGTAAATGAGGGAGAATTTACATCTTTTGAGAAATGTTAGGATGATATTTGCTCCAAAAAAAAAACGTTAAAGATGAATGCACCATTAAGGTAAACGTTAAGGTTGTTTTTGGAACTTTTCCCTATAATCTTTTGGCGGCTATAGTTCAACTTGGGCTCGGATTTTGATGCCCAACCCACCCGTTGATGGTTTTGACAATTCCAGACGCTTATGTTAGATGTGGTATATATATAAAATCCTTATAAAAACTCTATATTATTATATTAAATAATATTTTATATATTGGTATTAAATAAGTAATTTTACAAAAATAATCGAAGTATATATTATGTGTTTAAATCATAATAAACACGTGCACAATGACTTTTTAGGTGTTCAAACTCAATTTAATTTTTAAAATATTTTAAAAAACTATGCTTACAAATATTAATGCGTGATATTTATTAAAAAATAATTTACTATATAATAGATATAATTAGAAATTTAATAATTATAATATATATTGTCTAAATGGATAAAAGTAGACAAAAGTAAATAGTAATTGGGAAAAAACAACAACTTTTAAAAATAGGTAGTTTGTTAGACAATTTGTACTATATTAGACTTGGTCCCCACACCCAATGATTGGCACATTGTACTTTTGCCAGGCATTAAATGCACCTAACAGCCGAAACCCTAATTCTAAAAATGAAACCCTAACAGCCTCGATTATATTTAGTAAGCCTCGATTAATTTTTAGCCTTGATTATTTACTCAAAATCGCCTCGATTGAAATTACAATATTCGATTAATTCATAGCCTCGATTAATTTCCTAAGTTGAGCCTCGATTATGATGATTTAAGAATAATTGATGATTTAAATATCAATTCTCCTGAAATCGATGCTTCATCGATTAATTATGTATTAATCGATGCTTCCTCGATTAATTTTTAATAAGCATAGATTAAGAAAAAACTATCCTCGATTTCTTTTTTAACATTGCCTCGATTAGATATTTAAATTTCATCGATTATTTTTAAAATAATCGAGACCTTCATTCAAAAGAATCGAGGCAATGTTCCCTACAATTAATCATGATTTTTTAGTGAATGCATTTATTTCTTGTGTAAGGTAGGTACTGAGTTTCAATAAATAAAAAGAAAAGGTTGTTGGCTTTCATTAAATGAAAAGAAGGGGAAGGTAGGACCGAATTAATGAAAAGAAGGGGATGTTGTACCGAATTAAATACATTCTAATGTTTTATAACGAGGTAGGTGAAATTTCTGAATAAATAGATGTAGAATCCGGAGCTCATTCACACTACAATACAAATCTCATTCACAAAAATCATACAAGTTTTTATTCACACTACACTACAAATCGACGAAGAATAACATAAGTTGGAGAAATTTTTTCGAGCAAGGGGTGAAAGAAAAGATTTTTCTGGAGTGAAAAATAGTGCACGGAAATTTTCACCAATTTTCAAAGGTACGTTTTGTACTCCATTTTTTTGAACTTATTTTGCAAATATCTACTATTTTGATTATATATTGCATGTGTTGTTAGATTTACTTTGAAAATAGGTGACATTGAGTGATACGACCTTTTTTTGGAATTGGTTGTTACTGTTTAATTTAGGTCAGTAATTTAGGTTAATTGTTCTTGGTTTTGAATTTAGTCGATGTTTATGTGATTTTGAGGGTTGTATAATGTTAAACTAAATATAATCGATGTTGTTATAGAAGCGTTTAGGCTGTGAAAAATTATTCGATGCCTTCATTGATATAATCGATGTCGTAGAATATAATTGATTAGTGACTTGATTGATTATTTGATATTAATTGTGGTTTATTTGTTGTTAATTGTGGATTATTTGTTGTTAATCGATGACTACCTTTCTATCGAGGAGCATAAAACATAATCGAGGAACATAAAAAACAATCGAGGCCTTCCTCGATAATTATAATAATAATCGAGGCCTTCCTCGATTAAATTACAAAAATGAAAACTAATCGAGGCCTTCCTCGATTAATTTGAAAAATAAAAACTAATCGATTAGTTAAAAAAATTAATCGAGTTACTAATCGATTAATTTTAGAAATAAAAACTAAATCGAGTCACTAATCGATTAATAGTTTAAAAAAAGCTAATCGAGTAGTACTTTAATTAAAAACAAACGAATCGATTAATAATTTTAATAAAAACTAATCGATTAGTACTTTAATTAAAAACAAACTAATCGATTAATAATTTGAAAAAAAACTAATCGATTAATAGTTTAATTAAAACTAATTGATTAGTAGTTTAATAAAAAACAAACTAATCGATTAATAGTTTAAAAAAAACTAATCGATTAGTCCTTTAATTAAAAACAAACTAATCGATTAATAGTTTTAATAAAAACTAATTGATTAGTACTTTAATTAAAAACAAACTAATCGATTAGTACTTTAATTAAAAACAAACTAATCGATTAATAATTTGAAAAAAAACTAATCGATTAATAGTTTAATTAAAACTAATCGATTAGTAGTTTAATAAAAAACAAACTAATCGATTAGTCCTTTAATTAAAAACAAACTAATCGATTAATAATTTTAATAAAAACTAATCGATTAGTACTTTAATTAAAAATAAACTAATCGATTAGTACTTTAATTAAAAACAAACTAATCGATTAATAATTTGAAAAAAAACTAATCGATTAATAGAGGCTTGGGGTTTATAGGGTTTTAGGGTTTACGTTTAGGGTTTAGTGTTTTATAGGGTTTAGGGTTTAAGAGGGTTTAGGGTTAAATTGTGATCTCATGTAGCATTGTTTATAAATTGTCCAAATGGTTAGACGCCGCATTATTGTACGTCACAGTGGACGATGGGAGAGAGTAGAATATGTAGATGAGGACGAACAACTCGTGACGTTGTCATCCGATAAGCTGTGTTTTAGCTCACTGGTGAGGGAGGTTCACAAGTTGTTGCGGACTGACCCGAACAGGATCGAGTATGAATTATTTTACCTCACCAGCACCAATACTGGCAGACGGATCAGAGCATCTTTGCAAGATGATGGAGATTTGCTCGATTTGCTTCACGAGCAGACTACTGAGCTGGTCGTGTACGTGATTTCAAGACAGTTGGAAGGTTCTGGAGCCGGACCATCTATGAGGGATGACTATGTTCCCTACTTTTAACATGCAGAGACGCATGGTCCTACTGCAGAAGAAGAGGGAGAAGGAGAAGAAGAGGCAGAAGGAGAAGAAGAGGGAGAAGAACAAGAACAAGAACAAGAAGAGGTGAATGATAGAACGAGGTTGGTGGAGTCACTGTTGACAGAATTCAGTGGCTGGCTTCGTTCTTCTGCTGATCGTACAGACAGATTGTTGTGCTTGATGGGAGTCGTCCCGCCATCTACCACTGGTGTTCCATTTAGATCTGACGGGCCTTCGAGCAATTGGGTGGTTCCCCTTGCTGACTGGGACATTGCGGGCCCACTATCTTGGGATGAGGGACCAGCACCAGAAACAGATACATTGCACCAGGGAGCTATTTTTCGGACGAAAGATGATCTCGCCCTGGCGGTCGGTATCTATCACATGCAGAATCGAGTGGAGTATGCCGTGTATCACTTGAATAGGTCACGATTGGGCTATGTTTGCAAGCATGGCGGTGATTGTCTGTTCAAGTGCTTTGCGGTTGCTGATGGGCATATGTGAAGAATATACAAGTTCAACGGCACTCACACATGCCATCTTGATATGGGTCGAATTGCTCCGCGACAGGTACCTGCACGAGTGCTCGGAAAATACTTTGCTCGTAGATTGGTGGACGAGCGGGTTGTTCAGAAGCCGAAGGAGATGATGGCGGAGCTTATGCATGAGTTTGGCATCCACATCGACTACAGCTTTGCTCTGCGCACGAGGAACATTGCCATTCAGATGGTATATGAAGACTTTGACAAGTCCTACGCACAGTTGCCCGCTTTCCTTCACACTCTGCAATTGATGAATCCGGGAACTGTAGTGGACATGGAGATCACGAGTGATGGTCGGTTCAAGTATTCATTCCTTGCTCTCGGTGCGTGTGTCAATGCATTTCTCCAGTATGCTTGTCCAGTGCTTGTGATCGATGGGACCCACCTGAAGGGAAAGAATAAGGGGGTTCTCTTTGTTGCTGTGACGAAGGATGGCAACGAACAGATCTTACATGTTGCAGTTGGGCTCGGACCGATAGAGAACGATGAATCTTGGATATGGTTTCTGGCCCACGTGCACATGGTTCTGGGTGATATAGATGATCTTCTCATCATTTCGGATCAGCATCAGAGCATTAAAAATGATGTGGAGGCCGTTTTCCCAAGAGCGACGCACGGACTGTGCTACTACCATTTGAAGAATAAGATGACGAAGAGAGGGAAACACGTGACGATGCTATTTCAAGAGGCTGCCTACGCATATCGGAGAGAGACCATCCAGGAGAGTATGTCGACGTTGGAGCAGGTCTGTCCAAATGCATATCAGAAGCTATGTAATATTGGCCCAGTGCATTGGGCTCGTTCACACTGTCCCGTACGGCGCTACGGGTTCATGACATCTAATGCGGCGGAGAGTCTCAATGCTCGTCTGTTGTGGGCGAGGAGGTTACTTGGTTGCTCATTGTTCGAGATGTTTAGATCAATTGTTGAGCAGTGGTTCGTCGAGCGACGTGCGGCAGCAATGGGCTCGAATCATGTGTTGACTGATGGCATCGCGCTTAAGCTTTCGGGTAACGTCGATAAGGGACGCTGCTATGCCGTGCGGCCCACTACATTAGCAACTTTATGGAAAGTCGAGGTTGGGAGGGAGGTCTACATGGTCGATCTTCAGAACCGGACCTGTGACTATCGTGAGTTCGAGCTGGACTTGATCCCCTACTCTCACGCGGCAACGGTCATCTGGTACGACATTTAAATCTATAATTGTTCTTATTTTTTAACATGTACCTAATTGAGTGTGTTTATTTTCCCTTTCGCAGTTGTACCGGGACGGCTATATATGATTATGTGGACAAGTGTTACAAGGTCAAGAGCTTGGTCGGCATGTATAACTCGGTCATCAGGGGTCTGCCTCATCCAGAATAATAGATTATGCCCGATGCGTTTGGATCACAGGTGGTTTTGGCGCCAGAGATCAGATGACGTGCTGGGCGTCCATCTACATCCAGAGCTCGAGCCCCGTTTGAGGCCTCATCCAGTGCACGGAGGCAGTTTTGCACTAGATGTCGTGGACAGGGGCACAACAGGCGTGTAGCACAGCCCATTTACCCATTGGCGGTGTTGATCTGAATTCACCGCCCGAAGATGTTCCGCGGAGAAGGGCGCCGAAGAAGTGTGGCATTTGCGGTAGTACGGAGCATACGCGTCCTAGATGTCCTATTCGATTGTCAGCGGATGAGCATTAGTCGATTAAATTAAGTTGTTTTTTGAACCCTTTTGTTGACGGGACAACACATTTTGTCACGAAAAACATTAATGAAGAAAAATATTTACATTGATCAAGTTCAAGTACAAAATCAACAAAAACAACACATAAGTCAATATTGTAATGTCAGCATCTACAAGCTAGGTCTCTTAATGTAAGTCAATGAATATATCCGAGCCCCTATAATCCTCCGATACGCATATACTCCCTCCTCCGACAATCCGGGCGGAAGTCCTGCACCCAAAAGCCGATCCACGTACATGCAGGCATATACTCCACAGCTCGTGCCGTCCGTCTGCACGAACTGGTCCGGTATAGTCTTGTCCAGGGTCATCGCAAAAGCACATTAGGACAACATCTGACGACCTTCCCAAAATCCGGCACATATGAGTAGGCGTGGAAGTAGGCGGAGTAGGGGCATCAACTCTCTATCTCGCCTCTCGTACTGGACGCGGTTGGTCGGATCGTCCATCTGAAACAGAAATGAGTCGTACAACTCTACGACCCAGTCAGAAAAGCGGATACGAACCACTACCCAATGCTCATCTGCGACGTCACATACCACAATCGCCTGCGACATAAGATCGGGATCATATCAAGATTAATGTCAGCAAATAATGTATGATAATATATCATTTTCTTGTGAAGCTCACTTATATAATCACGCCCCATCCATGGCACCTGATACCGCCCATCCCTGCCCTGGATCCGATGTATCAGTCCCTCTGCAGGTCTCCACCGCTGGTAGTCATCGTCACCATATGCACGTGTGCACTCCTGGTCAAGAGGATGCAGTCTCTTCCATGCTGCAACGAGGGCCTCCTGCAAAAAATGAATTACGATTAAGCGTGTAGTAAGAAAAAAGACAAACTATTTTCAAATAAGTACTTGAACTCACATATAGACCAGTAGTAGCTACCGTCGTCAGACAATGGTTGTCCCTCTTAACTCATCGAGCCATCACGCTCAGAAAGTAGCTCATGTGAACATCCTTCAACTCAGTCCTCGGATCCTCAAGATGGTCAAACCAGGACTGCCGCAAGTGATCGCCGTTGAAGTAGAGCTGAACAACGGCATCCGGACCCAAGGATCTAAATCGTGGGTAGGTGACCTGGAGTGTGCTATCATCAATGTCATTCATGAGCTGATAGGTCGCGCTAAAACCACCATGGCGTGGAGCCGAAGTGCTAGTACCCTCCGGCTCCACAGTGGGCTGTGGAGCCTGATGACCAGCACTACAGTCGCTCGGCTCCGGGCTGTGGCGGTCTCTACCCTGAGGCATGTGTGACCTCGGAGGGCGGCTACTCAGACCAGCTAATGCACGATCAATCGCCCGATCCACATACTCCTGGACATGGGGCGCAATAGTCGTGTCAATAAGCTCCTAGACACGGGGCATCACTCGATACACAATCCTATGAATAAAACTCTCTGAGGGCTCCCCACTGCTCGGCGTGCGATCCCTCCTCGAACGCTTCATTCCCCAAGCTCGAGGAGGGCTCTCTGGATCAATCGAATCAGCCGTGTGCACTGGTGCATCCTCAGTGAGGGGCCGGGCTCCAGGCTCAGTATGATCTGGCTCGTCCCTCAATGCCCGGCTAGTCGAGGGTCGATTGGTCGCCTGACGTCCCGTCTGTGGTGTCCGAGCAGCTCTGGTGCCTCGGGCTGATGGGAGGACAACCTCCTCTGCCGATGTGGAACAACAAGATGCCACATTTGCAAGCATCTTCTTCTTGTTCCCGGATCGAGCGGGAACATATCTCACGCTCTGAGCTCCAGGCTCCAACTACAAGCTCATGTAATATGAAGTTGCCGTCTCCTCGGGAGATGGCACCAACGTAACCACACGTGACTGCATCGAATTAATAATAATATCATTAAGATGAATTAACAAATATAGATCGAAGATTCTAAATATATCAAGAAACATCAAAATGTACCACTCGCTGTAATAAGGTGGCTGGGTCGGTGGCAGGGAGTCTGAATGTCCACCTCAAACATCGAGACACAGTGAGCTGTCCACTGTGCACACCAGCCTCAGTAGCCAACTCCGGTATCACCTCACAAGCCCATACCTGTAAAGTGGATTAATGGATTAGTTACGTATTCACTTGATTTAAACTAATTTAGAACAATTAAATTTAAACTAATTACCTGGAGTGCCCAGATCGGCCCGTAAAAATGATATTATCCCGATCATTTCCCGCCCATAGTCTCTCGAGTCCTGGGGAGGAGGCCAATGTAGTGCATCAACGACTGGTAAGAATATGCATCCCATGGAAACGAGTTCCATCGCTCCACATCCTCCGCTAGCGCCCACACCCATGGATCCACGGTCCAGTGCTGATCTAGGCACAGAATCATCCGGTATACGAACAATATGTTCGCAACCTTCACATAATCCGCAGCGTCTCTGGCCATCCCCTGCTCTTTGAACCTGTCCTCCATCTGTTTGATTGTCGTACGCTTCCCTTCGAATAAACGGTGGTAGACAGATCTCGACGGAACAATATGATCGCCATGAGGATCGAATGTCGAGCTGCCGAATCGTAAACCTGACACCAAGGCGTACTCACTCGGACAGAACCGTAGTTGGGAACGATGAATGTGAAAACATGCAAGTCCCACACGTGCACGATCCCGCGCGTGCACCTTGAACGTCATCAGCGCGTGTATGACCCTCTTCTGGACATCACCACCTCTATAGTCCAAAAAATATCCGAAACAGTCCGATCTGAATAGTCGGACGGCGTCACCACCAATTGCGAGCAGTGTGTCTCTAATCGTGTCAATAACACCTGGGATGGCGTACACGACGACCGAGGGCGTCCGGTTCCGTAACGGCAGTCTAACCCAATCAATCTAACAACATTTTCAAAATTTAAACTAATAAAGTAAATTCTTTTAATATTTCATATAAATTGGAATTTCTTAAAATGTAAATTTAGGCTTTTTTAGTTTTTTTTTCTAAATTATTAATTGATTATTTATTTTTAAATTATTAATCGATTAGTTTTAATTAAACTATTAATCGATTATTTTTTTTTTAAATTATTAATCCATTAGTTTGTTTTTAATTAAAGTACTAATCGATTAGTCTTTTTTAAAACTATTAATTGATTCGTTTGTTTTTTATTAAACTACTAATCGATTAGTTTTTTTTTAAATTATTAATCGATTAGTTTTTTTGTTTTTATTAATCGATTAATTTTTTTTAAAATTATTCATCAATTAGTTTGTTTTTAATTAAAGTACTAATCGATTGATTTTTTTTTAAAACTATTAATCGATTAGTTTGTTTTTAATTAAAGTACTAATCGATTAGTTTTTTTTTAAACTATTAATCGATTAGTTTGTTTTTAATTAAAATACTAATCGATTAGTTTTTTTTAAAAATTATTAATCGATTAGTTTTTTTCTTAATTATTAATCGATTAGTTTTAATTAAACTATTAATCGATTAGTTTTTTTTAAAACTATTAATCGATTAGTTTATTTTTAATTAAACTACTAATCGATTAGTTTTTTTTTAATTATTAATTGATTAGTTTGTTTTTAATTAAACTATTAATCGATTAATTCATCGATTCGTTTTTTTTACTTAATCGATTAATGCCACAATTAATTTTTTAATTAATCGATTAGTGCCTTGATTAATTTTTCTTAATTAATAAATTAGTGACTCGATTAATTTTTTTTACTTAATCGATTAGTGACTCAATTTAGTTTTTGTTTTTAAAATTAATCGATTAGTGACTCGATTAGTTTTTTTAAGACTTAATCGATTTACGTTATATATTCCTCAATTTGTATGAAATTAATCGATTTAAATTAAATATTAATCCATCTCGATTACTCTTAAATTAATCAATTAATTTTTTTAAGTTAATGGAGGAAGGCCTCGATTTGGTTTAAATTAATCAAGGAAGGCCTCGATTAATTTGTGTTTTTTGATAATTAATCGAGGAAGGCCTCGATTTGTATTAAATTAATCGAGGACTTCATCGAATATTTTTTTTTTAAATTAAGGTTCCTCGATTAATTAATGTTCATCGATTAGTCTAATGAAGGTCATCGATTGATGTTAAAACATAATAGCATCGGTTAGTCCACAATTAGTATCTAACAAGCATCGATTAATATCAAACAACCAACCATTATATTAATAAAATCATAATAGCATCGGTTAGTCCACAATTAGTTTCTAATCGATTAATATCAAACAATCAACCATTAGTTTCATAAAAGCATAATAGCATCGACTAATTAGTTTCATAAAAGCAAAAGAGCACCGGCTAACATGAATATCATCGACTAATTAGTTTCATAAAAGCATAATAGCATCGACTAACACAAACATTCATAAAACGTGCCAAAAAACGTGAGCATTGTAAAATTACTTGAGAAGAAGACCCGGCCGGCGGTTGTCCTTGCACTCCGTCCATTTTCCGGTGACCAAGTTCCAACAGAGACGGCGGCGTGCGTAGTTCCGAGAGAGAGAGAGAGAGATTATCGAAGAAGAGAGAGATCCGGTGGCTTCAACTGGTTTTTTCGATGTTTAAGTGCTTCGTTCTTCAAGAATATCGAAGAAGATAGAGAAGAGAAAGGGTGGGTGATTTTTGCTTCTAAATAATCGAAGAGGAGACAAGGTTGGGTGCTACTATATGTTCAAAATTATCGAGAGAAAGAGAGAGAGAGAGATAAGGGTGGTTGGGATGGTTGGGATAATAAAGATTTCAAAACCCTAGTCATTAATATTCTATTTTTGGGAAGTACAATGAAACAGCTTTGTGTAAGGCTTTTCTGAAAACAAAAGTACAAAAACTTTGATTTGGTGGGCCCGGCCCTTGATTGTTGCAAAACCTAACTACACAGTGTCGATATAACTCTTTGATTTAAAATCCTGTTGCTTTTTCCATTTAAATATTTGCTTTTGTCTATTTTAAAATTTCCCCCATATATATTTATAAAATCCAACACACGTTATCACTTCTATGAAGAAAATGGTATACATTAGTATAAGCTGAAAAAATATTTATAATGACATTAGCAATGCTAGAACAGTTTAAATTGATTTGATTTTTCAAAATTTCTCGTTTAAACTCTAGTCAATTATATGTTTGCTTAAGACTTTATTTCGAAGCTTCAGCGAGTCTGTAGCTAGGATACATCATTTCACATAAAGAAAATTAAAGCAAATTAATTAGGGTCTCAAATTGCCGACATAATCACATGCATTTAGCCCTAGTAACTAAAATTCGATCTTATAATTAATTAATTAGGAGCAATGTCGTTGTACAAGGAGGTATCTAGTTTATATGCATTGTTAGCTAGCTAGGCAGATAGATAATGATGAGAGGTTACAACTTACAACTTTACGAATTAATTTTCGTCAACTTTTGGTCATAACAAATCCTCGTGTGTTTACTGTAAATCAATTTAGCAATTTCGATCGTTTAAATTGATTAGAGGGTCGAAAAGTGAGATTAAATCTCTTTTTTTTATTTACATTCAATATTATTGTATTGTATATGTTGTATGCATTTAATTTCTAAAAGATTCTAACTATATTACGATAATGTCATTGCTCTTTTTAAAATTTCTATAGCATTATAAATATTATTGTTTTGTTAGAAAAATTAAACTAACATAGGGCATATAATAATCCAGATTTACACCTTAAATTCATTAATTCTATGATGATAAATTGAGATATAATTTATAACGGAAGCGTATCTAAATCCATGATTCTTGAATCTCGAATTGTTGATGTGGTATGGATCTTTCAAATGATCGGCACCTTAGGGTTTATTGTAGAGAATTATGTAGAAGGAATAAAGATTCTATTTTTTTGCATGTCGTCATTTGGCCGGGGACCATAACCTTAACTTATAATAATAAGTTATCTGGGATTTGCAATTCGGTCCCTCAACAAATTACAAATCTATTAATAGTATCTACACATTAAAATTCCAATATTAATACCCTTTAATCCATAATTATAACATTAGTTTATTAGATCACATTAATTGAATCACTTTAAAACAGCCATACATATTTAATTAACATATATTAATCCACATAAAAAATATTCTAACATGTTTATCATTATATTTTATAAAATAATATGGCTATATATTTACTAAACTAACACCGCATTTTCAATTTATTTATTTTCAATTCATTATCAATTGATAAAGTCGGATCTTTTTTTTTTTGGATGACAAGAGTAACTCGCAATTTCACTATTTAGGTGCGCACGGTATTGATGAGATTCGAACCTGAGATATCTAGCCTCAAATTTACATTACTCCACAACTAGGTCATTCCGAACGGGACAGTAATTAGATCATTTTATTCAATGATTAAGTTCAGTTTCTAACTAGTTAACATAGCAGACGCCAAGTTCTACTCGAGGAGAACCTTCAACCATGCATTCCTCGAGATTGCACTCTTAGTAAACCCCGATTATGTCTACTTTAATATCCCCAAACCTTAATAATTAATATGTGTAATTTTTTCCCTCATGCCTTCGTGGTTTACTACTTGAGCATCCATTGAAACACCGTACCTCTCTCCAATCAATCTTCTTAAGGAGGGTATTTCTCAAAGTTTTATTTATGTATTTAAGATACAATCAAATACATGAGATAAATTCCCTCAAAAAAAAAAAAATACATGAGATAAAATATATTATGTCTATATGCATCTTACTAATTCCCTATATATAGTATTAATTCTTATTTCAACAATTCCATAACTTCTTTCGTTTTTCAAGTAGCCCATGAAGTATCGATGTCGAAGAGTCATAGCGTTGCTAGAAATTATATTTAAGGTGCCATAAAATTAAATAAATATATAACTTAAAAACACATCTCAAGTCTCAACACACAATTCCTTAACAATTCGATCGCACTTGCTAGGGGTATAAAGATGCGGCGTCCCAGTCGTTAAAAACAAACTTGTGATGTGTTTGTAAATAGTTTAGCAGAATTATTAAAATCGTATAAATAGACATTTTCAAAAGTATTAAAAAAATATAAATCATTTCTAGGCTTAACGTCAACTCCAACATATATAACTCTATTTTGTAGTACTCTAGTCTACACTTTGAAATACAGATCTATATATTTTATTCTGAAAATATTCTCCTATATTTTTAATTCATTTTCAATAATTAAATATTGGATGACTAATTAAATTAAATATATAGACAATGATTTATCTAATTAATTTAGTTAATAAATTGGAATGCTAATTAATCGAACTAATCGAAAGATGTATCCAATCATCTTGTTAACGAATATTATATTTACTTAAACATCAAATCTTTATTTATTTAATAACATAATCGTTGCTAAAATTAGTTTTCCTGCCAAAAGTCACTACTAATTTTGGAAACTATTTTTTTATTATTAATGTAAATCCACTAAATAATATTTTATTAATAACTGTGAATCACATTAGCAAAAGTTTCACATATGCTTTGAAAACGAAAATAATTTTGCATAGTGTAACAATTAATCATACACTTTCTTCGTGATTTGAATTTCAAAATTAAGTTTAAATAATCATTTTTCCTTTTTTTGTTGGACTTAATCTCAATTATCATAATAATAATTGTAAATTTTGCATTGAGCTGTTCGGCATTCTCTTCTTGCAACGTTGGGCACATATCGTTGGGATGCCCAACTTCGGTGCATATGACACGTGCTTTGACTTGCTTCACCGTTCCAATACCTGCAAATAACTTATCAAGCTTTTCGCACAAAGCATCATATCTTGGATCATTGACTGGTTGAATCTCCGCCACTTTTCTGGATCCGTCTGCTCCAAATTGTTGGTTGTTATCTACAATATTAGCTATTAGTGTCATAGCTTCATCTGGAGTTTTATTTATCAATGCTCCACCACTTGCCGCATCCACCATACTCCTAGCTCCCGGTTGCAAACCTTAATAAAAATATTGAATTAATAAAAGAGTAGGAATTTGATGTTGTGGACATTTAGAACATAATTTCTGAAAACGGTCCCAATATCTATCAAAAGACTCTCCAACCTCCTGTTTAATTCCACATATTGCCTTTCTAATGGAAGCTACTCTAGATGTCGGAAAATATTTTCAAGGAATTTTTATTTCATAATTCTCCAAGTTGTTATAGATCTCGGTGCTAAACTAAACAACCATTCACGTGCATCATCTTGTAAAGAGAATGGAAATGCTACAAGCCTAACATATTCTGAATTATCAACATTTCCTTGACTTTGCACAGTAGAACAAGCAAGTTGGAAATCCTACAAATGCTTATGTGGATCATCACCAGGATAATCATGGAATTTAGGAAGTATATGCATAAAACCAGATTTTAATTGAAAATTCCCATGAGCTTGGGGAAGTGTTATGCAAAGTGGTCCAAAATCCATTTCTGGTGGATTAGCCAATTCACGCAAAGTGGCATTGTTCGCAGCGTTTCCTCCATTATTGGCTGCATTATTCCCTTGATTATTAGCCATATTTGATTCTGCAGATGATGTTGTATCTTCAAACTCGTGTTCCTCGGCAGATTCAGATATGGGCGTGAGATTTGATGCTTAAGAAGTAGCTTGCTTTGCCTTTTCTGTTTCTTTCCTTCTTTTCCGTGCAGATTTCTCAACTTCAGGATCAAAGATGAGTTCACCTGTACGAGAAAATCGGGGCATAAATGAAGAATAGACAAATTAAAAATGAAAGAAAAAATACTATCACCGTTCCCCGGCAACGGTGCCAGTTTGGTACGCGGTCGTCACACGCCCAAAATAACTGCTCTTCCAAATGCCCAGTAAGAGTGTAGTAGGTGGAAAATACAGGTCGAATCCACAAGGAACGGTGTATTCTTTCTTTCAAATGTAACTTTTCGGATTTTGAGAGAGTTTAATTAACTAATGAAACAAAATAGAGTGAAGTAATCAGTATGATTAAAACCCGGATGAGATTGTAAATAAAAACGAGATATGACCATATCATTCATCGGTGCATTGATTTTAATTCACAATTCTTATAAATCAGTTATAGAATACCGGAACCCCTGACATATTCCTTATTCCTCCTTATGAATCATTGAACAAAAGAACTCTTATTATCCAAAATCTTATTAATTAACAACCCGCAAGAACCTTTAACAAATTTAATTAATTAATAGCATTAAAAATTAGAAGAACCCAATTATGTTATAAGCATTCGAACTCATATGCCCTTTAACACCGTTGTATGCCCACTGACAAAGAGTGTCAGTTTTACCACATATAGAATTGAATCGACAATTACAGATCTTACAATTCTATTGGCTTTAGATATTAATTAACAAATTATATATTGGCCACTATATAATTAATTAATTAAGAACTAAACATGTTATCGCAGAACATAACAGAGTATAAGAATTCGAATCATATAAAAACTAATTTGACCTCACGATATGGGCATATCAACAATTATCACAACCTCATTCCGGAAAATAAATTTAGCTACTCATATTAAGATTAAACCAACCGATAATCATAACATAAGAAACCATTGAATTGAAATAAACTTACGAACGAATTCTCCAATATTCTTGCAAATTGAAAATAATAATTGCACTCAAAATAAAAATGAGAAATTTAGTTTATTAGAAAAAAAACTACTATGATCAATCCGGGATGCCCTCTTAGAATAATATGGCAAGAGTTATATAAGCCGATCCAATGAGCCATTTCATCCATTTTAATAAGTGCAGATCGATAATTTAGTTATTCAAATCGCAGATTTTCTTTTTTCATTAATTCTTTCCATATTTGCATGATTTCTTCCATTCATTTTCTCCACACTCTCAGTTCCACATTATTGTTGTAACAGACACAAATTAACACGATAAGTCTCAAATATACAGAATATATAGATAATAAATATACAATATTTGACACTTATCAATCGTCAAGGCTCCTTCTTTCATCGAATCCATCTCGGTAAAACAACACGAAGAACACGGATTAATACCCCAAGATCAACCCTGAATACAGGCAACCCGCTCTGGTGCCAATTGTAAAACAGTAATTCGTGCAACTCTTGTTTTAGTTATCTGCTTAAAGTCTGTTCTATGATATGTGTGAGACAGATGCAAGAACATAAAAGAATAAAGTAGTAAAAACACACGAAATAGTAACCCAGTTCGGTTCAAACAACCTACTCTGGGGGGATTGCTCCCAAACTTGAAGTTCCGACTGTTACTCCTTCGAAGAGTGTATTTAGGATCTTACACATACAACCTCCCGCCTTATGTCACCCGTTCTTCTCCTCGAACTCTTTCGCTAGCCGAAAGCTGTAAGATCCCCTTACAACCGTGACACTAGACTCCTTCTAGCTACCCACGATTTCAACTTACAATCTATCCCGAGATTGCGTACAAAACGGAATGAAAATCCCCTCACGTGTTTCACTCAAAAACACTCAAAACTAGTCTATCACATTGAACTATTTAAGGAACAACTACTAGTTACAATGACAACAAACTGACTCTCAAACAATCTAACACAAGAATCTAAACAAAATATAAGTGGTACCGATTGCTCCTCAATTCGGTCTTCATATAGGCTTTGGCATCGATCTCCATCTGCCGCCAACATGGTAAGTAGATTGTGATTTGTGGCCTTCCAAACGTGTGTAGATACTCTCCAAGTGTAGTGGGGTTAATTCAGCACTGGATCTACACCACAAGGCAGTAAAACAAATATATCTTGACCTTCCAAACTGATTCAGCACAAGATCTTTCCAACAAGGAAACTGCCAAAAATAGAGTGTCCCTGGTTCTGGCTGGGACATAATCTGGAACAGTTCACCAACTGTTCTTCTTTTCTTGCACAGCGGAAAATAAAACTTCATGGGACATATCCAGGCACGCATTGTCGAACATATCTCGCCAATACAATAACACAAATACTTAGTGCAATACAGACTAACAGTTTGTTTGAGAAGAGATGTGATTACATATTCATATCAACATATATAGGGGTCACGTATGTTTTGTTGTATTCACATGATTTCTCGTTTGTAAAAATTAACTAAATAAAGTGGCCGAAAAAAAAAAGACCAGATGATTTTGTAGATTATCATATATAATCACAATTATTTTCTCTATTAATTTCATAAAAGTAATTATTGCATTTAAAAATGATCAAATATAGAGCATATACTTTTGAGCAATGATAGAGTATGATGGTTTAGAACTCTATATATATTGTAACTGCCAAATAGAATTCGATCGGTGAGTTTATCAAAGAGTTAGAGTTTTTTTAAGGACAACAACTTAGGCCGATTTGGAAAAGAGGACAAATTTATTGCGGGCCAAAATTTAAGGACATTAACATTTAAGTATTGCGTCCGTAGGCCAATTTTCAGCCCGAACGGGCTACAGAGGTCAATTTTCAGCCCGAACGGGCCGAAATTTTAGGACATTAACATTCAAGTGTTGCATCCGTAGCCTGTTCAGGCTGAAAATTGGCCTACGGATGCAACACTTAAATGTTAATGTCCTTAAATTTCAGTCCGCAATAAATTTGTCCTCTTTTCCAAATCGGTCTAAGTTGTTGTCCTTAAAAAAACTCTAACTCATTTATCAAACGTAGCTTAATATCCAACAAAATACACTTATAATTAGTTCCCAATTTATCACCTAGCTTAGTGTCTAATGCCTTTTTTAAGTAAATATTAAACCAAAAATCTTTAATATAAGGCCTATAAAGCATGTATATATTTTGTCACTATTATTTTCCCTTAATAAATAAAGCATTTAACTTTGATGAACTGGACCAGGTTGATAATTGATGATCATGGGAATATATATATATATATATATATATATATATATATATATATATATTAAAGGGATAAATAGAAAGAAGCCAAGAATTAAATCCAATCTCTCTCGCGCGCATATATACCTTAATTTAGGGCATGTTTAATTTGAGGATATATAATTTGAAGGCTAGATATGTTACAGGATACAATAATGGATAAATCATATCCCACCTTTTTAGGTGGGATACATATCCCATAAATAAGCACTTATAGCTCATTTTATCACGGGCATTGGATTATCCATCATTTTAATATCATGCAAAGTAAACATATGATAACTTATTAATCTACCCTTATCCATCAAAGTAAACAAGGTCTAGTGTAAATCGTGAACAAACCCCAAACATCTAATGAGATGATCCAATTGGATGACAATTTTGTAGATTGTTTTCGAAAATGTAATGCTAAAATTCAACATACGAACGCTCAAATCAGCACTTACAATATATGCTTTTACATTCAAAAATTGAAAAATAGGGGTGACAATTTTGTAAAGTGAAAATAAACAGTGATAATTTTGTAATATGTTAGAAAATACGGACGCTAAAATTCAACATGGAGATATTAATTAAACCAGCACACGCGATGCTAGTTATCTCTTAAAAAAGAAACATATATTGATGTACATCTAATTAACGTAAACGATTCAAATTGATCCTAATTTACACATTAGAGACTTATTTACAAATGATCCACTTCATATACATATATATGTGTGTGTGTGTGTGAGGGTAAGTTATAATATGCATTGTGCTTTGTATAAAAACTATACATTATGCTTATTTTTTAAAATTTTATTATTTATCTTAGTGTATTTCAATACTAATTAACACTAAAATACAATAAAATAAATAATAAAATCATAGTAACTAAGTATATATTGCACACGTTTACACACAAAACCAGTACCCATTTGAATCGAATCTCATTCACATATATATGATATATGTGTGTATGTATAGGAAAATGATGATGTCATGGAAAGGTCAAATTGACATCATTACAATGATCATCTAAATGGGTGTCCTTATATGGCATGGGCAGTCTACCATTTGTCCTTTCGATAAATTCAAACTATAATCATAATGTCTGACTCTGCCCATCGTACAATATTAATGTTTTCTGTAATGTATATCTATGGCTCTATGCTTCTGTGTGTATAAATTTGGAAATGTACATTCACCTTGTTTTCTATTTTTTTTTTAATTTAGCCACTATTTTATTTTAAGAAATCGAGAATATATTACTTAATTTATGTAAAAAATTAAATCGTTGTGTGAAATTTCGTGCCTTCATTTATGTTCAAATTAAATTATTGCAGCTTGTGAATTGAACACAACAACATGCATTACGATGCAAAGATTAATTTGAATGCTTCAAATGATATCTAGGGACCCAACTTAGCGACAAGGACCAAAAATCCTCTCTCTCTCTCTCTCTCTCTCTCTCTCTCTCTCTCTCGCATATATGTGCATGGCGTTAGTTCGGTGGGCAGTCTATTATGTGATATATCACATTCATATATATATACAAATTACATGTATACTTGTTGAATGATTCTAGCTGGTTGTATTTATTATATCTTCTGATGAATAAAATACCTTTGACAGTAATTTCATAAATTTCCACAATGTCAGAAACTCAGGAATTTTCGCACGCTTGGCCTTGATCACTAGCCAACTCATCAAAAGTGATATGGCATCTAAATTATGATCTTCATTCACGCTCCATCACATTTTTGTTCACACATACACACACACACACACACACACACTAAAAGAACTACTATTTCAGATTTCTTTTAACTTACTTTACTTTATTAATTAGTGATCAATTAAAGAGCTAAACTATATATGTTTCTTGTTTATGTAGTTGTGAAATTGATTAATGTTTAGGCTGACCATGATAAGAGAATTATTCCCTCTACCTAATGAAATTAGTTTGGGATGCTGGTCCTGCCCCTACAAACGGGTTAAAATTTGAATTTTAACCGATTTTATGAATTTTGATTCATAAAACAACGTCTCGTAAAACAATAAGTGGATCGAGTTTGGTAAGGCGAAAATTAATGATATATAGAATTGCATGTGAGTAACCCCGGATAGGTGAATCAATACTTTAACTATATCATGAAATTTTCCATATATAATTTGTATGTATAAAACTCGCCCACTTGCTAACATATTAATTTATCTCTTTTTTTTTCTTGACGCATGTCACGATTTCAAATATATAAAATAGGCACACATGCATACACAAGCACAAGGAGTGGATCATTTGTAAATGTAGTCACTGTGTAATTATAAATAAATATGAATTGTTAAATTAATTAGATATTGAACGGATAGGATCTTCCATTTTTTCTAAGAGATAATTTCGTAAATTATTTTTAAAAATACACTGCTAAAATTCAACATATAGATACTTAAATCAAATGTTGCTACTTAATTTCAAAAATTGAAACGTGATAATGATAATTTTGTAATATATGTTAGAAAATATAATGTTAAAATTGAACATATATATATGCTAAAAGCGGTATGCATGTCTTTTTTTTAAATAACGTCCATTTTACTGTTAGTAAGCATTAGCACTAAAATATAAGAAGATAAAGTATAAAATCGTAGTAAATAAGAATCATTGCTAGTTCTCATATGAAGCACTAGCATTCATTATAACTCACCCATGTATGTGTGTGTGTGTGTGTAGGATTTGGTTCAAATGGGTTCTACTACTTCATGTGAGAACTAGGAATGATATTTATTACTACGATTTCATAGCTTACTTTAATTTATTTTAGTGCTAATTTTTTTAAAAAGAATTTATAGCTTATCTTCTTATATTTTCGTATTAGTGCTAATAAACATTAAAATATAATAAGATAAACTATAAAATTATAATAACTAAACATTATTCTTAATTCTCACATAAAGTACTAGTAGTGTTCGTAGTAATTGTTATATATTTGTGTATGTGAGGAAAGTTTGGTAGATGCGTGTTGCCGTGGCATTAACATGTAACATGAGCCTAGCTATGTGTGGTTGCCCTTTTTTAGTGAGGATATTGTACTCAGTCTCTTCATATCGTGGACAATCAGATAACTTCTTTTATTTATTTAATAAAGCTTGGTGATAAAATATGTCGGCACATTAAATTTTAGGATTTCTTCTATATTGATTTCAAATGGTAGCACCTGCAACTTAATTATTTACTAACTATGTACACACAAATTAAAAGATAAAATGAATACTACATTAGAAAGCATTAAAGAACGTGATGCATAGATATCTACAATTAATTAAGATGCGGCGGCGCAACATGTCTAAACAATATTCTCTCTAAATTAAGAAAGGAAGAAAATTCGAAATCTTATTGGACTTGCAGAGAATAGATTAATTCTAAATAGGATGGTCAATATATTAAGACTTGAAGGATGGTCAATATATCAATTAAGGATTTAAATGATGAAAATTATCAATTTAAAATTCGAAAAATGAAAAATCGTGAATTTATAGGACCTAAAAAATCGTGTACTTCAATTTCTTTTTAATTTTAATTATTTTTAATAATTTATGTAATAGATTTAATAGATAATTAATAAAAGCAGTTTTTATTGAAAATTAATATAAAAATAACTAAGAATAAAAAGAAATCAAAATATATGATTTTTGAGGTCTTGGATTGATAATTTTTCATATTTTAGGTCCTGGATTAATAGATTATTCATCTTTCAGGTCTTGAATCAACGATTCTTCTTTAATAAGTATTATGTTGATCTAAAATTTAAATTCCACAAAATCATGACTAAAATAAAAATCCTCAAATAGAAACTTAAAGTATTAAAAATTCATTTATCCAAGTTCAGAAGAATATTCATTAATTGTAGATTTGAAATACGTAGATAAATTACATTCTTAATGTAGGTTGGATATCGACATGGGTTTAATTATTCATTCTTTTAAGATCTTCACTATTTGGATGTTCCGAGGAGAAATCATTTTGAGAAAACTAAGCTAGGGTACTTATGATTGTTCGTTAAAATCTCATTTAAGCATAATTTAATAAATATATTAAACAAGCTCAAACATAAAGCATGAGGCGAAGTAGAGGTCGAAAAGTAAATATGGAGCAAATATGCATGGTAATATAAAGTTACTTGTGTTCGGCTCGATTAACACTCGTCTCAATAGATAATTAAAGAAGCTCATATAATCTTTTAATGTAGTAACTGAGTTAATTTGTTTATGATTACTATCATATATATATATATATATATATATATATATTAATCTAGGTGATTTTCATTATTCTAATAGATGTTAAGGAGTTTAATTTATTTTTTTCGGAAACAATTCATTAAGGTACGTAGCTAGTAAGTGAGTTTGTTTTAAATACCTTCTGATCATGAATTAAAAAAAAAAATTTGAGGCAATTCATAATGTGTGATGCGTATGTGTTTATATGAAATAAATCAATAAATAAATAGATAAATATTTTATTAAGAAATATAAATACGAAATCTTTTTTTAATCTACCCTTTGCCACAAAAAGAATCAATTTGTAAAGATAAATCTTAAGGATGCTATCATACTAATTAGGGGAGGTGTGTAACCTCATCGACGGGAGATGAATCACATATTGGATATTTTGTGTTGTATTTTTTATTGCACACTCGATTATTTTATTTATTTATTTTCATTTTTTTCGATTTCAATGTCTTGTGCTTTAGTTTAAGTTTACGATTGTTATTTAGGGTTTATTCTATCCAAACTTTATAATTTTTTTAACATTTAATGTTTAGTATTTAGTCATTAACTGATTAATTGAAATTAAATGCTAAAAAATTATACTGAACCCGAATTGGGTAGAATGAATTCTAAATAAAAAGTGTAAAATTATACTAAAGTACAAGAGATTGAAATTGAAGGGAAAAAAAACAAAAAATCAATTAAGAAAAGAAAATAAAGATTGTAATAGAGAATTCAATATAAAAGTTGCCATATACGATTTCGTGTGCATTGCTAGTAATAATGTTTAAATCACACCATTTAATGAAGGGTAAAATGTCTTTTAAATCATAAACTTTATACTTTTTTTTAATGTGAACTTAAAAATGTGCACAAAAAACACAAACTTAATAAATTTTGAAAATTTAACTTCGATTTTAATTTTCAAGCATTAACATTATTTTAGATTAATTACTTTAAAATCATGAACTTTTACATGTTTCTGTTTATTAAAAATTACAATTGATGTTAAATTTGTGTATTTTTGTGAAATAAAATGTTGAAATTGAAAATCTCATTCAATTAACTCATACTCCAACCATTAGGTTTCCGTCATGAATATTTGATTTTTTTAGTGAACAATTATTAAATATGTTTATACACACATATGGCAATAATCTAATAATTAAATTAAATACGAGATGAAATATAAGATTGGAATAGAGAATCTCATTCGTTAGTTAACATGTCCACCGCGGATGTGAGGATATCACATGGACAAGCATGTCAACGCCTCCAGCCACCTTATTTAACCACAATATGTAATATTCTTTTCCAACCCCTATTCAACTAAATTTAATATTTTAAACCTCATTTCTTCATATAAAACTATTACCTTAATTAATTGTAATATTAATTAATTATTAATGAACGTCATCTTCTATGAATTGTTACTATATAATATGGAATTTAACTAAGTTTATCAACAAGTGCTCTTGCCTAATTTCATAATCTGAGTTATAATCATAATACATTTTTTTATAGGAAATTAATCAATCATATTGTGTATATGTTTTTAATTTGTTTCACTAATTCATTGTGTTTTATAACCATCTTAAATTTCATATATTCTATTTTACTGCGCCCTTATTAAAAATCTGCTCTATATATTTTTATTGTATTATATTAAACCTCAGTATTTATATCATTGTATATTGTTGTTCACATTGACCAAGTTTTAAAGGGTTTAATAAAATAGACTTATAATTTATCCATAGAAAGTAGGGCTTAATTAGTTTAGAAAAACAAATATTTCAATACAACAAACTTTAATGTTGAGGGATCACATAAAATGTGATCATAAATGTATCGGGATTCAGTGAAATAAAACTTGAAAATTGAAGTACCGAGAAATTTAATTGGTTTCCCACTAAATCTATATATATAAAATTAGTCAACCAATTATAGTTAATATTTATTATTTTCGAGTTTATTTATATGCTTCGAATTTTTTAGATTTGGTTGGATCTTTTCCCAAATATTTTTTTTTCGTTTTTATTGTTTGGGATAGGAGATCAGTGGGTTTTGTCCATTTTACACAAAAATCTCTACTGTTTGTGTATAGCCAAGGACATATATTTATTTTATATTTGGTTATTAACATATTTTTTCTTCGGATCATGTATTTTTATTTTTATTTTTAGCGTGGAGATGAGTTCAAAGTCATATAAATATATGGTTTTTTTAAAAGACTACGTCAGAAAGATTGGTTTCATTTTATTAGCTAGAAAGGGTGTATATGCATGTGATAATTAGATGTTGGTGGCTCGTTTTATGTTGTAACTGATTCATCTGCAAACAATAGCTAGCTTTGTTTTGGTCTAAAGTAAATGACCAAAATGAAATAACAAAATTGTTAGTAGCCAATACAAATAAGTACAAGTACAAACGGAAATATATATATATATATATATATATATGGCTTTTTATATATTTAGGAAAACACATGCGAATTCGATCCTATAAAAAAGGTTTTTAGACAAATTTGGTCTCGCTCTACATTTAGTCCCACACGGTCCTTTTATATATTCCTTTCTCAAGCTTTGTGTGTGTGTTTTTTATCTTGAAATGTATCGTTCAAAATTAAAATACATACATACACACATACATACATATCTAGGAATAGGTTCAAATGAGTACTAGTTATTCATGTGAGAACTAGTAACCATGTTTATTTAGTACAATTTTATAGCTTATTTTATTGTATTTTAGTGCTAATTCTTTTTAAAAAAAATTATATATAGCTTATCTTTTTGTTTTTTAGTGCTAGTGTTAAAAGCACTAAAACACAACAAGATAAGCTAAAAATTCATATTAAATAAGCATGGTTCTTAGTTCTCACACGAATAAGTAGTACTCATTATAAACAACTCACATATATATATATATGTATGTATGTATGTATATATTGAGAAACTAAAAACTGCGAATGAAAAAAAAAGACATTGAAAAATATAAATAGATAAAAATGTATAAATATGCAAAATTTAGGGCAAAACAAATATCAATTGAGTAATATTAAATCATCAAAGTTTGAAAAAATTAATAAATTAATTTTGATAAATAAATAAAATTGTTATATATGAAGTTCACGACAAATTTAAATAATAAAAAAATGAATTTATAATAAGAAAATAAAAGAATTATGAAAAACATAAAGTTATACTAATAATTTTTTATATTTTAATTTTAGGAGAATTATCAATTCAAGACTTAAAAGATTGATGAAAACTATATATCAATCTAGGACACAAAGATGAAAACTATCAATTTAGGATTTGAAAGATGAAAATTGTTAATCTAATTAAGATCTCAAAAATCATGTTTTTTTTATTTATTTTTACTTTTTAAAATAGTTTTTCATAATTTTTGTTACTATATTTAATTAGAAATCAAAATTCATGATTTTTAAGGTCCCATCTTGAGAATTTTCATCGTCCTAAATTAACAATTCTCTTTAATTATATTAATACATACCACGTATATATTCTTTAATTAATATTCTTAAACCATCGTACAAAGATTTGGGTAAGTGTAATACAGCTTCTGCCAAAAAAAAATATGTAATACGGCAGAGTATTAGATGTGAGCTGAGGTGATGTCGGTATTGCCCTAAAATTTAATTATAACAAAGTAGGTCTAATACATATATATTTCTTCTATTTGCAGCTTCAAATTTTATGCTCAAAAAAATTTATTATCCAAAGCCTCCTTTAATTTACACACAACAATTTAATTAATGATGCAATTGGACCACAGCAACTGATTGAAGGGAGAATACAGAGACGAGACTCTCTCTCGGCTGGTTCCACTTGATATGATGGCCCAATACAATATATAAAGACTGCCAACATGTGGGGGGGGGGAGAGAAATTTAGAGAGAGAGAGAGAGAGAGAGAGAGCGCATGGCAGCTATCATTTCTTTGTACAGACTCTCGTTAAAAACCTTGGGATTGAATTGAAGGAAGGGGAGCTTCATGATGGCATAGTGTAAGCATATATATTATATCATCCTGCAATTGTTAGAGAGAGAAAGAGATCGAAAGAGATGATTATAGTAGTATTTGTTTTTACCGTGTAAAGATTGCAGAAAGCTTTGACTGAAAAGAAAAATAAGAAATTAGGAGAGAGAGAGAGAGGGTGGTGGTTTTTTGAGGTCTCTGATATAAGGGTTTATTCATTCGTTGTTTGATTCATGCTTTCTTTTCAAGGCTGCTTTATGATAAGACATTGAAAGAGTAAAGAGAGGACTATGAAAAAGGTGCTAAAAGCAAAGGGAGAGGTATATGGCTGTCACCTGAGCTAGCTAACTACTGTTTCCTTGAGAGAGAGAGAGAGAGAGAGAGAGTACTAGTGCTTTGTTAGCTAAAATCTTTTTAAAATTATTAATCTTGGGATTTTCAAGTGTTTTTAAAAAATTATCACCTCATTATGGAGTCTGCAGCAAACAGCCATCATCACCATCATCAGCTCCAAGATCAACTTGTTGGCTCTTCTGCTTCTTCTTTAGCTACTACCCCTTCTTGCTATGGACTAGCTTTCTCTACTACTCATGCTTGGCCTCCTACAAATTCCTTCTTGTAAGTCTCTCTCTCTCTCTCTCTCTCTCTCTCTCTCTCTCCCCCATTAATCCAGAGTTGCTTTAGATAAAATTATTTTGTGAAGATGCATGATTTGGCTACTTGCAAACTAATTATGACCTACTATATACTTCCTTTATGATTTGATACCTCTTTCCTTTTCTTTTACAAATAATCCTCGGTGATTTGATGTTCGATCTCCAATTATAAGCTACTTCAAATATCTTTCTTTCTGTTGTTATGTTCATGCTTCCAACTATTTTTTTTTTTTAATTTGTACAATCTCCACCACCATGCCAATATATATGTACTACAGATTCATGAATTCAAACCTAGGGTTTCAAATCTTCTTCACATACACATGCTTGTATATATATATACTTTTTATATTTACTTTTTTCGACAGGAACTCTAACTATTTGAGCTCATATCCAAGTGAAACAAAGCAGCAAGAAAATACTACAGTTTGTTCACAGACATACAGCTCATCCATGGCTCCAGACTTAGGCTTCAATTGGTCTAATAATAATAATGCTACAAATAATGATGATTGCGACCAAGATTTGCAACATCAATCTAGGATTAAGGAAGAACTGGCCAACCATTATTATCGCAATTATTCAGAGATACTAAGCAGCAGTCCACAATCCACCACAGATGAATTAAACGAGCAGGCTCATCATGATCTGCAAGCTGCTTCAAACGACGTCGCGACGACAAAGTTCTTGCTCAAGTCCTTCTCCTACGGGAATCTCATGAACAAGATTCAGCTCTCGCCTGCACCTAATGATTTCTACTCTAATACAAGAGGGTTTGGCCAGATTTTCCCCGGTTTGAATCAGACGGCTGTGACGAATCCGGCATCTTTGGATATGAATTTGGAGGCGTTGGATCTTCTTGCTTCGTCAAGATTTAGTGGGAATTTTGTCACCTCTCCTTCGCAGAATCAAATTGGGATCTTCAGAGATGGATTAATTTCTAATTATGGTTTTGATCATATGCAACAATCTCATCAGAATATTAATCCATTTTATGCCTCTAATAAGGTTCGTATTCATTGTTTCATTCATGTATGCATTTTATTTTCAATTTAATGAGATTTGATATAATGTTGGTTGAAATTTCATTTCATTCATTTGTTGCATGTGTTTGTTTTAATTAAACGCATATATATAAAGATATATATATATGTATATATATAGTACTTTGTGAGTAAATACTAAATAGACTCAATCATCACTTTAGAAATATCAGAAATAGTACTGTTTAATTTTCTGTGGTAATTAATTAATTAAAGAAGCACAGCTACAGCTAGCTAGCCTGAATTACAAATTGATTAATTTTATGTTATTTTATTTTTTATACACATATAACCTTTTTGAAGGGAGAAATAGGAAAGCTAGGAGTCTTTTTTATTCTTTTTTTAGCTGCTTTGTAATTTTTTTTTCCTTTATGTGATATTTGTTATCTTTTCCTTTCCTTTATATGAAAGAGGGTCTTCTCTTTTCTCCATTCAAAGGCATACTTCAGCTTTTTGCATTATATATGTGCAACTTTAAATTTTTTCAGAAAAATTGAATCTTTTCTCAGTGATAGATTTTGACAAGAGGGCCATGCATTATCATTATTTTGTTGAACTACTTTACTCTTTTTTGAAATTTGAAAGGTGTCATCAGCCTCAAGCAATGCAGTAGTTGAAGCTAAACGCAACAGCAGCAAAATGGAGCCAAAGTCGCTAATTCAAAATACGCCAAAGAAATCGCGGTTAGAAGCGCGCTCTTCTTGCCCTCCCTTTAAGGTATTGTTGGCCCATTTGTCGTTCGTGCAGTTATTTGATTAGAAAATTATTCGCATTTGTAAATATTATAAACATTTATTGACAAATTCAGGTGAGGAAAGAGAAATTGGGAGATAGAATTGCAGCACTTCAACAGTTAGTAGCACCTTTTGGCAAGGTAATATATTTGTGTAAATTTTTGTTTTCATCTTATTCATGCATATATATATATATATATATATACCTACCTACAACAATGAACTAATTAACCCCAGTTTGATCTTATTAGCACTAATATTTGTTAATGGCCATTATATATAGACTATAACTTTTTACAAAATCAACTTGGGTGATCAATAATTAGGGTTTCTTAGTAAGATCATGAAAAAAAGTATATATATATATATATATAAACTAATCGTTTACCATTTATATATCATATATACTATATAATGAAATGCATGTGACATTACACCAATTGATAAGCAATATTTCTGCATAAAGGTTGAAGTGATGTATATATATAAATGGGCTCAAAAAGTTGTATATAATTAAAGGAGAAACACAGTTAAAGAATGAAGAGCAGTAGTCAAAAGTTTCATGCTTAGAATCTCAATAAAAGAGGAAATATGTGTGTGTGTGTATTCTCTTCACTGCAGCAGTTAAATTTTATTTAATTTTGTATATATAGACTAGAGTATAGTGAAAAAAAAAGGTTAATAATATTTGAATTGTGACATGTGGGGGGTTGGAGAATATTGCAGACAGACACAGCATCGGTACTAATGGAGGCCATTGGATACATCAAATTCTTACAGAGCCAAGTAGAGGTATAGTACTACAGCTGACACATATTCAAACAAACATTCTTCTTGGTACTTGTTCCTTCATCTATTAAATATTTTCCACATATATATACACACACACACACACACATACATACATACAAATATATATAGAAACACACACATATAACTACTATATATGAGTTGAGACAAATTTCCTTCAAATATCGAGTTTGCTAGAATGAATATGGTGAATGATTGAGGGTTCAGAATTCTCTAAATTGTGACATCTTTATTGTATCTGAGAATAGTGCATGTATTGATCACTAAGGTCCATCTAGCTAGCAATTTTTTAAGAATTATGTTTTGTTAATTAAGAAATTTGCTAGTTTGGCCTCGCAAACAATTTAAAACTTGCATATTAGTTGGCGTGTATACTTGTTGCACTTTGAAATGCCTCATATATATTATATTAAAAAACTTGGGTGAGATTATTTTATGGATAGAAATCCGTAAAATGGGTTAAGATTCGGATCCAAATCTATACCTAATGCCTAATGGTATTGTACTTCTGTTGGTGTTGGTGTTTGAGTTTGGATCTCCACTCATCTTAGAGATTTTAACCCGTGGAAACGGTCTCTCACATGACTACCTCATATTATATTTATTATTTGTATGTGAGGGTTGAGATTTCAATTATTTGTTAATTTTCCATAAACAAGCTAGATTATTAATTACGTGTGCTATATATTATTAAACATTTGCCAAATTTCAATAGTCTTTATATCAAGATTACTGTTCTCTTTTTCTTGTCGGGATGGAAGGGTCAACTACATTTCTTTCGATTTTTAATTGTGTATTAATTAATGTGTCGATGTTACTTTAAGTGTATATATAAGTATAGATACATATATATATATCTAAGTGCATTATGAAAAATACGTTTATACTTAGGGAAATATTATATATGCTAATCAACATATATGAACACAAGAAATCGCCAATTTTTAGATTTGCTATTCTGCAGTACTTACACTGTGTTAATGTTTCATTTTTACTATTTTTTCAATTACATATTTATACTTTTTATGACAAACATATGAGTGTTGGTGAAATATAAGATTTTATTTTGAAAAGATATAACCAAAGATCTAATCATACCATTATTCTTTAATTATTTTATTTTATTTTATTTTTCTTCTATGCAGACTTTAAGTGTCCCCTACATGAAGGCGTCACGAAACAAGCCCAATCGAGTAACGAAAGGGGTAAGAACAATATTTTAGTATTTTATAATTTCTTCGTTTTTGAGAAAACTAGTATTTATCATAAAATATATGTATTATACTCGTGGTATCCTCCAGTAGAATTGAGGGATATCATTACAGATGTTAATCCAACCCGAATCGATAATTTGCTACAAATAGTCCAGAAAAAAAAAATAGAGTCAAAAAAATCTAAGACGACAGGATTCCAGTTTAGATTGGACCGAATTGAACAACCTGATGGACTAGCATGAAATTAAATGGACCGACCTAAATTAAATAGCATGATTTTCTATTCTTTATCATGATAATTTTGTTAAATATTAAAAGTTTCATATTTGATACAGTTTAATTTATGCACTAAAAATATCATTGTTGGAAATTAAATAATATGTTCAATAAATTGGTGGTAAGCTGTGTTAATTTGTTTAAATGAGAAGTTTAGGCTGGCATCCATTGAAAAAGTTATACATATTGAAGATTTTTTCGAAAAAATATGGCAAAAAATTTCCAACCAAAAAAATTAAAGTTTGAATTGGCCCGATCGAATAGCTCGAGAGCCCAATTGGACTGACCTAAAATTGAGCGGATAGGTCTATAATTGAAATCAGTACTACTCTGAATGAAAGCTTATTTTTCGATATGTTTTTTTTTTCTTTTCAACTAAAGTTCTTTTACTCATTATAGGAATTAATTACCAACTAATAAGATCTGAAATATTATGCAATGATCTAAAACAATATTACTTCGAGTTTGATATAATGATTTATGATCATCATATATATACATATTACAGGGTCTAGCTGAGAACGAAAATGAAGAGCAAAAGCGTGACCTGAAAAGCCGAGGGTTGTGTTTGGTTCCATTGTCGTGCTTGTCATACATAGCCGACGGTGGCGGCGCAGCCGTTTGGCCGCCGCCTCACTTTGGTGGCGCCACCTAGTGCATTGAATGTGTCCAAAAGAAGATCCTTGAATTTGTATGATTTTGATGACTAAATTTAACTTAGCTTTGAGAGTGTCTCTATGCTTAATTTAATATATTATAATTAATGGAGCAAGCTTGGTCAGCCTACAAAAGGTGAAAGAAGAAAAGATTTTGGGATGGACCAAGTTTGATCCATTAGTAGTCCAGTGTGATTTAATTTCCTAGTCCAATGTTAATTACATTGTATGTGTAATTAACCAATTCAATGATTATGTTTTAGCATAATTTCATTCATTCCCTGATAAATTGAAAAATGCCATCACTTTTCTTTTCCGAGTTGGAAAAAGGGAAATTGGGGGAAGTCGAATCGAATTCCCGTCGTTCACCTTAATTTATAAAGTTTAATTAGGAATATCATTAAACCAATGTTTGTGGTTATTATCACTTGATATTAAATCATATGCTATACACTTTGTGTAAAATGAACACGTTTCCTTTTAACTGTGTTCAAAATGCACTCATATTTTGAACACGATTCGGGAGAAACACGTTCATTTTGCACACTGTACATATAAAACATGTGCTAAATGAACACGTTTTCTCCCTTGAACACAATTCAAAGAAAAAACATGTTCATTTAGCACATGTTTCATATGAACCGTGTGCAAAATGCACATGTTTTCCGGCTTCCTTTTAATTTTCAACATTTTTAGTATGGGTAAAAATTATTTCTGCAACTTATTTTGATTAGAAAAGAATTGATTAAATATTCTTGGTTAGAAAAGAATTTTTTTTTCTCATTTTGATTACTTTAACTTTCCTCCCATTTTTATGTGTGTTCTTTTTCTTGATTAGATTAGCTCATCCTATCATCAAATTCTTAATTATAGCTAGAAAACAATAATATTAATAGGAATTTAGTTGTAACCTTCTTTTATATTTGTATTTCAATTTTTTTATTTCTTAGATGATGATGATGGTAACCCGTAAATGCTATCCGATAGTGCACACTAATTAAACTCCTCTCTTGTGCAAATCCCGTAAATCATACATGTAGAATTTAAACTTTAGATATTCAGTCTCAAACTAAACTACGCCACCATTAGATCATCACCAATTAGACACTTCAGTTCTTTTTATTATCATTTCAATATACTATAGGCGTAAATACCTTTTACTTTCTAAGTTTCTTGTATGGTATTTCGGTCCGAGTCAACTTTTGCTAGCAAAGTATCTTGATACAAAATAATGCAAGAACAAATATTTTACATTAATGGAGTCAATTTTCTGCAGCTTTGTGACGTCCCAAAATTTTATAAATAGAAAATGTTTCATTTATTCAATAATTGAGTTTAATACGGCGAAAATAACATTAAAATAAAATAATATTTATTTAGCTCGATCAACACTTTGTCTCCACGTTATCGCCCGAGTTTCCTCAACATGAAATAATAATTAACTCTAAAGTGCTACTAACTCAGTGGATTAATTAATTTAATTATGAAAGTTATACAAATATATAATAGTAAGAGCATATAATAACATATCTCATCATAAAATTAAACCCATAGACCAACATAGTATATACCCTATAGGTTTATCACAATAGTAGTCCAAAGCTCCATCTGACCCGTAGGCCCACGACATTTGCCCGACGGCCCATATGACTCGTAGGCCCACTTGTACGCCGCTTATATAAGCGTAATAATGATAAGAGAGTTTCGTATATTCTCCGTGAGAATGCCTCCTTAACTTGAACTTGAAAGTGTAATGTTTTAAATATATCCACACATGCCACCTAGCATAATATTAATAATAAATTAACATCATATATTTAAATAACTAAATGTTTCAAAATAGCATAGCTTTGGGAGGTTACATATATATATATATATATATATATATATATATATATATATATATATATATATATATATATATATATATATATATATACGTGTACACTAGAACCGCTCCGCTGCCCACCGTGAATATAGATTAATATGCCCACCGCTTATGTGGCCATGCCACATGTGCAGAGAAATCAACTATTCAATCCATCTTATTTGATTTTTTACTGAATCCCTATTTTATGGAACTTTTGTAAAATAATTTTAAATTAATTAGGTTACAAATTCACGGCTCCTATATCTATTATTTTGTTAAGATTTTTTGGTCCTATAAATGATCTATACAATTCTTTGTTATTTAATTATACAAAACTCAAAATCATCATTTTTTTTTCTTTTTTCTTACCCCGAACTCAAAATTATCATTACTTATTAATTATTTAATTTTACTCAAACTAACTCAAAAATTAGTTTTATTAATAATTTTTCAATATAAATTTAACTAGACACGCATTTGTTATCCCAATTCATATCAGTATTTATTTGTTGAATATATATTGTTTGTATGAAATTCTTTGTTTATATGAAATTTAATTTAATTTCTATGCATATAATAATAATTATTAAATGTATTGGCTACCAAAACTAATATTTGTTTATATTTAAAATTGAATAAATACATGATTATGCGAAACTCATTTGATACTTTTTCTAAAAGAAATCCTAACAAATATTTGATCTATAATTAAGGACAAAAATAAATAAATTATTTCTTGTTCTAAAAACACCAAAGGAGAAATGTACGTCATCCTTATTTTTATATGAACAAATTTATTTATTTGATTTTTTATGTTAATGAAAATCGGATAACAAATGTGCCTAGTTGAAATTTATATTGATAAATAATTAAAAATGTTTAATTTTTTTTGTATATATCAATGTGTTTAGTTGGTTTTTATATAACAATCTTAATCTTAATATATATAAAAGTAAGAAGTTATACCTTTTATAGTAACTGTTATTTCCCGCCTAAAAGACATTTCCGTATTTGGAAATATAGAATTTATTTATTAATTAATTAATCAATTTTATTATATATATATATATATATCATTATTAAATTTAACTGATTTAATAGCATTAATTTCCGCCAAATTAATCTCTCATTTTTATAAGGAGTACACACACACACACATATATATGTGCGTGTATAACTATGGATTTAACTATCATCTATATATCGTGATAAATATAATAATTGAATGTATAAATCTTTGTTAATTTGTTAATATAATATGGTAAATCAATCCCCACGCATATTTACACAATAAAATGTAAACAATAACCACAATTTTCCTAACTCAAACATTTTAATACATAAATACTTTAATTAGATAAATTAAAAATATGTGTCAATACATATCTTTATCTTTATATATATTAAAGCAAAGTTTTATGTCTAAAATAGTAATCTTCCATTTTCCCACCCATTTAATTAGATAAATTAAAAATATGTGCCAATATAAATTGACTAATAGAAATTGCATATGTGATTATAGAAAACTTTATTTTTTTTAGGAAAATGCATGTAAAAAAATCTTATAAATTTTTAAGGTAGTTGCCGAGGATTGTGTATGTAATTATTGGATTGCATGTGAGATTAAGATAATTAAGGTAGATATATAAGATTACGTAATTTACGTGTGTAGTTATTGTGTGTTAAATTAATTTGATATAAATTAATTAAAATTCGTGTGTCTATTAACCACATATATAAATGCATATATACATATACAAATATACTTAAATTAACATTACAAATTTAACACTTTATACTCTTTTATAAATAGTTGCATTCTAACAACTCTTGCATCCTGCAACACACTCAATTTCAAAGTCTTATGGTTATTTTTCTTTGTTCATTTTTGTATATATAATGAGTAGCTAACTTTTTTTTTCTATGTTGCAAGGCCGGTAGAGGAAAATCATGGTACAACTCCATCAAATTAAGACTTTTTAAGAAGACATATTAGAGAAGTGGTTGGATTTGCAGCTTACGAGAAATAGTCATCGGTACGTCTTCAGAAAGTTGGAAAAGATGTTGTGGATCAGAAGAAGATATTATAACTAATCTTATATTTATATATAAAATTCAAAATAGTCGATAATAGAGTACGTAATATATATGTATTGTTATAAGTTAGATTTCTCTTCCCCTTCACATAAATTATATATTAAAATTATGATGTGAGTAATTGAGAGTTTACATGAATTTATGGGAGGTAATTGGATAACAATTGAAATGAAATTTGGAATTTAGGGAGTATGCCTCAAATTACCAATTATTATTAGTTTAGAATTGGTAATGGTTACACGATATAATATTTTGTTTGTGTAAATTTTTCTTTTCTTTTCTTTTTACTATAGAGTTTGAAGCTTTTTTTTCCCCTTTTTTACCACAGAGTTTAAAGAAAGTTCAAGCATTCTACTCTTAGTATTTTTATTTTATCTATTTTAGTTTATTGTGGTAGTGTTTTGATTATTTGGTTGTACTAATTTTTATTTAATTTATTTTAATTCATCTCCATTATAAATCGAATAATAAATTTGTGGATTTACTATTTATTTCGCTCATTTCCAACGGATCAAATTCGGCCATTCTATGTTGTATGTATGGGTTTTGACATTTTTAATATAGGTTCATAGCTAGAATTATATTAATTACGTTGTAAATATTTTTTCTATTGTAATTAATACAATGAGAAGAGAATATCATTGTATACAATTATCCAATTTTTTGTGGTAATTAATACAATCATAAGAGAATATTATTGTATACAATTTTATCCGATGACTTTTCCATACCTGATACAATATTAAGGATTGATTTGTTTTGTAAATGCATTATATCTATAGCCATTAAATTTAGAAAAAAATAAATTCCTTAACAATAAAATGAGTTCTTCCTTGAATTTTAGGTATGCTTTGTAATTAATTTATATTCACTTTTTTGTTTATATGAATTAAATATTGGCTCGCCGTCATAATTAAAATAAAATTATGGAAGAAAATTATGAACATGTCACATAACATATTATTTTCTTTTCTTATTTTATGTATCGTTTCTGGAATATTTATTTACCCAATGGTGATTTACAAGTTATTAGTTAGTTTATAGTTTAGATTTATTTAAAAAATTATTAGGGAATTATTGTTTTTAAGTTATCATTTAGTTTAAATAATTCTTTTAGTTATTGATTATAATTTTACAAAATTAAATTAAATTTGAGATCTATCTAAAAATCACACAAGTGTGACATTCATATATGTTTTGAATTGATGACTAATTGACAACTTGCACCCTGGAATTGCACATCTCTTAAACAATGCACCATAAAAAAAAATGGCATTACAAGTTGCACCCTCAATTTTTTTAACATTTCCAAATATAAATATGGGTTAATTACTATAAAATACATAAACTTTGATAAGATTTGCAAATTAGACACAAATTTTAAAATTTTGCAATTAAAACACAAACTTACATTTTTTTGCAAAATAGACAAATTCAAAGCAAAATTTTAAAATCAATTGAATTTGATTGAAAGTCACAGAGCCACAAAAATTGTTCACCTTTCGATTTAGATGGCATTGCATTGGCTTTAATAAGTGAAAATGAATTATATGTCGCAAATTCTCATTTTTCCGTTGGTCGGAAAAAATTGAGTTTGTCTATTTTGAAAAAAAATGTAAGTTTGTGTTTTAATTGCAAAATTTTAAAGTTTGTGTCTAATTTGCAAATCTTGTCAAAGTTTATGTATTTTATAGTAATTAACCCTGTGAATATTGATGAAATCAATTAAAATAGTTTAACTAAAAAAGTTTGATTGCTTTCTCTCTCTTCAGGTCGTTCTATGATACAACTTCTTTTTCTTTTTCTTATTTTATCTTTTATAATTAATTATCTACAAATATATTGTTATGTTTTATTTGCAAACAACAATCTACTTGCTCTCATTTTTTAAAAATAAGGATACATAAAACAATTATATATTAACTTTGAATAAGTTATAATTTGATCATAAATTTAAATATTATAATATACTAAAATAAATAATCACTGCAATTTTAACATTTTGATCCGAACCATTCACACAATTTTAGTACCTTTTATGGCATATTTACCAAATCGTGGAATGTAATTAATTAGTTCATATCTTGATCATCACAAAAGTAAACATAGCTAATTACATCAACATAGAATTTGCTAGATACATCCATGAATTAATAACACAAATTTAGTGAAGTTGCTATAGAAATCATTAAAATAAATAAATTAATGTAGATTAAGAGTGCCTGACACCCTGATTAAAAAAAATCTTTGATTATCATATAATTTTATTGCTCAAACTTCCTATCATTAGTTAAGATATCTTAAGATATCTAGATGTCCGTGACAAAAATCCAACAATTTATTCTTTTTATAAGAAAATAAAGAAATAAACTAATACCTATGATAGTTTTAATTCACTTTTGTAGGATATTATTTGCAATTAAAATATTAATTAGATGGTGTTAAATGACAACAATAAAATAAAATTATATGTTGCATTATGCAAAATAGTTGTAGTTTGAGGGTGCAAGTTGTATTGTCTTTTAGAATTAATAGGTGTGTTAAAAGTTTGTTAAAAAAAGGCACATTAAAAGTAAGATAGTCCATATAAATATAAAGAACTATCAACTTTTTCCACCTAAATTACATCCCATAAATGGAAATCATACTATTTAATCATAAAATTAATTTACATATTTTAATTAATATGTTATAATTAAACATTTATAAATATATTAGTCAAATTACTTAATTACATCAAGGAAGTAGATGATGAATGTCGACCAATATATTTTACTAATTAATTAAGTTGTCAATTTATATGTATATATATCAACATTTTACAATAATACAAGTAAATACAATAATATCAATGTGTAAGGGGACTTAAAATGATATGATGTCAAATATAGAATTTAGAGTGTTTTCTATAAATAAAAGAGATGATGACGAAACATTAATTAAATTGTGAGAGCTTAGATCTAGCCGTGACAACTCTTACTTGATGATATCCTATACAATATAGCAACATTATACAATCTGGAGGGATGATAAAGATGTATATATAATAATTTTCTTAAATGTGTTTTACGGTTGTGTGACATTTTCTTCTTAAATTTTCTCATTGTACCTAAAATTATAAAGGATTTAAATTATGTTTCGGGCAAACTAATTATGTTATTTATTTTATTGGAAACAATGAATGGAAAGAGTAAATATTTATCCATGGATATGAGTTGTATGTTGATAAAATAGTGAAAAACTTGAATTTAATATTTTATATTTTTTATATAGTTTATGATTGATTCTATTGATTATTTAAATATAATTTAATTATTTTATTTGTACAAACTATTTATTATAAATTATTTATATATCTCCTAACGTGCATCGCACGGGATATAATACTAGTTTTTAATAATGAACAGTATGTTGATTTTGGATTTTGTAAGATTAAATCTATATAATATATAATAACGACTACGCATCCGGAAGTAGAAAAGAGTAATTTTCCCGCCTAAATGACATTTCCGAATCTAGATATAAAATTCTCTTTTTACAAATATTCAATTACTTATTTTAATATAATTATATTTAATATATATATATATATCCCCATAAAATCCGCCTAATAAGAAGAATGTATCAACTAAATTAGTTTATAATTTTTTATAACAAATAATTGTAGATCATATAGCAAAAAAAAAAAATCTTAAATAATTTAAGGAAGTTTAGGAATTAAATAATAAATCAAATAAGATAGATTGAATAGTTGACTTTTTTACACAGCTATATCAACGGTGATCTGTGGGTACATTAGCTCACACTCACGGGGGTAGTGGAGCGATTTTGTGCACGTGTAAGTGTCTGTTATCCATATTACTATATATATTATAATAATTTATAGACGATATAGTGTATTAGGCTTAAAAGGGAAATAAATGCATGGCATAAAAAAAAAAAAAAAAAAGAACCAATTTCATCTCCAACACCCTCATGGCCCAAGCACCAAATCCAATAACAAGCCCAACACAACAATCAAAATAATCATAGTCCAGCCCCATCTTCGACCAAGATCGAATCCTTCAAAATAAAAACATGACTACACGTTTGAAACCAATTATAAACCTTCTTTCGGAAAACCATAACCCATAAATGACTCATACTCTGTGGAACCAAGTGCCCGAAATAGTAGCACCCGTTGCACCAATTAAATTATTATTTATATTTTTAAATATTTATTGTAAATAATTTTTTAATGAATTATATTATATTAAGACATTTTATTTATTTTATATATTTATTACTTGTTAATTATATACAGGTAGATAAAATCCCTACATCTTAATAATAAGTCATCAAACACGATCATGCATATGATGGTGATTATGGAATATATTTTTTTGTACTTCGATCTTAAATTAATTCTGAGTTATATAACTTATCAAGATGAGACTGGTCTAGTCATCGCGCGCGTGTGTGGGAACGGGGCCTAGCCGTGGGCTTGTTCTATCATTTTTTCATACACTTTCTTTGATTTTTGCCCTAATTCTTTTTTACTGATTCTAGCCGTACAGTTTGGAAACACTCTTTTTTTCGAGACACTGAAAAATAGCCGCCTCTACTTCGTTATTTTTCCTTTTCTGAGCAAAAGTATTAGGTGCCTCCATCTCGATAACCCGTAAGTGAACACGAGTGATCAAGAGTTGTGTTAATCTTGGGAACAATCTGGCAGTTGAGCTTGTCACCTCAGGCTGCCGCAAGCGTGGGCTTGTTCTATTATTTTTTTCATCCACTTTCTTTGATTTTTGGCCTATTTCTTTTTGACCGATTCTAGCTGTACAGTTTGGAAACGCTTTTCCTTTTGAGACACTGAAAAATAGCCGCTTCAACTTCATTATTTTTCCTTTTCTGAGCAAAAGTATTAGGTGCCTCCATCTCGATAACCCATTAGTGAACACGAGTGATCAAGAGCTGTGTTAATCTTGGGAACAATCCGACGTTGAGCTTGTCACCTCAGGCTGCCGCAAGTCATTTTTAAGGTAGTGGAATCCACTCCACGTCACAACGATTCTTCTTATTTGTTCTGATTTAGAGATATCAATTTGAAAACGATTTGAATGGCATCCTCATCACGAGTCCTACCCGATCTCTCTAAACTGGAACCCCTTGACAATTCAAATTACAAAAGGTGGTCGAAGAAGCTTTTAATTTTCTTCGAACAGTTGGAAGTCGACTATGTGCTCTTCTCCGACTTCCCTGAAGATTCTAACTCCATTGTCATCACTATTAATAATGCTGACTCTTCTACTACTGATAAGGAAAAAGTTGTTGTTGTTATTGCTGCCAAGGACAAAGACGTCGATGTTTCTGTAAAGAAAATGAGTGATTCGTCATCTGCAACAGGGATGGCTACAGGTGCGTCAGTCAGCGTGAAAAATATGATAAGGACAATAAGATGGTTCAGAGACACATGCTCAATCATATGATGAAAAATAGCTTGTTTGATCAACTTGTCAATACTCGATCAACCAAACAAATTTGGGGCTCACTTGAGAAGAAATACGGAGGTGATGATGCTAGGAAACGAAAGTATGTGGTAGGAAAATGGCTGCAGTTCACAATGGTTGATGACAAGCCAATTATGGAGCAACTCCATGAATATGAGAATTTGACTATAGCTGTGCTTAATGAGGGAATGAAAATCTGCGAAATTCATCAAGCCAATGTTCTGCTTGAGAAATTTCTCCATTCTTGGATTGAATATATAAACATGTTGAAACACAAGAAGAGAGATTTAACCTTGCAGAAAATAATCAGTCATATGTTGACAGAAGAGGATAATCGGATGAAGGATAAATCTTTATCTCTACCCTCTAATTTTGTTAATGCTAACATTGTTGAAACTGTTGCAGCTCAAGGCAAAGGAAAAGGTCATTTTGCTCCAAAAAAGGATAAGTCGAACTAGAAAAAGAACAATCCATGTGCTGGTAGAAAAATAGCTAAGAAGCCTACATCTAAACTCTCATGTTGGGTCTGTAGAGCTCCTGTCCACAAAGCCTATCAGTGCTCTAAATGCCAAGGACAGACTCAAAGGTCGAATCAAGCTCATTCAATTGAAACTGATGATATTATTGCTGCTGTTGTAGTTGAGACAAACCTGGTGGAGAACAAAACTGACTAGGTGCTAGACACGGGAGCCTCAAGACACTTCTGCAGCAACAAGGAACTATTTCATGACTTTGAGGAAATTGGAGAAGGTGAATGCGTCTACATAGGCAACTCTATTGTCACTGCAGTCCTGGGTAAAGGAAAAATTCTCCTTAAGTTGACTTCTGGGAAAACATTGAGTTTAAGCAATGCTTTGTATGTCCCTTCCATGTTAGAAATTTGTTATCTGGTGCTTTGTTGAATAAGGCAGATCTGAAAATTGTGTTAGAGGCTAATAGGGCCGTGTTGACTAAAAATGGTGAATTTGTGAGGAAATGGTATTTGAATGAGGGTCTTTTGTACTCAATGTTGATTCTGTCATTGTTAATGAGAATATTTCTTCTTCTGCTTACATGGCTGGGTCCTATGATGAATGGCATGCAAGACTTGAGCATGTTAATGTTGCTTCAATTAAAAGGCTAAGAAAATGTGATTTAATCCCATCTTTGAACATGCATAATTTGTCTAAATGTCAAATTTGTGTTGAAGCTAAATAAGCTAAGAAACCATTTCAATCTATTGAACGTAGAAATTCTGAGCTCTTAGAATTGATTTACACGGATATAGTAGATTTTAGAAGCATTGTGAGTAAAGGAGGGAAAATGTACTACATCTCGTTTGTTGATGATTATTCTAGATAGACTAGAATTTATCTCTTTAGAACTAAAGATAAAGCTGCTGACGTGTTTATGAAATATAAGTTGGAAGTAGAAAATCAACTTAATAGAAAGATAAAAAGGTTGAGATCAGATAGAGGTGGTGAATATAGCACGTTGTTTTTAAAGGATTTCTGTGAACATGATTGCATAATTCATGAATTTACTACTCCTCATTCTCCTCAACAAAATGGAATAGCTGAACGAAAAAATAGAACCCTAAAGGACATGATGAATGATATGTTGATTAGTTCTGGGTTGCCTAATAATATGTGGGGGAATGTTGTTCTATCTGCATGTTATATTCTAAACCGTGTACCTCATAAGAAGCTAGATAAGACTCCCTATGAACTGTGGAAAGGATTTGCTCCTAACTTGAAATATCTGAAAGTATGAGGGTGTCTAGTTAAAGTTCGTATGCCTGATCATAAGAGGTTGAAGATTGGATACAAGACATATGATTGTGTGTTTATTGGCTATGCAATTAATTTCGCTGTGTACAGATTTATGTCTTTGAATGATTATTTTGTTTCCGAATCACGTGATGTGGAATTCTTTGAGCATGTACTTCCTCTTAAATCTCATGATGCTGTCACTGGTGCTTCTGTTAATGATCATGTTGATGTGCCTAGTTCCTCTGTGAATATGTCTAATGATCATATTGAGCTTAGGAGAAGTAAAAGATAGAGAACTGAAACCTCTTTTGGTCCTGATTTTGTTACTGTTTTTCTGGTAAATAATCATGATATGATTGATGATTATGATGTGTCTACATTTTTTTATAAACGAAGATCCTTCCACGTATTCTGAAGTTATGAGATGCCACTTTTTGGAAAAAAACTATCCATAGTGAACTGAAATCAATAGTTGATAATCATACTTGGGAGTTGGTTGATCTACCTGAAAAATGTAAACCTATTAAAACTAAATGGATTTTTAGGAAGAAGCTAAAACTAGACGGTTCAATTGATAGTTTAAAGCTAAATTGGTGGTAATGGGTTATTCACAAAAGAAAGATGTTGATTTCTTTGACACTTATTCTACTGTTTCTAGAATTTCCACTATTTAAGCACTAGTTGCTCTAGCTATTATTCATAACTTGGTAATTCATCAGATAAATGTTAAGACAACTTTCTTAAATGGTTATCTTAATGAATAGATTTATACTGAACAACCTGAAGGTTGTGTGGTAGTTGGTCTAGAAAACAAAGTATGTAAGTTGAGAAAATCTTTGTATGGACTTAAACAAACTCCAATTCAGTGGTATGACAAGTTTCACAATACTATTATTGCGCATGGTTTTGAGGTTAATGGTTCTGATTCTTGTCTATATTCTAAAATATATGAGTCTGATTGTGTGATAGTATGCATATATGTTGATGACATGCTTATATTTGGTACCAGTCTTGATATAGTTTTGGAAACTAAGTCATTTCTGTCATCTGCATTTAATATAAAAGATTTGGGTAAGGCTGATCTTATACTTGGTAGCAAACTAGAAAAAACTGAGCATGGTTTTATGATGCGTCAATCTCATTATATAGAAAGGGTGTTAACACGTTTTAACTGTGATTCTTTGACTGTTGTTAAAACACCTTATGATAGTGGCATGTATCTAAAGAAGAATGTGAACGTACCTGTATCTCAAACTGAATATGCTAAGATCATAGGTAGCGTGATGTACCTTATGAGCTGCGCTAGACCGAATATTATACATGATGAGAGTCGTTTGAGTCGTTATAATCATAATCCTATTAATGAAAATTGGACTACACTTTATCACCTGTTGAAATATTTGAAAGGCACTTCTAATTGGTGTTTGCATTTTGAAAAGTTTTCTGGTGTGTTGGAAGGTTATTGTGATGCAAACTAGGTCTCCGATAATGATAAAGTAAGTCCCACCAGTGGTTTTATTTTCACTTTGGGTGGTGGTGCTATTTCTTGAAAATCTGCTAAGCAATCATGTATTGCTAACTTTACTATGGAATCTAAATATATTACTCTTGAGTTAGTAGGTTGTAAAGCTGACTAGTTGAGGAGTTTGCTAGCTCACTTACCTCTTGTGAGGAATTCGACTGCTCCTATTTCTTTACATTGTGATTCATAGGCTACTATGGGAGTTGTCAAGAATAGCATCTACAACGGAAAAATGTGACACATCCGGGTAAGGCATGCTGGGTGTGAAGCAGTGATGCGACCAATCAATATGCGAAAGCTAGAATCGAACAACGCAACTAAAAGGATGATTCAATCTAACAATCAACTGAACAATAAAGAATATTTATCCCAAATAAACTGACTTAAACACCCAATAAATTCGAATAACAATTAAACCAGCAAATTCCCCAATTTATACTCTAAGAATCCTAGAAATTGACTCCATCAATTGACCTATCAAATGACATTGGATTACTGTCAAATTTTAACACGACATACAATTAGAAGTAATAAAGAACATATCCAAAAATCAGCAAAAACGCACGAGCAGTTTTCATTTTCGCACGGGGAATACTTTTCAGATTGTTTAGGGTTTATAAACGGATCTATGGCTTGTATGGATGGATTTGGGACTTGTGAAGCTATGAGAACGATGGTGATGATAATATAATAGATATGGATGTGTATGATGGCTGGGAATTTGTGGGAAACGTGGTGGTGAACAGAAACGAAAGATAGATTGTGAATCTTACCCGAAATGAACCCCCAGATCGATGAGAATCCGAAACGCGCCTATGGAGCAATCTTTGATGGCTGCCTAACCCGGATACTACTGGATATCTGAACTAGATAAAAGATTTCAAGCTTGGAGATGCCAATCAACAAACTCTACCGAAGAACTATTGTGTTGTGAGATAGGTTGAAGCGTAAACGCAAATTTCATTCAAAACCAGCCTGCAAAACAAACTGATTGATAATCCCTAATTAAATAACCTAAGGGAAGAATTCTTAAGTGTTTTTAGGCCTAAGAATTTGAACTGGGATAAAATAAAATAATTGGGTCCAATATCACCTAAACAAGTTGTGATAATTGGGCATGCTAATTAATTAAATTCCACAACTAAAAATAATAGTGCGATTAAATAAAAATAACTAAAAATAACTAATTAAAACACAAGGACACATGTCCAAGTCAGCATAAGGCCACAACTTCACTCTTCGATGCTCAAAACAATCACCAACTCGTACTGTCTGAAATCGGCTCCATCATCTTCCAGCTTGTTTCCAACATAGCAATGCAGATATCCTTGCAGCTTCTTAGAACGTAAGCGCATCACTGGACCTCTCAGCTGTAACTTCGGATTTAGTTCCTCAATGCTAGTCCACGTCTCATCATCCCTCCTTTCTCAAAAGAATTTGACCTCGAATTTAGCTCCTCCTCGGTGTCGACATCATCTGCAGGAAAAGGAGACAAGTCAGAGACATTAAATGTGGAAGAACATTTGTACTCACCAGGCAGATCAAGTCGGTAAGCATTGTCGTTGACTTGAGCAAACACAGTGAACGACCCATCTTCACGAGGCATCAACTTCGACTTTCTCAAATTAGGGAAACGCCCCGGGCTAAAGTGAACCCAAACCTTATCACCGGGTTTGAATAGCACTTGCTTGCGGTGCGTATTCGCCTTAGCTGTATTTCAAACTCCCTGAAGCTCGATCCTCATCTTCACCTTTTCATGCATCTCTCGAACCTGTCCAGCTCTACGAATACCTTGCAAACTCGAAAGATGATTGTTGAACCTAAAAGTTACCCTTAAGATCGCTCGCAATAGAACGAGGTCAGATGAAGGATGGTAAGATTTCCCAAGTCGTATTCTCAAGGAAAGCTTAGAAGGGCTTGGTGTTCATGCTACTCACATTAAATGAAATGGTCCTAAACATTCTAAACAGTTTGGTTTTAATTTGGTCACGAACGCAATAAGAAAATCGCTATATCAAATTTAAACAAGCAAATAAGTAATTTAATTTAATATATAGATAAATGTCTAGGGTGTCGGGTCCTTCTTCTCTGAGAATTATGATTTCACTATGATTATCAAACAGATTAATTATCCCAATTAACTCTCCTAATTAAGGATATCGATCCCCACTCTCGCACGATGATCGAACCTAAATTATTAGAATTACTCGTTATAACTAATTATTATGCTACGCGTTTCCGATTAAGCACAACTCCAATTGAACTAAGGTCACACACCAATCTCATCTATCGATCTCAATTGATGCATCAAACAATCAAACAATGGCCAATTGATTAATTGAAATAAGAACAATTCAACTAGGAGGGGGTAATAATCAACGATCAATCAAATCCTCAGAGTCGAATTCTCCTAACCCTAGATGACAAAATTACCTACGCATATTCAACACATCTACCAAAACTAAATAAAAATTCATCTCAATCACAAATAAAGAGTGAATAGAAATTACTGACGAATCGCTTAAATCGAATAAAGTATACTTGCACAGATCCCAATCGAAATGTAGATCAATTCCAAAAAGAAAATAAGGTGGTCCTTGTCTCCAAAAAACTCTCTCCACAATATGCCGTCCCCCAAAACTGTATAAAACCCTATTTTTAAAGTTCAAAATCGCGCTTAAGATTTGAAAATCCCGTACCGCTTCGGCGGTTAACCCACCAAAGCGGGTTTCTTCTGCAGCACGGGTGAACCCTCGCCAGCGGCAAAGGCCGCCGCAGCAGGTCTGCTTCTCTGTCGGAATATCAACTTTTTCAATATATTTTTCTCAACTCAAGTGCATAGTTTCCACTCCAAATACTCGCTCTTGCTTTCAAAATAAACTCTTAGTACTCCAAATCCTAACAAAACAACCACCAATACCAAAACATAAATCTGAACACAAAAATACAAATAATACGACACAACGACACACAACATCAACAAAAACACAATGCAAGTAACATGAAAATAAACACAAAATACTACCAAACAAACCCCCTCCACACTTAGCCTTTTGCTTGTCCTCAAGCAATCTCTAAAAGTAAAAGATGAAAGAAAGTATCAAGCATTGTGCACGTCAATTATATTCAACTCATATCCTCAACAAGTTAGACAATTGGGATGCTCTTCCACTCAAGAAAATCAATCAACCACAAATTCATTGAGTTGCTCTCACAAATGGGGACTCACATCAGATAAATTGTACAATTTGTGCTCGGAAACAAATAATGAACATTTGTAAATTTCGAGTTCCAAATACACAACTTTATTCTCTCTTTTTTTTCTTTTTTTTTGAAACGAGAATTGGTCATCTCTCTTTTTCGATAGCAAAGGCCATAATTCACAAGGTTTACCTTTCAGATTTTATCCAACATCTCCTTGCGTGGTTTCCCATGCTCATGGTTACACAACCCCAGAGGAGCAGAGACCTAATACTATCGAGTGGATTTTGACCTTATATCTCGTCTTTTCTTTTCTCTTTTTTTTAAACATCCGAAAAGCACAAAGTTCACAAACAGATCACAATTCACAAATTTCAACAACTCGACCCAATGCTCTATCCCCTTCAAGATTGCCCCACAAACGAATTTACAATAAAATCAATTTCGTAAGACAATTCACATCACCAAGTGCTTCCTCAAAGATTCAACTCGTCAGACAACATAACCACACGATAACTCAATAATTTCCAATCTTATTTCATAAAAGAGAATAGAGAACAAACTAAGACTAAACTCAAAATATACACAAACACAACTTGAAATATCAAGAAATAATGGCTTCCAACAATTTAACATTTATCAAACAAAACAAATCCCTCTCCCCCACACTTAGATATGAGCACTGTCCTCAGTGCAACCAAGCAAAAAACATAAGGACACAGAAAACTTTCCTGGAATTGTCGTGAGCCAGCAATACTGTGAATATCCCAAAATGGGCTTGTATGTATCCAAGAGCCTAAAGACAAAAGACAAACAAACAAAACACGCCCAAAAAAAACATAACACAAATGAAAACAGAAATAATCACTGGTGATCCGAACGTGGTGGTAGTGGTGGGTAGTGTGAAATCCAAGTAGTCCATTAAGCTTCCATGGCTGAAATTCGCTGTTCTTGAATATCAAATCTTTGGTGTAATTCATCGAACCTGCGATTCACCTCTTGGCGAAATTCCCCACTTGAAACGTCATTGTTATCAAAACGGGTAGTCAACTCTTGCCGGAATGAAAGCAAATCATCTCGAATCAACTGAAATCCATTGGTTGGAAACACTGGTGATTCGGACTCTAAGGCATGAGAATCGTGCTCATCTATCTTCTCTACAGTTGGAGATATCTCTTGTGCGGTGGATGGTCCAACGCCCGTCTCTTTCTCCTTTGCTGCTCGAGCATTCAAGTAATCTCGCACACAATGACGCTGTTCATAAGGCACAAGTTGCTTATCAGCAAAAGTAAAAGGAACGCCTTTTAGTTCGGAGAGGTCAATCATGAGATGCTTCATTATTTTTTGTTCCTCGGGCAATTCTCCATTAGGGTCGATAAGCTTGAGATGAATGGTGATACCCGTAACAATCTGGCACAAGGCAGGCTTAGACCCCTTTCTCTTTTGGATTGCCTCAAAATTACCCCAAATAAACTCAGCAAGGCGTATCTTTTCTTTATTCTTAGCACACCACAACAAATAAACTTCAGTAGAGTTAACCTTATTGGCTTGTTCCTTTCCCGACACATTAAAAGCAATAAACTTATGCACCATTGCAAGAGCTGGATCCTTTATAAAGCCACTAGGTATACGATCACAATCCTAATTATCAAATCCACTCAATTCCTTCCATCTAGCACCCGTATCAAAATTTCTTGGTTTGGAACCTTCCCCAGCAGTAAGAAAACCAAAAATCGACTTCATCTTGGCCAAGTTAATCTGATACTCAACACCCAACAGTCTAAATTTTATAGATTTCTTTCCATTCTCCAATTCAAATGTACATAAGAATTCAAGACTCAACGGAGTGTATGCATCCAAAGTCATCATGGCATATTTATCTAAACCCAAATTCTTCAAGTAGACCATAATTCGATCATATAATCCCAAACTCTTCATCAAATCCCAATCAAATACAACGCGGTTTAGAGAATAAACGACCCTTAAATTTGTTAAACAACTCACCTTCATGGGGAAAGTAAATGGGAAATGGGGCTTGGTAGATACTAGACAAATCTTGGGCATCACCTTCATTGGAGAAACCAACCATCGTGATCGGACGATGATTTTTTAGAACAATGGTATTTGGATGACGCCCCATTGAATGAGAATGAACTGCTGCTGCGGCGCCTGCTAGAAACGGCGATGGTGGTGGTGCGGTGGTGAAGATGGAGTGGAATGTGGGCAGTAGTGAAATCGATGAAGAACCCAACTTTTGAGAATAGCGGCGGTGAAATGGGAGGAGGAATTAGGGTAATCTCCAACTTTTAATGTCTGAATTTTCTCCTTTTTTTTTCATTTTTTTTAAATACAGAACCTGCTCTAGTAGGTGTACCGCTGAAGTGGGGTACAATGTTCTGCCAAAACTTTTTTATTTTTTTATCCACAACCCACTCCGGTGGGTTTACCGCTGAAGCGGGGTACAAGGTGCTGCCCAAATTTTGCTTATTTCACCCGCGCGCGCGGCATGCCTGTCATGGCGGGACTTGATGCTCTGTTTTTTTTTTAAATGTACATCGTGGGTTGCCTCCCACGCAGCGCTCGGTTTTCTATCATGAGCTCGACAACTTCTTCTCTTACTTATAATGAACTTCATCGAGTAACATGGACTCGGAAACATTATCTTGCTCTTCTTCCTCAAAATAAGGCTTAACCCTTTCACCATTTACTTGGAAATTTGCACCGGATGTTGGATTAAGTAAGCTCACCACTCCATATGGCTGTACTTCCGTGATTATAAATGGTCCACTCCAAAGAGACTTAAGCTTTCCTGGAAAAAGTCTCAACCGTGAATTAAAAAGCAAGACTTTCATTCCCACTTTTAATTCTTTGCTCCGGATCTTCCAATCATGAATTCTCTTGACTTTATCTTTGTAGATCTTAGCATTATCGTATGCCTCATTCCTTATCTCATCAAGCTCAGAAAGTTGCAATGCTCGATCTCTTCCGGTAATGAGTAAATCATAATTAGCCAATTTTATCACCCAATAAGCTCGGTACTCAACTTCAACCGGTAAATGACAAGCTTTGCCAAACACTAGTCGGTATGGGCTCATTCCCAACACTCCCTTATAAGCAGTCCGATATGCCCATAGAGCATCATTTAGCTTTTCCGCCCAATCCTTCCGAGAAGGTTTAACCGTTTTCTCCAAGATACTCTTTATCTGCTTATTACTTGTTTCAGCTTGGCCTGATGTTTGAGGATGGTACGGAGTGGCTACCTTGTGCGAGATACCATTCTTTAGCATCAACTTTTCGAACAGCTTGTTACAGAAGTGTTTCCCTCCATCACTAATGATAGCTCGGGGGAAACCAAACCTACATAAAATATTTTCCTGCACAAACTTGAGAACAACATGAGAATCACATGTCCGAGTGGGAATGGCTTCCACCCACTTAGACACGTAATCAACGGCAAGAAGTATATACTCAAAACCTCCAGATTTAGGAAATGGCCCCACAAAATCAATGCCCCATACGTCAAAAATTTCAACCACTAGAAAAATATTTAGAGGCATTTCATTTTTTCGACTCAAATTCCCCACTCATTGACACCTATCACAAGAAAGAAAATAAGAATGTGCATCTTTAAAAAGGGTGGGCCAGTACAAACCACATTGGAGAACTTTGAAAGCCGTTTTGCGACCACCAAAATGCCCTCCACAATGAGCTTGGTGACAGAGCTCGAGCACCTTTTTGTGTTCTTCATCTGGGACACATCGTTGAATCACTTCATCTTTATCCAGACGGAAAAGATAAGGGTTGTCCCAATAATAAAACCTGCACAAACTCTTAAATCTTTTTCTCTCTTGAGAAGAGAGGTTAGGACGAAGTTCACCACAAGCAAGATAATTGACAATGTCTGCAAACCAAGGTGTGGAAGATATAGCAAGGAAATTCTCAAACGGAAAATCATCAGATATTGACTTCTTTTCATGCAATTCATCAGAATCAAGTAAAATAGGGAGACGAGACAAATGATCAGCCACAACATTTTCACTCCCTTTCCTATCCTTAATTTCAATATCAAATTCTTGCATCAATAGTATCCACCTAATGAGCCTAGGTTTAGTTTGCGACTTAGCAAGCAAATGTCTAAGTGCTCCATGATCACTATGCACAATAATCTTAGATCCTACAATATAAGATCTAAATTTATCTAATGCAAATACCACAACAAGTAACTTTTTTTCTGTGACAATGTAATTAACTTGAGCCGGATTCAGAGTTAAACTAGCATAGTAAATCCCTCGCAACATCTTATTCACACGCTGACCCAAAATAGCTCCAAGAGCACTATTAGACGCATCACACATAATTTCAAATGGCAAAGACCAATCAGGAGCTATAACAACATGAGCAGACACTAATTTTTCTTTCAATGAATTAAAAGCACTTAAAGATTTCTCATCAAAATCAAATGGCACATTCTGAGCAAGCAAATGACACAGAGGCTGACTGATCTTAGAGAAATCTTTAATAAATCGGCGATAAAAACCAGCATGCCCTAAAAAACTTCTAACTCCTTTCACATCAATTGGTGGAGGTAATCTTTCAATTACATCCACCTTAGCTTTATCAACACTTATTCCATGTTTAGACACAACATGACCCAAAACAATTCCACTAGTCACCATAAAGTGGCTTTTCTCCCAACTCAGAGTAAGACTACTCTCAATCCAACATTTTAACACACGATCAAGTTTATTGAGGCAATCATCAAATGAAGACCCAAAAACAGAAAAATCATCCATAAATACCTCAATAAAATCTCCAATCATCTCAGAAAAGATAGACATCATGCACCTTTGAAATGTCCCTGGTGCATTACAAAGCCCGAACGGCATCCTCCTGCAAGCATATGTCCCGAATGGGCATGTAAAAATAGTCTTTATTTGCTCCTCTCGAGCAATCGCCACCTGAAAATAACCAGAAAGACCATCCAAAAAACAATAGAAACTATGACCAGCTAACTTATCTAACATTTGGTTAATAAAAAGGTAAGGGAAAATGATCTTTTCGGGTAGCTGCATTAAGTTTTCTAAAGTCAATACACATGCGCCACCCTGTGATAGTCCGTGTAGCAACTTGTTCCCCCTTATCATTTTCAACCACAGTAATACCTCCTTTCTTTGGAACCACATGCATGGGGCTAACCCATTCACTTTCAGCCACCGGATAAATTATTCCCTCAGTAAGAAGTTTGAGAATCTCCTTTTTCACCACTTCCATAAGGACGGGATTTAGCCTTCGTTGCCCATCTCGCACCGGCTTGGCTCCTTCTTCAAGAACAATCCGGTGCATGCATATTAATGGACTGATTCCTTTAATATCAGATAAGCTCCAATCTATTGCTTTCTTATTCTTTTTAAGCACTGCTATCAATTTCTCTTCTTCACCTTTGGTAAGCTCAACATATATGATCACCGGCTTTTTCTCATCTTCTTCCAAGAAAACATATTTGAGATGTTTGGGGAGTTGCTTAAGTTCAAGCTTGAGTGTAGTTTTCTCCCCCTCTTCCTCAGTTGCTATAATCTCCATCAAGCATACACTCTCTTCAATAAGGAGATCCAGTTCTTCATTTTCCAACTCTTCGTAGTTGTTCTTCTTGCTACTTTCCTGCACAAAAACTTTCTCGGCCAAAGCATCAATAGTATCTATGAAAGAACAATCTTCATACAAAAGAGAAACATGCATAACATTATTATCTCTAACGGAAATACACACGGTTTCCCCCAACACCGTCATTTTAAGAGTGCCATTTTTCACATCAATTAAAGTGTTGGTTGTGGCCATGAAAGGTCTCCCTAGCAATATGGTATGTTCTTTCCCATTTTCTCTCACATCAGCTACATCTAACACAACAAAATCAACTAAGATAATTAACCCGCCTACCTTAACCAAGATATCTTCAACAATCCCCTTAAGGTATCGAATTGACCTATCAGCTAACTGTAAACTCATACGGGTTGGTTTAAGTTCTCCCAATTCAAGTTGTTGAAAAATAGAATAAGGCATTAAATTAATTCCAGCCCCCAAATCAAGCATCCCTGATGCTTCTTTCCCATTTCCCAAAGTAATTTTAACAACAAAAATACCTGGGTCTCGTTGCTTCGGTGGAAGTTGGTTCTGCAAGATAGCACTTGTGACTTCTGAAACAACTACCTGCTCATTATCCGCGAACCTTCTCTTTTTGGAAGATAATTCCTTGAAGAACTTCACGTATGCTGGTATGTTTCTGATCACATCAAGGAGGGGCAAGTTCACATTCACTTTGGATAACAGTTTGTAGAATTCGTTAAACTGTGGATCCTGTTTCACATTCTTCAATCGGCTTGGGTAAGGAATAGGTGGTGTGTACGGATCTTTGGCCTTATGAAGCAAATGTTCATTCTTCCCTCCATCTTTCTTTTCTTCTACCCTCGGATTTTTGGGTAGTTCTTCATCAACATTTTTCTCTTCCACATTAGGCATTTCGACCTTGTTATCCACCACTTTACCGCTTCTGAGAATTGTGACGGCATTAGCTTGCTCTGATTGGCTAGGTAATTTACCACTTTTGCTCTCCTGCAACATCTCACCTATAGTTCCAACAAGTTGTCCCACCTGAGTTTCTACTCTCTTCACAGTTGACTCCACAGACTCAAATCTCTGATTACTCGACTGGATAAAAGACTGAAGAGTGTCTTCCAAAGATGGCTTTCGAGGTGGAACCTGCTGATTGGGCAATTGCGATGGGCGAAACATGCCCGGCTGCTGCTGATAGTGTTGTGGTGGTCGGTACTGAGAATTCTGAGATTGGCCTGGGTTCTGATTTTGCCTCCAAGAAAAGTTAGGATGATCTCTCCAACCTGAATTAAAAGTTTGAGAGTATGGATCATATTTTTGCCTGGGTTGGTATCCTTGCAATGCATTCACTTGCATCTCCTCCTCATAGACCAACTCTCCTACCCTGGAGCACACATTAGCGCCATGCCCGTATTCTCCACATATTCCACAAGTTTCAGCTATAATTGGTTGGTGAGATGATCCTCCTGAGGTCCTCAAAAGCCCCACTTGCCTAGTCAACTCGGCAAGTTACTTAGTCACATCATACCCCGGTGTGACCTCATTCACAGAACTTTTCTTCCCTCTTGCACTCTTCTGTTGAGAGTTTGAAGCCATGGTTTCAAATATAGTCTTAATATCCTTTGCAGTACGAACTCCGATATCTACTCCGGCTGCATTATCAACCATGTACTGAAAGTTTTGAGATAAACCATCATAGAAAATCTGATTCAAAAGCTCTGCAGGAAGGTGATGATGTGGACACTGCTGCTACAAATTGGTAAAACGGTCCCAAGCTTTATGGAATGGCTCCCCAGGAACTTGAGAGAAAGTAACAATTTGTGTCCTCAACTCCTGAGTTTTCTGATGTGAGTAATATTTGGCCATGAATTTATCATACACAGCCTCCCAATTCTGTAGTGAATTTGCTGGCAACGACATAAACCATACCTTAGCTCGGTCCTTGAGAGTGTACGGAAAACATCTCATCTTGAGTTGATCCTCATTCAACCCCGATAAAGAAAATGTTTGAACCACTGAGTAGAATTCTCTGATAAAGTTCAAGGCATCTTCACTAGGCATTCCATAAAATGATAGTAGTTGATTATAATGAATGCTTTTGAGCTCATAATTCCGAGCTGCCTCTTCAAGAACTATACACGAAGTGGTTGCTCCAATAATAGGACGAGCAAAGTCCTTCATATTCGGTGCGTTATCACCCATCTCCATATGTATACTCTCGTCACTAGAGTCTTGAACCTCTTGCTCTTGAGTTTCACTTTCTTCAGGAAATTCAATAGTGAGATTTGAATTACTTGACTCACTCTCTTCCTCCAGATTCGGTAATATGGTTTCTCTCAGCCTATGTATGTTATCAAAAAATGGAGCAAGGTTTCTCTTTAAGCTCCTACGACCTAGCACACACAAACACTACAAGAAAAACTATCAAATACACCTGTGGGAAGAGAACAAGAAATACAAGAATAAAACAAAACAACAAAAACACAAAAACAAATGTAGCACATAAACACTTAGGCCGAAAGCCTTCCCCGGCAACGGCGCCAAAATTTGTTCAACCTAAAAGTTACCCTTAAGATCGCTCGCAATAGAACGAGGTCAGATGAAGGATGGTAAGATTTCCCAAGTCGTATTCTCAAGGAAAGCTTAGAAGGGCTTGGTGTTCATGCTACTCACATTAAATGAAATGGTCCTAAACATTCTAAACAGTTTGGTTTTAATTTGGTCACGAATGCAATAAGAAAATCGCTATATCAAATTTAAACAAGTAAATAAGTAATTTAATTTAATATATAGATAAATGTCTAGGGTGTCGGGTCCTTCTTCTCTGAGAATTATGATTTCACTATGATTATCAAACAGATTAATTATCCCAATTAACTCTCCTAATTAAGGATATCGATCCCTACTCTCGCACGATGATCGAACCTAAATTATTAGAATTACTCGTTATAACTAATTATTATGCTACGCGTTTCCGATTAAGCACAACTCCAATTGAACTAAGGTCACACACCAATCTCATGTATCGATCTCAATTGATGCATCAAACAATCAAACAATGGCCAATTGATTAATTAAAATAAGAACAATTCAATTAGGAGGGGGTAATAATCAACGATCAATCAAATCCTCAGAGTCAAATTCTCCTAACCCTAGATGAGAAAATTACCTACTCATATTCAACACATCTACCAAAACTAAATAAAAATTCATCTCAATCACAAATAAAGAGTGAATAGAAATTACTGACGAATCGCTTAAATCGAATAAAGTATACTTGGACAGATCCCAATCAAAATGTAGATCAATTCCAAAAAGAAAATAAGGTGGTCCTTGTCTCCAAAAAACTCTCTCCACAATATGCCGCCCCCCAAAACTGTATAAAACTCTATTTTTAAAGTTCAAAATCGCGCTTAAGATTTGAAAATCCCGTACCACTTCGGCGGTTAACCCATCAAAGCGGGTTTCTTCTGCAGCACGGGTGAACCCTCGCCAGTGGCAAAGGCCGCCGCGGCAGAGTCTGCTTCTCTGTCGGAATATCAACTTTTTCAATATATTTTTCTCAACTCAAGTGCATAGTTTCCACTCCAAATACTCGCTCTTGCTTCCAAAATAAACTCTTAGTACTCCATATCCTAACAAAACAACCACCAATACCAAAACATAAATCCGAACACAAAAATACAAATAATACGACACAACGACACACAACATCAACAAAAACACAATGCAAATAACATGAAAATAAACACAAAATACTACCAAACAATGATCAATAGGCAAAGGAATAAGATCCATACACGACCTCAAATGATAACATGTGTGTAGAAGAATGCACGACTCTATTATAAGCAAACTCAGCAAAAGGCAAGCATTCTTCCCACGACTTCAGATTATTCTTAACTAATGCACGCAATAGAGTACCTAGCGTCCTATTAACTACCTTTGTTTGTGGATGACATACAGTAAAAAATAAAAGCTTAGTACCCAGTTTCCCCCACAACACACGCCGAAAATGCCCCAAAAATTTCGAATACCTATCAGAAACAATGGTCCTAGAGATACCATGCAGACGAACTACTTCACAAAAGAACAGATTTGCAATATTAACAACATCATCAGTTTTTCTGCAAATAATAAAATGAGACATTTTGGAAAACTTGTCAATTATTACAAACACAGAATCTTTGCCAGACTTAGATTTAGGCGCCCAAAATGAAGTCCATCAAGATGTCTACCCAAGGGGTAGTAGGCGCCGGCAAAGGCGTGTACAAACCAAATGGACTGGATGTGGATTTTACGTTCTTATAAGTAATACATCTGGCATAGACTCTCTCAACATCACGTTTCATGCGAGGCCAGTAAAAATGCTCATGCAAGAGACCTAATGTCTTATCAACACTGAAATGACCCATAAGACCCCTTGATATGACTCCGAAATAAACAACTCTCGCATAGAACAGTCAGGAACACATAATTTTGAATCCTTAAAAAAATCCCTTAGACACATAGCACGAATTAACAACTCTAGATTTTCCATCACACGATGCAAATATAGGTCCAAAGAATCGATCACTCACATAAAAACTCTTAATGTGCTCAAAACCTAAACACTGTGCATGCATAACAGAAATCAAGGCATACATGTGGGAGAGTGCATCAGCAACCACGTTCTCCTATCTCTTCTTGTACTTGATCACATAGGAAAATGACTCTATGAAATCCACCCATGGAGCATGGCATGAGTTCAAGCTCTGCTGTCCTTTCAGGTGCTTCAGTGACTCGTGATCAGTGTGAATCACGAACTCTTTCAGTCGCAGGTAGTGCTGCCAAGTCTCTAAAGACCTCTTTGATGCATACAACTCCTTGTCATATGTAGAATACCTTAGAGCTGCGCTATTAACCTTCTCACTGAAGTAGGCGACCGACTTCCTATCCTGCATCAAAATAACACCAATGCCTATACTAGAGGCATCACACTCAATCTCTAACATCTTATTAAAATCAGGCAAAACCAATACAGGAGCATTGCACAATTTCGACTTCAGCAAATTAAAAGCATGCTCTTATGCCTTGCCCCACTCAAACTTTCTATCCTTATGACTCAACTCAGTTAATGGAGCGACTGTACTAGAAAAATCCCGCATAAAGCGGTGATAGAAACCAGCTAAGCCATGAAAAGATCGAACATCAGCACAAGACTTAGGCGTCCGCCACTCATCTATGGCCTTCATCTTTGTCCTATCTACCTCGACTCCACGAGTACTCATGACAAACCCCAGAAAAACAACCTCATCCATACAAAAAGTACATTTAGACAAATTAGCATACAACTTAGCATCACGCAACAGCTCAAATACATGCCTATGATGTCTAAAATGCTCAGAAACACAAGTACTATAGATATGTGTTAGGAAAAATATTGGGAAAATCCCAAATGATGGTTTTGATTAGATGTCAAAATATATGTGATGATTTAATGAAAAATTGTAGGATATGGTAAGCTGGAAATCAATGACAATGACAATGACAATGACCAATAGTCTTAGCAAAAAGCCAGGATAGACTGATGAACAGAGTCAGCTTGAAAGCTAAAACTGATCCAATCAAGAGATCAATCAGAGTTGGCCCTAAACTGATCAAAGATCAGTTTACTGGTAAAACAGCTCTAAAAGCTCTGAGCCTTTATTCAACTGACCTTAGTTCAGTTAGAGAGAAAAAGCTTCGGTAAGTAGCCAACTGATAAGTCTAGAAATGAAAGCTCTTAAGCTCAGCTGATGAGTCAGCCGAACTAGACTATATCATGACGGAAGCTCTAGGCAGCTGAAGATCTGCCAATTGGACTATCTCAGAGCTGAAAGCCGAGACAGCTGAGAGCCCATCAGCTGAATCTCCAAAGACTGATAGCCGAATCGCCTACTCCTACTGACAAGTAGTTAATGAAGATCTCAATAGGAAATATTTGAAAGATCCTGATGATCTTAGAGCAGAGAAATTTAAAAGTCAAAACGGCTAGTTCATTAAAAGAAGCTTCAAACGGCTACAGGCATTAAAAATGCCACCGGTGATCTCTAAACATCACCAATCATAACGATCAAAATTCACTCATCTATTTATAGAGGGTGAAATCAATTTTGGCCAAGAAGACTTTCGCCAATCTAACTTTGCTATTTGTGCAGAAAATGAGCTATTTCTTTCTCTCTCTCTACTGTTCAAAGCTCAAGATTCTCAAAGTACGAAAAGTTTTAAACTAAGAAGGCATGCTTCAAGTTCAAAGCAAGCTGCTAAGCTGACGCAGAATTCTAACAAGAGCAAAACTTCTTAGTTCTGTCCCTTAAAGATCAACCACCCATCTCAAGAGAAAGGAGCATTCCAGGTTGATAACAGTTTCAAGACTACTTTCTTGAAGATCGAGCGAGATCTAAAATCGTGTAAAGATGGGCAATAGTACCTAAAGTCTCAGCAAGCATTTGGGACCGGTAAGTATGAGCTGTCAACCTAGAAATTGGCTGAGAAGGAGCGTGTACCGACGGGTCCGTTCTTCCGGGACAGCAACAGTTGGAAAGGAGGTCGCGCTCGGTTTGAAGGGTACCGTTTTCAGGTCTAACAAGATTTCTTCACTATGTAATTGTAATAAAGAAACTTTACACTTTCATAGTGGATTGCCCTTCTGTAGAAGGAAGAGAGGACGTAGAAGCAAGGAGCTTCGAACCTCTATAAAGCTTTGTCTGTGCTGTTCTTACTATCTTACAGTTTAGCAAGTTATTCAACTGCACACATTCACACACATAGACTGAACTGACAAGCTTCAGCCACATCTTCAAGCTATCAGTCCTAAACTGATCAGCTCACCGGCTAAGCTTCTGTCAGTCTCTCTCAACTGACCAGTCAACACAGATAAATCACAAAAGCGAGTCAGGGCCCCATCTATTCCGCAATCTGTCTTGAAAGTTTTTGAAGTCAGTTTATTCACCCCCCTCTAAACTGACAAAGGCTCGCACCAGGACCAACAAGTGGTATCAGAGCAGTTGATTCTAAGGATCAGCTGTTTCTACAGATCATTTGAATCAGATCTGTTTATCTGTGCTAACTGTTTTAGCTATGGGAAACCATAAGCTACCTCTCTTTTTAGTTGAGAACTATGACAATTGGAGCAGAAGGATGAAAGCTCATCTATGCTCCATCCATGAAAATATGTGGGAGATGATTGAAGATGGTCCAATCATCATAATGATAGACACTGAAGCCCACATCATGGATGTCAACCAACCGGCCATGATCCCAAAATCAACTCATGTTCTCACGGGTGAAGAGATGAAGTTGAAAGATCTAGAGTTTGTTGCTCAAGCAGCACTCTTTCAAACTCTAGATGAGGATCGTATGAAAGACACGAAGAACTGCAGAACAGCGAAGGAGATTTGGGACCTTCTTGCAGATCTATGCAAAGAGTCTGAAGCCATCAAAGGAAACAAGCTCCAGCTGGCAGTTGATAAATATGAGTCTTTCAAATGCAACTGGATGAAAGCATATCGAGCCTAGAAATAAGATTTCTTGGCATCATAAGCGAGATGAGCAATCTGGGAAGAAACTATCCCAACAGTGAGATGAACTCTAAAGTTCTTAATAATCTCACTGATGAGTGGGATATGGAAGTAATTGCTACTAAAGAGTCGAGAGACTTGAACAACATTACTCCCACAGAGTTGTTTGGATCTCTTAAAGTTCATGAGTACAACCTGAATCGAAAGAGAGAAGCATCTACTTCCTCTTCTCATGATGCTTTTTTCTATGCTGAAAGAAATCGATTCAGAGAAGCCCGCGGAAGAAACAACTTCTGACCAAGAGGCTCGCCTGTCAGAGAGAATCCAGGGGGATCGCTGACTAATAGAAGAAGAGAGTTGGCTGATAAAAAGGAGATCCTGACTGAAGACTTGAATGAGCAAATCCAGTTAATGATAAGATTGCTGAAGAAGCTAAGAAAAGTCAGAGATCAACAATCAGCTCAACCCCAAGCTGATGAAGCTGCTAAAGGTGAAAGGAACCAGCAGTCAGCTGATCGTCCAGCTGAACAATTCAGGGTGGCAAATAGGAACATAGAGAAATGTTTCCATTACCACAAGCAAGGACACTATAGATACGAGTGTCCAGAGCTTCCTGAAGATGAAAAGGCCAAAGTGAGGAGAATCTTCTTCAAAAAGAAAACAATGATCGCAAACTCTACGAATGTCGTGCTTAACGATTCAAACTACCCATCTGGAATCGATTCAAACGGCTACAGCTCTGATGATGAAGCTTTACTGTGCCTCATGGCCGACAATGAAGAAGAGGTTAGTCAAGCTGACTCAATAACCTCATTGTATCATATACATGAAGCATCGATCTCTAGGAATGAACTGAATGACCAGTTAAAATCCTAAAAGATCAATTAGCTTATGTATCAAGTGTGCATATCGAACTGAAGGGTGAAAATGATGAGCTAAGAAGTAGAGTTGATGAGCTAAGTGCTGAAAATGAAAGACTAAAAAGTCTTGATGCTCAATCAACAGAAATGGATCAGCTGAGGCTAAGAAATGCAGAACTGGAAGCTAAGAATGAGGAGCTTAAGCAAAAGAATTCTTGAAAGAGAGGAATTATTTCTCAAATTCAAGAAGGGATCCCAAACTCTTGATGAAATCTCGAGTCATCAGAGAACTGAATCTGGGAGCCCATGGCTGGGATATAGCAAGTACATTACCACAGAGAATGGCAAGACAGTTGTACAGAGCTATGAATCTGGAGTTCTGAGAGGATTCACAAAACCAGATCAGTCCCCCACAGTCAAGGAGTCAAAAGGCAAGGGCATCCTTGAAACTCCTCAAACTCAGCCCAAAGATCAGACTGATCATTCGAGAGGGGTAACTCAAAGACAGTCAGTCTTTCAAAGGCTTGGTGCTCAGTCAAAGCCACCAGTTTAACATCGATCAGCTCAGCAATCCAGATCTACTGCTAGATCAAATCCCAAAGCTCATCAGATGCCAATTCCTCAAAAGCCTTCTCATTATACCAGGTCATCGGTTCAACCAAGACCTGAAGTTCATCCAAGTCCAGTTGCTCAGACAAGAGCATCAACTCAAAGCAGGTCCTCAGTTCAACGATCTAGAAACTCAACCAGTACATTTCAATCTGTGAGTTCTTCAAATCCCAGAAGGAATGAACACTTGAGATTGTATCATGCAAGACAGCATAATTCAATCTCTCTGGAAGAGTTCCCTCCAAGTAACTTTGCAATCCAGTACAATGAGTTTCTAAACTCAAGGGATGAAGCAAGATTCAATCCTCATTACAACTGGTTTATAAACTGGCCATATCACAAAGGCCAAAAAGCTCAAAGTCAAAAGGTCAGACAAAATTGGCCAAGACAAGGAGCATTAAAGTCACAAGATGAGAGGATATTAGTTGAAGTCTTCTATCCTGAATCTCATCAGAGGTATAGATCAGTGGACTCGACTCTCAATAGAAGAGTCACAAGTAGTCCAATGCATATCTAGAGATCCAATTCTGAAGGATCTCTTGGAAATAAAAAGCCAAAAGCGTGGCATATGTGGATTCCCAAACACCCGATTAACCTCTCAGGACCCGATATCATGCGGGTACCTAAACCCTGACTCTTGCTTTGCAGGAAAAGAGCATCCTATCCAAGAAAAGGGTTAAAGATACATGGTATCTGGATAGCAGGTGCTCAAAACGTATAACCGAAGACAAGAATGATCTTGATGGTTATAAAGAGGTTAAGGGTCCACTAGTCACCTTTGGAGACAACTCGAAGAGCCGAACCATTAGAGAAGGATTCGTGGTCAAAGGAAAAGTTGTCGTGAATGGCGTGTCACATGCTGAAGGACTGAGGCACAAATTGCTGAGCATCAGTCAGCTTTGTGACAATGGGTACTCAGCCAACTTCAGCAATAGCTCATATGGCATCAGAGACAAGTCAACTGGAGCCATACTCCTAACTGGAGTAAGAAAGGGCAATATGTACGTAGTTGACTGGTCAACTAGCTATTCAGAAGCTTGCTTTCTCTCCAAAGGATCAACCGAAGCAAGCTCGCTGTGGCATCGACGACTAAACTATCTCAACTTTAAAACCATCAACTACCTGGCCAAGAAGGAGCTAGTTAATGGGCTTCCCAAGGAAATCTACAAGAAAACTGGCGTCTGCGGACCATGCCAGAAAGGGAAGCATGTGAAGTCGTCATTCAAAAACAAAAGCCATCCTCCAGGAACAACTGACATTCTTCAGTTATTTCACATGGATCTGTTTGGACCTATGAAACCACCAACCCCCAGAGGTAAAAAGTTTATACTTGTAGTAGTAGATGACTACTCAAGATATACCTGAGTGGAGTTCCTGAGAAGTAAGGATGAGACTTTTGAGAAGCTATCAACACTAATCAGAAGACTGCAGACTGACAAAGGAAAATCAGTTCAAAGGATAAGATCCGACAATGGAACTGAATTTATCAATAAGCAAATGATCAAGTTTCTGAGTGAACTGGGAATCACTCATGAACACTCTGCTGCAAGAACTCCTCAACAAAATGGCGTAGCAGAAAGGAAAAATCGCACGCTAAAGGAAACAGCCAGAGCAATGGTAGCAGAAGCCAACATAGCTGAATGCTATTGGGCAGAGGCAGTCAACACAGCCTGCCACACACAAAACAGAAGTGCCATCATCATTGCCCATGACAAAACACCTTATGAGCTCTTCAATGGTCGTAAGCCTTCTATCTCTTACTTTAAGATATTTGGCTGCAAATGTTATATCCATAACAATGGCAAATCCCAGCTGAAAGCTTTTAGTGCCAAAGCTAATGAGGGAATCTTTCTTGGCTATAATGCCCCTCATTCTCAAGCTTACAGAGTGTTCAATAAAAAGACACTGGTTGTGGAAGTAACATGTCATGTGGTATTTGATGAGCTTGCCAATGAGTACAGAAACAAAAAGAAGAACTGTACATCAGGACAAGCGCTACCTAGTGAAAATCTGCTGGACTATGTTGATCACATTGTTCCAGAGCAGTTTGAAGTATCACTAAAAGATGGCATTGAAACTGATTCAAGATCGGTTGAAGATAACCTGGTCACTGAGGATACAAGTTGTCAGGAAACCTCAAACCCCATAGCCGAAACAGGGGGAAGAATCAGTGAAAATAAAGAATAAGCTGGTGCTGATACAGCAGCCGAAGGAGCAGCTGAAGAATCAGCCGATAAAGAAGCCAAAGGATCAGTTGCTGGAACAACTGGTAAAGTAGATAAGCAAGCAGAGGAAGCAACCATTCCCAAATGGCTCCGAAGCTATCCAGTCGACAAAATTGTTGGGGATCCAAGAAGCAGAGTTCAGACCAGAGGGTCAACGGAGCATGCAATCTTCACATGCTTCATCTCACAGATAGAACCAGCCAACATAAAAGAGGCACTTGAAGATACAGAGTGGATTATAGCAATGCAAGAAGAGCTGAACCAGTTCACAAGAAATAACGTATGGTTTCTTGTTGATAGGCCAAAAACTCAAAAAGTCATCGGGACTAAATGGGTTTTTCACAACAAACTGGATGAACAAGGTGTGATCACAAGGAATAAGGTTACTCACAAAGTGAAGGGATTGAATTTGATGAGACATTTGCACCAGTTGTGAGATTGGAGGCCATCAGACTGTTCCTCGCCTATGCAGCTCACAACAATTTCACTGTCTATCAAATGGACATGAAAAGTACATTCTTGGAAGGGATGCTCAAGGAGGATGTATATCTAGAGCAACCCCAGGCTTCGAAATCGGAGACCAAGTCTACAAGCTGAAGAAAGCCCTGTATGGTCTGAAACAGACACCGAGATCTTGGTATGAAACCCTCACAACATTCTTGCTGAAGAATGGGTTTCAGAAAGGTGTCATTGATCGTACTCTATTCAGAATAGAACGATCAACCGAGATCTTAATGTTTCAAATTTATGTGGATGACATAATATTTAGATCTAAGAGTAAAGATCTCTGCAATCGATTCGCACAACTGATGCAAAGCGAATTCAAAATGAGCATGATGGGAGAAATGACATTCTTCCTAGGACTCCAAGTGAAGCAGCTGGAAGACGGAATCTTCATCAGCCAAGCAAAATATACCAAGGAGCTCGTCAAGAAATTTGGAACCGATAAGGGAAAAGCACTCAAAATTCCAATGAATACATCAGTGCAGCTGACTCTCGATGAAGAAGAAAAATTAGTTAGCCAAACGCACTACAGAGAAATCATTGGATCCCCTCTCTACCTAACAGCCAGCCGACCAGATATCTCCTATTCAATCAGACTGTGTGCAAGGTTCCAAGCCAATCTAAAGAAAAATCATCTTGAAGCAGCTAAGAGGATCATGAAATACCTCAAGGGAACTATAAATCTTGGATTATGGTATCCCAGAGATGATAACTTGAGTCTAATTGGCTACTCAGACTCAGACTTTGGAGGATGCAAAATCGATCGAAAGAGCACCAGTGGGACATGTCAATTTTTGGGAAACAAACTGATATCCTGGTTTAGCAAGAAGCAGCACTCAGTTGCCACGTCAACAACTGAAGCCGAATATGTAGCTGCTGAAAGTTGTGCTCAAATCTTATGGATGAAGCAACAACTCAAAGATTACAAGGTGAAGACTGAAGAAGTGCCAATCTACTGTGATAACAATAGTGCCATTGCAATATCTCAAAATACAGTATTGCATTCAAGGATGAAGCACATTGATATCAGACACCACTTCATCAGAGATCATATCGAAAAGAAAGACATATACATCAGATATGTCAACACGGAAAAAAAGATAACTGATATCTTCACCAAGCCATTGCCCGAAGCTAGATTTGTTGAGCTATGCATCCAATTAGGACTGCTCGAACTAGCTTCAAAAGAAGATGACGATATTCCAGCAGAAGGAGAGAAGAAGAGCACTCTTGCTGATGATCAGAACTGACACAAGAGGAGATCAGTTTTGCAAGCTTTGAAGCTTGAACTGATGGAACCCACATCAGTCTTGGAGAAAATGGAAAAAGGCTACATGAAAGCTGTTGAAAATGAGCGAACTGATCACAGAAGGCATCAGTCCTCAAATCAGTCATAGTTAACTAATGAGAGCAGTTGAATACTAAAAACTGATTGATGAAGGCAAAGCTTCAGCTACTGGAAACAGCTGACAAACTTAAAATGAGCAAAGCTGAAGAAGACAACTTAAGCTGACAAGGAGTCAAAGCTGAGGAGACTCCAGCTTTAACTGATCACTCCAAGCCAAGAAGATCATCAATCGGGGAAGCAACTGATGACATCAGCAGCTCAAATGCCATGTGGAGACTGGAGGAGAGCCGAAAACCAGATAAGTTCAATTTGAATTTATTACTGAATGGTAAAATGACGTGTCTCTCAAATATTACCTTTGGTCCCACCCACCTCTTCTCTCTCCTCATCAATTTAGAATGGATAGATTTTGATCAACACTCTCAGCCGACCCTTCAACATTGAGCAATTAAAACCGTTCAGATCAACCAAAGTCAAGTTTTGACCGTTGGATCAAAGGTATCCCACCTCATAAATAACCTGGCTGAAGGTTCAAAGTTATCTCATCAACTTCAGACTCTCTGCCTTCAAGCACTTCTCCCTCTATAAGAAACAAAACCCTAAGTTGTCTCAAAGTCTACCTTCATCAAAAGAATTTGCAAATTGAAATCATGGCTCAAAATCTTGTTCGTCGTATCCGAAGAGAGTTTGATTTCCGATCAAGCGGAGAAGACTCATCCAAGTTATGTGACAAATTGCTCAAGGATAAGTGCTTTGAGCCAACTGTGTTCTCTGACAACTGCGAGAACTCTGAGCTGAGTGGAGAAATCATTGCCAGATTATATGATGCCCAACTACAAACATTTCTTGAAGTTGCTCCTTCAAGAGTCTACTCGGAAGCAACTGCCGAATTCTAGTTCAACTCTGATGGGTACAACAAAGAAGATATCTTTACTACAAGAGTAAGAGAGCAGGGATTCAAAGTCACAGCTGAAACATTAGGAGCAATGTTAGGCCTTCCAATCAATGGAGCCACTCTAAAAGACATTCACTCAGACTCAGAGAGTGATTACAGATTGTAGAAGCGAACAGATGCACCATCTAAATTCAAGAAGAATCATTATATCTCCTATTTCAAAGAAGAATTTCAAGTTCTAGGCTCAATTGCTTCCAAGATATTGATTGGAACTGCTGGAAGCTGGTCAGAAATGTCAGAGCCCAAATATCAGGTCTATGCGGCAATCATGTATCAGATCAAGATCAACTGGGTAAAATTCTTCTTCGGGCAGCTTAAAAGATTTGTCGACTCCTGGGAGAAGAATGGTGACGACAAGATCTTTCCTCATGGAATGTATTATCTCAACCGCATCAGCTTGATTCTGGAAAAACAGCTTCTTGACCTGATGAAGGAAGAAAGACACTTCACAACTGTCACAAGGCAAGATTATATTCTTAAGCCACGGGCAAAATCGATCTCCATCAATGAGCTAGACACTCAGCAAAATGTTCAATGAAAGAAGAAAGCTGCTTACAAAGGAAAAGAGAAGAAAACAGTGATTGAAGAACCAAGTAAAGCAGCTATAGACTCTGAGGATGACATTCCTTTGTCTCAGAAATTTGGCACACCACTGAATGTTCAACCTCTCAGAGCGGTTGAAGCCAGATTTCCAACAACGAGAGCAGAATCATTAGCACAGTGATCAGTTAGAAGAAGAAGCAGAACAATTATCATTGATGAAACCTCTTCAGACAACTCATCAGCAAACCACACATAAAATGATGGAGCTGACGGAAGAACATTAGAAACAAGAAGACCGGTTTTTCGTCCACAACCAGCTCCTTCTGGGACTACAACTGAAGGACATACTTTTCAGTCTGTTGCTGATTATGGATTATGTGCTAATCCAAGGCACCTCATTCCTGCTCAAGGAATTCCACACAAAGGGGCGGGAGCAGACTAATTTCAATTCACGTGTCCGCCCATGCCCAAAACCAAAGACAATATCAAAGCTTTCTCAAAAGGAGAGGATATCAGAAATTGGGCACTAGAGCAAGTCAATCAGTACACTGCCAAACACTTCGCTGCAGAACTGTCAGGATATGAAGAGCTCTACAATACCTTACTAAGGTATGTTTATTGGCTCTTCTGGAGACATGTGTATGAAGCTGATTCATTCCCTATGCTTATGGGGTTCTACGGAATGAGCTTCTGGAAACGAGAAGAAGAATGGAGCACAAATTGGACAAGCACAAAAAACGTCTAGGCGATAAAAAGGAATGAACTCAAACAACAACTTCATCTCCACAAACAATACGAACACCCATCTGAAGGATCAATGTTTGAAGTTGTCGAGGAAGTGAGCAGATCAAAGGGAATACAACTTCCTGTTTATTCTGATGAGAGTGACGAAAAATAATGAAAATACATCAGAATAAAGCAAAAGCTGCTGTTTGATGAAATAGTGAAGCATCAAACAAAGAGCCATGCTGAACACTCTTAGAAGAAGAGAAAGAGGCTCCTATTGATGATATCATTGATGAAACCGCCAAAGAACTGTAGTCAGGAGCTCCTCCACAGGACATAGAGCATGAAATCAACATTCTAGACTCCCCTGATTAGCAAGACATTGCAAAAACCACTGAAGGAAGAGCTGTTAATAATGACGAAGATGATGAGTCACTCAAGATATCAGTTCAACCAGCAAAGAAAGCTGAAAAAGCAATTAAATTCTCACCTATCCTAGAGGAATCTCAAGCAGGCCCAACTGAAGTTTCTCCTCCATCAGCAGAAAAAGAAACAGCTGCTAGAAACTCAGCTGATCAGACAGTTTAGCTGACATCACCTCCTCCAGTGCTATACATAGTGATCTTTGCTGATCTAGTCTAGATAGCACTCCAAGCTCAGGCATAGACAAATCCAGAAACTCCCCCTGAATCAAGTCACAATGATACGATTGACTTAGGGGTGCAGATCAGTTAGCTGCAACAACTGCTGAGTAAATGACTGATCAGTCCAAAACAGTTCTTTGCGAAGAACTTGAAGCTACAGAAGACAAAGATGAAGTATCATCCAGAGGAGATGATCTGCAGCTAATCATTACAACTGATCAATCCAGTCCTTCAGGAACAATCCAAGCTGAAGGTCAGTTCGGGTGGCCATCAGGTCAAGTATCAGCTCAACAGGAAAATCTTCTTCAAAGCCTTCAACATCAGTTGAAGCGACATGAGAAGTTGATCAAAAGACTTCAAGCACATACCGGACTTCAATCATCTGAAGGTGAGCCTTCTAGCTCTGATGATGGGGATAGCAGCCCCACCTTGCCTGCCGCCAAAAGAAGAAGAACTGAACACAAGCAAGACTAGGAGCCTGATCAAGCACAGCTGATTCAAGACTCTCCAGTTACTATCTTGTGATTCAGTGTACTTCAAAGAATTTCAAAAAAAAAAGAAAATGAATGAATGAATCAAAATAAATTTTGTACATGCCACATCAGCATTCATTTTGAAATTTCAGACCGTTGGTAAAACTTTGACACGTTGCATATTCATTTCAAACCAACGACTGAAACGACAAAGAGAATTTAATTCTTTCAACTATCACATTTATGAGTCGCTCACTCATAAAAACCCCCTTTGCCAAAATTTTGATAAAACAACACAACAACACACTCAACACTCACTGCTCTTTCTCAAAACAGTCTCTCAAGAAAAAAATTTTTAAAAAAAAAGGGTGTGTTCTTTATCTTTCTCTCCAAAAAATAAAGCTTCAGTTCAAATTCAGCCAAATTTTTTCAAAATGGTTGAAGCTTCAAAAGCCCTTATTTCCTTCAAAGAGCAAATGATGAGAGATAAATTTCTGGAAAGACAGAAATTTCAAGTGATTCTTCAAGAATCAAACAGTCCTTTTCTTCTTGTCAATCTTCACAAGACTGGAATTCTGCACTATCTAGAAACTCCTCCAAGGTTCTTTAGACAAAACTTGGTAAGTGAGTTCTTGCTTCAAGCAAAGGTAACTGCAGATGGGAAAGTTATACAATCGGTGATTCAAGAAAGAAAACTTCAAATCACTGAGAGAAGGATTGCAAAACTCTTTCAACTTCCCAGAAAAGGCTCCAGGGTTCAAGATCTGAAAAATTCAGCTGAACCATATTGGAAAAAATGGAGTGCTTCAAATTGCTCCAAGCAATTCAGCTTTACCACGGCTAAAGCTGATTTGAAGCCCCGAGTATGGAGTCATGCTTGATATTACGAACAAAATAATGTTCGGCGCCATTGGAAGCTTAAGTCAGTTGACTCAAAAAAGATACAAGGTAATGATACACCTTGTAGAAGGATTGGAAGCTAATTGGGCAGAATTTGTCTTCTCTTAATTTAAGCATCAAGTCATCAAAGCAGTAAACTCAAAAAGAACTGGCAAATTTGAGTATAAAGTAGGACTTGTTCTAAGAATGAGCAAGCTCCTGGAAGATATACTGAATCTTCCAAATGATGACGCACTGCCAATCCTCATATCCGACTGGATTCCCAAGAAAGGTAAGACACATCTTCAGTCACTCAAGAAGAAGAGGAGATATAAAGCCAGATCTTGCCATACAACTTCAAGTAGTTCAGATGCCAATGAAGTTCCCTCTCCTCACTCCAAAAATGGATCATCAGTGGATTTTAAACTCTGCACTGATCCAGATGAGCTTATTCCCTTCATTGGAATTCCTCACCCAAATTATGGAGCTGAGTACTTCAGGAGAGCCTACCCTCCTCTCCAACTGACTGAAGATAATATTCGCACTTTCTATAGTAGCGAATATGAAGTCAAGAGTGCTCAGAAGGATGTAATGAATCTCCTTCTCACTCACTTCACGTATGTTGCCGAACAAGACAATCAGTTGTTCAAACAGCTGGACCGGTACTTTTACTGGTACAACTGGAGACATTCAATGTCAATCCAGTCACACTTCTTGCTAACAGCCTTTCATGGTATGAGCTTTTGGCAACTTGAAGAGACTTGGAGCATCAAATGGATTGGAGCCTCAAATCCATTTCCTCCAAATATTGTGCAAGTCCAGCAGATTATGAAGCATTGACTTGATAACAACATTCCAGCTAAGACCCCTCTAGCTGATGTTCAAGCCAGCTTGAGATCACAAGGAGATGTCAACACTCCAATCGATCTATGTTGCCTACACCTGAATCTGGATCCAGTTCAGTCTGGAAAGGCACATCTACAAGCTGCGGGCACCACTAATGAGATAGACAAAGATCTCTCTCATACTCAAGTAGTGGTAACCCCAAGGAGTTAACATCTTGGACTAAATAAAGACAAAGATGATGAAGACACTACCACGTCTCCAGATCTTTTGTCCAAATGATATGTTATTTCTCTTATCAACTCTTTCTCTAGAGGTGTAAAGCTGATGGTAAATCAGTCCAGCTCATTCTGCAGATGAATTAAAGAGCTGACCTCCTTGAAGCTGACTACCTCAGCAGTTTCTCTTTAGCAACTTCAGCATGCTGAGACTCAAGCCAGAACTGATCCTTCTCAGGATATTTCCAGTTCAGCTTCCAAAAGGAAACGGTCCAATAGCTCTAAAGAAAGCAGTGAAGCTAGTCCCATTCGACCACTCAAGAACAAGAAATTGACAAAAAGTCAATCAGCAGCTGCTCAACAAAACTGATACAATCAGTTAAAGGCGCTCTCATCAGTTCAGCAGGAAACTGACACCTCGAGCCCCTAAGTCCCGTCTCTCATCAGCTGCCTGATTACTCCTCTTCGATAAGCTTCTCTAGTCTCTATTCCTCATAGCTTATTTTTGAAAAAGTTAACGTTAACATTTCAAAATAAGCTTACTGTTCATCTGAGTTGCCATTAAAGTCTCTATACTCAGCATTAAAGTATAAAGAGATGAATTTTCTGAGGTATATAAATAGCAAATCTTCTGGCAAAATATTGTGCTATGTATAGCAACTACACAGATTTTCAAATCCTCAGATATCAGCCACTTGATCCGAAAGGCATTATCCAAGTGGACGGCTGAGATGCATGTATCATTTATTCAGCTAACTTTCTTTCAAATCAGATAGCGGATCAGCCAGAAAGCACTCGATTACTTTGATTTAATGCATGCAAACTTACTGCCTTTAAAAGCAGTAGAGAAGGTGAATGAAAATAAGCAGAAAAGGAGATAACCATTCTCTAAAAATATTTCTCATTCCTTCTCATTGTCTTCTCACTTATCCATAGCCCCTTTTCTCCACTTCTCATATCATCGAAGAATGTCTTACTCATTCCAATCGATGAATATGGAGCTTCTTATAAAGCGGCTCAAAATGGATAAGTTTGTCGATCGAGCGTTTCTCCAAGCTTGAATCGGTCGAGAGAAGACCAGCATGATATTCCACCAACTGGAGGTATGCGGGCTCTTGTCATTTATGACAACACAGTCGACAAGGAAGCATCTTCTGCTAGTAGCAGAGTTCTACTATCACGCGGAAATCTCAGGACACAACATCATCTGTGTTGTCCAAGATCAGTTTATCATCATCACTAAAGATGTGTTAACCAAACTGTTCCAGCTTTCCGACCATGGCCCAAAGGTGTTTGAACTAGCATTTCCTTCAAAGTTGGAGCTGTGGAATGACTGGAAATGTCCACATGTTGATCACAAAGACTTCTCAAACAACTTGAAAGATAATCTTTCTCCAACCATGGTCGAATCGGTCGAGAGAGGAGTCACTATACCTGCACCTCAAGCTCCCCACTTCACCAACAACCTGCTGGCCACTTCTTTCTCTCCTCTGCCATAGTTGTCACTGCCCCATTATGAATTCCATTAACTTTCCCTTTTGGATGATGCCAAAAGGGGGAAAGGATATGTTCATGATGAAAAACCATATGTTTCGACATATGATTACGGGCAGGGTGATGTAACTCTTTGGGATAAGATCCAAAGAGAAGTACAGCTTCAGAGGCAAGCTACTTCTCAGGGGGAAGCTACTCACAATGGGGAAGCTACCCATCAGGGAGAAGCTATTCGTGAGGGAGAAGTCCAACTTGAGCAATGCCCAGCTCAAGAATATTGTTGAACTTGGGAGAATGCTTAGCTGAAAGAACAACAAGAATGGGATATTCACAACATACGCGGCATCTCTCCCTGCAAGTTTAAAAAAGGAGAATCGAGTAAAAGAAGACGGAACTGAGTGGTGAACAGTTCTAACTGAAGAAGGAAGTTAAATATCAAATCTTTGATATTTTCTCTTTTACTTCCTATAATTCTTCATCTTCTGTGCTCAATCAGTCTCTAAAACATGCTCTTTGTTTATAATACAAATTATTCTGATCATGATGATTTGTCCCCTTGAATAGCTTAATGCTTTCTATGTGCTCTAAAAATTAAAAAAAAAATCTGCATTATAATCAGAATTGAGCTATGTTTAGAGCTGAAACATTTGAAATTTTTCAAGCTGATCAAACGAGTATTCAGATATCTGAAGGTCACTTTAGCTGTATTTTTCAATCAGTAAAACTTTGATACATTATAGATAAAACTCGTTGAGCTCACATATTTATGTATGCTCCATTACTCTGTACTCATCCTTTATCAAACCTCTGATAATTACATCAAAGCATTGATACTCATAAATAATAGCTTTGAATAGCTACTAGCATCTAAGACTATTCTTTTGAACACAGTCTAATTTCCAGCCTCACTACCAGAACTGGTACAGGTTCAGATGCTAATTCATGAATGATAATCTTGCACAATTTTTCCATCAACAAATCAGCGGGTTTTGACTTCATGAAAAAGGGGGAAATTGTTAGGAAAAATATTGGGAAAATCCCAATTGATGGTTTTGATGAGATGTCAAAATATATGTGACGATTTAATGAAAAACTGCAGGATATGATAAGCTGGAAATCAATGACAATGACCAAGTAAGACTTCGAGCTGAGATGAGAGACAGCTATTAAGAAGCATGGTCAACCAGCGTACAGGTTACCTGATCAGACCAGTCAGAGTAAAACTCTTCAAAGCTTGAGATAAGCTGTAAAGGAGGAAGAGAACTTTGGAAACTGGTAGGTATCCTCGGATGAGTTAGTCAACAATCTTAGCAAAAAGCCAAGATAGACTGATGAACAGAGTTAGCTTGAAAGCTAAAACTGATCCAATCAAGAGATCAATCAGAGCTGGCCCTAAACTGATCAAAGATCAGTTTACTGGTAAAACAGCTCTAAAAGCTTTGAATCTTTATTCAACTGGCCTTAGTTCAGTTAGAGAGAAAATGCTCAAGCAAGTAGCCAACTGATAAGTCTAGAAATGAAAGTTCTTAAGCTCAGCTGATGAGTCAGCCGAACTACACTATATCATGACAGAAGCTCTAGGCAGCTAAAGATCTGCCAACTGAACTATCTGAGAGCTGAAAACCGAGACAGCTAAGAGCCCATCAGCTGAATGTCCAAAGACTGATAGCCGAATCGCCTGCTCTTACTGACAAGTAGTTAATAAACATCTCAACAAGAAATTTAAAAGTCAAAATGGCTAGTTCATTAAAAGAAGCTTCAAACGGCTACATGCATTAAAAATGCCACCGATAATCTCTAAACATCACCAATCATAACGGTCAAAATTCACTCATCTATTTATAGAGGGTGAAATCAATTTTAGCTAAGAAGACTTTCGCCAATCTAACTTTGCTATTTGTGCAGAAAATGAGCTATTTCTTTACCTCTCTACAGCTCAAAGCTCAAGATTCTGAAAGTGCGAAAAGTCTTAAACTGAGAAGGCGTGCTTCAAGTTCAAAGCAAGCTGCTAAGCTGACGCAGAATTCCAGCAACAGCAAAATTTCTCAGTTCTGTCCCTTAGAGATCAACCACCCAGCTCAAGAGAAAGGAGCATTCCAGGTTGATAACAGTTTCAGGACTGCCTTCTTGAAGATCAAGCAAGATCTAAAATCATGTAAAGATGGGCAATAGCACCTAAAGTCTCAGCGAGCAGTTGGGATCTGTAAGTGTGAGCTGTCAACCCAGAAACCGACTGAGGAGGAGAGTGTATTGACGGGTCCGTTCTTCCGGGACAGCAATAGTTGGAAAGGAGGTCGCGCTCGGTTTGAAGGGTGCCGTTTTCAGGTCCAACATGATTTCTTCACTGTGTAATTGTAATAAAGAAACTTTATACTTGCATAGTGGATTATCCTTCTGTGGAAGAAAGAGAGGACATAGAAGCGAGGAGCTTCGAACCTCTATAATGCTCTGTGTGTGTTGTTCTTACTGTCTTACAGTTTTGCAAGTTATTTAACTGCACACATTCACACACACAGACTGAACTGACAAGCTTCAGCCACGTCTTCAAGCTATCAGTCCCAAACTGATCAGCTCACCGGCTAAGCTTCCGTCAGTCTCTCTCAACTGATCAGTCAGCATAGATAAATCAGAAAAGCGAGTCAGGGCCCCATCTATTCTGCAATCTGTCTTGAAATTTTCTGAAGTCAGTTTATTCACCCCCTCTAAACTGACAAAGACTCGCATCGGGACTAACAATAAGGATCTCATCAAAATAAACGACTACATACTTTCCTATCACATCTCTCAAGACATGGTTTATTAGACGCATGAATGTACTAGGGGCGTTAGTAAGGCTAAATGGCATCACAAGCCATTCGTATAATCCATGCTTCATCTTGAACGGTGTTTTCCATTCATTCCCTTCACTCATTCTCATTTGGAAATATCCAGAACGTAAATTGATTTTGGAAAAGACAGACGCTCTAGAAAACTCATCTAACATATCATCTAATCTGGGAATATGGAAATGATACTTTGCCATTATTTTATTCACAGCTCGGCAGTCCTTGCACATGCGCCACTCGTTGTTTTTCTTGGGCACGAGTATAACGGGCACTGCACACGGTGACAAGCTCTCCTTGATCTGCTTATTATCCAGCAACTCCTTAACCTAACGGTCTATTTCTTTCATCTCTTCTGGGCTGGTATGATAAGCTAGACAGTTTGAAAGGACTGCTCCCAGCTGGAAGTCAATCTGGTGCTCAAGTTCCCGAATTGGCGGCAGACCACTTGGGACCTCTTCAGGAAATACGTTCTTGAACTCCTCTATCAACGGCTACAAAATAGAAGGCACAACAGTATCAGAAGTATCATAAGCCTTAAAAGTAAGTAGAACGATAGGCATACCAACTTTAACGGCTTTCTGAACTCCCTTTACACTTATAAACAAGTTCCGGTGCACTGTATCTGAACTGGCTGCATTAGAAGTGGGAGAGGTGATAATATGGGCTGCCTTAGTGGTGGCCTTAGGGGCAGATGAGGTCCTCTTGGAAGGCTTGTGCTCGGCCGTGAGCTGTCTAAGCTGGTCGGGCTGTTTGCTCCCGACCCGTTTCTCCCTCTCTTTCTTAAACTTCTCCTACATCCGTTTCTGATCTTCAATCACATCTTTAGGTGCCAATGGCCATAATCTGGTGGTACATCCTTCTCAAGTCACGACATAAGTGTTGGCGAACCCGTCATGTATAGCCTTCCTGTCAAATTGCCAAGGACGACCAAGCAAAATATGTACCGCCTCCATAGGGATGACGTCGCACAAAACAGTGTTAGAAAAACAACTAATGGAAAAGGTGACAGGTACCTGATATCCAATGCGTATCTCACCTCTATCTGTCAACCACTGTAGTACCAACTCCAGCTTTCCCACTGCATAGTGACTGATGGTGTTTACAATGCTCCCACTGTCAATGGTGAGCGAGCACACCTTATCTTGGATCGAACAGTGAGAATAAAAGATGTTCTCCCGCTGGTCATTCTGATCCTCTTCATGAATTAGACTCAGTGCTTGGATTGAAACAAGACTCACGTGAGCTTGCTTCGGCTGCTCATCTTCAATCTCATCCATTGATGGATGGTCAAGGGACTGATCAGCATCCTCTAATGTTTCTACTTCCTCGAGTTCCTCTTCACTGGCTGTTTCCAGCTCATTTTGCTCTAACAGGAAAAGAACTCGGCGATTCGGACACTATGCTTGAAAGTATCCCCATCCTCTGTACTTGTGACACTGGACATCATGTGCTCTTCCTGGAGTACCATTCTAAGGCTGAATAGATGGTCCAGGTCAAGTTAGATTGGTCCGGTTCGATGCAGACGAGTTGTACTCAAGTATGCAGCTTGGTTGAGGTGCAGACTGCTCAAAACGATGAGCGAGCTATGACGGCTGGTCTTGAGGATGTGTAGGGACTGTCCTAGGCATGGAAGACTCTCCTCAACCTAATTGTGTTCGTACTGGAATCGACGGTGATGGTCTCCTGTGGCCATCTATGAGTTGCCGCTCTACAATTGAGGCATAGTGGATCATGGACTCAATACTGGTGAAGTCCCTCAACTCGACTTCACAAGCGATGTCTGGGTTCATTCCCTTAATGTATTTGTTGATTGTAGCAATCAAAGTCTCTTCTTTTCCAACCCGGTTCATCGATGCCTCCAATTCCTTATGGTATTCCTCAATAGACTGGGTTCCCTGATGAATCTGACTGAGTTTTCATTCCAATTCCCGTTCAGAATTCACAGGAATAAAATGACCCCTCATAACATCCTTCATCTTCTGCCAGGTGTCAATCAGAGGGTATCTGTCTCTACAGCATCAGTGCTGCTGGAATTCCCACCAAGTAGCTGCATAACCTGTAAACTCCATAGAAGCCAACTGCACCTTCTTGACCTTCGGAAAATCATAGCAGTCAAAAATCTTATTGACCTTCCTCTCCCAATCGAGGTAAAGGTCTGGATTATGTAGTCCCTCAAACGCTAGTATACTGGTCTTGATGTTATTCAACAAGCTGTCGGGATCTGCACGTCAGGGCTGATACTATGGGTAGGCGCGGGTTGCACGCCTGTAAGGCTGACGTGGTCGGTCACGTCTCTGAAATGGATCGAACTCGGCCTCTGATTCCTCGGTAAAGTCACCATAATCTTCTTCAGCATCACGATCACAGAGATCGTTAAACTGCACTTGAGGTTGGCGACGCTGAGCTTGATGTGCTCTCGGCTACAGGTACTTCTGGCTGACGAGCTGCTTCAGGCTGATGAGCTGCTGCTGGCTGTCGATCTACTCCTTTTGGCTGGATAGGTAGGACTTGAACTGGTGGTGGCACAGGAGTTCGAGCATTAAGAAGCTCGAGCTATGCCATTATTTTGGCCAATGAATCCTCTAACTTGTTCTCCAGTACTTGATAGTGATATTGGGCATCCCACGGTTGTGGCATCGATGAAACCATGTCTGTAGGAGTGTTAGGCGATGCGGGTGCCTTATCATGTGACTTATAACTATCTTTGGATTCCATTTGTACCTGCAAAATAAATAAAACAAAAGAAAAAGAAAACCTCACGTTTTTTTTAACTCTCGTGTATATCACTCAAATTTTTGGCAAATGTTTAGTGTTTGATTGTGTTGTTTTATTGTAGGATTTTACATGTTCTATAAGTTATTTTCGAGTACTTCTAGTAGTTTATTTGTTGATTTCGTGTGATTATCTTCACTTGTTGTTCTCATGGTGGAATATGCCAAGTTGTGAAAAACTTGAGCTTTTGTTTGCAAAAACTTGATTTTTAGGCATTAAAGTGGCGAGGAGCAAGGATGAGACAAGCCCTTGCGGAAGAGATAAACCGGGAAGAATGAGCCATGGAACCACGCGATCGTGCGAGCTGCGCGACCGTGCAGCCTTAGGACCCGTGACCACACGAGGGTAGTCTCGGCGAAATGATCCCCGCGAGTGCGTTGCATGCATACCCTTAAGATAATTGCCCAGAAGAAGTGTTCCTCAAGAGTTCGACTCGGGTTAGCTCATCGCGTCTACAATTGACCCCGTCCAATTGCGGGTTTTGTTCCAAGTAGTTTTAGCGTGTTGAGTCTAAACTGGAGAATATTAATTTGTGGACAACCGAAACAAATTTTGGCGCCGTTTCCGGGGATGGCTTTAGGCATATTGTCTTTTTGTGCTATAATTGCATTTGTGCTTGGTTTTGTAATCGTGACTTGGTATTTGTCTTGTGTTGTGCTTTTTCTATTGTTTTGTGTAGTTGGTATTTGTGTTTATTTTCATGTGTTGTATGCTTTCACCTCTCGTTCCACAGATGCGCGTGATCTCCTTTGTGTTTTTGGTTGTGTATGATAGGGAGATGAAGTCTCAATCGGAGATTAGCCCCCGTGTTTGATAATATCCATAGACCAAGGAGATTCGACGTATTTGCTTGGGAAGAAGAGATGGAAGCCCACCAACTCAACCCCGACAACGCCAATGCTAATGCGGCTAGGAATATGAGGGATTTCGCTTGACCCGTGATTGGAGCGTCGACATCATGCATAGTGCTTGGAGAGGCCGCAAGGAACTACGAGTTGAAGAACATCCACTTTAGCCAACTTCCCTCATTCTATGGGATGTCGGCCGAAGATGCGTTGAATTTCATCCGAGAGTTCTATGTCGTTGTTCAAACCTTCCCTTTACAAGGTTTGAACGAAGATCAATTGAAGATGAGGTGTTTCCCTTATACCTTGAAATATCGAGCCAAAACATGGTTCATGTCACTCCCGACTAATTCATTGGCCAATTGGAATGCTGTCTATGAGAAGTTCATGGCCAAGTACTACTCCAATCAAAAGACCCAAGACTTGAGAGCTCAAATTGTCACATTTGCCTAATCTCCGGGTGAAGCATTTTATGAAGCTTGGGATCGATTTAGAGGTCTCCAACAATAATGCCCGCACCACCACCTTGCACCCGAGTTGCTCAATCAATTCTTCTACGACGGGCTTTCTCAAAATTTTCAATACATGGTGGATAATGCCGCAGGAGAAGACATTGGAGGCCAGACCACTGAAGAAGTCTCAAACATCTATGAGACCATGGCCACGACTTCTCAACAAAAGAGTGCTAGGGGGAAGAGAGCTTCCATGAATGAAGCCAACCCTAGTTATGATGTGATGAGACAACTAGCGTAGTTGACAAGGCAAGTAGAGATACTTCGGACTTCCGAGAGACCACCTCAACAAGCTATGACCGTTGAGACGTGTGGAATTTGTGGAGAGTATGGCCACGGGGCCAATGTGTGTCAAAAGTCAATCGAGCTGGAATTAAGTGAAGAAGCTCATTTTCATGCTCTTCAAGAGCAAGTTCATGCCCTTCAAGGATTCCAACCTCACCAACCTTACAACCCATTCTCTCAATCCTACAATCCGAGATGGAGAAACCATCCAAACTTCTCTTGGAGGAACCCCAACAACCTCCTCAACAACCACCACAACAACCGTCTCCACCTCAACAAGCCGGAGATGGCCAAGCTCTACCTTATCCAAGGCCGCAACAATATCCGGTCCAACCAAACCAACTGCCTAGGCCGACATTGCAAGATACCTTGCAATCTTTCATTCAAGCCACCCAACAAAGGTTCGAATCTATGGAAGCTTCCACGAAAAGGATCGAGACCTAAGTGGGATAAATAGCCAGGACCGTTGGAGAATTGGCCAAGCAAGCCAAGCTAGGCAAGTTGCCAAGCCAACCGGAGCAAGCTCAAGTCATCACCGTCCTTAGAGGAGGCAAGGTGATTGATAACAAGGTTGGAGAACCGAGCCCAACCGAAGAGATTGGGAAAGAAGAGGAGGCTCTTCAACAACAACAAAAGGAGCCCGAAAAAAAAATGAAGGAGTAAAGAAGCCCACACTCCACAAGGCCGCCAATCCCTACAACCCTCCAATTCCATTTCCAAGCCGGTTGAGAAATGAGAAGAAGGACATCCAATTTCAAGAGTTCTACAAGCTCTTATCAAAGGTAAATGTCAACCTTCCACTCCTTGATGTCATTTGTAATGTGCCGGCCTATGTCAAGTTCTTCAAAGAACTAGCTTCCAAAAAGAGAAAATTTGCGGAGGATGAGAAGATTGTGATGTCTGAAGTGGCGAGTGCAATCCTACAACAACAACTACCGCCTAAGCTCCATGATCCAGGTAGTTTTACTATTAAAATTGCCTTGGGAAATGGTAAAGAAGCATGTGGTATGCTAGACTTAGGAGCCGGGATTAATTTGATGCCCTACTCTATTTTTAAACAACTAGAGTCAGGAGAATTGAAACCAACTAGAATGTGTCTACAATTGGCGGATAGGTCCGTGAGATATCCTAGAGGAATCATTGAGGACATCCTAGTTAAAGTGGGTGGTTTGATTATACCGGTTGATTTTTTTGTGTTGGATGTGGGTGATGTTCAAGAAACGGGTAAAGAGCACACACTTCTCCTAGGTAGACCTTTCATGGCTATAACTAACACCTTGATTGATGTTAAAAATAGAAATTTAAAAATGTGAGAAACCGTGTCTTTTTCCGTACATGAAAATAAACCTATTCCCGCCTCCTCATTTGAGGAAAATTGCTCTTTTATAGATGCTATTGATCTCTTAGCCAATGAAGTTCTTTTACAGGAAATTGGCTCCACATGGAGGAGTGAAGCCTTGCCTGAGGAGATAGCAATGGAAGAAGCAAGCCTCAAGTGTGGGGGAGATGAGTTGGATGCCGAAGAGATGGAGATATTGCTAAGAGAAGGCATTAGCTTGATGGAAATTCTAACCTCAACCGAAGAGGAAGTGAAGCCTTCACCCGAACTTGAGCTCAAAGAGCTCCCATCTCACCTCAAATACGTGTACCTCGACGAAGAGGAGAAGAATCCCATGATCATTTTTGTCGGGCTTGAAAAGGAAGAAGAAGATCTCTTGGTAGCCGTACTCAAGAGAAACAAGCAAGCTATTGGATGGAACCTTTCCGACATCAAAGGCATTAGCCCCTCGATGTGTATGCATCGAATCATTCTTGAGGAAGGGGCTAAGCCAGTTTGAGAAGGACAAAGACGGCTCAATCCCGTGTTGATGGAGGTCGTCAAAAAGAAAATTCTCAAGCTTCTTGCAGAGAGGATTATTTATCAAATAGCCGATAGTGAATGGGTGAGCCCAGTCCACGTGATACCCAAGAAAGGAGGAATCACGGTGGTGGAGAATGATAGCGGAGAGCATGTGGCTACTCAAACCACCACCGGGTGGAGAATGTGCATTGACTACCGAAAGCTCAATGCCGCCACTCGAAAAGACCATTTTCCCCTTCCTTTCATTGATCAAATCCTTGATAAATTGGCTGGGCATAGTTTTTATTATTTTCTTGACAGTTTATCGGGTTATTTTCAGGTGGCCATAGTGCCGAGGACCAAGCCAAGACCGCATTTACGTGCCCGTTTGGCACTTTTGCGTGTCGGAGAATGCTGTTTGGACTATGCAATGCACCGGCCACATTTCAAAGATGATGTTTTCTATCTTCTCTGAAATGATTGGTGATTTCATTGAAGTATTCATAGATGATTTTTCTGTCTTTAGGTCTTCATTTTTCGGTTGTTTGGATAAGTTGGAACTTGTTTTGAAGAGATGCATTGAAAGTAGCTTCACTCTTAGTTGGGAGAAGAGTCATTTCATGGTTACTAGTGGCATAGTCCTTGGACATGTTGTGTTAAAAGAATGAATGAGCGTAGACAAGGCTAAGGTAGATGTAATTGAAAAATTGCCTCCTCCCGTCAATGTAAAAGGTGTTAGAAGCTTTTTAGGGCATGCCGGTTTTTACCGACGGTTTATTAAAGACTTCTCAAAAATTAGCCAACCTCTATGCCATTTACTTGCTCAAGACGTTCCTTTTGAGTTTGATGAAAAATGTTTGCATGCTTTTAACACTCTTAAGGAGAAATTGATCACCGCACCCATTGTCGTTCCCCCTTATTGGTCTTTACCTTTTGAAATCATGTATGATGCATCAAATTCCGCTGTGAGTGCCGTTTTAGGTCAACGTATTGATAAAATTCTTCGTGTAATTTACTATGCTAGCCTCACATTGAATAGTGCTCAAGTAAATTACACCACCACCGAAAAAGAATTGCTAGCCGTTGTGTTTTCATTGGATAAATTTAGATCCTACATCTTAGGTTCTAAAGTGATTGTGCATAGTGATCATGCGGCTCTTCGGTATTTGTTGACCAAGCCCTAAGCCAAACCTAGACTCATTAGGTGGATTTTACTTGTGCAAGAATTTGATATTGAAATCAAAGATAGAAAGGGGTGTGAAAATGTGGTAGCGGACCATTTCTCTTGCCTCCCTGTTGATGAAAATTTTGATTTATTACATGAGAAAGGAGTTGGTCGTGATTCATTTCCATATGAGCATGCTCTTGAACTTAATTCCTCTCCTTGGTATGCCGACATTGTTAATTATCTTGCTTGTGATAAAATGAGGCTTAACCTTACCTTTCAAAAAAGGAAAATATTTTTGGCAATGTGTAGGTACTACTTCTGGGATGACCCATACCTTTTCCACTTGGGAAAAGATGAGGTGATTCAAAGATGTGTCCTGGAGGAGGAACAAACCGATGTTTTGGCCTTTTCCCACGCCTCACATTGTGGTGGCCACTTCGGAGGGCAAAAGATGGCCCGGAAGATCTTGCAATCTGGTCAATGCCTTCCATTTTTAAGGATGCTCATGTTTATTGGCTTTCATGTGATATGTGCCAAAGACTTGGCAATATTGGGAGAACAAATGAAATGCCTTTAAATGTCAACCTTGTGGTTGAAATTTTTGATGTTTGGTGTATTGATTTCATGGGGTCATTCCCTAACTCATTTGGATTTGAATATATCATGTTAACGGTCGATTATGTATCAAAGTGGATTGAAGCAATCCCCACTAGGTCTTGTGACGCTAACGTGGTTATCAAGTTTGTGCAGGAGCACTTTTGAGTAGGTTTGGATTTCCTCGAGCCATTATAAGTAATGGTGGAACGCACTTCACCAACAAGATTTTTGAGAAATTGATGAGGAAGAATGGTGTGACTCATAAAGTGGCTACTCCGTACCACCCTCAAACTTCCGGTCAAGTCAAGACGAGCAACAAGCAAATCCAAAATATTTTGAAGAAGACCGTGAATGTGACGAGGAAGGATTGGTCTACAAAGCTAGCGGATGCTCTTTGGACATACCGGACGGCGTACAAGACTATCTTGGGGATGAGCCCTTACCACCTCGTGTATGGAAAAGCGTGCCATCTCTCTGTTGAGATCGAGCACAAGGCCTATTAGGCCCTTAAGGCAGTAAATTTTGATCTAACTTGTGCAGGAAATGAGCGAGCTTTACAATTGTCCGAGCTCGATGAATTGCGGAATGAAGCCTATGATAATGTAAAGATCTACAAAGACAAGGTGAAAAGGCTTCATGATAATCACATTATCAAGAAGGAGCTCACTCCGGGCACGAAAGTGCTTCCTTTCAACACTCCTTTAAGGTTTTTTCCCGGAAAACTCAAGTCGAGATGGAGTGGGCCATTTGTCATCGAAGAGGTATTTCCATATGGTGTGGTAACATTGAAAAATCCAGTGACAAACGCCACATTTGAAGTGAACGGGCACCGAGTCAAGCCATACTTTGAAGGATGACCCCGAGAAGCCGACATCGAGGTTTTCAAGCTCGATAATTCCACCTAGTTACCCCAAAGGCCACGTCTAGCTCGAGACATTAAAATGAGCGCTGCATGAGAGGCAACCCGTGATTTTCTTGTGTTTATGTGTTTGTCATTTCATTTTTTGCTTATTTTGTGTGTTACGTTTCTTTTTGTATGTTTGGTGTTTGTTTCGCAGGGGCAAAAGATAAAGTGTCGCTCGGACAAAAGGAGTGAAATTTGGCCAAGTAAAGACCGCGATCGCGCGGCCGCACAACATACCTCTCGGCAGAAGCTCCGCGTGAGCGCGCGGGCATTTTATGTGAAAAAAACGGCTCCACGAGCACGCGATTCAGCCGAGCCCGCGGTCGCGCACAGCCTCGCGGTTGCGCGGGCTTCTCTCTATAAAAAGGGACCACTCTTTTGGAACCCTACTTTCACTCAACCCTTGCGCCGCTTTTGAGCCCTTCTTTCCTCTTCATCACTCCCCAAAGTTCCCCTCTTTTCTCCCACCATCCATATTCCAGAAAATTACAGTTGAGAAGACTCTCCCCACGTCACGTACATATATCACCATCCTCATCACCGCGACCGCGTATATCCCCCGCGCCCGCGTACCCCTTCCCTTCCAGCCTGTGCCCCTCTCACCGCCGTCGTTCTCAAGCACCACCTCACGCTGCCGCAGCAGCTTTCTCTCCAACGCCACCAAGTCCGGTGACCGCGCGAAGGCCCACGGTCGTGTGCCCCTGTCCTTCAGCTTCCGCGACCGCGCAGTCCCCGCGGTCGTGTCCTGTTCTTCACATGCATGCCACGCGCCCTTACTCACACTCACGCATGTATCTCCATCTTGTGTCCTCTTTCTCGACTACAGCCTAGTTCAACTTGCTCTCGAGCTCACAATGCTGCCAAGGACAAAGAATGCATTCTCTTCTCACCATGATGGCGACGAGAATCTCCAAGAGCTCTACAGTTGCCCATTTCGAGTGCGTACCCACGCAGAAGGTAACCGTTACCAAGCTTTCAATGCATATGAGATTACTTCCCCTCGTTATCTTGATTGGAACTTACTAAAGTCATTGAAAATTGATGGTAAAGTGGAGAAATATTTAAAGGTGTTGACCTTGGATAAATTTGCAAAGTTGAAGTATGTTGGCTTTAACCCTTTGTGCCTTGAATTCTTGGTCACCTTCAAGCTCGATTCTATGAATTCAAAAATTACCTTTCATATGCTTGGAGAAGAATTTGAAGTAACATTGGCCAGAATGAAATCCTATTTCGGATTTTCACCCAATGGGCCATGAGATAGGCCAACCGACTTCAACACAGCTGCCACCTGGCAAGAGCTCACCGGCTTCAACAATTGGGATCCTCAGGGGACATCCACTGGCTTCATAAGGGACCCTGCCCTTGCCATCATGCACAAGTTCCTCACCTACTCCATTTCGGGAAAAGAACAAGCCAACAAGGTTAACGCCACAGAGGTGTATCTTCTTTGGTGTGCCTTCCACAACACCAGGGTCTGCCCGTCTTATTTCATCTGGACCGTCATACAGCAGGTAACTAGGCGCACAAAGCAGCATCCATCCTCTTGTGCTTTCATCACCGCTCTTGCTGTTAAGCTTGGATTGATTCCAGATAGAGGTCCTCTCCCTGAAGGACAGAGCAAGGTTAAAGAATTTTCGATCACTGTGGACGAGCTCAAACAAGCCAAGCTTGTACTTGATGAGAGGAGACTGGTTCCTCACACTGATCGACCCTGTGTCTCAAAGCTTATGAATGCTCAGCTTATGGCCCTCAGACATGCCAGAGAAGCCGGCTCATCTTTGGCTCCACAGGGTGATGATGATGATGATGACGACCAGGACGAGGAAGAGAATAGGGAAGGAGAAGAAAAAGAAGAAGAAGACCAAAAAGAAGAAGAAAATGAGCAAGAAGGCCAAGCCCACTACCAGCCGCCGCCTTATCCCTCGATGATGTCCCAACATGGGTATCAGATGCCGTAGGCTGATTGGAGGTCCTTCCAGGACCACTTTGACACCTCCATGGGGCAGTTCCAGCAAAGCTTCTAGCAGAATTATGCTGACACCATGGGCCAATTTCAGCAGCATTTTGATATGTCAATGGGCCAATTCCAGCAGACCTACACTAATACAATGGGGCAATTCAAGGAGCAGTTTGATGCCTCAATGGACGAGTTTCACCAAGAGTTGGGATCTTGGGGAGATGAGGCAGGATATCTATGGTCACCTCGATAGGCATGACGAGAGGATGACGGCCCTGGAAGAAAGCTGGAGCAACTGGATGATCTCTTATCCATACCCGCAGCCTCCTCCACCACCTTATGATCCACTGCAGTAGTGAAGTTGTTTTGTGTTTTTCTTGTGTATTTTTGTGTTCGTGTGCGTGTTTTCTTATTTTCAGTTTACTCTTTTTGTTGTTCGTTGGTCATACTTGCCGTGTTGTTTTGTAGGAACCAGCGCCTATTATCGGTCTTCTACACGCTGTGATGTTTTCTCTTTCCTATACTTTTATTGCATCTTGTTTTTCATACATTTAGGACAATGCATACTTTAAGTGTGGGGGGATGAGCTCGTTATGTTTATGTCTTAGTTGTGGATTATATTGTGTATGTGAAGTTTTTGCTAGAATTCATTGTGTTGAATTATGTTGATTATGGTGTTGATGTTAGTTATTTTAGTTATGTAAGGTTTGTTGTGATCCTCCCATTTAGCATCTTGTTTTGTCCAATTGTCAAATGTGAAAATTTTGGATATGAATCTTCAAGGAATTATTTTCAAGTTGATCATGACGAATGAATTGTTATCGTGGTTTCACTCTTGAGCATGAATTGTCATTGAATGTGATCATAAATTGATGATTGGTATTGAGGGGTCTTGTCCTTGAAGGATTAGGAGCATGTTTAGCCTTGTTTCATGAAAATTATCCCCGTAATAATTTATCCACATAAAAAAAGAGACAAAAGGAAAGAAAAAGAGAAGAAAAGAAAAAGGGAAATAAGGATCTCTACACCTCTAGTTGATTTATTCAACTATGAGTATGGGAAACCACACAAGGACACTAAGGATTTCCTCCCTATAGTTTCACCTTGTGAATTTTGATCCACACCCCAAAAATTTGTTTAAATAAATGGGATTGCATTCCGGATTCTACTCCTCTCATGTGTGTGTCAACTCATTCACGTGTTGCATGATGAGTGTGGAAAACTACAGTAGGAAGCTCGGTTAAGCTCGATGATTAGACCTAATGACCTTCGTCCTATGTTTTGCAATCCCTTATGTTGTTGTAAATTTTGTTTCTTAATAAATGTGGATGTGACTCGTGGGGAATTAATCGAATGGAATTGGGTCTCACGTGTTTTTCTTAAACTTGAAAGGACAAGCAACTCACTTGATTGGATCTTGTGCTCACCTTCTTTGATGATGAATGTTTTTGTGGGAACCATGAGAATTGTGAATTACATGATCGCCTTGCGAATATTTCCTTCTTACTTCATATTTACAATTTCTTGTTTGCTTGAGGACAAGCAAAGAGCTAAGAAGTATGGGGGAGTTATTTAGTGTTTGATTGTGTTGTTTTATTGTAGGATTTTACATATTCTATAAGTTATTTTCGAGTACTTCTAGTAGTTTATTTGTTGATTTCGTGTGATTATCTTCACTTGTTGTTCTCATGGTAGAATATGCCAAGTTGTGAAAAACTTGAGCTTTTGTCTACAAAAACTTGATTTTTAGGTATTAAGGTAGTGAGGAGCGAGGATGAGACAAGCCCTTGCGAAAGAGATGAACCGGGAAGAATGAGCCATGGAACCACGCGGCCGCGCGAGCTGCGCAACCGCGCAGCACCAGGACCCACAACCGTGCGAGCCCCGTGACCGCGCGAGGGTACTCTCGGCGGAATGATCCCCGCGAACGCGCATACTCCTGCGGGTGCACGCGTCCCTGCATCCCGTGAGTGCACAGCGTCCCGCCGGCACGCGGGATGCCCTGTTTCGTCCCGATCATTCTCAACTTGCACTCACCCTTCGTCTTTTCTTCACTATTTTGCACAAGGGGACACTTCCTTCAACCTCTCTCATTTTGCATGATTGGATAGGAGACTTTTGGCCAACCTAATCTAAGCAATAGGATTATAAGGATTAATTTCCCTAAGTTTACTTTTTGGATTTTTTTGGCCTCCAATCTCCCACCAAATCTCCTAAAATCCCTCTCATTTAATGCCTCTCATGATAGAAATCCATCACCTTTTCTCTCACTCTCTCACATCTCTCTCTCTCTATCGATTCTCTCTCTCATATCTCCAATAGATATTGGGAGATATCATTCATTCTCTCATCTATCATATTCACTCTCTCACCATGCTTCATCCTCTCCTTCGTCTCTCCATTTTTCTTTTCTCTCTACACTCACACACCACCATTTTCACCATTTTCTACACCATATTCACCATCATCACCACCATTCAAGAGAGGAGGAGAAGGAAAAGAAAGGAGAAAAGCAAGCTAGGTTGGAGAAGAAGACACGAGAAGAGGTCCGACTCCGAGCCGTCCGCAGAAGCTAAGCTCGTTAGAAGGTTTTCTTTTGGTATTTTCCTTCTTAAACTTGGATGATTTGAGGGGGTTTGTCCTAAACTTGTGAAGAATATTGGATATTGTAGAAAGTTGTTGTTATTTTCATTTGGTTATGAGATGATGCACTTTTATGGTATTTGTGTTGTTTTAAGCATGGTTATGGGCTAATCTCTCTATTAGGGGGTGGAGGATCGATTTGGTTTTGATTTATGCTTGTGATGGTTGGTTGTTGTTGTTGGAATTGTGCTTGTTATATTGATTTCTTGATCACCACTTGGCATTGCTAGGCTTTAGATAAGACCGAGAGGAGATTCTAAATCCCGACCTTGGTTCCTTCAACGTTAGGTGTTCTGGGTTCATAAGCCTAATATATTGATCTTGCTCGTACCATATAGCGGATGGAGGTTTAACGGATAGACGGTGACAGTAATTGAAGTTAAACTAATTGACGGGTCTATCGTGTGTTTGAGATTAATATAACCAACTTGAAGCAAGCTTAATGAAAAACCAATGAGAGAATCCACACCCTAATACTTGTATCATATCTTTTCCTCAATCTTGACATAATCATTGTCATTTGCATTTACTCGTTTTATTGCTTGTTTCAATTCTTAGTTTAAATCACCATCCAATTCATGATTAGAGTGTTTAGGTTTCATTTTCATCGTTCTAGCACGTTGCATGCATACCCTTAAGATAATTACCCACAAGAAGTCTTCCTTGAGAGTTCGACTCGGGTTAGCTCATCGCATCTACAATTGACCCCGTCCAATTGCGGGTTTGGTTCCAAGTGGTTTTATCTTGTTGAGTCTAAACCGGATAATATTAATTTGTGGACAACCGAAACAGCAAACTATAGATGTCAAGTCCAACTGTCTCTGATGTCTCGATAGAACTGCTACTGACTTCTCCAAATTCTCCAAATCTAGTTAAGAGCTCGAACTTGACTTCCAAAATACAACAGGGTATACAAAACACCACAAAGTAGGCTGTAATGTGGTCAGTTTCGGCTGTATGAGTGGAAAAGAAAAGAAATTCGAAGAAATGGAAAAACCGAAAAATATTCACTAGGCGATTTCACCTGGAAGATGATCGAATTTGGCCAAAAGTACACATAGGTCATGACAAAGTGGTGAGTCTTGTACGGAACGTCGTTCCGCTTGCGGAATGGTATTATGGAGGAAAATTAGAGTTCTGGAACAAAATTGGTGGGGAAAAGATGGATAGTTGGTGTTTTTGGCCAAAATTGGAAGGAAATTAGGTAAATTTTGGACACAAATTATACTTCAATGTGAGCAATAATCCAACAAGGAAATAAGGCCGACTCAACTAGGAAACTAACGCACCAAAATCAAATTGGACTAGGAATGTCCCAAAACCAATACTAACTAGACTAGGAAAAGATTTCGACCCTCCCCCCTATGAGAACTACTAGAACCGAAACTAATCTACCCAATGAATAAAAAATTATAACTCCAAAACGAGGGAAAAACGAGCTGCAATTGCAAGTCCCAATCGCTAATCGATGAAGACCGGTAATTGCAACACAAAAACAAAGAAACAAGAACAACGACTACCCAAACTAAACGATGCTCAACAAGGCCAAACAAGAAACTCAAGAATTATCAAGAAACAATGCTAGATTAAATGGTAACACAATAGGGCTCGATCAATTCAGATTTTTTTTATCGATTCCTTTTTTTGTACAATTTTTTTATAATGATCGACTTCTTCTCTTGCCCCTACTGTGTCACACGAATTTGGATTGAACCACGACCAACCGAAGTTGACATGTATCTGATACCAAAAAACTATGATGCGATCAATCAATATGCGGAAGCTAGAATCGAATTACGCCAACTAAAAGGATGATTCAATCCAACAATCAACTAAATAATAAAGAATATTTATCCCAAATAAACTGACTTAAACACCCAATAAATTCGAATAACAATTAAACCAGCAAATTCCCCAATTTATAGCCTAAGAACCCTAGAAATTGACTCGATAAATTGACCTATCAAATGACGTTGGATTACGCTCAAATTTGAACACAACATACAATCAGAAGCAATGAAGAACATATCCAAAAATCAGCAAAAATTCACGAGTAGTTTTTGTTTTGGCATGGGGAATACTTTTTGGACTGTTTAGGGTTTATAAACGGATCTATGGCTTGTATGGATGGATGCTGGACTTGTGAAGCTATGAGAACAATGGTGATGATAATATAATAGATATGAGACGTGTATTATGGCTGAGAATGTATGGGAAATGTGGTGGTGAACAGAAACTAAAGATAGATTGTGAATCTTACCCGAAATGAACCCTAGATAGACGAGAATTCGAAACGCGCCTGTGGGGCAATCTTTGATGGCTACCTAACCCGGATACTACTGGATATCTGAATGAGACAAAATATTTCAAGCTTGGAGATGCCAATCAACAAACTCTACCGAAGAACTATTGTGTTGTGAGATAGGTTGAAGCGTAAATGCAAATTTCATTCAAAACCAGTCTGAAAAACAAATTGATCGATAATCCCTAATTAAATAACCTAAGGGATGAATTCTTAAGTGTTTTTGGGCCTATGAATTCGAATTGGGCTAAAATAAAATAACTGGGTCCAATATCACCTAAACAAGTTGTGATAATTGGGCCTGCTAATTAATTAAATCCCACAACTAAAATAACAGTCCAATTAAATAAAAATAACTTATTAAAACACAAGGACACATGTCTAAGTCAGTATAAGGCCGCGGTTTCACTCTTCGATGCTCAAAACAGTCACCAACTTGTACTGTCTGAAATCGGCTACATCAGCTTCCAACTTCTTTCCAACACAGCACTGCAGACATCCTTGCAGCTTCTTAGCATGTAAGCACGTCACTGGACCTCTCAGCTACAACTCCAGGTTTAGTTCCTCAGTGCTGGTCCCGGTCTCATCAAGCAGCTGCTAAAGAGTGGAGTAATTTCTTTAGATTTTATAAGGTCCGAAAGAAATCTAGATGATCCTCTCACCAAAGGTCTCAATGGAAATCATGTGTTGGATTCTTCCAATAGAATGGGCGTAAGGCCTCGTCAATGAGGTAACTTTTAGTGAATACCTTTCTAAGGTCAAACGAAGTTGTAAAGTTTATCTTATATGACATGATGATTACTTGTGATGAAATGTTTATTTCTATAGCCCATCTTTGGGTGGTCCTATTGAGATGAACTTGATGGATTTGTGTTTGTTGATGTTGAGCCATAGCCCTTTGTGGATGGTTCTAAGTTGTGGACTTGATGGTATTGTACTAATGTATATGATATTTGGTTGTTTGAGGTTGAGCTATTGGCTCTTAATGATTCAATAAATTTATACTATTGAGACGCACTGTTGTTGTATTTTTATGCTTTTGAGATGCACAATCTGGAATCAACTAAGTGAGTGTGGAGACCTTGGCCCTCTCCTATGTGAGTCGTTGTCTTACTATGGCACTCATGAGAATCCAAGGTTATGATGGCCATTATATTTTATCGTGAAGGTTACTCGATTTTAAGGGTTGGTACACTATTGTGGGTAGTCACCTGAATCTTTGAAGTTCAAGTGTCTGACACACTTTCTGGATTCATGTGTTCTCCTTCATTTCAATAAGTGTTAATTCAAAATCGAAAGATTATTGATACTTATGCATTTATCCTTCTTTTGCTCATATTCTTTTTTTTTTCTCTGTTGTATGCCATTTGTGGGGGTTGTTGGAAATGGTAGCAACAAACGCTATCTCGGTTTCTTTTGTTGGCTATCCCACATCGGTGGTGTAAACATGTTTGTGGATGCCTTTATATACTCTCTCTCCTCGAGCTATCAATTGTCTTGGAAGTGGGGCTTTTGTGATAGGCTGGTACAGCGAAGCCCCCACGCGCGCCATTCATCTATCCCGACCCGATCTGGTCTGGTCATCGTGCGCGTGTGGGAACAGGGCCTAGCCGTGGGCTTGTTCTACCTTTTTTGGATCTACTTTCTTTGATTTTTTCCCTAATTCTTTTTTACTGATTCTAGCCATTCAGTTTGGAAACGCTCTTCCTGATCATAGGGAGTCGGGAGTAACGGATTTAGGGATTTTATCCCTACTTATTTTTTGCTTCTCTTCTTTTTCAAGACACTGAAAAATAGCCGCCTCTGCTTCATTGTTTTTCCTTTTCTGAGCAAAATTATTGGGTGCCTCCATCTCGATAACCCGTGAGTGAATACGAGTGATCGAGACCTGTGTTAACCTTGGGAACGATCCGGCGTTGAGCTTGTCACCTTAGGTTGTCGCAAATCATTTTTAAGGCAGTGAAATCTACCCCACATCACAGCGATTCTTCTTATTTGTTCCGGTTTAGAGATATCATATACATGGGTGCTTGTTGGAGAACAAGTTCACTGAACAAACCCATTAGAAATTCTTAAATGGAATTTATCAAAAATATGAATTTATAAATTACAACCGGGCACAATTAGTCCTTTGACTTAAGACACCATAGTAATATTGTATTAATTATATCTCATTTTGATATCATCTCTGATTGCATGACAATCGTAAAGAGATTATGTTGGATGTTATATTAATTAATATGAAGATTAATGGAGTGGTCACTGAAAGATCTATTACTCGAGTGTCAAGAGAATCTTCTAATTAGTTTTCATGATTCATAAGACATTGGCCGAGAGATTATGAGTATTGATTCATTGAATTGATTGAATGGAGAAATGAAAACATTAGTATGTGATTAATTGAGTTTTTCGTATTATTCCATATTTCAAAATCCAATCGAGAGATTAGATAATAAATGACTGTACATGTATAACGATTTGTAATTACATAGGTTTACTCGCTATTTCAGTGCTAGGTGATCATGATACTTGTTAGATATTCCCATTATTTTTTATTTTGATTTCTTGGTGTTCAAAGCCATATGTAATTAGAAGTGTAAGTTTTTAGCATTACTTTATCAACAATTAAAATAAAATAAAATAACATTTTTCCATAGTAGGAATACTTTTATATGTAATATATACCCATTTATTCATTATATTCTATGAAATATACATGTCTTGATGCATGGATATATCTAGGTGAATGCAATATAATCTTATGTCATATATATGATGATGGTCAAACATTCTATTGTTTTTATCATGAAGCTCAAATATGATATTTTATTCTGCATAATATATATAAATATATTCTATATATAATTATTTTTGGTTGAAAATATTTTGGAATTGAATAATAGCAATCAAATTTAAATAAGATTTAAATTCTAGATCTTACTAGCCCAAAAATTATGTTAATCTTATTATATTAAATTCGGCAATAACCTTGAAGATTGCTCTAATTCAGACTTTCCTACATTTCAAAACAAAAAAAAAAAGTCATTATGTTCAAAGGTTTGTATGAATCTTAAATATTATAGCAAATTTTTCTATATACATGTTTCAAAGTTGGAGAATGAGCAGACTGCAATAATAATTATATGATATTTCTTGCATGATCCAATGGGTTTTGGATGAATGTTCTTTGAATAATTAGATATGGGCAACTTGATTTATGGATTTTAAAGTTACAAAAGTAACATAAATATAGATTCTGATATATCATAAAATGAGGGAAGCATGAGGAATTTAGTGGTTTTCAGCAAAAATATGCAGGGATTGGAATATGTGAAAGTTCTTTTGTATTGTTTTGGGTGTATTTTTGGTTTTAATTAATAATTATTGTTCAACAATCTTAAATTATTGAAGTCAGCTAAGATTATAATTTATTGTTCAACTGTTGAATATATTATATTACGTTTTTTAAGAAAAAACTAGATTTTTATTAATTAACCAAGTTCGTCACCTACCGAGAAAAAATATGATTCCAAAGACGCAAGGACTCATACCCTGCACCAAATTGAGCTAACACATGAGCCACATGATTAGCCTCCCTGTACATATGATGGAAGCCCAAAATTATATTGGAATTAATTAATTGAGCTAAAATGGGGAGTTCTTCCTCCAAATAATTCTCGCCCACATAGGTTTTAGTAAGTACTCGAACCGCAAGTAACGATTCTGAATACACAGTAATGGGACCACGACCTTCCTGTAAGCACAAACCAACATCGTAGAAAATAACATTAATTTCTGCATCAAGAACTGAAATCAGCTTTTGGATGGGTAAAGTGAGGCAGGCTCAAAGTCTGCAGAGATCATCACGAACAACAGCCCAACTCCCTACTTTCTGGCATCCTCATTAACTACTGCATCAATAACCAAGTGAAACACCCCCTTAAACTTGCAGACTTAGAAAGCTTGAAAGATCATAATCCTGGATCATATTAATTAAATACACGTGTCATTTCAAAGTTCAAACTAAGCCATTGTTGTTAATCTGCCCACATTAAAATTAAGAAAGAAGCCATTATATTGTTGTTGATCTGCTACATTAAAATTGAGAAGGAAGTCATTCATCTTGGATGCGTAATTGTTCAGGAGAAAATGCATTTTTATAAATTATTTACCCTGAAACAACTCATAAATAACTTGTACATAGTGTACATAAATGGACAACTTTGTACATACATACATGCACAATATTGATCAACAACGACATCAAGAATAGTGAAATGATCATCATCCAATTACCAATTGGTCTAATGGTGTAGAATGCAGATGTGCCGCACAACTGCTCGACAAAAAAAATGCCCTAGTAACCCTTTAATTTAAATAGATCTTTTTAAAAAAAACATAATTACAGCCACTTATATAAAATCAAGAAAGCAAGAGTTCTTATGATTGACTATTCTTATAAGTTATGGAAGAGGTCAAATTTTGTCGATGTAAAATTAGTAACAAAGTATTCTGAAGCATGTTTGTTAGATAATACCCTCATTTATGGTTTCAATCAACCAAAATTTGAAATTTCTCAAAATTTATATAAAATACTTCAGATAAACCAAACTATATAGGTGTGCTTCTTTACGGGTAAGTCATTGATAGACCAATCAAACGAGAAAAGAGTTATCAGATATTACTTCAGTGTCATTAGTTTATTCCCGAATATTTTTCAACATCGTGTTCGGAGAAGCAGAATTAGACTACTGCACCATTAGATTCGTTACACAGCATTTGTGAAGATGTTCTTACATATATCTCATTCAGAATATAGCAAATAACAAGGTGAATGAAATTAAATTGAATCAATAAAGTTTTACACTAATCAACAAAATCAGCTCCAAATCAGAAAAAATCATCATCTTGAATCATGATTTGGATTATGTGCCCTAATTTTAAATCCTAAGAAGCAACCCTAGCCGCATATAACTACGAACATAGGATGATAGAAATAGAACAATTCATACGGTGGCGGAACGTCAACGATGATGGCTGCAATGACAGAGACGTCGGCCTTTGGTGGGTGGTAGTCTCCGATGCTGGTTGCGATAGTAGTTCTTGCGAGACGCGGGCTGTGTAGGATTTTTTTCTGCAACAGAGATGTCTTATAATGGCTCATTTGAAATTCTAAAGTGAATTGGGGGTAAAAAAGACTGAAAAAATTGAAAATGAGGGTAGTCTCGTCATTTAACATCATATACCATTACTCCTGATTAATATTTGAGTTGGGTTGGACGGATATTTAATTAATTAAACGATGGATAAATGGCCGAGCCCAATATCAATCCCGGGCCCAAATCCGAAAAACCAAACAATTGATTGAGTTGGATAAATTTATCAATCCGGACTTATCCTGCAAACCAAACGCTGCCTATATATGTAAGTCATAGGACACATTTGATATAGAAATATAATTATCCCTGGTGGTTCGGCATTGAAACCATTACTGGATGAAGAAAGCCAAATTGAAAAGAAAAAATGATGGTAAGGCATCGACTTTCCTCAATACTTTGTAAGAAGAAAATATGAAGCTTATGGCGCAAATGGAGAAGTCACGTAAATAAATGGAAATGCAGTTAGAAATTCAAAAGAAGAACTACACAATGAAAAACAAAAACTACGCACTTAAAGAATCGAAGAAAGAAAATAAAATTATGATTCATGACTTGAGTACCATAAATGATCCCCATGCTCGTGCATAGGTTGAGGCAAAAAGATGACCTACGAAAAAGGGCTCAAGAACAAGAACCACAAGATCCTTTTGTAACCACCGGTTCATTGAACCAATATTTCGATAATATTGGAGGATCTGGTTTCTGACTTAACAAATTATTAAACCAATTTCATAGTTTGTTATTGTTATTTCTTGTTTGTTGTGCATTTTTTTCAGCATTTCAAATGTGTTTTTCTAATTTATTTTTGCAATGTCTCATTTTTTTAATGTTGGTTGGGTAATTTCGTCATATTTAACGTATTCCTATTTTTCTTATTTGGAATATGTTTTTTATTTTAATGTCATTATTGATTTTTAATTTATGTGTTTATGTTGATAAATTTATTTTTTATGTCACTTTAATTTTCACAACTATAATTTTAAATATTCTCTTAATTAATATCATATCCAAAAAATTTAATACATAAAAGTAAAACATATACATAATATAAAATTTTACAAAATACTAAAAATACACTACTATAAATTTACAAATAAATAAAATACTAAATTATAATTCTAAAAAAGTTTAAATAGTAGATGAGATTATGAATAGTATAAATGCAAATATGCTTTTGCAAGAGAGAGAAAATAATTAAAAATTAACAAAAACTTATATGAGATCGTTTAACGGGTCTCTTATATTAGACTGGTCAAATAATACCCAAACCCGCCCAAAACCCACCCCCATGCGCAGGCGCGTGAGCTGCACGCGCCCCACGCACAGCGCGTGTAGCTCCCGCGCATGTACAGTTTTTTTTTCTCTCTTGTTTTTGGTGGCTGTTGGCCACTCCTCCTTTTCTTCTTTCTTCTTCTTTTTTTCTTTCTTTCTTCTCATTTTTGTTCGTTTATTTTTTTTTCTTTTTTTTTTTCGTTCGTTTTCTTTTAATAATTATTGTATATTAAGTGCAATACACGAGTTCACGTGTTAGCGTCGTGCGAGATGTCGAATAAAAAATAATAAATTAATTCAATTTAATTTTAGATTATATATTTATTTCAAAATTTAATTTTTTTGAAATAAAAAAATATAACCTAAACATAAATTGAATTTAAAAAGAATAAATTAATTCAATTCAATTTTAGGGCTCACTAATTTCATTTTAGGGTATACATTTATTTTTAAAAAATATATATATTTTTTCTTGGCGGTTCACTAATTATTGAGCCAAAAAAAGAAGTATCATTAATTATAAGGTAAAGTATCTTTAACTATGAGTGGAGTATATCATTAACCAAAGCATCATTATTTATGAGGTGAAGTATTATAAACTCACATATGAGTATCATTATTTATGGGGTCAAGTATCATTACCTGTGAAGTGGAGTCTTATTATTATGGAAAAAAGTATCACTAATTGCAGAAGAAAGTATCACTAATTAGAAATAAAAGTATCACCCTAATTAGAAGAAAAGTATCACTAATTGCAGAAATTGAAGAAAAGTATCACTAATTGCAGAAGAAAGTATTACTAATTAGAAAGAAAAGTATCACTAATTGCAGAAGAAAGTATCACTAATTGCAGAAGAAAATATCACTAATTAGAAGAAAAGTATCACTAATTGCACAAGAAAGTATCACTAATTAGAAAGAAAAGTATCACTAATTGCAGAAGAAAGTATCACTAATTAAAAGAAAAGTATCACTAATTGCAGAAGAAAGTATCACTAATTAGAAAGAAAAGTATTAGTTCAAACATATTGCAATTCAAAAAATGAATCATTGGCTACATAAAAGAAAAAAAAAAACCCTAATAAATAATTGTAAAATTAAACTAAATAAAAAATATATATAAAAAAAAACTCATAACTTAAAAATGCATGCAACACACAGAGAGTGAATTTCATGTGCATAACGTTTAGATTTAATGTCAATCCAAACACGTAATTAAACATTCGTTTATGACGTATAAGCTAGGGTTTGATCATTTTACCCCAAGATCACAATTTAATCGTGATTCGTAATTTCATTATATCTATATTTGTTATGATAAAAATGAATCAAATTAGATTACAAGTTACAACAAATTGTTTGCATTTATTAAATTCGTGTGTTACACGTAATCCACACGCGGCGACAATGATTGAGTTTGGTTAATGGTTACCGAAGAGTGAAACGTAATCTTTTGTCACATGCCAGAAAGGAAAAAAAAAGAAATTAAAAATTGAATATAAAGAAAAATAAGGGGGGAGATCATTAAAAAAATAAAAAATAAAAGAAAAAAAGAGGGAAACCACTTTATTGAGTTAAATAATATCCGTCTAATATAAGAGATCTATTAGACGATCTAACAGGAGTGTGCTCTTAAAAATTTATTTTGGATACGCAGATGAGTCTCCATTAGAGGGGATTCTTCACTGCAAAATGAGTTATGCATCCCGGTTAGAGACGCTTTTAATGGGCCATTACAAAATGGGATTTCAAATTAGATACACCAAACTAAAAGCGCAACAAATTAACTTGCAAATTTTTTAAAAAAAATAATAAAACAATATTTATTTTTTTAAAAAATTACAAATATAACATTTAATCAATTTTACGTTTCAAAAATAGCACATAATTAATTATATTTTAAAATTTTTTGATTAAATATTATTTTTACGTCATTGGGGAAATAGTTATATTATAATACAATACATCACGCACGACTTTCATACCAGATATTCGGATAATTGATCAAATATTAAATTTATAGTTTTTTTTGAAAAAATTGCTACTCTTTATTTTTTAAAAATTGATTATTTTTGGAAAATAATCCAGTATTAAAGCGTAATTTTCCATTAAAATAACCAAAATTAAAAGTTAAAACTTAACACACACTAACGCACACAGTCGCAGAGTTTTGAGTAATGGCAGAACTGCAGAGAAGACAGGGAAGGCCGATGCCTCCACAGGGGAGGGGACCGCCGCCGCCGCCGCCGGCAAGGCCCGCCGCACCTCGCCCCGAACCTGTCGATCGTGAAAAGGTTCTTTCTCTCCCTCCCTCTCCATATGCTTTTAATTTTGATTTAAGCACCTTTGGTGTTCGCTTATCGGTGTGCCTAGGGTTTCTAGGGCGAACAGTTTGAATTATTGCTCATTTCTGTTATTTTGGTAGCGATTATCTTCACGATTTGGTGGCAATTCCTGTCTGAGAGCTCACTATCTTGCGCGAGTTAGGGTTTAGGGTTTTGGAAATGTTTGAATTAACTATAAGTGGGATAATGGAAATGTGCATGTGTGCGTGTTTTAGATGTTGGAATGAATGATGTTGCTCAATAGCTAGTCGTTAATACCTCAGTTATGGATTCTAAAAACTTATTCCAATTTTAAGAAACGCTTGGAAGAACTTAGATTATTATTGAGAAGTATGAGAGGAAGTGGAGAGCATCCTTCAATCGTGATTCTTTGGAGTTGGGGATTCGTAGACCTCAGTGTTTTTGTAGGTGTTTGATGATTTTGCGGTGGCGAGAGAACTCCTCATGTTCTTTCATCTCTTTCTTTTTCTTTTGAATCAGTGTTAGGATCATGATTTGCTCGTTGTCTGTATAATATATTTCTTCTTCGTCTTTTTTCAATGTTGGTATGGTTTTTCCTTTTCTATTGTATAATGCTAATTTTGAATTTCACCCTGTTTGCTTGCTGATTGTTTCACACAGACTTGTCCATTACTGCTTCGAGTTTTCACTAAGGTATGCTTCCCATTTTTAAAAACAGTCTCATGCTTTCTATTTACCAGTTTTCCTAACCTTCGCCACCTTCAAAACTTTTGACAGGTTGGAGGCCATCACACTGAAGAAGATTTTGCTGTGAGGGGCAAGGAACCCAAAGATGAGGTCCAAATTTATACATGGCTGGATGCAACCTTGCGTGAATTAACTGATCTGGTATGAGAAGTTGCTCGGGAGTCAGGATACCTTCTTTGTTTCTGTTTGTTAACCTCTTATGTCTTTAATTTGCGTGGATGTACCTGAATAGTTTCTCTAACCCTGTTATAGGCTGCACTGCAAGGAAAGAAATAATAGATGAGTAGGCAGAATCAATTTTTTTACATGCTCCTATGTTACATCATAATGATTTATTCTTATTATTAACATGGTTTATATCAATGAGATCTTTACTAAGTTTTGAGACAGTGATTCGGTACATCTTGGTAAAAGTTATGTACAATATGGGAAACTTCTCATTACCTTAGCATTCACTATTAGGTTTTACTTTTTGAGAGTCATTACTGATTGCAAAAAGTTATTAATCAGTAAGTCTGTTCTCTGTATTCTTTGTACGTTTGTTTCTCATCTTAATGGTGCCATTTATTCTCCTTCAGGTTAAAGAGGTAGCTCCTGAAGCGAGAAGGCGAGATGCTACGCTGTCCTTTTCTTTTGTGTATCCTGATAAACGTGGCCGTTTTATTGTTAAAGAGGTCAGTTCTGTTGTTACATGCATTTTTGCATCCGCGCAGTTCATTTTTGTATTATGGTTACCTACATTGCTTGATGTTTCTTTTCTTTTAGATGTGCATTGACTAGGCTAGCAGTGATCAGTTTGAGATCCAAAAATATAAAGCAGCTGTAAATATATACTTAAAGAAATAGACTAGTCTTTGGAAATGCAAAAGAAAATTATTGATTCTCTGTTTGAGCTGATTCCATTTTCTTGTGAAGGTGGGGAGAACCAATTCTTACCCTAATGCAAGGCGGCCAGATCAAGGAAGCAAGGCCTTGGGTGATCTTAGCTTTCAGGTAACTTCACTTTCCTCTCATCCCTGGGTTGCATAAATGTTCAGGCTATTACACATAATCTGTTGAGATTTGTATGTCTCTTACCAGAAACAGAGGAAAAGAAACCTAAATCATGCAATTTGTAAAATAGAAAGATACATTGTGGGCTTGTTTTGTTTTGTGGTAACCTACAAACTCTTTGAAGTCCTCTAAAAAAGATAAAATCTGAAGGGATGTGTATAATAAAATCGGAATATTATTAAGGAAATGAGATTCTACTTGTTCCTTGCATATGCAGATAGGCGATTACTTGGATGTGGCAATCCTGACCAACCAGTGATCCTTGGTGGTATTTGTTTGCCATTATGAGCTCAACCAGCCACATTTGTCTTTTGTTTGATGTTCTTTCTCGACCTGCAAGATCTTGAATCACATTTAGCTCGTGTTTGTAATATGATTGTCGTGAGTAGAACTAGGGATGATGTGGATTCTACTTAGACATTGATTAATGAATAGCTCTCCGGATGATGTGGATTCTACTTTTGAGTAATGCACAACATAGAATCTAAATTGCATCTGTAGTTTCTGTATCATGATTAAGGTTACTGCACTTTCCTTAATATTTGCTTTGTTCAGATTTGATGAAGTAATGTTATATAAGAAATGATGCTTCTTCTGGGATATTGATAGTGGTCTGATGCTTGAGAGAAACTAGTGATTCACCATAAATAGGGCGAATAGGAACCTCTGCGCGGGCAGGTGTGTTTATTTTTATTTATTTATTTATTTATTTTGTATTTAATGAAAGCTGATGCTAATATGCTTCAGAAGGATGTGTGATCTTAAACATGTGCGCAACTCATGTTTTTTAAAGGCATGGAGCTAGTTTTATCTTTCTTAGATTTTCAAAACTTGCTTTATAATGTTTAGGCTTTTACATTTATTGCGGAGAACTTTAATATCCACTATTTAAATTTTGGTTTATGGATGATTGTGACTCGTCACAAAATCTATATGCTTTGTTTGCTGGCTAATTATGCTTATACAATGATACATGACACATGTACTTATTTTATTTTATAGTTTTTTTTAATCAATATTGTTTATGATATGTTATAAATTAAGTAGAATGTCTATTTTTTTGAACTAAGTTTTGGTAAAATTTATTCCAAAGTTTAAAGATTTTGACACAGCCTTGAACCCAACCTAACCCTTGTATTCTTATGAGAAAGAGGGTTGAGTTGTGTAATAAAATAAATAAAAAAATTAGTCTATTTAAATATCCTCAATCCGGTCAATTCAACCTGTGTGCACTTCTACTTATGTCGTCGTTCTGCTTGATTGACAGTTGTAAATTGATGGTAGAAGTACTTGTCAAAATTTCTATTGCCTTGTAAGAATTTTGTCAAGGAGATGATTTATATGGAGTGAAATCAGACAAGAATGAAATTCATATAAAAAATTGAATAATGGTGGGAATTAATCCTACAAGAATATTTTGAATAAAAATTGTAGTAGTATAGTTCTTTTGCTTTATGAATTTTTAGGAAAAGATCCAAATATGACATTTTGTCAGTCGCACATGGGTACTTAAACTATTGTTGGGTTCATTTAGGATATTGAATTTTCTTATCAAATTCAATTAAATAATTGAACTTTCATAATTGGCTCAACTAGACCTAGCTCTCCTATAAACATATGATAGCTCTCCTACAAATAAACATTCACTCCCGGTTGTTAAAAAGCCCCCCGGCCTTAATTTCAAATAGTCCAAGTTGTCGAAAAGCCACATTGACCATAGGCTTCAAATCCTAAATTAATTTTCAGATTGGATATCGAATTGATGACAAAATCTTGACTCAAATTTTGCATATAATATGGGATGAGGGTATCTTTGGTTTGTGCAAGATTTTTTAGTTATCTATGAATGCAATACCCAATAGTATGGATACCTTAAAAGAATATATCCATGTGTTCTCTAATGGCCCTTTCAGTTTGTCGATTGGACACCGGAGGACAAATGTTAGTAGAAGATCTAATGAAAGAGTATAGTTAAGTCAATTTTGAAAGTTCGAGAGTCTGGTAATATTTTAGGTGCCCACTTAAAACTAACGAAATAGGTTAGGGTTCTATTTACACCTTTTTTTCTATAGTATTTTATGATTTTCATTCACATATCTTGACAATACGTCGATTTAAATTTTAAAAGATCATAAATTAAAATGCAATAATTTTACTGAATATGAAACATATCTCCCTATTTCTCTACCCTCATATCATATCATATTAAAATATATTTCCTTAATAAATGCATATTTCTCTCTCCCTAATAAATATAAGATTACCCCTTCTCTTTTCACTCCAAATCAAATCATATTAATATATATTTCCCTAATAAATGTTGATTTATCTCTCTCCTAATAAATGTTGGATTAAAATTGAGAGGGCATGTATGTGAAAATATGAAAAATGACTAATATTCTAAAGAGTAGTGCAAGATATACATAATCTAAAGAGGTGCACTTGCATGCAGCAGCGGTTATTTCCGCCTATTTCAGGTAGGCGCGTGGCCCCACGCAGGCATGCCACGTGGCGCCTACGCGCGCGGCGTGAGGCCCACGCGCCCGTCTTTTTTTTACAATTTTTTAATTTTTTTTATATCTGTTTTTATCGTACTTGATACCTTTTTTCTTACCACATGGTACTTTTTATTGTAGTTGGAATGATGATAGTATTAATCTCAGATTGATACCTATCTTTATCGTACTTGATACTTTTCTACTTACCATATGGTACTTTTTATTTTACCGAACTCGTGTTTTGCTTTACTTTGCAAATTTTTGGAATGATGATTGTTTTATATTAATCTCAACACATAATATAAAAACTGGAAAAAAAAATCAGAATTTGAACTAAATAAACTAGTATAAAATAACTACCAGACCCCTTACTTTTTAATGATATAGATGGTACTTTTAGAATGTTTTGTAATACTTTTTAATAGGAAGGTTGGTACTCACTTTGGACAGCTTTTTTTTATTATGAGTTGACCCAGTCAAAGCGGGTTGACCCGCGTTGATCAGTTCAAAGCGCGAGTTGACCCACGTTGACTGGGTCAAAAGCGGGTTTGACTGACCCGTCTCATATAGTGTTATTTGCATCATGATGCATGCAAGTTTTTACCTAATCTAAATATCTAGATTTGGATTTTTTAGTAATATTGCATAATCTTCGTAAATATCAACAATGTCCCTCATTCCAAAAATTTGTAAATTCACTATCAATTCGATTTTGAATTCAAATTAAATTGCTCTCTCTCTCTATACATACATACATACATACATATACACACACACATACACACATATATATATGGTAATACAGTACTAAGATAGTGGACTATTATTTTACACATATTTACACCAACTACTCCCTAAACCCCCAATTCAATTTCTTCTTAGCTGAATTTTTCTCGATCAGTATTTTCTCTCTCATTATCTCATTCATCATTGAGATGACTATAATGAAGACAAAATATTATATTGTGTTCAAAGGTGTTCGTGTTGTAATTTGCATTGATTAGTTTGAATGTATACCAAATGTCATTGGTTTCAAAGGAGCAATGTATATATCTTAATTAGTCTAACGGAGAATGAAGGTGTTGATGCATATAATAGATTTTGTCAAGAGAGGAGGTTCCGTAAAGAAGAAAGTTATGGATCAGATTCTTATATGTCTTCAAGTTTGTAGGTGGAGTGCAATACAAAAGAAAACTATACCGTTTATAGATGCGAAGCATACATGAAGAACTATTTAGTTGAGTTAATTTTGTTTAACTATATGTTGGTTGATTGTATCTAGAGCTGTAAACGAACCGAATCGAGCCGAACACCCTGATGCTTGAGCTCGGCTCGTTAAGAAAAATTCAAGCTCGAGCTCGACTCGAGCTCGATTCGAGCTTCTTTCCTCTTGTTCAAGCTCGGCTCGATAAATATTTGTCATGTTTGAATTCAGTTCGAGCTCGGTTCGTGAAATACTCGAAAATTTACTAAACGAGCCTGAGCTCAAATGCTCGAAAAAATTTCGTTTAATTTACATATTCGAGCTCCAGTTTGAAAAAAATAACTTATTTTATTTACTCGTTTGAATTATTTATAATATTTATGAACATGTTCGATTAAAGCTCGAGCTCGAACATGTTTGCGAGCTGGCCAAGCCAAATACTAATATGTTCGAGCTCGGCTCGAAAATTTTATCGAGTTGGATTCGAGGCTCGAGCTCAGCTCGTTTTGAAAACGAACGAGCTTTTTTCGATCCGAACCCCGAATAGCTCGCGAGCGGCTCTATTCATTTACAACGCTAATTGTATCATTGGATTTATACTCATGTTGTTTAAGTGATTTTAGATTTTATTTCCGCACTCATTATTTTATTTTCACGTGTGAATGATCAATTGCATAAATAAGTTTAATTTGATAAAGTTTTAATTCAATATAATATATTTTGATCCATTGTGTCGTATTTTAATTCACTCTTATTTGACATGATATTTAAATCTGATTCTCAATATTGCATAAATCCTTAAACAAAATAACTCGTATAAAACAATCATTTGAAAATGTAAGAATCGAGTTTAAGGTAACAAGTTAAAATGTGAATCACAACATGGCATAATAACCCTAATAAAAATCGTACAGTAACTCATTAAAAATACTCATTAATCTAATAAACTTCAATTTTACTTTTCTTCTTTGGATTGTTGCATCATATCAACAAACTTATGGATAATAGCACCAAGCGTATGATCTTCATGGAGCTTATCGATTAAAACACTATCCTCATATTTATTTAGAAAATCTATTAACACATTTTTTTATGTTCAACACATCATCTTCCAGTGTTTCTACAATTCTACCGATTTGAACATATTTTGTCGAACTCCCTTGGCTGCCTCTCCATAAGAATTCATAGCTGGAAAATATAAAAAGAAATGTTTTTTTAAGAACCGTCGATCTTAAATAAAGTTTGGATCCATTTGAATCCATACTTGCAACAACGTGTATCGAGCATAATTAATGTTTAGCGATTTTTCCAAGATATGTATTTAAGGCTAGTGCATTAATTTTATTAGGACAAAAAAAAATCGATAAACAAAAATGGACTAAAAATGAACAACCAAATTTGAAAAATCAAAAGTGAATATTTGAAAAAATAAAACATTACAAAAATAAAAGTCAACTGCAAATGTACAACCAAATTAAAACAACTATAAAAGCATTCAACAACATAAAAATAAACCACCAACTCCTAAGCCCCACTAGTGCTTAGAACGGAAATGACCATTAGAGACACTTCTCTGTTGCGGCTTCCATGATGAAATCGTAAATCTTGACGAGTGATTTTTCTTCAATTATTACTGACAGTTGTGTATTTTATAATTGTTCAATTTCACTCTCTACACACGTATATACACATGCACAAAACAACTAAACCAAACAACTCACTTTATCTAACTATCGTACCATCCCTTCAACTTTATATCAAACACATGTACATACCAAAATATATCACCTCTTTCAAAATCAAAATACTCTCTCTCTCTACCGTAAAGATATATTGTGGTATCGCCTAGCTAGGGTTTACACCTCTTGCTTCCCTACCTCTAGTGGTTCCTAGCACAAGCTACTCAAGTAGCTAGAACCGAGAAATTACAAGTGTTTACAAGATGAATCAACTGCAAAGGCTAATCTAGGGTTTCTTCAAGCAGCAACAGTAGCCTCAGAGATGAAGGTCAAGCGAACCTTCAAGGTTCTTCACAGGCACCAAAATCCTTCAGATCTGCAGAGAAGGCAAAGAGACAAGTGAGATAATACAGCAGATGATTAAATGAAAGTGATAAGAAAAGACAGAGAGCAATCGGGAGTGGGAAAAGGTGCCCTAGGCACAGCGGCTCAGATTTTCCCACTGGGATCGGCAGCAGCCCTCTCCGGCGACCGGAGAACAGTCCAGGGAAGGGGGAAGAGGAAGCGGGCGGCTAGGTTTTGAAGGAGGTGGAGGGTTTCCTCCTTTCTCTCTCTCAGCACACTCCTCCCTAACACTCAGCGGCCACACAGGAGCCGATTGGCAGAACTCCGGCCAGAGAAACTGAGGGAGCGAGGTGAGAAGATCCAGAAAGATAGAGAGAGAATCTGAGATAAGATTGAAAGATCGAGTGTATCTAGAGTGAGAGAGATGAGTGATATTATAGATGTTTCTAGAGCATAGGGAAATACCAACAGCCTTAATGCTGTTTTAATTAGGAAGTTGGATCGACAATTAGGGTTAAGGGTTTGGGGCTGGGCCGGGTAGATAGTTGTTTTAGTATTGGGTCAGAAATAGGACAAATGAGCCATTCCCAACAAGATACTTAACAAATAAAACAACCAAACTTCCATCTTACTCTTCTCAATCAGTCAGCCACACTGCACATGCATACCACATTTCTTTATTTTTCTTTCACTATTTTTCTTTATATGCAACACTTACACACCTAATATTATATTAAAAAAATAGTTTTTTATGAGGTAAAAAATTTAAAGAACATAAGGATCAAGCAATAATGGAGGATTAGAGAATTTTCAAACATTAAAATTCTTGGAGTTTAAACTCGAATTTTGACTTCCAAAACATCTTAGACCTTAAAATAAAATAAGGGAAATGATAGAGAAAGAAGAGAGATGAACGTTGATGTAATTGCATGTTGAATCCAGCCACCGAAAAAAATCGCTGGAAAAGCACCGACATGTGGCCATGGTGAGCTTTTTCCGGCCATTTCGGCCTTCCACCGCCCCACCAAACTTGCTCCAAAGTATTTATGAAGTAAATAGAAGTCTAAATATTAAATTCTAGAAAATTTTGACCGGATTTAGAATTTTCCGACGGCGACGGCACTCCGCCTCCGCCCACCTTGTCGGAAATCGCTCTAGAGTGGAAGAAGATGGAGAAGTATGTAGCTCACCTTTATAATGGTGGAGAAAATGAATTCCAAAATGAATATAAGTGTATTTATATTTATCTAAGTTGGGCAAAAGGCTCAATGCTTGTTTTCTTTTAAAATTGGGCGTGTTTTTAGTATTTCTAGGTTAAGCCCACTAGACTAGGTTGGGCTCTAAAATAAAATTTAGATTCTTCTAATTAAATTGAGGGCAAATTACACTTTAATACTCGATCTTTCAATCTTTTAACAAAAATGTCATAACCTTTAATATTTACAGTTTAGTGTCTGACCTTGTAAATATTTAACAAATCTATCCTAAAGTCAACTTTCCAGTGTCCTCTTGCCTATTTGGATTGCCGGAAATATGAAGTGGATTTTATAATGTCGCACAGATTAAAAAAAATTTAATAAAAATCATTCCATCTTTGAAACAAAACCTTAAAAGTGTGTTCAGTGTTCATCGATAATAACAAAAAAAGATAAACATCCCCAATTATAAAAAGAGGAACATCACCTTGTCTGCTTTAATAATACTGATATATTCCAAACATTAGGACCCATCTCTTGAATTTTTAAGCAGAAATGTTATCATTTAGTTGTCCATCATGTGAGCTGTAGAAATCGACGCCATTAGTGTCGATATCAGAAATCTCAAAGGTATTTTTTTACAATTTCAACTTTAACTTTTGAATGAAACTTTCAAATCGCTATTTAAACTCATTTAAGTAATAAATATAATTTTGATAGCTAATTTTTGAATCTTTTCATTTTTTTTGGGTTTAAAATGTAGTATGGATTCTGATTGGTTACATTTGAGATTTTTGGGTGTAGTTAAATATATTGTTGGAAATGTCTCGATACATGAAAATATTGATTGCAGCTAGTTTTAAAGAATTTATGGTTTCACCGTTGGAAAATTGGATGTAATAAATTGAGTCGTGACTCATTTTATCTAATTTTTGGTGACCGGGTTATTTAATTTGGGAGGAATTAATAGCGTACGATTGATGTATGCTTGTAGTAGATAATCGTAGTATTTTTATTTTCTCAAATCTGATTTTCGATGAGTGAGAAATAAATGGTTGAAATCGGTCACACAATTGGGCATTTATGGTGCATGGGAAAATGTGTTTAAAGCACATTTAATTATCCCACATTGATTTCTTAACTTAGTTAAGAGGTATATTTAAGTGTATTAACATTTAAGTCTAATATCTAAGTGCACAAGAATGTGGGTCATGAGCCCACATGCGCGCGCCCGTCCATGCCCGTGCTGGACGTCAACAAACGAACAGCATATGATCAATGGTCAACGGAGACTTTCTTTGTAAAAATTATGTTTTGAATGGTCTAGTAGATAGATTATATTCTCTGTACAGAAATGTAACTAGTGCAAAAGAATTATGGGAATCGTTAGAAAAGAAGTACAAAATGAAGGATGTCGGAACTAAAAAGTTCATGGTGGTAAAGTTCCTCGAATACAACATGGTGGACACCTGGTCAGTAACGGATCAAGTGCAAGAGCTTCAGCTTATTGTGCACGATGTTCATGCTGAAGGGATGGTCTTTCCCGATGCTTTCACTATTGCTGCAGTGATTGAGAAATTACCACCATGTTGGAAGGACTTCAAGAGCTATCTCAAGCACAAATGAAAGGAGATGACTCTTGAAGACCTTGTGGTTAAGCTTCGAATTGAAGCTGATAACTGAAGGACGGATCCGAGACCATGAGTCCCGATTGAGGCCAAGGCTAACTTGATGGAATGTGGTGGACCATCAAATAGCAACAAAAGGAAGCGTCCATGTCAAGTCGACAAAGGGAAGAAGCCAATGAAGAAGTTCAATGACAACTACTTCAATTATGACAAGGCGAGGCATATGTCCAAACATTGCGGCAACTGCTTCAATTGTGACAAGTCGAGGCATATGTCCAAACATTGCATGGCTCCGAAGAAGAAGCGTACCAATTATGGTGCGCACATGGCGGAACACAACAACAAAGGCAAGGCACACATCAAGACGATTGGGATGATGATTTGGTTGCGGTTGTGTTTGAAGCCAACCATGTGGACAACCCGAGGGAGTGGTTTGTCAACACCGGAACCACTTGTCATATGTTTGCTCCAACAAGGGCTCATTTGCTACCTACAAGGCTGTTGAAGGTAGAAAGTTGCACATGGGTAACTAAGCCTCGTCTGAAGTGGCTAGTGTGGGCAACATGATTTTGAAGTTGACTTCAAGCCAGGAGCTAACTCTGGAGGATATGTTGTATGTCCCGGACATCCGTAAAAATTTAGTTTCGGGCTCACTGTTAGTCAATCATGGTTTTAGACTAGTGTTTAAGTTTGAAAAGTTTATTTTGAGCAAGTATGGAAGGTTCCTTGATCGGGGCTCTCTCGCCAATGGGCTTTTCAAAATGAATGTAATGGCTATGCGCCATATTGCAAAAGAAAGTGCTAATAAAACTGATTCTTCTGCTTACTTGCTTGTTGAGTGCTTGGATTTATAGCATTGTAGATTAGGACATGTTAATCTAAATGCTATAAAATGTTTAGTAAATTTAGATTTGCTAAAAGTGAACCAATTTAATACACAAAACAAATGTGAAGTTTGTATAGAAGCGAAATTAACTAAGTTACCGTTTCATTCGCTTGAACGAAGCACTAAACCTCTAGACCTAATTCACACAGACATGTGTGACTTAAAGTTTGTGCAAACTAGAAGCGGTAAAAAGTACTTTATTACTTTTATTGACGATTGCATGAAGTACTGTTATTTTTATCTTTTAAGAAGTAAAGATGAGGCGATTGAAGCTTGTTAGTGACATTGGTATGCACTAATTGTTCATGTTGTGTTGTTGGCGAGATATGTTCGACAATATGTGCTTGGGTATGTCCCCGAATCTTCTTATTCTGCTGTGCAAGAAAAGAAGAACAATTGGCGAACTGTTCCCTCTGATGTCCCAAACATACCCAGAGACACTTTTATATGACAGTTTTCATATTTACAAGATCTTGCGCTGATCCATTTTCAGAAGTCAAGATATGATCAATTGACTACCTTATGGTGTAGATACTGTGCTGAAATTAATCCTACTATACATGAAAAGCATCTATACATGTTTGGGAAGATCACAAACCAATATACGCTTACCAAATTACCGAAGATTGAAGAGTAACAGTATTGTTGGTGTTAACTATCAAGCTATATGAAGGCCGATTCATTGTGCAATCGGTGGATGACTTTATTAGATTCTCTTCATATATTTTTTGAGAGTCAATTTCGTTTGTATCCCATGTATAAACTAGTAGTTGTTCCTTAAAACAGTTCAACGTGATAGACTAGTTTTTAGTGTTTTTGAGTGAAACACATGAGAGGTTGTTTTAATCTATATTGTACGCAATCTCGGGAGAGATTGTAAGTTGAAGTCGTGGGTAGCTAGAGGGAGTCTAGTGTCAAGGTTATGAGGGGATCTCACAGCTTTCGTTTAGAGAAGGAGCTCTTGAAGAAGAACGGGCGACATAAGGAGGGAGTCCTGTATGTGTAAGTTCCTCAATACACTTCATGAAGTAGTAGCAAACAAATCTTTAAGTTTGGGTGAAGTCCCCCCACAATAGGTTGATTAACCGAACTGGATTACCAATCTCGTGCGAAATTTACTGTTTTTTATCAACTGTTCTTATATATGTGCTTCACATATCTAAGAATACAAGTGTGCAGTAGATTTATTTTACACCTAACACAAATTAGTGTTTTTCAATTGGCACCAGAGCGGGTCACCTGTATTGAGGTTTGATCTTGGGTTATTAATCCGTGTATTTTGTGTTGTTTTACCAAGATGGACACAATGAAAGAAGGAGCCTCGACGGTGCGACCTCTGTTCCTTGATGGCAACAATTATGCCTACTGGAAAGCTAGAATGACACCTTTCATTCGCTCAATTGATGAGCATGCTTGGAAGATGGTGATGGAAGTGTGGAAGCCTCCCACAGAGATAGATGATAAAGGCAAAACCGTACTAAAGACGGAAGAAGAGTAGGGGGATGCTGAGTACCAGATCATGGGGCTAAATGCTAAAGCTATGAATACCATCTTCTCGGTTGTTGACATGAATCTCTTCAAACTCATATCCACCTATGACAAAGCTAAGGATGCGTGGAACATACTATAGACCACGTTTGAAGGCACAAGTAGTGTTCGTACATCTCGTACGCAACTGCTCACCACCAGATTTGAGAACCTTCGGATGGATAAGGCTGAAAAACTTGTTGATTTCAATGCCAAAATCTGTGACATTGCAAATGAAAGCTTTGCTCTTGGAGATGCGATTTCTGAAAAGAAACTTGTGCAAAAAGTTCTGCGATCTCTGCCCAAAAGATTCGCCTACAAAGTCACGGCTATTGAAGAAGCCAAAGACATGAGTAAGATGAAGTTACAAGAACTGATGGGATCCTTGCGAACCTTTGAAATGGGGATGACAGATGAAGAAACAATACAGAAGAAAATGTTCCTGACAGAGTTGACCTTGCAGAGTCAATTGCGATGCTGTCAAAGAATTTCTCTAAGTTTGCAAAACGATATGAGAATTCTTCTCAAAATAACGCTTGCAAGAACAAGTTTTCTAAACCTCGAAGAACTAAGGATGAGGAGTCAAATGAAGACAAACTTAAAGAAATAAAATGTAGAGAATGCGGTGGCTTTGGTCATTACCAAGCTGAGTGTGCTAACACTCTTAAAATAAAAGAACAAGTCTTACTGTTCTTTCTTAAGTAAGAGCGATGATCCTAATGAAAGTGGAAGTGATGAAGAATGTGTAAGTAATCATATTGCTTTTATGACACATTCTGTCAAGGAGTTTGTGCCTGCATCTGTTCTTGACAATGAGGTCGACAAAATTTCTGAATGTAGTGATGATGAAAAATTTACTGAAGGATCAGCTATGGAGACATTTAAAAAACTGCATTCCAGTTGGCTCATGGTGGTTAAAGTCAATGAAGACCTGCTGAAAGAGAATTCCATTCTCTTGAAAGAAAGAAATAATCTCTCTACCCGCCTCAATGAGATACAGAATGAACAGTTGCAGTCCAGGAACAATACTAATACTCAGACTAGTGAACTTCAACACCTAAAGAAGCTTGTTAAGATGATGAGCTCTGGATCATCTCAGCTTGATGAAATTCTTTCCAAGAGAAAGAGTCCTCAGGATCATTCTGGACTCGGATACAATGGTGGTCATACTTATGACAGATTCTGTCAAGGACAGACATCTGGAACAAAAGATTTAACAGTTCCAGAATCAAGAGCTGAGCTAAAGAACAAGCAGCAGCAAAGAAAGTCTCCTCAAAAGACACGTGTTGTGTGTCATTACTGTGAGAAACCTGGTCACATTCGACCACATTGCAGAAACTATATCAATGACCTTAGAAGGATGAAAAGAAGGGGTTTTTCACAATCTGATTAGTTTCCCAGGAGAAATGTCAGGAACAGATCAAGGAATAACCACATAAACTATGTGGTTTATACTGCTCTCAACATTCATATAAAGAGCAGTTGGTATTTTGATAGCGGATGTTCACGTCATATGATTGGAGATGCTAGCATGCTGAATAACATTCAAAAAGATTGTTCTTATCAATCTGTTACCTTTGGAGATAGTGTCAAAGGAAGAGTTCTTGGGCGTGGCCAATTGAATGTTGATGGAATGCCCAAATTAGAGGATGTTCTGCTTGTGGAAAGACTAAAAGCTAATTTAATTAGCATTAGTCAGTTGTGTGACCAAGGTCTTTTTGTTCACTTTATAAGAGATAAGTGTCTGGTCAATGATAAAGAAAGTGTTCTGCTGATGGACGGTGACAGATCGCAGGACAACAACTATCTTCTCAATGAGAAAAGAATAAATGTTGTGAGAATAAAAAGTAACCATGATCGAGAGTTTGAAAACATGCTCTTCAAACTGTTTTGTGAAGAAAAAGGCATCGATCAAGAATTTGCTGCCCCTAAAAGACCTCAACAAAATGGTGTTGTTGAGAGGAAAAATCGAACTCTTCAAGAAATGAGTCGAGTCATGATGAAGGCCAAATCTATTCCTGACACCTTTGGACTGAGTCGGTAAACACGGCTTGCCATGTTATTAATCGAGTATACTTCAGACCTAAGACAAGAACTACTCACTATAAGTTGTGGAAAGGGAAGAAGGTGAATGTAAAGTACTTGCACATCTTTGAAAGTACTTGTTACATATTAAGAGACCGAAAGCAGTTTGACAAGTTTGACGCCAAAGGAGATGAATGTATTTTTCTTGGGTATTCGAGGAATAGCCGTGCCTATCGTGTCTTCAACAAAAGGACCAAAACTTTCATGGAATCAATCAACATCATTGTTGATGATCTGGAAGAACCTACTGTCCAGATTAATGATGAGAGCCTTGATGGTACTGTCCATGTTCCTGCATCTGTGCCGGACAGTTCTGAAAATAGAGATCTGACTGAAGCAAGGCCTTAGAAACAGGATGAGTTTGGTAGCCAACCTAAAGGTTTTGAAGACCGCCACCATCCTGAGTTTGTGTAAAAACTGAAAAAGGCACTTTACGGTCTCAAACAAGCTCCACGAGCTTGGTATGAATGGCTAACCAAGTTCCTTTTGGAGAAAGGATATGTTCGTGGTGGAGCTGATAGAACTCTTTTTATCAAGAGAGAAAAATTTGATGTGATCATCATTCAAATCTATGTCGATGATATTGTCTTTAGATCTATGTCAAACAGAATGGTGGACGAGTTTGTTAAGTACATGACATCTAAATTTGAAATGAGTTTAGTAGGAGAACTAACCTACTTTCTGAGGCTTCGAGTGAAGAAAAAAGATGATGAGATCTTTATTTCTTGAACAAAGTATGCAAGGAACTTGATAAGCAAGTTTGGTTTGGATAGTTGCAGTATGACGAGAACACCCATGGGAACATCCTTGAAGATGTCAAAAAATGAAGCTGGTGTATCTACTGAACAAACCTTGTACCGAAGTATGATAGGTAGTATGCTCTACATGACTGCAAGTCGCCTGGATATTTGTTATCGTGTTGGAGTACGCACTCGGTATCAATTTGATCCTAAAGAAAGCTATCTAAAGTCTGTCAAGAACATAATCAAGCACATAAAAGGTATTGCCGAGTTAGGACAATGGTTCTCCTATAATTCAAACCCTAGTTTGGTTGGGAGGATATCCCTTCTTCCAATAGCTTCACCAATTTGGATATACTTTTGAACTTGACTAAGAATGATGAGGCTGATGCGGTTGGCGAAACCTAGCTTTTCTTTGAAGGTTCCAATTTTATGATCAAACCGTGCACGCCGAACATTGCGTCTCAATTGAGCAAGAATGAAAGATACCCAATCAGCCTTGCATCCATAGTGTAGAGCAGCCATTAGATGTGCCTTGAGATCAGAGAACTTGACTGATTCAAAGTTCCCATGCAAGATGTGTGCTACAATATCCAGAAGTTCGATGTACTCTGGAGGTAGACTATCCTTTAGTCTGTGAGAGAAATCCTGGTGATTGACGTGTGACAACTTTTAGGTGTTCTACAATTTCTACCTGTTGGGAAGAGCCGATCGTACACTTTAGGTCCTTCACCGAAAAGGAGAAATGTGGTCATCATTGTGTCCTTTGTGACCGTGATGACATGGTTATAGATGGTTGAAATGATGTTTTCTCCATCGATCTTTGCGTTGTAGTAGAACTCTGCAACTTGCTTAGGCAGATATTTTGGTGGCATGATCTTGAAGAAGTGTAGAAGCCTAGTTTCTTCTAATGAATGGGCGAGTAGTTGGTATTTTAACAACCTAATCGAGCTTGAAGACGCTCCATGTCCAAAAACTTATCATTCTTCAGTTTATCCACTAGCAGTTTAGCATTCAACATGTGAAATGGAATTTTCATTTCTACAGAGAAATGAGTGTATCAGTGTATTGTAGGTGAATATGATGTATATGCAAGGAGGAAGATAGACAAAAAGTGGAAGTGATTTGAGCAAGCATCTCCTTTGCATCTATATATTCAACTTTGCATGCATATTTTCGAGAGTACTCGATTGCTTTTCAGCTGATCAGCTGTTTGATTTGATAGATAAGCAGCTTAATAAATATTGCATGCATCTCAGCCGTCCACATTTTAAGTAACTTTTTTGATCATGTGGTTGAGATTTGATCAATTCAAAAATGGGATAGTTACCATAAATAGCACAATATTTTCTACAGATTTTTCTATTTATATCTCTCAAGTAATCATCTCATTTTCACTTTTATAGTTGCTTATTAATACCTGTTCAGAGATATTAAAGGCTACTTTGTGGGAGATGATCCCATTTTCAAATTTGTAGCCGTTGGATGAAATATTAAGAAATTAATGATCACAACGGTAATAATTATCTTAAGGATAAGTTTAATGAACGGTTTAAGTAAAAACTTATCCTGATCCAGTTGGGATACAGTCCAACTAGTTGACATGATGTGATGTGAACTGATGAGGCAGAGGTTGGTTGATCAGTTTGATCATTCTTCAGTTGCTGCATTGAACTAATTGAGGTTTCAACTGAACTGAATTGATCAATTTGTTTGTTCAGTTGCTTGGACTTCCTTCAGTCAGTTTGCTCTTTTTGAACGGCCGAACTGGACTTGGTTCACTGCTTCTTTTTGATCAGTTTGATCTCTTCCCCTTCGATGCAGGTCCAATTGTGTTCTTTTGCAGTTCAGGCCTTGCTTTCCTCACAGATTGCTGGAGTTGCTGAAGAGCAACTGATGAACTTCTTAGCTTCTGATTAAGGAAATGGGGGATTCCTTTGTGAGATGAGATGAACTGAGCATGATTGAGTGTCATTTGGGTTGCCTTTGAGCTTGACTTGAGTAGGGGAGTGATGTAGCTCTTGGACAGGAGACTTGATGATGTGGCAGTGTCCTCATCATCACTTTCTTCTTCATCATTATGCTCTTGATTTTTCTGGGATTCCACAACTTGAGTGTGTGATAGACTTGGTTCTATCTTTTTAGTTGCAGGTTTAGTTTGTCGAGATGGCTCAGTTGACTGACTTGATAGACCATCAAAGTTCAGTTGTTGACAATGTGAGCCTGTTGGATAGTTGGCTGGTTGATGGGCGACTACAACTCCTTGAGGCATTGTAGTGCCCCGAACCTTTTTGTGTATAATTAATTGCAATTATAGACTATGGGAGTCCCATCATTTGAAAATTTCCGTAATTCAGTGGTTTAACCGAACTTGCGATGTGTCGTATCGATGAGATTCGAAATATATTTAATATGAGTATTAATCGATTTATCGATTTGTGTCACTTGGCGTATTTAAAAATATTTGAGAAAATGTGTTTAATCTATGGTTTTAAAATCAATGAATTATTTCATCCGTTTCGGTCCAATTTGGGATTTTTCCGGAGGTGGAAAATATCACGATAACCGAACAACCGGTATTTAAATCGGGTATTTTGGCTAGTCAACTCCCAAGGATGGGAGGCCATGCCTCCCCTCACCTTTCCCATACCCCTCCCACATTTTTCCTTTCCCCCAAATCAAGTAAAATATAGATATACATGTATTGTATATATTTATTATGGAAAAAGCTTGGCAACCATTCCTCTCCATTTTTCTTGCACAAATTTTCGAAGAGAGAGAGACAGAAAGAGCTTCACCATCCTTCATCATCTTCCATTCCATCTTCATTTGACATAATATTTTCAAGAGAGAGGAAACGCAGCAGAGCAGCCCTCATTTCTTCTTCTTCTCTATTCATCATCTTCATTACCATAAATTATCGAGAGAGAGAGAAAGATCAAAGCTCTATATAGCCTTGTTCTTCTTCATTCTATCTTCTTTCTTCCTTTTTCTTTGAGAGAGAAAGAGAGGGTGAGAGACGCAAGGATTTGCAGCCAGTTGTGGAGGGAACTCCAGCTCGTTCCAGCCATTTTCACCTCTTTTCAAGCTTTTCTGAGTCATTTTCAAAAGGTATTTTCGAAATCGTGTTATGTGTTTTATTTATGGTTTGAAGCATGTTAGATGGTAGAGATGAGGTTTGATGTGTTAAAATGCATGATTCAAAGCATGTTAGTTGAGTTTTGGATGTGTTGAAAGCTTGAGTATCGAGTTTTCATGGTGGCTCGTCGTTCTCGGCCTCAGATCTACGCGAGCGCGGGACAGCACGCGAGCATGCGCACAGGCAGCGGCCGCGGGGATGCGTGCGAGCGCGCGCAGGTAGCGCGCCGATGCAAGACCGCGCGCCCGCGTACTCTGCGTTCCGCAGACTCGCCACCCTTTAGTAAAACGAGCATAACTCCCTCGTTAGACGTCGGATTGAGTCACCGTAAATTTTTCCGAAAACTAGACTTCTGTGGCTTTCCAATGGTATATGTCTCAGTCTCTAATTCATTTTCAGTCGATTATGAAAAATTGTCAAAGTCAGGTCATGTGTTTTTCTTTCGGAAATTCGTGACAGATTTGCTACCTTCCAGTAAATCGGTTATAACTTTTTCGTTAGTTATCGTATTGAGTCACCAAAAAGTGTTCCGGAAACTAGAATTCCGTGGCTTTGCAATGTTATAGGGCTCATTTCCTAATTCCTCCTGAATAAATTTTGATAATTAATCAAAGTCAGCTGTTGTGCAGATTGCTCAACAAATTTTCAGTTTTCAAATCGCCCTTGTTCGAAATCAGTTTTAAAAGGATGTTTTAACTCCTTGAACGATACTAAGGAGTGTCCTTATAAGTTAATAGCTAGGTTTGAGAGGAACCTTGATATAAGATCAGTTTTAACGATCGATTTAAATTATGTCGTTTATAATCGCACGCCAAGTGTTCGATTTATGCTCGAATGAGATAAATATGTTTTAAAAGGGTCATTTTGTTTTAGTAAACTCACATAGGTCTATGATGTTGTTGAGTCGCATTTATGTGAATTAGTATTGTTGAGGTTTTGAGTCATTATTGGTTGTCGGGGTAGGCAATTGCTAAGCTATTAAGGTTTAGCTTGGGTCGGTTTAACCGACGAGCATGTGAAACTATGTAATTGTGAGAGTCCTGACCTCGTGGAGGTTCTAAGATAAATTTTGATGTTTGTAGATCATTTTCCGTAAGACGTAATCATTGTGGTGTTGCTCAATTCTGTAGAAACAGAAAAGCTTCGACTATTATAGTCAAAAGGTGGGCGTATACTATCTTTCTCAAAATGCTATGTTTGAGTTATTAAGCTCGTTTTGAAACAAATGTGAATATATGATTATCTGTGTAAAATGATTCTTTCTGCTTGTTGTGGTTGTCGGAGTCTCATATACCAGCGCTGTGTCAATGTGAGTAGCTACAGTCTTGCTTGTTTTGAGTCGCACCCAATCCCTTGCTGTTCTCAGCTAAAAGAACTTTTAATTACCTTGAGGGTTTACTCGGTAATTGCGCATGATGATGTAGTGGTGGTTGCGGGTGTCGTACTTAGCTCACTTCAGGGTTTACTGGTGAGCGGGTCCATTTCAGGGTTTACTGGTGGATCAGGTTCACTTCAGGGTTTACTGGTGAACACATTCATGTAAAACGTTTTGATGAACTTAGATGCATTTCGCTTTAGAAAACCTTCTAAGATTCATCTGCATACTCACTAGATAATTATTTTATCAAATGCTTTTGATAACTCGGTTTTTCTCAGAAAACCCACTGAGTACATTAGTACTCAGCCCAAATATTTTCTCAAATGTTTTCAGGACAATAAGCTGGAGTGTGAAGATGATGAGCTGTGGAGAGGCTTAAATGTGTACTCTTGTAGCTATTCCGTTGTCGTGGCTCGTCTTAACGTCTGATCATCGTATTATTTCTTTTGATACATCATAGCTTCCGCAAGAGCAAAAACTCATGTTTTGGATATACATATATATATATATATATAACTCTGAATTTGTTACGATGATCGTACTCTATTATTGACCTAATTTGGAATCGTTCATTGAGAATTATCCTCGAAATCCCCTTTCTTTCCCCTCTTCTTAATCCCCACCCCCCGTGGCGCTCATTTCCACGGTCTTTCGGGACCGGGGCGCTACAGGCATGATGTTGGTTTCTAACTTGGAGCAAGGCAGCTGTCAGAATCTGGTTGGCAAGTCTGTAATTCATAATGTGCTGAACTTGCACAATAGTTGGAGGGAATAGATTAGATGACCTTATCCATTTTATGCTCCAAGTTTTTTCACGTTGCCAGTAGCTCATGCCATGAAAGACAGTTAGCAAGAAGTGAGACTGGATAGACATTGAGTGTCTCTAGTTGAACCAGTAGAAGTACCGTTGCAGTTGTTTGAACAACTCCTGGTCATACTTTGCAACAAAAGTGAAGTAAGTGAGTAGGAGATTGGTCACTTCTTTTAGTGCACTCTTGACTTCATATTCACCACTATAGAAAGTGCAAATATTTTCTTCAGTCAGTTGGAGAGAAGGGCAAGTACTCCTAAAGTAATCAGCTCCATAATTTGGATGAGAGATTCTAGTGAATGAAATAAGTTCATCTGGATCAGAGCAAACCTTGAAATCAACTGATGATCCATTCTTTGAATTTGGTGATGAAACAGTGTTGGCAGTTGAGTTGCTCGACTTTATCTTGAATCTGCTTTTCTTCTTGAGTGACTAAAGGTGAGCACTTCCTTTCTTGGGGATCCAGTCAGAGGTGAGGATTGGTAATGCATCGTCATTTGGTAGGTTCAACATATCTTCAAGCAGCTTGATCATCCTTAGAACAAGTCCTACCTTAGACTCGAACTTCCCAGTCTTCTTCGAGTCAGAAGCCTTGATGACTTGATGCTTGAATGAATTTAGAGAGTTGGGTAATTCGGCCATATTTGTAGTAATCGAGCCTCTCACTACTTAATGACTGTCTTAATATATGTTTCATATGAGTATTATGTTCTTATTTTCATGTCAATTGTTTTTATATAGGTATATGTATAAACATAATCATGCTTGTTTGTTTATTTAATATATCTAATAATTCTAGATTTATGAGGAATATAATAAATTAATGTTTGTATCAAGCATATTGTAGTAAAATTAATATTTTACTATAAGCAAATATATTGTATAATTGTATTTATAAGTATTAGGTTAGCTAGTGGATAATTAAACAATTAAAATAATAATATTGAGATATGAACAAAAATAAATATAGAATTTACTAGTTGTAGCTATAATTAATCATGACCTTGAAAGTGTGATAAATATAAGGTTCTAATTGCATAAATATAATTGGTACACGTTTCATATTAGAATTGTAATGATTAGATTGTGTAATGTTAGTACATGGTAGTATTTATTATTAAATAAATAAGTAAAGTTATAGCTAATATTATATATAATTAAAAATGATGAATGTTACAACTTGGGATACACGTGTTCCTAGATAAAAGAATAGAGGTGGATGATTATTTTGGTGTACACGTATACTTCAATAAAAATAATTAACTTTCATATGTTCTTAGATATATTCAATAGTATGAAAGGTGGGTTGAGCATCGTCTGAAGCTTTCTTAATTAACCACGAAAAATAGGTCATGCCCAATCAATTAATTGAATCGATCTAATAAGAGTTTAAAGTTGAAGGTTAGTGTTTTAAGTTTTCTTTTATACATATATTCTGATTAGTTTACCGTTTAAAGTGTATAGTTGGTTATGGCTAATTATATTTTCAATAATATCATAATTATCGAAGTAATTAGACTATGTTTCAATGAAATAATCTATAATCAAATTTTATCTTGGAAATAGGTATTGTGATTTGCTATGAAAAAATTGATTATGAGGTGCAATTAAATGATTAATTTCATTAATTTATATATTGTATTGTATATAATATAATTAATTTTGTTAAAAATTTATATTATACCAAGTTATTTTTATAAGAAATTGTTATCCTCATTAACATCAAATTTGTATGTTTAGCAACTGAAATGAAACAAATAAAATAGTAAGGCTAGAATTTCCAATTGTAAGGGCTTAATTAAGTAAATGATAATTCTAGCTAATTAGAAATATTAATTGTATAGCAATACTTATCACTATTCCGCTTGATAATTTGTAATTAAAATTGAAATTGGAATAATAAAATCAATAAAATATGTATAATATTTTTGGTAAATAAATTAATATTTTTGGGGTCCAGAGAGGATGGTCCACTTCGACTGCACCTTTGAGGTGATGAGTGGCTGATGTGGGATGACATTCATGTGGGATCAAAGGGAACAGGCAGGGGGTGTGTCCCTTGGGGTCCAAAAAGGATGAGCCACATGAGTGCACTAATCATGTACTGGCCAATTTATTATGATTATATTATGAGCTCATGACTCATGTTGGTATCTGGTGAAGGGAGCCAAGTTCCTAAACGTTTATAAATGTTTTTGAGATGAAATGATTTTGATCATGAGCATTTGACAGAGTGTGATGTCATCTTTGTGCGTTGCATATAACAGGTCTCATGCATGGTTTCTGCTTACTGAGCTTTAGCTCATCTAGTTCATGCGTTGTAGGTAAGGGTGGTAAAATTGGCCCAACCCATTGGGTTAGCCCAGCCCACACGATATTTGGGCTTGTTTGGGTTAAAAATTAAAGACCAAAAAAAAGGGCAAAAATGGGTTAGCCCAATTGGGTTTTGGGCTGCTTTGGGTTAGCACAATTTTTCTATCACACAAAATCAGTAAAAATGTGGCCTTCTCTCTACAACACGCACTTGCCGTTCTCTCTCTCTCTCTCTCTCTCTCTCTCTCTCTCTCTCTACAACACCGCACTTTTATGGTGAAAAGCACGAGGAATTGAGCAAGGAATTGAGGGACGACAAAAATATCATCTTTTGTGGTGGGAACCCTGACCTCCTAATCTGACTTCTGCTACAGATGAAAACACAGCACATCGTTGTGTCTCTATCACCGGACATCGCCGACGTCGGTGCTGTGCCGAAGCTTCAAGTTCCTTAATCTTGTTCGTTGTGGTTCGGTTGCTCTACTGCTATTTTCAGAGGTATTAAGCTCTTCTTCTTGGAATTTTTTCTACTCTTATTTTGAAAGCAAATACATGGGATAAGAAAAATGGGTTCTGAATTTTGAAGAAATTTCTTTGATTACAGCTTGGTATTAAAAAATGGGTTATGAAATTGACGACATTTCTTTGATTAATGTTTGATATATGAAATGAAATACACACAGACACCCCCATTTAAGAGAGCCTGTAGTCTGTACGAATGTTTTTGGAAATTTTCAGAATATTTAATAAATTGAATCTCACTTATAAAATATTTTCACAAGCAACAACTTCTATAAAAGTGGACTATATTTAACCTTTAACCTTATTTAATGAAAATTAATAAAGCTTAAATTTTAGCTCAACTTTAATGTATTAATTTTTGAAATAAAGAAAATATACAATTAATGAAATGCAAATACAATGAATATCAATAAAATTGATCAAATTCAAGTACATGTAAATTAATTAAGTTAGTCAATTTTAATTAATGTTTCTCATTTTTTGAAAAAATAACATTTAAGATTTATAATTTTCACAAACTTAAATGTTTAATTTTTTTAATTTCTAAAACCTAATAAGGGTATAGTTGTAAATTCATATTAAAAATAACACTACTTATAGTAATGGGACTATATAATCGGGACACCTCAAAATAGAAATGTGGACTATATAATCGGGACGGAGGGAGTACATATATACTATATATAAAGTCGTGTTGGGATTATAATTTCCATCTAGAATGGTAGAATTTTCAATTGTTGTTTCCTTTTTCAATATTAGTGTTTGCATGAAGTCAAACACTTCAACAGAGGACCATATCATGACAATTTCACTTTGCCCCTTTTTAAAAAAAATGTTTTAAATTGAATTTTGGATTTCGGGAGCACAGGCTTACAGTTTATCTTATTGCAGGAAAATTTGAAGGTTATGGAGATTATGGAGGATATGGATGATGAATTGAATGATGATTTGTAGATGTTGGGATCGTTTCCTACTCCTCAAGGGACTAAAGGTACTCATGCTAACATTGATTGTGCTAGTTCTACATTTAATGTATCTAAGAGTAAGAGTACTAGGGATGAAGTTGAAGATGCTGATGATAGAGATCCTAAAAAGGGTAGAGCCGATAGATCTGATGTGTAGAAACATTTTATAAGGGTCGGCATTGTAGATGGGGTAGAAAAATGTCAGTGGAAGTATTGTGACAAATTATATTCTTGCAAAGCTAAGTCTGGAACCACTTCTTTAAAACGTCATCTTGAAGCGTGTGTTGAATTTCCCAAGTCTGAGGATGTGAAGAAATGGAAATTTGATACTAAAGATTATAGAGATGCATTGGCTAGATGTATTATTAAACACGATCTTCCATTTAGCTATGCTGAGTATGATGGGGTTAATGATTTGAATACGATTTTGAATCCTGAATTTAAGCCCGTTAGTAGAAACATAGCAAAAAGTGATTGTATGAATGTATTTCTAGTTGAAAAATAAAAACTGAAGAGTTTGTTAGCTACTATTCCTGGGAGAATTTGTTTGACATCTAATTGTTGGACTGCTCTGACTACTCAAGGTTATATGACTGTCACTGCACATTATGTTGATGAAAATTGGAAGTTGAATAGTAAATTGCTTTCATTTTGTGAGTTAACTAGCCCACATTCAGGGTATGAATTGTCGAGGAAATTGTTGGGAGTGCTTAAAGATTGGGGTATAGAATCAAAAATATTTACACTCACATTGGATAATGCCACTTCTTGTGATAACATGGTAAGAATTTTAAAAGATAGGCTTAATTTACAAAATGGTTTGTTATGCCAAGGTGAGTTCTTCCATGTTAGGTATTGTGCACATATTTTGAACTTGATTGTTCAAGAAGGTTTAAAGGTGGCTGATGATGCCTTGAGAAAAATTAGAGGAAGTGTTAAGTATGTGAAGGCATCAGATGGGAGGTTGAGGCAATTTCATAAATGTATTGAAGAGGTGGGCTTAAGTGATGTTGGAGGGAGTTTCTTAAGGTTGGATGTGTCGACTAGGTGGAATTCTACGTACTTGATGCTCGAAAGTGCAATCAAGTATCGTCTTGCATTCACTAGTTTGAGCTACTATGATACAAATTACAAGCACTGTCCGACTGATGAAGAGTGGGAAAGAGCTGATAAGATGCATGCTTTCTTGGAACCATTTTATGAGATTAGAAAGTTGTTATCTGGGTCATCCTATCCTACCTCAAATTTATATTTCAAGCAGATTGCAATCATTGAAGGTCAATTGGTTGAACTTATGGATTCTAAGGATGATGTGATCAATGATATGGCCTCAAGAATGAAAGTCAAAGTTGACAAGTATTGGGATGAATATTGTGGTATTCTTGCATTTGGATGTATTCTTGACCCAAGGTCGAAATTGAAAATGATGAGATTTTGCTATGAGGTACTTTACCCACAAGATTATGAAGAGAAGGTGCATAAGCTAAAGAAATCTTTGTATAAGCTCTTCAGTCAATATGAACGAGTTGAGGTTGCATCAATCTCATTTTCTAGCTCAACAATGGCAAATCCAGCACCTAAGCGTAATATGTTTGATGTAAGTAAGATCTTTTATTGTGTGTGTTTGTGTGTATTTTTCCAATTTAACTTTTGGTATTGTTTTGTTTGTTTAATTCTAGGCATTTGAGCACAAATTGATTGAAATGAATTCAAATGAATCTGAACTTAATACATTCTTAGAAGAAGCTTGCATTGTTGGAAATACCATTGATATTTTAGAATATTGGAGTATGAACAAGAAGCGATTCCCCCGACTTTCAAAGATGGCTTGTGATGTTTTAAGTATTGCAGTCACAACTGTTGCTTCTGAATCTACATTTAGCATTGGTGGACGTATCTTGAACAAGTAAAGGAATTGTTTGCTTCCCGAAACCGTACAAGCTCTCATTTGTACTCGTAATTGGTTACATGGTTTCAAGAAAACTGAAGATTCAGGTGATAATTTATTAATTTTAATTTTATTACTTCCAATTTTTACATTTGATTATAGTTATTTACTCTTTATTATATTTTCATTAATTTTAAAATACAGATCGAGAGGTGGAAGTAGAAGAGATAGAGTTGTTGGAGAAAGATTCGAATGTGCTCGAGTTTGAAGAATGATGAGTGATGAGCTGATGAAGACATGGGAGAATGATGAGTTGCGAGTTGCTTATATTTGTATTTTGGATTTATGTCTAGTAGGACTTATAAATTTGTGTATTGAATTTAAAGACATTATAAGTATTTCAAAAAAGTTGGGTATGATGTTTATTTAGTTAGTTAATTTAGTTATATTTGTGTATTGAATTTAAAGACATTTTAATTGTTAAAAAAATATTTTTTTATGTATTTGTGTATAATGTTTATTTAGTTGGTTGATATAGTTTAATTTGTGTATTGAATTTAAAGACATTTTAATTGTTTAAAAAAATATTTATTTTTATGTATTTGCGTATAATGTTTATTTAGTTGGTTGATTTAGTTTAATTTGTGTATTGAATTTAAAGACATTTTAATTGTTTAAAAAAATATTTTTTTTATGTATTTGCGTATAGTGTTTATTTAGTTGGTTAATTTAGTTTAATTTGTATATTGAATACATAAGAAGTTTTATAATATTTAATTTGAACTTTCAATTTTTAAAAATAAAATGGGGTTATATTAGGATTTATGATTAATGCATGAGTTACAAATGGGTTGCCAGCCCATTAGGCTGGAAAAAGCAACCCACCCATTTTTGGGTTGGATTGGGTTGGGTCAATGTGTGGTGTTTAGTCCATTGGGTTGGTGTGGGCTGGGTTGGGTGTTCATTTTGCCACCCTTAGTTGTAGGTGACTCTGATGAAGCATGAGAATGCATGGTGTGGGACGTGGAGTTCCTACAAGTTCTTGTGGGTCTATGTATATGGATGACGACCTGATGGGCTTTTATTTATAAGCTTTTCGCACCACTTTTTGACTTTATTTTTGTTCAAGCGTGAAACTTCTTCGAAGTTCACTGTTTTGATTGTATATAAACTTTTATTCTCCATGTTGTAATCTTTTGGCTTCAGAGTACTCTTTCTTCCCTTAATATATTTATGCAAATTATGTGTGAAAGTAAATCTTATTCTTTCTTGAATAATCCAATATTTTTCTATTCTATTTCAAAAAAAAAAAAAATACAAGGCACACTTACATTATTAGTCTTTTCTTTTATATCCTTATTAAGGGTGCCACAGAGTGGTATTAAAGCCCAGGTCATACTTCTATAGACTGTCCATGTACATGATCTCTGGACTTGGGAACAATACGCACCCGTAAGTTTTATTTAATTTATTATTTGTATGTATATCATAAGATTATGTTTACTGTGTTTGTATCAAACTACAAATATAAGTTATTTCACTATGGTAAGAGGTCGAGGTATGGGTGGTAGTGGTGAGAGAGCATCTGGTGAGGGAACTTCTAATCCAGGGATGGATAGAGATGCTATTATTAATCGACTTACCGAGCTTGTGGAAAGGCATTCTGGACAAATTCAGGAGCTTATCCAGCAGAGGGAGGCAAATCGACAAGGTGTGGGTAATGAGAATCGAGCATGCCATCAAGCTGACCATATGGAAATAGTTGGGGAAAGATTTAGGAAACTAAATCCACCGACTTTTGAGGATGCTTTGGATCCCACTTATGCAGAAGATTGGTTGAGAACGTTAGAGAATATGTTCAAGTATAGTAGTGTTCCTGAAGATGAAAAGGTCATATGTGCCACTTTTATGCTATGTGGGAGTACAGGACACTGGTGGGATACTGTAACAAGCATTGAAGATGTTGCTGCCATGAGTTGGGATAGATTCAAAGAGTTATTTAGAAATAAATATTTCACAGCCCCTATTCGTGCGCTGAAGATGAATGAGTTTATACAACTTAAACAGGGGAACATGACAGTTGGAGACTATATTCGAAAATTTGAACAATTGTCTAGGTTTGCGACGCATATGATTAACACTGAGGCACTTAAAGCTGAGAGATTTCTTGAAGGGCTGAAACCAGTACTGTATAGAGATGTGAGTATGACAGGAGTTCAAGGAGCAACATACTCACAAATTGCCGAATGAGCTTTAGTTGCTAAACAAACTGAACTCAGGATCTTTCGTGCTCAAGAAATGCGACGTCAGCTTAGGCAAGGACAAGGGCAAGGTCAAAGGTGGGCTGGAGGTGAAAGAAAAACACAACCTTTTCCTAAGGGCCAGAGACCTGAGTATCAACCAAGACAGGGGCAACAATCATGGGATTTGAACAAATGCCAACGAACAGATCAGGGTAAAGCACCTGTAGTGCAACCTATATGCCCCGCATGTGGTGAACAACATTCAGGAAGATGTTATGCAGAATCTCATAATTGTTTCAAGTGTGGAAAACAGGGTCATGTTGTCAAAGCGTGCCCCGAGTCTAATCCTAATGTGTGAAAGAAGGTACCAGCTAGGGCGTTTACTATCACTAAAGATGATGCAGAGGCGAACCCATCTGTTGTTACAGATAAAATCTCTATCTTTGGAATTCCAACATTTGTATTATTTGATTCGGGAGCTACACATTCATTTGCATCCACTGAGTATGTGAAGAGGTTGGGTAGGATACCTGATATTGCTACAACTAGTTATAACATAATGATACCTTCTGGCGAGTCAAAGCAAACTAGTAAAATTTTGAGGGCTTGCTCTATTCCCATAGGAAATAGGGAGTTATATGCAGATTTGATAGTTTTTGCGATGAATGACTATGATGTCATCTTGGGAATGGATTGGTTATCAAAATATTATGCGAGTATAGACTGCAAGAAGAAAGAAGTAACATTCCAACCACTTGGAGAAGAGCCATTTTCTTTTGTTGGGATTCCAAAGAAACTCAAATTTCCTCTGATCTCAGTGGTGAAAGCGTAAAAGCTTTTAAATAAAGGATGTGAAGGGTATTTGGTTAGTATTATGAATGTTAAGGATCAAGGTCATTCCGTACCTAGTGAGGTACCGATTGTTCAAGAATATCTTGAAGTGTTTCCTGATGATCTTCAAGGATTACCACCTGATCGAGAGATAGAGTTCGTTATTGACCTTCATCCAGGAACCGCTCCAATATCTAGAACTCCCTATAGAATAGCACCGAATGAGTTGAAGGAATTGAAGATACAACTCCAAAATCTACTTGAAAAAGGTTTTATAAGGCCTAGCTTTTCACCGTGGGGTGCTCCAGTTTTATTTATACGAAAGAAAGATAGTACTTTAAGAATGTGTATAGATTATCGAGAACTGAATAAAGTTACGATAAAGAATAAATATCATTTGCCCAGGATTGATGATTTGTTTGATCAGCTCCAAGAAGCATCTATGTTCTCAAAGATTAACTTACATTCAGGGCACCATCAATTGAAGGTAAAAGAGGAAGATATTCCCAAAATAGCATTCAGTACGAGGTATGGTCATTATGAGTTCTTGGTTATGCCTTTTGGATTAACCAATGCTCCAGCAGCATTCATGGACTTGATGAATAGAGTATTCAAACACTAATTGGATAAATTTGTTATAGTCTTTATTGATGACATCCTAATATACTCTAGAAATAAAGAGGAGCATGCAGTGCATTTAAGATTGGTGTTGGAGGTATTGAAAATGAAATAATTATACGCAAAATTCAAGAAGTGTGAATTTTGGTTAGACCAAGTAATATTCTTAGGACATGTCATATCAAGTATGGGAATATCAGTGGATCCAAGCAAGGTCAAAGCCATAAATAATTGGCCTCAACCAACAAATCCTTCAGAAGTACGTAGCTTTCTCGGCCTTGCGGGATATTATCATAGATTTGTAGAAGGATTCTCAAAGATTGCCTTTCCTATGACACAGTTAACTAGAAAAGTGTGGCATTTAAATGGACAGAAGCCTGTGAGCAAAGTTTTCAGGAGTTGAAGAAAAGGTTGACAACGGCACCAATTCTATCAATTCCAATTGGTACTGGAGGTTTTGTGGTGTATAGTGATGCCTCAAAGAATGGTCTAGGTTGTGTATTGATGCAAAATGGCAAAGTAATAGCATACGCATCCAGACAATTGAAAGAATATGAGAAGAATTATCCAACGCATGATTTGGAGCTAGCCGCAGTGGTATTCGCACTGAAAATTTGGAGGCATTATCTTTATGGAGAATGGTGTGAAATCTATACTGACCACAAGAGTTTAAAATATTTGTTCACCCAGAAAGAGTTGAACATGAGGCAAAGAAGATGGTTAGAATTGGTGAAAGATTATGACTGTGTGATCAATTATCATCCTGGTAAAGCTAATGTTGTAGCTGATGCTTTGGGTTGAAAATCCATTCAAGGTGGGACAACTGCGACCATAAGTTCTATGCAAAAGCAAAATCTAGTCGACTTGCAGAAGATGGGTGTAGAAATTTTGGACCATGAATCAATTGAGGCTAGGTTGACAACCTTATCAATTCAACCTACCTTAATTGACAAGATAGAAGAAGGTCAACCAAATGATGAGTACTTAGATAAAGAAATAAAGAAAGTCATATCAGGGATACGTTCTGACTTTACATTGTCTGAAGATGGCATGTTACGCTTTAAAGGTCGAATTTGTGTACCTAATAAGAAAGAAATTCGAGAAGAAATTTTGAAGGAAGCACATTCAACGCCTTATTCAGTCCATCCTGGAGCTACTAAGATGTATAGAGATCTGAGAATGCACTATTGGTGGCCAGGTCTAAAGAGAAATGTTGTTCAGCATGTTGAACAATGTTTAGCATGTCAACAGATAAAAACACAACATCAAAGACCAGCAGGAACTTTGCAGCCATTGGTAGTTCCAGTATGGAAGTGGGAGAGAATCACAATGGATTTTGTGGTCGAGCTACCAAGAACAGTAAAAGGTCATGATGCTATTTGGGTTATAATTGATCGATTAACCAAATCAGCCCATTTTTTCCTATCTCATCAACCTACCCCATGGATCGCTTGGCTCCGACATATATACAAGAAATAGTGAGACTTCATGGAATACCACTATCAATTATTTCAGATAGGGATTCAAGATTCTTATCTACTTTTTGGAAAAGTTTGCAAAGAGCATTGGGAACACAATTATCTTTCAGCACTGCATATCATCCACAGACTGATGGACAATCTGAACGAACTATACAAACCTTGGAAGATATGCTCAGAGCATGTGTTCTAGATTTTCATGGCAACTGGAGTAAGTTTTTACCTTTAATTGAATTTTCATATAACAACAACTATCAATCTACAATTGGGATGGCGCCCCATGAAGCATTGTATGGAAGAAAGTGTAGATCACCAGTTCATTAGGATGAGGTTGGTGAAAGAAAACTTTTGGGCCCCGATATTATTCAAGAAATGGTTCAAGTTGTGTCACAAATCAGAAAGAGAATGAAAGCTGCCCAAAGTCGACATAAGAGTTATGCGGATCGGAGAAGAAGATTGCTGGAATTCGATAAAGAAGACCAAGTTTTTTTGAAAGTCGCTCCAATGAAAGGAATCATGAGATTTAGAAAGAAAGGGAAGCTAAATCGAAGATATATTGGCTCATTTCCTATAATTGAAAGAGTTGGAGAGGTTGCCTACAAACTTCAACTACCCACGCACATGTCTCAGATACACAATGTATTTCATGTGTTAATGCTAAGGAAGTACGTAGCAAATGCATCTCATGTTCTGAGAGATATCTCAGTAGAACTGAAAGAAGATTTGAGTTACAAAGAGACACCAGTTAAGATTCTTCTTCGGGAGGTAAAGCGACTTAGAAATAAAAGCATCCCATTAGTTAAAGTATTGTGGAGAAATCAATTGATAGAAGAGGCTACATGGGAAATAGAAGAGGAAATGAGAGCTAAGTATCCAGAACTATTCAGGTAAGTAAAATTTCGAGGATGAAATTTTTATAAGGGGGGAAAGATGTAGTAACCGAGCCTCTCACTACTTAATGACTATCTTAATATATGTTTCATATGAGTATTATGTTCTTATTTGCATGTCAATTGTATTTATATAAGAATATGTGTAAACATAATCATGCCTATTTGTTTATTTAATATATCTAATAATTCTAGATTTATGAGGAATATAATAAATTAATATTTGTATCATGCATATTGTAGTAAAATTAATATTTTACTATAAGCGAATATATTGTATAATTGTATTTATAAGTATTAAGTTAGCTAGTGGATAATTAAACAATTAAAATAATAATATTGAGATATGAAAAAAAATAAATATAGAATTTACTAATTGTAGCTATAATTAATCATGACCTTGAAAGTGTGATAAATATAAGGTTCTAATTACATAAACATAATTGGTATACGTGTCATATTAGAATTGTAATGATAAGATTGTGTAATGTTAGTACATGGTAGTATTTATTATTAAATAAATAAGTAAATGTATAGCTAATATTATATATAATTAAAAATGATGAATGTTAAAACTTGGGATACACGTGTTCCTAGATAATACAATTTTGGTGCACATGTATACTTCAATAAAAATAATTAACTTTCATATATTCTTAGATATATTCAATAGTATGAAAGGTGGGTTGAGCATCGTCTGAAGCTTTCTTAATTAACCACGAAAAATAGGTCATGCCCAATCAATTAATTAAATCGATCTAATAAGAGTTTAAAGTTGAAGTTAGTGTTTTAAGTTTTCTTTTATACATATATTCTGATTAGTTTACCGTTTAAAGTGTATAGTTGGTTATGGCTAATTATATTTTCAATAATATCATAATTATCGAAGTAATTAGACTATGTTTCAATGAAATAATCTATAATCAAATTTTATCTTGGAAATAGGTATTGTGATTTGCTATGAAAAAATTGATTATGAGGTGCAATTAAATGATTAATTTCATTAATTTATATATTGTATTGTATATAATATAATTAATTTTGTTAAAAATTTATATTATACCAAGTTATTTTTATAAGAAATTGTTATCCTCATTAACATCAAATTTGTATGTTTAGCAACTGAAATGAAACAAATAAAATAGTAAGGCTAGAATTTCCAATTGTAAGGGATTAATTAAGTAAATGATAATTCTAGCTAATTAGAAATATTAATTGTATAGCAATACTTATCACTATTCCGCTTGATAATTTGTAATTAAAATTGAAATTGGAATAATAAGATCAATAAAATATGTATAATATTTTTGGTAAATAAATTAATTTATTTAATTAGCTATCGGATATTAACTAATTACATTGTGAATTGTTTGGTTAGATTTGGAGAAAAAGCATTTGATTTAGGGTTACAAATACTATAAGCTTCGGATTTGAGGTAAGTAGAAATCCATCTACAACTACAATGCATGAACATAGTATTATTTGACTATATATGTTTATTATTTATTAATGTATTATATTATTTGATAAATATGTGGTGTAATATACTTGTGGAATTCCATTTCTTAGCATTAAATATTATGTACATGAGCATAAGCATATGCATGCACGACATGTAGATGTTGTTGAGGTTGCATGCATTAAATGGTTTTGAGAAAGAGAAAAATGTTTTGTTTGGGATTGGTCACCACCAGCCCGTGCTGTGATGTGTTGTATATTTGTGCGTTGAGTGGGATGACTTCCATGCGGGATCAAAGGGAACGAGCAGGAGGTGTGTCCCTTGGGGTCCAGGGAGGATGGTCCACTTCGACTGCACCTTTGAGGTGATGAGTGGCTGATGTGGGATGACTTTCATGTAGGATCAAAGGGAACAGACAGGGGGCATTCCCTTGAGGTGCAGGAAGGATGAGCCACATGAGTGCACTAATCATGTACTGGCCAATTTATATTGATTATATTATGAGCTCATGACTCATGTTGGTGTCTGGTGAAGGGAGCCAAGTTCCTAATCGTTTAAAAATGTTTTTGAGATGAAATGATTTTGATCATGAGCATTTGACAGAGTGTGATGTCATCTTTGTGCGTTGCATATAACAGGTTTCATGCATGGTTTCTGCTTACTGAGCTTTAGCTCATCTAGTTCATGCATTGTAGGTGACTCTGATTAAGCATGAGAATGCATGGTGCGGGATGTGGAGTTCCTACAAGTTCTTGTGGGTCTATGTATATGGATGACGAACTAATGGGCTTTTGTTTATAAGCTTTTCGCACCACTTTTTGACTCTGTTTTTGTTCAAGCGTGAAACTTCTTCGAAGTTCACTGTTTTGATTGTATATAAACTTTTATTCTCCATGTTGTACTGTTTTGGCTTCGGAGTACTCTTTCTTCCCTTAATATATTTATGCAAATTATGTGTGAAAGTAAATATTATCCTTTCTTAAATAATCCAATATTTTTCTATTCTATTTCAAAAAAAAAAAAAAATACAAGGCACACTCACATTGTTAGTCTTTTCTTTTACATCCTTATTAAGGGTGCCACAATATTTGGGGTTAACTGAATTTTGAAGAAATTCAAGTATTTTGAGAGAGCTTTTGAAAAGGCTAGGAATGAATATTTCAGGGTTTTTATGAGTGTTGAAGGGGACTCATAAATTTATTTGTTGGGAGAGTAATGACTCTTGCCTTTTTCTTTTAATCGTTGGCATTTAATGACTATGAAACGTGTCATTGTGTTGCAATGGTCAGAAATTTTAAAATAAATACTGACTCGACATTTATTTAGAAATAAAATAAACTTTTCATGAAATCATCAAAAATTTGATAAACTGAGTTACAAGAAGTAAACTTAGGGCTTCTAATCAGTTAAAGTTGATCAGCCACTAATCCTTCTTGTGCTCAGTTTTCCTTGTCTTGGCAACTGGTACACTGGAGTTGCCTTCATCTTCCTCATCACTGCTTAACAACTCAGCTTTAGCTTTCTCGAGTCCAGTGTGAGCTTGTAGCTTCTTGATCAGCTCAGTGTTCAGTTTACATGTTGGTTGTAAATTAGTTCCTCATGATAGGCAGTGAACTGAACTGTTGAGCTTCCTAGTTGGTCTTCGAACTGAATAGAGGCAGTTGGGACTTCGAATTGAACTGCTGCTCCTTTATTTATCTCCTCGAACTACAGTTCATCAGCTCTTGAATCAACCTCTTCTCCAGCTTCAGTTTCCATCAACTCCTCGCATGGAACTGTACGAGATTGCCTAACATCTCTGACGCGCGGTCGTTTCGCGCTCAAAATAAATTTGTAACTCCTGTGTCCACAGCGAGCGTAGCCAGCTAATGAGTACGGGTTGATCCCACAGAGAACTGTTGTGATTCCATCTTCAAGTAACCAATCATAAAATGGGGTTTGGTTTGTTGTCACTACTGGAAATTAAATATGCAAAAGAAAATTAAAACACAATATCAAATAACAAAAGGTTCTGGCATTTGAACTTGAATTTGGTTTAAATATATATCAACTCGATCATGGGCACACTGATTTTCATACATGATAAATCATCTAGTTATGGAGATCGGATTCCTCTTTACGTCTCATCATTCATCCTTTCAGTTTAGACTTAAAAGCAATTCCTCGTCAATTAAATCCCTAATCAGTCACCCACCCTCCGGTTCCCCAAAGAGATGTAAGCGAACAAACAGCAGTGTGCCCTAGACGAACCCAGATCTGTTGTGTTTACCGATTCCTCGTGTGCCCACAACAACCTATTGATTCCCTTATTACTATATGAACTAACACACAGTCACGATTCACCAATTCAATTAATAGTGGTGTGCCCTCTTTACCTAACGAGTGATCAGCCACATTGGGCATTTCAGACACACACTCACGTGGAACAAGGCACAAGAATCAACATAAACCTATCATGCATTACTATGCCCATTTTGGCCTCACGAGTCCAGATTTATATTCAAACCATTTTCGTTGTTCAAACACTAGAATTAAAAAAAAAGTCTAGCCAAGCATGCTAGACATAACTAAAATTGCAGAAATTAAAGACATAATTGTAAAGAAAATTTACTGAATTTAATACGCAAAAATACTCAACATGAACGTTGAGTTTGAAACATAATCCTAAATCCCAAAGGCTTAAGGCCAATGGATTGTTTCTTGTTGCAAAGCAGCGTACAAAAATGAAAGTGCAGAAACGTAAAAATGTAGCAATGTTTCTGACTGCAAAAACTTCTCTTTTCCCAGAATTAAAAGGAGATTAAATAGTTACATTTCCGAATCAGAGACTCCCCAACAAGCTGGGGTCTTCACTGGATTCCCGGAGCTGGCGTGCCCTCGTTGATCTGACCGGATAAGCATAAGTTGACCAAATCCCTATTTTTTAGGGATTTGCCTTATCCCTTCTTTGCAACGCCTCTAAGAGTCCAGTCCACCTCCAACTCTTCTTCGGATAATGTATCTATCCTTCTCGTCTCTCTCTCTCTTCAAACTGATCCTGGGTTCCTCGCATTCGACCTAGCCCAGCCATTGTTGTCAAGTCTGCACGAGCAAAGTGGGCACGACATCTTGCAGTCAGCCTCATCCATCTCTGATATGCCCATTCCGTCACCCGAATATAGGATGAGTGCTGAAAGAAGTCCCCTGTACCTTTGATTGAATCTTTAGCTTGGATTTTGCTTGGATAACCGAGCATAAAATGCCCCTTTCACCAGACTTGACCTCCGCAATGCCCCATTACCTCATCTTTGTTCTTTTTGACTCAAAACACACTAAAAAGGACATTTATAACGAACAAAATGCCCATAAAAACACAAAATAAATGGACTTATCACACCCACACACTTTATACATGATTGTCCTCAAGCATGTGATGCAATGCGTCTAAAAAAACAAAATAAAAAAAAAAGAAAGGCAAAAGGAACAAACTCAAAACAAAGCATGCAAATTGTTAATAAGTGTGGGCACATCACAATCAATATTCCAACAAAACTGCAAAGTATCAGCATACCAAAAATAGGCCAAAAATGAGTTCAGCGTGGTAATCCTCACAACTCTCTTCACTCAGTGTTTAGGCTCAGTGTATACACTCAAATCAATGCAATTATGTATTTAGTCGTCCCATAGGCTTGCTAAAATTCTATTATCAATCTCCAGAAACCATAGATGCATAAGTATCAATAGGGCTTTTTAGGCTACAATGGGCATACAATGTAGGTGGGGTTTTATTTCTGTACAAACCCCCCTATTTTTTCTAACTCACTACCCTGTTGTGCTCTGTTCAGACAATAATTTATTTCTTTACTCTTGAGCACTCTGAACACTTAAGACTAGGGGAATTTATTTCTTTTTCTTTCATAATCATTTTTTTCTTATTTTTTTTTATTTTTTATTTTATTTTTTATATATATTTATTCCCCTGCCTTTTCTGGCCTTTTCACAAATATCCCCCCAACAAGTCTACCTTAACCCCCTTTTTCTTTTCAAATTTTTTTTGTAATGCCCTGGCTATATATTTTACCATCCCAAACAAAAAATCCGTCAGGGCATTTCATAGGCTCAAAAGGGGTGCAAAGGCTGTTCATTGGTGGGTAAAAACTTTCTTTTTAGTGGCTTAGCAAAAGATGGCCTATATCCTCTACTGATACATCAACAATTCCCATGCTTAAACATAGAACAGAAGCAAGTTCTAGAATTCCTAAACACATAATCGTTCACACATGAAGTAAAGAAAGCTGTGAAATGGGCATACAACATTTAGGCTCAATTCTCACAGGGCATGCAAAGCTCGTTCGTCATCCCTATCTTATGCGGACATGCTAATTTTTGATATAAAGCAGTTTAATATTGAAAATATCAAATGCAATGGCCACATAGACTTCACAGAAAGCATGCTTGACTCAAATAGCCACCTACACACTTTACACTAAGCAGAGTGTTAAAATAGACTCAACATAAAAACACAAAAAAAAACTGGAATGCCCCCACCCACACACTTTGCACTAGGCAAAGTGGGTGAACAGGAGCGACACACAAACAACACAAAGAACAAAAAACAAAAACAAATCCTAATCTAAGGAAAGAACAGAACCATGATTTAATCGGATGAGGGCGTTGGGTATAAGAACCCAATGTGTTTGAAATAGGCTTTCAGGGCTGTCTCAATGCGGTCTAGTTTCTCCTCTGTCTGGGACTGGGCATTCTCCAACACTTCCAACTTCTTCAGAATCACCGTGACCGGATGCTCCCCTTGCTATGCCCTCCCTACTGGTGGCTTTCTGGATGCACCTGCAATCATCAGAAGGCTCGAGGGGTCTGCCCTCGGCACAAAGAAAACAGGCTTGCCATCCTCATCATCAACCACATCTTGCATTCTTTTCAAACAGGTAATATCAAAGAATTCCATAGGCAAAGAGACTAGATCAGTGGTGCTTAAATCCAACAACCTAGACCTAACAGCAATTTGGGTGATAAGCTGGGCACAAGAGATTCTATGCTTAGGGTGTGTTTTGATTTCCCTGAAATGTGCAATGGCCACAGAGCCAAAATTGATTTTAATCTTTTTCACCATGCACTAGAGAATAAAAAGCTCCTGATTTGTTATTAAATTTGAACTATTCTTCCTACCAAAGAAATTGTAGGCAAACACCCTATGACAGAATCTCAAGGCTTCATTGTTCAGACAATAATCTTTTGTGGCTCCATTTTGATAAGTGGAGCCATCCCCAACCTCAGCCCATTTTGTCTCAACTCCCTCAGCAGAGTCGGGCACAACAGTCACGACATCTTCATACTCCTCTTCCTGGAGGCCCAAGTATGATATGATGCCCAACATCATATTCAGATCATCGGAAGACATAGAAAAACTTTTACCCATAATTTTAAAATTCATAACCCTAGTAGACAGGCTTATTCACAGCTTTTATCTTCAGACTATTCACAAAATCACGAGACAATGCAGGAAAGATAACACACTCCATATCCAAGAAAAACTCTCAACCAATTGCAGTGAAGAAATCCCTTACCTCCTGCTCTATCCCAAGAGCTGCAAGCGACTCAGTATGGACCCCCTTCGAATTTATAATGCCCCGGACTGGTGGCGGACCACTCCCTGGCTTACTCGGAGTGGGGCTTCCTACTCTTTTGCCCTTTTTAGGCTCAGGGTGTAGAATTCCCTCTATAGCTTTTCTCTTCTTCGAGGAGGGCTCCCCAGCTAGCTTGGCCCCTGCTTTCATGGCCACCGCTTTCCCCACCCTCTACTTGGGTGGTGAGCCCTCTGAGGGTTCATCCTTAAGTGTCTGAGCCTCGGAGGGCTCACTTTGTTGCTGCTGCTACTCTAGGCACTCTGAAACCTCCTCTTCAGTTTCATCTTGTTAGGACTCGACTGGCTGCTCGGTTGGTTGTTCCAGAATGGGCTCTCCGATCTTCTTTTTCCCTTTTACCTTCTCCAATGCCGTTTTCTTGATCTCGGAAGGTCCTTCTTCTTGGATTTGGTCCTCCATGGGTTGTGCTTCCTCTTCATCCAACTCGTTCACATACTCATCTAGGGCTTCATCATCGCTCTCTTCCTCCTCATTCTCTTCCTCTTCAACAACCTTTTCAGACGGCGGAGGCGTCGGAACCCTAGCCGGTTTTTTCACCTTTTTAGAGGCTATTTTTGTAGGCTCTGATGTGGCTCCATGGCCACTTCTTCTTCTTCTTGTGTTCCACCCATAGTGGTATCATCTTCAGCATGTCCCTCTTGCGATGGTGTAGCAGAACTTGCTTCAGCTACAGGTTCTTTCTCCGGCAGAGTTTCTTTTACCGGTTTGCTCGAGGTGGTCGCGGCAGGTGCAACTTTTTCCTTAGGCTTTACAGCCTTTTTCTTCACCACCTTAGCTAGGGTGGGCTCTGCAGAAGTGACTGGAGTGTCGAACTCCAGCTTGCCCTTGACTCCAGCTTTTGGTACCACCTTTTTACCTCGTGTGTTCACCATTGTTGAAGCTTGAAAATTTGCAGCGAAATGCTTTAGGGTTTTGAGAGGGAGAGGAGAGAAACTTTAAATTTTTCCCAAAAAGAATGAAAGTGAAAGTTAAGATTTTGTGGGGTTGACTTTTTATTAAAGTGGGTTACTGTTCCTGATGTGATCGTGACTCTTCGAATTCCCAAAGATTTATTTAAATTAGTATGCCCATATCAACGGATAAGCATTATCCTCTGAAAAATCGGAACGAACTTTATCTCTTCAAAATGCCCCGCTTCAGAATCCCTAATTTTTCGGGATTTATCTTTATCCTTTGTTTCTCTCTCCTTATCTTTACCTGTAGATCACATACTTATCCAAAAACAAGCGTAAAATTGCCCCTAATCTAGTTTAATTAACTGGAAACTTTATTAAATTAAAATAAAAACAAAATAAAGCAATTAAAAACATGGGTTGCCTCCCAGTAGCGCCCCATTTATTGTTGTGGGCACGACAAAATCCCTGCTCAGGTGTAAATGGGCTCCCCAAGCCAGACCACTCTAACATCCCGATTAGAATGCCCTAGTTATGGTTTGAGACGATGGTCATTTACTTTGAATTGCCCTCCAGTTTTGGGATTTTTGAGTTCAACTGCCCCATTAGGGCATTCTGCATAGACTTCAAATGGACCAACCCACTTGGTCCTCAGACTTTCTCTCATCAATTTGAACCTTGAATGGTACATAAGTACTTGCTGTCTTGGGAAGAATCTCTTTCTTCTAATCACTTGATCATGAAGCCTCTTCATCTTTTCCTTGTAAAGTTCAGCATTATCATAGGCTTCCATTCTCATTTCTTCCAGCTCCTAAATCTGAAATTTCCTGAAATGCCCGGCTGCATCCTTATCCGTGTTCAGCTTCTGAAGTGCCCATCGTGCCTTATGCTCCAGCTCGACTGGCAGATGACAATACTTTCCAAATAGCATTCGGTATGGGGACATCTCAATTGGAGTCTTGAATGCAGTCCGGTATGCCCACAAGGCATCATCCAAATGAACACTCCAGTCATTTCGACTTAGATTCACTACCTTCCCAAGGATGACTTTAATTTCTCGATTTGAGACTTCAGCTTGGCCATTTCCTTGTAGATGATAGGTTGTTGTTACTCTATGATTTACTCCATACTTTTTCAATAGCCTCTCCATTGTTTGGTTGCAAAAATGGGTCCCTTGATCACTAATGATGGACCTGGGCACACCAAACCGGCTAAAAATGTGGGATTTCAGAAATGCAGCCACTACCCTTGCATCATTGGTAGGAGTAGCCTTTGCCTCCACCCATTTGGACACATAATCAACTGCCAGGATAATGTAATGGTTCCCCTTAGAGTTTGCAAGGGGTCCCATGAAATCTATTCCCCAAACATCAAAAATTTCCACTAGCATGATGTGCATCATGGGCATTTCATTCCTTCTTGTGATGTTCCCGACCCTTTGGCACTGATCATACCTTTTACAAATATCGTGGGCATCCTTGAAAATTGTGGGCCAAAAGAACCCACAGTCCAGAACTCTATTTGCTGTTCGGTTTGGTCCGAAGTGCCCTCTGCAAGCATAATTGTGACAATGCTTCAAAATCTCCTTAATTTCATGATCTGGGACACATCTTCTTATGATTTGATTAGCACACCTTCTCCAAAGAATAGGGCTATCCCAGGCATAGAACTTGCTCTCTTGCCTCAATTTATTCTTTTGGTACCATGAGTACCTAATTGGCAGCTGCCGAATTTCTAAAAAATTTACTATATCTGCATACCAGGGCTCCAGTGTGCCCCGTGCTGAGTACAAATGCTCATCAGGAAAATGATCCGTAATGGGCATCTCATCGTCTTTTTTATTCAGTACTCGACTCAGATGGTCGGCTATCAAGTTTTGTGCCCCACTCTTATCCTTTATCTCAACATCAAACTCCTGCAAGAGCAGGATCCATCTAATTAGTCTCAGCTTCATCTTTTTTTTAGCCATCAAGTGCCTCAGGGCACCGTGATCTGTATAGACAATGCTCTTTGCTCCCAAGAGATAAGACCGAAACTTTTTGAATGCAAACACTACTGCCAATAGCTCCTTTTCAGTAGTGGTGTAATTACACTGTGCCCCATTCAGAGTTTTGGAGGCATAGTACATTACATGGCTTTCTTTTCCTCTCTTCTGACCCAGTACAACGCCCACCGCGTATCCACTAGCGTCACACATAATCTCAAAGGGCATTCCCCAATCTGGTGGTTGAATAACTGGTGCCGTGACCAGTTGCTTCTTCAGAAAATTGAATGCCTTTTTACACTCTTCATCGAATTCGAAAGGAACATCTTGTTGTAATAAGTGAGTAATAGGCTGGGTAATTTTTGCAAAATCTTTGATAAATCTCCTGTAAAATCCAGCGTGCCCCAGGAATCCTCTCACTTGTTTCACCGAAGTGAGATATGGCAACTTTTCTATTATGTCTACTTTGGCTTTATCGACCTCAATGCCCCTCTCAGAAATCACATGGCCTAGTACAATGCCCTCTCTGACCATAAAATGGCATTTTTCATAGTTCAGCACTAGGCATTTGTCCACACAATGCTGCAACACCTTCTCTAGATTGTCAAAACATCGATCAAAGGAGCTTCCGTACACCGTGAAGTCATCCATGAATACTTCAATGCAGTTCTCGAGCAAATCAGAGAATATGCTCATCAAACATCGCTGAAATGTGCCAGGAGCATTGCAGAGGCCAAAGGGCATTCTGTGATAGGCAAATGTGTCGAATGGGCATGTGAATGTTGTTTTCTCCTGGTCCTCTTGACTCACTGCAATCTGCATGTATCCTGAGTATCCATGAGAAACAAAAGAACTTGTTTCCTGCGAGTCTCTCCAGCATTTGGTCAATGAACGGAAGTGGGAAATGATCCTTCTGTGTGACTGTGTTCAGCTTCCGGTAATCGATGCAAACTCTCCAGCCAGTTTGCAGTCGTGTGGGCACAAGCTCTCCCTTCTCATTTTTCACAACTTGAATGCCCGACTTCTTGGGCACGACATGGATTGGACTGACCCACTTGCTATCTGAAATAGGGTATATAATGCCCTGGTCCAATAGCTTAATTATCTCATTTAGCACCACATCCTTCATCACTGGATTGAGCTTTCTTTATGGATCACGAACGGGCTTTGCATCATCTTCCAACAGAATCTTGTGCATGCAAACTACTGGGCTAATGCCCTTTATATCTGCCAAAGTCCATCCGAATGTCTCCTTGTACAGTCTCAACAATCTCAAAAGGCGATCCTCATCAGCTTGATTCAACCCCGCACTTATGATTACAGGAAGAGTCTCATTATTCCCCAAATAGGCATACTTCAAATGCCTTGGTAATGCCTTCAACTCCAGCGTGGGCGCTTTGATAATTGAAGGCATCAGTTTATCATCATTTCTCCGAATAGGCACACCATAATCTATGCAGCCGTTTGGCATTTCTTCTAATGAATACAGCATCATAATTCCTTCCTCGATGTCATCGTCTTCTTCCAGGGCATCATGTTCAGTCAGTACATCCCATAATGCCCATTACAATGGATCTATATTGCTCATTATGGATAAGGTGGATCAACTCGGGTGTCGGAAGGTATTCACAAAACTGCAATTCTCTGTATCTGGGGGTGCTTTAATGCTTCAAATATGTTGAACGTCACTGTTTTTCCATCAAACTCACACGTTAGTGTGCCCTTGTCCACATCAATTTTGGTTCAAGCTGTCTTCATGAAAGGTCTTCCCAGCAATAATACTGAAGAATTTGAAGTCGTTGTGCCCATATCAAGCACATAAAAATCTGCTGGGAAAATAAGCTCGTCCACCTTGACCAATACATCTTCAATGAGGCCTTCTGGATATACATTAGACCTGCCAGCAAGCTGAATGACCACACGGATTTCCTTCAGAGGTCCAATCTTTATTTCTTTAAACACTGAGAGCAGCATTACGTTGATTGATGCCCCCAAATCCAGCATGGCCTTCTCCACTTTCTTGTTCCCTATGATACAAGGAATCATAAACATCTCTGGATCATCACATTTCTTGGGTAATTTTTTCTGTATCACAGCCGATACATTCTCCCCAACTAGAAACTTTGCATCGTCATTGAATCGCACCTTTCTGGTACAAAGCTCCTTTAGAAACCGGGCATACCGCAACACTTGTTTTTAGTGGAATATTGATTTCCACTTTGTTGAATACTTTTAGCATCTCCCTGGTTTCTTCTTATTTTTTATTTTGTGACAATCTCCCTGAAAAGGGAGGCTTCCATTTTACTGAAATGGGCACTTTAGCGGGCTGCTTAATTTATGGCATGGGCACAGTATCTTCCTGTTCAGCTTCTTGTGCCTCGTCCTTTGTGGGAATTTTTTCCACTTCTTCCTCTAATGGCACATTGTTCTCTTCTTCTACTGGTCTGACCATCTCCGGAAGTTCTTTTCCACTCTTAAGAGCCACTGCATTCACCTGCTCTCTCAGATTCTCAACCTGGGAGGGCAGCTTCCCATTTTTTTCCTCCATCTTATGCATGGCTTGAGCTAACTGATTGATTTGCTTCCTCATATGCGAGAGACCAGCTCGAGTCTCTTGCTTAAACTTTTTGTTCTCCTCAACCATGGCAAACACAAGATCTTTCAGTCTTTGCTTCCTTTTCTCCTCTGGTGGCGGTAATGGGTGTGCAGGATGCCCATCCTCTGGCCTCCTCCATCTGAAATTTTCATGGTCTCTCCAGCTAGGATTATAAGTCTGGGAATGGGGATCATATCTCCTGGAATGCCCATTCTGACCACCTACAGTGTTCACTTTTTCCATTTCATCTTGTAAAGTAGGGCATTCATCAGTGAAGTGAGATATGCTCTTGCATACTCCACAAGCTCTGGGCTTCTTTGCCATGCTTACACCGGACAAGATCTTTTCAATCTTGTCGCACAATCTATCAATCTTGTTGTCCTGGTCCAGTGCCCTTTCTGATTCACTTACAACCCGAATGCCCTCTCTACCGAAGTCTCATTGTCTTCAGCCATTTCTGTGAGAATTCTGAATGCTTCAATAGGTTGTTTGTTCAAAATAGATCCTCCACATGAGGCATTCACAATCGTCCTCTCATGTGGTCTCAATCCTCCGACAAAATATTGAATCAAATCGTGTTCAGTAATCTGGTGTTGTGGGCATTTCGCCAGCATCACCTAGAATCTTCCCCAGTAGTCATAGAAACTCTTATTAGTTCCCATCTTTAGGCTCCCTATCCTTCTTCTCATTTCTTGCACTCTGGATGCTGGGAAATATTTCTCCAAAAACTTCTGCTGAAGTTGTCGCCATGTGGTCACAGCGCCAGTAGGTAGTGTGTACAACTAATCTCATGTGGGTGTTATGTGATTTCATGTTATTAGAAATTTTCGAAGGAGGCCGCTAAGTCGATAATTCGACTTTTGTAGGAGGAATCGAGCCTCGGGGGAATACTAAGGAAGACCACCAGCTCGTTGCCTCATCTTCCATTCCGTAATCAAGGTGGGTAAATCTATACTCATCTAAAGTTTGAGCTAATGAGCTCTAGAAGCATGTTAGGGCAAATGAGATATCCAATAAAGTATTTTTGCTCTACCTGATTGATCTCTGTACAAGGAAGGAAGGAAAAGAAGATATTATGATATACTTGAGCTCTTGAGCATGTTTAGAAATGCTAGAAATGTTAAAGTATTGTTTATGCTTAGCATGAGATATTTATAATTGTATTTAGCAACAATTTGTACTTATTTACGTTCATCTTCTCGTATTCGAATGTTTATGCTTGTTAAGCTCGTATAATTAAGGATTAAGGTTTGCTTGTTAGGGTAGCGTTAAATCCCTTGTAGGTCGAGATCATGCGATATTAAAGGTTTAGCCCTTAGACGTTGCTCTAAGATTGGTTTTCTAGCAAGATTAGGGAAGGAAGAAGCTTAGCATTTCGCTTAAGCAGGATTTGAGCTCAGAACTTTTAAGGAGTCACTGTTGGGTCAATTCCCTCGCAAAATCATTTGGATAATTGAGGTAATCCCTCTTCTATCCTATGGCATGCCTAAGGGTACAGTTGACATCAGGTTTGAGCCAGGATGGGCCCAAAAAGAAAAGAAAATTTTTTGCGGATGTGGAGAGGGCTTTTGCGTTTTGCTCTCCATATACCGTCAGTTGATTATTGGATATCTTGAAGTTTATTAAAGTATTTCATTAAAACCCACTGAGTACATTAGTGCTCATGCCCCCTCTTTTTCAAATGTTTTTCAGGTTGAGATGCTGAGGATGTTGGTGGATGTGGGTGTGGGTTGGCTGCTGAGATTGTTTTGCTATTATCTAATATTTTCTTGAAATCCCACTATGTGATCTGCTACTTTGATACACTCATTCTAATAATGTTCAAGTTCTATTATGATTATCAAGACTCTATGAATATTTCCCCAGTCATGATTATATAAATATAAGATGCATATTAAGTTTTATTTCTGTCTCTCGAATATGATTTCCTTTTTACCTATAAAGAAGCTTATTCGCATTGATATCTGTTATTCGTTTCGACCTATGGATGGGTCTACACTTAAAGGAATTCGATTAGTTAGCCGTTTCATTCTACTCGAGCATGCTCCAACTTCAATAAAAGTAAACCCGAGTACCATCGTCTATTCCTCAAAAGCATATCTCAATTGTAAAACCTTCTTATTAACCTTCCGTCTTACTTCATTAATCCCTTAATAACACCCCGTCCCCATTCGTTAATCCCTATCTCGGGACCGGGCTGTTACATGTTGTATATAAAGAAGTTTTCCAGAATTTGTAATATAAACTTATGTTTCTCCATTTTTATGGACTATAATTTATGGTTGTACTTTATGTTTGTTAATATTTAATATATTAAGTATGCTTATATAATTTTTAATTAGTCTTCAAAATAATTTGTAGATTATATTTTTTTCACGACCCAATATTTTTATAATTGTCGTGATCTCACTTATCAGCCTTTGTATCCTCTTAAGATTGATATAACCTAGCCTAAGATGCCAAATATAGGTTTGATTCAATTCGAAAGGTGTTTTCCTCTTATTAGGGTTTGTGATCGATGTATTCAGTAATTGCGATTGTGTAGTATTTTGTATAGGATTAAGTATATAAAGATATCCATCTAATATGTCAGAATAGATCAAACGTTTACCACTACTAATAACAACCTTGCTATCAAAAGAAACATAATATCCATTCAAAAATAACTTAAAAATAGAAATAAGATTCCGCCTAAAATTTGGCACATAAAGACAATCCTTTATAACTAAAATCATATCACTACTGAAGGGTAAAGTAACATATCCCATTGCAATAGCCGCCACTTTTGTAGCATTGCCCATTGTCATGGGATCGAAGGGGGGAAGGTTGAATTAGTGAAAAGAGAAGCTGATTTGGTGATTGCAGAGGTTGAGAAGGTTGGATCGAGCATAGTTGTTGTTGAAGATGGTAAAGACTCAACCTTTGAGGAATTATGGTTATCAATTGACCCAAATTGACATTGTGATGATAAAGAACGGGTCAGATCTACCGGTTTGGGCCAAGGTCAAAAATTAAATCAAATGGGCTGCGAAATGGTTTGGGCCGAAGATAGTGGCTGAAGGAATTAAGAAGAGCTATAGTATCTTAATTAAATTTATTTCATATTTAACTTTGTTCACTTTTTAACCTAAAGTGTTTTTAGGGTTGTATGCCAGTTGTAGTATATATACTCGGTTGTAGCATAAATATGATATCAAGAAAAATATTCTCAATTTTCTCTTCTCTTCTCTCTAAATCTTCTCCCATTTCCTTATCTATCTATCAATTAACATTACGGCAATATTATAATTAATCTCAAGAAAATTAAGAGGTTACAACCCAGAAAAATATACAAAAGGAGTAGTGTTCACTACAATTAGTATCTTGGAGCCGGATTCCTGTCATGGCCGAAGCTACAAGACTGAAGAAGTTGTAAGAGGCACAAAAACGTATGGATCAGATATTTGAAGCAGAAGCAATGAAAAGAGATGTCGCTGAATTAAGAAACTTAGGGAAATTACTACCCAGGTACAAGATCAATTGAAAGGGGTCAACTCCAAGTATGATTACCTAACCCATACTCTCACCTCTATATAATTGTAACTTTCCAATTTGTCTAAGGGGAAGGACACTTCTGAGGAGAAATCTATATTGGGTGCCCCTCCAAGCCCTGCAGTGATGGAGAGTGGATCTACAATCCAGTCCCAATACACTTCTAGCCCTAGACTCCCAGTAGGGCAAAGTAATCCACACTCACAACTATCGCACCCTCAGGTTTACAACCTACATCCAAAGGTTGATTTCCCCAAATTTGATGGATCTCAACCCCGAGCCTGGATCTTAAGATGTACCCAATATTTCCAGCTGGTTCCCAATATTCCAGATTCTCAGAAGGTAATCCTAGCTTCTTTGCACTTTGAGGGCAAGGCTGCCCAGTGGTTCCAGAACTACAGTACCAAGTTTAAGGACCTACCCTGGAACCAATTCCTGGATATTGTTGCTGCCAGGTTTGAAGAGCTAAGGCAGACCAAGGTTATTATGGAATTTAATAAGCTTAAGCATCAGGGTTCCTATGATGATTATGTGGACAAGTTTGAAGAACTAAGAGCTTGTATGGCTTTGTTTAACCCTAGTGTCTACTCTGAGAACTATTTTATTGCAAGTTTTATCAGTGGGTTATCTGAAGAGTTGCAAGCTGCAATTACCATGTTTAACCCTAGATCTCTACACTAAGCTATTGAACTAGGGAGAAGCCAAATCCACATCATAGATGTTATTGCCAAGAAGATCAAAGAGACTGGGAAATCTTACCACGGGCAATCCCCTAACTTTAAAAGAACTGATCATGGATCTTTTTGTAATAGTAGGGCACCCTCTGGACCTTTGAAACCACCAACCAAGCTATTAACCATTGCTGAAATGGCTGCAAGGAGAGAAAAGGGGCTTTGTTACAATTGTGATGAGCCATATATGTTTGGACACCGGTGTAAAAATAGAATTAATTATATGATTATGACAAAACAAGAAGAGTTAGCTTCTATGCATGCCTTTCCTACCATTCTAGAAGAAGAACCTATTGATCATGGAGATCCTCTCATGGAAGAGGTACAAATGTCTTTAAATGCAGTTACAGGGTCAGAAGGGATAACCACCTTGAGGGTGGTGGGAAAAAGGGAAGTCCAAGAGCTACTCATACTCATTGACACTGGGAGCACTCTCAGTTTCATTCAAGAGGATACTGTCAGAAGGCTTGGGCGTCTTATTGAACCTATCTCCCCAATTCTGGTGAGGGTAGCCAATGGACAGAAACTAGTCAGTGAGAGCCAAGCTAATGGATTTCAGTTACTCTCCTAGGCTGTTAAAGACTGAGGGGTATGACCTAATCTTAGGAGGAAATTGGTTGAAGACTTGCACCCCCTATAGAGCTGAATTACAAACACATGGCATTTACAGTAACCCAAAGGGAACAAAAGATTAAGCTAGAAGCCAGTAAATCATTAGTGGATTGCCATATGATAGTTGGGCATTCCCTATTCAAATTACTACACTACCAGAGTGATAAGTCCATTTATTTCATATTTTTATGGGCATTTTGTTCGTTATAAATGTCTTTTTTAGTGTGTTTTGAGTGAAAGAGAATCAGGACGAGGTCATGGGGAATAGCGGAGATCAAATCTGGCAAAAGGGGTCATTTTATGCCCGGTTATCCAAGCAAAATCCAAGCTAAAGATTCAGTCAGAGGCACAGGGGAATTTTTTTAGCACTCATCCTATATTCGGGTGGCGGAATGGGCATATCAGAGATGGATGAGGCTGACTGTAAGATGTCGTGCCCACTTTGCTCATGCACACTCGACAATAATGGGGCTGAGCTAGGTCAATTACGAGAAACCCGGGATCAGTTTGAAGAGAGAGAAGAGAAGGATAGCTACATTATCTGAAGAAGAGTTGGAGGTGGATTGGACTTTTGGAGGCGTTGCACAGAAGAGATAAGTCCAATCCCTAAAAAATAGGGATTTGGTCAACTTATGCTTATCCAGTCAGATCAGCGAGGGCACGCCAGCTCCAAAAATCCGGTGAAGATCCCAGCTTGTTGGGGGTTCTCTGATTCGGAAATGTAACTATATAAGCTTCTTTTAATTTTGTAAACAAAAGTTTTTTGGCAGTCAGAAACATTGTTACACTTTTACTTTCCTACATTTTAATTTTCGTACGCTGCTTTGCAGCAAGAAACAATCCATTGGCCTTAAGCCTTTGGGACTTAGGATTATGTTTCAAACTTAATGTTTATGTTAAGTATTTTTGTGTATTAAATTCAGTAAGCTTTCTTTACAATTATGTCCTTCATTTCTGCAATTTTAATAATGTCTAGCATGCTTGGCTAGACTTTTAATTCTGGTGTTTGAACAACGAAAATGGTTTGAATATAAATCTGGACTCGTGAGGCCAAAATGGGCATAGTAATGCATGATAGGTTTCTGTTGATTCTTGTACCTTGTTCCACGTGAGTGTGTGTCTGAAATACCCAATGTGGCTGTTCACTCGTTACGTAAAGAGGGCACACCACTATTAATTGAATTGGCGAATCGTGACTGTGTATTAGTTCATGTAGTAATAAGGGAATCAATAAGTTGTTGTGGGCACATGAGGAATCGGTAAACACAATAGATCTGGGTTCGTCTAGGGCACACTACTGTTTGTTCACTTACATATCTTTGGGGAACCGGGGGGTGGGTGATTGATTAGGGATTTAATTAACGAGGAATCGCTTTTAAGTCTACAATGAAAGGATGAATGATGAGACACAGAGAGGAATCCGGTCTCCATAACTAGGTGATTTATCATGTATGAAAATCAGTGTGCTCATGATCGAGTTGGTATATTTTGGAACCAAATTCAAGTTCAAACGTCAGAACATTTGTTATTTGATATTTCCTTTACTTTCTTTTGCAGATTTAATTTCCAGTAGTGACAACAAACCAAACCCCTTTTTATGATTGGTTACTTGAAGGTGGAATCACGATAGCTCTCTGTGGGATCGACCCATACTCATTAGCTGGCTACGCTCGCTGTGGCCACAGGAGTTATAAATTATTTTTTGAGCGCGAAACGACCGCGCATCACAGAGTAATGATGTTGAAGAGGTTTTTATCATCAAACCTCAGACTCCAAACACTGCAGCAGGGCCTGACATGGAAGGATTGTTGGAAGAATATAAGGATGTGTTTGCAGAGCCTACTGAGTTACCACCTATAAGGGAAATTGAACATCACATAACTCTTAAGCCCATAAGCCTGCCTAGACACCAACACCCTTATAGGACCTCTCACAGTCATAAGGATGAGATTGAGAGGATCATCAAGGAATTACTAATGTCTGGGTTCATACAACATAGTAGGAGCTCTTTTGCTTCCCCAGTAATTCTGGTAAAAAAAAAGGACCAATCCTGGAGGATGTGTGTTGACTACAAGTACCTTAACTCATTCACTGTCAAGCATGAGTTCCCTATTCCTATAATTAGTGAATTCTAGATAAGCTTCATGGAGCTAGGTATTTTTCTAAGATTGATCTTAGATCTAGGTATTTCCAAATCTTGGTGAGGCCACAAGACAGATATCTAACTACCTTTAGCACTCGCCATGGACATTTTGAATTTGCGGTGATGCCTTTTGGCTTGTGCAATCCCCCAGCAACATTCCAAGCACTCATGAACCAAACCTTCAGAGATCAACTCAGAAAGTTTGTCCTGGTATTCTTTGATGACATCCTAGTTTATAGTTCTAGCTAGGAACAACACCTACTACACTTAAGGGAGGTCTTGCAGTTACATTATAACATCCGAGATTTTCAGAGTTCATTTAGAAAATTAAAGAAATTAATTAGAGCCTAGTTAAGGATGTTTTAGCCCTAAATTGCGGTTTTAGGAGTTATTTTTCATAAAATCGTATTTTTGAGAATTTTGATTCCACCTCAGTCGTAGCCCATTTTGGTCACATTTGAAAGGCGTTGACCCAAGGAGCATGCTGGTGCTTTCGTATTTTGAATCTGAAGTTATTTGAGCTTCCGGTGATTTAAATTGCGTTTAAAGGAGTTATGAATAGTGTTTCTCCGTAGGAGCGCGATCGTTAGAAATTTATGAAATCTCGTGTGTTGGCCCGAGCCTTGATTTTTCAAGCCTACCATATAGAAAATATCTCAAAGAATCCGTTGGCGTTCCCGGATTTTTATTCTGAGGTCAATTGAATGCTCGGGAATTTTATTTGTCCCTTGCGTGGAATAGTAACTTTATTTTTGAAAAGAGATTAATTTCTCATTTTTCTTCAAAATGACTCGTTCTTTATTCCGAGTCAAGTTGGTTCAATAGTACTCGAGCTAACGAACCTATCAGTATTTTCGGATTTAATAAACGAGGTCATTTGGACCTCGCCATCGAATAAAGTGTCTTTTATCCGAACCCGATATTTTTAAAGGAGTATTGTTGCACTAAAGTAGCTTCTCGAGGAAGCCATATTTTTTCCTATAAATAGAGCCTCTCCCCCTTTGATTTTTCTCGCTCATTTCCTTCCTCACCCCATTTCTGTAGAGTAGAGAGAGAGAGAGAGTAGAGGGGAGCTCTCTTCATGAGAGCACCCCCAGTGAGAGAGAGAGAGAGAGCGGAGTGGGGGCGCCGCGGGGGCAAGGAGCCCCGTGGGAGAAAAAGAGCCCCGTGGGGGCAAGGAGCGCCGGAGGAAAAGGAGCCCCGCGGGGGGCAGCACGGGGCGCCGCGGGGGCAAGGAGCCCCGTGGGGGCAGCAAGGGAGCCCCGGGGGGCAATCAGCGCCGCAGGAGCAAGGGCGTCGGGGCGCGCGGGCTGGTTCGGCAGCTCCGGTACGTTTTTGTGCGAAGGCCATAACTTTCATCTCGGTTGGAACCACGAGGCCCATGAGTACTCAAATAAAAGCTCTTTTGATGATCCGGATTCTCAATCGTTTGAGTCGGATTTTTCGTCCCCTTTTGCGGTAATTTCAGATGCCTTAATCTTTTAATTCTCGTGTTTTAAGTTATAGTTAAGGGTCAAGGGTTTAGATATCATTTCAATGTCTTATTAGGAGCTCGAATAAGGTTTCAAGTCGTTGAATCGACTTTCATAAAGATGAGGTAGAACCCCGAGGAGGCCCGAGGAAGGATTTTCGACTCGTTGCTTCGTCTACGTGCTTGTTATTGAGATGCTCGTCATAGAGGTGGGTGGTTCTAAACCAAGTATAAGGTTTGAGCTATTAAGCTCTAGAAGCATGATAGGTCAAGATGAATATCCAATTAAAATATTTTATGCTCTGCCTGTTTAGTCTCTGTACAAAGAAAGGAAATGAATAAAGGAAGTTATATGCATGATATTGTTAAATTGTTATTTGAGTTTGATAAGATAAAGTAAGTTATTATAAGTTAAGTGAGCTCTCAAGTATGTTTATATATGCTAGAAGTGTTTAAATACGATTGATGCTAGCCTGAGATCTAGAATTGCTTTAATTACAATCGATATTTATCCGCGTTCATTTCCTCGTCTTGGAATGTTGGATTTTGCTAAAGCTTATTTAGCTAAGTATTGCCTTTTAGGGTAAGTTATAAATTCCTTATAGGCCGAGATCATGCTCAATTAAAGGATTAGCCTTAGACGATTGCTCTAGGCTTGGTATTGTTAGCTAAGTTAAGTAAGGAAGGTTAAGGTTAAGTAAGGAAGGAAGTTAAGAAAGGATATAGCTTGTTTTGTAAGCAGGTTATCGAGCTCAAAGAACAGTTTATTTATATTATCATGTTGTGACCTTCGTGTCACTAATGTTGAACATTTGAAAGTAAAGGGAGTCACTGCTGGGTAATCCCCTCGCATACTCAGAGGATACTTGAGGTAACCCCTCTCTCATCCTAAGGCATAAGGGTGCAGTAGACAACAGGTTTGAGCCAGGAAAGGCGCCAAGAAAGGAAGTAAAAGGTTTTGCGGGTATGGAGAGGGCTTTTGCGTTTTGCTCTCCATATGCCGCCAGTTATAATTGGATATTCCAAAGTTTATTAAAGAGTTTTCTCATAAAACTCCACTGAGTACATTAGTGCTCACACCCTCTTTTTCAAATGTTTTCAGGTTGAGATGCTGAGGCCGGTGATATGCTGCTGGTGGGGTTGTCTGAGTTGTTTGAGGTTTCAAGTTTGTTGCTCTATATGGTTACATGTTTTCTTCAGCTAAGTTTCTGCTAAGTAATCTGATGTTAGTATTTAATCTTGATATGTGTAACTTGATTCTTGATAGTAGCATGTTTTAAATGCTATGAATCCTAGTTATCAATAAAATTTTTGAAGCATGATCTTTTGACATACCCGTCTATGCCTTTATTGATTCCGAGTTATTTGAATAGTCATACCTGCTGAGCATTCTCGTATCTATTCATTTTCAGTTGACTTGTGAATAAGTCTTGAATGCTTGTTATTCCTGTTCGCCTACAAAGAGGCTTTTCTTTCCAAGCATGATGATTATGTTCGTTCAAGTTAACCTTAAGTTGTTTTCTTGGTCCGTCCTATGATTAGGACAATAAGATATATTTGACTCCGACCTATTTATGAGTTTTAGTTGATGTCACCTATGATGAGGTCTCGTTTATTTGAAAAGTCAAACTCCTATCATTTGTCTTTGGATTCTGTTTAAATTTCGGTTGGCCTACGTTATGGCGTTCTTTTGACTCGATTGAATCCTTTGACCCCTTTGACTTGTTTGAACCCTTTGACCCCTTTGAATCGTTGAAAACGATAGTTCTTCCAAGTCATAAAGTTAAGTTGCCTAAGTTTTTGAGGCGCTAACTTAGTTTAATTCTAAAAACACCCCCCTGGATTTCTCATTTTTCGTGCTATTTTACGCACAACAACCCCGTCCCCATCCTCGGGACCGGGCTGTTACATACGTAGAGCCAATAAGCCTTTGCTAAGCAGAGCAAATGCAGCTTTGGAACTACTAAGGTGGACTATTTGGGACATATCATATCCCAAAAGGGGGTTTTCACAGATCCACAGAAGGTGGATTGCATGCTTAAGTGGCCTATTCCCAAGAATTTCAAACAACTAAGAGGGTTTCTTGGACTCACAGGTTACTATAGGAAGTTTGTATAATGATATGGATTAATCAGCATGCCACTCACTGATCTTCTGAAGAAAGACAACTTTCACTGGAATCCTGAGGTAGAGGTGGCTTTTCATAAACTAAAGGTAGCCATGTTAACTACCCCAGTCTTGGCATTACCAGATTTAGTAAGCCATTCATACTGGAAACTGATGCCAGTGGGTTTGGGATTGGAGCAGTGCTAATTCAGGAAGGAAGACCTATGGCCTACTTGAGCAAATCCCTCTGCCCAAGGAACCAAACCCTCTTCATTTATGAAAACGAGTTCTTGGTTGTTATGTTGGCTATAAAGAAGTGGAGAGTCTACCTCCAGGGCCACAAGTTCATCATAAAAACTGATCAGCAAGCCCTTAAATACTTGATGGATCAAAAGGTGATGAACCTCTTACAACAAAAGTGGGTCACCAAACTCCTAGGGTTCAACTATGAAATATAGTACAAAAGGTAGTGGATAACAAGGTTGCTGATGCTCTTTCTAGAAAAGATATTCCTGAAATGGAAAATGTGCAGCTATCACCACTGCTATACCTAGCTGGGTGCAAAAGGTTACTCACAGCTACTCCCAGGAACCTTACTTTTCCAAAATCCTGAGTGCTAAACTAGTTGAGGCAAACTCTTACCCAGAGTTTTCCATTCTTGAAGGACTGGTTAGGTACAAAGGCAGGCTAGGAGTGGGAAAATTTGGGGATTGCAGGTCTCAAATTCTATCAGTTATGCACAATTCAAGTTATGGAGGGCATTCTAGCATTAATGGAACATATATGAGGCTAAAGGGAATTTTCTATTGGCCAAATATGAAATCTGATGTAACTAAATGGGTGCAAGAATGTGATGTGTGCCAGAGACACAAGTCAGATCAAGGGCTCTATCCTGGTCTCCTTCAGCCTCTACCTGTTTCTAAACAATCTTGGACCCATGTTTCCATGGATTTTGTGGAAGGGTTACCTAAATCTGGTGGCAAGGATGTTATATTGGTGGTTATAGATAGGTTCACCAAATTTGGGCATTTTCACCCTATGTCCCACCCCTACTCAGCTGAGATTGTGGCAAAGGTCTTTATGGATAACATCTACAAACTACATGGGTCTCCAGTTAGCATAGTTACAGATAGAGATACTGTGTTCACTAACTCCTTCTGGAGGGAATTTTTCAGATTAATTGGGGTTAAGCTGGAAATGAATTCTGCTTACCATCCCCAATCAGATGGCCAGACAGAGAGGCTCAACCAATGCCTAGAGAACTATCTTTGGTGCATGACTAGTGCTAACCCCAGAAAGTGGCTGCAATGGCTACCACTAGCTGAGTATTGGTACAACACCAACTACCCTACTAGTCTTAAGTGCACACCCTGCCAGGTCCTCTATGGTGTTCCCCTACCACCTGGGCCCTCAATTCCTATATTGACTCCCAGAATACAGACGTGGCAGAAATAGTGACACAAAGACAACAAATGATGCAAGCCCTAAGGGAAAATCTACTACATGCTCAGAGCAGAATGAAATGGTATGCTGATCGTAGAAGGCAAGATTGGAGCTTTGAGGTCAGAGAGCAAGTTTATCTCAAACTGCAACCCTTCCGGCAAAACTCCGTCGCCCTCTGACGGAATCTCAAACTCTCAGCTAAATTCTACAGTCCCTACACTGTCCTAGAGAAGATTAGTACAGTTACCTACAGACTGAACTTACCCCCTACATCTAAAATTCATCCAGTGTTTCATGTGTCACTATTAAAAAGGTGTCTGGGAAATGAGAAATATCTGCTTCAGATCTTCTCACCGCTATTGATGATGGAGACTTCCACGTTGCTCCTTTACAGGCTTTAGACCACCGTGTCTTGCTTCGTCGTGGCCACCAAACCCTGCAGACATTGGTACTGTGGGTAAACTCTGACAGTGCCCATGCCACTTAGGAAGACAACTCCTTCCTCCATCGAAAATTTGGTGCCTGGGATTCTCGGGGACGAGAATCTCATGGGATCGAAAGTGGGAGAAAGTTGTGTTGAGTGTTGTATGACATTGACATTCAATATTGCACTTGATGTCAGACAGACTCCCTGTGACATTGTCTGTGACACAGTCATAACTAATCTTATCATTTCCTAGTTTTATTTATTATTTTAATTAATAAATTGTTTTATATATCTTAGAATATATATGTGCATATCCACGAAATAGATATTTCAAATAAATTGATATATACATATTAGATATATTATTTTAAAATAGAGTTTGACGAAGTCAAAACTCTATCTCCTATTTTTTAGGTTTAGCGGTTTTCTCTATTTAATCCTTTTTCTTTTTTAGAAATTATATTTGCTGAAAATTCAGAAAAGAAGGATGAACGTGGGTAAAGTGTTCAAACACACCATGGAGGCGGTTTTTCCTCTAACACGATGGAGTAGTGATGAGGGCAGTTATCTTCAATACACGTTCAAGAAAGAGAAGACGTGAGCCTTGTTCGATGCAAGTGAAGAATGCATATAAGGGATATGATCTATAATTGAAGAATTATTCAAGCACAAACCATCTTTCCATTGTGTGAGAAGATCGAAGAGCTTGAATCACAAACTTAGCATAGATTTCGTTCTTCGTTCCTTCTTCTTTCTTAATGTTTATTATTGTACAATCAATTCATGAGAGTAGATTGTATAAGTTAGGATAGATAGCAAGGTTGTGAAATCATTGCTAGTTTGTCTACTAATTAATGGTAGGTTAGTTTGTATTTTTGAATTCATTTTAGTTTTAAACTAGAATAGGATTTGTGTATTTTATTTGATGTGTCAAGAGCCTCAGCGTCTGACAACATCAAATTAACAATTGCTCTGGCTCATGGAAGCTTAATTTCGCGTTGTGGCAATTACATACATGTTGTGTGTAATTTAAAATTATTTTGTGTATTATTGCATTCTATTTCCAGCATATTTGTGTTAAGATAGTTGTGTTAACTATCTTTGACATTGAGTTTGACATTACAATTCTGTGTCTAATTTCAGTGTTTACGGCAATGAATTCTAACAAGTGGCATCAAGAGCCGGTACTTAAGACACTAAGTATTCGATCCTTAGATTGCTGAACCACTGAAAATGGATATTCAGATTAGCCAGTGTCGTCCTCCGGCATTGGATAGTAATGGCAAGAATTATGCTATGTGGAAATCGCGTATGAAGATGTACATCAAGTCCATCAATGAGAGGGCTTGGTTGGCTGTGATTGAAGAGTGGTCTCCCCCAAGGATGGAGGGACCTAATGGAGTGTTCATTATTACTCCAGAGACCTAATAGACTAATGATGATCGAATTATCTCCAACTTCAATTCGAGGGCACTCAATGCTATTTTTGTTTCGGTAGATGTTCCGTGCTTCAAAATGGTGTGCAATTGCACCACGGTGTATCAAGCATAGAACATACTACAGGAACATTGTGAAGGGTCAACCAGTGTACGACAAACAAAGCTTAGGCTACTCACTTCCAAGTTCGAAACTCTGCGAATGTTAGAAGATGAGACTATTTCAATGTACACTGAATGACTATGTGAAGTGTTAAATGAGTTTACAGCTCTCGGATGTCCGATCTCAAACGAGAACATGGTAAGCAAACTTCTTCACACGCTTCCAGAGAGATTTAACATGAAAATCTCAGCTATTGAAGAAGCTTACAATGTATAAAGCATGAGTTTGAGTGAAGCAGTGAGCATTCTACTCACGTTTGAGATGAATCTTGAAAACCAGAAATCAAACATCTCTTCCAAAGGGATTGCTCTTCAGTCAGTGACATCGAGTTCGGATGTTCAACTTGATGTTGAGAACATTCGGGAGATAAATGAAGATGAACCCCTGAGTGTTGCACTACTCACCAAGAAGTTCAATACCCTTGTTCGATCTATGAAGAAAGGTTCACCTCCCTTCAAACCAAGATGACTTTTTGATTCTCCCTCTTCGACATCGTCTGGGTCAACAAAATCACAAAGTCTCATGATGATACAGTAAAGGACATTGACTCAATTCAATGTAGAGGATGTTATGGGTTTGGACACTATACCAATGAGTGTCCTACTGTTTACAGGAAGCAGAGGAGAAATTACAGTGTTGCCGTGTTAAGTGACGAATCCGGTGATGAGGAAGCTGAAAAACAAACTGTGTTGTTTGTGAAAGTCAATGATGACTTAGATGGAATGATTGACGCTTTAACCGACATGGATGATGGTGATTTCGACTATGATGTTAGTCTTGATCATGTGACCTCAGATGTTCCAAGCAATGTTATGAAGGATGTTACACAAGATATCTCTGACATTCCTCCAAACACCACTAACTGGTATGAAATAACCTTGCTAGATGAATTTTACAATACTGCTGAAGTGTCTCAGGTAGAAGAAGACCAGTCTGATGTTAGCCACCAAGAAGCTCTACAACAATTACACAAGGTTGTAGATGAAGTGTGTGTCCAATGGACTGAACAATCAAAGGAATTTGGAATTCTTGTAGAAGAAAACCAAACTCTAAAGCGAATGGTACTGAACCTTGAAATTAGACTCACTCTAGGTGATCTTGAGCTGAATAGGTTGAGAAAGAAAGTAGAAGCTGCTTCGAAAACCTTTCGACAACTTAATCAAGGAACATCTACTCTGAACGAGGTTCTAACATTGGGACAAACCATGAAAACAGGCTTGGGATATACATCAAGTTCTTCAATGTCTATCTCTAATCCTATCAAGTTTGCCAAAGAGGAAAGCTCTAAGGATGTTCCAGTCAATGTTGATGGAAATGTCAAACCAAATGTCAACGACAAATCTAAGGAGAAGAAATTTGTTTGGCACTATTGCCAAGAGCCTGGACACATCAAACCGTACTATTTCAAATATCATGATGATATAGCAACAGAAAAGATTGTTATGGAAAATTCTTCTAAACTTTCCAAGAAGAAGAAAAGCTCAAAGAAGGCAAAGATTTCATATAATGTTGTCTACACCTCACTGAAAGCTAACATTGCTGGTACATGGTACTTTGACAGTGGGTGCTCACGGCATATGACAGGAAATTCAAAATTTCTTGATGACTATTCCTCAACAAGCAAAGACAAAGTGAGTTATGGTGGGGGAGCACAAGGTAACATAGTGGGAAAGGGAACCTTGAATGTCAAGAACTTTCCCAAATTCCGCAATGTCCTTCATGTCGAAGGCTTAACAGCAAATCTGATCAGCATAAGTTAGTTGTGTGATGATGGTATGCATGTCAGATTTAACAAAAATACATGCGAAGTTTTTAACAGCGAGAATAAGTGCATTATGTTCGGAAGTCGAGCATTGGATAATTGCTACCATGCGGACAAGAACGAGAAATGCAATGTTTCTGTCAATGTTGACACTCAACTCGTACATCAAAAACTTGGTCATCTCGGCTTTTGAAATTTGAAGAAATTAATTGAAGCTGATGTTGTCCGAGGCATTCCTCCAGTGAAGATCAATCTCGATGTTGTTTGCAGTGCATGTCAAAAAGGCAAACAGGTGAGATCTCCACATAAAATTTCATCAGCTTGTTAAACCACAAAATGCTTCGATCTGATTCACATGGACATCATGGGTCCGGTTGACACCAAAAGAATGAGTGGAAAAAGGTTCATTCTGGTCATAGTGGATGATTTTTCGAGATTCACATGGGTTGAATTTCTGCAAGAAAAATCTGAAGCATTCAGAATGTTCAAGAAGTTCTGCAGGATGGTGTCAAGACAGTATGAGTCCAACATTAAGAACATTAGATCGGACCATGGACTCGAATTTGAAAATTCAATGTTCGAAGAGTACTGTGAAAAAAGAGGCATCATTCATGAGTTTTCTGCTCCAAAGACACCTCAACAAAATGGAGTGGTCGAAAGGAAAAATCGAACATTGCAGGAGATGTCAAGAGCAATGTTACAGGCTCAACGGTTGTCTAAGAAGCTTTGGGGCGAAGCAGTAAACACTGCATGTCACATTGGGAATAGAGTAATACTTCACCCCGGTAGAACTGAGACACCGTATGAACTTCTGAAGGGCAAGAAGCCAAACTTGAAGTATTTTAATGTCTTTAGATGTGTATGTTACATTCTGAATGACATGGATCATTTGGAAAAATTTGATTCCAAAAGCGACAAAGGGATTTTCTTGGGATATGCATCTGACAGTCGAGCATATCGTGTGTTGAATCTCAGGACAAAAACAGTCCAAGAATCAATTAACATTGTTTTTTATGATCACACAGGTATCGCTTGAAAATCTGAAAAGGATGAGGTGATTGATCTTATTGACACAAGTGAAATGTCAAGTGATCAGACTGGAAGTGATATTGAGAACAAGACATCCTCTGAAAATGTCAAAGTCAATGTTCCACAGAATGTTGAAGTTCAAGTCAAAACACCATCATCAACATGCACTTCAGACAGTGAAGATGATCAATGGGTAAATGCCGAAGATGAACTAAGAAAGGGTCCTCCAAGTCGAATTCGGAAGGATCATCCAGATTCACAGATCATTGGTGATCAATCTGAAGGAGTTCAAACTAGAAGCAAGAACTCAGAGGAATACAAAGAAATGCTAAAACTGGTATGCATGTCGTCTTTAAATGTTTGTATGTCAAACACGTGTTTTCTGTCTAACATTGAACCAAAAACTATTAAGGAAGCCCTTAATGATAATTTTTGGATTAATGCTATGCATGAGGAATTAAACCAATTCGTAAGAAACAATTTATGGGAATTAGTTCCACGCCCCAAAAATAAAAATGTAATTGGGACAAAATGGATTTTCAAAAATAAAATGGATGAGGCTGGCAATGTTATCAGAAACAAAGCTCGTCTAGTGGCTCAAGGTTATACCCAAGTTGAAGGGGTAGACTTTGATGAAACATTTGCTCTTGTTGCAAGGATTGAATCCATTCGTTTTTTATGTGCAATTGCATGTTATGTGGGTTTTACTTTACATCAAATGGATGTCAAAAGTGCTTTCTTGAATGGCTATCTCAATGTAGAGGCATATGTCGAACAACCTAAGGGGTTCGAATGTCATGAGAAAGCATTGCACGTGTTTAAGCTCAAAAAGGCTTTGTATGGTCTCAAACAAGCCCCGAGAGCGTGGTCTACTAGATTGACCGAATTTTTGCTACAAATTGGTTTTCTAAGAGGTCAAATTGATAAAACATTGTTTATCAAGAAAAATTAAAAACACATTACTGTTGCTCAAATCTATGTTGATGACATTGTTTTTAGTTCAACTTGTACTAATCTGCTCAAAGATTTTGTAGACTTAATGTGCAACACGTTTGAAATGAGCATGGTTGGTGAGCTCAACTATTTTCTTGGTCTACAAATCAAGCAAGATAAAGATGGGATCTTCATCTCTCAAAGCAAGTATGCTAAAGGATTGGTCAAGCGCTTCGGATTAGAACATGTTAAACCTATGAAGACGCCTATGAGATCTTCCGAAAAGCTGAGCAGAGATGACGTTGGTAGCAATGTTGATTCTACCATGTATAGAGGAATGATAGGTAGTTTATTGTACTTAACAGCTAGTCGCCCTGACATTATGTTTAGTGTTGGTGTTTTTGCGAGATATCAATCTCAGCCTAAAGAATCTCAACTTAAAGCTGTTAAAAAAATCATTCGCTATGTCTCTGGCACAATTGGGTTTGGTATTAAATACTACAAGAGTTCTAACACTCATTTGTAGGATATAGTGATTCTGATTGGGTAGGTGATGTCGATGACCGAAAGAGCACTAGCAGAGGTTGTTTTTATTTTGGCAACAATCTGGTTTCTTGGTTGAGTAAAAAACAAAATTGTATCTCACTCTCCACAGCCGAATTAGAGTATGTTGCCGCCGCTAGTTGTTGCTCTCAACTATTATGGTTAAATCAAATGGTGCTTGACTATGGCTTGGCTAGTCCTTTGTTGACATTGTTATGTGACAATGTCAGTGCAATTGAAATCTCGAAGAACCCAGTCCAACATTCTCGCACCAAACACATTGACATCAAACATCATTTTATCTGAGATCTTGTGGAATGAGATATCATCAAATTGGAATACATTTCTACAGAGAATCAAATTGCAGATATCTTTACTAAGCCTTTAGATTTTGAGAGATTTTCTTCGCTAAGAAAATCTCTTGGAATGTGTATTTTTTAGTCAATGTTGACATCCTGACGTTAAAGTCAATGTTTTAAACTTTGACATCAGGCCCTTTAATTTTGAACTTATCAAATTATATGGTACAATGTTATGATTTTATAATATAAATTAATTCATGTGAATTGATTTTATAATAACTAGTCTCCATTTATTTCATATTTCAGAATTTGTTCTTTTATTATTTTTATTCCATTTATTTTATTATTTATTTTAATAATAAATAATTAAAATTGTTTGTGATAAGTGGATTTGCTTATCTGATAAGAGAGAGAGTGTGAGAGAGATATCGCTTTCATTATTTAAAAGAAGAAATTTTTGTCTTTCTCTCACTTCAAATCACTTTTCTATTTCTCTCTCCATATCCGATTTTTTCTCTCACTAATCGGTTCATCTTCTCCGCTTCCCTAAAGCTTTCCAGTTTTTGAAACCCTCATCCATGGCAGATCCAAACCCCTACCAAACTATGATGATGATGCTCCAACAAATGATGGAGTTATCTAAAGGATCTCCTTCGACATCATTCTCTCCGCCTACTTTTATTCAACCATCTCTCCCGGCATCTTCCTCTCACACTCCTGACATCACAGCGCCGGTTGCTCCACCTGAAGCAGCAACAGTAGGTGTTGCTGACCCAGTAACCTCAACGGAGAAACCAACTGAGGCCGAGGTTCACCCTGAACTTGTTATTCCGTCGGGAACTGAGATACTAAACCCTAACCCTCTCAGTGTTAATCTCCTAGGGGATCCAGTGAATCCAATCGACCCAGAACTAAAGTCTCACTCTAGGTCCCTGTCACAGACATCCAGCAAACCATCAAGAAAATCCAAACGGCTTCATCTAGATGCTGCTGAAAAATCTGAAACGGTGCCGTCTAAGAAGCCCAAAAGACAGTCAAGAAAAGAGGGCATCTCGCTCTCTCAAGGACGAGTCTGATTTCTCTCAAGATCAACCTACTTTCCCACCAATAGCTGAGCCTCTTTTTGGTGATGTCAAATCCACTGCTCCCCCGAGTAGAGCAAAATCCAGCCATGACATCACCATGTCTTCCGTACCTCAATCAGATTTTCCTCTTGATGTTACTTCTGCTTTTAGTAAAATCTTTTACTCAGAAGAAGCCAAACTTTCTTATAAGTATGTCTCTCAAAAGGCTATTAAAACTGAGAGGATGATTGATGTGGTGAGCTTTAAAAATTATGGCTTGGATGTGTTTTTAAAACAACGGGGGTTGTGGAAGTCAGTTACTGAGTTACACTCTTTTGATCCGAATGTGGTGTTTGAGTTTTACTCAAACATCATATCTGATATGGGGGATCTTGATAAGTTGAGTTATGGAACTGTGTATGTTAGGGACAAAGTCTATGATTTTAATCCCTCTGTTATAAATGCTTTTCTTGGATTGAGAAATGATGACACTGTGATTTCACTTGATCTATTGGATGATGTTGTGAGTGTTATCACTGGGGGTCTTATTTCTAAGTGGATGAATAAAGTATCCTCTTCCAAGTTGACATTCTTTTACAAAGTTTTATTTAAGCTCACTATTTGCAATTGGCTTCCAACATCCAATGCTTCTGTTTTAATGGTGGATCAAGCCATCTTGTTATACAAACTTGGCTCTAATCTTCCGTTTAATCTTGGCGCTTGTATGTTTAAGTATGTACTCAAGGCTGCCTCAAAGTCAAGCACTTCCAGTCACTTGCCTTTTCCATGTCTCATTCATGCCATTCTCAAACATCAAGGCATGAAATAGAGCAAGAAGAAGCTTGTCGATGAGCAACCTGTTCTTTCTATTATCAAGCCCAAATCTGGTGATGGAAGGGTTATTAATCTTCCTTATGGCTCTGACGCTACACTCAAACATTCATCATCTGACATTGGTACAGCTTCATATCAGGCCACGCAGGCTTCTGATCTTGTGGATGCTGCCTCTCCTCACATTCCCATTGTGATGTTGCCAATGGAGACTCTCCTTGCCCAGATTGAACATATCGCCGCAGCCATTACTCATCTTTCGCAAGGCCGTGATGCTTTCTCTCAACTCCTTTTTGCCCAAAAAGGGGGAGTAGATGATAGAGCTGGTAGAGATGCGGGTGTACACGAGGTGCGAGAGGAGACGGAGAATGTAGAGGAGGAAGCTGAAGCTGATGTCAAACCAAAGAAGAAGGGGTCCAAGGGGAAGAGGAAGATCTTATGAAGCTTGTTCTTAAGCTTCTGTTTTCTTTTTGTTAAAAACAATGGTTAATGTTTATATTTTTGTGCATGGACACAATCAAGATGCTTGATGCATCTTTTTGTTTTTATGTTAAGTTTTTTATGTGTGTGCTGGACACACGTTTATTTTGATATACTATTAATGCATTTTTTTTAATGCAATCTATGGTTGTATTTTTTTATGCTTATCTTGTTGATGATATTTGAAATATACCATTATGATTAGACATATTAAGCATAGTTATTTTATGAGATATTGAATGATCAATATGTCATTGTCATTGTGTGTTGAACTATCGGTTTAACTTTGATTTTATGATAGGATAAGTACCTATTATATGATGATCAAATTAAGGGGGAGTAACCCTTAAGGGGGAGATTTTAAGGTCTCCATTTTCCACTGCGACTCTAATTGTACAAAATACTTGAGTTGCATGTTTGGTGCAGAAAAGCTAAGATTAAGGGGGAGATTGTTGAGTGTTGTATGACGTTGACATTCAATGTTGCACTTGATGTCAGACAGACTCCCTGTGACATTGTCTGTGACACAGTCATAACTAATCTTATCATTTCCTAATTTTATTTATTATTTTAATTAATAAATTATTTTATATATTTTAGAATATATATGTGCATATCCACGAAATAGATATTTCAAATAAATGGATATATACATATTAGATATATTATTTTAAAATAGAGTTTGACAAAGTCAAAACTCTATCTCATATTTTTTAGGTTTAGCAGTTTTCTCTATTTAATCCTTTTTCTTTTTCAGAAATTATATTTGCTGGAAATTCAGAAAAGAAGGATGAACGTGGGTAAAGTGTTCAAACACACCATGGAGGCGGTTTTTCCTCTAACACGATGGAGTAGTGATGAGGGTAGTTATCTTCAATACACGTTCAAGAAAGAGAAGACGTGAGCCTTGTTCGATACAAGTGAAGAATGCATATAAGGGATATGATCTATAATTGAAGAATTATTCAAGCACAAACCATCTTTCCGCTGTGTGAGAAGATCGAAGAGCTTGAATCACAAACTTAGCATAGATTTCGTTCTTCGTTCCTTCTTCTTTCTTAATGTTTATTGTTGTACAATCAATTCACGAGAGTAGATTGTACAAGTTAGGATAGATAGCAAGGTTGTGAAATCATTGCTAGTTTGTCAATAAATTAACGGTAGGTTAGTTTGTACTTTTGAATTCGTTTTAGTTTTAAACTAGAATAGGATTCGTGTATTTTATTTGATGTGTCAAGAGCCTCAGCGTCTGACATCATTAAATTAACAATTGTTCTGGCTCATGGAAGCTTAATTTCGCCCTGTGGCAATCACATACATGTTGTATGTGATTTAAAATTATTTTGTGTATTATTGCATTCTATTTCCAGCATATTTGTGTTAAGATAGTTGTGTTAACTATCTTTGACATTGAGTTTGACATTACAATTCTGTGTCTAATTTCAGTGTTTACGGCAACGAATTCTAACAGGTTGAATTAGTGAAAAGTGAAGCTGATTTGGTGATTGCAGAGGTTGAGAAGATTAGATCGAGTGTAGTTGTTGTTGAAGATGGTAAAGATTCGACATTTGAGGAATTAGGGTTATCGATTGTCCCAGATCGACATTGTGATGATAAAGAATGGGTCTGGGCTACCGGTTTGGGCCAAGGTTAAGAATTAAATCAAATGGGCTGCGAAATGGTTTGGGCTGAAGATAGTAGCTGAATGAATTAAGAAGAGCTATAGTATCTTAATTAAATTTGTGTCATATTTTACTTTGTTCACTTTTTAACCTAAAGTGTTTTTAGGGTTGTATGCCAGTTGTAGTATATATACTCGGTTGTGGCAGAAATATGATATCAAGAAAAATATTCTCAATTTCCTCCTTTCTTCTCTCTAAATCTTCCCCCATTTCCTTATCTATCTATCAATTAACATTACAGCAATATTACAATTAATCTCAAGAAAATTAAGAGGTTACAACCCAGAAAAATATACAAAATGAGTAGTGTTCACTACACCCATTTAGACGGTAATCTTGCCCTCACTCAGCTACCTTTTCACCAGGAACCCCTATAAGAACATGCAAACATGATCAGTAGCTCAAGTATCTACTACCCAAGACCGGGTAGAACAGGTAGCTAAACATGAAGCACTTTGACTTGGACTTAAATTCATCTAGAGAAATCTTAGCTTTAGCTTTCTTGGGTTTAAGCACCTCCTTTGTAGCCTTCTTAGGTGCGTATCTCTTCTTCTTGGTCTCCAAAGAAGACGCCCTAGTTAGGTGCTCCTCCAAGTTTCCTTTCTGGATATGATCGGCTGCCTAAAGATCCATAAGCAATTCTGATAAAGTCACATCTTTCTTTATCACGATACACCAGATATACTTTAATCATGTGGACTTGATAGAGACGATACAATTGAATCTCTATGAGTAGAAGAACAATTGATTGCTACACACCCATTATTAATCGAATTGTGAAAATGTGTGTGTGTGTGTGTGTGTAATGATTTAATTATTTTATGTTACATCATATTAACATGAATTTGATGATATATATCGATATGATTTAATTGTTATTTTATATTGTTGAGTACTGTATGACATTGAGGTTAATGTTGTACTCGATGTTAGACAGACTCCCTGCGACATTGTCTGTGATATAGTCGTAACTAATCTTATCCTTTCCTAGTTTTATTTATTATTTTAATAAATAAAATAATTTTATATATCTTAAAATATATGTGTATATCCACGAAATTGATATTTCAAATAAATGGATATATACATATTAGATATATTATTTAAAATAGAGTTTGACAAAGTCAAAGCTCTATCTCCTATTTTTTAGGTCTAGCGGTTTTTCTATTTATTTCTTTTTCTTTTTCAGAAAATTATATTTGCTGGATATTTAGAAAAAGAGCATGAACGTGGGAAAGCTTTCAACCATGCCTTGGAGGCGGTTTCTTCCATATATGGTGAAGTCATGGAGTGGAGCGGTTATCGTCAACCCATGTTCAAGAAAGAGAAATCGTGGACCTTGTTGGATTCAAGTGAAGAGTATTTAAGAAGCATGGTCGACACTTGAAGACTTATTCAAGCTCAATCCATTTTCCGTTGTGTGAAGATTGAAGAAAGCTTGAGTCACAAACTTAGTATAGGTTTTGTTCTTCGTTCCTTCTTCTATCTTAACATTTGTTGTTGTTCAATCCTTTCATGAAATAGATTATACAAATTAGGATAGATAGCAAGGTTGTGAAACCTTTACTAGTTTGTATACAAGTTGACGAGATGTCAATTTGTATGTTTTACTTTGTATACGAATTGACGGGATGTCAATTTGTATGTTTTAGTTCTTTTTAGTGATAGTCTAGATTAGAACTTGTAAATGTTGCTGAAGTGTTGAGAGCCTTCACGTCCAACACCGACAGCTTGATAATTTTGTACTCATAGTAGTATAATTTCGCCCTGTGGCAATCACACACATGTTGTGTGTGATTTAAAAGTTATATCTTGTATCATTGCGCATTTTATTTCCTGCATATTTGTGGTAAGATAGTTGTGTTAACTGTCTGTAACATTGAGTTTGACATTACGAATCTATGTCTATTTTCAGTGTTTGTGGCAACAAATTTCAACAAGAGGTATCAAAGTCGGTACTTAACACACTGAGTATTCGATCCTTGGTTTGTTAACTCACTGAAAGATGGATATTCAAATCAATCAGTGCCGTCCTCCGGCATTAGATAGTAATGGCAAGAATTATGCTATGTGGAAATCGCGCATGAAGATGTATATCAAGTCCATCGATGAGAGGGTTTGGTTGGCTGTAATTGAAGAATGGTCTCCACCAAGGATGGAAGGACCGAATGGAGTGTTCATTCTTACTCCGGAGACTCAATGGACTAATGATGATCGAATCATTTCCAACTTCAATTCAAGGGCACTCAATGCTATTTTTATTTCGGTTGATGTTCCGTGCTTCAAAATGGTGTGTAATTGCACCATGGCATATCAAGCATGGAACATACTACAGGAACATTGTGAAGCATCGACCAGTGTACGACAAACAAAGCTTAGGCTACTCACTTCCAAGTTTGAAACTTTGCGAATGTTAGAAGATGAGATTATCTAAATGTACATTGAACGATTGTGTCAAGTGTCAAACGAATCTACAGCTCTCGGATGTCCAATCTCGAACGAAAACATGGTTAGCAAACTTCTTCGCACACTTCCGGAGAGATTCAACATGAAAATCTTAGCAATTGAAGAAGCTCACAATGTATCAAACATGAGTTTGAGTGAAGCAGTGAGAATTCTACTCACGTTTGAGATGAATCTTGAAAACCAGAAATCAAACACCTCTTCTAAAGGAATTGCACTTCAATCAGTAACATCAAGTTTGGATGTTCAACTAGATGTCGAGAACATTCAGGAGATTACTGAAGATGAACCCCTGAGTGTTGCACTGCTTACCAAGAAGTTTAATACCCTTTCGGTCAATGAAGAAAGGTTCGCCAACCTTCAAACCACGGAGACTGTTTGATTATCCCTCATCGACATCATCTGGATCGACAAAATCATCAAAGTCTCCAGATGTTGCAGTGAAGGACATTGACTCAGTTTAATGTAGAGGATGTTCTTACTTTGGACACTATGCCAATGAATGTCCTACTGTCTAAAGAAAGCAGAGAAGAAATTATAGTGCTGCCATGTTAAGTGACGAATCCGGTGATGAAGAAGCTGAAAAACAAACTGTTTTGTTTGTAAAAGTCAATGATGACTTGGATGGAATGATTGACGCTTTAACTGACATGGATAGTGGTGATTTTGACTATGATACTAGTCTTGATCATATGACTTCAGATGTTCCAAGCAATGTTATGGAGAATGTTACAGAAGAAATCTCTGACATTCCTCCAAATACCACTAACTGGTATGAAATGACATTGCTGGATGAGTTTTGCAACAATACTGAAGTGTCTAAGGTTGTAGATGAAGTGTGTGTCCAATGGGCTGAACAATCAAAGGAATTTGGGATTCTCGTAGAAGAAAACCAAACTCTAAAGAGAAGGGTGCTGGACCTTAAAATTCGACTCACTCGAGGTGATCTTGAGCTGAATAAGTTGAGAAAGGAAGTAGAAGCTGCTTCAAAAACCTTTCGACAACTTAATCAAGGAACATCTACTCTGAACGAGGTGCTGACATTGGGACAAATCACGAAAGCAGGCTTGGGATATACATCAAGTTCATCAATGTCTATCTCTAATCCTATCAAGTTTGTCAGAGGGGAAAGCTCCAAGGATGTTCCAGTCAATGTTGACGGAAATGTCAAACTGAATGTCAATGACAAGTCCAAGGAGAAAAAATTTGTTTGTCATTATTACCAAGAGCCTGGACACATCAAACCTTATTGCTTCAAATATCATGATGATATAGCAACAAGAAAGATTGTCGTGGAAAATTCTTCTAAATCTACCAAAAAGAAGAAACACTCAAAGAAGGCAAAGATCTCGTGCAATGTTGTCTACACATCTTTGAAAGCCAACATTACTGATACGTGGTACTTTGACAGTGGGTGCTCATGGCACATGACAGGAAATTCTAAGTTTCTCGATGACTATACCACGACAAGCAAAGGAAAAGTTAGTTATGGTAGCGGAGCACAAGGCAACATAGTAGGAAAATGAACATTGAATGTCAAGAACTTTCCCAAGTTACGCAATGTGCTTCATATCGAAGGTTTAACAGCAAATCTGATCAGCATAAGTCAATTATGTGATGACGGTATGCATGTAAGATTCAATAAGAACACCTGTGAGGTTTTTGATAGCTAGAATAAATGCATTATGTTCGGAAGTCGGGCATTGGATAATTGCTATCATGCTGACAAGAATGAAAAATGCAATGTTTCAGTCAATGTTGACACTCAACTCTCACATCAAAAACTGGGTGATCTCAGCTTTCAAAGTTTGAAGAAACTAATTGAAGTTGATGTTGTTCGGGGTATTCCACCTATGAAGATCAATCTCGATGTTGTTTGCAGTGCATGTCAAAAGGGCAAATAGGTGAGAGCTTCACATAAAATTTCCTCCGCTTGTCAAACCACGAAGTGCTTCGATCTGATTCACATGGATATCATGGGTCCCGTTGACACCAAAAGCATGAGTGGAAAAAGATTCATTCTGGTGATAGTTGATGATTTTTCGAGATTCACATGGGTTGAATTTCTTCAAGAAAAATCTGAAGCTTTCAGGATGTTCAAGAAGTTCTACAAGTTGGTGTCAAGATAACATGAGTCCAACATCATGTGCATTAAAACAGATCATGGGCTCGAAATTGAAAACTCAATGTTTGAAGAGTTTTGTAAAAAATGAGGCATCATTCATGAGTTTTCTGCTCCAAAGACACCTCAACAAAATGAGGTGGTTGAGAGAAAAAATCGAACTCTCCAGGAGATGTCAAGAGCAATGTTACAAGCTCAACGGTTGTCCAAGAAGTTGTGGGCTGAAGTAGTTAAAACTGCTTGTCACATCGGGAATAGAGTAATTCTTCGCCCAGGCAGAACTGTGACACCGTATGAACTTCTGAAGGGAAAAAAGCCTAATTTGAAGTACTTTCATGTTTTTGGATGTGTATGTTACATCCTAAATGACAGGGATCATCTGGGAAAATTTGATTCCAAAAGCGACAAAGGGATTTTCTTGGGTTACACATCTGACAATCGTGCTTACCGTGTGCTTAATCTTAGGACAAAAACAGTCCAAGAATCAATTAACATTGTTTTTGATGACCACACAGGTATTGCTTCAAAATCTGAAGAGGATGATGTGATTGATCTCATTGACACAGGTGAAATGTCAAGTGATCAGACTGAAAGTGATTGTGAGAACAAAACATCTACTGAGAATGTCAAAGTGAATGTTCCACAGGTTGATGAAGCTTTAGTCAAAACATCAACGTCAACATTCACTTCAGACAATGAAGATGATTAGGTGGTGACTGCCGAAGATGAACCAAGAAGGGATCCTCCAAGTCGAATTCGGAAGAATCATCCAGATTCACAGATCATTAGAGATCGATCCGAATGAGTTCAAACCAGGAGCAAGAATTCTGAGGAATACAAAGAAATACTGAAACTAGTATGCATGTCTTCCTTAAATGTTTGTATGTCAAACACTTACTTTCTGTCTAACATTGAACCGAAAAACATTAAGGATGCACTTAATGATAATTTTTGGATCAATTCTATGTATGAGGAACTAAACCAGTTCGTAAGGAACAATGTATGGGAATTAGTTCCACGCCCCAAAGATAAAAATGTGATTAGGACAAAATGGATTTTAAAAAATAAAACGGATGAGTCTGGCAATGTTGTCAGAAATAAAGCTCGTCTAGTCGCTCAAGGCTACACCCAAGTTGAAGGGGTAGACTTTGACGAAACTTTTGCTCCTGTTGCAAGAATTGAATCCATTCTTCTTTTATGTGCAATTGCATGTTATGTGGGTATTACTTTACATCAAATGGATGTTAAAAGTGCTTTCTTGAATGGCTTTCTCAATGAAGAGGCGTATGTCGAACAACCTAAGGGGTTCGAATGTCATGAGAAACCATTGCACGTGTTTCAGCTCAAAAAGGCTTTGTATGGTCTCAAACAAGCCCCTAGAGCATGGTATGCTAGACTGACCGATTTCTTGCTCCAAATCGGTTTTGCAAGAGGTCAAGTCGATAAAACATTGTTTATTAAGAAGAATCAAAAACATATTACTGTTGCTCAAATCTATGTTGATGACATTGTTTTTAATTCGACTTGTACTAATCTGCTTAAAGATTTTGTAGACTCAATGTGCAGCACGTTTGAAATGAGCATGGTTGGAGAGCTCAACTATTTCCTTGGTCTACAAATCAAGCAAGATAAAGATGAGATTTTCATCTCTCAAAGCAAATATGCTAAAGGATTGGTCAAGCGTTTCGGGTTAGAGAACGCTAAACCTATAAAGACGCCTGTGGGATCTTCCGAAAAGTTGAGCAGAGATGATGTTGGTAGCAATGTTCATTCTACCATGTGTAGAGGAATGATAGGTAGTTTATTGTACTTAACAGCTAGTCGCCCTGACATTATGTTTAGTGTTGGTGTTTGTGCGAGATATCAATCTCAGCCTAAAGAATCTCATCTTAAAGCTGTTAAACGAATCATTCGCTATGTTTCTGGCACAATTGGGTTTAGTGTTAAATACTGCAAGAGTTCTAACATTCATCTTGTAGGTTATAGTGATTCCGATTGGGCAGGTGATGTCAATGACAGAAAGAGCACTAGCGGAGGTTTTTTTATTTTGGCAACAATCTGGTTTCTTGGTCGAGTAAGAAACAAAAATTGTATCTCACTCTTCACGGCCGAATCAAAGTATGTTGTTGCTGCTAGTTGTTGCTCTCAACTGTTGTGGTTAAATCAAATGGTTCTAGATTATGGTCTGACTAGTCCTTCTTTGACATTGCTATGTGACAATGTCAGTGCAATTGAAATTTCGAAGAACCCAGTCCAACATTCTCGCACCAAACACATTGATATCAGACATCATTTTATCCGTGATCTTGTTGAACGAGATATCATCAAATTGGAATACATTCCTACAGAGATTCAAATTGCTGATATTTTTACTAAACCTTTAGATTTTGAGAGATTTTCTTCTTTGAGGAAATCTCAGAGAATGTGTGTCTGTTAGTCAATGTTGACATCCTGATGCTAAAGTCAATGTTATGATCTTTGATATCAGGTCCTGTAATTCTGAAGTTAATAAAACCTATGGTACGATGATATGATTTTCTATTATGAATCAATTCATGAGAATTTATTCAATCATGTGTCGTCTCCATTTGTTTTATTTATTTTCAGAATTTGTTTTTTTTATTATTTTTATTTATTTATTATTTATTGTTTAAATAATAGATAATTGAAAGAATGTTGATAAGCAGATATACTTATCTGCATATCTTATGATATGATAATAGATATATATATATATATATCGCTTTCATTATTTAAAAAAAAATGGTTTTGTCTTTATCTCTTTTTCAATTCAAAACCCTCTCTCTCTCTCCATATCCGATTCACTTTACTCTCTCTCTAGCGGTTCATCTTCTCCGCTTCTTCATTTTTTTTTTCTCTCTCCTTTTTCATCCATGGCAGACCAAAACCCTAACCACTTACAAGCCATGATGATGATGTTGCAGCAGATGATGGAGCTCTCAAAAGGATCCCCATCATCAGCCTCAGCACCGGCTGCTGCAGTACAACCCCCACTCTCTGCAACATCGACCCAGACTCCTGACATTGCTCCACCAACTGCTCAAGCTGAAGCAACAACAACAAATGTCACTGAGCCTTCAACATCAAATGTAATGCCAACTAAAGTCGAGGTTCATCCGGATCTCATAATTCCTCCTGGAACTGAGATCCTAAACCCTAAGTTGATCAGGATGAATGTGCTTGGTGATTCCACTAATCCAATCGACCCTGAAGCCACTTCTCACCTGCAGTCTCTGTCAAAGATGGTGAAGACTTCTCCACCGACGAGGAAATCAAAGCGTCTTCACAGTGATGCAACTGACAAACCTGATGTCGTCTCCTCCAAGAAGGTGAAGAAGGAAGGGTCTAAGGTTGCCTCCTGGTCACTGCGAGATGAATCCGACTCCATTGGTGAACAAGTTCCTACTTCTCCTCCTGCTGATGTCACACAGAGTGTCGATCCTACTGCTGAGCCCTTAGACAAGGATTCCGACACAGATGAGGACTCTCCTCGTGACGTCACGCAAGCCTTTAGTAAGATTTTCTATTCTGAAGAGGCTAAGAAATGCCATGCTCTTTATGTTAAGAGAACTCTTAAGGTTGAGAAAATGATAGATGTTCTTAGCTTTAAAAAATATGGGATGGATGTGTTTCTTAAGGAGAGAAGTTTGTGGAAATCTGTTACATCACTGGTGTCATATGATCCTGATGTTATTCATGAAGTCTATGCTAACATCATTTCTGATATGGGAGATCTTACTAAACTGTGTTTTAGAACTGTGTATGTTAGGGATAAAATCTATAAGTTTTCCCCTAATGTTATTAACACGTTTCTTGAGTTGAGCAATGAGGACACAATCATGTCTTTGGATTTGATTGATGATGTGGTGAATGTTATTACTGGAGGTTTGGTTCCAAAATGGCTCAACAAAGTGTCTGCTTCCAAGTTAACATTCTTTTACTCAGTGTTATACAAGCTTGCAGTGTGCAATTAGCTGCCCATATCGAATGCCTCTATCATCACAGTTGATCAGGCCATTCTCCTGTACAAGAAAGGAAATCAGCTTCCTTTCAACCTCGGGGCATACATTTTTTATGCTACTTTGAAGGCTGCCTCTAAATCAAGTTCCTCCAATTTGCTTCATTTCCCATGTTTGATCTATGGGATCCTTAAGAGCCAAGGGTTAAAGGAATGCAAAAAGAATGTGATGTCTGAGCAGTCCTCCATCTCTATAATGACGCCCAAGGGGAATGATGACAGGATCATTGATCTTCCCTATCATTATGATGCTGCTAATCCAGTGCCTCCTTCTGCCGAAGGTACCCCTGCTCCTTCCCAATCTGATGTCTATCTTGATGTTGCCTCCACACCTACTATTCCAATTGTCATGATGCCGCTGGAGACTCTTCAACATCAAATTGCACTGCTTGATCATGTTATTGGTCAACTCACCAAGGCTCGAGACTCTTTTCTGACTCTCCTTTCTACACAAAAAGGGGGAGTAGATGATGATGCTGATGGTGATGATGCGGATTCTGAAGACACAGATGCTGGACCGAGTGTTGCTGGTCAAGCAAAGGGGAGAAAAGGTGCAGCCAAAGGGAAGAGGAAGATGATGTGAAGTTTAGTGTTTAAGCTTCTGAATTTTAAAACTGTTTTATGCTAAAAACAATGTTTAATGTTTTCTGTTTTTGTGTGTGCTGGACACAAAGTTTTGGTACGCATTTTATGCATACCTTGTTTTTGATTGTTGAATGCAGTTTATGATTGTGTTCTTGATTCTATATGCTTATTCAGTTTTTGATATTCGTAACATATCATTATGATTAGGCATATTGAGTTTGTTTTGAGATATTGAATGATCAATATGTCTTGATTATTGTGTGTTGAACGTTGAGTTCAACATTGATATTATGTGTTGAATGTTCAGTTCAACATTGATATTGTTGTGTTGAACTTTCTGTTCAGCATTGATTTTATAATAGGATATGTTCCTATTATATGATAATTTAATTAAGGGGGAGTAACCCTTAAGGGGGAGATTTTAAGATTTCCATTTTTCGCTGCGACTCTAATTGTACAAAATACATTGAGTTGTATGTTTTGTGCAGAAAGGCTAAGATTAAGGGGGAGATTGTTGAGTACTGTATAATATTGAGGTTCAATGTTGTACTCGATGTCAGACAGACTCCCTGCGACATTGTCTGTGATATAGTCGTAACTAATCTTATCCTTTCCTAGTTTTATTTATTATTTTAATAAATAAAATAATTTTATATATCTTAAAATATATGTGTATATCCACGAAATTGATATTTCAAATAAATGGATATATACATATTAGATATATTATTTAAAATAGAGTTTGACAAAGTCAAAGCTCTATCTCCTATTTTTTAGGTCTAGCGGTTTTTCTATTTATTTTTTTTTCTTTTTCAGAAAATTATATTTGCTGGATATTTAGAAAAAGAGCATGAACGTGGGAAAGCTTTCAACCACGCCTTGGAGGCGGTTTCTTCCATATATGGTGAAGTCATGGAGTGGAGCGGTTATCGTCAACCCATGTTCAAGAAAGAGAAATTGTGGACCTTGTTGGATTCAAGTGAAGAGTATTTAAGAAGCATGGTCGACACTTGAAGACTTATTCAAGCTCAATCCATTTTCCGTTGTGTGAAGATTGAAGAAAGCTTGAGTCACAAACTTAGTATAGGTTTTGTTCTTCGTTCCTTCTTCTATCTTAACATTTGTTGTTGTTCAATCCTTTCATGAAATAGATTATACAAATTAGGATAGATAGCAAGGTTGTGAAACCTTTACTAGTTTGTATACAAGTTGACGAGATGTCAATTTGTATGTTTTACTTTGTATACGAATTGACGGGATGTCAATTTGTATGTTTTAGTTCTTTTTAGTGATAGTCTAGATTAGAACTTGTAAATGTTGCTGAAGTGTTGAGAACCTTCACGTCCAACACCGACAGCTTGATAATTTTGTACTCATAGTAGTATAATTTCGCCCTGTGGCAATCACACACATGTTGTGTGTGATTTAAAAGTTATATCTTGTATCATTGCGCATTTTATTTCCTGCATATTTGTGGTAAGATAGTTGTGTTAACTGTCTGTAACATTGAGTTTGACATTACGAATCTATGTCTATTTTCAGTGTTTGTGGCAACAAATTTCAACATATATTTTATAAATTTTTTATTTCCACTGCGTTTACATATTCGATTCTAGCACTGATAAATTCCAGCAAAAAAAAGAAACAGTGTCTCGGGTCTCAATAGAAAGATTGTCATACACAATTATTTTCCATTCATTAATGATTTTGTTATAATCACGAACATATCTGAATTTCACAGGTAACTTTGTCATAATATACCAAATGTAATACCTATGAATACCGCAGGCATGATATCCTTCATGTTGTTTTTGTTACTTTCACACTGGTTAGTTATTATGCCAGTAGGATAAACACTACAAATTGCCACAAGTTTGTAATTTGAAAAAATCTACTTGAACGATGTTGTATCTTCGTATGTGATCATAGCACACTCTAACAAAATGGAATGTTCATGATGATTAACATTAACGAATGCCACAAAAGGTATCTGATGCCCATTTTTAACAAAATAAAATCAAAATTAAGTATAAGCATTATCATATATCAAATATACCAAGAACAAGGTTTTCAATTTCAATACATATACCTAATGATGAGGTAGGTTGTATCAAAATTCACCACATTTTGAATTTTTTTATAAGTTGCTTTACTTCTAGGATGAATCACTCTCTCCAGTGTCAACCTTCTTCGTTCCTCGATAAAATTCCTACACTCTTTTGGGAGATATCCTAAATTATTAGGACCACCACTCTGAATTTCTAGTAATTGGATACTTTTACACGGCCTTATGCATGCACTGTCATTCTCTTCCAAGTGTCTCTTCATGTGGACAAACATAATCTTGTGTGTTGGCATTAATATTGAAAAATTTAGGTCAAGATCATGATTGTGATACAAACACGTTTTTAAAACCACCCAACTTCCATCCATTAGCATATTCACATTAATCAGCTTTGCACAAAAATTTCTTAGAAGCGAAAAGTGATGTTGATTTCTAAACTTAGTGCATACAAAAATAGCATACTTGTAGCCATCTTCACCCGCTTTGCGATTTGATCTTAAACCCCACACGTCTAGCATGTTCTTGATAGTTATTGAATATGTTATCTAAATTCACATACTTCATACCAGTTTGAGGTCCACAATGAGTTTCACCATTGTTGGTTCCAACATGTGAATGATTTTTTGTCAGATTGTTGCTTCCTTCATCAGCTTGATTTTCTATTTGATTACCATTAATTAATTATGGTTTAAACTTTAATATAATTTTTATTGTATTTTGAATCAAGTTATAAATTGTAAAATGATAATTAATTTGAAACAAAATAAGTACCAATTATTAGAATAGAACATAAAAATAACTATTTAATTCTAATCACATTGAATTTAATACGTTTATCGCGTACATATGTGTTATTCACTTGTGTACATAGATCCAAAAATCTACAATTAATTTCTTATTTTATTTCGGATACTGACGATATGTAAAGGCAAACAACAAGTCTCAAATATTGAGATTTAGAAGGGATGATGATTGATCGATCTCCGACGATCAAGTCAGATATTGAGACTTAGAAAAAAATAGAGTCAAAATATGAATTAAAAGTCATGATATAAATTATTCTTGTGGCTATAGATGTCGATGGTTTAACTGACCTTCTCCTGGATCCAGCCTAGATGAAGTATTTTTAAGTTGAGATAAACCCTCCCCCTTGACCTTCGGTCATCTATGTTAATTAGAGATGTAATTGTCATCTATTCCTGAAATCTTGTTCAACATCTTCTCCCATATCTTTACCTATACACTTTAGCTATACAGTATTTTTAGATTGTTAACTTAGTTCTATTTTGGACCTTATTTTCGGTGTGTTTCATTGGGCTAAGATATTCAGCTTTATCAGTTCTTACCATTTTTTGTCACTATAACTTGTTAATGAAATTGAGCTTCAATTAATTTTTATAAAGTTGAACTCGAACTCAATGAACGGAGTTTTGATCATTGTTTATATACATGTTCTATTATTTGGGTGAAATGATTAAGTGTTGTATTTATTTCATCGTATTGAATTCAAATATGACAAAATCTCACATACAAAATCAGGCCCATTAGATGGGTGAGCCGCGCAGGTGGGTCGGGTCGACCCCTCTCCCTCCTATTCCAAAAAGAAATTGGCCCGAAAAAGTACCACTCATTACACTAAATAATGTATACCAATTGTATCCTAAAAGGTATCACCCTCTATTTTAATTATATAAGTTTATTACATCTCAATTATAATTTAATACATCTAAATTAAGGTATAGTATTCTCAATTAAGGTTTATATTTGTTTAAAATAATTAATTATCGAGCACAATGTACGAGTCCACGCGTTTGGGTTGGGCAGTACACTATGCGAGTTGCCAAATAAAAAAATAATTAATTTACTTTAATTTTAAGGTTCACTTACTCCATTTTCTGGTATATGTTAATTTATTTCAAATTAGGGTGGGTTTCTTATTTCCAATTTTGGTTTATGTTTATTTTAAAAAATTAATTGTCGAGCATAGTACACAAGCACACACATTTTCCTGGATAAAAAAAGTAAATGAATTCACTTTAGGTTTACATGACCACGTGTTTGCGTTGGGCGAGTACGCTACGCGAGTCACCAGATCAAAAAAATTAAATTAATTCACTTTAATTTAAAGTTCACTTATTCCATTTTATGATGCATGTTAATTTATTTCAAAATTAGGGTTTTTTATTTTCAATTATGGTTTATATTTATTTCAAAAAATTAATTATCGAGTGCAGTATACAAGCACACGCATTTTCATGGATATTAAAAAATTAAATGAATTCACTTTAATTTTACGGTTCACTAATTTTATTTTATGGTATATATTTATTTAAAAAATTAAATTAATTCAGTAATTCATTTTATGGTATATATTTATCTTTATTTCAAAATAAATAAATTAATACACCTTACTTTTCGGTTCACTAATACCACTTTAAAGTATATATTTTTTGATGAAAAAACTTAGAACATAAAATAAAAAATAATAAAAAAATAAAAAATAAAGAAAAAATATGTCGGGTGTGTGCACGACATGCACGGCGCGTGTGCATCTCTTCAAATATATTATTTTTATTATTGATTATTTTTGGATTATTTTTTTAATATTCTGGGCCCTTTTTTAATTATTGATTGAACTTGTGTGACGAGCTATAAATAATGCATCTCTTCAAATATATTATTTAAAATTATATTTAAATCATAGGTCTTTTTTTCTTGAAATATTACTCTTGTGAAAATTCAACCCTACGGCATAGCCAACCAATTAATTAGTATACTAGCTTCGTTGATGACGTTTACTTACGAACAGTCGCATTGAGACCATCTCATAATTATATGTCACAAAAGATACAGCATAAAATAATAAGATTTAAATTAATTTGGGATTTGTTTAATAACATTAAATTGGCCTAATCATATGCTATTATTGTCGGTTATAATAAATTAATTAGTATATAAGCATAATCTATCGCGTACGACGTCGTCCGCTCGCCCCACTAAATAAAATAAAGTAGAAAACAAACAAACAAATAAATAATAAATGGTTTGCCGAAGAGCCGATCCGACCCGACCCGGATATCCAGATCGCTCTTCTAATCATCTCTCTCTCTCTCTCTTTCTTGTCTCTTCTCTCTCTCACACACACGCACAGCAAACGGAAAATCCACGTAGATTCACGCTTTAGTGTGTGTTCGTGAATCCAGATTTATTCATTCACGCTTAATTATGGACTTCAATCAAGCAGCCTGAACGATAATCCGAGATCTCCTTCAATATTTTCTCCGTGCGTCTCCATTCTCTCTCTCTCTCTCTCTCTCTCTCTCTCTCTCTCTCTCTAGTTTTATCGCATCAATGCGTGCGCAATTTTACCATTTGTGAATTCTTTTGAAGGTCTATGATAGGGCATGGCGATTAAGAGGGGATTGCAATCCGGCGGCGGCGGAAAGAGTAAAGGCATTGGATCTCGCTTCTTCACTTCCGTCGTCGTGTTTTTATTCACATTCCTCGCTTTCGCCTTTTTATTCGTCGGCCGCGGCCTTTTCACCACCGCTTCTTCCGGTTAGCTTACCTGAATTTTTATTTTCTTTATGGATTTTTTACTGTTTTGGGCGTTTTTTCAGTTGGGAATGAATTGATTATATTGATTGGGGAATCGTGCCATTAGTGAAGTTTGTGGAATGTAACCGTAGAGTTTGGGTTTTTTTTTTTTGGAGTTATTGAAGTGGTTTTATTTAAATTTAAATTTCTAGACCTAGTAGTTGATTATGAACCATAAATTGTGAAAAAAGTATATGTATGAAAACGGTGACTCCTCTCATTTTCAACGGGTTCTTTTTGTTGGATTTAGCAGGGGCGTTAACTGATCTTTATGAGATAATGTATTCTTATTGGATACGAAATTGAAAATTGTTTCTTAGAATATATAGCATCACTAATAACCCACATCACCGCCAATAGTTGGAAAGTGCTCAGATTGTTATCTTGATTGATGCTTAAAAGTTTTGGACTGGCTTGTGAGGAGTAGATTTGCTTCAATTGCCCTAAACTATGGAATTGGGTTCTCTCTCTCAAAATCAAAGTTTAGATTTTGGGTGATTAGTATCATGAAAGATATGAAGGTTTAACGGATGATTTGGATGTTTTAAATAGCCATCGTCTCAGTTTATTTGTTTTGATCTTACCATGTGATTGCCAAGCCGTGTTTGATTCATTAATATAGAATAAAGTTACCCCATCGAGACTTCTGAGTTTAATTTACATTTTAGGTAGTCTGCCTTTGTTTCTTCTCTATTTACAGTTAGCTATACTATTTGAGATGGTTGTTGGCAAAGAAGAATGGGTATTGCGTGCATATCTGAAAGGTTAATGGAGGTGGTGTTGTTAGCAAAGTTTGCTGAATGATCATAGTTTTGAGAGAATCTAGTGGAGATAATGCAAGAGCGGAGAATGTTGATAGGCATACACAATGGAATATGTGTGTGCCCGTCTCTGAAGAAAGCCCGTGATAGATCTAGGGTGGAGTTGTTAAGAGTTGTTTGAGACCTCTAGTTCTTTTATTGCCTTATATTTTGTATAATTTGTACTCTCTCTCTCTCTCTCTCTCTCTCTCTCTCTCTCTCTCTCTCTCTCAAACACACACAAAACTTGCATAGAAGGTGAGGAGGGACTTAGAAAAAATATTTAGATGGAAGCCGTTCCATTTGAGTTGATTGGATATGTTGCTGAACCTTGTTCTTTTTCAAATGAATGATATTTGTCCCATCTTTCCTCTATCTATGGTGATAGGATGCTGTGGATTCTATATTTACTCTTTCAGTTCCTATTCATGTACATGCACAGTTAAATCTACTTTTACTCATGTTATATTTTTTCCTCTGTCTTGACTAATAGTGTGAACATATAATTCTGCAGGTCCAAATGAATTATCAATTGTTTCCAGCAGACAGGTATCCTTTTTTGGCACCTTTATGTTGAACATGTTTCTGGATGCAATGTACAGCTTAATAAGCTAGTATTACTTTTTACAGGATTTAAATTGGAGAGAGAGGCTGGCATTGCAACATCTTAATTCTTTATTCTCAAAAGATGTATGTTCTTACATTTTAAATGAACAAGCACATGCTGAAATATCCTGTACTTATGCTTTCTTATGCAGTTTCCACTAATTTAATCATTCTTTTAGGTAATTGATGTTATTAATGCTAGTACAAATGATTTGGGGCCTTTAAATGTTGACTTTTTTCGAAAAGACAAATTATCTGCCTCTTGGAAATTAGCTGGGCACGAAACATCTGCTGATAATGGCACTTCTTCTGAGGTAAGCATGAACACAATCATGTTACTTAGCTAATGGACAAATGGGATTGGTGCATTAAACATCCTTAATTTTGTTTCCTTCTCTTATAACTTTTAAGGCCACTGGGGCCTTGAAGACCAAGCAAGAAACTTCTAGAGTCAAGGAGGAACATACTTCAAATGGTATTAGTTTTTCCTGGAAACTTCGCGAGTGCAATATTTGATTTTGAACATAAATGTTTGACTAGCCTTTGCCTTGCAGAAGATCATTCCATGTTTTTTGAGACACCAGCTAAATTGGTCCGAAGGGTAAGTACCCGGACTGGTTCTACTTCTAGTATAGTCTCTCTGATTAATTTTTCTTTAAAATTTGATTTTATGTGATAAGAAACTAATTCAATCATTTCACTAAAGATGGACTCTAATATGCTATCGTACTTTTACTCCTAAATTTCATGGTTCTATATGAGCTATATCATAAGTATGCAATAACTCTGCAGCAACTGAGAGAAAAAAGACGTGAAAAGCGTGCTGCTGACTTGATAAAACAAGATGATGAAGTAGCTGTAAAGCTCGAAAATGCAGCCATTGAACGTTCTAAATCAGTGGACTCTGCAGTTTTGGGGAAGTATAGCATCTGGAGGAAAGAAAATGATAATGAAAACACTGATTCAACTGTACGCTTGATACGTGATCAAATGATAATGGCAAGGGTGTACATAAGTCTTGCAAAAATGAAAAACAAGCTTGATTTGGCCAATGGGTTACAGAATCGGCTCAAAGAAAGCCAGCGTTCTCTAGGAGATGCAACTACTGATTCTGATTTACATCACAGGTAATGAACGTGTACCATTATCTATGTTTACCAGCCCAATGCCGACTTGTTGTATCTGTAAATTGTTTAAACATGAAATATACTTATGCCAGTGCACCCGAAAAAATTAAATTGATGGGTCAAGTGCTGTCTAAAGCTAAGGAGCAATTGTACGACTGCAACCTGGTCACTGGGAAACTAAGAGCCATGTTGCAATCTGCGGATGAGCAAGTCAGGAGTCTGAAAAAGCAGAGCACATTCCTTAGCCAACTAGCTGCAAAGACAATACCAAATGGTCTTCACTGTCTGGCCATGCGCTTGACAATAGATTATTACCTCCTCCCACCAGAGAAAAGAAAGTTCCCTCAGAGTGAGAATCTAGAAAATCCAAATCTTTACCATTATGCCCTCTTTTCGGATAATGTTCTCGCTGCTTCAGTTGTGGTCAACTCGACCATTATGAATGCCAAGGTATGGATTCTATATTTTCTTATACTGCAACTAGGTTTATGGATATAGACACAAAACTGTGCCAACTCTTTAATATTAATTGGAAAATGCATTGTGAAGTGAAGTTTGTTCTTAGAAATTTATAGGTCCATGCTTTTTGGCATTTGGTCTGTTTTTATACATTGCTGGACAACCCATGGTCTCTATTTTTTATGGTATCATGAATTGCATGGCCTAACTTGAATTTATGCTTGCACAACTCATAGATAGCACACATGCATGTGTACAAATTTACTTAAATAAACATGCACCGTCATACAGTCGTACTTGTCCTCTGTATTGATCCATAAAATAATAAGATTGTTGTGCAATGCCTACATATAGTCATGGATGCATGCACATGCACAGAAATTTACATTGGCTTTCTGAATAGCATCTTCTGGTGCACAATATGCATGCTTGAATGCACACAATGTTCATGCTGCCACTGTTCATAATCCTATATTATTTATATATTTATATGTTCTTTGCATTTTATTAATGGCAGTGATAAGAGGCAGTGTTATTCTTTTTCAGTCTAACCACTTATACCATGCTAATTATTCGTTAAGACATTACTCTTCTTTTCTTTAAAAAGTGATTTTCTGTCTTGTAGGACCCTGGGAAACACGTTTTCCATCTTGTTACTGATAAGTTGAACTTTGGTGCAATGAACATGTGGTTTCTATTGAATCCCCCGGGTAAAGCTACAATCCATGTCGAAAATGTAGATGAATTCAAGTGGCTCAACTCATCCTATTGCCCTGTTCTACGTCAGTTGGAGTCTGCTGCTATGAAAGAGTACTATTTTAAGGCGGCTCATCCTACCACACTTTCTGCTGGTTCTTCTAACCTGAAGTATAGGAACCCAAAGTATCTTTCAATGCTTAACCATCTAAGGTTCTATCTCCCACAGGTTTATCCAAAGTTGGATAAAATTCTTTTCCTTGATGACGACATTGTTGTTCAGAAAGACTTGACTGGGCTGTGGCTAGTAGATCTCCATGGAAAAGTAAATGGTGCAGTTGAAACCTGTGGTGAGAGCTTCCATAGGTTCGACAAATACCTAAACTTCTCCAATCCTCACATTGCTAAGAACTTTGATCCCAATGCTTGTGGGTGGGCGTATGGAATGAACATATTTGATCTAATGGAGTGGAAGAAGCAGGATATAACTGGTATATACCACAAATGGCAGAATATGGTACGTCGTTTTTCTATTATTATTATTATTATTATTATTTTCTGTGTATATGTGTGCATGTGTTGGTGGGGGGGGGGGGGGGGTTGATTTTCTAGTTAACTATGTTTAAATTGAATTCATTATTGAAACGGAACAAGCTTGGGAAAGATGAAAATCTTGCCATGCCAAGCATATCAAATGCTACTTCCACATATATATGTATGACTTGTTCTCCCTTTTATTCCAAACATAGATAAGAACGATGCCTGATCCAAAATTTCTTCGCTTTTTGGTCTTAGAATGAAGACAGGGTGCTTTGGAAGCTTGGAACGCTACCTCCAGGTCTGATTACCTTCTACGGGCTGACACATCCACTTGAAAAGTCATGGCACGTACTTGGTTTGGGTTACAATCCGAGCATTGATAAGACAGATATTGAGAATGCAGCCGTTGTTCACTACAATGGGAACATGAAACCATGGTTAGAATTGGCAATGACAAAGTACAAGCCATATTGGACGAAGTACATAAAGTACGACCACCCATACGTACGCAACTGCAAACTGAGTGAATGATGAAGAGCGACCATGTTGGAACGACAACAGGGGGGGCTCATGAGTGTCGCTGTTGCACCATCAGAGGGTTAAATCTGGTCTAGGCAAGCTCCTTGTGGCCATTGCTGCATTGTGTATTCATCATCTCTGCGATTCAATTCGATTCATCTGATCATGTCTTTAAAGAAGCATGGGAAAGAAGCTCCCATGCTTGATTAGCAGGTCCTCTTACATTTTACTTATATGGAGATGTGTTTGTTGGTAGATGAGGATTGCTGGAGTTGCTAACTGTATTCTTTGAACAGCCTACTTAATTACTAGATTTCAGATTTAATTGAACTTTGGCATTTCCAATTCCTTGTGTAAAGTTGAATTGTGGTTTTGTGTTTGGAATTGAATCAAAGAAAGGTATGAATATATATGGATGAAGTGAGAACAAAACACAATGCCCCAACCCAGTTCAGACTTTTTTTGTGAGATGAACATATTTACATTAGGTAATTGGGTATTTGAGAATGAGAATAGGTCAAGGTCTTGTTTTATTTCAAGCTACCAATTTCCTGCTTATCCTAGGTTTAAATTTGCGATTTGGGAATGCTCATTTCCAAGAATTTATATAACTAGTCTAGGGTTGTCTCTTATCAACTGTCTGATAAGTCAGATCTTCATACGGATGCAAACCAAAACCCGAACCGCACCTGGACCGTCACTAAGGTAAAAATACGGCATCGTGTTTAATAAAACATGATACCGGGTCTCTAAATTACACTATTGTTTTACCCTTGTGACTGTGACAAGTCCTATCTAACACAATTTTTTTTGTGGGAATATATGGAACTAGCCAGTCAAACTTTTAAAAGATTTATTTTAGCCAGTAACTTTTAAACATATTTTATTTGGCCAGAATTACTATATTACCCCTATATTTATTTTTAATCTATTTCAATTCCCTCACCAATCAACCGCGTGCGATTCACATTTCACATTTGAAATGAGATTTTGGAAAAATCTCTCTCTCTCTCTCTCTCTCTCTCTCTCTCTCTCTCATCTTCTTCAACACTAATGGAATCTGCAACACTGAAAATTCAAGCGAAGATTTCTCCAGATTCAAGTCGTCGACCTCTGAAAATTCATGTGAAGATCTCTCTCTCCATATTTCTCCACCAACGAGCCGTCGACTTTGAAAATTCAAGCGAAGAAATAGAAAATCCTTCTCCGAAATGTGTATGTTTCAGATCTAATTATTAATAATATTATTAGATTGTTAGGTGTTTTTTTTTTTAAATTTGATTTGGGGAAAAATTTGATTCGAAGAATATTGTTAGATTGTTAGGTGTTGTTTGTTTTTTAAGTTTGAAGTTTGTTTTCTACACATAATAGACATGCTTTGACAATAAAAGTACCACAAATATAGTTGATGTTTGAAAATCTGGAAAAAATGAGGTATTTATGCAACTTTCAAAAAATCTGGAAAAATGATGTTCTTAACTGCATGCGAGCCCTGCGCGCATGCTTGTGAGAGCAGTTAAGAAGAAAATCGCGCGCCCCTGAGGCCAAATTATCAACAGTTGTTCTGCCGATGCACATAAACTATCAACCGATGTCATGCCGACAGTCTGCCGATGTGTTCTGCCGATGTCTGCACGCACGCGCTTACTTTGTGCGCGCATGCCTTATGCACGCATGCTTGTGGGCGTCCACAAGAAGAAAATCACGGGCACCTGTGGCTACATTATCAACAGTTGTTCTACTGACGCACAGAAATTATCAATAGTTGTTCTGCCGGTGCACAGAAATTATCAACCGATGTCATGCTGATAGTCTGTCGATGTGTTCTGCTGATGTCTGCGTGCGTGCTTACTTTGTGCACGCAGTTAAGAAAAAAATCACGCGCATCTGAGGCCAAATTATCAACAGTTGTTCTGCCGATGTACAGAAATTATCAACCGATATTATGCCAATAGTCCGTCAATAGTCTGCTAATGTCTGCGTGCGCGCATGCCTTGTGCGCACCGGGTCTTGCGCGCACTTAAGAACAATCCAGCGCGCAGTTAAGAACAAAATCACTTTTTTTTTGTAAAAGTCGAACTTAAGTGCTCACTGCACTAGCTCGACATTGATGAACTATGACGAGAACTATGGTCCAAGAAATGAAGGTCAACGATGAAGATGAAGATCGACGATGAAGATGAAGATTGACGATGAAGATGAAAAGCAGATCTGAAAATAAAGATCGACGATGAAGATGAAGATTGACGATGAAGATGAAAAGCAAATCTGAAAATGAAAATAAAGATCGACGATATTTTAATTCTCTTTCTGAAGATGAAAAACAGATCTAAAGATGAAGATGAAGATAAAAGCAAATTTGATATTTTTTATTTTTTTTATATCTAAAGAGCATTTTGGTCCAAAGTGGCTAAAAAAAATATGTTTAAAACCTACTGACTAAAATAATTTTTTAAAAAGTTTAAGTGACTAAAATAGTTTTTACCTCATTTTTTTTTTGTGATCCAGTCCGAGAATCATCTATATGCTCAGTTTACCCTATAGTTTGGAGGTGAAACTATAGTCTAGGTTTTGTATTCTTTGATAAAACAGACCAAGTCTTAAAATGTCTTTGTCTACGGACGAATTTGTTATTTTGCCAATTTTGCAATGCTGTCAATTTGGCAAATACATTTTGCAATTAGCATATTATATAGGCCAAGTTGTGAATTAATTTAAGCTAGATGCCGTGTACGTCAAATAATAAGAGGGTTTTTTTAGTTCTATATAAAGGTTTAGCTGGATGAACTTGAAGCTTAGTCAAATTATTATAGATTAGATGTTATTGAGTCTCAATCGAATCATTTAATGAGAACTAAAAAATTGTTCAAATCTTTAACTAATTGCTAAACTTGTGGTTTTACTTTAGAAAATCCTTAAGGTGGTTAGTGACAAGTTCAAATAAATGTTTTTAGATTTTTTGTAAGTACAAATCCGAAAATGTGGGATTATGTAGTTCTTCCGGGAGACCTAAGCTACCTGCCCTCTACACAATTTTCTTCTTTTATTTTAGGGAAAATATCCAAATAGGACCTTAAATTATGGCTAGTCCAAATTGGGTACTTGAATTATTGTTAAGTTTAATTAGACCCTCGATCTTTCTTGCCAGGTCCAATTAAATTCTTAAACTTTGAAAATAGACTCAAGTAGACTCTTTCATTAGCTCTTTGCCTCTTCCCCTTACAGAGAGTGATTTCTTCGTCCTTTGTGTCTAGTCGATAAATTGAAAGTACTGTTGAAAAGTATATGGAGAAAGGTATCCATATTATAGCAAGTATCTTAGTTGAAAGATGGTTGGAAAGTTTTGCAAAAACCGAAGATACACAATGTATATGTGAACTTTAGCGAAATTTGAGTCGAGATTTTGTCAACAATTTGACGTCTAGTCTCAAAAATAGATTTAGGATTCTCTAAGTTCACGGTCTGGACTATTTGAAATTGAAGTCAATGCGATTTTTCGATAACTGGAAATGAACATGTATTTATAGGAGAGCTAACACAAGGGTCCAGTTGAATTAATTATGAACGTTTAGGCCCGATTGGACTTGATAATAAGTTAAGTGTCCACTTAAATTTAATGAAATAGTTTAGGGTTTATTTAGACCTTTTTACTTTATTTTATTTTACAATTTTTAAAATGGATTCAAGAAAACAAATCATATTTCTCCTCACAATAAAATGAAACATATTTCAATCAAAAATTACGAAGTAATGATCCTAAAGTTTAATTATTAATTATTTTTTGGAGGGAAATTCTAACGTTTAAATTTAGTACCTATATTATCTGAAAAAAAGGTTTTTTTATTGGGGGATTTTTGTAGGCCACACGAGTGGGTTAGAGCGGCGATACCCAATCAAGTTAGGGAATCTTGCACCTTAGAGTGGAAATTTCAATTTTGCAGATGAGGACCTCCAATTCTACTCAATTTGCAAGAGAAGGGCTCCTTGACCTTATCCATATTGTTTTGGTATTTGGTATACACGTGGCGGTGCTTGTTGCTATCAGCTAGCTCTTTATGACGTCATCTCCTTCATGAAAGATGAAATGTCATTTACACCCTTGAGACAAATTATTTGTTTTTGAGCAAGCAATGTATGGGCCCACCTCAAACTTTCTGGGTTGGCTAATCTGTGGGTGGGACGTGGGATGGAAGGTGAGATATAAACACACTGCACACATTCATTCTGCTATGAATATAACAAGGGGGTTTTAAATTCATAATATTTCTCTTTATTTTTTGGACTCATGTGTTATATGTTTATATTTGTATGGATTGGATGTGTGTAGTATAGTCTTTATAAGAAAATATTATTAATTTTACTTTTAGTCTACGACAATATGGTCAAAATATTTTTAATATCATATTAAATTTTTTTGGTTCCAATATTTTATTTATTCGATTTCTTTTGTACTATTTTTTTTTTATGTTTCTTGTCCTAAAACTAACCGCCATTTAACAATCATTTATATGAGGTCAATGCGTTTGATTTTGTTCATGTTCACATTGGATTTTGATTTGAGTTTTTGGTTTTCACTTTTCACTTTGGTTGTTCTTTAATTAAACTACGAAATATATTCATGTGCTTTGATCTCATATAAACGGATGTTAAGTGGTTATTAATTGTGGGATAAAAAATATCGATAAAAAAAAATTGGGACACAAAAAATCAAATAAATAAATATTGAGACCAAAAATCATATCTGTGATTAATAATATTTTGGCCTATTTTCATAAATTAAAAGTGAAATCATCCCTCTAAAAGATACATTTTTACTCACCATTTTTAGGTTTATAGATAAGACATTCTTATTTTGACCTTTTCTTCTCTCTCTCTCTCTCTCTCTCTCTCTCTCTCTCTCTCTCTCTCTCTCTCTCTCTCTCTCTCTCTCTCTCTCTCCCCCTTCTAATGTGGACCTTTCCATATTTGAATAATTTTTCTTGATATATAAATGTATAAAAAGTTAAAAATAATACTAGTATTTTAAACATAATAACAAAAGAATAAGGTCCAATTTGGTCTTAAAATTATATCAGAAATCTCATTTTGATCCCGAAATGAAATTTTGGACCAAATCGATCTCTCTGTTTGTTCCTTAACGGATGGACGCTAACTTCCAACCATTAAATTGCACATTTTTGCATTATTTCATACACTAACACATTTAACACACACACCAAACAGGAATAAACATACAGAACATTCAAAATCAAAACTTAGAGAGAGATAGAGAGCAGTACTTGGAGCAGAGAAAAACCACAAAGTGACAGCACATATCATGAGCAAAATAGGGATGAGGCATGATGCGATTCGGGAACCCCAGGACTTGTATCAGATTGCCAGAGAACGGAATTCTCGACCCGAACTTCACAACACGGACGAACTATAGGTATATGAAACCTATAACCCAACGGTGATTGGAAATAAGAACCTCAGATGAAAAGCGAAGACGCCACAAACAGTTGTGATGTACTGTTTGATAAGTCGGATGAACACGACACACGGTTCAATAAAAATCTCCAAAGAGAATTCTCAAAGTCAACATATCAAAAGTGTTTAATGAAATATAATGCAAGCCCTTATATAGGTGGGAAAAATAAAACAACCTTAAAATCAAATCCTAATCTAAAAAGGAAATAAATAAATAAAAATCGGATAAATCCGCAACAGTTCAAATCGGCGCGACTCGGGCCCACTCGCGTCTCGGGTCGCGCTGTAGCTCGCGCCTGGCCCAAAACAGAACACGTCGCGGGCGCGACCGGCTCGCTCGCGCCACCACTCGCGCTTAGTCCAAAGCCAAACGGGTTGCGGGCGCGAGCGGTTCACTCGCGCCAGGACTCGCGTTGCCACTCGCGCCAGCCTCTCCGAACGCTCGAACTCGATCATCGGCACCCCGGCTAAGATCATATCAAGGCAGATGGCAGCCTCGACGGACCTGATCCTTCTTCGTGAGATGGGATTTCGAGTTATACGTCGGAAGCAGCCACTGCTGTTCGGCATCTGCTGAAGATAGGTTCGAGAAAAACTCATTGGAGACATGGGTGGAGCTCCCCGACCAATACATTTTTCAGCGAGATTCATACTAATTGCTATAATATATATGAAAAGGATTTTTATTATTTTTGTGAACAATTTTCATGGGTAGAATTTGATATAAATGTCTTCCAATTACTCAACTATCAAAGCTTGTGAATTATCATCACTTGGCACAATTCAATAAAAAGGGAATTAAGATTTCTCAGCTCCCACGAACGCCATCGTTCCGCCGACCTACGCACCATAATCGTGAAGTTTCAATCTTTCTTTTCAGTTTCTTCATGCTCTTTTCAGTTTCTTCATGCTTTCTCTTTTTATACTTCCTAAATAGATGTGTTCAATTGAAATTCTTCAAAAAAAAGATGTTTGATCCATGTGTGGGTAAAATGTGTGTGTTAGTGTGTGAAATAATACAAAAATATATAATTTAACAGTTGTTTTTAACGGAAGTTAACGTCCGCTTGTTAAGGGACTAACGGATGGATCATTTTGATACCTTTTAAAAAGTTAAGGGATTGATTTAGTTCGAAATTTTATTTCGGGACCAAACTGAGATTTTGGATATAGTTATGGACCAAATTGGATCTTATCCCTGATAACAAAAATTGGCTGGAAGAGCTCTTTTTATGGAAGTTTCTAAAATATTATTTTCCTTAATTATTTTGGCTAGGTTAAGTTTTCCTCTTTTTTTTTTAGCGATAATTTTTTTTTCCTCTTAATTGTGAAGGAAAATGTAATATATTTTCTAGTAAGTAAATTGAAGAAGGATTTTAGAGTGGGATTCTGAATCTTTTGAAACTGCAAATTAGTCTAACCTCCTACATAGACGTTGCTGTTGAGCACAATGAGGTAATGGATAATGAGATGAGAGAGAATAAACAAATATTCAAGAACTGAAGAAATAATGAATAGTAAAGGGAAAAGGATTCCACGAAATATCTGCGCGAAGATATTTTGCAAATTTTATTTTCAACGAAAATGGCCAAATGCTGAAGGGCACATTCGTCTTTTTGTGCAACATCACATCCGCTTGAGGAAAATAATATGAGAGAGAGAGAGAGAGAGAGAGAGAGAGAGAGAGAGAGAGAGATGATATTGAATATTGATACCCTCATTCGGGATTGAGATCAACCTATTGCGGGAAGTCATAATCTGATGGCGTGATTAATCTTTGAGATCGAAGTAAATCTTTCAGTGAACCCTTATCTTCTACTGCACTCTCTGACACACCGCTTCTTTGTTCGCTTTATCCACCTTTTTATTTGCTCTCATTAAACATCTATATTTAGCATTCCATTCTTGATCCCCCCCCCCCCACCCTCTCTCTTTACCACTCTGCCTTCCCTTCTCTTTCTACGAACCAAATCATTGTTTTCTTCATTTTGATCAAATATATTTTTGGAAAAAACTTGTTTATCTTGGATTTGATCACTCCTGTTTCTTGTGGAAATTGAGCTGCATAATTTCTGGCAGGGTTCTTATCTTGATTCTGGAAGCTCTTTGAGGAGGATCAGGGGTATTTATTCAGGTAAAGCATTACATACAGTGGGGTGTGTGTGTGTGCGAGAGAGAGAGAGAGAGAGAGAGAGAGAGAGAGAGAGAGAGAGAGAGAGAGAGAGAGAGGACTTCCTTGATTCTTGTTGTGACTACTGATCTCTTAGAATCTAGTTGAATGGTATTTCTTGTTCTATAAGCTAAGAATAAAGAGCCATGTTTGAAAATTTTCGGTTGTGAGGAAAAACTAAACTGAAATTGTGTGTTTGTTGATTTGTATGATAATGATAGAGTCCTTCTCTGGTTAGTGGGCTGAATTTGGTTGGTTGTGATGAGATCATCGCTTTACTCATGATCAATAAACTGAAAGATTGAATCTTTTTTTCTCTTGTATACACTGAGAGCTGAATATTCATCACCTCTTATGTATTTGGTGACATAAATCCTGAATTCAGATTAGAACTGTCTATCTTCATAAGATTGTTTTCAGAAGTTTTACTCTTTTGTGGAAGTTCAGACATGTTTTGGCTAATTTAAAATGTTTATTTCATATCATTCTATGGTTCGTGTGATGCTAATAAATAATAATCTTCCTTCAGGATAGCATAATTTGTTTATATTTTTAGTTTAAGTTATACATATTGCAAAGTTCTGTAATCAATGAATGTTGATGAGAGCTGCATCGGTAGATTTTAGGGTCTGTTCTGAATGCTTTATCACAAATTACTTTCAAAATATGGCAGTTTCTTTCACTAAATTCCAAAATATCACCTTTGTTGATGAACTCTCAGGTGCATTTGAAAGGATTTGAGATGGCTTCGATACAGGGCCCCGTAGTTTGTCCTGTAGTGCATGCAAAACAAACTGGAGTGTACGCTGTGCCTATTGATTCGCCTCTGCTAAAAGCTAAATTGGTTAGAAGTGGATTCTGGGGGCTGAAAGGGCTTAACAGTGGCACAGCTAATGTCAGCTACCGACAGAACTTAAGGCATTGCAGACCAATTCGGGGTAGTTTCAGTTCGTCTTCAGATGGTAATGGTAGCATGGCTGGAAATTCCAGTGAGCAAAATGCAGATTATGTGAATTCAAGTGTGGTTGAAGCAGGTAACTAGTTTTTTTTCCTTTTGCTTGTCGGGGTCTATCAGAATTGTAGCTAATGTGATCTTGTATTAAAAAATTTCCTCTGCTACTATTTGAAGCAGCCATGGTTTTGTATGATTTGATATAGATGAGGGACTACTTTCTTCTACATTTAATCAGATACGAAACAAAAAGCTATCTGAGAAATGCCAATAATGGTGCGTGTTTAATTGTCTCAAATAGTTGAGGTGAGAAGTGGCTCGGATGGTTTCATGATCAAGATGAGAGATGGTAGGCATTTGAAATGTGCTCACAATAACCCTCAGGGAGGCCATCTGCCCGACTATGCTCCACATCCTGCAATTGTCTTGAAGATGGAAGATGGAACTGGGCTTCTGCTCCCAATAATCGTTTGTATGTTTATAAAGCTTATAGTAATTGCAGAGTTAGTCTTTCAGGTCTTTTTATTCATTGCATTTGTGGCATTTATTTCAGTGGAGATGCCAAGTGTGCTCCTCATGGCAGCTGTGCGTAATGTCCAAATTGTATGTGCTCACTTTTCCGGCTCTGTTTAAGATACCAGAATTAGTGAGAGAAATAATGATTCTTCAGTTCGGATCTCCTTATCATCGCTAATTCATTGTTCATCATTCAGGCTAGACCAACTATGTATCAAGTCCTGAAGGATATGATTGACAAGATGGGATATACAGTGAGTTGAAGATTTGTACCAGCTTTCACTTTTCTGTGCCGGAACCAGTTTTCTCGAGCTTATAATTTGAATTTCTCTGCGCTTCTCTTTTCCAGGTGAAACTTGTACGTGTCACCAAGAGGGTGCAGGAGGCGTACTTTGCTGAGTTGCATCTTGCAAAGGTAAACTATTTTGTTGAATATAATGCAGAGTTATTGGCAGGTTTCATAATATATTCTACTAATAAGTATCTGTGGTGATTGAAGTTGGATAATGAAGCAGAGACCATATGCTTTGATCTTCGACCCTCGGATGCAATTAACATAGCAGTGAGATGCAAGGTAATTATGCAAAATTACTGTGGGCTGAGTCCCACACATTTATACTCAACTGTTATAGTTTTTATGACTACATTACTTTTCCTTTGTGTTAGAGTAGAGCCGAACTGGAAGTTGCAATTTTGCTCGAGTGAGTGTTGAAATCTTAAATCATTTTTGAGAAAACTGGTAAAAATCAAGAATTAACTTTGTTACCACAAGGTAAAAGGGTACCGATTTTCATGAAGGCATAACGTGATGTTTTAACCATCTGCTAGAATGATATCTCGTTGGACTAAGCACTTGGAGCTCACTCTGATAGGGATCTTGTTCAATCAAATGCATTGAATCATAAATAATGCAGCATATGGGTTATAGGGTGTCTCGATGGTGTTAAATTTATTGAAGGCGTCGTGATGAGCTTTGAACCAGCATATTGGAACGTACTTTTTGTTTCACTGAATTATATGATTATTGTGCTCATGATGGCTATCAAATTTTCACTTGTAGCATTCTCACTTTGATTTCGTAATTTCAGAGTTTGATGAATCTTTTATGGATAATAGTTTTCCCCTTTTATTTGGCACTGCTTCTCTCTGTTGATGGGTGTTTGATTCATTAACTTGCATTTGGTGGTATTCATGTTTTTTTAATAATTTAAATGGACTATCTGGTTCTAATGCTATGGAAAATAACTACCTCGGGTAATGCTGCATTATGTTGCTTCCAGGTGCCAATACAAGTTAACAAGTCGCTGGCATATAGTGATGGCATGAAGGTTATGGAATCTGAAAAGGTGTCAGCACAGAGTCTCTCATCAGATGGCCCAGTTTTTACTGAACTCGATAGGTAATCGATCTTCCTTGGCTTTGTTATAATCCGAACTTTCAAAGCAAGACTTGCTATATCGTGCTGTGCGAATATATATGTTTTGGGTCCACAGAGAACTGCTTCTCGAGAAAATATTTATTCTCATTATTAGATAATGAACAAAAGAGGGAAGGTTCTGATTCAAACTAACAAGATCTTGACAATCTGATAATGAGGGAAGTAGACTGTAGTGATTAATGACAGCATGTTGGCAATCACGAAGGGGGAAATGAAATTTGATTTCCAATTCTGCCACGTGATATAATTGGCTACTTTTCTGATAATTCAAAGCCCATGAATCAGAATGAATGATCATACTATCTGAGCTCATTATTTGAAGGGAAGGTCCTAACTTCTGTTTCCTTTTTCGATGCAGACCAACTGGGAACCCGTGCATTCAGACTAAAGAATTCAATTTAGTGCGGAACATGCTAATTGCTGCTGTTGAAGAACGTTATAGGGATGCAGGTATTTGTTTTCAAATTCTGGGACATTGATTTAAAATTTAAGAGGTATTGTTACTATTCCAAGATTTTTCCTCAAGAGGCAAAAAACTAGGCAAACTAGTACTCAATCTGAATCACGAGTTCATCATCTAGCACAATTTCACAAGGCTCGCTAACTTCATATATACTGTCTTCATTCTATGATAATATATGCATCTAATCTTGAGGTTCACCAAAGAAACAGCGAGATGTTGGCATGTTGCTTGAGTCTATGTAGCTCTGATGTTCGATTTGTTCCCACAGTTGTATTAACTGCTGGATAAAAACGATAAATTTAGAAATCTGATTTTATTAGCTTAAGACTATACGACCTATAGAACTTCCTTCTTTGAAGTTTGTTAAAACCTGTCTAGTTTGTCTTGAGCCATCAAATTTACTGTCTGTAGCATGAAGATAGTAATTCAAAATGCGGCAGAACTGAAAATGAATCTTTTAACAACATTTTGACTGTTCGTTGTAGCTTTGTGGAGAGACAAGCTCACTCAGCTTCGGTCCAAGAGAAACTGGGCGTGATACAGTATATACGTCGTATTCTCTCCAGATGGAACTTGTAGGTATCACCTGTGTCGCTACAATATTTCTGCTCGTATCGTTGAACAGCCATAATGTTGTAACAATGCATTGCTTGCTGCTTCTGGTCTCAGGTACTGCAGTGGGATAGCTTTTGTATATAGAGATCATTGGTCAGCCAAACATTGAGTAATCAACTGTATTTGGCCCTCCACAAGCTCATAGAAATCTCATTTCGTGTATATTATTCGTGTTCGTGTATAGATAAATTTCAATATGTACTGCTAAACTGCATCTGTCAAAACATTTACCTCAGCTGCGCTTGTAGCTGATCTTCATTGTCTGTTTCCATGAAAAGAAAATTGTGTTGCTTCTGCTCAATTTCGTTTAGTTTTCTCAATAGGAGTTGCATGATAACTTGCAGTTAATCTGCAGACCACATTATGATTTTTCATTTTTTCAAAATTTGTGTTTCGTATCATTTTACTTTTGTTAAATACATGCTTTATTTAATATTACATGCTAGATGTAGTTATTATATGTGTATATTGTAATATGGATGCAGCAAATGCTCATTTAAATGCAGATTTTTGTCCATTTGTCTCTTTTTTTTGGTTTGGGGGGGGGGGGGGGGGGGTGAGGGATGATTTTGTAGCATTCAAATGAGAGCTTACGTGTAATTTAAATTAATAGGTGTCGGTGAAGTTACTCTCACTAACGTACTTTGTTTATAGTTGTTTTGCGTATATTTATGATATTTACTAATGCGATAATAAGATGTATAGTACATATTACATGCATATTAGTAGTGAAATGTTATTATTAGTCTAACTGATTAGTCCAAAAAATGAAGGGTTATTTTGATTAAGGTAATAATTTTCAGTCCGGAGGAAAAAAATTGAGTGTGTTCAAATTAAATGCAAGTTGAATTTAATTGAATCTTGAAAGGCAATAATACAGTACTTTAGATCGTAATATGAGATTTATGAAAATTGATGTCTTAACGTGAAGTTCACAATAATTATTAATTATGGATAAAATTGAATGTGTTGAAACGTTAGTGACTAATAATGAAGATGTGAAAAGGTCAAAGAAATTTATATAAATTGGAATCGGTGGTGATTATTGCGAGTATCAAACTTATTGAACCCCTAATATAATTTTGCCAAATTGAAAGGTAATTATAACTAATTGGGTTAATACAGGTGTTTGGATTTTTCACATGTTTTAAAAAGCGTAATTTTAATAACATGAATTTAATATCCGTTTGATTTTTCACGTGATTTTTAAATTTCGAACAATTTAATTTGATGTGGTTGTCAGGGGATGGAATGATTGTCTTCAAGCAAAAGTCCCTCAAAATTTCAAACAAAATATTAATTAGACCTATAATTTAAAAAAAATAAATTGGAGTATGAAAGAACTGTCTTCACTTCTTGCAGATCACTAAGTAGTATGAATCTTAACTCGTTTTCTAATTCTTCAAATATAATTCTCAGTCTATCATCATTCTCACTAGTTGATGGGAATTGATCGGAATTTGAAAATTGTGTGAAAAATAAAACAAATATTAAATTCATGTTATTAAAATTACATTTTTTTAAAGGCCACTCTCCTGTGCAGGAGACTGATGGGCCGGTCATTAACCCTGATCAGCCCAGTGCCGAAAATTGAGCCCAAATTAAAAAAAAAAAAAGAAACAAAAAAAAAAAAATTCAGGCGTGTGGGCCTCACGCCGCGGCGCATGACGTACAAGCGCTTGAATTATTTTTTTTTCAATTTTTTATTATTTTTCGATTATTTTTATTTTTTTTATTTTTCTGATTTTTTTTATGTTTTCTCCCCAAATTATATACTCTAAAATACAATTAGTGAACCCTAAAAATTGAAATGAATTAATTTAATTTTTTAAAATAAATATAAATACATATTCTAAAGTTGATTTAATGGACCCTAAAATTAAAGTGAGTGATTTTTTTTTATTCGGTGACTCACGCAATGCACTCATCTGACACTAACTCGTGGGCTCGTGCATTGCTCTCAACAATTAATTTAATTTTTTAAAATAAATATAAATATATATCCTAAAATTGATTTAATGGACCCTAAAATTAAAGTGAATAACTTTTTTTTAATTCGGCGACTCGCACAATGCATTCGCCCGACATTAATGCGTGGGCTCGTGCATTATGCTCGATAATTAATTTAATTTTTTGAAATAAATATAAATGGTAATTGAAAAAAAAATATAAACCTAAAAAAACGCAACAAAAACCCCTAAAGAATACTAAAAAAAAAATCCTAAAAACCCTAAAAAACTATGAACCCTAAAAAAATCTAACCCCCCCCCCCACTCTAAACATTAATTGGAATGAAAAAAATTACAATTTGAACTACATAAACTCATAAAAGATAAGTAGCAGACCAGTTACTTTTTAATGATACAATCGATACTTTTTGAACTTTAAACGATATTTTTTAGTGTAAAGATTGATACTACATTTTACCAATTTTTTTTCGTCGGAGCGGGTCGAGTTGTCTGATGGGCCGATTCATGCATAAGATGTGCAGAAGTTTTGGCCTTTTTTTAAATACGTTAAAAATCAAAACACCCTTAAAATATATGTATTTTAAGGCAATTTACCCTAACTAATATACATAGTAGGGATTATTCATAAGTTTGATACTCTCAATTTAAAGGTAATCTTAATATATATAAAAACGAATAAGTATACGTGTTTTCCCGCTCAAATCACCTTTCCGGATATGGAAATATATTAATCAAATTAATATTTATATATTATATAATTAGTTAATTATATAATCATTAATTACCTCAAATCAATATTAATATATTATAGTAATATTGCATATTGTTTTATAGATTATAACTATTCATCAACTTTATATTTCAATGGATTAATTATATATATAAAGATATTTTATCTTACATATATAATTTTAATAATTTCATATTATAGAAATTATATTTTTTTAAACATAGAATAACCCCTTAAAAACATATGGAATAATTATATATCATATATCCCATTTGTACTTGCTAAATATATTCCAATGATTTTTACGTAAAACATAAATGATATGTGTGTGTACTATTAAAAATACTTAATTAGTCAATACTTAAGTTTAACCAATCAATTATTTATTCAAATGGTAATGTTTTTATGATTGATAAGTTAAAATACGTTTATTCAATAATTAAACAATTAATCAATCAATTATAAACCAAACGTTACTAATATTTTAAATCTAATGGCGTGTTTCACTCAAATTAAATATTGATTCAATCAATGTATACTATCTAATATTCAATCGATTAAAATAATTATTGAAGCCTTTATTTAAGGTATCATATATGCAAAAAAATTGGTTGCACATTTGCCCTTCCTTTTTAAATAATTATTGCATTCCATATTTAATCAATCAATCAATAAATAAATTCAATGAGAGCATTAAATAAATTCAAAAGTATCCAAAAATATCAACTCAGGTTCATCTATAAATAGTTGTACCCTATCAATTAAATCTTGCATCCAGCAAATCGTATCTTAGAGAATTACTTAGCACTTGAAAATTTATAATTTATTTTTTGTTATATCATATTCTGTATACATTTTTTATTGGTATATTGTCAATTATTTTTGTATTTGAGATTTTTTTTGTTATATATTATAATATAAGCTAGAAAAATAATATGATAGTGATGAATGAATAATTTTCCATGTGTATAGATTAAATACGTTTTTGGGTGTTGAATTTGGGGATTCTATTATGCAATGCTAGCTTTTCATCATCCATTTTTTTTTGGGGGGGGGGGATGAGGTCTATTTTACAGCAAATCAAAATATTGGATTATTAGTACAATTGTTTTTTAATTGTATCTAAATTGTAAATTCGATTAAAGTTTGTGAATTTTAAACTTATGAATGTTTCCTAAAATAACTTATGAATGTTTCATAAAATAACTTATGAACCTCCAACTTATTCAAGTTAATAAGTGTTTTATATGACAATAGATTTTAAGCAAGTAGATTGTTTATATTTTAAAATATTAAAAGATCTATCATGAATAATTTTGTTTTACTCATAATCACGCAACAGTTGAGTTCAACGAACATTTTCATTTCACTACGATCAAATAATAAAATATAGAAATTTCATGTTCCTGATAATTTTCAAGCATCAAATGTAAGTTAAGACAATTTGGTTAGATAATCAAATAAAACAGTTTAAGTAAACATTTGGAAAAAATGGTCAAATACATCCCTAATATTTTTTTCTTAAAATCAAGTAAGTCCTTAAAAAAAATTTAGGTGCAAATAAGCCCTCAAGCTCAAAGTTGATAATTAGTAACATTCATTCTCCTCCCTACCATTACTACACTATATTATGAAAATCTATAAATTATTACATAAATACTCACACTCAATATGTAACATCCCAAACATTTACACACATAAATTAAAGTCAAATCAATCATATTTAAAACACTTGCATTAATATGTACATTTCTATAATTAACATGATAAACAATATCATCTATTATATATATTTTATTTCCAAAAAGAAAAACAATCGATTATATATATTACATATTATATTTAACAATCATACCTTACTTTATATCACTTGCTTGCATACCCATATTAATTTCAACCTAGCTCTGATATCATAACAATTAATTTTTGAGACTATGATATCATGACATAATAATTATAAAAATAATTCCAACATCTATATCTATATTATATCTAAAAGTAAAATAGTTACTATAGATAGTGATAATAAGTTTTCCCGCCTAAATGCACTTTCTATAAATAAAAATAAAATATTTATTTATTATTTAATATTTATATTATGTAGTCATTCAATATTAGAATTTCAATATTATAAATTACTTTTTTTTATTTTGCAAAAATACTATTTTTTATCAAAAATTATTTTATTCATAAGATGAAAAAAATTATGTGGCCTTTGAATTGTTGATTTATATGTAAATTTTCTAAACACCTATTTTTTTCTTTAGATGGACCATAAGTTTATATTAATTACCATTCTTTTAAGTATTATGAGTGAATGTTCCAATATATTAATTTAAAATATTTTAAATTTTTAAGTTGATTAAATATATTAAAATAATTTCAGATCCACATCAAAATTTCAATTAAATGTATTTAAATTTTCAAATTAAATATATTAATCAAGATACATATCGAGAATTTTAAATTAAATCTATTTAAAATTTTGAATTAAATGTATTAATTGAACTTAGCAAATAATTATTAAATACATTTATGTCATGAATTATATATATATATATATTAAATAGTTAAAGCTTATACTTTTAGTTTTTCAAATAAAAATCATCACACATAAAAAAATTATAAATATTGTTATGCATGAACAAATTATAAAATGTGAGTCATAGCAATGATAATTCCACATTTGTTGATCTCTAAGTTAAGATCAGGTGTAATATTTAGATATTTGATATTATCATCTTAGCATTAAATATTAAATATATTTTAAATTTATATATTTGAATTGAATTATATATATTAAATAGTTCAAATGAAATATTTTAAAAATATTGATTTAAATTTTCTACTCTTTAATTGATTTAGGGCATTTCTGAATACACCACCATTTTTCTTTATATAGCACATTTATTTTATACACCACACATCTTTTTTATATATTCACATTTTATCTTTACAAACGTACCACAATAAAGTAATATCTATCATTTCAATATGAAAATAAATTAAAAAATAATAATTCAAAAGAAATTAAAAAAAAAAGTTCTCTGCTCTCACTCTCTCCCCTAAGGGTGAGCATTTGATTTTTCGGTTCGGTTCGGTCCTGAAAATGTTAAAATTGAAGAAAACTGAATTTTTTAAAAATAGAACCAAATTTCTGATCGGAACCGAACCGAACTAGACCAAAATATTTCGGTTTGGTTCGGTTTTGAACCGTTTTTTTTAATTTTATGATTTTTTTTTACTTTAAATTATCCTCATTCGATATAATTAAATACATACAAGTATTTAAGTTCAAAAAAATACCAATAAACAATTGAATAAAATCTAAAAAAACGTGTAAACTCCAACAAAGCAAAGCCGAGCAAACTATAAAGTCCAACAAAGTCGAGTATTTTTATTACTAATATATATATATATATATATATATATATATATTTGGTTTTTCGGTTCGGTTCGGGTATTTTTTCTCTGGACCGAACCGAAACCGAAAATTGAATTTTTGTTAGAAAACAAACCAAACCGAACTGAATTTTGAAAAGAACCGAATCGAAAAAATCGAACTAATTCGATTTGGTTCTCGAGTTTCGGGATTTTTTGCTCACCCCTACTCTCCCCTCCATATTACAGACCCGCCGCCCTCCGTCGCCGTCACCTTTCTTCATGACCAACTGCCTTCGCTTTTTTTCCCCATTAATTTTTTTTTTCAAAATAAAATAGAGAAGGATATAGTTTCCGTCAACATTGTGTTCCAACTCTAACAATGCCCTTTTTCAAATTTATAAAATATTTCCACAAATCCTTCGATATCACCATATTTTAAGGTAATATAATCAACACCATGCTCCAAATTTCAACCCCTCAATCAGGTATATGTATTTCTCCAAATATTTATGCAACAAATCCTATGATTGAAGAAGTTAACAAAATCAATTTTTTAGCCTCGAATTGAGATCAAGTATAATATTTGATATTCGATTTTAACAATTTAATACGACACATTTTAAATTTTTAGAAATTAAATATTTTTGAATTAAATATATTAAATAAATATAAAAAATATTTTAAATATATAAATTTAAAATATTTTTAATTTTTTAAGTTAATTAAATACATTAAAAAATTCAACATCCACATCCAAAATCTTTTAATAAGTTAAAATCTTTAAAGATAATGTATTTGATTTTTTCAATAAAAAATATTTTGTTTTCTATCATTTCTCATTTGTGTGTGCGTGTGTATAGATTTGTGAAGTTCTAAAGTTACATGTCAATCAACGGGACTATGAGATTTTGTTTCTCCACAATTGGGTTCATAAAGTTTCATATAATAATATATAAAATTCCATTTAGATTGTCTTCGCCTAAACATTTTTATTTTTTTTATAATATATTATTACATATTAAACCTTTCACTTACCCTACATCTCACATCGGTTGTAAATTGAAATATTGAGATGTGAGTTATATAAAAGAGTGGGTAATCTTAAATCGAAACCTCAAATTAGTTCCGTAACTTTTTCTAATTTTTCTACATCCCACATTGGTTGTAGATTGAAACATTTGGATGTAGGTTGTCGTATAAAAAGGGTGGAAAACCTCAAAATTTTTATTTAATCATATTTTGAACAAAAATATTTTAAAAGATTGAAAAAAAAGTATTCATGCACAATTGACCGATTAATCGCTGTCGAGATCATCTGGGCGGCTAGGACTCTGCCTTCTCGATTTAACAACCAACTTGGGTGTTTCCGGCACGGCTAGAGCCGCAAAGGTTGATTTCTCCAATGATGTAAAATACATAAGTAATTTATAATTCAAATGATGTAATTCATATATTTATATGTGAAATTCATGATTGAATATAATTTTATTATTGTACATAAATATTTTTTTAATAACATCTCTGTGCATCGCACAGGTGATATACTAATATTCATAATCCATCATTAGCCCCATTTTATTTTAGGGTTAATTACATTTAATCAATGCAGGCCCTAAAAACATGGGCGAGGCCCATGAGCCCCAAATTTTTATTTATTTAATTTTATTATAATTACATTTAAAAGCCTCATAATAATTTAGAACACTCTGAAGTCTCACGCATCACTCACCATCATCCACCAACTACTCCTGCTCACCGCCGCCGCTATCCGATAGGCCCGTTGGTTGCTCTACTTTCGGCTGTTGCGAGAAATTGCTAAGGTTTTATTCGTTTATGTAGGATATAAATTTGGTTTTGGAATTTATATTGTGTTTATCCAATATGCTTTTGTTCTATCCTTTTTTTTTCATTGAATAAGTTTTTAAAAATTTTGTTTACTAGATTTTTAAATTTTGTTTACTAGATTTTTAAATTTTATTTAGTAGACTTACGCCCAGGGCCGCTCCTTGCATGAGGCAAGTGAGTCGGTCGCCTCAGGCCTCAAAAAATACGAAAAAATTAGGAATCTCAAATTTTTCAATAATACTATATATATATATAAGAGTAGTCAAGGCCGTTCCTTGCATAGGTCAAGTAAGTCGGTCGCCTCAGACTCTGAAAAATACAAAAAAATTAGGGACCCTAAATTTTTCAATAATACCATATATATAAGAGTAGTGGTAAATATTTATTACAAATGAATTTTGCCTGGTGGTAATGCTCTGCGGAATAGATGATGAGGTTTTGAGTGTTCGAACCTCGTAACTTGAACTTTTGCAACTTATTGCAACTTTTTTTTCACCTTTTTCTCAATTAAATTACAACTGCTAAACTTTTGCAACTTTCCCCTTTTTCTTAATTAAAAACGTTTTTGCTATTTTTCTTAATTAAAACAGCCGCTAGTTTTCTCTTTGTCATACACAGCCGCAAGCCATTTTTTTCTTTTTTCTTATAAACAGCCGCAATCTACACTTACTAAAGCCAAGCCAACCAAAGGTAAATATTACAGGATTTTGGAGGTTGCTGCCAACAATAGGTAATTTATTTCATTATTTGTATATTGTTTTGTGATAAATAATTTTAATTTTGTTTGTTTGATTTGATTAATAATTTCATATATTCCATATATATTTTTTTAGAATCATGAATACCAAGCATAATTCTGGATATCAGAAAAGAAAACGAAAATCAAAAGAAGAAGAAGAAGAAGAAGAAGAAGAAGAAGAAGAAGAATTGATCAAGAGTCAAGCAGGTGACATAAATAAATACTTTAGTTCTGACAAAAAAGGAGGAATAGAGAGTGCAAACAAAGTTGAAAATTTGATTGGTGAAGATGCGAATATTGGTGGAGTAGTGCTTGAACTCGTAATCGATGTCAATGATGATGAATGGAGTAATGATGAGGAAGATGGTGCGTTTGTTCAACAAGAAAGTTTAGATTGTTTTGATGATCCGGGAAAGTGGAACAATATTGATCAGAAAAAAAAAAGAGATTTTCTGGTGGAAATAGGCCCGAAGAGACATCTCGATTATTTATTTCCTAAAGATAGCAGCAAAAGACATTTCGATGGATCTCACTACAAAAGGATCCTACCAAATGGCGATGAAATTGACAGAAGATGGTTATCATATTCAATCTCTTTAGATAAGATCTTTTGTTTTTGTTGCAAGTTGTTCAAGAAAAATGCCAAATTCATTCAGCTTGTTGGTGAATGATATAATGATTGGCATAATTTGGATCGTTATCTAACAACTCACGAGGCAAGTAATGACCATATGGAGTGTATGACTAGCTGGCTTGAGTTGGAACAGAGATTAACAAAGAAAAAGACAATTGATGCTGCTGCATAAGAATAACTCCTCAAAGAAAGAGAACATTGGAAACAAGTGTTACAGAGAATAATTGTTATTGTTCAAAGTTTAGCAAAAAATAATTTGGCTTTTCGAGGAAGTTGTGAGAAGCTTTATGCAGAAAATAATGGTATTTTTTTTGCAAATGGTTGAAATGATTGCTAAGTTTGATCCAGTAATGAAAGAGCATTTGCGGCGTATCAAGAACCATGAGACTCATGTTACATATCTTGGTAGTAGAATCCAGAATGAACTGACACAAATGCTGGCGAATGAGGTGAGAAAAAAATACTCACAAAAGTTAAATGTGCAAAATATTTTTCAGTCATTCTAGATTGTACTCCTGATGTTAGTCACAAGGAGCAAATGTCTCTTATCATACGGTGCTTGGATGATTCAGAAAACTCTGTGAAAGTGGAAGAATATTGGGTGCAATTTTAGAAGTAGATGACACTTCGGGACTTGGGCTTTTTATTCATCTTCAAAATGCTTTGATCGATCTTGAGCTTGAAATTGATGATATTCGATTTCAGTGATATGACAATGGATCTAATATGAGCGGAAAGCATAGAGGTGTACAAACAAGATTACTTGAGGTAAATCCGAGAGCTTTTTATACTCCTTGTAGTTGTCATAGTCTAAATTTGACATTGTGTGATATGGAGAACTCTTGTCCCAAAGCTATGTATTTTTTTTGGAGTAATTCAACATATTTACACATTGTTTTCATCTTCTACCAAATGGTAGAATATCTTTAAAAAACATGTGAAGGGTTTAACAATTAAGCTATTGTCACAAACACGGTGGGAGAGTCATGTTGAGAGTGTGAGAGTTGTAAAGGAGCAAATTGTGTAAATAAAAGATGTTTTGCTTGACTTGTCAGAAGATACAAATGATCCCAAGATAAAGAGTGAAGTGGAATCATTAGCATTATATGAATTTGGGAATTTTGAGTTCGTGCTTGGTGTGGTGATTTGGTACAAGTTGTTGCATGTGATCAACACAGTGAGTAAATTTCTTCAATCTGAAAACATGGATATTGATGCTGCTATCAAACTTTTGGAGGGAATTATTTCATTCCTTGAAGAATTCATAAATTTTGGTTTTGACAAAGCTATGAGTGAAGCTAAAGAACTGGCAAGTGAGATGGAGATTGAACCAGTATTTCAAGGGTGTATTTTGGCAAAGGAGCTAGGCCACGGGTTAAAGTTCGCATGCCTAGGAAATTAGGTTTCACGGTTGGTTCTTTCCCCATGGATTATTTGGGTGTGCAAATTTTTGAAGGAATGCCGAGGGCTATTATTATACAGAGGTTGGCGGATAGGATCCTTGCTAAGTTTGATAGATGGACTAGTTTAACTCTTTCTATGGTTGGTAGGTTGTGTTTGATTAAATCGGTCATTATGAGCTCGACGATCCATTCTATGATGATCTATCATTGGTCGGTCACCTTGGTTTAAAAATTGGATGCTGCTGCGCGGAACTTTTTGTGGAAAGGTAATGTTCATGAGCGGTCTTATACGGCGGTTCGCTGGGCGAGAACATGTGTGGTTGCTGAAGAAGACGGTCTCGAGGTGTCGTCATTCAAGGATATTAATAGAGGGCTTCTGATGAAAGTTGTATGGAAGCTGGTTAATGATAATTCTCACGCTATGCATCTTTTGCGCACTAGGTTCCTCCCATATTCTCGGCAATGCAAAAGGGTTTCTTATTCTTCTTTTTGGCCGGGAGTTGGTCCTTTGGTGCGGAATCATGTTCGCGAGTCCTATTGTATTGTTGGCAATAGCTCTTCTATTGATTTTTGGCACGATAACTGGTTGGGCTATGTCATTGCGGATCGTATCGGTGTTCCTTTATATGTGCATGGAAAATTTAGGGATTCGGTGGCTGATTTCTTTTGGCAAGGGACTTGGCATTATACGTCCTCTTTTGTGCAAGCTTTTCCTCATATCTTGCAGGATATTCTTGAGGTTCGCGTGGTTCATGGTGAAGATGAACGGGTTTGGATGCATTCTTTGTATGGTATGGTTACTTCTCGTCTTGCTCGTTCTCATAATTGGGTTCGGTTTCCGGCTGTTAAATGGGGGACCTGGATTTGGGATTCATTGATTCCAATTCATCGCACTTTGGTTAATTGGCATCTCCTTCTTTCTCGGCTACCGACGTTGGACACCCTTCATGGCTTTGTTGGACCAAATATGTGTGTTATGTATAGAGGGGATATGGAGACAATGGATCATCTTTTTTAGGCTTTCCCATGTGCGGCAGTTGTGTGGCAGTGGATTTTTGATGTGTTTAGAGTTGATTTCATTCATGCGGCTTCTATTCATCAAGTCTATGTTCATTTTATGAGTTGTCAATTTAGCTCGCAAATTTTGAAGCTTTGGAAGGTGGTGATAGTCACGGTTATTTGGAGCATATGGACCTTTCGCAACAAAGCTATTTATGAGGGATTGGTTCCTACACCGTTCACTATTATTTCTACTCTTCATATTGCTATATGTGAGGTGTCCTTGATCCGAGGTTGTCATGGTTACATGCATAATTCAGTTGATGATCTTATTATTTTGTGAGCTTTGTATGTTGCTCCTCGGCCGGCTCCTCCTCGGCTTCCTATTGTCGTGACTTGGAGACCTCCTCCTCCAGGTTGGGTTAAAATTAATACTGATGGATCGTCGGCTGGTGCTCCTGGGAATATGGCAACAGGTGGAGTTTTTCATCGCTCAGATGGCTCGATCATGTTTTGTTTTCACATGGATGATGGGGTCGGGTTTGCTTTTTTAGCTGAGCTTCTCGCGATGCTCACGACTTTGGAATGGGCACAAGTTCTTTCTATTGATTTTATATGGCTCGAAGCGGATTCTATTTATGTGGTAAAGTTGCTCTCCTCTCGTAGCTTACAGGTTCCATGGTTCGTGAAGGCGCGGTAGCGCCGTGTCATGACTTTCCTCTCTATGATTCATTTTTGTGTTTCTCATATTTATAAAGAGGATAATCGTGTGGCTGATATGTTAGCTTTTAGTACTGTGCCTTCTGGTTTTTTATTGTTTTAGATATAAAATAATATTCTTAAAGCTAGCAACTTTGAGTCTTACATCAAGGGAACATTTTAATTCACACGAGGAATTAGGGTGAACTTACTACCGATGAGTAACTTAAAGATTCATTTTCGTCATACAAGATATACCGGAGATTAATCGGGTTGCAAATCACTTCATCACCACAAGCCATCGACCATCTCGACTTCAACCATCATCCACGAGTCGTTTGTATCACTACAACATCACCTCAAATCAGTTCAAGTGCATTCCATTAAGATCCGAAGCCAAACATTCAATTCGAGTTATACACGCTCAACTCGACACGAAAAACAACCATCTGTAAGTTCATATTCTAATCTTATCATACCCTATCTACTCAAGCCATTCTGAACCCTATATATTCATCACATATGCTCAATACCTCACCCTTAAACCATCGATCCAATTCAGCCTATCCTTGTTGGATTTGTGTTCTATTTTTGTGTCATAGTTTAAGTGTCGTAATTAGGTCTAGATTGCTTGAATTAGTCGCTTGAATCGTTCTTGGGAGGTAATTGATGTTGCAGGATTGCACTTGCAACTTCGGATACCACGATTCTAGGGGTGGCACGGTAAGGTATACCTTACTTTTTTCCCCATACCTTTACCTTACCTTACTTGTACGGTATGGAGAAAATCCATACCGTTATCTTACCTTAAGGTTCGGTATACCTTCCAACGGTATACCTTAAGTTCGGTATGAAACAAATGACATACATTTACCGTACCTTTAGTTCGGTATACCTTACCGACATCGGTATACCTTATCATACCATTACCATCCTAGGATATATCATATATCTCATATATTTACTCAAAATATATGAACCATTCCTATTAACGATCAAAATTCAACAAAATAAAATAAATATTGTAAATTATTTACTTAGAAATCGTAAGAATTATTTACTAAGTATATACTAACAAAGAACACACTTAGCATTACAATGAATTAAGTATAACATAAGATTAATTATAAGTGTTAATATTGTAAATTACTAGATATTTATAAATGTATAACATATTTACTACTAATATATATCAATCATGTTTTTATAATTAATATAAATTGTATAAAGATATTATAAACTTACTAAATATTACAAATTTGAAATCTTTTACTTAGAGATCGTAAGAATTATTTACTAAGTATATACTAACAAAGAACACACTTAGCATTACAATGCATTAAGTATAGCATAAGATTAATTATAAGTGTTAATAATGTAAATTTACTAGAGATTTATAAATGTATAACATATTTACTAGTATGATATATCAATAATGTTTTTATAATTAATATAAATTGTATACAAATATTATAAACTTACTAAATATTACAAATTTGAAATCTTTTACTTAGAAATTGAAAGAATTATTTACTAAGTATTAATTAAGAACACATTTAATTATCATTACTATGCATTAAGTATAACATAAGATTAATTATAAGTGTTAGATATTTACATATATATAATTTATTATATTTACTAAGTATTATATATCAAGTATCTATAATTCACATATACATATATGTATATAACATCACAAATATACCGGTATATACCGTTACAACGGTATATATCACATCTACGGTATATACTGGTACAACGGTATATGCCGAATTATCGGTATATACCTTAAAAATTCGGTATACCGTCGGTATCGGTATACGCCGGTATACCTCAGTTTTTAAAATTCTATACCGTTACCTCACCGAAAAATCTCGGTACGGTATCATACCTTACCGAAAATACTGGTATACCTTAAAGTTCGGTATTCCGGTATTTTTTTCGGTACGGTAAGTACGGTATGACGGTATTTTTCCCCAGCCCTACACGATTCTTTCATCTTCAATAAACTTTCTCTTCTTTGACACCAGCTCTTTGAAAAATTTCATGTAGGCTGGCACATTTTGGATGTTGCTCAGGAAAGGGAGACTGACGCCCACTTTTTAGAAGAGTTTGTAAAACTCTTGGTACTATTGATCCTGTTTTTCATCCCTCAGTTGGCTCGGGTAAGGAATAAGAGGTTTGTAGGGGTTCTCAGCTCTGTAGAGAGTAGGTTTCTTCCTTTAAGCTTCTGTTCGCTTATCATTCCTCTCCTTGTGCTGAGGAGTCATTTTATTCTGAAAGGCAACTTCATTCAAGTGGACTCTCCAACCTTGTTGTCAATTATATTGCCACTTCTAAGGATGGTTATGACATGCACTCGTTCAGGCTGACTTGGCAATTTTTTGGTCTTGATCTGTTTGGACAAGCCACTCACAGTGTCCGTAACTTGACCCACTTGAATCTCGATCCACTTAATCGAAGCCTCCATGGACTCGAATCTTTATTGGGTAGCCTGCATAAAGGCTTGCAATGTATCTTCCAATGGCGGCTTTACGAGGTGGTTCTGCTGATTTGGATACTGTGGCGGCATGGGATATTGTGGCAGCCTAGGATATTGTGGAGCTTGGCTACCTCCAGCTTGTTGAGGTGGAGGCAGTTGTGGAAGTGGATGAGGCAGTTGAGGTTGCTTCCAAGAAAAATTGGGGTGATTTCTCCACCCCGGATTATATATCTGGGAGTAAAGATTGTATTGTTGTTGAGGTTGGAACCCTTGTAGAGCATTGACTTGCTCTTGGAGAGCAAGGAATTGTGCCTCCTGACTGAAGCTTGACTCTACTTACCTTTGACACACATTGGCTCCATGTCCATACTCTCCACACACTCCACATGTCTCAAGAGACATAGCTTGCTGAGGTGGTCTCTCGGATGATCTCAATAATTCCACCTGCCTAGTTAGCTGAGCTAACTGTCTTGTAACATCATAGATAGGGTTAGCTTCGTTAATGGAAGCTCGTTTTCCCCTAGCACTCTTCTGCTGAGATGTGGTAGCCATAGTCTCAAAAATGTTAGAGACCTCCTCTGCAGTATGACCACCAATATCTCCTCCCGCAGCATTGTCCCTATGTATTGAAAATTTTATGAAAGTCCATCATATAAAAACTGATTGAGTAGCTCTGGTGCTAGATGGTGGTGCGGGAATTTTTGTTGTAGACCCATGAAGCGATCCTATGCTTCACCCGAAAATTGGGGAAAGGTGATAATCTAAGCTCTCAAATCTTGGGTCTTCTGATTTGAGTAGTATTTTGCCATGAACTTCTCATACACGGCGTTCCAGTTTGCTAATGAATTTGATGGAAGAGACATGAACCACGTCTTACACTTGAAGAGTTGAAGATGAAGATGTGTGCACGTGTGCGAGTTCGAGTGTTGAAGTCTAGACGTGAAATTGACGACGTGCATGCATGGGAATTTTCGGCCCTTGATTTATTTAATTAGGAGTTGATTTTTTATCTAGACTATAGTATTTATTTATTTAATTTAGACTATAGTTTAGATCAGATTTTATTTATTTTGTTACTTTAATTTTCGATCACTTTTAATTAGGATTGACTAGAATTATATTTAAGGCATATTCCTACCTTGAATAGAATTCTAGTTTAGGCAATTTCCTAGTCTAGTTATGAGTCTTTTTGGACCATGTATTTTTGGTCCTTAGTTTTATTATTTTCGGCCCTCCTATGTCTTATAAATAGGGGACTTATGTTATTTTGATACTTTAGACATTATTGATTAAATTTGTCTTTGCATACAATTGTGTCTCCCCAAGTTATTTTCGTTTGTTGTTTTAGATACAAAATAATATTCTTAAAGCTAGCAACTTTGAGTCTTACATCAAGGGAACGTCCGATGTGAGAGTCTATTAAAACTACTTATATCAGTTGGAGACATGACGTCCTCGTCATGCTCCTTCCTCTGTAGAACCATCCCCAGGGTCCGGTTTGAGCATACCTGGACTGACTACCCACTTATATCTGTTGGAGACACGACGTCCTTATCGTGCTTCTTCTTCTATAGGACCGTCCCTGGGGTCTGGTTTGAGCATACCTGGACTGGCTCCAGGGCTCAATCGAGCACATCCGGACATTACATTCTTCCTGTTGGAGACACGGCGTCCTCATCGTGCTCCTTCCTATGTAAGAGAACTGTAGAACCGTCCCCGGGGTCCGATTTGAGCATATACCTGGACTGGCTTGAGGGCCCGGTCGAGCGCACCCGCTCCTTCTTTTGTAGGACTGTAGGACTATCCCCGTGGTCCGATTTGAGCATACTTAGACTGGCTCGAGGGCCCGATTGTGCGCACCCACACATTACATTCTCCCCATTGGAGGCATGATGTCCTCGTCGTGCTCCTTTCTCTGCAGGACTGTCCCTTGAATCCATTTTGAGCACACCTGAACTAGCTCCAGAGCCCGATCGAGTGCATCCGGACATTACATTCTTCCTCCGTTGGAGACACGACGTCCTCGTCGTGCTCCTTCCTCTGTAGGATCGGACCCCCTCATCATGCTCCTTCCTATGTAGGACCATCCCCGGGGTCTGGTCGAGTGCACCCAGGGTCATCTCTAATACCAATTATAACATCCCAGGCCCATGAAGGTGGGGCCCAGTAATGAAACAACGGCATAACGAGCTCTGCTAGCAACTACTTGGCATCCATCCTCACATTGCCAAAATGGTTAACCCAAATTGCTAAAGAGTTCATTCCACTTATATACTCATCATGTTTTCATTCTCCCACTGATATGGGACATTACATTCTCCCTCCATCATATTTTCATTCTCCCACCGATGTGGGACATTACAATATTTTATTTTAATATGCTAAAATTATGAAACGAGATGATTGTATTGGTTGAATGGATAGAATAGAGTAGTGATTATCGATTTTTGTTAAAAGCTAAAATAATCTTCACAATCTTTTTCTCGTTCATAGAGTTGATGATACTATTGTACTCTTTAAACATTTTTTTCCTTCTAAATTTTAACAATGTAAATTAATATGTAAAATTCACGAATCATAACTGTAGCAACCCGATTTTTTTAATATTTAAATTGCTACATTTTTTAAAAATATTTTATTTATTTATGTGTGATATTAATGGATTAAGTCTAATAAGTCGCGCCTACGTAATTTATTTTCTTCCGAGCATGAATTCATTTTAGAATATAGTTATTTCATGAGCATGCATTTATTATTTTATTTGGAGTGCTTAATGGGTTTTAATTTTTTTCTCTAGCCCATTTTTAGAGTCCAAGTTATTTCAAGCCCAAATAATATATCATGAAGCCCAAACCTTAATATAAGTAATTGATTTAATTTTTCTCTTTATCTCTTCTTTTCTTCTTTCTCACATTTTTTTAGTTGATCTCTTGAAAATTCAAAATCTCAAAGTTCATCTTCTCATCCTTATCAAGATACTTTCGGGATAACTACAAAATCTACACTTAAACCCTAATCTATCATTATAAATAGAGAGCTCTACTTCTCTATTTTTCCCACACCCAAAGAAATATCCGAGACTAGAAAATAGACAATTCATTCGCTCGAGCTTTCCGTTGAGTTGCATTGCATGTATAGTTCTTTTCTTCGTTTCTCTTTTTGCTGCAGTTTCTGTTCCAAATTTTCTGTGGTGGGAGTCGCGGTAGAGAGAGAGAGAGAGAGAGAGAGAGAGAGAGACTGTGAATTTTTTTTCTGAAATAAAGATTGATGAGCAAAAATTGTTTGTTTGTTTAACTGGGGTCCGACCGAGAAGATTGGGCCCAGAAGCATGAATTGACTTTATTTTGTTTTTTCAAAAACTTGTGTGATAAGTTGTTATATACGTGTGTGTGTATATATGTTGGGTTTGTGGGAGTGTTATATATATATAATAATGGTGTTGTGTGTAAATATATGTATATTATGTGTTATGTGTTTAATATATAATAATATATGTATGCGGTTATGTGTGTGTGTGCGTGTACTATGTATATATATATAATTTAGGTGTGGTACTATATGATTGATGTATGTAATATATATATATATATGTTATAATAAATAAGTCCATACATATATATATATGTGTGTAAATAGTTGTGCAGATGTATATATATATATATGTAAGTGTCGTGTATATGTATATATTTACATAATATATATATATATATACCTATATGTAATGCGTATAATATGTAGGTGATTGATAGATATATATATATATATTACATATGCATGAGTTGTACGTAAATTATATATATGATTGCATGTATATATATATATGTACAAATATATATATGTAACGTTATATATATATATATATATTATACGCATGTATAAATAAAAAGGGATTAAAGAATTTTTGTCACTATAGTATAAATATTACGCATGATTTTATTTCTTTATGCACTGTATTAATTTACAATAAATAATTTATAGGAGGCGCGCCGGACTTAATTAATTAATATCCAAGTCAAGGTGAAGGTGGGGTTTTACGTGATCATGTCCTAATTATTCTCCCTATATTTAATTATTCAGTTATGTGATGACACAGCACAGTACAGGGCCTTTGGGCTAAAAATGAAAATGGGCCTCCGGGCTAAATGAGACATGGCCTCCGGGCTATATGGTTTGGTCTACGGACTGAAAAACTTTTATTATTCTCACTTACTCGTTTAATTTTATATAGGTTGGATAATTGGACACTCCCCACTGAGTTAAAGTACTCACCCCAAAAACTTTATCTTTTTCAGATAAAGGCTCGGGTAATGCTTAGCGGGTCAAGATGCGATGGTAGTGGTCATGGTCTCGATTAAATAAAGATTTTAAATAAATTTAGATTATTTTCTTATTATGATTTTCCGCTATAATTTTTGAGACCTTAATATTTGATTATTTGGGATTTTCTTTTATCTATTAATAAAAGCATGTTTAACATTTTATTTTTATTAAGATTAATAAAATTGGGGCGTTACAGTTTGGTATCAGAGAGCGCTTACGTTCCTGAATACTAGAAAAAGAAGAAGCAAGTAAGCAAGTAAGTTAAGACCATCATCGCATCCGCAGCATCACCCCGAGTAATGGTAAAAGAAAGGGTTTTATTTCAAATTATGCAAGTATGATTATATGTATTGTTCATGAAAATGTTTTATAGTCCTCGAAGTTTTGGTTTAGATGGTTCGGTTAAAGAAGACGGCGAGAATGAGTATGGGAGGTCAAATTCCTGGGCGGCCATCAGCTAGTAGAGAGGAAGATTTAAAAGACCACTTAATAGGGAAGTTTTATGAGCTATCGTGGGATGATACAGCACCAGAGATGCAATTGCTGAAGATCTAGCATCTTTGGAAGAGAATGGAACAAGCAAGGTGTTGACTTGACCCAATCGAAGCTGGTGAGAGGGTCCAAAATATCATTGGATCTCCCCTTATGAGAGATTTTGCTAATGACGCACTAAAGGATTTGACTCTGGAGATACCAAAAGGGCGGTCGAGTGTTGAGATAATAGATTTTGATGATTTTATCAACTACATCCTGCGAAATTGGAGGGAGGAGTTCTATGGCCGAGTTCCCAGAGGGGTTAGGATATCGCGTCAGAAGCCCTATGAAAGCTTGAATTTGGGAAAGAGGATGAGGCGAGCTAGTAGCATTTAGAAGAATGTAGTAGTTTGATTTATCGGCATAGTATTATTTGTCTTTAGTTTTAAGTATTATTAGTCTTTAGTATTTAAATTCTTCCAGATCAGTAATTTTGTTTCGTTGCAAATAGTTGAAAGTTGTTTCTTTTAAGCTATGAAATGAATAAAAGTAGTTATATTTTTTTAATGAGATTTTAACCGTTTTGCTATGGTCGACAATTAGGAATCATGCCACCAAAGAGGAATACACAACCAATCCAGGAGAAAAGCGAGGAAACGGAGTCAATGAATAACTTTGACAACAATGAGAATGAGGGGAATACCAACAACGACATGGATGCATTTGCCCAAAATCTCGCAGATGCACTAAGAAGAGTTTTACCCCAACCGAATCAGAATCATAATCATAATCAAAACCAGAATCAGAATCAACATCAACAACAGGAATGAGACGGTAGCTTGACACATTTTCACCAGTTAGGACCGCCCAAGTTGAAAGGAACTGAAGGGCCTCTAGCCGCAGAGAAGAGTGGATTCGGGAACTGGACCGAATATTTGATTACTTGGGATGCTCAGATGCCTAAAGACTTATCTGTGCGGTGTTCCAACTGACCGAGGATGCAAGTCACTGGTGGAAGGCAGTGAAGATCAGTATGAGCCCAGAGCAGCAAGCCAATTTGACCTGGACTGTTTTCAAGAAAATGGTCATGGATAACTACTTCCCGAAGGCGTTCCGAAAGCAAAAAGAGAAAGAGCTGATGAATATAGAGTAGGGCAACATGACCATTTTGGAGCACGAGCAAAAATTCAACCAGCTTGCTCGTTATGCTCCCCATTTGGTAGACACGGACGAGAAAAAGGCCTGGAGATTTGAAGATGGGTTGCGACCTGAGATTGGGGCACACTTATCCGTACTCAATCTTAGCACTTACTCAGAAATTGTGCAGCGAGCCCGGGCGGTTTCCACCCGTCTGAATCTGGACAAGCCTGCTCCAAAATTTCCCAATAATGGTGGGAAACGGCGATGCGATGAGCGCAACAATCAGAACAGAGGAAGGAATTTCCAACCTGACAAGAAACCGAGAACTGAAGGAGGAGGCAGACCAGAGGTAGCAACAGAAAAACCCTTTTGCCAGAAATGTCAGAAACGACACTATGGGAAATGCATGCTCGGAGAAAATGGTTGTTATCGCTGTTACCAACTGGGGCACCAAGCAATGAATTGTCCCTTGAACCGAAATTTCAACAACTCCAATGCCACCAGGAAAGGAAATGCGCGAGCATTTGCCATGAACCAGGAAGAAGAGGCTAAGACAATGACAGGTATCTTATCAGTACTCAACAAGTCTGCCTTAGTACTTTTTGATTCGGGTGCTTCTCATTCTTTTATCGCAAAGAGATTTTATGAAAAAGCTAATGTAAAATGTGACGAGGAGACTGAACCTTTAAGAATAAGTATCCCGTTGGGAAAATCAATGAAAGCAAATCGTTTGGCTAAAGGATTCAAATTAGCACTAGAAGGAAGGACTTTGGAGGCTGACCTATTCATCTTGGAGATGAAAGATTTTGATGTGATTCTAGGGATGGATTGGCTGAGTCAAAATGATGCAGCTATCAAATGTCGTGATTGAGAAGTCATTTTCCAACAACCGGGGGGGAAACAATTCTCATTCAAGGGAACCAAGACAAGCAGAACACCTCACATCATCTCAGCGATGAAAGCAATGAAGATGATAAGAAGAAATGATTACCAAGCATTTTTGGTAAATGTGATGAGCACGGAAGAGCAGGAGAAAGCTATGGAAGATATTCCGATAGTACGAGAGTACTCCGATGTCTTTCCCGAAGACATCACTAGCGTACCACCAAACAGGCAGGTGGAGTTCTCTATCGATATAGTGCCAGGAGCGGCACCGGTTTCTAAAGCACCGTACCGGATAGCGCCGAAAGAATTGGAGGAATTGAAAGTTCAAATACAGGAGCTTTTAGACAAGGGATACATACGGCCCAGTGTGTCACCTTGGGGCGCACCAGTTCTGTTCGTAAAGAAAAAAGATGGGAGTATGAGGATGTGCATTGACTACCGTGACCTAAACAAGCTCACTATCAAAAACAAGTACCCATTGACCTGAATCGAAGACCTATTTGATCAATTGAAAGGAGTAGGGGTGTTTTCGAAAATTGATTTGAGGTCGGGGTATCATCAGCTGAAGGTGAAAGAAGGAGACATTCCCAAAACAACATTCCGAACCAGATATGGCCATTACGAGTTCACAGTAATGCCGTTTGGACTAACCAACGCACCTGCAGTGTTCATGGATCTGATGAACAGAGTGTTCCACCAATACTTAGACCGGTTTGTCATAGTATTTATTGATGACATTCTGGTGTATTCGAAGGACAAAAGGCAGCATGAAGAGCACCTGCGGTTGGTCCTAGACACGTTGCGGAAAGAGAAGCTTTATGCCAAGTTCAACAAATGCGAATTTTGGCTGGATCGAGTTGTGTTTCTTGGGCACGTGGTAACAGCTCAAGGGGTAGAAGTAGATCCATCAAAGGTAGAAGCAGTGAAAAATTGGGAGCCGCCGAAGAATGCTGGTGAGATAAGAAGTTTCTTGGGTCTTGCCGGATACTACAGACGCTTCATTGAAGGTTTCTCGAATATAGACGGTCCGTTAACTCAGCTGACAAGGAAGGGCGTCAAATTCGAATGGAGTGAAAAGTGTGAAGAAAGTTTCCAGCTGCTAAAACAGAAACTCACCACTGCACCTGTTTTGATTATCCCAGAAGGCAGTGAAGGATTTGTGATATACTGTGATGCTTCCAAACAGGGACTCGGATGTGTGCTAATGCAGCATGGAAACGTGGTGGCCTATGCGTCAAGACAGTTAAAGACGCATGAACTCAATTACCCTACTCACGACTTGGAGCTAGCAGCAGTCGTTCACGCATTGAAGATATGGCGACACTTTCTCTATGGAGGAAAATGTGAAATTTTCTCGGATCACAAAAGCCTGAAGTATTTCTTCACCTAGAAGGAACTAAACATGAGGCAGAGGAGGTGGCTCGAGTTAGTTAAAGATTACGACTGCACAATACATTATCACCCAGAAAAGGCGAATGTAGTAGCTGACACGTTAAGTAGAAAAGAGACCAATACATCTTAGCTTGTACAAGAATTCGCTAAGATGAAAATAGACGTGGTTCCACCAGCCGAAAGCACTACCTCAGTTTTGGAAGCCTTGACAATACGCCCGTTACTGAGAGATCAGATCAAGGCAACATAAGAAAATGATAAATTTCTGTGCAAAATAAATGAGCGAGTGTTGAAGGGCAACATTCAAAATTTTGCATTAGCAGACGACGGAGCATTAGTCTTTGAAGAAAGAATTTACGTTCCCAAGAATAGCGAGATAAGAAAGGAGATATTAGAAGAAGCTCATAATACACCATATTCCATTCATCCCGGAGGAACCAAAATGTATCAAGACTTGAAGAAATATTTTTGGTGGAGGAACATGAAGAGATCTATCGGCGAATATGTGGAAAGATGCATGACTTGTCAACAGGTGAAAGCAAAACATCAGCGACCAACAGGTCTTTTGCAACCACTCGAGATTCCGGAGTAGAAGTGGGAAAATATCGCCATGAATTTTGTGGTGGGATTGCCAAAAACGATCAAAGGAAACCACGCAATTTGGGTGATAGTGGACAGACTCACGAAATCTGCACATTTTCTACCAATGAAAATGACGTTCAGTATGGACCGCCTGGCCCAGCTTTACGTAGATGAAATTGTGAGACTACATGGAGTACCAGTAACTATTGTATCAGATCGAGATAAGAGATTCACCTCAAACTTTTGGAGGAGTCTGCAAGAAGTGATGGGAACAAAATTAAGGTTCAGCACCGCTTACCATCCTCAAACCGATGGGTAGTCATAAAGAACCATCCAGACGCTAGAAGACATGTTGCGAGCCTGCGTGATGGATTTTGGTGAAAATTGGGAAAGGCATTTACCTCTAGTAGAATTTGCCTACAACAACAGCTACCAAGCGACCATCGGGATGGCTCCTTATGAAGCATTATACTGGAGGAAGTGCAGATCGCCTCTGCACTGGGACGAAGTTGGTGAAAAGAGAATTCTGGGGCCGGAGTTAGTCGAAAGGACGGTAGGTATAATCAACAAGATTCGGGACCGTATCAAAATTGCGCAAGATCGACAGAAGTCATACGCTGATCTTAAAAGAAGGGATTTTCATTTTGAGATCGGGGACAAGGTTTTCTTAAAGTTGTCGCCTATGAGAGGAGTCGTGCGTATTGGCAAAAGAGGGAAGCTAAGACCAAGGTTTATAGGGCCGTTCGAAATCTTGGAGAGAGTTGGGGGATTAGCATATCGACTTGCTTTACCACCAAGTTTGACCTCAATACATGATGTTTTCCATGTTTCATCCTTAAGAAGATATATTCACGATCCGGACAATATCGTGAAGTTTGCCGAGTTAGGGTTAAGTAAGGATTTAACTTATGAGGAATACCCAATAGATGTGCTGGATAGAAAAATTCACGTACTAAGAAATAGGGAAACACAGTTGATTAAGGTCCAGTGGAGTAGACACAGTGTAGACGAGGCTACCTGGGAAAAAGAAGAAGAAATTATGTCTAGATACCCGCAGTTTCTAGACCCAAGTAAGTAATTTCGAGGACGAAATTTTTTTTTAGTAGGGAAGGATGTAGCAACCCGATTTTTTAAATATTTAAATTGCTACATTTTTTTTAAAAAAATATTTTATGTATTTATGTGTGATATTAATGGATTAAGTCTAAAACTCACGCTTAAGTAATTTATTTTCTTCCGAGCATGAATTCATTTTAGAATATAGGTATTTCATGAGCATGCATTTATTATTTTATTTGGAGTGCTTAATGGGTTTTAATTTTTTTCTCTAGCCCATTTTTAGAGTCCAAGTTATTTCAAGCCCAAATAATTTATCATGAAGCCCAAACCTTAATATAAGTAATTGATTTAATTTTTCTCTTTATCTCTTCTTTTCTTCTTTCTCACATTTTTTTAGTTGATCTTTTGAAAATTCAAAATCTCAAAGTTTATCTTCTCATCCTTATCAAGATACTTTTGGGATAACTACAAAATCTACACTTAAACCCTAATCTATCATTATAAATAGAGAACTCTACTTCTCTATTTTTCCCACACCCAAAGAAATATCCGAGACTAGAAAATAGAGAATTCATTCGCTCGAGATTTCCGTTAAGTTGCATTGCAGGTATAGTTCTTTCCTTTGTTTCTCTTTTTGTTGCAGTTTCTGTTCCAAATTTTCTGTAGTGGGAGTCGCGGTAGAGAGAGAGAGAGAGAGAGAGAGAGAGAGAGAGAGAGTGTCTGTGAAATTTTTTTCTGAAATAAAGATTGATGAGCAAAAATTGTTTATTTGTTTAACTGAGGTCCGGCCGAGAAGATTGGGCCCAGAAGCATGAATTGACTTTATTTTATTTTTTCAAAAACTTGTGTGATAAGTTAGTTATATCCGTGTGTGTGTGTGTGTTATTTTATTTTTTCAAAAACTTGTGTGATAAGTTAGTTATATACGTGTGTGTGTGTGTGTTGGGTTTGTGGGAGTGTTATATATATATAAATATATATATATATAATGGTGTTGTGCGTAAATATATGTATATTATATGTGCTATGTGTTTAATATATAATAATATATGTATGCGGTTATGTGTGTGTGTGCGTGTACTATATATATATATATATATATATATATAATCTAGGTGTGGTACTATATATATATATATGTGATTGATGTATGTAATATATATATATATATATGTTATAATAAATAAGTCTATACATACATATATATATATATATATATATGTAATGCTTATAATGTGTAGGTGATTGATAGATATATATATTACATATGCATGAGTTGTACGTAAATTATATATATGATTGCATGTGTGTGTATATATATATATGTACAAATATATATATGTAACGTTATATATATATATATTATTATTATACGCATGTATAAATAAAAAGGGATTAAAGAATTTTTGTCACTATAGTATAAATATTACGTATGATTTTATTTCTTTATGCACTGTATTAATTTACAATAAATAATTTATAGGAGGCGCGCCGGACTTAATTAATTAATATCCAAGTCAAGGTGAAGGTGGGGTTTTACGTGATCATGTCCTAATTATTCTCCCTATATTTAATTATTCAGTTATGTGATGACACAGCACAGTACAGGGCCTCGGCTAAAAATGAAAATGGGCCTCCGGGCTAAATGAGACAGGGCTTCCGGGCTAAATGAGACTGGGCCGACGGCTATATGGTTTGGTCTACGGACTGAACAACTTTTATTATTCTCACTTACTCGTTTAATTTTATATAGGTTGGATAATTGGACACTCCCCACTGTGTTAAAGTATTCACCCCAAAAACTTTATCTTTTTCATATGGAGGCTCAAGTGATGCTTAGCGGGTCAAGATGCGATGGTGGTGGTCATGGTCTCGATTAAATAAATTTAGATTATTTTCTTATTATGATTTTCCGCTGTAATCTTTGAGACCTTAATATTTGATTATTTGAGATTTTCTTTTATCTATTAATAAAAGTATGTTTAACGTTTCATTTTTATCAAGAGTAATAAAATTGGGGCGTTACAATAACTTAAACTGAAAGCTTGATCCTACTGTTCCAATTCCATTTTAATAACTCCAATTAATTGAGACGTCTCCGTGCATTATCAGACATGACACAAAATGAGCTCAGTGGTGCATTTCAAGCTGAACCTCTCCAACAACTACCTAAGTGGAGATATTAATCCATGTGTTAGAATAATAATTCGTAATTTCAGTTCATATACTAGAAATAGTGCTATAATTCACATCTAACCTTTTCGATATAATTTGTTTTTCTAAAAAGTTAAAAACAAAAGAGAGAACAATTTATCAAGTGATATGTATGATGTTAATCAATGTGAATATTCAATTTTTGTTATGAAAAAATTAATTTTACTTTTACCAAATATATTAATTTAAAATGAATAAAAACTATAAATTCGTGTATTGGCATGAGAAAACTACTAGCATATTATAATTATTCATGGCAATCAGAGTAGACATTTACGTGCAAACAAAAACAAAAGCACCAATATTCGGTTTCCATTGGAGCATATTCCCGCCAAAAGCCGAACCCCCCACCACCTGCATCGCTCCACGTGGCGTGCGGGACCCACCGGAGACCCCATCCACAACCTTAATCTTACATTTGCAATTTTCATTCCATCAAACTTTGCCACTTCATCAATCTCAAATGTAAAAACTGCCTTTCAACTTTCTTCAATTTTTCTTTATTTCTTTTGCTTTTCTCCCTTTTTTGGTTGATCAGAATCGACTTTTTCTGGCTCAATCCTTAACTGTTTGTGTTTGTCTTAGTATTTGGTGTTCGTGAATAATTTGTGTCAGTGTATATTTCAATTTTTCTCAGTTTTCCATCATTAAATTTAATTGTGTACATAATTTATCAACGTTATATGTATAATCTGCACTTTTTTTTTTCTTCCAAGATTGAAGAAATATTCATCACAATGGAGGAGCCAAAAATTCTTGCTGACATGCTTGATTGGAAGAAAAACTTCGTCACCACCGCTGTCGTGAAGGTCACTTTAGACATATAAATATATGTGTATATATATACATATATATAACTCTGCTACACATTTCATTAATTGATTTTTTAGGCCTATATATTCGCAAACATACAAAAACGGTAATTGTTTGTTGAATTGAATCAACCCTTTGACGGTTTTGAAAAGATCAAAACATTAATGTTGGAGAATTGAGCTAATTATTTGATATATATCATACACAAGTTTCTCAAATCTTGTTTTGATTTGATTATTTTCAGGACTTTGATTATAAGGAGTTGTACGAAGTTCAGAAATACTACCCTCATGGGTATCACGGTGTAGACAGGTCGGGAAGACCGGTCTACATCGAGAGATTGGGGATGCTCGACATCGAGCATCTGATGAAAGTGACAACATTGGATCGTTACATTAAGTACCAGATACAGCAGTATGAGAAGACTCTTACAATCAGGTTCCCTGCTTGCTCTGCTGCTGCAAACAAACAAATTAATAGAAGTTTAGCAATTCTTGATGTTGAAGGTGTGGTGAGTACTACATTCTAACTAATTAATTTCTTCATTTCATCTCCAAGAATCCATGAATCATTAAATGTATATGTATACATAAAAAAATTTCTTGGTTTGTTGATCAGGGATTGAAGAGTTTCAGTAGCCCTGTTCAAAAGGTTGTTCTGCAGCTACGCAAGATTTACAACGACAATTATCCTGAAGTAGGTGGACTTAGCTGATATCCAGCTATGACGGATCTTGACTCGTCAGACGGTCTGATACAAGTTTTTTGTGTTTAATTCTTACAGACGCTCTCCCAAATGGTTATCGTGAATGCTAGTCCGGGATTTAGGTTGCTTTGGAATGTTGTGAAGTGTTTCCTAGACCGTCATACAGTGGCCAAGGTCCAGGTATATGTTGCATTAGGCACTTGCAATTATGTTAATTTCTATATATGAATGAAAAGATGGTTAAGTTCAATTCATGTTGAATTGGTAGGTTATTGGGAGAAAGTATCAAAGTAAATTGGTGGAAATGGTTGATCAAAGGTAAGTAGAGGAATGAGATTATGGTTGTTTTGTAGAAGTTGAATTAATAGTCCAGTTATGATGATTTTGTATCGTACTACTATTAACATATATTGTTGGTTTTAGTGAGCTGCCAGATTTTCTTGCGGGGAGGTGTTGCTGTAAGAGTGAAGGAGGCTGTCTGAAGTCGGATAGAGGCCCATGGAATTGGAAAGAAACATCTGTGGCTGAATCAACAGCTTTAACTGGAGAAAATATATAATCTATGACTCTATCTCTGAGTGGTTGGATTATTATATATATATATATATATAGACATGTAGATCTTCATCTCTAGTTAATTCAATGACCTTTCTTGATATTATTGAAGACTGGTTCAATGATTGCTTGTAATTGTATCAATCAATATGTCCCATTTGATTTGAGGATTCAATTTCAGAAAATTAAATGTATAGTGATTTATTTAAAATCTTTGCATCAGAAATTCACGATCGAAACGCAACCTCCAGCTTACGTTGCATGCATGCTTGGACACAATTGGAACACAATCTGATTTGTTTCTTATATTTTTATGGATCAGGCAAATCATCATTTATTTAACGAGATGCATAATGACAATATTTCGGAGAAAAGATTTTACGGATCAAAATAATTATGCCCATCTATACGGTATTATTTATAATTGAATTTCCCAATTTAAATACACACAGACACACATGCAACTTGCAATTTTATTAATTATATTTCTTATTTTGTCTGTAGAACAAGCATAAAGTATATTCGGAGTCCGACAAATTGAAGGAACTTCAATTTACACGCAAATATTAATGTTGACATATATAGAATATATATGTGACATTGAATTCTAAGCTAATTCAAATAAATACCAATTAAATAACTAAAAGTTTGAACCGTGCATTTCCAGAAAAGAAAATGAACTATTTAAAATTTTGTTGTCTTTAATTTTTATGTAATGTTTTCTTATTATTGCCCTTCGGATGTATATGAGCCAAGTTGATCTCGACTCGACAAATGCTCATTTGAGCTAGTTTAGTAAGGCTCGTTACTTAAACAAGTCAAAATTTGTGCTTGACACAACTCAACTCGTTAGCTCGTCAGCAAGCTTGTTACGTGAGTTAATTTTAAAATATAATATTATTAACTTGATAAATACTTACAATCTTATTTTTTGAGATAAATAAAAAAAACTTAAAATTTTTATATTTGAATGAATAATAAACATATTAAGTCCGTCCCGATGGGGATGACCTAGTGGTAGAGTGAGGTTGCTTGGAGATGAAAGGTCACGAGTTCAAATCTCATCAATACAACAGGTTGTGTGTGTCAGTGTGTGAGTAAAAAAAACATATTAAATGTCCAATTAATTTTATTTATCGTAAGAAAAGAATGAATTTTAATAAATATAGTATTTTGTGAATAAAATAATGAATATTTAAATTTCAATATATAGCTTTAGAAAGTTCGTCTATGCTCGATTAAAATCAAATTGAATAAACTCGTGAGTCTCGAAGTATTCAATATATAAATAAAGATTGACGAAGCTTGACTCAAAAATATTGTGCCGAAGAAAGGTAAAAAAAAGTTCAACTATTTTATTCTTCATATCAATGGATTTCTACGTTCATACTGAATTTCGAGGACGAAATATTTTTTAAGTGGTAGAAAATGTAGCGACCCGGAATTTTTTATAATATTTGCTGCATTTTCTTTCCAAAAATAAAAAAATAATTTTTATAATGCATGTTTTATTATATTGTTATGTTCCTATAAGTCGCGCCTATATTATTATTATTATTATTAGTTGGTAAATAATATTTTAAGTATTTGATTTTATCCTCCAAAATCTATATTTTGTTTAGCCCAAATCTGTATTCCTATAGCCCAAAGATTATTTTAATTCAATTTTGAGCCCAAATAGAATCATTTGAGGTTGTCTTTTTTACGAAAAGTAACAGTTAGCATGCAGAAGGTTGATTTTCTCTCCAAATTGAATTGCGAAATAAGTGATGTTCTTTCATCTTCTCAAATATTTATTTGGTTAATTAAATGGAGACCTTTCCATTGATAATGAACTTAGTATATATAGGGCCTTGTTTTCATTAGTTTAAACACACCAAAAGCAAGTTCAATTCTATCTTTTGAAAGAGTTAAAATCTGCACACATGCATTATGTTTAGGGAAGAGGTTTGAGTGAGTATGCATTATGTTAGGGAAGAGGTTTGAGTGAGTTGGAGGGAGAATGGAGTTGAGAGAGAGAGAGAGAGAGAGAGAGAGAGAGAGAGAGATCATTTCTTTGATTGTTTTGGAGTTGGATATCGGGAATTGGTGATGGTTTAGGAGAGAGAGAAAGATATAAGTTTATTTATTTGAGGAGGAGATTAGTTGGGTTTGAAAATATAAAAGTCGCATCATTTTATTCATTTCATTAGAATCTTCATTTTATTTATTTATTTAAATAAATTTAATTTTATGTTAATTATTTATTATTTTATTTATATTTATTATTTATTATAATTAATATTATTGATAAGTGGTGTGCGTGGACTTAACTTGTTTCATATATTTTCAAAAGTCGAAAGTCCAAGTTCAAGTCAAGTTAAGATGGGGAATCCGATGTGACACACATTATTCTTATTCTTGTTATGTTCTTATACAAGTTCATAATTATTAACCTACGAGTTACAACTATTATTTTATTTTATGAAAATTGGGGCATGACATGGTTACTTGGAACTCTGTTTTTCCTCACTGGTTGAAGGAGTTGGTTGAATATTGTTGGATTTAAAAAAAACATATAAGACAATTCTAAAAAGATCCAAACTGTAACACCTAAACAATCAATACTCAGATCCATATATATATATATATATATATATATATATATATATATATATATATATATATGATTTGATTCAAATAGATACTAGTCCTCGTGTGAGAATTAGGAACGGTGCTTATTTACTATGAATTTATAGCTTACTTTTTTATATTTTAGTGCTAATTTTTTTTAAAAAACATTTATAGCTTATCTTGTTATATTTTAGTACTAGTGCTAATAGCACTAAAATACAAAAAGGTAAATTATAAAATCATAGTGAATAAGCACCGTTTCTAGTTCTCACGCGAAGCACAATCCTCATTATAACCCACCCATATATATATGTATATAATTATGTTAGTAATCAATTATATTAGTGTCACCATTATGCACTAAGTGTTCGTGTTGTTTTGTTGGTGAGATATGTTCAACAATGTGTGCTTGGGTTTGTCCCTGAAGCTATTCATTTTGCTGTGCGAGAAAAGAAGAATAGTTGACAAATTGTTCCCTCTGCTGTCCCAGACAGACCCAGAGACACTTTTATATGGTAGTTTCCATAAATAGAAGATTTTGCGCGGATCCGTTCGTGAAAGGCAAGATATGTTTGATTGACTTCCTTGTGGAGTAGATACCGAGCTGCAATTAACCCTCCTATCCAAGAAAAGTATCTACACACGTTTGGGAAGATCACAAACCATAATCCACTTACCATATTGGCGACGATGAAGATCGGCGATAATATTGAAGTGAAGAATATAAGAAGACCGATTATGTTCAACAATCGGTAGCCACTTACACTTGTTTAGATTCTCTTAAAAGATTATTTGAGAGTCATTTCGTTTGTGGTCATTATTTAGCTAGTTACTGTCCCATAGTATGTTCTAGCATTTGATTGTTTTGAGTGAAACACGTGAGACAATTTTTAATCCATTTTGTACGCAATCTCGAGAGAGATTATAAGTTAAAATCGTGGGTAGTTAGAAGGAGTCTAGTGTCACGGTTGTAAGGAGATCTTACAACTTTCGGCTAGCGAAAGAGTTCGTGGAGAAGAACGGGCGGCATAAGGAGGAAGTCTTGTATGTGTAAGAACCCTAATACACTTCATGAAGGAGTAATAGTCGAATCTTCAAGTTTGGGAGCAATCCCTCCAGAGTAGGTTGATTAACCGAACTGGGTTACTAATCTCGTGCGTATTTTACTGCTTTATAATTTTGTTCTTACATCTGTCCCACACATACCGTAGAACAATTGTTAGCAATATTGATTAAACACTTGTGAGCATGGATTATCGTTTTTCAAATTATAATTACACATATACCACTTTTCTAACCTAATTTCGACCGAATCCAACAATTATACCATGCAATGCGAGTATGGTTGTTAGCTTTCCGATACTATCTTCAATTTATCGATTGAGTATTGGACTACGAAGTAATTGGACATAAATATATTTGCGGTTAGGGTTTCTATGTATGATTTAGATTGAAAATTATGGTATTGATTCAACCCCAAATATTGAAATTGAAGGAGATGTTTGAAACTAGAATATGTGGGTTGTATGTGTCAAATATGTTTGATTGACATCGAGATGAGATATAATTGAACCTCAAACCACACTACAAAATTTTGAGTTGTGAAATTGAGAATTGTTATTGTTGTTGTTGTTGTTATTATTATTATTATTATTATTATTATTATTATTATTATTATTATTATTATTATTATTATTATTATTATTACCTTGAAGAAAAATAAGAATACATGAGTCATTTAGAAAGTATTGAGAATCACAAACAGGACAAATAATTGAATAGGATACAATAAGCGCCCCATACAATAATTAATGGAGTTTCCAAATGGGGCTGAATGGAGTGATTATTGGCCCCTTGCTCATAGGAAAACTCTTCATTTTGCCCCCACTTCAGTGTTCTATAGGCTATAGTTAGTTTTGTTAGAATGATATAAGAGTGGTTGTAACAACAAATAAAAAAACTAAGAATTAAAAAAAAAAATCAACACTATCATGCCAACTTCATATCAAAAGTTAAAACACAAACTTTTATAAACTTATGGCCATACTAATAAATCCAGAAAAACAACATCAACATGAGTCCCATATTTCTTATACTATATTTATTCACAATATTCAATTACATCTTTAATTTGATTCAATAAAAATATTTAGTTTAATTCCATAAATTTCGCATTTCAATAAAATAAAAAATAGAGAAATAGGAAAATCTCATTTAAGGTATGTTACATTAAAAATATGGTATATCAGATAAACACAACATTGCATTAATAAAAAAAAAAGGCAGATTTATATCAACACAATATTACATTAATAAAAAAAGGTAAATGAAACTAACAGAACATCATTAATTATCACGACCAGTTGCTGGCTTGCCGCGAGTCTACAATAGGGAGATTGATTTTTTTTTTTTTGTTTGTTTTTTAGGCAAACATATTTTAACTTTTGATTCGTCTGTGAATGTGGGAATTAATATTTTTATTATTAGTCGGTAATTGTTCCGTACAAACAAAGGCAAAGGCAAAGGCAGCGGAAACAGCTTGTAAAATCCGTATGCTGTGGGCATATTCCCGCCAAATGACACAGCACCAAACGCACTCGCTCACGACACGTGGCTGGGCCCCGCCGCCACACTGATCATTTCACCACCGCCTCTCAACGCCATCTATCTTCGATACCTACTCAATTCCCCTTTCTAGGTTTTCACTACTTCGCTATGTCCAACAATGTCCATCGAATTTCCACCACCTGCAGTATGTCAATATGCTCCTTTTTCCCCCCACAGTTTCGTTTCATTTCTGTAAACTAAATTCATCTGTTTGTGCCTTTTGTGCAGTGGTAAATCTTAGTTTCACATTTTAGCTCTTTTGTTTTTTTCCGGGTTAGGATTTGAAAATTGGAGTTTGAATTTTGGTGTGCAGTGGTGGAGGAAATGTAGTTTAAATTTGACAAGCACTGAATGTTCTGTTTCTGGCATTTGATTTCTATTTGAATATAATATCTAGATTACTTCGAGATCAGGTCTAACTAGATTCTTAATTTCTTAGTTTCTGAGTGTATCTATGTTTTCTGCTGTCAATTGGACAGATCTTTGTTTACTTGCTATACATTATAATTGTAAGAAACCTTGAGATAAAAATGAGGCGAAAAGAAGAGGATGTAAGTGTCTTTTAGCCACTGTTTGAGAATGTTTGAAAGATATTTTGGCTTCAGTTTGGATACTACAATTCAGAGGTATTTTTTTACTGAAATATAGGGGAGGAATGAAGATTATAATGGCAGTACGCTGATTTTTCTTGTTTATGCGATTTTCAGATCTCTAAAATAAAAATCTAGCATGTCCCTCCACTGTCCCTATCGAATTTCATAATCTTATAATCTGCATATTATTTGATGCTTTTCTAGAATTTCAGAAGAAAATCATCATGCATTTTGCTGTGGATTTAACTGGCTCAGATACTACTTCATTGTGAATTAGTCATACAATTCTTTTATGCTGGGTGCAATGGATGTTTCTATGGAGCTTTTCTGAAGATATTCTAGATTCAGATCATCGCAGTGATTTTAACCACAAATTATTAGTAATCAAGATAGTTTGTTGGACATGATTTGGGCCTAATATGGTTTTGGTTGTTCAAGTGTAAATTAGCTTTTCAGAATTCAGATCACCCACTATTAGGTAAAGGTGATACTTTGATGCTTCTAAATAGCATAGTCTCTCCTCCCTCCCGTCCTCCCTTCCTTTCCCTTCTCCCTTGCTCTCTCTCTCTCACCTTTAAGTGTGACTCCAACTCCTTTTGTATTCTGCAATGATGTCAAATGAATTAGGTACGTTTTCATTGATGTCATAGAAATCATGTACGTTTTCCATTCATTTCAAACAATAATGTATTTCCTTAATTTTAGGATTTAGAAGATTGACAATGGATGTGAAGTGTTTGGTTTTAGAAGATTTGGGTGGTTTCACTTTTTTAGGTGGCACTTCATTCATGCTTGTGAATTCGATCATTTAGTCCATCTGGTTGAGATGGAAGTTTTTTCTCCTCACTGCTCGTTCACCTTAAAATTTTTTCTTTTCATGTAATGGTCTTTATCAGATTGATTGGCCTTTTACTGCTTTCAGTTTGTACCATGGCAGTTCTTGTGGCAGCACAAGGATATGTTCAAGAGTCAGTTTGAGAGCTTCGAATTTCAACATTTGAAATGGAAAACCTTATTTTGTATGGCCAGGTTGTTGTAAGAATGATGAACACAAACACAAATCAGATGCTGGAAACTCAGAGGAAAATACGAAATCTGGAATTTTGAGAAAAGCAAAAAATGTATCAAGTAAATTCAAGAGTTCTCTAAGAAACAAGATCAAAAGGAGAAATGATACTGAAGTTTGTAGCATTGAAGATATTCATGAAATCCAGGATCAAAAGGCTGTCGATGCTTTTCGACAAGCACTGGTCATGGATAATTTACTTCCTGCAAGATTTGATGATTACCACATTATGTTGAGGTATGCTTTCTTTCCTTGTTCTTATATTTCTCTCTTTATCATGAATAAGTATGCGACCAAGAGTAAATTAAAATGAATACTCTGGCTAAAACTTCTTTAGCTATTAACTTCACACCCCAACAGGATCCAATAATCTATGGTCTTTTCTGAATGCATTTCTGTTTGATGTACCATCCATGCTGGTGCGAGGGATGTAACGAATGAGCAGGCAATGACTTTGAGCTTGCACAGATTTCTATCCTTTTCTATATTTGTTTCCAGATTTGTGTAGAAAATGTAAATTACATGCACTAGTCAATAATCTTTAATATCAGTGTATAATATAAATAAAAGATTCTTTAGTATTAATATAATTATTTTATATTGAGCATCAACTCGGTAAACTCTTGGGTCAAGGCCTGGTTGAAATTTTATTGCATCTGATTATCTCACAAGTCTTATGAAATAGTTAATATATGCCTTCATTTTCCTATAGAACATGAGAAAATGATTGCCACATTCAAAAGTATCCTTTCTTTCTAAGTCTAGATTTGTTGGTTTGTTAGTCTCAACACACATTTAATTAGGTGAATGTGTGATATCTCTTGTATCAAGCATGAGATCGCTGTTGCATTTTTTTCATCTGTTTCTCAAAACATTTCTGATCATGAAATACAGACCCCCCTGATCTATCAATAATGAACAGATTTCTGAAAGCAAGGAAGTTCAACATCAATAAGGCAAAAATCATGTGGGCAAACATGCTTGAATGGAGAAAGAGTTTTGGCACTGATACAGTCATGGAGGTAATTTTCAATTCATTTGGTATTTATTGTTATATTAAACCATTCGATTACATGTAGGATTTACCCCAAGTCTTTAGTGTTTCCAGTTTGTTGAGAATAAGAATGTGTCTGCACAGACAGTTGGGTTTTTGTAGCCTCTCACTTCGCCGATTGGAGATTTCAGAGTTCAGAAGATGAATTTATTACAATGCATCCGATTACATGAATTTGAAATGCTGTTATTTCATGTATCAATAAAAAAGAAGTCACAATCTATATGTAGCAGGGGCCAAATTAAATACTTTTTAAAACCTGGGCATGGATTCTTTAACTTGTTCTCAGGTTCTTGAGCTATAGTTTTTTTTTTCCTTTCTCAAATGCCATCTAAGTTTTCGGCCTTCCTCTAAGTTTATTCTGAATCTGTTTATTAATTTTCACGAAATGGAAGAAATTGGGTCTGTTTACTTCCACATTTTTTTCTATGATTCCCATAATTTATTATTATGTACTAGTGTCTTATTGTTTTGTTAGATCTTAACTTCTTATGCACTTCTCTGCACTCAGGACTTTAACTTCAAAGAGTTGAAAGAGGTTCAACTATATTATCCTCATGGTTACCATGGTGTTGACAAGGATGGACGTCCTGTATACATAGAGAGATTGGGGATGATTGATGTTGATATGCTACTGCAGGTTACGAATGTTGACAGATTTGTGAAATACCAAGTCCAGGAGTTCGAGAAAAGTATTGCCATAAGATTTCCTGCATGTTCAGTTGCGGCAAACAAGCACATAGATTCAAGCACCACAATTTTGGACGTTCAAGGATTGGTACTTGTTTGTTATTGGTTCACTTTGAAGGAGCATACTGATTTTCCATTTCTCAAAAAAGATTCTACGTTTTGTTCATTTGATTTCTTTGTTCCTGTTCAGGGCTTAATGAGTCTGACTGGCCCTGTTATAGAATTTATTAAAGTGGTTCAGAAGGTTGATAACGACAATTATCCTGAAGTATGTACCTCGTACTAGTCCAGTGATTGCTTTCTAATTCTTTGGACTACAGTCCATATAAGATTTCAGAATTAGATGCTATGCATATCCTTTAGTTGAAGCAGATCTTTTATGAATATATTACAGACACTTCGCCGAATGTTTATTATCAATGCTGGTCCTGGATTTAGGATGATCTGGAATGTGGTCAAACCTTTACTTGATCCTGAAACAACTTCAAAAATACAGGTATCCTCGACCTACATGTAAATTCGGGTGTGATCGCTGTTAATACATGAAATAATGCCGTTTGGATTTCTCAGGTGCTTGGCAGCAATTACCAGAGCAAGTTGCTTGAAGTAATTGATGAAAGGTGATTAGCTGTAAACTTTGCCGAGTCATCGTTATAATCTTTAAACTCATAGAATCCTTCATTTGGTAGTGAGCTACCCGATTTCCTTGGTGGCGGCTGTACCTGTGCAATTGAAGGGGGCTGTTTGAGGTCGGATAAAGGACCATGGAAAGACCAAAATTTATTGAAGAAGGTGAAAAAATGGCATAGTTGTTCTAACTTTTAGATGTAGCCGTCATGCGACTTAGTGATATTTGATAATTGAGATCTTCCATGTGTAGATGACTCAAGATACAGAAGTGCATCTTGTGCAGAGAGCATCAATCTCAGATAATGATGGAAGTTAGTTATCAAGGTAAAGCATCATATTACATGTTTCATACACTTGGGCAATACTTCTTTTCTTTTTCTTAATTAGTTTCCAATTCACGAGTTATATTATTGAAATTGTTTTACATGCCAAGGTTGATGTTTCGTTGTATCTGATGCACAGTCCGGGGAAATCAATAGTGAGGAACAACATCATGGACTACGCTGGAATATCTAAGGTCACTTCGTGATCTCTTCAATGCAAGTTGATTATTGATAATAAATAGTAAGAAAACACTGATACCACTACCAGAGGTAATAGCCAGGAAACTTTCCCTGAATTGTTAAAAATGAGGGAACCTGCCATACCATTGTTGCAAGGGATCCATATATAATATATATATATATATATATATATATATATATATATATTTGTGTAACTAGTGTTTGTGCTGTCATTATGATTTAAATTGTATGATTGAATGAGGCTGCACAATTTTTTTTTATATGTGGTATTCATGTTCCTCTATATCTTCCTGTCTTTCCGTTGCATCCATGTGAAGTTGAACTAAATTGAAAAATTCACATGAATTGTGTTGTTTTGTATCATGAATATCTAAAATGATAGCTGCTCGCCTCTTTACATGCTCATAAGCTTGTTTCTCCATAAAATAAATGAACTAAAAACAGCACAAATCTAGAGCCGAAAACAACAGAAAATGATCTTATACCAAAATGAACAATAAATCATTGGTTCAATCTCTAACAGTTAATACTGAGCCCTGATCTCCTTGCCCTTGAGGAAATCAATTAGACTCGGTAGGGAAATAACAGCATCCTCACTCTTCATGAGCTCTCCAGCAACTTCAGCCGGCGTCGCCTGAACTTTCTCGAGCAGCTCTCCGATTACCGGAAAGAGCGAGTGGTCCTCTATCCTCAGATAGGTGCAAGCAAGTATCTTGAAGCCACTGAATGTGCAATAAGACATCTCCAGCTGCACGTCCATCCGACCCGGTCGGAGCAGTGCCGGATCCAACCGGTTCTTGTGATTGGTGGTGAACACTATGATCCTTTCATCCCCACAGCTGGACCACAGCCCATCAATGAAGTTCAGTAGCCCAGATAAAGTTATCTGTGAACCATTGTTAGTTTAACATTTAGTATAGTTTGTGAGAGATGAAGACAGACAAGTGAGAGATAGAGAGAGAAACCTTACCTTGTCATCCTCAGGTGTTACACCCTCTGTACTCTCCCTGTTCTGCAATCCCACATTGCAATCAATATCCTCGATCACAAGTATGGATCGATTGGCAGAGCCAATCAACAGCCTCCTCAAATCTGAATTGCATTGAACCTCCCTCAAATCCAAATCATAAACATCAAACTTGAGGTAATTAGCCATGGCTGCAACCAAACTCGACTTCCCCGTCCCCGGTGGCCCGTAGAACAAGTATCCTCGTTTCCAAGCCTTCCCAACCCTCCTGTAGTAATCCTTCCTAGTCACAAACCTATCTAGATCCTCCATCAGCTCCCTCTTCGTGTCGGGATCCATCGCCATCGTCTGAAACGTGGCCGGATGGTTCAGAACCACAGAGCTCCAGTAATCAGTTCCACTATAGTCAACTGTGTGTAGCCTAACAGTTTTCATCTCTTCCTTCATCTCTTTCGCTTTCGCCAGAATGTAGGGCAAGTAAACTCTCAGCACATAATCTTTGTGTTTCCGGTTGAAACTCAGTTCGAGATATCGCAGCTCGGATCGGGAACTCTCATTTTTGGACGTCTGTTTGACGGCAGCGGACTGCGAAGTCCATTTGAACTGGATGCCGCCGTGGACGTCGACGATTTCTTGATTTTTGTCGACGGTGACGGCGAAGTCTTGCTCTTTGGGAGGTTTGGTCACTTTGATCCTCTGCGTTGCGCGGGAGATTCTGGTGGCGAGGTAGACGTTGGCGGCGTCGAACATTTGGTTGGAGGTGAGGCCGTCGAATTCGTCGACGACGACGGTGAGTTGCGACGAGAGTTTGCCGCAGAGCTTTGCCAGCGACGAGCAGAAGTATGTTTGTATCTGTTCAGGAATGAGGTCGCTGGCAATGGATTTGAGGAGGATGGCGGAGGCGGCCACGGAGGCTGCCGCCGTCAGAAGTTTGTCGGAAGGCGGCAGAGATTCGTAGGAAAATCTCATGACTGTGGACTTGTGGAGGTTTCTTGCCGGAGGGGAAACAGAGGTAATGTGGTAGAATGTTCGGATTTGATGAGGTCGTTGAGTTTTGGCGGCGCTTGTATGTGGTATAATAATTAGAAATAAGATTTTTTTTGAAGTATATTCGTAATGTTGGTGTCTTTCTAACATTTTAATATGCGTAAATTTAATGTGCACTAGGTACAAATTAAAAGGTCAATGAGTTAACCGTGTCAATAAAAAATACTTCGAAATCCTAAAACATATCATTTAAAAGTCCAAAAGTATAACTTGTATTATTAAAAAATATCGGCCCAAAAAATAAATAAAAAAGCGATCAAAATGAGTATCAGTTGTAACATTAAAAAGTATCACTTAAAATTCAAAATATATCATTTGTATTCCTAAAAAATATCACTTGTTTTGATGATTTTTTAGTTAACGTGTACATCTTATGTACAAGAGAAGTTGCATTTTAATTTTGTTTCATAAAAAATATCATTCTGCACAATGAAAGTAAAAAAATTTAAATTTGTTTCACATTTGCCCTCATTTAAAAGTATATTCCCCATGTTTGTGTCATTTTAACATCTTAATTTTGTTTCATAAAAAAAGGTCGTTCTACACATTCGAAGTGAAAAATTCAAATTTTTTTCACATTCGTTCTCATTTAATATATTCAAACATCCATATTTAATTCATTTAATGTATTCACATTAGGGTGTTCAAGGTAAAAGTGATTTTAAAAATTGGGTAAATTACACTTCAATACCTACATTATTAGACTCATAAAAATAATATACTTTTTCAAAATTTATAAAATAGTACTTATATTTTCAAAAAAATTATAAATCTAACATTTGATCAATTTTACAGTCTAAAACGTAATTTATTGTATTATAATATTTCTATTTCCCATCCATGTAAAAATAAATTCATCAATCAATAAATCTTAAAATATAATCAATTACGTACAAATTTCGGATAATAAAATTGATCAAATGTTAGATTGTAAATTTTTTGAAAAAGGGGCACTATTTTGTTAATGTTGAAAAAGTGATTTATTTTTGAAAAGGGACAAAAATGTAGGTATCAGAATGTAATTTACCCTTAAAAATTCCTAAAAAGTATATTTTAATAGGGATATATAAATTTGATAAGACATGTTATGACACGCATCCTAACACAGTAAATTTACAATTGTGTCCTTGAATATGAGTTTGAATCCGAATCTTGACTCGTCTTATAGATTATGACTTGTAAAAGATGATTTCACACTTTTTTTTGTTTGAAAAATTAGCCTTTTAATAGATATTAAGTAACCATACAATTTCAGTAATATTTTGTAATATTTAAATATTTGAATAAATTAGTAATTTTGAAGATGAATTTCTTTTGAAAAATTGGCATTTTTTGTATATATTGAGGACTTTCTTAACATTCAAACATTTTAATGTAGGTACAAATTATTTATTCAAAATAAAAATTCAAGAGACATTAGTATTAGTTTCAATTATGATGGGCTATATATTTTCCGAAACAAAAATAAAACCCACAAAATTAAGTGGGCTCTTTGAAAATAAATTTATTATGGCAAATTCCCAATTCTTATACGTGTACATCAAGGTCTAAACACAACCCCCATTTTACTCTTTGCAGCCACCACTATTTTATAAAATATAAAAATAAATATGATAAGATATTTTTATCTTTAAAGCTCCCAACACCAAAACCCTATCATATATACCCATAACACCTACACTATAGCCCCAACTCCATTTTTCTATAACTAAAAAACATGAACAACGAGACTGAACATGGCATAACTTCCATACCCCACCATTTTTTTTTGTTGATTCAAATATATTTTAGTATGTTTGGGCAAGATTGACTGGGTTGTGAACCATCACTAACAAGGAAATACGTGCAACTGTGTTCTTTAATGTTTTTTATTCAATTTTTTAAAATAGTTATTATGTCAGATCAATGTTGCAGCATATGTGAACCTTAATTTATCAGCCTCATCTTAGAAATAAACATCCAACAGTCGCAGAAGAACGGAACCATGCTTGTTTGAATTCATAAGCAACCAAGTTAATTTTTTTAAAATTTTAATAACGTGAAATAAATACATCTAAAAAAATCAAGCTCTCGATCTCTCTGAATATTTAATGAACACAAAAAGGGTGGGAATGGAAGGAGCCATGATTTTATATTTTTTTATTTATTTATTTTAGTATAGGAAAAAGGGTTGGGGGCTATAATGTAAGGGGTTATGATAGAATTTTAGGTAGGGGCTAAGGAGCAAAAAAGTCATTTCATATTTATATTTATACTTTATAAAATAGTGGGGGCTATGAAGAGCAAAATGAGGGCTGCGTTTGGAATTTCCGGTACATCAATTGTATATAACAGTCCACATCCAAACTAAATCAGAAAATTTTAGTAGCAAGACAAAGAGAACATGTAAATATAAAGGGTGATTCTATTCACGATACCAATTTTTCTCTTCAAAGCCTCTAAAATCATTTAAAAAACTATAAATAATATTTTATTATACATTTTTATTCTTATTATAGTCCCACCACTAAAAAACATAATAAAGCAAAATAAAAATTCTTGTAATGTATATATCATATCGTGCACGAATTTTATTAAAATAGAAAACCATTTATATATGTTAGTTTATACTTTCTATATTAAGCATGTCATCAACATTACAAAGAATAGAAAATTATTTCTTATGTAACATGGAAACAAACTTTGGGATATTGTAAATTGGGGGGGGGGGGGATAGAGTAGAACAATAAACGTTAAAGAAAGACAGAAAGGAGGGGAGTAGACCCCCATTACATTTTTTGTATTGCATCCCTGTTGCATACTTGATTTTTTTAATTTTTTTTTTCGATTTCAATTTATTGTGCTTTAGTTTAATTTTACACTTGTTATTTAGGGTTCATTCTATCCAGTTAAGCTGTATTATAATTTTTTAGTATTTAATTTTCAGATTTTAATTATTAATTGATTATTTGAAAAATTAAATACTAAAAAAATATAATAAATTAACCATAATATTGGATAGACTGAACCTTAAATAACAAATGTAAAATTAAATTAAATAAAAAAATGAAATCGAAGAAAAAAAATTAAGTGTACAGTAGATAATGCAACAAAAAAAAAAAAAAGCAATAGACGATTTAGCGTGGGAAGGAGATTCGTGTTTATGATCAGATCATCATCCTTTGCTGCATTGGAGGTGTCATTCCTAGTTGCTGCAGCCTCATATGCTGCTGCTTCGCCACATTTCCCGCGTGTCCTTAATTATATCAAAATATCATATTTCCCATTGTCAGCATTTTTCTTTGTTTCCCTATTTACATATATGATCTACATGCATGTATCCACATGTTCACAAACCAATAAGTTACAATATTACATGAACTATCAAATATTTATTATATTCAATAATCAAGTGATCTCCCCTTCAATAATAATAATGATGAATTAGTGATTTTCTGTACATCGGATGTACATATCATATGAAAAAAAGTATCACCGGTACCTGAAAAGATCCCAAGACTCGCCAACCAAATCAAACGGGTGTGTGTATAAATATATAATTTTAAAATATGTACTTGCTCCATCATGTACGTAATAAATAAATTTATGGTAAAAGAAGAAAAGAAAATGGTTGTGTTATTTCACAAAATGTAGAATCGGCAAAACTTGCAAATTTTATTGGTCAGTCTAGTTGGGACTAAATTAACATCCTCAGCTAGAATTCGTTTTTCCATTAGTATTTTATGGTAAATGGTATTTAAATGTTTTTTAGAAATTAAAGTTATATATACATCCATAATGATTTGGACGAAATTTAAAACTTAAAAAAGCCAAACAAAGAGCCAAAACATTAGTTTTTTTTTTTTAGCAAAAAGGTGAAAACATTAGTTAATATTATTTGAAAGTACTTAAATTATTGTACTGTATGACACATTGTATGAATTAAATGAAAACATCTAAACTTAATTGGGTAATTTTATTCTCTTATTTCATTCTTTATTTATTATTTTGACCGCAGAAGTTAGATATTAATGCCATTATTTTCTGTCTTTTTACTATATAATATATTCGATCATCTTAATTAGCATGTTTAATATATAACAATCTTACAGAAGTCACTAGGCGCTAGTCAATCGGGGCCACCAAAGTATTTATTTTTATAAGTCAGAAATCATAACATTCCAAACAAAAAGTCTCACACACACAGATACACACCATTAATATAAAATATAAATAGCGAGAGGTTTAGGCGAAAACACCTCTTAGTGTGAGAACTAGGAACCCATTTTGTATCATACAATCAACAAAAATCAAAAATCCAGAGATTTACTTAAGATGACAGTCACAATTCTTTAATATTTGATAAGTTTTTTGGGTGGAGCATTAATGTAATTCGATAATTCTTATATAAAAGTGTTAATTGCATATTTAATAATTAACATGAACATATATAATGCTAACAAACCATTACCATAATGCTAGTGAAGTATTATTATAATACCAATGAAGGTTTCTTATGTTGGCAAAAATGAAGTAAAAAGTACTATAAACCCTAATTAGATTCAATAAACCATAATTGGAATGTGATAAATCACAATAATAAATTATTAACTAAATTAAATTCTAAAAATAATTATACATAAATCATATTTGGATAGAATAAACCATAATGAAATGGAATGAGCCCTTATAGGAATATAAATATACTACGTTACCATTGTGGTATTGCTTTGTCAAAACTACGCACACTATGTTAGTATATGAAAATGTTTCGTCAGTATATATTATTGATCTTAATTGGATGTAATAAACTTTAATAATCAATTAGTAACCAAAAAATGAAAAGTAAACTCTAACAACCAATTAAGAACTCTAATAATAATATAAATATACATGTTAGCATTATGATAATTTTTCGTTAGCATAATAATTATGCTATCTAAGCATAAATTATCATAAGGTTGACGAAGCATTACTATAATCTAATGAAAAGTATTTGCAACCTGAATAAGCGTAAAAAGAATCTTATTTATTTATTATTAGTCCAAATTTGTTCGGATAAACACAAACAAACGAGAACTTAAATGAAAAAGTATGAAAATAGCTCTAATTTAATATATGATTTGTGTCAATTCAATTCAAAATGAGTAAAGTTAATTTATGGATGTTTAAAGCGTGAAAATAATGATGCCAAAATTCTTTGGATGATGTACAATTGGTTCGTCCTTGTTCTAACGCACTAGAAAATAGTCTCATTTGATTCATGCCCTTTTTTTTATTTATATATAATATAATATATTATCATATACAAGTTATCTAGATTAAAAAGATCACGTTAAAACACAATTTGATATATGGTACGGTGGCTAAGAACTTGTTTAAATAGCGATGGAGGTCCTTGAAAAGCCAAAGAGAGAGCATAACTCTAATATATCAATATATAATATATATAATAATGAGGTCAAAACTTAGAATTCAAAAGGAAAAAAAACAAACATTTTTTACTATTAGGGGCTCAAATTTTATTGATAAATTAAAAAATATATATTCTTTGTAATATTAGAGGTCAAAATTTAGAAATATTTAAGAGAGTCCTGGAAGTCTATGATTTTCATGTAAATGTAAGAGATAGATGGAGATGGAGATGGAAATGAAAGATGATGTGAATTTATAAAAAGTAGAATGAAAGTAAAAATATGGAAAAAGAGTAGAGTAGGTAGTAGGTACCAATAGCAGGGTCGAAGCCTCTGTGTTGAAGCTCTCTGTATTCTTGACAGAGAGCACAACACTCACAGAAGCAATGAATAAGACAATCTGGGGCTGGAGACTCAACCAACCCAAACTTTGCTCGCAACTTGCTCCGATATCCACATGACATTAGGCACGGCATTCCTATGCAACATGCTATCACCGAGTATAGTATTCCACTCGTCGCGCACGCTACACATACAATATTCTCATTTTCATAAATTTTATTAAACACTTCAATCCAAAATATAAATAAATTCATTCAAATTAGGACTTCTTACATGTGCCTCCGTTGTCCAAAACTTCAGCGATCTGCCCGAACGTCACACACGGGAAGCACAGGGTCACGATAGCTGCATATATTATTTCAAAAATTTTATTTAATAAGCATAATCAACCTTAACGACATTCTCGAATACCTAACTAAAAACAATACACACACACACACGGATGAAATTCTATGTTACACTTTGTGGAGCACGATTAAAATTATTAATTTTTATTCATTTTCTTCTTCAATTTATTTATTTTCTGCTTACAATTATTAATTACACTTGATTATACCCAATTAAGATATATAATTCTTTTTTATATTTTATTTTCAGTTCTTAGTTAATAACTGATTAATTGTTTCTTAAAAACTAATTGTGTGTCATACTTGATTAAAATTAACTCTAATTATTGATAATAAAATTATAATTTAACTATAAGAAATTAAAATTGAAGAAAAAATTAATAATTTTAATTGTATAACACCAAATATTGCATAAAGTGTAGTAGGTCGTACGTACGTATGTATGTATGTATGATTACGCACCATTTTGTGGATTTTCCATGCAATCGAAGAGATGAGTCTCCCAAGGCTGATTTAGCAGGAGCATATTTTGCTGAACGATAAGCGGAGGAGCTGGAGGAGGATTAAACGGCGGCGGTGAAAAATATTGATTTTGATGGAGATGATTAAACTTAGTTGGAGAAAAAGGTGGTGCAGCCTGTTCTTGAGGAGGAGGGAAGGCTTGCGCGGCCGTTTTGGGAGGCGGCGGCATAACATCATCATCGTGTGGAGGAGGGAATGCATGCACGGCCTGCGCCTGCGGAGGTTGGTAATCGGGAGGTGGCTCGTAAAGATCTTCATCCGGCGGTGGAGGGGCGTCGCCGGCGGCAGAGTTTTGTTGGACTTCTTGAAACTCTAGGCCTTGCTGGTGTTGACTTGCTGCATCGATGCGACCCATTCTTAATCTCAATTAATTCCTCAACTAGTTAATTTGATGGATATATCATTTGATTGGATCCATCACTCTGTCTACCTCTTCTTAAATAACTGATGATCAAAAAATTGAATGTAAATTTGACAGATTGGCATTGACTTTAATTTGCATTATCCATGGCCAAAGAGAGCCAACATGGGGTTGACATTGACTACAAGTTGATCATATCTGCGTGCATGCATGATCTGTTAATTAAGTTATTTAATGATAGAGTATTTATTTCATCTACATTCTACACTGGTAGACTAAAATAAATGCTAGCTAAACCATCTCTCTTAATTAATTAAATATATTTCAAGAATATATTGAAATAGTAAACTATTAAGAGGGGAGAGCTGGAGCTTATCAGACATCCATCCCCACCTCGATCAATACTAAACATTACTCTTCTCATCTCACCCACATATGACATATAATATGAGACAGTTTTTTTGTTTAATTAATTTATGACATAAAAATGTTTTGATTTGGAGTGGGAATTGAAATGTTAATTGGAGCCTTATGTGGGGCCCTATTTTTTAGATCTTCTTTTGGTTGATGGAATAAATAAGATAGATTTAATTTAGTAGAGTAAAATTACATTACTGTTCATGAATTAAAATTCATGTATTTAGATTGCTTAATTAAGATTTTATTAATTATTAGTATTTTATTAGATTAAGGGAGATTGAGATTAAAATGTAGTCATATGCCCCAATTGCATTCACCTAATTATTTTTATTAATTCTAAAATCATATCACTAAATCTTTAACATCTTTATTAATAATTTTAATAAAGTTACAATTAATTTTACAAAAATAATTATTAAATCAATTCCTACTGAGTGTGGGTCTTGAGCCTTCATTCCTTTTCTCCTCCAAATTAAAGATACAATAAATGGAAAACCTCAAGTGTTCGAAATTTTGTCGCAAATATACAGAATTTTATAAAATTGTGACGATGATTTTTCAGATTTCATCATGCTTTTCACAACACAAATAATATCCACATGTAACAATTAGAACATGCTTTAACACACACAATTCATATTCAACACATAACACATTAAAGTCAAGGCTAGCGACTTTAGATTTTGCAGAATCAGTTATGAACCACACACTGCATCAAATGAACAAATAGCTGCATCATATCTAATTCTATTTTCTTTTGTAGGAATTCTAGTTCTGTTTTTTCAAACACTTCATAAAGTACTCAACCAACAAGTCCATTGGCTAATTGGCCGATCGAGATATCAACAAGCTAGATCGATATTAATACTATAGACTTAATTTCACTTTTGCTCTCATTAGAATATGGTCAAAACACTTTTAGTCCCAATTGTTACTTTTTTGGTTCCAAGAGAATTTTTCCCGACATTTTCGGTTCCAGATGATATGTTTCTATATTTTTAGTTCCAAAACTAACCGGATACTTAACGGCCGTTAAATTTTGGAACTAAAATCATCAAAACATATTATTTGGAATCAGAAACATTAGAAAGATTTAAATTCGGGACCAAAAATGTTAGGAACAAGACAAAAAATGTACATATCAATTTTTTTAGTTTATTTTTCATTTTTTCTTTGATTTCAATTTCTTATGCTTTAATTTAATTTTATACTTATTATTTAGGGTCCATCCTACCAAATTACAATTTATTATTATTTTTAGCATTTAATTTTCAAATAATCAATTAATTTTTTTTTGTTGTTTTCTTTATTTTTAATTTTTCAAAATATACCAAATAAAATATTTAAAAATAAAGACCGATGGGTATTTCAGTAATGTTGGCTAAAATAATTTTTTTGATAATAATAATCAAATGTGTTTACTTTCAATTAAATTATTTGAGTATGATGATAATAAGTGTTAATTGTCTTAAAATAGATAAATTTTGGGGTGTTTTTTTTTTATTTTTCACACATCTTCTATCCCAACATTTTTAGTTAGATAAAATCGCCTAATGCATTTCTATATTGCGCTATAATATTTTTTTTTCTTCAATTTCAATTTTTAGTGCTTTAGTTAGTTTTTCAGTTGTTATATTAGCGCCCATCCTACCAAATAATGATTTTTCATATTCTTTTAGCATTTAATATTAGTTTATAATTATTAATTGATGATTTGAAAAGTTGATTTAGCCACTCTACTAATATTTCCCTTAATTTTTATTTTTAATTATAATATTTGGTATATTTTGAAAAAATTTAATTGATTATGTGAAAAATAAATAATAAAAATTTATATGAATCATTAATTGGGTAGGATGAATCTTGAATAACATGTATAATTAATATAATTATAAGAAATTAAAATCAAAGAAAAAATTATAATATACATTTTTGGTTCCAACCGTAAGTTCTTATGTTTCAAAATAAATTTTGTGAATTTTTGGTCCCAAATGATATATGTTTTGACATTTTTAGTCCCAAAATTTAACGGCCGTTAAGTGTCCGATTAGTTTTGGGACCAAAAACGTCGAACACATCATTTGAGACCAAAAATGTCGGGAAAAATCTCTTGGGACCAAAAAAGTAACAATTTAGACTAAGGGGGGGGGTGTATTCAATTGAGATTCTGATGGATTTTGTTGGACTTTGATGAAGCTATTGTCTGGGGGCTGCCAGCTGCATATGTCATGCATGCACACGCGATATTTTCATGCATGCACATGTGTTTTGATGCAAACCAACGCAGATCAACAGCTGGTTATTTTCCATGCATGTGCCACGTCATCAGTGTGTTTTATTCTTTAACAATATGCAGGATCCATGCTCGTGAGATTGAAGTTTCAGAGGATCGTGATCATTCAAATAAAAAGGCACGGATCCATCTCCACAGCCGTTAGATTTGCTAGATATTTTGCCTAGATATTTTCTTTTGCTTCTCATGTTCCACTTAGTATAAATAAGAGGAGCAATTATCTGTTGTATTTTTGAGCTTTGTATTGATGAAATTTGTGCTGTAAACTTTGAGATAAAACCTCTTATATGAGATTTGATTTTCGTTACAAATTAGATATGAATACATACAAATTTGATTTCAACATGGTACCAGAGCCATACATTCTGGTTTTATCGATTACTTTTTGAAGAATTTTCAGAAATTTTATTTTTCTGACGAAGCTGATTGATCCACGAGGTGTTTGTAAAAATGCCTAAACAGAATCGACGGATGCCTTCGAATAAGGTAGTCATCAAGGAATGAGGATTTCACATTGATAATGAAGTAGACGAGGAAGAACATGCTGAATCCATCCATCGAAATTTGGTGGCGGAAAGATCAGATAGAATTCCTCAAAGAGTCGATCAATCGAAGGAAATAGCAAGTTATCGTGCTCAGAGCAATGATGCTTTACACTTGCATCTGAATGACCATCCAGGTATGGTTTTGACTACTGATTTACTCACACGCAAAAATTTTCACAGTTGGTCGTGTGCTATAAAATGAGGTCTGATTGCTAAAAACAAAATGGATTTCATAGATGGATCTATGACTGAACCAGACGATACTTCTGTTGATTACAAACAATGGTTAAGAGTAGATTACTTAGTCTTCTCTTGGATAGTGAATTCTATTTCTAAGGAATTAGGTTGTGGATTTCAACATATAGATACATCAAAGGCTCTTTGGGATGAGTTAACTAGGAGGTTTGGAAGGTCTAACGGTCCTAGAATCTATAAATTGCGACGTGAATTAGCCACATATTCTCAAGGCAATCAATCTGTTCTTTTGTATTATAATAATTTGCAGAGCCTTTGGGATGAAATAAGTTTGTTGGTGCCTTGTCACATTTGCACTTGTGGTGCAGCAGAATTGAATAGGTGTAATGAGGAAAATGAGAGATTAATGCAGTTTTTAATGGGTTTAAATGAGAGTTTTGAAGCAATTAGAAATCAGATCCTGATACTTGACCCTCTTCCATCTGTGAGTAATGCCTATGCAATGATATTGCAAGTGGAAGATCAGAAAGATGTATCAAACTGTAATGCTGATGGTAATGACTACACAGCTTTATACTCCAATCAGAGATCTGGTACATGAAGGTTTGAAGGTTATAAAAAGAGACTTAGCAAGGAAGAGAAAATGAAGTTGAAATGTGGACATTGTGGTGGTTCGGGACATGAGAAAAATGAGTGCTTTGAGTTAATAGGCTACCTAGACTGGTATAAGAAATTTAAACAAGACAAGGGAAAGACAAGAGTTCATTGTGTGGACCATGATGATACTGCTAGCCTTAAAGATGAAGTGAGTAGTCAGATAAGTGAACATACTGCAGAAATGGACAAGCTTATAGATGAAAAGGTGAATCGATATCTGGGCAATTATTTTAAGAAATCTGGAGTGAATACTGGTATTTCTTCACACACAGGAGTGAATCTAGTTGATACAGATGGTGAGATCCTTCCTACGGATGATGACAGTCATATGAGCCATTTTGCCTTTGGTCTGCAGAATGAAGATATTAATGAAGAATGTTCTTTTGGCTCCTAATTTTACACATAATTTGATTTCTGTTGGGCAAATGGCTAAGGATTTGCAATGCAAGGTTCTGTTTTTGCCTTCTCATTGTTTAATACAAAACCAAGTTAATGATCACATACTTGGAATTGGAAAATTGAAAGGGAGACTATATGTCTTCAAACATAATGTGTCTAAAATTGTTTGTAATACACAATTTAAGAAGGATTTGTCGCTGCAACAGTGGCATGAGCTCATGGGACATCCAGCCGTAAGCACAATGAAACACATCACTTATCTCCAAGGATAATATTCAGATGCTGACTTTGAGAGATTGACAGAATGTGATATATGTTTTAGAGCTAAACAACAACGACAACCATTCCCTGTTTTAAAAAGAAGAAGATAACACATTTTTGAGCTTGTTCATGGCGATTTATGGGGACCATACAAAGAAGAGAGTGTGACTCATACTGGCTATATCTTAACTCTTGTGGAAGATCATACTCGTTCCACTTGGACTTATCTTGTACAGTCCAAAGCACATATATATAGAGTGCTCAAGAGTTTTATAATGATGGTTCAAACACAGTTCTCAACTAAAATCAAGACTTTCAGGTCTGATAATAGAAGTGAGTTTGTTAACTCAATTACTACTCAGCTATTTCAAGATCATGGTATTCTTTAGCAGAGGACTTGTACTTATAGTCCACAACAAAATGGAATTGTGGAGCGCAAGCACAGACACTTGCTGCAGGTTGCTTGCGCTGTGATGTTTCAAAGCAGACTTCCTAGTAAGTTTTGTCCTTATTCCATTTTGCATGCTACTTGGCCAATTAATAGAACACCTTCTGCTGTGCTCCATTGGAATTCACCATATGAATTATTGTTTGGGAAAAGTCCAGATTTTAGCCTATTACAACCATTTGGATGTCTATGATATTCAGTAAATGTTCTACCTTCCAAATCAAAGTTTGATTCCAGAAGCCAACAATGTGTGTTGCTTGGTTATGCAGCCAACTGTAAAGGCTATATTCTTTACAGCCTTGACTACTTCAGGATCTTGGTCTCTAGAGATGTACAATTTTTCCCAGATACTTATCCTTTACAAGATCCAGACCCTGCGCCTACATTACCTTTTCCCAGCTTTGGAGATTTTCCTACTTCTACTCCACTTGATTCACATAAATTACCCTTACCTACTACTGTGCCTAATCCTACTGTTCCTGTGCTATGCCACAGTACTAGAAATGTTTATCCTCCTAGCTACCTTCAAGATTATGTCTGTGCAGTAACAAAATATGTTTTACCACCTTTTTCAGCTTCTCAGCTTACTCCTTCTACCTTTCCTTTTGTAAGCTCACCACTGATCACATCTTCTTTTTAGTCTTTTCTCATTAATGTGGATTCTTTGAAGGAACCATCTTCTTATAAGGAAGCTAGCAAGTATATTGAATGGACTGAGGTAATGAATCAAGAATTAACTACTCTTGAAGCCAACAAAACCTGGGAACTCACTCCACTACCTCCTGGAAAAAGGGCCATTGGTTCCAGATGGGTGTTTAAAGTGAAACTTAAAACTGATGGGGTTTGTTGAGCGTTTTAAGGCTCTTTTAGTTGCCAAAGGTTACAAACAGGAGTATGATTTGGATTATACAGAGGTGTTTTCTCCCGTTGCAAAAGTGGTTACAGTCCGGGTTCTTATTGCTCTTGCTACTTCCAACTTGTGGCCTCTACATCAAATTGATGTTAATAACGCGTTTTTACATGGTCATCTTAGTGATGATATATATATGATTCCTCCTCAGGGGTATGTGAAGGCTCAACCCAACCATATTTGCAAGTTGATCAAGAGCTTATATGGTTTCAAGCAAGCCTTGAGGGAATGGAACATCGAATTCAGTAAGTTCTTGTTCTTCCTTGGTTTCACTCAATCTGCTGCAGATGATTGTTTATTTGTCAAAGGTTCTGGCGATTCTTTTCTTGCACTTTTGGTTTATGTTGATGATGTTCTTATTACTGGGCCTAACTTAGTAGCCATTTGTGCTCTAAAGTCTGCACTTCACTCTGCATTCACCATAAAGGACTTGGGATCTGCACATTATTTTTTGGGTGTTGAAATAGCTAGGAGTTCTGATGGTACTTTCCTCAACCAGAGGAAATATGTTCTTGATTTGATTGACTCCGTTGGTTTGATGGGCTGTAAACCGACTTCCACTCCTTTTTCTCTTGAGATTTACCTCTCTCCTTCCTCTCTTTCTCACACCATGGATGATCCAGAGAAGTATCGTCGCCTGATTGGCAAGCTCCTGTATTTAAATCTCACTAGACCTGACCTCTCCTATGCAGTACAGCAACTTAGCCAATTTGTGTCTACTCCTTCCATGTCTCACTGGGATGCTGCCATGCATGTGGTCAAATATCTCAAAGGGTGCCCATCTCTTGGCCTTTATTTCACTGCATCTCCTTCCTCTCTTCTCACTCTTATCATAACGCAGACTGGGGGTCTTGTCCTTCTACTCGTCACTCACTCACTAGTTTTTGTGTTTTCTTGGGATCCTCTTTAGTCTCTTGGAAGTGTAAAAAGCAATCCAGGGTTTCAATGTCTACTGCAGAAGCTGAGTATGGCAGCATGAGTCTTACTGTTCGAGAATTAGTTTGGGTTACCTCCTTACTTCATGATTTCATAGTCGATGTTCAGCTTCCTTATTACTCTTCACTGTGACAACCAAGTGGCTGTCCATATCACTAAGAATTCCATTTTCCACGAGCGCACAAAACACTTAGATTTGGATTGTGATAAGTCCATTTATTTCGTATTTTTATGGGCATTTTATCCCTTGTAAATGTCATTTTTAGTGTGTTTTGAGTCGAAAAGAACCAGGTTGCGGTCAAAGGGCATTCTAAGAGTCGAGTCTGGCGGAAGGGGCATTTTATTCCTAAATATTCATGATTATCTCGCACATATGTTCATCAGAGGCACAGGGGACGTCCTCAGTATCCATCCCACATTTGGTTGGTGAAGTGGGCATATCAGATACGGATGGAGCTGACAGATGATGCCGTGCCCATAGTACTCGCACAGACTCGACCACAGGTCAGAATGGGCATTCTAGTAAAATTCGGGATTCAGTTGAAGGACAGCTGGTGGGAAGATAGCTACATTATCCGCAGGAGAGTTGGAACTAAGCTGGACTCCTGGAAGGTGCTGCAACAAGGAGATAAACTCAGACGAAGAGATAAGCTCAATCTAAGGAGATAAGAGCAATCCCTAAAAAATAGGGATTTGTTGAAGATAAAGCTTATCCAGTCAAGGTCAGCGAGGGCACACCGTTCCGGATTTTCAGCAGAAGACCCCCGCCTGTGGGGGAGACTCTACTCGAAAATGTAACTATTTAAACAAGTTTAGTTTCTGGAAAAACAAGCTTTAGACACGCTGAAACACTTTACATTTTCTGCATTTTATTTCAGTACGCTGCTTAGGCAGCCAAACAATCCAAAAGGTCTTAAACCTTCGGAAACTAGGTTATGTTCGTGTTTCTCAACGTTGGAGTTGAGTTTTTTGCTTAATTAATTCAGTATGTTCTCTTTATTTTTATGTCTTTAAATTCTGCAGTTTTAATTATGTCTAGCCTTCTCGGCTAGATCTTTAATTCTGGCGTTTGGATGATGAATTTGGATTAAGCATAAAACTGGACTCGTGAGGCCGAAATGGGCATAGTAATGCATGATTAGTTTCCGTTAATTCTTGTGCCTTGTTCCACGTGAGTGTGCGTCTGAAGTGCCCAATGTGGCTGATCACTCGTTAGGTAAAGATGGCACACCAATATTAATTGAATTGGCGAATCGTGACTGTGTGTCGGTTCATATAGTAATAAGGGAATTAATGGGGTGTTGTGGGCACAAGAGGAATCAGTTGAACACAATAGATCTGGGTCCGTCTAGGGCACACTGCTGCTTGTTTGCTTACATCTCTTAGAGGAATCGGGAGGTGGGTAACTGGTTAGGGGTTTAATCGAAGAGGAATCACTTTTAAACCTAAAATGAAAGAATGGATGAGGAGACGCATGAGAGGAATCCGGTCACCATAACTAGATGACCTATCATGTATGAAAATCGGTGTGCCCATGATCGAGTTGTTTTATGTTTAACCAAATTCTAATTCAAATGCCAGAACCTTTTGTTATTTGATAGTTTTCTCTAGTTTCTTTTGCAGATTTACATTCAGTTTAGTGACAACACCAAAACCCCCCCTTTTGATTGGTTACTTGAAGATAGAATCACAACAGCTCTCTGTGGGATCGACCCGTACTCATTGGCTAGCTACGCTCGCTGTGGGCACATGAGTTTATAAATATATTTTTGAGCGCGAAACGACAGCGCGTCAAAATTGGCGCCGTTGCCGGAGAGCTGGTTTTAGTGATTTTATCTTCCACAATTGGTGAGCCTGGAAGTTGATGCCCAGGGACTCTTCGGAAGAGACTCTACTGTACGATCCGGAGATTGAGAAGACTTCGAGGAAAAACAGGGCAGCAGTGAAGAGGGCACGCCAAGCAGCAAATAGACCTCGTGAGCCCACACCACCACCAGAGGATCAAGAAGATCGAGGAGACGAAGGGCATGAGGAAGAATGATAGTTTGAGAACGGCCACAACATCAACATGGCCGCAAACGGCAATGCCGCGAATGGCAATGCGGATGATAACAGGACTTTAAGACAGTTGGTCTTCCCGACCAACATGAATTTGCGCCCAATGGGCATTACACTCCCAGCTGTGACTCAGAACTGGGATATTCACGCAAACTTTATCCAGATCTTGCCGAAGTTCCACGGAATGCCTGGAGAGGATCCACAGAGGCATTTGCAAGATTTTGAGATAGTTTGCCAAACTCAACCATCCGACCATGGACGAGAAGAGTATGTGCGGGTGGTCTCGTTCCCTTTCACTCTTCAAGATGGGGCACGGGACTGGCTGTACACATTACCCACTGGCGCTGTGACCACATGGAGACAACTTCAACAGAAATAGGGATTCTGAAGTGAGGCACGCTGGAGAGATAAATTTTGTTCTGATTTTTCAGGGATAAGGCTTATCCATTAGCACAGGGCATACTGATCCAGGAGACTCCTAAGGAATTTGGAGAGTCATAAGTCAAATCATGAATAGTGACCCCTTTAATATAAAAGCCTTACCCCACAAAATCTCCACTATCACTTTCACTCGCTTTTGCAAAAATCTGAACATTCTCTCTCGATTTTTCTTCTGCAACCCTAATTTCTGGAAATCTTCAACTCCAACAATGGTGAAGACGAGAGGCAAGAAGGTCGCACCAAAGGCTGGACCTAAGGCATGCCTGGACTTCGAGATCCCAGCTGTCTCTGAAGAGCCCTCTCCAACGAAGGTGGTGAAGAAACCCTCTGCGAAACCTAAGGGAAAGGTTGCAGCTGAAGCAGCCGCTTCGAGCAAGCCACCCAAGGAGACCCCACCGGAACAGAAGCCTATGCCTGAAGTCGAGGCGACGGAAGAAAGCTCCGCTACTCCAACTCAAACGGAGCAGCAAGATGCTGAGGCAACTGCTGAGGGAACGCAAGAAGAAGAGGCTACTGAAGAGCCTGAGCCAAAACCAAAGAAAGGAGCTGAGAGGAAGAAAGCCAAGAAGCCCATTAAGGCTCCGACTCCTGTGCCGTCGGTGGAGATCGAGGACTTGGAAGACGAAGAGGAAGGAGAGGAAGTTGAAGGGAGAGAAGAAGCTGAGGATGAAGGAGATAGAGACACCGATTTGGACAAATACCTAATTGAAATCGAAGATATTGAGGTTAAGCCCCAACCAGAGAAGGTACCCTTATTTGAAGAAGAAGAGGCACCCGTTGACATTAAGAAGCGGGTACTGGAGAAGGCGAAAGGGAAAAGAAAGGTTGGAGAGCCCATTCCAGAGCCAACCGAGCCAGAGGTGTCCCAGCAAGGGGACACTGAAGAAGAGAATGAGCAGGAGGAGCCCAGTGCGCCCTCCCAAACGCAAGCAGGCTCTGAGGAGCCCTCGGAGGACTCCTCACCCAAGCGAAGGGTGGGGAAATCTGTTGGAATGAAAGCTGGAGCCAAGCTGGCTGGAGAGGCCTCTTCGCGGAAGAGGAAGGCTGAAGAGGGCACTTCAGCCCCTGTGCTTAAAAGAGGCAGAGGGGTGGGGAGCCCCACACCGAGTAAACCCAGCAGTGGCCCGCCACCAGTCAGGGGCATCATCAACTCTAAAAGAGTCCACCGTGAGACGCTTGCAGCTCTTGGTATAGAGTAAGAGGTACGGGATTTATTTTCTGCAATTGGTTGGGAATGCTTTTTAGATATGGAGTGTGTTATTTTTCCGTCGTTGTCTCGTGATTTTGTCCAAAATTTAAAAATTAAAGCTGTGAACAAGCCTGCTACTTCCACCAGGGTTTTGTCTTTTAAAATGATGGGTAGAAGTTATTCTCTTTCTACTGATGATTTGAATATGTTACTGGGCATCGTGACATACTTGGGCCTCCAGGAGGAGGAGTATGTTGATGCCATGACTGTAGTGCCCGACTCTGCAGAAGAAGTCGATGTAAAATGGGTCGATATTGGGGATGGATCCGTTTTTCAAAGCGGATCCACAAAGGGATACTGTTTAAATAATGATGCTTTGAGATTCTGCCATAGGGTGTTGGCCTATAACTTTTTCGGCCGTAAGGATAGCTCAAATTCAATCACAAATCAGGAGCTATTCATTTTGTGGTGCATGGTGCACAAAATCAGAATCAAAAGGTCTTAAACCTTCGGGAACTAGGTTATGTTCGTGTTTCTCAACGTTGGAGTTGAGTTTTTTGCTTAATTAATTCAGTACGTTCTCTTTATTTTTATGTCTTTAAATTCTGCAGTTTTAATTATGTCTAGCCTTCTCGGCTAGATCTTTAATTCTGGCGTTTGGATGATGAATTTGGATTAAGCATAAAACTGGACTCGTGAGGCCGAAATGGGCATAGTAATGCATGATTAGTTTCCGTTAATTCTTGTGCCTTGTTCCACGTGAGTGTGCGTCTGAAGTGCCCAATGTGGCTGATCACTCGTTAGGTAAAGATGGCACACCAATATTAATTGAATTGGCGAATCGTGACTGTGTGTCGGTTCATATAGTAATAAGGGAATTAATGGGGTGTTGTGGGCACAAGAGGAATCAGTTGAACACAATAGATCTGGGTCCGTCTAGGGCACACTGCTGCTTGTTTGCTTACATCTCTTAGAGGAATCGGGAGGTGGGTAACTGGTTAGGGGTTTAATCGAAGAGGAATCACTTTTAAACCTAAAATGAAAGGATGGATGAGGAGACGCATGAGAGGAATCCGGTCACCATAACTAGATGACCTATCATGTATGAAAATCGGTGTGCCCATGATCGAGTTGTTTTATGTTTAACCAAATTCTAATTCAAATGCCAGAACCTTTTGTTATTTGATAGTTTTCTCTAGTTTCTTTTGCAGATTTACATTCAGTTTAGTGACAACACCAAAACCCCCCCTTTTGATTGGTTACTTGAAGATAGAATCGCAACAGCTCTATGTGGGATCGACCCGTACTCATTAGCTAGCTACGCTCGCTGTGGGTACAAGAGTTTATAAATATATTTTTGAGCGCGAAACGACAGCGCGTCAGATTGTCATTATACTTGGGAGCAATACAAATTGAACTTCATTTCACCAGTGTTTGTTCCTTCCTCCCTTCAACTGGCAGACCTCTTCACCAAGGCTTTAGCTGGTTCCCGTTTTCGCTTCCTTCTCTCCAAGATGAACGTTGCTGATTTGCATCAAGCTCATCTTGCGGGGGGGGGGGGGGTGATGAAGCTATTGTTTGGGGGCTGCCAGCTGCATATGTCATGCATGCACATGCGATATTTTCATGCATACACATGTGTTTTGATGCAAACCAACGTGGATCAACAGCTGGTTATTTTCCATGCATGTGCCACATCATCAGTGTGTTTTATTCTTTAACAATATGCAGGATCCATGCTCGTGAGATTGAAGTTTCAGAGGATCATGATCATTCAAATAAAAAGGCACGGATCCATCTCTACAGCCATTAGATTTGCTAGATATTTTCTTTTGCTTCTCATGTTCCACTTAGTATAAATAAGAGGAGCGATTATCTGTTGTATTTTTGAGTTTTGTATTGATGAAATTTGTGCTGTAAACTTTGAGATAAAACCTCTTATATGAGATTTGATTTTCGTTACATATTAGATATGAATACATACAAATTCGATTTCCACAGACTTTTAAAATTCGGGTGTATTCAATCCAGACTTTTAAAAGTCTTTAAAAATCCAGAGGTATTCAACAAAGATTTTAAAATGTCTATAAAATCCAACTGTATTCAAAACTCCATGGACTTTTACAAAGTCATTGATTCTATTGAATTTCACCTCAAAATCCCGTAAAAAATATAAAGGATGAAATCCAACCTTTGCACACGAGATTTTTATGGATTCTTAAAATCCAGCGCGTGGTGTACTCCAATGACCGCTGAGGGGTTGAATTCGGACACCCAAGCGCGCGGTGTACCCCAGCGATCACTGAGGGTACTACAGTGGTCACTGGCTTCCAGTGGTTGCTGGGAATAAGTCGGTATGGTGGCAGCGATGGCTGGGACAAAGCGGCGGCGGTAGAGAGATTGGAGGGGGAAGGAGAAAAAATCGGTTGTTTGAGAGAGATGAGTCGTGGTTATGTTTTCATTTAGGGCTCGCTAGAACTTAAATCCCCAATTCCCAGCGGCCGCTGGGTTCAAGTCAGTCTTCGGCTGGAGTCCAGCGGGCGCCTAATTCTCAGCGGCCGCTGGACCGCTGGTTTTAAGTTGCTCTTTCGTTGGGGTCCAGCGATCGCTTGTTTACAAATACAACACTCGATGTGTTCTAGCGAGCGCTGGGAAGATGGATTTCAAATCCATACCGAAATCAAGCAGACTCCATGTATAAATCCATAGACTCTTTAAAGTCTATTAAAATCAATCAGAATCTCAATTGAATACACTCTCCTAAAAGAGTTTTGACCTTATTTTAATAGAACCAAAAATGAAATTTACTTTATACTATATTATATACCACTTTATTAAATCATATTATATTTATTTCAAAAAAAATAAATTAATTCATTTTAATTTTAAAATTCATTAATTCCATTTTAAAGTATATAATTTTAGCTTGGGCGCACAACGTGCCCTTGTTGACTGTTATTTTCTTTTAAGCTTGATGAGAAAACTCGTGTGATGGATTATGCCCATTAGTGTCTAGGGGTGTCAAGGTACGGCATACCTTACTTTTTTTGTCATACCTTATACCTTATCTTAGCTTACGGTATGACAAAAATCATACCGTTGCCGTACCTTTACCTCCGGTATACTTTAGTTCGGTATGACACATAATGCATACCTTTACCATACCTTTATTTCGGTATATCTTACCGTACCTTAGTTCGGTATACCTTACTTGGGTATACCTTATTGTATCAATATTTCGGTCTGTATCATACCGACATTTCACGATATATCGAAATTATCGTTATACTAAAAAATATTTAGTAAGAAAATAATGCATAAAGAAACATTAATCAATAATATAATACACTTCATTTATAAAAACATAAATAGATTAAATAATACACTTCAAGATTACATTTAATTTTAATTTTCTCAATAAATTTTTAGTCTAAAAATTAAAGAAGAATATAAGAATATTATTTATTATTACATCAGATTTCATATTGTTCAATTTTTAGTTAAGAGTTTGGTATTAATTATATGAAATATAATATTTTCCTAAATGTTTATGATGAAATTACAGCATTATATATCATATATCATTTTATTTCAATTTTTTTGATAATTCATCATAACTTTTAGTCTTAATAATAAAGAAGAATACAACATTATTATTTATTACATCTGATTTCACATTGTTCAATTTTTAGTTAGGAGTTTTGTATTAAATTATATAAAATATAATATTTTTCTAAACTTTTATTATGAACATACTAAGTATTATAATATTATATATAATATTTCATTTTAATATATTTTTCTTTACCATTCATCATAACTTTTAGTCTAAAGTTTAAAAAAATATAAAAGATTATCAATAACATTTGCTTTCAAATTGATGAATTTGTAGTTCTAATTTAAGTATTAAATTATATGAAATTTAATAATTTTCAAAACTTTCATAATAAACATATTAAGGCCTAAATATTATATTATTGAATAATATAACTCATTTTCTTTAAAATGTTTAGATCATTCATCAAAACTTATAGTTTAAAAATTGAAAAATAATATAATTATTATTTATTACATTTGATTTCACATTATTTGATTTTCAGTTATAATTTAATTATTAAATCATGTTAAATATTATGTGTTTATGAACTTTTACGATGAACAAACTACGTATTATATTTTTATATAATACATGTCATTTTCTTTTAATCATTTCAATCATTCTTGTTAACTTTTAGTTTGAAAATTTAAGAAGAATAAAAGATTATTATGAATTATATAATTTAATTTATCTTTTATTGTATTTAAATAATTTTATATCTTATAATTTACGCATACACCATTATATTTTAATTTTATTGATAATTCATTTTAACTCTTAATTTTATTGATAAAAAAAAATAGAAGATCATTATTTATTACATTTAATTTTAAATAGTTCAATTTTAGTTATAATTTAGGTATTATATTAAATATTAAAACATAACTTTTATGATAAATTTATTAAATATTGTATTATATATATATATATATATATATATATATATTAAATTCAAAGCACGGTATGTATCGATATTTACCGTCATACCGTACCACGGTATATGCCGAAGTGAAGGTATATAACGGTATAACGGTACATACCTTCAATTCGACATATACCGTGGTACGGTATGATGGTATATACCGGTACATTGGTATATACCTTCACTTCGGCATATACTTTGGTACGGTATGACGGTATATACCGATATATGACGGTATACCGAACTTTCGGTATACACCGGTATACCTTAATTTTTGAAAATTCATACCGTTACCTTACCGTAGAATTCCAGTAAGGTATCATACCTTACCGAAAAACCGGTATACCATAAATATCGGTATCTTCGGTATTTTTCCGGTACGGTATTCCGGTATGACGGTATATACCGATATATGACGGTATACCGAACTTTCGGTATACACCGGTATACCTTAATTTTTGAAAATTCATACCGTTACCTTACCGTAGAATTCCAATAAGGTATCATACCTTACCGAAAAACCGGTATACCATAAATATCGGTATCTTCGGTATTTTTTCGGTACGGTATGGACGGTATTCCAGTATGACGGTATTTTTTGCCAGCTCTATTAGTGTCTAATGGAAGCCATGGGTCTCCCCTCAATTTTTAAACTTTTTAGTAATAATTTAATAATTAAAATATTTTATTTAAAATATTAAAAATTACATATCAATTTTGCATTTTATACATTATTTATATGCTATTAGTTCTTGTATTTTATCATTATCATTGTTTATTATTAAAAATTAATTAAGATTTGATAATGTAAACATATACAACTTTAAATTCAAACACTGTTGTAATTTTTTGCTTATTTCATATTTTTTCTTTAGCTCCACAATTATGTGTTTTTTGTTTACAGTTTATTCAAATTCCCAATTTAGGTATTTGAAAATAATGTTTTCTTATTTGCGAGTGATATTTTATTTTTTGGATTAAATTTGTTTAGTTACGTGCTTTGACCACAAGAACAATATTATTACTACACAATCAATTTCAAACGCGATTTTTTTTAGGTACTCAAGCAATTGTAATTATAAAAAAAATGATATACAACTTTTTTATTAAAAAAAGGATCTACGATAAGATAATTTTGTTAAGTAATTGATTTCTTAATTTTGAAACATAACTAAAAAAATTATTAAAGCTATATCAAAATTTTATACATCATCTTATTATTATTTTTTTATATAAGTTGTACTATTATATATAAGTTGGAACCACTAAATTAAATTCATGGATCCATCACAAGAGACCTTATTCTTATCATCTTTCTCTCACTACTGAAAGATAGATTCCATAGCAAGTGGTATTAGCATAGTTGGGAATTAGCCTCATATCTAGTTAGGCAGCCTGTGTTTGTGCAACTACTTTAGTTAGTTGGGTTATCTCCAATAATTTATTTCATTTTACGACAGTTGCAGTCGGTGAAAAATTGATTCATTTTTTTACAGCAACCAAATGTAAGTAACGGTTTTTTCCAATTGGTTTAGATATCGTGCTCTTTGACATGAGAACAGATGCACTGATCAAGACCGAGCTCCGATTCTAATTGATAGATGTTAGGAGGAATATCTTAACTGAATTTTTATAATTGAAAAGAAAAATCAGTTTGAATCTCTGAAGTAGATGGCAGTTGATAAAGGAATCTTTGATCATAATTTCAAGGATAAATTATAATTTGATGCCTACATTTTGAGTTCTTTTTCAAAAATAGTTCATTTTTTTAAAATTAATAAAACGGTACCCATTTTTTTCAAAACTTTTGCAGATCTAATATTTTATCAATTTTACGGCCTGAAAATCCTACTTGATTTATCATATTTTAACATTTCTATTTTGGCAATAAAACTGATCAATGTCAGATTTGCAAAAAAAAAAAAAAGTTGGCTATTTTGTAAAAAATTCACAAAATGTAAGTATCAAAATGTAAATTACACTACAAGAAATTTGATTTCTAGTGACCAAAATTTGGTGACGGGATCGAAAAATGGTTACTAATTGTATGATTTTTATTGTTTTAATGAGAGTATAAAAAAATCATAGTTAAAGATATATTTTCTAGTGACCGAATTATGTATCCCCTCATAATTAGAGTAAAATCCCCTCATTATTCATATAATAAAAAATTCCCCTCATTAATTTGTTTTGATCTACCGCCAAGTTTCCCCCCCCAAATTAATTAATCACATTCTTTTACACTGAAAATAAATTAATATTCCCACCAAATTGAGCTTTTTACGTAAAAGTTACAAGTCAATATACAAAAACCCTTATTCAATTCAACAATTATTACTTTTGAGTTTTGAGAAACAAGAGAAAAAAACGTCGCATAAATTTGCAGAAAAAATCGCCTGTATCAAAACCCTTTCTCTTTAATCGAATTATTGCTTCTTGTTTCCCTGGGTGGGTCGAATTCCCGTTCGCTGAAAATTCCGAAAAAAATCACTTAATCAAATCGTTGCTCCAGTTCCCGTGGTGAAGCTCTGCTTAGATAATCCTCCAGCTCCAACTTCGGCGCCGACGCCCTTCCGTCAGGCTCTATCTTAGTTTTCAGGTATTTTCATGCAACACAGGAAAATAATAATATGTTGATTTGAATGCCCTGCTTCCTTCTTCTGCACGTTTTGGATTGTCTGGTACACTTTAAATCATGTTTCCTTACTTGTTTATGGGCTGTAATGTGGTTATCTACCAGTGGCAGCCCTAGGCTCGTCTATCTGCCCTTGAGTCAGTGATCTAAATGTTAGTGAATCATGCGGGCTCGTCTGAATAATCATTGCTGCACCAGTGCACTTGCTGTTTTAAAAGAACTTATTTTATGGATGTACTGGCTGAAAGTAGTGTGCAGTGGGTGTTCTATTGCTCTAATTCGTGTTGGCATGTTTTAGTTGTGGCTGAACTAAACTGCCAAGATATGCTCAGTGTGTGTCTGGTGCTGTTTCCTTGCTTGAAAGAGGTGTTGTAAACCTGCTGCATGTTTTCAGTGGTAAAAAGAATGCGATAAGCTGAATTAAATGCGTGTTATCTACCCTGCTAACCTGAATGCTGCAGCTTAATTCTCTATCTTCCCATTAAAGAGTGCTATTTGTACTCAGTTTCCTTCCCCTACTTGTGCAATGTTTGTATAACCCATTATGTGATCTTGGGAGGATTTAATGTGCCAAATGTTATATTCAAACAAGGAATGCATTTAAGTGCTGCAAACCTGCAACATGCTTACCTCTGCTCTTGCCTAGTATACCATATTGCTACTAGCTAAGTGGTAATATGTGCATGAATTGCTAGAAAGAGGTGTTGTAGCCCTGCTGCTTGTGTTCAGTAGGAAAAAAGGGTGCTATATACAGTCTCTGCTCTTAATTGAGTTTTATATGAAGCTGCCTATTAAAACCACATGCTTTCTACACTTAATCTTGTATTAAATAGCAGTAGTTAGAATAAAAATTTGCTTATGTGATCATGCATTTTATTGAGAATGTGCATGATGTTAAATGGTAGGAGTTTGTTTAAGAATTGATGAATTGCTGCACTAGAATAAGGAATCAATATGTGCATTATTAATGTGAATAAGAGTGCTATTATCCTACTGGCTGATGCATGTTCTCAGTGCTATTAAGAATGCTATAAGCCCTCATGCTAAATCTGTCTGATTTATAGCTCTTTCTTGCTCTGGCCTTTGCTATATATATTGGTCTGTAACCCTGGTACTTAATCATGTTTGCAAAACTCTTAACTGAGGTCCACTCCCAGTTTCCATACTTATTGGAGCTGCTGGGATTATTGCAGATTAGCTCTCTGTTATGGGGTTTTAAAACCTATTAATAGGGAGCTTACCTTGTTGTTGAATGACTTGAATACGCGATTAAGTGTTTCTGTGCATTTGAGTTGGGAGCTGTAAAGAGCCCTTTATTCATTGTCTTAAGGACACAGACCCTCCTTTGTGTTATAAGCATGAAGGTGAGTTATTAGTTGTGATCTGCCTCTAAGTTTAAAAGGGGTAGGACAACCATTTTACTTGAAAAAGTTACTGTAATCCTGATGCATAGTATTGGTAGTCTATAGGGCTCTAAATGTTGAATATGATAATACTTAATCATGCCAAAGTTTGGCCTGACCTTCATCAGTCACCTGTTATGCAGAACTTGATTATTGTCGAGCCTGGGATACAGAAAATCAGCAGCATACCAGTTTTTTGACACAGTAGAGAAGAAGACATACGACTCCCTTTTAGAACTGAAGGTTAGTTGGTTCCCTTAAGACCTGCCAAAATATAATGCTTCATTTCGGTAAAATATAAAACTTATATCGTGACTGAAGAGTGAAAAATCTCAAGGTATGCTCTCTCTTATCTCGTAGCTAGTTGCTTAATTGGCATGTTAAAATGTATTTATATTAGAAGACTACCCCGATGATAATCGGAAAAGGGGAGTCGACTGCTAGCTTGAATAAAATCAACCTAGATAATAATGCCTCCCCGACGATGATCGGAAAAGGGGAGTAGACGACTGTGCTATCTGTTATTGTTGGCTGCAACTGTTATATGTATTCTGTGATTGTTGTATTAGCTCCTATTTTGTATCCTAATTTGCTTGGTTGCTGAGTATCAATTGTTTAGTTGTTACAGTAGTGGATCGGTCATATTATTTTCTTGAATCTAGTCATAAGAGTTCAGTCAATGCGCATCGTATAAGTAAGCCTCATATTTAAGTTGGGGAAAATGTAAGTTAACTGCACATATAACATATATAAACCTGCACAGCAACTTTTACACAATCATAATAGAAGAAATCTACTCAAAAACTAAATTTAGCCACTATCAGTATATAGGCCATTCTATGAAATGGTTGTTGTGAAAGAAATTAGCATTAATAGTTGTTGCAATGATGGATAAAAGAGCTACTGAAACACAAATTTTGAATTCCATTTTGGCTGTGATCGATCTGCAGATTAATTAATTAGCAAACTATATATTTAAGGCTGATCTTTGTTGCTAACTAGTCCATCAACTTAAGACCATTTATATAGGCAACTATGCATGCATATTATTTTGGTGTTATTTTGTGCTACTTATTGTTTTCCACTCATTGTTAGATTTTAAAATCTTTTAGGTGTTATTATGTTTCCTAATTAAGTCCACTTTCAAATTTCAGGGTTATATTTTGCTATATAGTCATTGTTACTTGATTAATAAAATGCCTCCTCGTAAGGAATGGATGAGCTTTATCAATAATCGAATGAATGAAACATACAAGTCTGGAGTTGAACAATTTTTGAATTATGCATTTAAGAAGACAAGTGAAGATAATAAAATTCGATGTCCTTGTATTAAGTGTAATAACACTGATAGTGGCTATCGGGAAGAAGTGAAAGTGCATTTATATGTTAATGGAATAATGCCGAATTATACAACTTGGTATCACCATGGTGAAAGCTTTGGTGAGACTTCATCTAATGACGAAGATTTAGATGAAAACAATCATGATGAGGATATTGGAGAAATTATAAGGGATTTGTATCCCAACATGGATGATTTTCAAAGGAGTACATTTGAAACAGGTTCCTCAAGTCAAAATAAATATAAGGAAGAACCAAATGGTGAAGCTAATTCATTTTATAGATTGTTAAAAGACTCTGAGAAACCTGTCTATCCTGGTAGTGTGACCTCAAAATTATCAGTGGTTGTCAATCTGTTACACATTAAGAGTGTCGGTAGGTGGAGTAATGAATCATTTAACATGTTGCTACAATTGTTGAAACAAATACTCCCAACTGGTTCAACTTTGCCGGAATCCTATTATGAGGCCAAAAAAATTATTAAAGATCTTGGTCTGTCTTATAAAAAAATTGATGCATGTATCAATGATTGCATGTTATATTGGAAGGAAGAAAAAGATTCTAACATGTGCAAAATATGTGGTGCGTCTAGATGGAAAAAAGATAGGCGTAACGGAGAAAGTAAAGTTAGGGACAATGGTAAGAATGTGGCAGTAAAGACCCTGCGTTACTTTCCTTTAAAGCCTAGACTTCAGAGGTTGTACATGTCTAAAAAAACAGCTTTTAATATGAGATGGCATCATGAGAAAAGGATGGATGATGGAGTGATGAGACATCCAGCCGATTCTAAGGCATGGAAGTCATTTGATGATTTACATAAAGAATTTTCTTCAGAACCTCGAAATGTTCGACTTGGCCTTGCTAGTGATGGTTTTCAACCATTTACTCACTCAAAAATGTCATATAGCATTTGGCCTGTAATACTTATTCCATATAATTTGCCTCCATGGATGTGCATGAAAGAATCCAATTTTATTCTTTCAATGCTCATACCAGGCCCAGATGGTCCGGGAGATGCTATTGATGTCTATCTAAAACCTTTAATAGAAGAATTAAAAGAGTTATGGGATGTAGGCGTTGAAACATTTGATGTTTCAACTCAAACAAATTTTAAATTGAAAACATCTTTATTGTGGACAATTAATGATTTTCCAGCGTATGGGAACTTATCTGGTTGGAGTACTAAAGGTAAGATGGCTTGCCCTTGTTGTAACAAAGAAACTTGGTCATTGAGGTTAGTTAATGGTAGAAAACAATGCTACATGGGTCATCGGCGCTATCTGCCTCACGACCACAGTTGGAGGAAAAATGAAAGTGCGTTTGATGGAACTGTAGAGATAAGACCACGACCACTTTCACTTTCAGGTGTAGATGTGCTTTCTCAAGTAAGTGATCTAGAAGGGATCATCTTAAGAAAAGATGCTAAATTGAAGATGAAAATATCACATCACAAAAGAGGTGATAATTGGAATAAGAAAAGTATTTTCTTTGAGCTACCCCATTGGAGTTCTCTTTTATTACGACACAATCTGGATGTGATGCATATTGAGAAGAATATATGTGATAACATAGTAGGAACAATCATGAATGTAAAGGGAAAGACTAAAGACAATGCACAATCTCGTCTTGATTTGAAAGCAATGAAAATTAGATCAGAGTTGCATCCAATAGAAAAGGAAGGAAAACAAGTGTTTCCTAGTGCATCCTACACACTCTCTACAATGGAAAAACACTTGTTCTGCACATTTTTCCAGCAATTAAGAGTCCCAGATGGATTTTCTTCTAATATTTCTCAAAGTGTAAATATGAAAGAACATAGAATATCTGGTTTGAAGAGTCACGACTGCCATGTCCTCTTACAACATCTAGTTCCTATTGCTATACGTGGACTTCTCCCAAAGGTAGTGTGTGAATCTCTTATTGAGTTATCTTTGTTTTTTTCTAGTTTGGGTGCTAAGACATTAAAGGTTGATGAGCTAGAAAAGATTAATTCTCAGATTTCGATCACTCTGTGCAAATTAGAACAAATTTTCCCTCCCTCATTTTTTGATGTGATGGTGCATTTACCTATTCATTTGGCCGATGAAGCCAAAATTGCTGGGCCTGTCCAATATCGTTGGATGTACCCAATTGAGCGCATGTTGTATGGGTTAAAACAATTGATCCGCAACATGGCTCATCCAGAAGGATCAATAGCAGAAGGTTATATAGTGAATGAGTGCATGACTCTATGTTCAAGATACCTAAAAGGCATAAAAATAAAATTTAATGCAGTAGAGCGTAACTATGATGGTGGTTTGAACAAAAATGAAAGTGAGATTTCTGTATTTTCACAATGTGGGAGGACATTAGGAGCTAGTACATCTCGTATTCTTAATGATGATGAGTGTGAGAAAGCTCATATCTACATTTTAAAGAATTGCGATGAAGTACAACCTCATCTCGAGTAAGTTTTACTACAATACTAACAATCATTTTCATTTTCTTTTAAACTCTTGTGAGTTGAGTTATTAATTATTAATTATTTAATGCAGCGAGTACATGGAACTACACCAATGTACTACTGTACAAATGTCGAATGATGAATGGAATAAGAAATTTGTCAATTGGTTTAAAAACAAAGTGAGTAAATATATAAATCTACGTGATCTAATGTTTAGAGATCAAATTTTTTTATTACTTAAATATATATTTTGTTTGTAGGTCGAACAAATGCAAAAGCATGACCAATCATCTAAATGTGCAGACTTAGCTGTTTTGTCTCGCGGCCCTACAAAATATATTACATGCTTTAATGGTTTTGTGGTTAATGGATTTAGATTTCGAACGGAAGATCGTGATCATAGATCTCGTACACTAAATTCTGGTATTTGTGTACTTGGTGACACAGGAAATGATGTAGGGCAGGTTGATTATTATGGAGTGTTGGTGGAGATTCTAGAACTACAATATCTTAATGGGAAACGTGTAGTTCTATTCAAATGCAAATGGTTTGATGTTTATGATAATGTGAGAGGGATCAAAATAGATGAATATGGTTTCACCAGTATAAACTGTAAGAGATATTTGAAGATAAATGAGCCATTTATTTTGGCAAGTCAAGCTTCACAGGTATTTTATGCGATTGATAACGCCAATAAAGGTTGGCATGTTGTTATTAAGACACAACCTCGAGATCTATATCAAATGCCTCAATCAGATGAAGATGAGAATAATGAAGATGATTTAGGAGAAGCATATCAACATGAAGAATCTTTTGATTTTGATTGTAGTGGACCTAACATATTAGATATTGGTGATAAAAATATGTGGAAAAGAACAGATTCAGAGCCATTGGAAGTTGATCTGTCAACTGTTCCTAAAAAAAGAAAGAGAAAATCAAGTTAAACAAGTATTTCACCCGTGTGATATATCGTTGTTTTAATTATGTCTTGAAGTTATTGTTATGTGGTATATTTTTTTTCTTTTATTATTTTTTAGTTATTTTGATTTATAATTAGTTTCATATTGAACTTGAATATGCACTTGTCTTTTTCTTACTTTGAATAGATGAAATCATTTATTACTAAAAAGAGTAACGGCAGCAACTTAAGGCCTGCAAAATTTATAGCCCCTGGAGATTTAGCCAAAAAATATGGATATGGCCAAAGAGGATCGAACGCTATTGGAGAATCTAATGGTAATTTATTTGTTAATATATATTTTTTGGTTCTTTTTAAACTATATGCTTGAATTATGTCTTCTTATTCAATGATCTCGTTTTGAAAAGATACTACAGTCAACATGAGAACTAAGCCAGGGATAGTAGAAGGTCAACAAACACAATTTGTGAGCACAAGAAGAATCATTGGTAAATCTATCTATTTATTCACTGACATTGCAATTTACAATTGCAACATTTTGTTGTTTTTATAAAAGCAAAACATATTGATAAAATCAAAATGATTTTTTTTTTGCTGGATTAAAGGTAGACAGACAACCCACACTCTTACTTTGCATTTTGGTGAGGATAAATACACGGAAAGTGGTTTTACTGAGGATAGCTCTCTTTTGGACATCCTCAACATATGCAGAAATTTTGTTGATGTTTATTCACAAGGGATCACAGTTACAGATGGGGAAGGTAGACCGATTAAAAATGATAAGGATTTGCTTGCTGTGTTGATGGACCATGAATATGTAGAGAATATAGATATTTATGTGGATTTGAACCCAAATGCTCAACCGTTACTCTTCAAACTACCTCAAGACAATCCAGTCATTGGTAAACTGAAGTTTAATCTTCCTATTTAATATTATTTTTTGTTTATTTATGCTTTGATTTTAATGAATTGTTTCATTGAATCTTCTCAGCTCCTGCTACTAAACTTCCAAAAGTAACAAATGTTGGGATATTAGGTGAATATAAGAGAAACCATAAAGTTAGAGTACAAGGGGATTTGATCAATGGAATTGAGCAGACTAGTACAGTTCAATGGTTCATATCAGATTCTGAGCACTTTGAAATTGAAACTGAATTGCAAGCTATTAGTGAATGTACGACCAACAAGGTAAGTATCTATGTAGTTCTCTATTGTTTTATTTAAATACTCAACAGTATTGTGTCATTTACTTTCTATAATTTTTTAGGAGTTTAAAATACCAATTGAGGCAGTTGGTCATTTTCTCATTGCTAAATTTACTCCTAAGAGTCGAGATGGTATTTGTGGTGAAATTAGATATGCTGTAACAGACAAATATGTTGAAGGTAAGTATATTCTATTTGATATATATTGCATTTACAATCTTTTTTGGGTTTTAGCTTATAAATTTCATATCATTATTTTGTATTGCTTCATTTTGAATAGATTTAGCACCTGAAAAACCAAGAGCTGTTCGAGGAAAAAATAAGAATAAGAAGATTGCTGCTTTGAAAAGTACAGAAAAACTTGAGATTGAATTTTTCAATAACCGAGCAGTGGGTAAAAATCATAGTTATTGGTCAAGACATTTGGGAAAAATTGTACGAGATAAGAACATATGTCCTATTCGAGTGAATGCTTGGAAGGACATATCTGCATCAAGTAAGCAGCATATGTGGGATTCTGTTAAGGTGGTAGAATTATATCATTGTTTCAAGTTTTCTAATTTTAAGTAATTCTATCCATGCACAATATTTACTTTATTGTTATATTTGCTTATATATGCATATATGTTGCAGGAGTGTTTTTCGAATCCTGACATAGAATCATATCGTGACCATACCTTGGAGCACATGGGTGCTTTATGGACTGCATGGAGGTCATCACTGAATATTAGGTACGTGAAAAAATGTAAAACTAAAGCTGAGGTTTTGAAGAATGTGCCGGAGGGGATGAATCCTACAGATTGGGAATGGCTTGTGACTAACAAGTTCTTAACTGAAGAGTTTCAGGTGTGCAAGTTAATATTAGTAATAAAAAACACTATTATGTTGCAAATAAATTGTACTTGTGGGAGTTTAATACATAATTTATTATTATGATTTTTTAGAAAACTAGTAAGCAGAATACTAATAATCGAGTCAATGGACTGATGCCTCATCGAACTGGAAGCAAGCCACACAGACAATTGATCTTTGAGAAGGTAGTAAAAAGTAAAAAATATTATATTATTTAATTTGTAATTTAATTAGAAGATGATATTATGTGATAACTTTTCAATCTTTCAGGGGGGTGACACGGGTGGCAGCTCAATAGATTATGCAGAACTTTTCTTTGAGACTCGACAAAGAAATGGAAAGCTCGACCCACAAGCACAAGAAAAATATGTACAATCACTACTTAACCTTGTTATTTAAATACATTGTGCATCATTTTTTTATATAACATGAGTGATGAACCTGTGTAGGATGAGATTGTGGAGATTGTGAAATCTAATCCATCATTATCACATATTGAGCTTGTTGAGCAATCTTTTGGGCCACAGAGTCATAGCCATGTTTTTGGTTATGGAGGTGGGATGAAACGAAAAGACTTCAATGATTCTCGAGATCTATATATAAAAGAGCTGGAGGCTAAACTTCATGAGAAAGATGAAGAGATTAAGAAGTTTAGAGGTCGTTTTGATACTATTGAAAGTAGATTGACCCGAATTGAGGGCGACAAATCAAATCCAGATACACTTCAAACACCTAACACTGACACTGACCTTGAGCAGGTATCATTATTTTTTTTATATGTCAGTTATATTTGTTCTCGTGAAACTGCTTTAATGGATCTAACAATGAGGGAAACATTCTAATGTGATATTGATCATCTATGTGATATTGATCATCTACAACAATAATAGATTTCATAGCTGCTTAAGTTTGGTTGTGGTGAATATACTTTGCAAATCCTGCCTTTTGTTCAATTTTTAAATTAAACTTATTCATATGAATTCTCTACTACATTTTTTGATTCTCAGTGGAAAGATGGGTACTAATTATTATTATTTTTCTTTATCATCAGGATTAATGTACAAAATGATTTGTTTGGAGGTATTGTATTCTCTACTACATTTTGATCTTTGACGTGACTTTTTTTATTTAATATCCTAATATGATTGGATTAATCATTTTGTATTTTTTTATATTTTTGTAGGTTGGTCGAGAGAAGAATATTGAAGCACATATTAGAAAATAGTTTTTAGTATTTTGATAGACAAATTTATGAACTTATGGTACCAGTTTTTTTTACTATATCATTCAGGTATTAGGAAATTAGAAACAATAGTAGATATATATGACTATTTAGAATATATGGATGTTTGGATGATGTTTTTTATATAAATATTTTGTTCCAGAAATTAATCTTCATTATTGTAACATTTATATTTATCAGTAAATGTGATATGTTTATACAATAATCAAATTAAGAATTAAAATTATAAATGACCATGAAGATGACATTTAATGAGGGTAATATTAATTTATGAGGTAATTTTTAATTTTAAAATTAATTTATAATGAGAGGCGAAAAGCAAATAACGACGGGAAATTCTATGAATAATAATAACCTATAGTGAGGGGAACATATGATTTAGTGATGAAAATTTTTCGTAACTAAATTCAATTTTAATGACCGGATAAGTTCATCACTAAATGTATTACAACAATAGTGAGGGTATCCCTTACCCTCATTATTTATCTTTATCTAGAGAGGCAATAACCAAGGGCGATGAGGGGAAATTTCCCGTCACTAAATGTAATTAATGATGGGAATTAGATAATTAGCCACGGGATTTCCCCTCACTAGAAATCAAATTTCTTGTAGTGTTACCCTAATTTCAAATATGAATATTGCGTTCAACATGAAACTTGTGATTGGTCGTAAACACTGAATTTTTTGTTTGATACCTAGTTCTATTTTCATAGATTTAACGTGATATTTCCTCACCACACTTTGTTATAGCACCTATAACTCCTTCACTAGTTTATCGACTTCCCGAACAATGTCTTGATCTTGTTACTAGTCCATAATGATTAAAATCAAACCGTGAAGTAAGTAAATCCAATAAAACAACAACTGATACCATAGAGAAGCGGGCATAAACTGAAGAGTCTTGACCAAATTAAAAGATCGTTCAATTTGTTGGATATAACTAAAATTTCGGTTGTTCCGAAGTAAAAGAATCGCAATGGAATTCATAGATTTTCAATCTTTTTTCCCTTTTCTTTGTATTGTAGTCAGGAGCTAAGATCATTCCAATGTTTCATTCCGCCATGTATAGGTTAAACCAACATTTAAGATAATTAGCAGGCCAACACATCGAAACTCATTGCCCGTGAATAAAGAGATTAATAGAAATTGTTTCATCATAAAAGACTAGAGCAAAAATATAATAATGAATTCTAAATTGTAACAAGCTTTGCACCCAATTCATAACTTGAAAGTTTTGGGGTGGTCTCCTGTAAAACCGTCTAACGGATCTCTATTTGACTCATGAGGTGTCCGTTTTCCTTTTTTTATTTTTTTATTTTTATTTTTTAATGGTCCCATTCCCCCTCTCTATCAAATTTTTCCTTTTTTTTAGTTTTTTTTCCTTTTATATTGTTTTTTTACTTTTTTTTTTTATTTTTTACAAATATATATTTAATTTTTTTGAATTAATTTAAAAGTCCACATTATGATTTATTTAGAAAATAATTTTTTTTCTTAACACGTGAAAACACTTCATAGTTGATAATACTTCAATTCATATTAAATAATATTTCGACACATAATTAGTGATACTTTACTGCATACATAGTAATACATGATGTCTGGAGAGTCAACAAACATTCCAAAAAGAAAGAAGATAACTGAATCAACTAAATTAAAACATCACATTGTAATTTTTTTGAATTAATTCAAAAGTCCACATTATGATTTATGTAGAAAATAATTCATTTTTTTTTTGAATTAATTGTAAAGTCCACATTATGATTTATGTAGAAAATAGTTAAATTTTTTTCTTAGCACGTGAAAACACTTCATAGTTGATGATATTTCAATTCATATTAAGTAATACTTTGACACATAATTAGTGACACTTTACTTCATATATAATGATACATGATGTCTGGAGAATCAATAAACATTCCAAAAAAGAAGAAAAATGAATTAACTTAATTAAAACCCCACATTATGATTTATGTAGAAAGTATTCATTTATTTTCTTCTTAACATGTGACAATACTTCATAGTTGATGATATTTCAATATATATTAAGTGATATTTCGACATATAATTAGTGATACTTCATACAAACTGATACTTTACTTTATACCTATTGATACACACGTGACCGCTCATTGGGCTGCTTGTTTTTGCGTGTTTGAATGAGTTTTTTAGACAGGTTTGGGTCCTATTTAACTCGTCTAACGCAAGAGACCCGTTAGACGGTCTAATACAAGTTTTTATCAAAAGTTTTTCCAACAATTTTCTAATCGGGGCTAAAATCCCCAAAATAAAAAATGTCAAGATGTGAATAAGACTTCATATTATTAGAAATGCCCAAAATATCATATTAGTAAAGTAAAATTACAACTCCAGTTTTAATAAAGACAAAGTCTCTTGTCACACTTTGAAAATTCAAAATAGATAAAATCAGATAGTCAGGCTGATTGGGGGCGCGGGTAAACCCGACCCGATCCCGCCCTGCCCAGAAAAAAAAAATCACCAGAATTTTATTAGATTTTTTTGAGGAGATTTTTTATGTTTTTTTAGGGTTAAAAAAATTAATTATCGAGCACGATTGCACTGCACGAGTTGCGGATCAAAAAAATTAAAATTAATTCACTTTAGGGTTCACTTATTCATTTTAAAGTATATTTAATTCAAAAAAAATTAAATATCGAGCACATTGCATGAGTCGTCAATTAAATTAATTAATTTTACTTTAAGAGATATATGATTTTTGGGGAAAAAACAAAATAAAAAAGAAAGAAAAAATGAAAATAAATCAAAAGGGCAAAACAAAAAAGCGGGTGCGTGCGTCCACGCGCCGCACGTGGGCGCCATTCGCCCATTTGACCTCTGCTATAGTGTAGGAGGTCTGACAGGAGACTAGCTCTTTAATTAATAGATGTTTTGTAGATTATCTTTTCAGACTTTATACTTCGCTTCATGGGTTGGTAATGTCAAACTAATATCAATTCAAGATTCAAAAAGCAAGTCATTATTGAATAGAAGAATTGTATTAAACAAGGAGAGGCAAGTTCAAGCTTACAAAGATAGAATGCAGGAGGAGTCTCCAAAAGTAACACAAGTGAAGATATAAAGGGGAACTAGGGTTTTTGGGAAAAGACCAAAATACCTTATCAACTAAAAATACATAATATTCTTCTAACATCCTTCCTCAAACTTAAGCTGTCGTTGTAAGGAGCATCGAAAGTTTGCCAACAAGGAAATGAAAACGCAGAAGTGGAAGAGATTTGGTGAACAAATCAACAATCTAGGATATAGAGCTGATAAAATGCAAGCTGAGAGTGCCAAGTAGGAGATGGTGACGAGTAAGATGACAATCAATCTCAATGTGTTTGGTCTATTCATGGAAAATGGAATTATAAACAATTTGGATAGCACTCTTATTATCACAATACATATGAGTGGGAACAAAAATGGAGACCCTCATATCGGCAAGTAACCATCTTAACCAAACATCCTCATTAGTAGTAGAGGCCATGGCTGGATACTCAGCTTTTATAGAGGAGTGAGAGACAACTTGTTGTTTCTTGCTTCTCCAAGAAATAAGAGATTCACTGTGAAATATGTTAAATATAATTGAACAAAACAATGAAACAACGTAACAACAACAAGAGTTGTAGATCAAAATAAACACTTAAAATAAACTAAAGATCGAAATAACATGAATAAGTTTATAGGAAACCTGAGGCCTGTGAAGATCACAATTTTTCCTTAACCCAAATTTGCTCCGTATAAGCACTTGATTGCCAAGATACAACGGATAAATCGGAACTTTACCTGGCGAACTAAACACTATGCTCGAACTTGATCAAATGGTGCTAGAACTCAAAAATTAGAACACAACCTTCAAAACAAGAACTTAAACTAGAACTCGAGCTTGCTCAAAAGAAAGAATAGAGAACTAGAGAAGAGAGGAAAAGAGAATGCATTTGTGTGTTTTACAAATGAAGAATGAGAGCTATTTTTATAGCCTCCAAAGTGAGACCTCTCACCTGTTCATCATTAAAACTCATGGTGTAACCTCCAAAATATGAAAGGTTACCATTAGGGCAAACCTTTGGTATCTTAGGGTTTTAGAGATCTAGAAGAATATATTTCCCTCACACCAATTTCCCTCACTTTTTGTTGATATTTTCCAACAAAATAGACACGTACCAATGGTAGATTTTTTACCAATAGGATCACTAGTGCAATTAGCATCAGAAAAGGCTCGCAGCTCAAGAGACGACATGGAAGAAAAGTGGAGGCTCTAGAAAATGGTACCTTGAAGATACCGAAGGATACGAAGCACAACAACCCAATGGATCATTGTAGGAGAATAAACAAATTGACAAACAGTGTGGACTGCATAGATAATATCTAGACGAGTGATAGTGAGATAAATTAATCTGCTAACAATAATGCAATATAAACTAGGATCGGGGAAAAGAATACCGTCCGAGAGAGAATACTAAACATTGGCCTCTAAAGAAGTCTTAGCAATCCGAGTGTCTGTGAGACGAGCTCGCTCGATAATAGCGATGACATATTTAGATTGAGAGAGAAGATATCCCTTGGGAGACCAACGAACCTCAATGCCTAGAAAATATTAAAAAGATTCCAAATCTTTCATTTCATAATAAGAGGCTAACTCTGATTTCAAGTGGGAAATACCATGGGTGTTGTTGTCAGTAATGATTATATCATCAACATATAAGGATATGAGAATATCACCAGAAGAGGAGTTCTTGATAAACAGGGTAGAGTCATAGTCACTGGAATGAAAACCAAGAGAGGTTAGAGCAATAAAGAACTTCACATACCAAGTATGAGATGCTTGTTTGAGACCATATAAATACTTCTTAAGTTTGCGAGCATGCCCCGCCTTATGGGTACTTCTAAAGGAGGAGTCATATAAACTTCATCAATAAGATCGCCATTCATGAAGGTGTTCTTGACACTGACATGTCTAATTTCTCTTATGTTTTCACATGTTTTTTCTCGTTCTTTTGTCCTTTAATTTTCTCTTTTTTGAGTTAGAAAGAGCCGGTTTGGGCATAAGGGAGGTAGGAGGCAGTAGAATCACCTTTGAAGGGCATTTGGATACCAAATGATACCAAGATGGGCAATGACTTCTCAGTAAAAAGCTCTCTCTTGAGCCTGGCAGAAATGCCCACCATTCCAACAGTTATGAAGGAGAAGTTTGTGATCATGCTCACACTAATCCCAGGGTGATTGCAGAAGAAAGAGAGGAGACTAGGTACAAGATCAAAAATATCAGCTGAGACAGGAGCAGTGCACCCTAGCCACCGAATGAAGGAATGAGCTATACATGGCAAGTCTGACCGTATCCTTGGATTCTAGAAGACGGATCGATTATCTAAGAAATGTTAGATCTTGGCGATCTAGGGCACAACGAGTACAAATTCTATGAATAAGATCTTCTACATAAGGTGTTGGGAAATAGTTGGGAAAAACTATCATAGTAACCCAATTGATGGTTTTGATGAAATATCAAAACATGTGTGAAAGTTTCATGAAAAACTGCAGGTTATTTAAAGCAGAAAAATCGGGGGTAATGACTAAGTAAGACTTCAAACCTCAACTTAGATGAAGGGAGAGTCAACTGTTTTGAAGCATGGTCAACCAGCTTAAAAGGATACCTCAATCAGGCCAGTCAGAGTTAACTCTTCAAAGCTTAAGAAAAGCTAAAGAGGGAAGAGAACTTTGGAGACTGGTAGGCATCCATAGATGATTAATCATCAGTCTAGCTGAAGGCCAAGAAAGACTGATGAGAGAAGAGCCAGCTTGAAAGCTAAAACTGAACTGATCAAAGATCAGTCAGTTAAGAAGAGCCAACACGAAACTGATCAAAGATCAGTTAGCTGGAAGAAAAGCTCAAATAACTTCGAGCTAACACTGAACTGACCAAGAGATCAGTTCAATGGGAGAAAAGCTCAAACAATGAAGCCGATTGGAAGTCTAGAACTGAAAGCTTTTGAAGCTAAGAAGCCAAAGATCAAGGCAGCTAAACTGGACCATTCCAAGATTGAAGCTTAAGGCAGCTGAGGAACTACCGACTAGACAATCTTAGAGCTGAAGGCTGAGACAGCTGAGAGCCCATCAGCTGAAAGTCTAAAACTGATAACCGGAACACCTGCTCTCTCTTTGACAAATAGTCATCGAAGATCCTGACATGAAATCTTAGAAAGATCCTGACGATCTTGGAGCTGAAGTTATTTAATTCAACGACTAGTTCATTCAAAGCTTCAAACAACTACAAGCATTAAACTACCGCCAATGAAAACAACAGATTCACCGATCACAATGGTCAAAAGATCACTTATCTATATAAAGAGAGTGAACATCATTTTGGCCAAGACTCTCGCCAATCTAACTGTAACACCCCGTATTTTTGAATTATAGTTAAAAATTTTCTAAATTTATTTAGAAGACTATAGAAATTTATTGGAGCTAAGATTAAGTAAAATAGATAAAAAACGCGACTTTAGGTACTATTTAAGATTAAAAAAAATGAGTTGGAATATTTTTTATGCGTGGTCAATAATGATTTTTGTGAAAATAGAACGACCCCAGAATTTCAATGATACTTTTAAAATTTTAATTAGAGGTCAAATGAACTCCCGACAATATTTTTGGTAAAATAAATAGTAATTTTTATTTAATTTAAAAAGGAATCTTTTCTTGTTTTATTATTAAATGATATTTTCGGCATACTATTTTGAATTGATTTAATAGAAAATAACCCAATAAACCTTCCGGTATTTTTAAATTTATAATGCGAGATCAATTAAACTTCCGGTAAAATAAAGTAATTTTTAAATCGAGTCTAAAAGTATTTATATCCAAAATATTATATTTTAAAATCCTAAAAATATCTAAATAACCCCCCCCCCCCCCCCCGGTTAATCCCTATCACCCTCCCCCAACTTTTAACCATTTCTCCCCCCCCCCCAAGTCGGCAATTGCCGTATAAATCAAACAAAATAAAAAAAAAAAAGAAAAAGAAAGAGAGATAAGAGAGAGCGAGAGTGAGAGAGATTAGAGTGAGTGGGAGAGAGATGGGAGAGAGAATAGAGGACCGAGGGAGAGGACTGCAGGCTGCAGCTGCTGCCACCGTATCCCCACCGACCTGCCGCCACCTTCCCACCGCCGTGCCGCCGCCGGAGACGTCGCCGGAGCTGCACCAGTCGCCGGAAAATGAAGATAGCGCAGCCACGTCGCGCGACTATCGTATCGGTCCATTTCTCGTCCTTTTTAGCCCAAATTTTAATATGTCGTGTATCTTTATGTGTTCTACGTTTCGTCTTTTGATCTCGTTCCCGTCCGACAGCCAGAAACCGGCGAAATCACTGGAAAACAGAAAATACAAACGTTGTCGAATTGCTGCTGTAATTCTCGAATTCAGGCCCTTTCGGGCCCTCAAATCGAAAAAGTTTATTCACAAAAGTTGCTCGAAATAATATTTCCTATGTGCCCGTCGAATTTCGTAATTTTTGGGCGAGTTTTGAAAAATCTCGATTATTTAATTTATACAGTTATTTTTGTACCGGAAATATGTGTTATCGAAAAATTCTAAAACTCGCAAACTATAGTCTTGACATATATAGGAGGGTCCTTGAATATTTTTGTAATTTTTGAACGGTTAAAAAGTGCCGTGGCACAAATCTGATAAAAATCGATTAAAATGGCACGTTTTGAAAAGAGACCTCTGTCAAATCGGTTGGTCCCAATAAATCAAGAATAATATTTTGGAATTTATTTCCTTCTTTGTCGGAATTATTCGAGGTCTCTAGAGTCGCGCAATCTATTTCTGAAGAGAATATAATTAGATAATAGCTCGAATTACAGTAGATTAATTCCTGAAAATATAGCGATTATTCTGAGTTGAATATCGACCCTTGTAGGACCTGCAGAGCCTGATAGGATTAATGAAACCATTTTTGAAGTTATTGTGCCGCCATGTGCTCGTCATCCAGGTGGGTTATATTTTTCTCAAATTATGTTCAGCTAATAAGCTCAACTGTTTATAACTGTAAAGCATGAATATCTGTATCAAAATGATTGTTCTCACTGTTCACGTTCGCCAGTATCCTACGAAAACATTGAGTGCTTAACTAGACTCGAGTTCGGATCCTTTAAGCTTTGGGACCGTATACACTATCCTTTATTAGACAGTTGGGCTGGAGGACGTGTATATAAGTTAAGACACTGTAGGAAGGGACAGTTGAGACAGAGCGTGTAAGATTAAAAGAAGCTTTGTATACATGGAATGCTTTTGAGATTTGAAACCTTTCCATTGTTATACTTGTGTGGATACGATATTCATATTTATAAAATGATTGTGAACTGTTTATCAAAATCTGTCCACTGGGTACACTAGTACTCAGCCCAAATCTTTTCTAAAATATTTTCAGGTTGAGAGGCAGGTTGGAAGATGACGGAGCTGGGGCGAGGGATTACTTGTTGTTATATGCTTGCTCTTTTTGTGTTGTTCAGAAATCTTAGATACTTAATATCAATTAAGTGCTTGCAAATAATTTTACTTGAATTGTGCTCCGCGCTTGTTCCGTTCACTCTGATACAGCTTGTCTTCAATTGTTTGAAGCATGTTATGATTTCAGCATTTTGCTATAATGTTCCTTTATAATTGTTGGCGGGATAAGTTCCCTTTGATGATTGGTATTTTATTTAGGTTCTTTCTAAACGCCTTAGTGCGTGGTTCTATTACAGTTACAGAGGTTATGCTGTCCAAATATTTGGGGCACTAACCTTATTCCTTCTGAACACTCTCGTGGGTGGTTCTATTTTAGTTACAAAGGTTATGTTGCCCAAATGTTTGGGGCACTAACCCTAGTTCTATAATTATCTTTATGCAACAACCCCTTCCCCCTTCCCCCAGTAGCGCACCGGTCCCTTATCACTAATTCTCCCGGGATCGGGGCGCTACAGATTGGTATCAGAGCCAGGTTTGCAACTCTGTAGACCTGCAGCATTATTCTTTGAATTCAAAATTATATCTATTCTTTTCCACTATTTGTTCAGCAGCCCTCAGCACGTCATCTACGCCTCTCTCAACAAAAAGGTACACATGTATTTTAAAATTAACGCACGTGAAAGTGCAGTTTGTCACGTTAAATATTTTTTCAGGTTTCACAGTCAGATATTGTGATTCATTTATTAAAGCTACTTTTAGGTTTCATGATAAAAAAAATCGTGATTCATTCTATTCAGGTTTCATGGCCAGAGATCATGATTCAAAAGCTATTTTCAGGTTTCATGATGAGATATCATGATTCTATTACCAGGTTTCATGATAAGAGATCATGATTCTATTATCAGGTTTCATGATGAGAGGTCATGATTCATATATTTTAAGGTTTCACGATTTGATATCATGATTCATTTGTTGAAAAATGTTTTCAGGTTTCATTATCCGTTATCATGGATAATTTTGAAAATATTTTACAGGTTTCATGATTATATTTCATGATTCATCATTTGGTTAAGAATTATTTCCAGGTTTCACGACAAGAGGTTGTGATTCATTTACAAGAGAGTTATCTCCAAGTTTCACTATAAAGTATTGTGATTCGAACTTATATTAAGGTTTCACGATGAGGGTTCATGATTCGTCCAAAGTTATTCAAAGATGTCGAGACATCTACATTTTGGTTTTGACCAAAAGATGGAAATAATCGAAAGAGGTTAGAATTACCTTAAGTGATGAAATGAGAGATGTCAAGAAATGATTTATGCAAAGAAGTTATATTATTTTGAAATGCATGATGATTGACAAATAAATTACTTAGTCCTCGAAATTTAGAAGAACGTAGAAGCTTCCCCATAGTTGTTTCCTTATTTAGATTCAAGGTATTTAGATATTTATCAGTTAACTTGAACCTAGCAGTATATAGTTTTTCAATTACCCGCGCGCTTCACGTGAGATATGGGATGAGGCCGATCAAGCGTTGAATGTGAAAAGAAATAACTTCATGTCAGATCTAATTAGAGCACTTAAGGGATTCGTCCAACATCCAAATGCAGAGCGCGATGAATCAACAAAATGCAGCGCCCAATGCACCTGCTCTGCCAACCATTAGTCAAGAGATTGAGCAATTTCGTCGCTACACTCCACCTAGATTCAATGGTAGCAGTGAACCTCTCATTTCTAAAGAATGGCATGACCGGAGAAGAGCATCAAGGATTAACTTGGGACAAGTTTAAAGAGATCATTATAGATAAGTACTTCTCTCGTGTTTTTTTTTTCATCCAAAAACAAACCGAATTCATGGAGCTGAGATAAGGAAATTTGTTCGTGAGAGAGTACGAGTGAAAGTTTAATCAACTTTCACAATATGTAGCATGCGTAATCGACACTGAAGACCAGAAGACCGAATGGTTTATGAAAGGCTTTTGACCAGAGATGTGTGGAATTCTCGAAGCTCAACGGATCACTGATTACGGTCAAATAGTTAAGAAAGCTCACGAAGTAGTTACTGGACTAGAAATAGGTGGAAAATTTAGCCTCGATGTTAGAATCCCTACTAGAAAAACCTTGAGGAGCGATAGAATTGCTAGGGATGTTAAATTAGACTTTGAAGAGAAGCAACTTGTGGGTGACGTATACGATGATCAAGATAATATGCTTCGATTCAAGTGGATCGATATCTATTTTCTATTTCTCTTCTCGACTCAAAGGATGATGTTAAAGAAAATTTGAAGAAAGCTACAAAGAAGAACGTATGAAGAGTTATGCGCATCAAGTTAAAGTAGACCAAGACAAAGTATACGTCTTAGTAAGATTTACGACTCGAGATAAACAGTCTTTTGCTAGGATTAATGAAGTAGCGTATATGATGGCCTTCTCACGCAACCTCAATTATGTGTTCCACGTCTTGATGTTGAAGAAGTACGTGTTTGATCCTAAACCACGTGACCATAAAAAGATGATATGATGCTAAATAACGATTTAGAGTACGACGAAAGGCTCCAGGTCTGAAGAATAAAGTGATGAGCTTAACGAAGGTACCACGAAACTGCCATGGATAAGAAGAAGCAACGTTCAGAATTGCTCAAGAATTGTCCCAACACTCCATTTCAAGATTAGTAAATTTCGGGACGAAATTTTTTTTTAAGGAGGGTAGGATGTAACACCCCGTATTTTTGAATTATAGTTAAAAATTTTCTAAATTTATTTAGAAGACTATAGAAATTTATTGGAGCTAAGATTAAGTAAAATAGATAAAAAACGCGACTTTAGGTACTATTTAAGATTAAAAAAAATGAGTTGGAATATTTTTTATGCGTGGTCAATAATGATTTTTGTGAAAATAGAACGACCCCAGAATTTCAATGATACTTTTAAAATTTTAATTAGAGGTCAAATGAACTCCCGACAATATTTTTGGTAAAATAAATAGTAATTTTTATTTAATTTAAAAAGGAATCTTTTCTTGTTTTATTATTAAATGATATTTTCGGCATACTATTTTGAATTGATTTAATAGAAAATAACCCAATAAACCTTCCGGTATTTTTAAATTTATAATGCGAGATCAATTAAACTTCCGGTAAAATAAAATAATTTTTAAATCGAGTCTAAAAGTATTTATATCCAAAATATTATATTTTAAAATCCTAAAAATATCTAAATAACCCCCCCCCGGTTAATCCCTATCACCCTCCCCCAACTTTTAACCATTTCTCCCCCCCCCCCAAGTCGGCAATTGCCGTATAAATCAAACAAAATAAAAAAAAAAAGAAAAAGAAAGAGAGATAAGAGAGAGCGAGAGTGAGAGAGATTAGAGTGAGTGGGAGAGAGATGGGAGAGAGAATAGAGGACCGAGGGAGAGGACTGCAGGCTGCAGCTGCTGCCACCGTATCCCCACCGACCTGCCGCCACCTTCCCACCGCCGTGCCGCCGCCGGAGACGTCGCCGGAGCTGCACCAGTCGCCGGAAAATGAAGATAGCGCAGCCACGTCGCGCGACTATCGTATCGGTCCATTTCTCGTCCTTTTTAGCCCAAATTTTAATATGTCGTGTATCTTTATGTGTTCTACGTTTCGTCTTTTGATCTCGTTCCCGTCCGACGGCCAGAAACCGGCGAAATCACTGGAAAACAGAAAATACAAACGTTGTCGAATTGCTGCTGTAATTCTCGAATTCAGGCCCTTTCGGGCCCTCAAATCGAAAAAGTTTATTCACAAAAGTTGCTCGAAATAATATTTCCTATGTGCCCGTCGAATTTCGTAATTTTTGGGCGAGTTTTGAAAAATCTCGATTATTTAATTTATACAGTTATTTTTGTACCGGAAATATGTGTTATCGAAAAATTCTAAAACTCGCAAACTATAGTCTTGGCATATATAGGAGGGTCCTTGAATATTTTTGTAATTTTTGAACGGTTAAAAAGTGCCGTGGCACAAATCTGATAAAAATCGATTAAAATGGCACGTTTTGAAAAGAGACCTCTGTCAAATCGGTTGGTCCCAATAAATCAAGAATAATATTTTGGAATTTATTTCCTTCTTTGTCGGAATTATTCGAGGTCTCTAGAGTCGCGCAATCTATTTCTGAAGAGAATATAATTAGATAATAGCTCGAATTACAGTAGATTAATTCCTGAAAATATAGCGATTATTCTGAGTTGAATATCGACCCTTGTAGGACCTGCAGAGCCTGATAGGATTAATGAAACCATTTTTGAAGTTATTGTGCCGCCATGTGCTCGTCATCCAGGTGGGTTATATTTTTCTCAAATTATGTTCAGCTAATAAGCTCAACTGTTTATAACTGTAAAGCATGAATATCTGTATCAAAATGATTGTTCTCACTGTTCACGTTCGCCAGTATCCTACGAAAACATTGAGTGCTTAACTAGACTCGAGTTCGGATCCTTTAAGCTTTGGGACCGTATACACTATCCTTTATTAGACAGCTGGGCTGGAGGACGTGTATATAAGTTAAGACACTGTAGGAAGGGACAGTTGAGACAGAGTGTGTAAGATTAAAAGAAGCTTTGTATACATGGAATGCTTTTGAGATTTGAAACCTTTCCATTGTTATACTTGTGTGGATACGATATTCATATTTATAAAATGATTGTGAACTGTTTATCAAAATCTGTCCACTGGGTACACTAGTACTCAGCCCAAATCTTTTCTAAAATATTTTCAGGTTGAGAGGCAGGTTGGAAGATGACGGAGCTGGGGCGAGGGATTACTTGTTGTTATATGCTTGCTCTTTTTGTGTTGTTCAGAAATCTTAGATACTTAATATCAATTAAGTGCTTGCAAATAATTTTACTTGAATTGTGCTCCGCGCTTGTTCCGTTCACTCTGATACAGCTTGTCTTCAATTGTTTGAAGCATGTTATGATTTCAGCATTTTGCTATAATGTTCCTTTATAATTGTTGGCGGGATAAGTTCCCTTTGATGATTGGTATTTTATTTAGGTTCTTTCTAAACGCCTTAGTGCGTGGTTCTATTACAGTTACAGAGGTTATGCTGTCCAAATATTTGGGGCACTAACCTTATTCCTTCTGAACACTCTCGTGGGTGGTTCTATTTTAGTTACAAAGGTTATGTTGCCCAAATGTTTGGGGCACTAACCCTAGTTCTATAATTATCTTTATGCAACAACCCCTTCCCCCTTCCCCCAGTAGCGCACCGGTCCCTTGTCACTAATTCTCCCGGGATCGGGGCGTTACACTAACTTTTGCTATTTTGCAGATATTGAGCTTTCTTTCTCCCTCCCCACAACTCAAAGCTAAATCTCTTAAGTGCGAAAAGTCCCAACTGAGAAGGCGTGCTTCAAGTTCCAAGCAAGCAGCTAGCTGACGAAGAATTCCAGCCAGAGCATATCTTCTCAGTTCAGTTCTTCAAAGATCAACCACTCAGCTCAAATTGAAGGAGCACTCAAGGTTGATAACAGATTCAAGACTGCCTTCTTGAAGACCGAGAGAGATCTAAAATCTTGTAAACATGGGCAATAGCACCTAAAGTCTCAGCAAGCAGTTAGGCGCGATAAGTGTGAGCTGTCCACCCAGAAACCAGCTGAGGAGGAGCATGTACCGACGGGTCCGTTCTTCCAAGACAGCAACAGTTGGAAAGGAGGCCGCGCTCGGTTTGAAGGGTGCCATTTTCAGGTCCAACAGAATTTCTTCACCGTGTAACTGTAATAAAGAAACTTTACACTTGCATAGTGGATTGCCCTTCCGCGGAAGGGAGAGAGGACATAGAAGCAGGAAGCTTCGAACCTCTATAAGTCTTATGTGTGCTATACTTTATGCTCTAAGTTTTTGCATGTTCTTTAACTGCACACTATAAGCACACAAGCTGCACTGACAAGCTAAAGTCTTCAAGCTATCAGTCTTAACTGATCAACTCACAAGCTAAGCTCTCGTCAAGCTCTTTATCTCAACTGATCGGTGCACAGATAAACTGTCATAAGCGAGTCAGGGCCCTATATATTCCGCAATTAGCTTAAGTTTTTGAGTTAATTTATTCACCCCTCTCTAAACTGACATAGACTCGCCTCGAGACCAACAAGTGGTATCAGAGCGGTTAATTCTAAGGATCATCCATTTCTGTAGATCAACTGAATCAGATCTGTTTATTTGTGCTAACGTTTCAAGCTATGGAAAACCATAAGCTACCTATTTTTTTAGTTGAGAATTATGACAATTGGAGCAGAAGGATGAAAACTCATCTATGCTCAATCCATGAGAATATGTGGGAGGTTATTGAAGATGGTCCAATCAACATAATAATGGACAATGAAGCCCACGTTGTGGATATCAATCAACCGGCCAGGATCCCAAAGCCAACTCATCTTCTCACGAGTGAAAAGAAGAAGCTGAAGAATCTAGACTTTATGGCTCAAGCAGCACTATTCCAAACTCTAGATGAGGATCGTATGAAAGACATGAAGAACTGCAGAACAACGAAGGAGATTTGGGACTTGCTTGCAGATCTATGCAAAGAGTCCGAGGCCATCAAATGAAACAAGCTCCAGCTCGCAGTCGATACATATGAGTCTTTCAAAATGCAGCCGGAAGAAAGCATCTCGAGCCTAGAAACACGATTTCTTAGCGTAATAAGTGAGATGAACAATCTGGGAAGAAGTTATCCCAATTGTGAAATAAATTCAAAAATTCTCGACAATCTCACTAAAGAATGGGATATGAAAGTAATTGCTATCAAGGAGTCAAGAGACTTGAATAACATTACACCTAGAGAAATGTTTGGATCTCTTAAGGCTCATGAATACAGTCTAAACCGAAAGAGAGAAGCATCCACTTCCTCTTCTCATGATGTTTCTTTCTACACTGAAAGAAATCGGTTCAGAGAAGGTCATGGAAGAAATAACTTTCGACCAAGAGACTCACCTGCCAGAGAGAATCCAGGGGGATCGGTGACTGATCGAAGAAGAGAGTCAGCCGACAAGAAGGAGGATATAAATGAGCAAATCCAGTCAATAACAAGATTATTGGAGAAGCTGAGGAAAGTCAGAGATCAACAATCAGCTGTACCCAAGCTGATGAAGCTGCTAAAGGAGAAAGAAACCAGCAGCCAGCTGAGCGATCAGCTGAACAATTCCGGGTGGCCAACCGAAACATAGAAAAATGTTTCCACTGTCGTAAGCAAGGGCACTACAAATATGAGTGTCCAGAGCTTCCTGAAGATAAGAAGGCCAAAGTGAGGAGAAGTTTCTTCAAGAGGAAATCAATGATCACTAATTTTGAAAATGCCGTACTTGATAATTCAGACTACCCATCTAGAATCGACTCAAACGGCTATAGCTCAGATGATGAAGCCCTGCTTTGCCTCATGGCCAACAAGGATGAAGAGGTCAATACAACAGATTCCATACCCTTTTTTTATCATATACACGAAGCTTCAATCTCTAGGAATGAACTGGATGGATAGTTAAGAACCCTAGAAGATCAGTTAGCTTATGTATCAAGCATGCATATTGAACTGAAGGGTGAAAATGATGAGCTAAGAAGCAGAGTTGAAAAGCTGAATGTTGAAAATGAAAGACTGAAAAGTCTTGAAGCTCAGTCAACTGAAATTGATCAGCTGAGGTTGAGAAATGCTGAACTGGAAGCTGAGAACGAACAGTTTAAGCTTGAAATCCTTGAAAAAGAAGAATCAACCCTCAAATTCAAGAAGGGATCCCAGACTCTAAATGAGATTCTCAGTCATCAGAGAGTTGAAGCTGGGAGTCCAGGGCTGGGGTATAGTAAGTTCACTGCCGCGGAGAAAGGCAAGGCAGTTGTTCAGAGCTGTGAATCTGGAATCCTAAAAGAATTCACAAGACCAGCTCAGTCATCCCAAGTTGAGGACTCAAAAGATAAAGGTATCTTGGAGACTCCTCAAGCTCAGCCCAGAGACCCAACTGTCCAATCAAGAAAATTAACTCGAAGACAGTCAGTCTTTCAAAGGCTTGCTGCTCAGTCAAAGCCACCAATTCAACATAGGTCAACTCATCAACCCAGATCTACTGCTTGATCAAAATCAAAGGCTCATCAAAGGCCAAACTTTCAACCATGGCCATCATTCCAATCCAAGTCATCAGCTCAATCAAGACCTGAAGTTCACCCAAGGCCAGCCTTTTAGAAAAAGGCATCAATTTAAAAGAGGCCATCAGTTCAACAAAGATCTAGAAACTCCTCAAATGCATTTCAACCTGGGAGTTCTTCAAATCCCAAGAGAAATGTACATACAAGATTGTATTATGCAAGACAACATAATCCAATCTCTTTAAAGGGGTTCATTCCAAGTGACCTTGCAACCCAGTACAATGAGTATCTAAACTCAAGGGATGAATCAAGAATCAATCCCAACCACAACTGGTTTGCAAATTGGCCATCTCACAAAGGCCAAAAGGCTCAAGGTCAAAGGCTCAGAAGAAACTGGCCAAGACAAAGAGTGCCAAGGTCATAAAATGAGAGGATATTAGTTAAAGTTTTTATCCTAACTCTCATCGGAGATATAGATCACTAGACTCAACTCTCAGTAGAAGAGTGATAAGAAGTCCGAAGCTAATCAAGAGATCAAATTCTGAAGGATCTCTGAAAAATAGAAAGCCAAAAGTGTGTTTCATGTGGATTCCCAAAGATATGATTAACCTCTCAGGACCCGATATTATGCAAGTACCTAAAAATGATTTTTGTTTTGCAGGGAAAGATCATCATATCCAAGAAAAAGGCCAAAGAGACTTGGTATCTGGATAGCGGGTGCTCCAAGCATATAACCGGAGACAAGAATGATCTCGACGTGGTGACAACTCAAAGAGCCGAACCATTGGAGAAGGGTTCGTAGTCAAAAGAAAAGTTGTCATCAATGGCGTGTCATATGTTGAAGGACTGAAGCACAAGCTGCTAAGCATCAGCCAACTTTGTGATAATGGGTACTCAGTCGACTTCAGCAACAGATCATGTGACATCAGAGACAAGTCAACTAGAGCCATATTCCTGACTGGAGTAAGAAAGGGCAACATGTATGTTGTTGACTGGTCAACCGGCTATTCAAAAACTTGCTTTCTCTCCAAATGATCAACTGAAGCAAGCTGCCTATGGCATCGATGACTGAATCATCTCAACTTCCAAATAATCAACTACTTGGCCAAGAAGGAGCCAGTTGATGGGCTTCCCAAGGAGATCTTCAAGAAAACTGGCGTCTGCGAACCATACCAGAAAGGGAAGCAAGGGAAATTCACCATTCAAGAACAAAAGTCATCCTCAAAGAACAACTGATATTCTCCAATTGCTAAACATGGACCTATTTGGACCAGTGAAGCCACCAACCCCTAGAGGCAAGAAGTTTACTCTTGTAGTAGTAGATGACTACTCAAGATATACCTGGGTGGAGTTCCTGATAAGTAAGGATGAGACTTTTGTCAAGCTATCAACATTGATCAGAAGATTGTAAACTGACAAAGAAAAATCAGTTCAAAAGATAAGATCCAACAATGGAACTGAATTTGTCAATCAGCAAATGATCAATTTTCTGAGTGAACTAGGAATCACTCATGAGCACTCAGTTGCAAGAACTCCGTAACAGAATGGCGTAGCTGAAAGGAGAAATCGCATGCTCAAGGAGGCAGCTTGAGCAATGGTAGCAGATGCCAACATAGCTGAATGCTATTGGGCCGAGGTAGTCAACACAACTTGCCATACTCAGAATAGAACTGCCATAGTCATCACCCATGACAAAATACCCTATGAGCTATTTAAGGATCGTAAGCCTTCTATCTCTTACTTTAAGGTATTTGGCTGCAAGTGTTACATCCACAACAATGGCAAAACCCAGCTGAAAGCCTTCAGTGCTAAAGCTGATGAGGGGATCTTTCTCGGCTATAATGTCCCTCATTCACAAGCTTGCAGAGTGTTCAACAAAAGAACACTAGTTGTGGAAGTAACATGTCATGAGGTATTTGATGAGCTTGCTGATGAGTATAGGAACAAGGAGAAAAACTGTACATTAGTACAAGTATTGCCTAGTGAAAACTCGCTGGACTATGTTGATCACATTGTTCCAGAGCAGTTTGAAGCTTCACTAGAAGATGGCATTGAAACTGATTCCAGACCAGTTGAAAATAACTTGGTCAATGAGGACACAAATTGTGCTGAGACCTCAAACCCCATAACTGAAACAGGGGAAAAAAATCAGTGAAGTTGATGAACAAGCCGGAGCTAAGGCAGCAACTGATGGACTAGATCAGCTGAAGGTCCAGTTGAAGGAGCAACTGAAGAACCAGCTGAAGGCACAACAGAAGCCACCATACCCAAATGGCTCCAAAGCCATCCAATCAACAACATTATTGGTGATCCAAGGAGCAGAGTCCAGACCAGAGGATCAACTGAGCATGCACTCTTCACATGCTTCATCTTACAGATGGAACCAGCCAACATCAATGAAGCACTTGAAGACTCAGACTGGATTATTGCGATGCAAGAAGAGCTGAACCAGTTCACAAGAAACGACGTTTGGTTTTTTGTCGACAGGCCGAAAACCCAAAAAGTCATAGACTAAGTGGGTCTTTCGCAACAAACGGGATGAATAAGGCATGATCACAAGGAACAAGGCCAGACTGGTAGCCAAGGGGTACTCTCAAAGTGAAGGAATCGACTTTGATAAGACATTCGCACCAGTTGCAAGATTAGAGGCCATCAGATTGTTCCTCGCCTATGCAGCTCACAAAAATTTCATGGTCTATTAAATGGACGTGAAAAACATATTCTTACAAGGGATGCTCAAGGAGGATGTGTATGTCGAGCAACCTCCAGGCTTCAAAATTGGAGATCAAGTCTACAAGCTGAAGAAAGCTCTATATGGTTTGAAGCAGGCACCAAGAGCTTGGTATGAAATCCTTACAACATTCTTGCTGAAGAATAGGTTTCAGAAAGGAGTTATCAATCATACTCTTTTCAGAATAAAACGATCAGTTGAGATCTTAATGGTCCAAATCTATGTAGATGACATAATTTTTGGATCAAAGAGTAAATATCTCTGCAGTCGATTTGCTCAACTGATGCAAAGCAAATTCGAGATGAGCATGGTGGGAGAAATTACATTCTTCCCAGGACTCCAAGTGAAGTAGCTATGACGGAATCTTTATCAGTCAAGCTAAGTATACCAAAGAGCTTGTTAAGAAGTTTGGAACTGATAAGGAAAAAACTCTCAAGATTCCAATCAACACATCAGTGCAGCTGACCCTCGATGAAGAAGGAGATTCAGCCAGCCAGACTTACTACCGAGGAATCATTAGATCCCTTATCTACCTCACTGCCAGCCGACCAGACATCTCCTACTCAATCGGACTGTGTGCAAGGTTCTAAGCCAACCCGAAGAAAAGTCATCTCGAAGCATCGAAGTGGATCATGAAATATCTCAAAGGAACCATAAATCTTGGATTATGGTATCCCAGAGATGATAGCTTGAGTCTAACAGGGTACTCAGACTTAGACTTCAGACGATGCAAGATCGACAGAAAGAGCACCAGTGGAATATTTCAGTTTCTTGAGAACAAACTGATATCCTGGTTTAGCAAGAAGCAGCACTCAGTTGCCACATCAATAATTGAAGCTGAGTATATAGCTGCTGGAAGCTGTTGTGCACAAATTCTTTGGATGAAGCAACAACTAAAGGATTATAAGGTGGAGACTGAAGAAGTGCCAATCTACTGTCGTAATAGCCCGGTCCCTACACAGTCATTTTAAATGGGGACGGGGTGTTAGGCGCAAAAGCTGCAGGGAAAATTGAAAATCCAGGGGGCTGTTTCTAGAATTAAACTAAGTTAGTGCCTCAAAAACTCAGGCAACTTAACTGAAGAACTATCGTTTTTTTTTTCAATGAATCAAAGAACTCAAAGGATTCAATCAAGTCAAAGGAATGTCACATCATATGCCAACAGAATTCAATGACAAGAGATAGGAGTTCGATTCTTTAAGTAAACAAGACCTCTTCATAGGTCGCAACAACCAAGACCTATTAATAGATCGGAGTCAAACTAATCATACTGTCCTATTTATAAGACTAAGCAAGAAAATAGTTTAAGATTAACTGGAAACAAGCAGAATCATACTTGAAAGGAAAAAGCCTCTTCATAGGCAAACAACAATAACAAGCATGCAAGACTCATTCAAAGTCAACTAGAAAATGAATAGATACCAAAATGCTCAACAAGCATGACTATTCAAATAACTTGGAATTAATGAAGGAATAAACGGGTATGTCAAAGAACACATGCTTCTCAAAGACTTTATCGATGACATGAACCAAAGCATATAAGACATGCTATTATCAAGAATCAAGTTACATTAATCGAGACTTAATACTAATATCAGTGTACTTGGCAGAAACTTAGCGGAAGAAAAACATGTAACCAGAAAGAGCAACAACTTGGAAACTTAGACAACTCGGGCAACCCCACCAGCAGCACATCACCGGCCTTCGTATCTCAACCTGAAAATATTTGAAAAAGAGGGCATGAGCACTTTTATGAGAAAAGTCTTAAATAAACTTTAGAAATATCCAATTATAAACTGACGACATATGGAGAGCAAAAAGCAAAAGACCTCTCCATATCCGCAAAACCTTTTACTTTCCTTCTCTGGCGCCTTTCCTGGCTCAAACCTGATGTCCACTGTACCCTTAGGCCTGCTTTCGGATAGAAGAGGGGTTATCTCAAATATCCTCCTGAGTATGTGTTTCGCGGTCCAAATTTATACTTATAATTTCCGGTTTATGCTCACTAGACACTACTTAGGACCACACCCGCAATTGGACGGGGTCAATTGTAGAAGTAATAAGCTTAACCCGAGTCGATCTCTCAAGGAAGACTTTATGTGAAAGAATTATCTAAAGACTACACATTCTTTCACGTACACAACTAAAATAAAATCTAAACATTCTAACACGGGAGTTTGATGATGATTATGCTAGGAATTTGAAATGGACAACAAAGCAAAATGATTAAATGCAAAAACACAAATTAAATCGAGATTAGAGGAAACAAGTTTGATGAAGGTATTAGGGTGTAGATTCTCTCAATGGTTTTATCACTATGCTTAAGTCAAGTTGATAATGCTAATCTCACAAATATGATAGACCCTTCCAATTAGTTTAACTTCAATTCCTGTTACCATCTATCCGTTAAACCTCTCTTAGCTATATCGTACAAGCAAGATTAATATATTAGGCTTAGGAACCCCATGCACCTAACGTCGGAGGAACCAATTTCCGGATTTAGATTCACAATCAAGACTCCTCTAAATCCTATCAATGTTCAAGTAGTGATCAAATATTTAAACATGAAAAAGCATGATTCCAACAACAACAATCAACAAGAACAAGCATAGATCAAAGCCACATCGATCCTCTACCCCCTAATAGAGAGATTAGCCACTAAACATGCTCAAAACAACACAAATACCATAGAAGAAAGTCATCTCATAAATCAAATGTAAATAACTCAAACTTCTACAATATTAAGTATCTTTCACAAGTTTTGGGACAAATCCCCACAAACATCCAAGAAATACAAAGAAAATACAAGGGAAACCTCCTCCGAGCTTAGCTTCTGCGGATGGCTCGTCGTCAGGCCTTCTCATCTTCTCTTCTTCTTGCTTGACTTAGCTCCCTTCTTCTCCCTTTTCTCCTCTTCTCATTTGTGGTGGTGTTGATGGTGAAAATGGTGGAGGAAAATGGTGTAGAGATTAGTGTGTGTAGTGTGTGTGAAAAGAGAGAGAGAGAGAGAGAGAGAGAGAATGGAGAGAATGGTGAGAATGGTATGGGTGAGAGTGAAGTGAGAGAGAGTGTAAGTGGAATGGTGAATGTCCCTCTTTTGATCCCCAAAATCTATATTCATAAGAGAGAGATAGTAGAGATTGTAAGAGAAAGGGAGAGAGAGGTCAAAGATAGGCATGGGGAGAAGTATAGTGGTAGGAGAGAGAAAAGGTGGTGGTAAGGTGATGGTGAGGGAGCATTAAATGCTAGAGGGATTTGGGGGGATTTTGTGGAAGGAAAATCCAAAGCTAGGTTTAGATGGATTAATCCCTACTCCCTAGTACTAGATTAGGGTGGCTCAAGGATCTCTTATACCAAATGAGGGGGGAGGAAGAAGAATACTTGTTGCCAAATGAAGGAGAGGCGAGACACGAGTGTAGATTGGCGATGATCGGGCGAAACAGGGCAGATTGCGCGCCCGCGGGGTGTCTGGCATGTTCGCGCCCACAGGGTGTCTCCGCGCCCGCGGGGTGTCTCCGCCGAGAGCACCCTCGCGCGACCGCGGGCCTCGCGCGGCCGCGGGGTTCCCTAGCCTTCATGGTGCGCGGCTGCGGGACCCTTGGTTTGTTCCTCCGGGCTCATCTCTTCCGGTCAGGGTTCATCTCTTCCGGCCTATTTTCGCTCCGTGCCACCTTATTACCTAAAAATCAAAATATTGCGCACAAAAGCTCAAGTTTTTCAAAACTTGGCTTATTCCACCATAAGAGCAATAGAGAATAAAATCACACAAAACCTATAGATAAACTAGAACAAAATACTAGAAAATACAAATGAAACATGCAAAATTATGCAACAAAACACCACAAATAAACACCAAACAACTCCCCCACACTTAGCTCTTTGCTTGTCCTCAAGCAAATAAGAAATTAACAATATGAATCAAGAAGGAAATATTCACAAGGTGATCATGTAATTGACAATTTGCATGGTTCCCACAAAAGCATTCATTATCCAAGAATGTGAACACAATATCCGATCAAGTGAATTGCTTGTCTCTTCAAGTCTAGGAAGAACACGTTAGCCCATATTCAATTAAATTGCATCCCCACTAACCACATCCATATTTATTAATATACTACATAAAACAACAAGGGGATTGCAAACACAAGACAAGAGTCATTAGGTTAAATCATCGAGCATAACCGAGCTTCCTAATGTGGTTTCCCATACTCATCATGAAACACGTGAAAGGATTTGACACACACATGAGAGGAGTAGAATCCGGAATGCAATCCCATTTATTTAGGCAAATTCATTGGGGGGTATGGATCAAAAATCATAATGTAAAACCATAGGGAGGAAATCCCTAGTGTCCTTGTGTGGTTTCCCATACTCATAGTCAAATAAATCAACTAGAGGAGTAGAGATCCTTGTTTCCCTTTTTTTTTAAATTATTATAAATATGAGGATAAATGATTAAGGGGAGCAATTTTCAAGAACAACGCCAAGCATTCTTCCTATTCTTTCAAGGGCAAGACTCTTCAAGTCAATCATCAAATTGTGATCACATTAAAAAATAATTCATGTTCAAGAGTGAAACCACGGATCAATTCATTCATTCATAATCAACTTGAAAATAATTCCTTGAAGATTCATATCAAAAAATTTCAAATTTGACCATTGGGCAAGGCAAAATACTAAGTGGGAGAATCACAACATACCTAGATAACTAAAACCACATACTCAACATCAAAAGTTTTACTTAAACAACAAAACAACATGAACAACAAAAATACGAAATCCTCAACATAACAAGCTCTCCCCCACACTTAAAACATGCATTGTCCTCAATGTAGGAAAACAATATGCAATAAGAGAATAGAGAAGAGGAACACATTACAAATCGTAGAAGACCGGCAACATGCGCTGGTTCCTACAAAACATACGACAAAAACAAGCAACGAACAACGGAAAGGGGTGAACTGAAACAATAACAACACGCACACGAACACAAAAATAAAAAGTACACAAAATAACTTCACTGCTTTGGTGGATCATAAGGTGGTGGTTGCAGCTGCGGGTAAGGATAGGAGATCGTCCAGTTGTTCCAGCTTTCCTCGAGGACCGTCATCCTCTCGTCATGCCTGTCGAGGCGACCATAGATGTCCTGCCTCATATCGCCAACATCCTGACGAAGGGATCCCAACTCTTGGCGAAACTCACCCATAGAAGCATCGAAGCGGTCCTGGAATTGCCCCATGGTGTTGCTGTAGGACTGCTGGAACTGGCCCATGGAGGTATCAAAATGCTGCTGAAATTGGTACATGGAGCCAGTATAGTTCTGCTGAAAGCTCTGCTGGAACTGCCCCATGGTGGTGTCGAAGTGGTCCTAGAAGGACCGTCAATCAGCCTGTGGCATCTGATACCCATGATGGGGCATCGTAGAGGGATACGGTGGCGGCTGTTAGTGAGCATTTCATCCTGATCATTGTCTTCGTCTCTTTCTACTTCGTCTTCTTCTTCTCCTCCCTCATTTTCTTCCTCATTCTCTTCTTCTTCGTTCTCTTCCTCGTCCTCATCATCATCATCTTCACGTGGGGCTGAAGAGGAGCCTGCCTCCCTATAGCATCTGAGCGCCTCACGCTGAGCATTCATAAGTTTGGAGATGCAGGGGCGGTCGGTGTGAGACACCAGTCTCCTCGAATCCAGGATAAGCTGGGCTCGCTTGAGCTCATCCACAGTGATCAAATACTCCTTGAATTTGCTCTGTCCGGCAGGGATGACACCTGTGGGTGGAAGCAAACCAAGCTTGACAGCAAGCGCGGTGATGAACGCACAAAAGGAGGGATGCATCTTGGTGCGTCGAGTCATCTGTTGGATAGCGGTCCAGATGAAGTAGGACGGGCAGACCTTGGTATTGTGGAGAGCACACCAAAGAAGATACACCTCATTGGCATTGACCTTGTTGGCTTGTTCCTTCCCAGAGGTGGAGTAGGCAAGGAACTTGTGCATGATGGCCAGGGCACGGTCCCGAATGAAGCCAGTAGGTGTCCCCTGAGGATCTCAATTACTGAAACCGGTGAGCTCGTGCCAGGCGGCAGCCGTGTTGAAGTCGGTTGGCCTCTCTCTGGGCCCAGTCGTCAAAAACCCAAAATACGACTTCATTCTAGCCAATGTCACCTCAAACTCTTCGCCCATCATATGAAAATTAATCTTCGAATTCGCAAAATCAAGCTGGAATGTAACCAAGAACTCAAGGCACAACGGATTCAAGCCAACATACTTCAATTTAGCAAACTTGTCCAAAGTTAACACTTTCAAATAGCTCTCCACCTTCCCATCAATTTTTAATGACTTCAACAAATTCCAATCAAGATAACGTGGAGAGGTGATCTCATAATCAGTAAAAGCTTGATACCGGTTACCTTCGGCATGGGTACGAACCGAGAACGGGCACCGATAGAGCTCATGGAGATTCTCGTCTCCCTCTTGCTGGGAAGATGACGGGTTCTTTGTCCGGGACGACATGACTGAGTAAGGTAGAGTGGACTGGAGTTACGAAGAAGCGGTGAAGACGAGCACAGGTGAGCACGGAGGAGGGCGCGGACAGTAGGTGTGCGGCCGCGGGACAGCGCGCGGTCCTTGAAGCAAGGAGCAAGGGCACGCGGTCGTGGAAGACTGCGCGGTCGCGGGCTGTTGGCTGTGGTGGTGCACGACCGCGGAGAGGTGCACGGTTGCGGAGTTGCTAGCGGCACTGGAACTTGGCCGCGGCGGCGGGTTGGGCACGGCGGCGGTGAGCGGCGAGGTGGCTGGAACGAGATGGTCCGCGGGTGCGGAGGTTCGACGCGGTCGCGGTGACGAAGATGGTGACGTGGAGGCGTGATGTGGCAAGGAAGCTTCCTTGGACTGTGATTTGGCTAAAATTTAGTGTGGAGGTGAAAGGGAATTTTGGGAGTGATGGAGAGGGGAAAGAGCTTCAAAAGCGGTGCAAGGTTTGGAGAAAATAGGGTTCCAAAACGAGTGGTCCCCTTTTATAGGGTGAGAGGCGTGCGGCCGCGGGGCGCCCGCGGGGAGTCTATTTTGGTCAATTTCCTCGCGCGCCCGCGGGGGCTGCGCGCTCGCGGAGTCCTTCCGCCGAGAGGGGGATTGCGCGGTCACGGGACTTTCCTTAGCCATTTTCCCCTGCAATTTCTTCCCCAGCTTCACTTCTACTCAACCTGCGGCACAAACACCAAAAATGCAAAAACACACAAACACTAAAGAGATTAAATAACATGAGTAAAAAGAAGATAATCATGGGTTGCCTCCCATGCAGCGCTCATTTTAATGTCTCAAGCTAGACGAAGTTTTTGGAGAATTCACTCGGAATTGACAAGTTTCAATTCCTCCACATCAGCTTCGTGTGAAAACCCTTCATAGTATAGCTTGACTCGATGGCCGTTCACTTGGAATGTAACATTCGTCATCGGATTCTTCAATGTGACAACTCCGTAGGGGAACACTTCTTCGATGACAAACGGTCCGCTCCAACGTGATTTGAGTTTTTCGGGGAAGAGCCAAAGTCTAGTGTTGAAAAGGAGAACCTTCATGCCCGGTGCGAGCTCTTTCTTGACAATTCACCTATCGTGTAGCATCTTCACTTTGTCTTTGTAAATCTTGGCGTTGTCATAGGCTTCGTTTCTCAATTCGTTGAGCTCGGACAATTGCAAGGCTCGCTCCTTTCCCGCACTTGTTAGGTCACAATTCACCGTCTTTATAGCCAAATAGGCTCGGTGCTCGATCTCAACGGGGAGATGGCATGCTTTTCCATAAACGAGACGGTATGGGCTCATCCCTAGGATGGTTTTGTAAGTCGTCCGGTACGCCCAAAGAGCATCCGGTAGCCTTTGTGACCAATCATTCCTCGTCACATTCACGGTCTTCTTCAAGATGTTTTGAATTTGTTTGTTGCTCGTCTCAACTTGACCAGAAGTTTGAGGATGGTATGGAGTCGCCACCTTGTGAGTCACTCCATTTTTCTTCATCAATCTTGCAAAAAGCTTGTTGGTGAAATGAGTTCCACCGTCACTTATGATCGCTCTAGGGAATCTAAACCTACTCAGAATATGCTCCTGCACAAACTTGATAACTACATTAGCGTCACAAGACCTAGTGGGGATTGCTTCAACCCACTTTGAGACATAATCGACCGCTAACAGGATATACTCGAAACCAAATGAGGTAGGAAATGGTCCCATAAAATCAATACCCTAAACATCAAAAAATTCAACAACAAGATTGATATTTAAAGGCATTTCATTTCTCCTCCCAATATTACCAAGTCTTTGGCATTTATCACATGAAATGGAAGTAAGCATGAGCATCTTTAAAAATTGAAGGCCAATACAAACTGGATTGGAGGATCTTTCTAGCCGTCTTTTGCCCTCCAAAATGGCCACCACAATGAGATGAGTGGCAAAAGGCTAGAACATCGGTTTGCTCCTCTTCCGGGACACATCTTCGAATTATCTCGTCTTTTCCCAAATGGAAAAGGTATGGATTGTCCCAAAAGTAATACCTATACATTGCCAAAAATCTTTTCTTTTCTTGAAAAGAAAGGTTAGGTCTCATTTTATCACAAGCAAGATAATTGATAATATCAGCATACCAAGGGGAGGAATGAAGCTCAAGAGCATGCTCATATGGAAATGTATCACAATCAACTCCTTTTTCATGCAACAAATTGAAATTTTCATCAACGGGGAGCCGAAATAAATGATCCGCTACCACGTTTTCACACCCCTTCCTATCTTTAATCTCAACATCAAATTCTTGCACAAGCAAAATCCACCTGATGAGTCTAGGTTTAGCTTGTGGTTTGGTCAACAAATGCCTTAGAGCCGCATGATCACTATGCACAATTACTTTAGAACCTAAGATGTAGGATCTAAATTTATCCAATGAAAACACAACGATAAGCAATTCTTTCTCGGTTGTGGTGTAATTTACTTGAGCACTATTCAAGGTGAGGCTCGTATAGTAAATTACACAAATAATTCTATCTATACGTTGACCCAAAATGGCGCCAACGACAGAATTTGATGCATCATATATGATTTCAAATGGTAAAGACCAATCAGGGGGAACAACAACGGGTGCGGTGATCAATTTATCCTTAAGAGTATTAAAAGCATGCAAGCATTTTTCATCAAACTCAAAAGGAACATCTTGAGCAAGTAAATGGCATAGAGGTTGGCTAATTTTTTAGAAGTCTTTAATAAACCTACGGTAAAGACCGGCATGGCCTAGAAAGCTTCTAATTCCTTTCACATTAATGGGTAGAGGCAATTTTTCAATCACATCCACCTTAGCCTTGTCTACACTCATTCCTTCTTTAGACACAACATGACCAAGGACTATGCCACTAGTAACCATAAAATGACTCTTTTTCCAACTAAGAGTTAGGCTATTTTCAATGCATCTCTTTAAGATAAGTTCTAATTTCTCTAAACAATCAGAAAATGAGGATCCAAAGACCGAAAAATCATCCATGAATACCTTAATGAAGTCTCCAATCATTTCGGAGAAGATTGAGAACATACATCTTTGGAAAGTGCCCGGTGCGTTGCATAGTCCAAATGGCATCCTTCGACACGCAAACGTACCAAACGGGCACGTGAATGCGGTCTTGGCTTGGTCTTCCGGCGCTATGGCCACCTGAAAATAACCCGATAAACCGTCAAGAAAATAATAAAAACTATGACCGGCTAGTTTATCAAGTATTTGATCAATGAAAGGAAGGGGAAAATGGTCTTTTCACGTCGCGGCATTGAGCTTCCGGTAATCGATATACATTCTCCATCCGGTGGTGGTCCGAGTAGCTACATGCTCTCCTTTGTCATTTTCCACCACCGTGATTCCTTCTTTCTTTGGTACCACGTGGACCAGGCTCACCCATTCACTATCGGCTATGGGATAAATGATCTCTTTCGCTAGGAGCTTGAGAATCTCCTTCTTTACGACTTCCATTAGCACGGGGTTGAGCCTCATTTACCCTTCACGAACCGGCTTAGCCCCTTCCTCTAGAATGATGCGATGCATACACGTAGAGGGGCTAATGCCTTTGATGTCGGAGAGGTTCCATCCTATGGCTTGCTTGTTCCTCTTTAGTACAGCTACTAAGAGGTCTTCTTCATCCTTTTCTAGCCCGGAAAAAATGATCACGAGCTTCTTCTCTTCATCATCAAGATAGACGTATTTGAGATGAGATGGGAGCTCCTTGAGCTCGAGCTCGGGAGTAGGCTTCACTTCCTCTTCGGTTGAGGCCATGACTTCTATGAGACTCATGCCTTCTCCTAGCAAGATCTCCATCTCTTCGGCATTCAACGCGTCTCCCCCACACTTGAGGTAGGCTTCATCCATAGCAAGCTCCTCGGATGAGGCTTCACTCCTTCACGGAGCACCTATTTCCTGCAAGAAAATCTCATCGGCCAAGATATCAATAACATCTATGTAAGAACAATTTTCCTCAAATGAGGAGACGGGAATAGCCTTGTTTTCATGTATGGAAAAAGACACCATTTCTCCTAACACCGACATTTTTAAAGTTCCATTTTTAACATCAATCAAGGTGTTTGTTGTAGCCATAAAAGGTCTACCTAGGAGAAGAGTGTGTTCCTTACCCGTTTCTTTCACATCACCCACATCCAATACAACAAAATCAACCGATATGATCAATCCGCCAACCTTAACTAGAATGTCCTCTATTATTCCCCTAGGATATCTCACGGACCTATCCGCTAATTGAAGACACATTCTAGTTGGTTTCAATTCACCTAGATCACGGAGCTTGGGTGGTAGTTGATGTTGTAGAATTGCACTACCAATTCGGATACCTCTATCTTCTCATCCTCTCCAAACTTCATCTTCTTTGAAGCAAGTTCCTTGAAGAACTTGACATAGGCCGACACATTTTGGATGACATCAAGGAGTGGAAGATTGACATTCACCTTGGATAGGAGTTTGTAAAACTCTTGAAATTGAGTGTCTTGCTTCTCATTCCTCAACCGGCTTGGAAATGGAATTGGAGGATTGTAGGGATTGGTAGCCTTGTGGAGTGTGGGCTTCTTCACTTCTTCATTTTTCTTTTCGGACTCCTTTTATTGTTGAGAAGGAGTCTCCTCTTCTTTTTCAACCTCCGTGGTTGGACTTGGTTCTCCAACCTTGTTGTCTATCACCTTTCCTCCTCTAAGCACGGTTATTGCTTGAGCTTGCTCCGGTTGGCTTGGCAACTTGTCCGGCTTTGCTTGCTTGGCCAACTCTCCAACGGTCCCGGCTATTTGGCCTACTTGAGTCTCAATTCTCTTCACGGAAGCCTCAACGGATTCAAATCTTTGTTGTGTGACTTGAATGAAGGATTGCAAGGTGTCTTGCAATGTTGGCCTTGGTTGTTAGTTTGGTTGGGCCGGGTATTGTTGCGGCCTCGGATAAGGTGGAGCTTGGCCTCCTCCGGCTTGTTGAGGTGGAGGCGGGTGTTGTGGTGGTTGAAAAGGTTGTTGAGGTTGTTTCCGAGAGAAATTCGGGTGATTTCTCCACCCCGGATTGTACGTTTGAGAGTAGGGATTGTATTGTTGGGGCGGTTGGAACCCTTGGAGAGCATTCACTTGCTCTTGAAGAGCATGGAAATGAGCCTCTTCACTTGACTCCGGCTCGATCGCTCTTTGGCACAAGTTGGCTCCATGGCCATACTCTCCACAAATCCCACAAGTCTCAACGGTTATCACTTGTTAGGGCGGTCTCTCGGAGGTTTGAAGCATCTCGACTTGCCTCGTCAACTCGGCAAGTTGCTTCGTCACATCATAACTAGGGTTAGCTTCATTGACGGAAGCTCTCTTCCCCCTAGCACTCTTTTGTTGAGAAGTAGTGGCCATGGTCTCATAGATGTTTGAGACATCTTCGGCGGTTCGTCCTCCAATGTCTCCTCCCGATTCATTGTCTACCATATATTGGAAATTTTGAGAAACCCCTTCGTAGAAAAATTGGTTGAGCAACTCGGGTGCGAGATGGTGGTGAGGGCATTGTTGTTGGAGGCCTCGCAATCGATCCCAAGCTTCATGAAACGATTCACTCAGAGATTGGGTAAAGGTAACAATTTGAGCTCTCAAGTCTTGCGTCTTTTGATTGGAGTAGTACTTAGCCATGAACTTCTCATAGACGTTATTCCAATTGGCCAATGAATTGGCCGGTAGAGACATGAACCACGTCATGGCTCGATCCTTCAAGGTGTAAGGAAAACACCTCATCTTCAATTGGTCTTCGTTCAAACCTTGTAGAGGAAAGGTTTGAACGACGGAATAGAACTCCCGGATGAAGTTCAAAGTATCTTCGGCCGGCATCCCGTAGAATGAGGGAAGTTGGCTAAAATGGATGTTCTTCAACTCGTAGTTCCTTGCGGCTTCACCAAGAACTATGCAAGAAGTCGACGCCCCAATCACGGGACGAGCAAAGTCTCTCATGTTCCTAGCCGCATTGGTATTGGCATTGGCATTGTCGGGGTTGTTGAAAGGGTTAGCTTCCATCTCTCTTTCCCACTCGAACACGTCGAATCTCCTTGGTCGATGGATGTCGTCAAACACTGGGGCTTCGCCTCCCTAGCATACACAAACACAAATAAAATGGAGATCAAACATACCTTGCGGAAAGAGATATCAAGGCCAAACAAAAGGACATAAACACAAAAACAAATTTTTACAAACAACACAAACACTTCAATGACAAGTTCACAATTTCAAAACAACACAAAAGAAAATATAGCACCAAAAGACAATTCTTAAAAGCCTTCCCCGGCAACGGCGCCAAAATTTGTTTCACGGTCTAAATTTATACTTATAATTTCCGATTTATGCTCACTAGACACTATTTAGGACCACACCCGCAATTGGACGGGGTCAATTGTAGAAGTAATAAGCTTAACCCGAGTCGATCTCTCAAGGAAGACTTTATGTGAAAGAATTATCTAAAGACTACACATGCTTTCACGTACACAACTAAAATAAAATCTAAACATTCTAACACGGGAGTTTGATGATGATTATGCTAGGAATTTGAAATCGACAACAAAGCAAGATGATTAAATGCAAAAACACAAATTAAATCGAGATTAGAGGAAACAAGTTTGATGAAGGTATTAGGATGTAGATTCTCTCAATGGTTTTATCACTATGCTTAAGTCAAGTTGATAATGCTAATCTCACAAATATGATAGACCCTTCCAATTAGTTTAACTTCAATTCCTGTTACCGTCTATCCGTTAAACCTCTTTTAGCTATATCGTACAAGCAAGATTAACATATTAGGCTTAGGAACCCCATGCACCTAACGTCGAAGGAACTAATTTCTGGATTTAGATTCACAATCAAGACTCCTCTAAATCCTATCAATGTTCAAGTAGTGATCAAGTACCTAAACATGAAAAAGCACGACTCCAACAACAACAATCAACAAGAACAAGCATAGATCAAAGCCACATCGATCCTCTACCCCCTAATAGAGAGATTAGCCACTAAACATGCTCAAAACAACACAAATACCATTGAAGGAAGTCATCTCATAAATCAAATGCAAATAACTCAAACTTCTACAATATTAAGTATCTTTCACAAGTTTTGGGACAAATCCCCACAAACATCCAAGAAATACAAAGAAAATACAAGGGAAACCTCCTCTGAGCTTAGCTTCCGCGGATGGCTCGTCGTCGGGCCTTCTCGTCTTCTCTTCTTCTTGCTTGGCTTAGCTCCCTTCTTTTCCCTTTTCTCCTCTTCTCGTTTGTGGTGGTGTTGATGGTGAAAATGGTGGAGGAAAATGGTGTAGAGATTAGAGTGTGTAGTGTGTGTGAAAAGAGAGAGAGAATGGAGAGAATGGTATGGGTGAGAGTGAAGTGAGAGAGAGTGTAAGTGGAATGGTGAATGTCCCCCTTTTGATCCCCAAAATCTATATTCATAAGAGAGAGAGAGAGAGAGTAGAGATCGGAAAAGAGAGGGAGAGAGAGGTCAAAGATAGGCATGGGGAGAAGTATGGTGGTAGGAGAGAGAAAAGGTGGTGGTAAGGCGATGGTGAGGGAGCATTAAATACTAGAGGGATTTGGGGGGATTTTGTGGAAGAAAAATCCAAAGCTAGGTTTAGATGGATTAATCCCTACTCCCTAGTGCTAGATTAGGGTGGCTCAAGGATCTCTTATGCCAAATGAGGGGGAGGAAGAAGAATACTTATTGCCAAATGAAGGAGAGGCGAGACACGAGTGTAGATTATAGTAGATCGGGCGAAACAGGGCAAATTGCGCTCCCGCGGGGCACCGCGCGCCCGCGGAGTGTCTGGTATGCACGTGCCCGCGGGGTGTCTCCGCTGAGAGCACCCTCGCGCGGCCGCGGGACGCTTGGTTTGTTCCTCCGGGCTCATCTCTTTCGGTCCGGGTTCATCTCTTCCGGCCTATTTTCGCTCCGTGCCACCTTATTACCTAAAAATCAAAATATTGCGCACAAAAGCTCAAGTTTTTCAAAACTTGGCTTATTCCACCATAAGAGCAGTAGAGAATAAAATCACACAAAACCTATAGATAAACTAGAACAAAATACTAGAAAATACAAATGAAACATGTAAAATTATGCAACAAAACACCACAAATAAACACCAAACAGTATACGAGGGGATTACCCAGCAGTGACTCCCATCAATCAAGATTCAACTTTAGTGCCAAAAATCACATCATGATAATGCAATTAAACTGTTTTTTGAGCTCGATAACCCTCTTACAGCATAAACTATATCCTTTATTAACTTCCTTCCTTACTTAACATCCCTTCCTTTCTTAACCTCCCTTCCTTTCTTAACCTTCCTAGCAAAAACCAAACCTAGAGCAATCATCTAAGGCTAAAACTTTATTTTAGCATGATCTTGGTCTATAAGAGATTTATCACTACCGTAGAAGGCGATACTTAGCTAAATAAGCTTTAGCAAAATTCAACATTCAAATACGAGGAAATGAACGTGCATAAACATAGATTGTAACTTAAAGCAATTCTAAGTATCTCATGCTAGCATAAACAGTAGTTAAGCATTTATAGCATATCTAAACATGCTCGAGAACTCATTAACATATAACAATTTGATTTACTTTATCGAACTTAAATAACAATTCAACATAATCATGCATAAAACTTCCTTCCTTCATTTCCTTGTACAGAGACTAAACAGACAGAGCATAAAATACTTTTATTGGATATTTCAACTTTGCCCTATCATGCTTCTGGAGCATACTAGCTCAAACTTTATACTTAGTTTAGAACTACCTACCTTGATGATGAGCACCTCGATGACGAGTACGTAGACGAAGCAACAAGCCACAAATCCTTCCTCGATTCTCCTCGGGGCTCACCTCTTCCTACAAAAGCCGATTCATTGACTTAGCGGCCTCCTTTGAAGATTTCTAACCTTTAACAACAACTTAAACAACCCGAACCTTTCCTCCCTTAACTAGGACTTAAAACTCAATTACACGACTTTAGAACCTTTAAAAAACACGAGGGTTCGAAAGACTTAAGTTTAGAACAAGCTTGAAGTAAAAACTTGGCTGCAGAAGCCTTGCACGGACCGTGCGGAAAAAAGGTATGAGCGCACGGGCCATGTTGGAATAAATTCGGGAATGGTTCTCTTTCCAGAGACCCCCGCACGGGCCGTGCGGTCGGAAAAATTGAGCGCACAGTCCGTGCGTCACTCCCAGCTCTCCCAGAACATCTCTGTACGGGCCGTGCGCTCGGCAGTTTTAAGCGCACGGTCCGTGGGCCACTTACGGACATCAAAACGATCGTTCGAGAATTTGGTTAAGGTGATACTTGGTCATCTCTCCTATTCTTTCAATGTTTTAAACTTAAAAACAAGGCTTAATACTTGCAAACACTTAGAAATGAACATACTTTAAAACTTTAAAATTATAACGGAATAAACACGACTATCTCCTATAACACTTAGAAATAACGATGAAATCGAAATACAAAACTTAAATGGAACTTGAATGAAATAACGAGAATACAAATAATATAACAACAGAAGCAGAATAACAAGCTTATGAGAATGAAAAACAGAATTAAAATGTGGAATTAACGACAAGAAAGAAATAGGATCTGAGGCCGACGAACAAGAATGAATGGATTCCAGTGTGTCGAAGGAAGGTGGCTAGCTCGGCGTCTCGTCGAGTCGCAACGGTGGCAAAGCCGCCTACTATAACTCGACGGCGCCCCTAGCACCTTCCCTCATCGCATCCCTTCCACGCCACTCCGCTCTTCGTCTCGGGAGAACACTCGCGAAGAATGTCCCTCGCTCAACAAGAACTTCAACTCTCTCAAGCTCTCTCAACTTTTTCCACTCTCTAAGCTTTGGAAATGAATGGATGGTGTGAGAAAATGAGGAATGGGGGCCTCCTATTTATAGGAGTGAGTTTGGCTTCCGAGGGAAGCCATCTCAGTGCAAGAATACTGCAAAAGTTACCCCGGGTTCGGTTAAAAGCTGCTTTATTCGATGTCGAGGTCCAAATGACCTCAGACATGAAATCTGAAAATACCGGGAGATTCATTGGCTCGAGTACTATTGAACCAACCTGTCTCGGGATGAAAAACAGGTCATCAGAAGAAAGACGAGCAAAGATTTCTTTTAAAGAGGTACTTTTACTATTCATTTCAAGGGACAAATAAAATTCCCGAGTGAGCAATTGACCTCGGAATGAAAATCCGTGAACGCGAATGGATTTCTTAAGTCGAAATACATATGAGGAACTTGATAGAACAAGACTCGGATCAACGAGGAGGATTTCACAAATTTTTCAAATCACGAACGCTCACAAATTTTACTATTCATAAATCCTTTAAATACACTTTTCATCACCAGGACCTTAAACAACTTCAGAATTAAAATCCGAAAACACCGACGTACTCACTGAGTTAAAACCTTTCTAAATAGACCAAAATCGGCCATATTTAAGTTAAGATCAAATTTTTGAAAAAAGACAATTTCACGAAAAATGACGCCTAAAGTCGTGACTGACATCTGACTTCACTTAAACCTTATAAAAATTTCTTCCTTAACTCCTTAATAACTCTTAAGAATTCTCAAAACCTTATTCAAAAATCTAGGATTTTACAACTGTGATAATAATAGTACTATTGCAATATCTCAAAATCCAGTATTGCATTCAAGGACGAAGCACATTGATATCAATCAGAGATCATATCGAGAAGAAAGACATATGCATCAAATATGTTAACATGGGGAAGCAGATAGCCGATATCTTCACCAAGCCATTGCCAGAAGCTAGATTTGTGCAGTTGTGCATCCAACTGGGATTGCTCGAACTAGCTTCAAAGGAGGATGGTGACCAACCAAGAGAAGGAGTGAAGAGGAAAACTCCATCTGAAGAATAGAACTGAACCAAGATGGAATCAATTAGTTAAGCTTTGGAGCTTAAACTGATAAGCCCAAATCAGTTCTGAAGAAATGGCGAAGGCTAATTGAAAGCTGAAGAAAGAAAATGAGTACACTGATCGCAGAAGATATCAGTTCTCAACTAGTCATGTTCAACTGATGGGAGCAGTTGAATCCAAAACAAACTGAAAAAGGCAAAGCTTCAGCTGAAGGAAGTAGTTGAAAAGTCTAGGCGGAGCAAAGCTGAGAAAATAGCTCAAGCTGATGAGAAAATATGAGTCAAAGCTGAAGAGACTCTAGCTAGAACAGATCAATCCAAGCCGAGGAGATCATCAATCGTAAGGCCAACTGATAACGTCAGCAGCACAATGCCACATGGAGACTGGAGGAGAGCCATAATCAGTTAAGTTCAAAGTTGAATTTATTACTGAATGGTAAAATGACGTGTCATCTCAATATTACCGTTGGACCCACTCTCTCTCTCCTCATTTAACCCCAACAGATAAATCTGAAATTAAATCGACGGATTAATCGGAACCGTTCAATTTTGATATAAGTCAAAAAAAATTTACCGTTAGATACACCGTCTGCTTGAGTCTATAAATAGGTTAGCTGTTTTCTCCCAAATCACTCACACAGTTGATCGAATAACTCAAGCTCTCAGTCTCGCTCAGTCTCTCTCTCAAATCCTCATCTAAAAATTTTCATTATCTTCAGCCTCTCAAAACTCTCCAAATTCCTCTTCTGGCCCAATACTCCTCCAACCCTCACCGAAGAAAGCGTAACTTCAAACTCTCCGGTGAAGACTCAGCAGTCTTTTGCAAGGACCTGAGTCACGACAAGATACTAAGTCTAACCAACTACAGACAATTCACCAACTTCTCATAAATGGGTGAATTGATTCTTGCTCTGATTGAATCGGTGAAACTGAAAACCTTCACCAAATGTATCCCCACAAAGGTATATCATGAGGCGGTGGCAGAGTTCTTTCTCAACTCCTACAGTGAGAAGGACTCCTGGATGATCATAAGTGAAGTAAGGGGTACTGAAATCTTGATTACCCCTTCGGTACTTAAGAACATTTTTGGTCTACCAGAAGAAGGAGACCGAATTGAAGATACAGAAGTAAATGCCCGTTTTTATTTCAACAGTTGGGCAATAAACTCTGCTGCAGAAAACTTCCGCATCAATCATCAGACGTCTAAATTCCAAAAGGAATTTTAGGTGTTATCAGCCATGGCCACACAGATGATGGTAGGATCATGCGAAGGCCACGATAAGATGTCAGAGATCAAATATAAGATCTGTAATGCCATCTGGGAGACGAGAGGGATAGACTAGTCTCTATTTCTCCTCAAACAACTGAAGAGATTTGTAGACATCGTGGAAGATGAGACTAAATGCAGCTTGTGCTTCCCTCAAAAGATGTACTACATCAATAGAGTCAGCTTCATTCTAGAAAAGTTGATTCCCGATCTGATGGCAGAAGAAACAAATCATCAGCCAGTTGACCCTGATGATTTCGTGCCTAAGGTGAAAGAAGGAGCACTGCCTCCATTAACAATCAGAGAGGCGCCATGACTGAGGCAGAAGCTGATCCCAACCACTCCAGTAACAAGGGGGAAAGGGAAAGCCAAGATGACAGAGTCAGTAGTCCAACCAAACTATGACTCTGATGATGTTCTCCTTGCTGTCCAGAGGTACAAGTCCTCAGGACAAGGGGATGACAACAGAAAGGACTCCAGGAAGAGTCCAGAGAGATACGTCTCTAATTTAGTCTGAGGCAGGTGAAAAACGAACTGCTGGCCATCAGACTGCAGAGCATCAGCTGAAAACTGATGGCAAGATTGGAGAGCATCCGCTGACTGCAGATGAGACTCGGCTACGAGCCCAACAAGCTAAAAGGCAGCGGTCAGGAAAAGCCTCAACTCAAGTCAAAGAACTGATCAAGTGCATGAAGGTACAGGTAAAGTTGCTCTCTGACTCAATCCTGAAACTGGAAGCATGCTCTGGAATTGAAGACTCAAAGAAAGACTCTTCAAGTGAGAGCACCCCAGAGACAGCTCTAGAAAGGCAAAGAAAAATAAAAACTGAACATAAGAAGACTGAAGGCTTAAGAAGTCAGTTGACTAGATGCCTTAGGACAACTTCTTGTAATTCAGTTTATTTCTTAAATATTTTAATAAAAATCTTTTGGCTAAAATAAATGCCTTTTCAGTATTTATTGTGAATTTTTGAATGAACAACCAAAAGAAAATGACAAGGGGGTGTTTAATTCTTTCAACCAACAAATTTATGAGTCTCTCTTCTCACTCATAAATCCCCTTGTTCCAAATTTCTCAAGAGAATACTTTTGAACAATAAAAAAAATACTCTTTCAAACTTATCTTCCAAATAGAGTATTCTCTCTCTCTCTTTCTCTTAAGAAGCTTCAATTTAAAATCAGCCAAAAATTTCCAAAAATGGCCGAATCATCCAAAGCTCTTACTTTCTTCAAAGAGCAAATGATGAGAGAAATTTCTGAAAAGACAGAAATTTCAATTGATTCTTAAGGAATCAAACAACCCATTTCTTCTGGTCAACCTCCACAAGACCGAAATTTTGCACTACTTTGAAACTCCACCAAGATTCTTCAGACAAGACTTGGTGAGTGAATTCTTTCTTTAAGCAAAGGTAGCTGCAGATGTGAAGGTAATATCTTCAGTGGTTCAAGGGAACAAACTTCAAATCACTGAAAGAAAGATTGCAGAAATCTTTTCAACTTCCCAGAAAGGGTTTCAGGGTTCAAGATCTGAAAGATTCAGCTGAACCATACTGGAAAGAATGGCGAGCTTCATCTTGTGATAAGCAATTCAGTTTTACCACAGCTAAAACTAATTTGAAGCCTGAGTATGGAGTCATACTCCATATCACGAACAATATGTTATTCGATGCCATTGGAAGCTTAAGTCAATTAACTCAAGAAAGATAAAAGGTAATGATACACCTTGTTGAAGGATTGGAAGCTAATTAGGCAGAATTTGTCTTCTCCTAATTGAAGCATCAAGTCATCAAAGTTGCCGACTCAAAGAAAACTGGAAATTTGAGTCCAAGGTAGGACTTGTTCTAAGAATGAGCAAGCTCCTGGAAGATATGCTGAATCTTCTGAATAATGATGCGCTACCAGTCCTCATCTCAGACCGGACTCCCAAGAAAGGGAAAGCACATCTTCAGTCACTCAAGAAGAAGAGGAGATACAAAGCCAACTCGCAATACAACTTCAAGTAGCTCAACTGCCACTGAAGTTCCTTCTCCACACTCCAAAAATGGATCATTAGTTGACTTCAAGCCCTACACTGATCTAGATGAGCTTATTCCATTCATTGGAATTCCTCATCCACATTACGGAGCTGAATACTTCATGAGAACTTGCCCTCCTCTCCAGCTGACAAAAGACAACATTCACACTTTCTACAGTGGCGAATATGCAGTCAAGAGTGCACAGAAGGATGTAACAAATCTCTTTCTCACTCACTTCACCTATGTTGCCAAGCAAGATAATCAGTTGTTCAAACAACTGCACCGGTATTTCTACTGGTACAGCTAGAGACATTCTATGTTAATCAAGTCATATTTCTTGCTAACTGCCTTTCATGGCATGAGCTTTTGGCAACGTGAAGAGAGTTAGAGCATTAAATGGATTGGGGCTTCAAATCCATTTCCTCCAACTATTGTGCAAGTCCAGTGGATTATGAAGCATCGACTTGATAATAATATTCCAGCTAAGGCCATGCTAGGTGATGTTCAAGTCAGCTTGAGATCGCAAGGAGTTGCAACTGTAAATCTGTTTGTCAACAATCAAGTCGATCACCATTGCCGAAAACTGAATTTTGATATTAATTCAATTCAGTCAGAAGATGCATCCTTACAAGCTGAAGCTGCCACTGAAAAGATAAATCAAGATCTATCTCATACTTAACTTGTGGTGACCCCAAAAAGTCAACACCATGGACACAAAGGAGTAAAAGATGTTGAAGATACTGCCATGTCACCAGATCTTCTATTTTGGAGCTATGTTACTCCTCTTATCAAGTCATGCTCAAGAGCTACACAACTGATGGTCAATCAGTCCAGCTTACCCTGCAGAGGAATCACAGACCTGACCACCTTAAAGCTGACCAACTTAGCAGTTGCTCTTAAGCGACTTTAGCAAGCTAAGAAAGCAGCCAAAACTGATCTTTTTAAGGACATCTAAGTTCAACTTCAAAAAGGAAAAGGTCAAACAGCTCTAGAGAAAGTGGAGAAGCTAGTCCAGTCTAATCGCTCAAGAAGATAAAACTGACGAAAAGTCAATCAGCAGCTGATCAACAATATCATCAGTTTAGCAGGAAACTGATGCCTCAGGCTCAAAACTCTCAACAGCTGCATGATCAGTCCTCATCGATAAACTTCTCTACTCTCTATCCCTCGAGCTTATTTTTGAATAGTTACCGTTAACATTTCGAAATAAGCTTACTGTTTATTTGAGTTGCCATTAAAGTCTCTATGCCATGCATTAAAGTATAAAGAGACGCATTTCTGAGGGATATAAATAGCAAATCTTCTGGCAAATATTTTACTATTTATGGCACCTACCCAGATTTTCAAAACTCTCAGATCTCAACCACTTAATCAAAAAGCAAAATCCAAATGGACGGCTGATATGCATGTATCATTTAATCAGCTAACTTTTTATCAAATCAAATAGCTGATCAGCCAGAAGCACTCGATTACTATGGTTAAATGCATGTAAAATTACTGCTTTATAAGTAGTGGAGAAGATGGAATGCAAAACTCAATTCTCAACACATTCCTTCTCCTTGTCTTCTCATACTTATCCAAGCTCCTTTCTTGCTCATATCAACTGTCATCGTAAAAAAAATGGTACTCTCATTCCATTTGATGAACATTCAGCTTTTTTTATAGAAGCTAAGAAAGGATAAGTATCTCGACCGAGAGTTTCTTCAAGCTCGATTAGGTCTGGAGAAGACCAGCATGATCTTCTAGTCATTGAAGACATGCGGGCTATTATCGTTCGTGACAACGATGCCCAAAAGAAAGTATCTCTCGCATGTAGCTAAATTCTACTACAATGCAGAGATCAAAGGAGACAACATAGAATCTATTGTCTACAATGAGGTTATCACCATCGACAAAGATATGTTGATAAACTTATTTTAGCTCCCTGATGAAGGCCAAAAGGTGCATGAACTTGCACTCTCCACCAAGATGGAACTGTGGGATGGATGGAAGTTCCCACATGTCACCCATCGAGACTTTTTTAAACAATTTGAAAGATAGTCTCTCTCTAATGGTTGCCCAGATCATGGACATTATGATGCATATCCTGCTAGGAAGTACCACAAACGCGTAGTTTAATGACAATACAGCTCACCTCATGGACGCCATATATTTTGGATGCAAGGCTGACTGGGCATCCTTCATATTGGTGCAGCTTCGCATACATGTGAAGCGTGCTGAGTTCGATCTAATCTCTGGCATATTCAAGGCCAAGTTAGGGTTCACTATTCGACTCAGTCACATCATCCGGGAGCAAATTAAAACAACCATTCCTGATGGATTATACTTCACCAGAAGAGATCTTCTTCCTACAGTCTATCTCCATAGAAAACATCATGGAATAGCTGGTCACCCCAGAAAGTCGAGACTACAGCTGATGGAGGACCACAACCTAGCTAAAGAAAAAGAGCCGCTCCTTGTAGCTCAATCTTCAGCTGACGCAGATCAGTCTATGACTGATAGTGACTCCTTCACTTACATGAGTGATGAGTCCACTGCACCTGCAACCAGCGAGCCTTCCTACATCGCTGACCCATAAATCTTGGAAGAAGGCTTCACTGCAAGCCTTGACCATCAGCTAAAGAGCTGTTTTGGTCTCATTGGGGATCTCAACCCCTTTCTCTTCGAACATCTTTGAAAATATCTCCAGTACCATCTATGGAGATTTCAAGTGGATGACGCCACCATGCTGTACATAGCCAGCAAGCGAGGCTACTCATTTTGGATCGAGAAAGGACAATAGAGTAGGAGCTGGATGAACTATCCACTCAGCACACCTCCATCTGTTTCAAAAATCATGGATTCCATGATTAAGAGATTTCAAACCTCGGTGTCACATGATGCACCCCTTCCAGACCATGAGCGCTCCAACTCATCCACAACTCCTCTTGAAGAGGAAGCACTCTTCACCATCCCGGACGAGCCACTTCTCAAACTTGCATCAGCCTCTTCTACTAGGAAAGATCCCTTATCTCTCCCTGATCTTGACCAACTGATGCCAACTGCGGAGACTTATGCATGGTTGTCCACTCCTATGCCTACACCCTAAGCTCCCCAAGTCACCGACAATCTGCTGGCAACTTCTTTCTCTCTTTTGCCACAATTGTCATTGCGAACCCATGACTTCCATCAGCTTGCCCTTTTGGATGGTGCCAAAAAGGGGGAAGAGTATGCTGATGATGGAAAAGAATGGCATGAAAAAGAATGGCAAGGTGATCTAACTCTTTAGGATGAGATCCAAAGAAATGTACAGCTTCAGGGGGAAGCTACCTTTCATGGGGAAGCTACTTGTGAGGGGGAAGTCCAACTTGAGCAATGGCAAGCTCAAAACTTGTTTTGGACTTAGGAGAATTCCCAGCTAAAGCAGCAGCAAGAATGGGGTATCCATAGTATACTGGGCATCTCTTCCTGCAAGTATGAAAAGGGAGAATCGATCAAAAGAAGAAGGAATTGAATGGTGAATAGTTCCAACTGAAGAAGAAAGTTTAAAATATCAGTTCTTGATATTCTCTCTCTCTCTCTCTCTCTCTCTCTCTCTCCATTTTACTTCCTTATAATTCTTCATTTTCTTTGCTCATCAGTTCCTAAACATGCTCTTTCTTTATAATACAAATATATTTTGATCATGCTTCTATGCCTCCCTTTTTGCCTGATTAATGAACAAAAGTTGTATGATTAATCAGAATTGAGCTGTTTAGAATTGAAATAATTAAAGCTTTTTCAAGCTGTGCAAAATGAGTGTCAGTATACCTAAGAAATAAAATTCGTTAAGCCCAAATTGTGAAGCTCTGATACACATCTAAATATTCATGAATATCAAACTAATAGCTCTTAAATGCTATAGTACCAAAGATTGTTCTTTGATACATGCGCTGATACCAAAGATTGATACAAGCTCTGATGTTCATTCATGAAAAATAACCTCATGCAGTTTTCCATTATCAAATAACTGGTTTTGACATCATCAAAAAGGAGGAATTTGTTGGGAAATAGTTGGGAAAAACTATCATAGTAACCCAACTGATGGTTTTGATGAAATATCAAAACATATGTGAAAGTTTCATGAAAAACTGCAAGTTATTTAAAGTTGAAAGTCGGGGGTAATGACCAAGTAAGACTTCAAACCTCATCTTAGATAAAGCGAGAGTCAACTATTTTGAAGCATGGTCAATCAACTTAAAAGGATGCCTCAATCAGGCCAGTCAGAGTCAACTCTTCAAAGCTTAAGAAAAGCTAAAGAAGAAAGAGAACTTTGGAGACTGGTAGGCATCCACATATGAGTAATTATCAGTCTAGTTGTAGGCCAAGAAAGACTAATAAGAGAAGAGCCAACTTGAAAGCTAAAACTGAACTGATCAAAGATCAGTCAGTTAAGAAGAGCCAACACGAAACTAATCAAATATCAGTTAGTTGGAAGAAAAGCTCAGATAACTTCGAGCTAACACTGAACTGACCAAGAGATCAGTTCAATGGGAGAAAAGCTCAAACAATGAAGCCAACTGGAAGTCCAGAACTAAAAGCTTTTGAAGCTAAGCAGCCAAAGATCAAGGCAACTAAACTGGACTATTCTAAGATTGAAGCTTAAGGCAGCTGAGGAACTGCCGACTGGACAATATCAGAGCTAAAAGCCTAGACAGCTGACAGTCCATCAGCTAAAAGTCCAAAACTGGTAGCCGGAACACCTGGTCTCTCTCTCTCTGACAAATAGTCAATGAAGATCCTGATAGAAAATCTTGGAAAGATCCTCACGATCTTGGAGCAGAAGTTATTTAATTCAACGGCTAGTTCATTCAAAGCTTCAAACGGCTATAGGCATTAAACTACCGTCGGTGAAATCAACAGATTCACTGATCACTACAGTTAAAAGATCACTCATCTATATAAAGAGAGTGAATATTATTTTGGCCAAGACTTTCGCCAATCTAAGTTTTGCTATTTTGCAGATATTAAGCTTTCTTTCTCCCTCCCCACAGCTCAAAGCTTAAATCTTTTAAGTGCGAAAAGTCCCAACTGAGAAGGCATGCTTCAAGTTCCAAACAAGAAGCTAGCTGACAAAGAATTCCAGCCAAAGCAAAGCTTCTTAGTTCAGTTCTTCAAAGATCAACCACTCAAATCAAGTTGAAGGAGCACTCAAGGTTGATAACATATTTAAGACTATCTTCTTGAAGATCGAGAGAGATCTAAAATCTTGTAAAGATAGGCAATAGTACCTAAAGTCTCAGCGAGCAATTGGGATCGGTAAGTGTGAGCTGTCAAACCAGAAACCGGCTAAGGAGGAGTGTGTACCGATGGGTCCGTTCTTCCGTGATAGCAACAGTTGGAAAGGAGGCCGCGCTCAATTTGAAGGGTGCTGTTTTCAGGTCCAACAGAATTTCTTCACTGTGTAACTATAATAAAGAAACTTTACACTTGCATAGTAGATTGCCCTTCTGCGAAAGGAAGAGAGGACATAGAAGCAGGAAGCTTCGAACCTCTATAAGTCTTGTGTGTGTTGTACTTTATGCTCTAAGCTTTTGCATGTTCTTTAACTGCACACTATAAGCACACAAGCTGCACTGACAAGCTAGAGTCTTCAAGCTATCAGTCTTAACTGATCAGCTCACAAGCTAAGCTCTTGTTAAGCTTTTTATCTCAACTGATCGGTGCACAGATAAATTGTCATAAGCGAGTCAAGGCCCTATATATTCTGCAATCAGATTAACTTTTTTGAGTCAGTTTATTCACCCCCTCCCCCTCTAAACTGACATAGACTCACCCCGGGACCAACATAAGGGAAGAATCTGCTAGATATGGAAAGTCATGGGCACATTGATCTGTAAATCGAGCTGAAGATCTCCCAACTTGTGGGAGAAGTTGACTTGTGTTTTGTACTCCCATATAAGCTAGTTTCATGGTAGAGGCCAAATATACAACATTTTTTTACTATGTTCTACTTTAATTTTCCGCATTTTACTTTTCCGTTGAAACAATCTCGGGCCTTATTTCAGTTCATGTTCTTGAATCCAATGTTGGTGTTGGATCTATTTGCATATTAATCTAAGCAAGTTTTCTATTTAATTATGTCTTCTTTTATTTATTATTATTGTTGTTCTAAGTCTAGCATGAGCAACTAGACTCGTTATTTCAGATTAAATAAAGATGAGAACTTAATGAAAATGTAAGAACCGTGAGGCTTATGGGCATAAAACTGTGTGAATTTGGTTCCATCATGTAATTATTTTCTTTGTTGCATTAAAGTGGATGAAGCTAGTTAATCGTGGTTGATCACTCATTAATTAGAATTGCGTTCACTACCTCTATAAATGATCAATGAATCGTAGTTGTGTGTTGGTCAAAAAGGGATGGGATACATCACGGGTATTGTGAGCAACTTGAGAGATCAGTGCCGCAGTAAATATGGGCCTGTCTAGGGCATGGTCATAAACGGTCTAATGTTTGTTAAGTTCAAATCCGGAATAATTTACTATTGATATTTTATTTTATTTTATTTTATTTTTGGTTATTTTACTTTACAGTATTTATATACAAAGTACGGATACCACAACAACCCTCAACTTTTGTAACTGGTGCATTGGAAGATAGATTTTACAGCTCCTCGTATGATCGACCCTTACTCACATTTGCTGGCTACGCCTGCAATGGGCATTAGCATAAGTCTCTCTTGAAACTTATTCTGACCGCAAAACGACCGCGCATCAGACATCCATAGGAGTTAGATACCATCGATGAACAGAGGCAATAGCAATGAGTATACGAATGATTGTCATCTTGGCTACAAGAGCAAAAGTTTCTTCATAGTCCAAGCCATACTGTTGGGAAAAACCTTTTACCACCAATCTTGTTTTGTATCGTTTAACTGACCCATCTAACTTGGTTTTAATTTTGTACACTCAGTGTGAATCAATAGTATGTTTACCTTGTGGAAGAGATACCAAATCACAAATATCAGTGCGAGACAAAGCATCAAGCTCATCAGCCATGGCTTGTTGCCATAAAGGGTTAAGACCAGCTTCTTTGTATGAGGTGGGCTTAGAAAACTTGTGGATTGAGGATAGAAAAGAGGTGAAAACATGTGAGTAGGAAGAATAAGAAAAATCAAGTAATTGAGTAGACTTATGAAGATGTGTGGAACAGCGAAGAGTGGGATCCACTATCTCAGGAGATGGAGTGGATGCCATGGAAGCAGAAGGGGTTGTAGTATAATTAAGATCATCATGCACAATACCTGCAGAGTCAGTTTTTGTGTCACTAGCAAAAGGACCAGTATTAACAAGTTCGGATCTAGACACAGTATGAGAAGTAGATAGAATTGAATAGAAAGGGATATGCTCAAGAAAAAAGAGGTGAAGAGACATGTTAGAAGGAAATAAGGAAATAATAATCAAAATTTATTCATCCAAAAATAGATTTATTCTTTCCTTGTAATAGTACAGAAATCTCTCAATAAGAGAGGATGTAATCATGTTCTTTTACATACAAGAAATAAAAATCAATTCTATTCATCCTATCTTTTCTCTCTAATGGTGTTTATACCACTCAACATGGTATCAAAGCGGGAGAGGATCCGATAGACTCAAACAAAATTCATCATCGTCTGTATACCAGTCTCAACCCTCTAGTTTAATTCTGTCGATCATGACAGAGACCAGTGAAACTCCAAACATCACCAACACCCCAGATGAATTAACCATTCAATTGGCCAATCTGCTCAAAAATAGCATCGGCCTACAACAGAACACCAATACTGAATCTCTATCAATCGGATTCAAGTTGAAAGGAGATATTTATCCGTTATGGGCAATCCTCATGAAAAAAGCCATCGGAGGACGAGAGAAGTCATCATACATTACCGGGGATCCACCAGCCACCACAGATTCGATATACAAAACATGGGAGCAAGAAGATCAGTGTGTCTTCACATGGTAAGTACAAAATGTAGAAACAAATATAATCAACAGTGTGTCAAAATATCCAACGGCTAAGGCCGTTTGGGATGGGCTAGCCATTACCTACGGAAGTGGAACTGATTCCCTCCAAATCTTTGATTTACACAGAAAAGCCAATACCTTGAAACAGGGAGAACATACTATAGAGGAAACATGGGCAAAATTCCAAGAGATTTGGATGATTAGAGACCGCAGAGAACCAAATCTAATGACATGCTCTAAAGATATTGAAACATTCAATCGAATTGTGCAAAATCAAAGATTGTTTCAATTTCTTACCTCTTTGAACGAAACTCACGAACCAGTAAAGAAGGAGCTTTTGAAGAGGGACCCCTTGCCTTCAGTCGACTTTGCCTACTCAATGGTGAGGCGCGAGACTGCCAGGGACCGAATTCTCCGGTCGGTAGTTATCGATGACGGCGACGCATCATCGGGCATAAGGGCTGGGCTCGCGGCGAGAGACAGAGACCGAAATCGAAAGGCGCAGTGGCCGCAGAAAATGGAGAAAGACAAAAGCAAGCTTATATGCTCGCACTGTAGGATAAATAAGCACACGAGAGAGACGTGCTTCCAATTAGTCGGCTATCCCGAGTGGTGGGATGAGATAAAAAAGATAAAACAGCCAAGTAAAAACAGAGACGGTGTTGCAGCAGCAGCTACTACCGGTGATGACCATGCTACTGGTGCCGGAGCGGGCAATGTCGGCGGTCGGGCAAAGGCAAGTTCAAAGGCGGCGGCAATGGAGGCTGCTAGGGTTTTGTCGAACGAAGAAGGTAATGAGGGGAATAAAAGGAAGATTGCAGATTTATCTCCAAATAAAGAAAGTCAATTTTGCAATTTGACCCCTCAAGATCCGCATCCAACTAAAAGAACAGAATACTGCAATATGACCTCTGTTAAGTTGCAGAATAAATTTCAGGTCCTTGGAGATATCCCTACTATTTGTGCAGCTTCCGGTGGTGATATATAAAAAACTAATCAGTGGATTTTTGACTGTGGTGCGACTGACACCATGACATTTGACAAGTCGGATATTGTACAGTCTACCCCCTCTCAGCGAACTCGTGTTCAAACAGGCAGTAGCGAATTAGCTCCGGTTGAGAGAGATAGCACCATTGATTTATCCCCCACCCTGCGACTGTCAAATTGTCTTTTTGTTCTGTCTTTGTCACATAAGCTGCTTTCTATTAGTCATGTCACCAAAGAGCTTAATTGTACCCTTCTAATACAACCAATTTTTTACATTTTACAGGATATCAGAACGGGGGCGATTATTGGGCGTGGCACTGAGCGAAATGGACTGTACTACATGGATGAGATAGCTCAAAAAGGTGTTGTGATGCTGACTCATGGACCTGAAAACTGGACTGTTTGGCTTTGGCACCGTCGGTTAGGACATCCCTTCACGGGCTATTTAAAATTGCTTTTTTCTAAATTAGTAATTTCTAAGGATTTGTATTGTGAGACCTGTTTTTTGGCTAAAAGCCATAGACATTCTTATAAGTTGAACAATACCCGGGTTGATGATATTTTTTCATTAGTTCATTCTGATGTTTGGGGCCCTGCACCTGTTATTGGGGGTTCGGGTGTTCAGTACTTTCTTCTGTTTGTTGATGACTGTTCTAGAATGACGTGGATCTATTTTTTGAAACATAAATCTGAAGTTTTTGACAAGTTTACTCACTTCCATGCCTTAGTTCAAACTCAGTACCAGAAAATAATTAAGGTCTTAAGATCTGATAATGGGAGGGAAGTATGTCAATACCCGTATGAAATATTTTTGTGCTACCACAGGAATGATTCATCAAACCACTTGTCCACATACCCCTGAACAGAATGGTATTGCTGAACGAAAAAATAAAATCCTTCTAGAAATGGCCCATGCTATGTTAATTGAATCTTGTGCCCCTATCATTTTTTGGCCCGAAGTTCTGGCTACGTCGGTGTATTTGCTCAATCGTCTTTCTACTAAAGCTCTGCAACTCAAAACACCATTGCAGTTTCTTTCTACCCAGGCCAAAATTCATGTTGCCATCACTCTTCACCCTCGAGTGTTTAGATCTTCTATTTATGTTTATATCCCTAAGCATAACTGGCATAAGCTTTCCCCATGTGCAGTCAAATGTGTTTTTGTCGGCTATGGCTTACAATAAAAAGGGTATCGTTGCTATGACCCCAAAACTCGTCACATGTTCACCACTATGAACTGTGATTTTCTCAAACTGAATATTTTTATCACCACCTTAGTCGTCAGGGGGAGACTAGGGAGTAACTCCTTAAGCTGGTTATCCCTGCCAATACCAAGTTCTATCCCGGCAACGGGTCCAATAGACGAGTTTAACAACACCGCTGAGCTAACTCCTGAGACTATGCAATCCACAGAGCTTGAGGCTAATGCCGAGACATTCCCTCCACTCTTGATATCTGAGGTACCTATTCCTGAAACTGTTGAGACTTGTCTTGTTCTTGAAACTAATAATGACAGGATCGCCAGCCACGATACGGAGGAGGAAGATGTTCATTCTGTTGAAGACTCAGGGACACAAGCAGAAATAGGCAGATATGTTTTGCCGCCACGAAGTACAAGAGGAATCCCACCAAAAAGATATTCTCCGGAGCATACTAGGCGGAAAGCAAAATATCTTGTCAGGAATTATGCTGAAGAGAACCTCACTGAAATAGCACGAGCTTTCGAGGTGGCACTCCAAGGAGAAGAAGAGACACCTCAATCTGTTGAGGAGGCTATGAAACACAGTCAGTGAAGAGAGGCAATGAAGAAAGAAATGGATGCTTTAGCCAAAAATAACACATGGGATAAGTGCAGACTTTCAGAAAACAAGAAACCAGTCGGATGTAGATGGGTTTTAACCATCAAACGGCAGCCTGATGGCACAATCGAGAGATATAAGGCACGACTGGTGGCAAAAGGATACACTCAAATATATGGAGTGGATTACTCAGAAACCTTTTCTCCAGTTGCCAAAATGAACACTATGAGAGTCCTGTTATTGATTGCAGCTAATCATGATTGGTCACTTCATCAGTTTGATGTGACAAATGCCTTTCTATACGGAGAACTGAAAAATGAAGTTTATATGGAAGCACCTCCTGGTTATATGAGAGTTTGGAGGAGGTGAGGGATGTCGATTAAAGAAGACTCTGTATAGCCTAAAACAATCACCTCGAGCTTGGTTTGGAAGGTTTACAGAGGCTATGGTTCGATACGAGTATAGACAGAGCAATTCAGATCACACCTTGTTCTTGAAAAGGAAAGACAACCGAGTTACCTGCCTTATCATCTATATGGATGACATGATCATTACCGGGGATGACAATGAAGAAATTGACAGTCTAAAGGTCAATCTGTTCAAAGAGTTTGAGATGAAAGATCTTAGGCATCTGAAATACTTTCTTGGAGTTGAGGTGTTGAGATCGAAGAATGGTATATTTTTGCGACAAAGGAAATATACATTAGATCTTCTGGCTGAGACTGGGTTACTTGACTGCAAACCAGCCAGTACTCCAATCATCTTAAATCACGGATTGAAGATTGTGGATGGTACTGAATCAGTAGAATGGGGAAAATATCAGCGTCTAGTAGGGAGATTGATTTACTTATCTCATACTCGACCTGACATTGCATATGTCGTGGGTGTTGTGAGTCAGTTCATGCACCAACCATAAAAGGAACATATGGAGGTTGCACTAAGAATTGTTCGATACTTGAAAGGCACGGTGGGATATGGAGTTTTACTCAAAAAGCATGGACATTTGGAAATCGATGGCTATACTGATGCAGATTGGGTTGGAAGTTTAATGGACAGAAAATCCACTGGAGGATACTTTACCTTTGTGGGAGGCAATCTAGTCACATGAAGGAGCAAGAAACAGAAGGTTGTTGCCTTATCCAGTGCTGAGGCTGAGTTTCGTGGGATCAAAAGTGGATTGACTGAAGTGCTATGGCTACGGAAGTTGTTGACTGAAATAAGATTTCCTTCGAAACAAAAATGTCGACTCTTTTGTGATAATAAGGCAGCGATTAGCATATCTGAGAATCTTGTTCAGGATGATAGGACCAAGCACATAGAAGTGGATCGACATTTCATCAAAGAGAAAATTGAGGGAGGTATCGTGGAGCTCCCATTTGTTAGATCCGAGAATCAGTTAGCAGATATCTTGACTAAAGCAGTCAACACCACAAATTTCACTGAAGTTCTTGGCAAGTTGAGTATCGGTGATGCCGTTACTAAACTTGAGGGGGAGTGTTAGAAGGAAATAAGGAAATAATAATCAAAATTTATTCATCCAAATATAGTTTTATTCTTTCCTTGTAATAGTACAGAAATCTCTCACATATAGTTTATCAGTGACTGGATCAAAACATCGATATCCCTTTTGACCATCCTCATATCCTAAGAAAAATATAAATTTGAACGAGATGAAAGTTTACTACGCTCAACATGAGGGCGAAGAACAAAACAAGTACAACTAAACACTCTCAAGGAAGTATAATCAGGGGCATGACCAAACAATTTTTCAAAGAGTGACACACCTGAGGTGAGATAAGAGGGAATTTTGTTAATGGAATGAATAGCTGTGAGAATAACTTCTCCCCAAAATTCACTTGGAACAAAAGCAGATAGGAGAAGAGATCGAGCAGTTTCCACAATGTGTCTGTGGTTTCTTTCAGTAACATCATTTTATTCTGGAGTGTCAGTGTAAGAGGTTTGGTGAATGGTGCCATTAGTAACAAGAATCTCACCAAAACTATTGGAGGTATACTTCCCACCAAAATCACATCTGAAGCATTTTATAACAACAAAAAATTGAGTTCGTACAAGACTCTAAATATAGTATAAATGCCCAAAAATTCAAAACGATACTTCATAAGGTAAATCCAATAATATCGTGTATGATCATCAATAAAAAAGACATAATATCTAGATCCTCCCTTCGTAGCAAGAGGAGATGGACCCCAAACATCAGAATGAACCAAATCAAAAGGAGAATAAAAAATAGACATGCTTTACTAAATGGCAAAGCTGAAAACTTTGCAAGTTTACAACCACTACAATCGGATATGTTATGATTTTAATTTTTTCCCAAAGATCCAGTGGATGCAAGATAGTTTAATTGAGAAGAAGAAACATGACCAAGGTGAGAATGCCACAAATAAAAGTCAGATGAAGAAGGACTCAAATGAAAAGAAAATAAGTTAACACTAGGTGCAACAATAATAGGTGCCGATACTTGAAGATGATCCATGATATACAACCCTCCTTATCTACGGCCTATCCCACTCTGCCTCTAGGAGAGTGGATCCTGCACATGATAAAAAGTAGAAGAGAATGTAACAAGATAACTAGAATCACAAAGTTGACCAACAGATACAAGATCCAAAGCAAGTATAGAAATATGATAAACATTAGGGAGAGAAATAGTTTGTGATGTAACTGAACCAACACTTGCTAATGGCATGGGAGTGCCATCCATAGTCAAAATAGATATAGAAGTCAAGGGAACAATAGAAACAAATGAGTCAGGGTTGGGAGACATGTGGTGAGATGCTCCAGAGTTTAAAAGCTAAGCAGGGGGAGATATACATGTGGAATTCGAAGGGGGAAAACCTACTACAACAGACATAGCATGAGGTTGGTGATTGAGGAATTTCTAAAATTACTCAAAAACAAGAGAATCGGCCGCATGATTGGATGCGAAAGTGGATCCTAAGCTCACAACATCAGTTGGTGGCATGACAACAACAATATTAGGCAAAGAAGATTGCAAGGATGGTCGTTGATGATACTGAGAGGTGGTGGAAAAGGGGGGCCTCGAGGACTCCGTGGTGTAGATTTGTTCACCAGGAATACGCACTAAGCCTTCCAATGGCCCGATTGATGATAGAAATTACACTCATTTGGTGTTGTGGCCTTTCAGTTTGGTCTACTTTGATTCTTGTGAGATGGATTGTACGGAGGCCGAGAATGGGATGCCAAGACAGATGGACTTGGTAGTGAAATGAGACCTTTCATCACTCCAGACTTACATCGAACTTTCTTAGCAAGAAGCTCACTAATCACAGAGTCAACGGAGAGAATGGGGTTGCGATGCAAAATATTCCCTCTAAGGGCTTCAAAATCATCACGGAGAGCCATAAGAAACTGAATCAAACGTTGTTCTTCCCTTTGTGTAATGTATTTTTAAAATACTCTAAGTTTTGCAGATTCTGTAAGAGTAAGTTAGTCCCAAAGGTTTGCTATAGCAGAGTAGAATTCTTCGCACTTATGTCTTTCTAGTGGAGAGACCGAATATCCATCTCAAGTTGGTACTTCTTAGCAAAATTAGGTTGAGTGTACAGTCACTCTAAGTAATTCCATACTTCCCTAGCAGTATCATATTTTTCCAGTTGCATACCAATCGAATTCACAACCGAATTGTTAATCCAAGTAATAATTTTAGAATTATTAACCTCCTAAACACCATCTGCTCAACATAGTTCTCATTATCAATTTGAACCGGCTTCAACAGAGTTCCACATACATATTCCCACATCTTTTTATCCCTTAAGAATTTTTTCATAACATAATTCAAATAAGAATAATTCTTCCCATCCAAACGAAGACTAATCGATTGCAAAGAGTAATCTCTTTCAGTTGCCATATTAAGGTTATCATGTAGGATCCGTAAATCAGCACATAGTTGTGATTTTTTCAAATAAATTTAGAAATGGATGTGTGAAATATATATTAATTTGTATACAATCAATATATCATATAAAATAAATAATAGCAAAACATAGATGGATAACATAAATTTAAATAATATGCTACTTTCTGAATTGAATTAAAGCATAATATCGTATTATCAATTCCGAACTTGGTTATAAAATATTTTATAATTTTTTTACAACAATTGATCGAAATTTTTTACATTTCACTGCGTGTCCGCACCTGCTGGAGACCGGCGCCCGCTGTATGCGTCTACAACGTGGCCTATCCAGCGCCAGTTGGGTGTCTTTGGTCGAGACGGCAGCTCAACGGCGGCTGGAGGTGAGCGGCGGATGAGTGCTCAATTGAATCCTCAGAGTCAACTAAATGTTCAGCAGCCGATGTTAACCAAAACCTTTAGAAATCGATGAACTAAGACGACGAACACTGCCGACCAAAAAATTTGCGTGAGAACGAGTTCAAGAAGTTAAACCCGCTCTGATACCATATTAAACTAATATTAATTCAAGATTGTAAAAGCAAGCCATTGTGGAGAAGAATAATTGTATTGAACAAAGAGAGGCAAGTTCAAGCTTACAAAGATAGAATGCAAGAGGAGTCTCCAAAAGTAACACAAGTGAAGATATAAAGGGGAACTAGGGTTATTAGGAAAAGACCAAAATACCCTATTAACTAAAAATACATAATATTCTTCTAACAGGTAAGACTTCCAACTTAGATAGTCATTAGTCATTAATTTTATCATTACCATCATTTCAAATCTACATATATTTCATCATACTTGTTTCTACTTCTTTACACTTCAGTTATGCTATAGAGAGAAGCTATATCTTATTTTGGTCGATGGAATAAATAAAATAGATTTAATAGAGTAAAATTACTTTGTTCATGAATTAAAATCATGTATTTAGATTGCTTAATTGAGAGTTTATAAAAATTAGTATTTTATTAGATTGAGGGATTGAGATTAAAATGTACCAAATTGCATCATATTATTAAATCTTTAACATATTTATTAATAATTTTAAAAAATTTATAATTAAAATAAGATTTTCAATTTTCAATTTTCAGGTAACTGGGCAGAGGTTCTTTCACCAAAATTTCTCGAGGTTTTTTCATAAACAAAAAATATTCAACCAAAATCATCATAATGTCAAACATTTATGTAAACCACTGTTTTCTTAATCTTGACACTTGCTACAACAAAGTCAATTTGCGAGTTTGAATTCATGGACATGTCTAACTGAAAAAGAATAAATAAAATTGCAAATGGAAATTGGGTAGAAATCTTACCTTCACGTCGATGAAGAAAGGGATTCATGCTCAAAGTGTGGGTATTTATCAAGGTTGCAGAATTCACTAAACGCTAGTCGGGTGGCTGGATGGGCGGTATCCCTAGGTGGAACCTAAACTTTTTTTATATAATTTATTTATTTATTTTTGACCTAACAATTTTAAAATATTTATTTATAACAACATAAATAATAACAATCCAACAATATATTTAAAATTTAAATCAATCAAACATCAAAACATAGTAATATTCAAAGTTCAAATAATAATAAATTTGAAACTGATCGATATCCAAAGTACAAAGCATTCTAAATTCAAAACAAAAATAAATCCAAACTTTAACTTCATTCTAAATGATTTTTTCATCCTCAAACTCAAAATCCTCATCATAAAGTTCTTCGATACTTTGGAGTTGGAGACTTATGTACTCCCACATGACCCACATCATCATCGACATTATCATCATCAATACCATTAATAATGGACTCTTGTGCACAAGTTGCATTGCGGGAAAGTACTTGTCAATTAAATGATTCTCATAATCAATCTTTGCAAGTTAGGAATTCTTGCACCAAAAATAGACCACCAATTTAATGCATATAAAAATCAAAGAATAAATAATATTTTCCTAAACATAAAGTACAAAAAAATGTTATGGAAATAACAAAATAAATTTATTTAATTTATCTGGATCAAAGCTAATATCATTCAAAGAGCATGCATTAATTGCAACATGTTTAACGTCGATTTCTTTTCCAAGTACTTGGGAAGTTCAACACTTAGGATTTTACAAGAAATTTTTGCCTACCCCATGGGGTAGTGCCCCACCTGCCAATGATAGACCTAATGTCATCTGCCACTAGAGGTGGCAAAATGAAGGCCCAGCCTAACTCAACCTAAACCCAATGGGTCACAAACCACAATCTGATCCAGCCCAACCCAATTCAAAAATGAGTGGGCTGAATTTCTAACCCATGGGCAACCCATGAAGCCAGTCGGCCTAAAGTCGAGATCCTCTAATTTAAAAGCCCAAAATTCAGTTTAATTTTATAAAATTTCTTGTATCTAAGTAATCATAATGTATTTGCATCAAATTGACATCTAATAATTACAGAAAAATAGATGAATTAGAAAACTTAAAAATTCTAACATTTTTCTTAACTAATTAACCAACTAAATAAAAATTATACACAATTTTTTTAAATGCTTAAATGTCTGTAAATTCAATATGCAAATTTATAAAATCCTACTAGACATAAATTCAAAATACAAAGATAAACAACTCATCATTCTTCAATGTCTTAGTCAACTTATATTTTATTTTTGCCCAATAATGCAGGAATGATTTAAAAATATCTAGCCTAATTCAAACGTCCAAAATAGGTTGTAACGGTTGGTAACTAATATTTACAAGCATTATTATTTTTCTCATCTTTGATAAATGTCAGCATTTATTTTATTATTTTTCTAGTTTTTCAATATAAAACTTCCATATTTTTTTAAGAACATGACTTGAATATAGGTTTTGATAATATGTAGATTTAATTGAGCTAGTTAGGCCAGAAACCCAAATGGCCCACAACCCACTGGGCCAACCCATTTTTTGCCCAATTTTTCGGGCCTTCCATTTTAAGCCCAATCCAGCCCACCGTGCGGATGGGTTGGGTCAATTTTGACAGTCTTATCTGCCACAATAGACCTAAAGACATTAGGTCATGATCAGTTCATAGTTTCTTGGAAGATTGTTTTGAGCAATTTTGATCTCTTTATTTGTATGGACAAGCTCCCCATATACATATCTCATTAATGGTTTTATATCACCATCAACAATCCGAAGTACCTTAATAAAAATGTTCTGTTCTTTTATCTCATATTTCTCTCATAATTTTATTTGTGTAGAATAGTAATAGATATAAAAAAACCAATGCCTTAATGAGCATGACTTTCTCGAGTAGTGTTGAAAGATGCTTGCAAGTTTTGTCACCTTTTATTAAGGTACTTCGGATTGTTGATGGTGATATAGAACCATCAATGAGATCCATATATGGAGAGCTTGTCCACGCAAATGAAGGGATCAAAATTGCTCAAAACAATCTTCCAAGGAACTAACTGATCATTGAAATAATTATTGCACGAATTAAAGATGGGCTTGATAGCCCATTACATTTGATCGCTTATTTGTTAAATCTTTTTTATCACTACAAGAATATGCTTCCTCATTTAGACCAAAATGTCTCTTGGTATGATGGAGTGTTTAGATATCCTATTTCCGAAAAACTTTTCTTTACAAGTTAAAATCATAAATGAAGAGTTTTCCAAGTGCTTGGAAAGGGAATCAACTTTTGGGAAACAAGTTGCAATTAATGAATGCTCTGTGAATGATGCTAGATTTGATCCATATAAATTAAATAAATTTATTTTTTTATTTCCATAACATTTTTATTTTGCACTTTATGCTTAGGAAAATATTATTATACTTTTTTTTTGTAGTAAGTTGATGGTCAATTTTTGGTAAAATAACTCCTAACTTGCAAAGATTGGCTATGAGAATCACTTCATTGACAAGTAGTCCATTCGATTGTGAAAAAAATTGGAGCTCATTTGAAGGGATTAGTCTTGTTATCTTTTAAGTTATCATTGTATTCTTTTAGCTAATTTTATCAATTTAATATTTTCAATTTTGTTAATTGATATTTTGTAGGTACATACAAAAAAGAGAAATAGACTAAGCACAAAGCTACTTAACAATATTGTGTTTGTCCAATTTAATATAAGATTGTTGAATAATAAAAAGAGAGAGAATATAAAAATGGTGTGGATGTGCTACTTTCCTGTAATACAAATTGTACATAACAATGGATTGTTAATGGTATGATGATGTCAATGACGATGTGGGTCACGTGGGAGGACATACGTCTCCAACCGTAAAGTGTCTAACACTAAGAGAATTATATGATGAGAATTTTGAACTCATGAACGAGAAAATCATTAAGAATGAAGTTGAAGTTTGAATGTTGTTTTATTTCAAATTCAGAATGTTTTGAACTTCGAATATTGCTCTATTTCAAATTTAGAATTATTTGAACTTCGAATATTGCTATGTTTTGATGTTTGGATTATATATATATATATATATATATATATATATATATATATTGTTGGAAATGTTATTATTTATGCGCTTATAAATGAATATTTCAAAATTGTTAAGTTATAAATAAATAAATTATCTAAAAAAACCTAAATTCCCACTCCCCACCCTCGGCCGCTTGACTAGCGCCTAGCAAGTTTTGCAACCTTGATCAATACTGAGCTCCAATCCATTGAACACTTAAAATCATATCATAGCCCCTACACACTATACCCCCACCCATTTTTCTATAACTAAAACAAAGGAAACAACAAGACATAAATCATAGCTCCAGCGTGCTCCATAAGTAAAAAAGGAGATTTATGAACAACACAGAAGAATCAACGATTTAGCAGCAATAATTTTGGTCAGACATTCTTCCCAAGCACATGATTCTTGCTTAATCAGTATTCCATTTCACAACAAAAGATGCTACAGCTACCAAAACCGTTTGCAAAGACAAGCACATAATATCGTTTTTGCTTTTGATTACCTTGAGATGAGCAAAGTTTCAGAACCTTGAAAGTGTGAAATAAAAAATAGTATCAATTCATTAGACAGAGAACCATCAGAGTTCGAGGTGCTAGTATCAAACATCCTATCTCGACTAGTACCTTCTCTTCATCAAATAAATAAAGGATTTTCGCAAAATTTTATTGGATGCTAGCAGAGAGAATCCATGTATACTTAACAAGCATCTTCCCAAGATCATTACCCTTTGCACCAATCTACAAGAATATATATCAATAATGGCCAAGTGTGAGCAATGAAACATCAAACATAAGAGGGGAATAACTCAAGTTTCATAAAGGTTCAAATTGTCTACATCCACAGTTCACAAGTCTTAGAACATTGCAAATCACTATAAACGGAACCTATGGGGAATAAAACTAATCACTCCTAAGCAAGGAAACCAAACGCCCCCTTAATGGAAACTTTCTTAATATGATAAGATAATTGACTAAACAGAGGTCTTTATGAATAGAACTATAACATCTGAAATGATGTGAACATTCATTAAGTATATTTTCACCCAAGGATTAACATCACTCTGACAGAGGAACTTTCAGTAAGAAAATTATCAAGTAGTGTTTTTCCCTGAGTAGATCATATAGCCTTTAGTTCAGTGAAGGTATATAAACAAACTAAAAATGTTACACACACACACACAGAGAGAGAGAGAGAGAGAGAGACCTTTTGGAGCATAATGAAATAGGCAGTCTGGCCATTCAATTTGGCATGCTGTAACCTTGTTACAGGGACTACATTTTGATAACTGTTCAGAGCCAGGCCCTTGATGTGCAGTATCAGATCACATGGCAATGGATAAAACCTCACCTTTCATCAGCTTTAAAGTGGCAGTAGTCACAAGTTGATCCAAGTATTCCAAGAGGGCTGGCAAAGAAATCCTGAAAAGAGAATGTTTTCGAACAACCAACCAAGCACCCAAAGAAAACATAAGAAAACAAATTGCAGCACGCCTCATGAAAATTCCAAGGGGATGAACAGCAACTAATGGTGACATTGAAAGGGTCGCCAGAGGATTGATTAGCATGAATATGAAATGTCCCTAAGAAGAATCTATATGAACTTTATAGCAAGTTGATTGGATGTTTTGTGTCAAAAGCAATTTCTGTTTTCAGGTGTCTACAAATGAAAAAGGAGAACTTTTCAAGCAAAAGATACATTATAAAGTCAGTTTGTTAGATTATGTATCATGTCAATCGAGTTCCACCAGCTCCCTGAGCACTAACTGTACAAAGAAGATTCCATAAACACAAATTCAATAGCACTTGAATGGTTAGTTGATGGTTGACTGTTTACACAATCTCAGTTAGGCATGAAGACTTGAAGTATAGCTTAGAACAGAATTACAACAACAAACATTTGTACAACTTATTGAGAATCTGGGTTTTCATAAAGTGTTACAAGATACAGATAGAATTACATTCTGGAGTCAGATGGTAGTAACTGATTGAGTTAACTGGTGGTCTAGAGCACGAGTGAGAGATGATCATCTTCTAGAGAGCCATATTTCCATTAATTACTCAGTCCAAATCAAGCTGCACAAACTAATTGCTGATGTGGACTCAAAGGGATACACTGAGGTAGTCGACACATCCCTTTCTTCATAGAAAAGAAAGCTGATCTATATCTTTCTTCTAAGCTCCTCAATCAATTTCCCATTTCTGCAGAAGCATAATAGACCGCACATTTACATGCATGCCCCCAGATATAAGAAAGAGAAAGCAACTGACAGATATGTAAAGAGAAAGCAGAAGTGTGAGATGGCCCTAGATACATTTGATACCGTGATTATTGGACTCAACCATATACATGATAGTATGATACATCATCACATTTTTCAAAGTGAAGCATATAATAAAAAGTTGAGAAACCTAAATACAGTGTACTAGCCAAACTGTAGCAACCTTTCACTTTGGTCATGTGATATTTGGTATAATCTCAAATATGAATAGTGAGAGGAAACTATAGACACTGTGTCATGTAAATGGTGAACCTGACTGATAGAGGACATTGATCATTTCCCTTAATGCATTGATGAAGGAGAATGATTGTTTCCTTAACCATACAGAAGATTGATCATTTCCTTTTAGTTGTGAACAGTCAGAGAAGATCGAGCATCATTTTTTATTTTCTTTTGGTTGTTGGCATGATTATTTAGTTATTATGGTATTGTTATTTAGATAAATTAGGGAATAGTCATAATAGATAGGCAGACATGAATGTCTACAGTATTCGGCTCGTAGCCGGGATTTCCCTATAGTTTCTATGTCTTTTTAGTCATCTTGTTCTGCTTTAAGTCATTTTGTTTCTAATCTTTTTAGTCATTAATAAAATTTCGGAAAATTCTCTAAACCAGTCTATTTCTCTTTTCTCTAAAAACTGGTCCAACCTGCTGGCCTTTTAATGCAGACCAATAAAGGAGAAGAATCTCAAGGCAATAGAGGAGTATTGGTGCTTTGCAGAAGAATATGAAAGCAAAAGGAGAAGATATTTGATATGATCTTGGAATAATAAATGAACTGGATCACTTGGAGGAATTACAGTAATCAAAATATGAGATGATATACTGGAGGATGAAATAACATCAGAATGGTATTGTTAATTCAATAAGTGATAGAAATGTCTGCATACATGCTATGAGCAATAAGGCAACAATTTCCAACTCATGAGAGATATTGATATCGTATTAGAACACAATTAAAAAACTGAATGTTTTTTTGCAAGGACACAATCATTGTTGAGAAACTAAATTTAAATGGAGCTCTGTAACTGGAAATACTGAGCACAAGAGACACAAACTGTCTTAAATGTGGTGATTCTACAAGCAATTTTGTGTGAACATAGCTGAATGTAAATATGTATGTCAAGAGACAGAAAAGGAAACAGAGAAAAGAAGGAAAGTCTGTAAACAAATATCCCAGTGGAGTACAAAAAATGCGAGACTAACGGATACATATGTCACAATGGTAGCATTTGCAATCTTTGAGGCGCAGAGATTTGGAAATGAAAATGATATGTTTAAATATGTTGAAACTGATTCTGTTGGAGACTTCTATTAATGGAGTCAGGACCACATCCTCACTGAGATTCTCAAATAGTGGAGGATTTTGTAGCCTAACAAATCCAGATACTAACATAAAATTGAACAAATTTGAAGCTTTTTGTTCAAAGTTGCAGAGCGCCAAGCAAGGAGCAAATATGGGTCAGAATTCACCTTTTTTTTTTCTTTTTTTGGTACACTGTTTAATCCAAGATACCAAATCAATATCCAGAAGTTAAAATCAAGCTCACACTCGTGCATGCATAAACACACCACAGGCGCACACATGTATATGGGTGGGGTGGGTGGATGTCTGGAGAGAGAGATGCATAAACATTTTCAGCAACAGCTACATTAAGCAACAATATAAAAGTTCCAAGTATTGGAGTTCATAATATATAGCTTGAGTTATGCAATTAATGAAGGCAAAAAACCTACCACCAAGTTTTACACTGGTACACCAGACTTCAAAGACTCCTGAGTGCTCTCACCACAATCAAGCACATCCTTATCTTTTAACATCTTGATATAGTAGCTGACTATTTGTTTATCCAACTCATAGTAGTACTCCATTTTCTTCAATGGTTTCATGTCCAGGTCAATGAAAGATGCCTGCAAGATTGTAATGGACTATGATCAGATAAGAACAAGAACATGCAGAGCAAATATATCATTTATCAGAACTAAATCCTGAGGATAACATTTATTTCTCCTAGAAATTTGAACATGATCAACGGAAGTTCTAAACAAGGCGGCAGAAAATGGAACTTATTGATAAGTGAACACTACAATGGACAGAGATATGCTGAAATGTTACACTACAAGCATCTACCACTAACTTCACAAAATGCAAGAGAGAAACAAATAACTAGAACTTTCTACATAAAGCTAGAACTGATAATTAGGCTGATGTAGCATGAAAACATAAAAATGTGAATAAATTTGGTGCCAGAATTTTACAGACATTTTTTAAGGAAAAGCAAGTCCATGCTTCTAAATCTACTGTCCAAATCCTTCCTGATCATCAATAATCCATACTGAAAACATATTAATGATGCCTGAAAAAAAGATTAATGATGCCTAAATGCTAATCATAAATGTGCAGAAGAATTGATTAGGTGTCCACCTTGTAACAAAAAGTTTGCTTGCACGATTCCAGAAAGACAGCACGATATGGAGACTCCTGGCTCATATTTCCTCTGGGCCTAAAACTTATCATCATGCTTAGGTCCTTTGCAGTGGCAGATATCAAGTAATCCCTCACAATTTTTATTTTTTCTTCCCTTTGCAATGAATGAATAGATGAATATCTAGCTGATAATTTGATTCCACCTATTCTTCGACAGACTACACAAGGCTGAGAAATGATATCATAGTAGGCATGAATTGCACCTTCTATATCAATGGCATCAAGCTTCTGTACTTCAAGAAGCCGATTCAACAAGTCAGACTTAAAAATAGCTTCAGAGAGCAGATCCACAAAACACTTGATATGCATCCCATCGTTTGCTGAAATTACACGTTTAAGCCCGTCATGGAATGGTTGACCAACTGCAGAACTAGTGCTGTCAGCAGCACAACCCATGCCTCCAAATATAAGCGAACCATTTAAGAAAACCCGAAAATTGTTCTGAGGAGTGAGAAAGAGGGTCTTAATTGCTCTTTGTATTCTATCCTTGGAACCAGAAAACAAATCCAGAGGATCATATTTACTTATTTGAGATATCTGCATTTAAAGAATCACCATCAGTTATCTTCAAAGAAATACTTCTAGAAGTACAAATATACCTTATAATCTAAGAAATAAAAAAGAACATTCACTTCATTGCTAGAGTTGAAATGGCGCAACATGGCATCAATAATAAAAAAATATTTCCAGGAGATGAATCAGATCAGATGTTCAGGTACTACCTTCCCTTGATGCAATTTCAGAGCTTGGTGCATCTTAAAGCGAGTAATTCTCTTTTTTACTGCATTTTCGTCAGCTATGAATTCTGAAGTAGGAAGAAATCCACCTTTGGGCTGCTTTTGCAGAAGAAGAGAATAAGTGGAAAAAGTTACAAACTCCTACAACATTGCTAAGGAAGTGTGCACTTCTAGCAGAGATACAATGACCATATATATGAAGAAAAGCAAAGGGAAGCACCTTTATCTCAACAGACACACAAAAATCCTCTTTGAGAGAACCTGAGACTGAAAGAAAGGTCATGATTAGCATGTTGTGGGTCCACCAATTAGGAACCCATTCTCACACATCATCATTAAATCTCAAATGTTGTTTACAGTTATTATATTACTCAATTAATGAATAATGGTCTTTGATGGAGAATCTATGATGGCTACAAAGATAAAATTCGGATAAATTGTATAGATATAACTAGCATGTAATTTAAAAAAATTGTATTCCAAGCATATATCCACATCTACTACAATTTGACCCACTACACACTGCCATTAGAAATTCATAACTCAACACCCAGAGAACAATTCTCCATGAGGAAAGATTAGATCATATGACATAATACAGAGCAGATATGCACAGAACTGACGGGAAAATAAGAAAGTTCCTGAAGCGGTTCAAGCAAGCATAAAAACGGAATTACAGATCAGATAAATTATCTTCAAACACAAGCAGGAGCTTTATCAATCCAAACAATCTTGGGATGCATCTCATACCATGAGGAAACACTGAATGATCAGTAATGAGAAGAACTGAGTCGCAAAGCGGATTGACTCTTGCAGCATCAACACGCCATGGCGGGCGCTGACAAAGAACCTTGTTGTCAACTGCCTCCAAAAATTCTCTTGACACAAGAACATGGATCTGTAGCAAGTTGCATATGTATTCCAACGTTTCAGTTAAGCTAGCCAAAATGAGTCATAAAAACTAGGAAGTAAGATCTGAGTCTTTAAAATGAAAAGAAACTCCCACACTTATATGTATTCTAACGTTTCAGTTAAGCTAGCCAAAATGAGTCATAAAAACTAGGAAGTAAGATCTGAGTCTTTAAAATGAAAAGAAACTCCCACACTTATCCATGTTAAGCCAACTCATTATTCTTTGATTGCATGCTTTGTTTGGTGAAATAAGTAGATATTGCATTTAATAGTGTCTATCTCATTATAGACCATATAAAATGTTCAATTAAAAGAGGCAAGAACACGTCAACTAATCCTTAACTTTTTGTTACAAGAGAAAAGGAGAAAAACCAGAATCGTATGCTCAGATACATATATCGACAAACAAGTGTTGGACACAAAAAGCTACCAAGCATAAGAAGCACGGAGATGTCACTATTGAACATTATTAAGATTATTGATCAAGCATTCCGATATTATAAATGGAAGGGGAAAAGGATAATGCTGGCTTCAAAACTTTTCTAGAATAACAACTTACCCCTGCATCAACATGTTCAGATCCCAACAGTGGGCACATTACTCTCTGCACATACAGCTGCTCCGCAATTTCCTTTGTAGGTGCTGAAACGATGCCTTCAAATTTTCCCCACAAGAGGCCTTCATGGTTAACTAGAACTGAATGACCATTCTCACATTTAGGTCGATCATTTGGAACTTTTTGTATCCTTAAAACCTTTCCAACCTAGATGTAAGAAAGAAAAATAAATGCATTAAGGCATTTGTATAGATCATAGTATCTACTTGTACCATCAATGGATGCATTCAAAGTCTTAAGTGACAGGATTCAGTATTTTCTTGGTGAGATCATTCTTCTTATGGACTTCTTAGTGAGTATTTTTTAATTCTTAATAACATCATATTCCCTCTTTCATGTATGAAAGTTCAATATAAGTAGATTAATCACCAAAAACACGAGTTCTTTTAAATTAAGTTGTTCCATCCAAGACAAGGAATGATGCACCATGGTTTTTTATAAAGGGAACTTCTAGCCAGCCTAAGCTGAGGACCAACTTTCAAGAAATGTAGAAGGTTGAAAAGCATTTATAGTGACTTCATCAATTTTCTTTCTAACTACTTGGCAAAGAATGCACACCAAATAGATCTTAATTCTTTAGCCAAAATCCACTACAAGGGTGCAAGATAGAGCATATATCCACCCCCCAGCTAGATGTAAAAAAGAAATAAAAACTAACCAATGTATAACCCACAGATGAACTTCAACACCATTGAATCTTAGCAAAACAAACCTCTAGGCTTCAGGTGATAAATAAGTCAGGAAATACAAACAAAAATGTCCATTGTTTACTTACAATTTGTATGGTTGCGAAAAAGAAATACATCAACTCAAAAATCAACAAGATCTAGCAGTTGTATAAAGAAAATAAAAGAAACAGAATTTTACAAAATGAGGAGAGTTTCCACAGTAAGCAAGAACTAGGTTCACAGCTCCTTCTCCTCTGTAAATCCATTCCTCCGCATCTTTGGCTTGTAAAACTGCTGCCATCCACTTCAGAGAAATAAAAATCACTTCTTTCCTGTTGCATTTTAGACACACAAAGGATATTTGTAGAGTTGGGATGCTTGGAAATGGAAATAATTCGAATAATAAATATATCAACATGCCATCTCCACATAAAACAGAACTTATGAACACCTTCATGAACTCTAACAACGATATCATCAGATCATTCAAACAGCATTTCAAGTATCAACATCTATTACACTAAATAAACAACAAAAACAGAAAGGCCGGATAAACGATCTGATCATTCAACACAACCAAAAAGAAATAACAATTATATACAAAAAAAGGGAGAAGTTCAAAAATGCGAGAAGGAACGGTGGAAGGACTCTGACAAAGAAGCAATCCACCGCATATCAAAGCAGAATAAGAGTAAAAGGAATTACGTTTCCAGAAGTAATACTTCAAAAATGCAATATTTCCGGAGCTAGCCGCTTCCAACTTCCAAGTCTACCACTAACGGTAGAAGAGTGTCGTCGCGACTATCAAATTTAAAGAATTTTCACTTTCGGATTGCAATCTCGTACAGAAATCCATTCAGCTGATGAAACTAGTCCTGAATTACTAACCTTTAACAGAGAAAGCAATGCAATGCTGATAGAAGAATAGAAAAAGTAACGTACCGAAGCTTCCGTCAGTCTCTCGCTCTCCGCCGCGGTGACCGTCACCGTCGGCGACCTCCTCCAGTCACGTAAATTGCCGGAATGTAGCTTTGAGTGTGGGGATTTAGGGTTTAGAGAGGGAAAATGGAAGGAGGGAGAGAGGGAGAGAGAGCTGCCTATTTGACTAATGAAAAGTCTCAATCGAGCTGTGAGCATTTTGTTTATTTCTTGTGGGGCCCATGTAGACATTCGTCGACCATGCAAGTTTATACTAAAGCGCTCGGAATGTGCAATTTTATACTTTGTAGACGCCCACTTTTTTATCCCAATGATTCCTCAATATTGGAATATTGCTTTGAACGCTGCTATTAAACAAAATATTTCATTTTAATGTTATAATAAAAAAATATGAATAGTAAATTTCTATAAATTTTATCAATCCATCGATATTAATGAGATAATAATATATTATATTGCATCTTTTAATCAGCTATTAGTATAGTATTATAACATCTATTGGCCCATATTATTACACGTATGTAGTATTTATTTGACGCGTGCAATATATTATATCTTTATAAATATCATACACTAACAACTAAAAGTGCACTGTTAAATTCAACTAAAATCACAAGTCGGGTGGGTGAGTAAAAAAAAATAATTAAAAAAAAATCGATTAGGAAATATGAGTTTAACATGGCTTTCTTATTTTTACTATTTCACTATGATTGGTTTGGTGATTAGGGGTGATGAAATTTGATAGATAATTTTATCACCATTCATCTAACATTTGGTTTGAGTGCATTGTAGTTTGGAACTAATAAGTTAAATGATAATTTATCATTACAAATACGGATTAAATATTAAATCTGAGGTCGCAACTAGAATAACTAGAGTAGCTCTCATGTGATTTATGAAAATTGGAACATCTTGAGCACCAATATAAAACAAATATTTTTATTTTAAAATTATAAGAAATAAGAAGTTTTTGTAATATAATATTTACAAAATCAATCATTTAAATATTGATAATAACCCTTAATAAATGACATTCATGAATATTTATGAAATAATATTTTATAGCGTACCCATTAATGAGCTATTAATTTTTATATTAGTATTCTGATATATCACTCGACAGTTATTTCATAATGTGATGTGGCTTCTATGTATTTAATATTAGTACTATATTTAACATGTGCGAGATATTTTACTTTTATAAATATATATCATATACTAACAACTATTGGTATATATGGTTGGTATTATAAAATAGAATGGTAATGGGATCATGGTTTTCATGTTGATTCTCAATTCCATGATTGGTATGATTTTTTAGTTGGGAATAGTCGTTCCTGAAATAATCATCATTACTATGAATATGGAATTAGTCTGTACTCTCCACCCACATGATATTATACATTTTCAATTATCAAAATAAATTTTATTTTTTATTTTGCAAAACTATATATGCTTTATTTTTTGTATTGACGAATGAATTGTCATATCCCTATAAAATATTTTATTAAAAATAAAAGTATAATAAAGTTATATTTTTCCTAGAAAAATTAAAATAAATTAAATTGTAAAAATAAAGAAAATTATATAAAAATGCAAAAGGCGTCAATTATTTTTAAAAATTATTAGGAAACAATATAATTTGAAAAACTTCAAAACTATTTGATGATAAAAAAATATAAAATATTTCAATTTGAGAAATTTATGAAATTTTTAAAAACTCGTTAATAATTTATTAATGATTCATAAAATTTTGTAATATTTAGCAAAAGTACTAATGATATTATAGGAAAAATTACATTGCCATAAAATATACAAACATATTAATCATTAGTGAAATACTCACTAGAAGGATATTCAATTTTTTTCACAAATGTTAATAAAGTAAAAATTGTATAATATTCAATAATATATTTTTAAAATATAATAGTATCTCTTGAATGAAGAGTAATTTGCTATTTAGAAATAAACAAGTAAATTCGTGTATTTTATTTACTAATTACATATTGTTATAATAAAATCAATTCATAAATGTAAGTTTCATTCCTATCTTATTATTTGTGATACCAACTAAAGGAATGACAATAGTTATTCTATTCCATTTACATCATCATTCGATTACTGAGTTCATTTCATTCCTACTTATTTCTATTCTGGCATACTAGTCATCCTCTAAGAGTGCAATTGTCAAATTATATTAGAAAATTTCAATCGGGAAATATGCACCTCAAAGAGTGGCTATACAATTGTACTTATAAATATATGGACGAAGGGCCAAAACAATACCCGAACTATATGTCTAATTCCACCTAGACGTATGAACTATTTTTTAGCTCAAATACGCACCTAAACTATTTAAAAAGTACAATTGGCCCCCTAAACTATTCAAAAAAGAATAAACTGTCACTTAATGTTAACACCGTTAGTTTTTTTCATTAATTAAAATGCATCAAGCTCTATTCTATTACCTATGAATGCCGATCGGACAAATTGAAATAACGGTCAAATAGCCCACAACAAGGAATTACAAAACCCTCTTTTAATTTCAAAAAGTCAACATTGAATCGGTATCGAGATTTAAAATTTAATTCGTAACAGAAACCCTCGTCATTGATAACTCTCCATGTAATTATTCTATCACTTAACACCCGATTGATAAATTGAGAGTATAATTAGAAAGCATATGATGAGGGCTTTCTAGCCATACCACATTACATGGTATCATCGTCCGAATCAATCATAATTAGGTAAAAGAATTTACGCGCATCTTATTTAACGGAAAAAACTAACTGGCGGCAAGAAGAATTCTGGATTGTGGTTTCTTTTGGCCTACGATTTTTAAGGATGCCCACAACATTTGCAGAAGATGTGATCAGTGTCATAGAGTTGGGAACACCACAAAAACAAAAATGAAATGCCCATGACACCTATTATGCTAGTGGAGATATTCGATATATGGGGAATGAATTTTTCTGGGTTCCCTTGCAAACTTTAAGGGGAATCATTATATCATTCTGGTAATAAACTATGTGTCTAAATGGGTAGAAGCCAAGGTTACTCCTACCAATGATGCTCAAGTAGTCACTGCATTTTTGAAGTCCAACATCTTTACTCAATTTGGTGTGCCGAGGTCTATAATCAGTGATCAAGTAACACATTTTTGCAACGAAACTCTGGAGAAGTTGCTAAAGAAATATGGGGTGAATCACCATGTGATAACAACCTATTACCCACAGGCAAATAGCCAAGTTGAAGTCTCAAATCGAGAAATCAAGTCATTCTTGGGAAGGTAGTGAATCCGAATCGAAAGGATTGGAGTCAACATTTGGATGATGCCTTATGGGCATACCGAACTACTTTTAAAACTCTGATCGGGATGTCCCCATGACGCGCGGTCGTTAATTTCACGGTCAGAATAAATCTCAAGAGAGACTTATCCTTGTACCCACAGCGGGCGTAGCCAGCAATGTGAGTAGAGGGTCGATCCCACGAGGAGCTGCGAATTCTACCTTCCAATGTCACCAGCTTAAAAAGAGTTTGGGTTGTTGTGGTCTCTGTACTTCGTATGTAAATACTTTAAAGTAAATCTTGCAAAAATAGAAATAAAAAGAAACAAACAAAGAAAACGATCAGTAGTAAAGTATTCCGGATTAGAACTTCGAATCAAACTAAACAAACATTTTTCCGATCATGGGCACACCGATTTCTTATGTAAATTAAATCATCCAGTTAAAGACACCCGAATTTCTTCATTTGTGCCCAATCTATCCTTTCAGATTAGATTAGAGGTGATTTCCCATCCCCTAAACCCTAACTTGTTACCCAACCCTGATTTCTCATTTGATTGTAAGCAACAAGCAACTTTATGCCCTAGACAGACCCAGATCTATTGCAAATACTGATTTCTCGTGTGCCCACAATACCCCGTGATGTACCCGGTCCCTTTATGATCAACACACAGTTACGATTCATTGACCATGTATAGATGTAGCGTGCCCAATTCTAATTAACGAGTGATCAACCACATTAATTAGCTTAACATGCTTTAGTGCAACAAAGAAAACAATACACAACGGAAACTAAATTCACACAGTGTTATGCCCAAACTGCCTCACGGTTTTTACATATTTGTTAAGTTATCATCTCCATTCAATCTGGAATAAAAGATCTAGCCACGCATGCTAGACATAAACATAAAGACAATATTTAAAGACATAATATTAAATGAAAACTTATTGAAATAAATAAGAAATGAGTCTTGACTCCAACGTCGAACTTAACAACATAAACTGGAAATCCTACATTCCGAGGGCATAAGGCCCAGGGAAACTGCTAGAAAATAAAGAACTAAAACTAAAAATATGGATCTAGATGATTTGTTGTGTTTTCGGATTTTTCTGTCGTCCGTAAATGATCCTCTCTGGTGGTATTTGTACAGGTAGGTCAAATCCCTAGCATCATTGGGCCACAAGTAAGTTTTGAAGCTTAATTCGGCCCATGAAAAGACTTTAATTCTGGACTGGACTGTCGGCGTGCCCATTCTTTCCTTTTCTGGCAGCTGCACTTTCCTTGTATGGACAGATCAACTTTCCTTGTAGAGATAGGTCAACTTTCCTTGCAGAGTAGTTCTGATTCTATCTCTTCAGCTCGCGCCCACAGGAGGACGCTTTCCTTATAGAGAAGATTGGTCTTCTAGAAGCTTTAAGATATCATCTCCAGATTTGGTAATATCCTCTTTGATATGATCTTCTTTCCTTATTGAACGAAATCTGGAAAATTGGATGACTTCTGCCGAACTTCTCACATTGTGCCCATAACAAGTCTGCCAGGTTCAGAATATCCTCGAGTCTTGTGGGCATAAGGCCATTTCTCAGCAACATTGAAATGCGATGGACCCTACAAGCTGGCACCTTTCATGGATATTGGTGCTATGAAAATCTCATTGAGCTTGCATCATCGTATTTCAGCTCCAAAAGGCCCACAGTGCTTGATTTTAATCTCTTCATGCCCCTACTCATATTTCTAACTCTTTCCGACTCTAAAACAATAAAAACAAGGACAAAAGAACAAGAAAAAGACTCCAAAAATACGAGAGAAATTGGACTTGTCACCCCATATAGGATGTTTTTTGGGAAGTATTGCCATCTTCCAGTGGAAATAGAGTACAAAGCAAAATGGGCATTACAAAAGCTAAGTATGGATAGGAGCAGGGCATACCAAGAAGTTTCAGATTCAAGAACTGAAAAAGATGGGGATGGAAGCCTATGATAATGTTGTTCTTTACAAAGAAAAAATGAAAAAGGTTTTATGATCAAGTGATAAGAAGGAAAATGTTCCCGGGGCAGCAAATTCTTTTGTACCATTCGCGGTTCAAACTTATGAGAGTGAATCTGAAAATCAAGTGGGTTGGTCCTTTCCAAGTATATGCGGAATGCCCAAATGGAGCAGTTGAATTAAAAAATCTAGATACAGGAGGGCGTTTCAAAGTTAATGGCCACAGACTGAAACTTTACCTGGGGCATTTGGACCAGGATGTCAGAGTGGTCTGGCTCATAGAGCCAATTTATATCTAAGGAAGGATGGTGTCGTGCCCACGACAGTAACTAGGGCTCTATTGGGAGGCAACCCAGGCTTTTAATTAATTTAATTTGTTTTATTTAATAAATATTATTTCCAATTTATTTTAACTATAATAGAGAACATTTTACGTGATTTTGGAGATAATAACATTTTGCAGGAAGAGATAAAGCCAAAGTAGCAAGAGATAAGGATATTGCTTGAAAATAGGGATTCCGGAGGACATTAGAAGAAAATAGTTTGTTTCAGATTTTTAGGCCTTTGTGTATATCCAGTGTTGTGGGCACGCGGAGGCTACTTAAGAAATCTTAGAACTGAAGAGTCGTGGTCACATCAGCTACAGAAACAAGTTTTTATAAAACCGAGCCCATTAAATCTCCAACTATCCATTTCACTCTTCATTTCATCATTCTCAAAATACACTAAGTAGAGAAATATTTATAGAAGCTCTCTACAGAGGCCATTTTTTATTCTTTCTCTCAAAAACTTTTGTGATTGAAAATGGTAGCTACTCGAGGAAAGAAGACAGCAACCCAAGTTAAGTGTTAAAGCTCGTCTGGAGTTTGAGTTGTTTGCTTCAATCAAAGAGTCATCATAGAGTAAAGTTGTATGCAAGAAAGCCTATAAGCCCAAAGACAAGGGTGAAGGAAAAATCAGTGCTTTGAGTAAGCCGATTGAGAAGGCAATTCCAGAAAAGGTGGTTACACCTGAGATGAGTTTTGCAACCCAATCAGAGGCTGAGGGAGATGGAGAAGAACAAGCTCCTGAGCCCATGCAACAAGAAGAAGAGGCTGAAGAGCCCGAGACGAAGCCAACACAACCCTCTGAAAAAAAGGTTGTGCAACCTGCTGCGATGAAGGGAAAAAAGGGGGCTAGGGTTTCTACTCCCGAGCCTCCTGGAGAGCATGATGAACAGAGATGCCCAAAACAAACCGGACCGACAGTTATAAACCGTCGATTTTCCGGTTTGTAAACCATCCGGCACGGTTACGGTTACAAACCATAACCGTAACCGTGATTCCACCGGTTCGGTTCCGGTTTGTGCACCCCAAAGCTGAAAAACCGCCAGTTTGGCTGTTTTTTTTAATACATATGGTTGTATGTATTAAGAATCCCAAAAATATGGAATTTCCTAAAAAAGAGATATTTCAAATTTTGTGCATTGAAAGTCAAATATCTTATAACCTTTTATATAAAAAGTTTGACAATTATCTATGATATAAAATCAATGTGGGATAATGACAATGATTGCACACATTATGAATCCTCAAAATAATGACAATGAGATTTCCTCGAAAAAGATTAGGAATTAGTGCAATGATAACAAAATGTTTAATACATTTTATAGAAAAAGTTTTACCATTATCTTTGATACAAAATCAATGTGGGACAATGCATACATAAGCAATGGTTATCTTTATTTGCCTTTATTTTGTCCCACATTGATTCTATATTAAAGATAATGTTTAAACGTTTCCTATAAAATTGTATTAACCTTTTTGTTATAAATTCAAATTGAATTCAATCATACTTTTGAATTGAGATTAAATAAGCTACACTAACACATAAATTAGATAAATAATCTATAGAGATAAATCAAACAAGATCATTTAACTAGCTAGATTATTCTTATCTAATGTAGTCAAACTATTCAACTAAAAAAATTAATTATTTGTTGAGTAATCCTATCTATTTTTGAAAATAAAATAATAGATATATCATCTTTAATAATTGCCGTTAGATTCTATGTACTATTAGTTCCATAATTTAATCACATTTATGGAATAAACTATGATTAACCAATAACTCTTAACTTAATTATTTATTTAAAAAACGTTTTCATTTCTTGTAAAAAAATTATATTTTAGCTTTGAATTCATATCTAAAGATGGTGCAAAAATAATTAAATGTGTAATACCCTTTTATAGGAAAAAGTTTATCATTGTCTTTGATATAAAATCAATGTAGGACAAAAATAAAGGCAATGATTTTTTATACCTTTGTTTTCTTTTGTTTTTGTCCTACATTGATTTTATATCAAAGACAATGGTTAAAATTTTCTTATAAAAGGGTATTAGCCAATTGGTTATCATTGTACTATTTTTTAATCATTTTTAAAGAAAATCTTATATATTTTGAGGTTTCTTATTTTTTTAGATGTTATAAAACTTTTTATATTTAATATAGTTGAATCAAATAATTATCGAAAATTCAAAAAAGGGGGAAAACCGACGATTAACCGTGTAACTGTCGGTTAACCAGCACAAACCGCCGATTAAGGTTTACAAATCATAATCGGGAACCTATAGTGGACGGTGCGGTTCCAGTTTGTGCCGTCCGGAACCGCCTAACTGGTAGTTTGTAATCGGAATCGTTACAAACCGGAACCGTGGGCATCTCTAATGATGAAGTGCTAGATGAGTTTGTGGAAGAGTTGTAAGAAATGCAACCGACTGAGATAAAAAAAAGAAAGTGATTGCTAAGTTGAAGAGAAAAAAAGTGGTTGAAGTGCCCACACCAGTGAGATCTGAGCAGGAAGAAGTTTCTGAGCAAGAAGAGGAGACTGAGGAGAAAGTTGAAGAACAACAGGAGCAGAGCGAGTCATCTCAGGCTCGAACTCTGGTGGATGAGCCTTTTGAGGACTCACCACCGAAGCAGAGAGTAGGGAAGGTTGTTGCAGTAAAGACAAGGGAAAGGCTTGCTGGAGAGCCCTCTATGAGAAAGAGAAAAGCTAAAGAGGGCACACAAAAGCTTGATCCTAAGAAAGGCAAGATTGTTGTGAGCCTGCTGTCTAAAAAACTGGGTGTGTAAGGGAGTGGCCCACCACCTGTTCGCGGCATTAAGAAGCAAGGTTGTGCATGCTGAGTCCTTGGATGCTCTGGGGATAGAGCAGGAGGTACACAAATTCTTTGCTGCTATTGGGTGGTCCTTCTTTGTTGATATGGAATGTGTGATTTTTTCTTCTTTGATCCAAGATTTTTTCCATTCTTTAAAAATCAAAACTGTTAGTAAGCATGTGACTTCAACTAGAATTATGTCTTTTAAGGTGTTGGGTAAATATTTTTCTTTGTTTGCTGATGAGCTGAAAATGAGTTTGGGGATTGTGTCTTATCTCGATTTGCAAGAAGGGGATTATGTGGATGCGATAATTATTGTGCCCGACTCGACTGAAGGGGTGGATGCTCGGTGGGCTGAGATTGGGGATGACTCTAATTTCCATAGTGGAGCCACAAAGGGGCATTGTTTGAATAATGATGCATTGCGATTTTGTTATAGGGTGATTGTTTATAGTTTCTTTGGTAGGAAGGATAGCTCCAATTATATCACTAACCAAGAGCTATTCATTCTCTGGTGCATGATAAATAAAATTAGAATTAATTTTGGCGTTGTGGCCATAGCACATTTCAAAGATACCAAGAGCCATCCCAGACATCGCATCTCTTGTGCCTAGCTGATCACCTAGCTCACCATTAAATCTAAGCTATTGGATTTAAGTACCAATGACTTGGTTGCTCTGCTAGTTGAATACTTTGATATAAACTGTCTGAAAAGAATGCAAGATGTTATTGATGATGAGGATGGAAATTTAGTCTTCTTTGTGCCGAGAGTAGACTCCTCGAGCATTCTTTTTTCCTCCACAGGTACATTGAGGAGACAGCAATCTGGAAGGGCACAGCAGGGAGAGAGTCCAGTCGTTGTGATCATAGGAAAGTTGAATGCAATCGAGAATGCCTTGTTCCAGTCTGATGTTCGTTTGGTCTAAATGGAAAAAGACCTTAAATCCTACTTCAATCACGTAAGTTCACATACTCAATGCCCTCTGCTAAATAACATGTTTCTTTCTTGTCCTTATAGTATAGTTTTTTGTTTTTTTTTTATCAATTTTGTTTTAGATGTATTCCATGTTCTACCCACTTTACCTCAAGCAAAGTGTGTGGGTGAAGGCATTAGGGTTGTTGTTTTTGTTGTTGAGTCTATCTAGACACTTTACCTCATGCAAAGTGTGTTGGTGGGTTGTGTTGAGTCAAGCATGTTGTCTGTTAAGTCTTTGAGAGATATTTGTTTCTAGTTTGTGAAAGATTGATAATTGTTAATTGAGTCAGCATGCCCACACTAAGGTAGGGATGATAAATGAGTTGAGCATGAACGTGGTAAGATTTAAGCCTTAATCTATTATACCCACTTTACAACATTCTCTTAGCCTAATCTGGATATGAGCTTAGCCTATCACCCCCAATCTGATGGACAAACTGAACGAGTGAACCAATGCCTATAGACCTACCTAAGATGCATGGTACACCAGCAGCCAAAACAGTGGGCCAAATGGCTATCCCTAGCCAAATACTGATATAATACTAATTATCATACCATTCTAAAGACTACCCCTTCCAAGCTTTGTATAGTTTCCCCCCACCACAACATTCAATGCACACCTACTTTCCCATTATGAATACAGAGGCTCAAGAATTGGTGGCAGAAAGACAACAACTCACCTCAAAATTGAGAGCAAACTTACTTGATGCTCAAAACATGATGAAGGTATATGCCGACCTTAAAAGAGTTGAAAAGGAATTTGAGGTAGGAGATTATGTTTTCCTAAAACTTTAGCCATTCAGATAGAGCTCAGTGGCACTTCATAGGAATGTGAAGCTTGCTGCTAGGTACTACGAACCATACAAAATTATTGAGAGGATTGGAAAAGTGGCGTACCGCTTAGAGTTACCTGAAGGGTCAATTCATCATGTGTTTCATGTCTTGCTATTAAAGAAGGTGTTGGGACACGATGTGAAACTGATTGCAGATTTTCCATCTCACAATGAGGAGGGAGTCTTCCTGGTGTTACCAAGTAGTACCATAGCAGGAAGAATTGTACGGCGCAAAGGTGTTCAGGTCGCTTAAGATTTGGTTTTTGGGAAGGAGTAGGAAGTGAGCTAACTTCATGGGAAGATACCAAATTTCTGGATATGATTTTTTCAAAAGATTGATCCTTGTGGGAAAGGATCTTTGAAAGGAGGGTGTATTATCACGGACATAGTCGTGGGAAAATGAATTAATGGCACGCCGGTGACTAGGGCTCAGGAATAAAAGGGGATTTGGGAAAAACGCAGTCTTGATTTGGGATTGACTGCTGGATCGGGTTAGATAGAATGATAAAAAAGTGCTAGAGTCGGGTCTCGAAAATGGATCGGACAGTAAAGAAGAGGTGGAGCAGGTCGAATCAGTTTCGCATTAGTGGGCTTAAGTATTTATATTTCAATAAAAAAGCCCATATGTTTGGCCTTACTAGCTTATTTCATATTATGTGTATCGTAAGGTTCGTGCTAGAGTTACAGTTGTGGTCCCTAGACTATATGTATGTTTTTGATTATGAAATGAAGTCAAGAAAGTATTAACCTATTTGTCTCATCCTTACTTCTCTATTATTTCACCCATTTCTTCTATACCTTCATCCATTTCTTCCAACCGAGATCACACACACACACACACACACACACACACACACACACACATATATATATATATATATTGTCACTGTTATACAACAAGCTTCAAGATAGGAAAAAGGAAAAACAAAAAATAAAGAGAAATTACAAATTCCATAACAAAGTTGTTATATGGAAAAATCCAACCACTGCGCACTTCAAAACGACAAAGAGAACACTTTGGTATCTCAAAGGTACGGTTAATTATGACTTATCTTATTCAAGTACTAATAATTATAAACATGTCATTTATATTGACAAAGATTGGGCTGGAGATAATGATGATCGAAAAAGTACTATGAGTTCAAATTTTTAATGGGAAATACCTCTTTCACCTGGATGTCGAAGAAGCAACTTATAGTCACACTTTCAACCTGTGAAGCTACCACATCCGGTGTTTGTCATTTTCTCTAACTCAAAAGTTTGTTGAAGGAGCTTCAATGGCCACTAGAAGAACCTCTAAGTCGGCATCGCACTAGCATTAAACCCGGCATTCCACAATCGAAACAAGCATATAGACTTTCACTTCCATTACATTAAAGAATGCATTGCAGAGAAATAAGTTCTAGTGAAGTATGTGCAATCAAAAGATCAAGTCACCGACATCTTCACCAAACCACCAAGAATGAAGACTTTATAAAGTTCCAAAGTTTGCTAGAATTGACAAATCAAATTTATGGGGGAGTGTTTGAAATTAACTTGATTTGTAGATTAGAAGTATGTATTTTATATAAATAAATAGTAGAAAGAAAAATATGAATCTAAAATCATGATGAATTAAAATACTAATCTGAATAAAGAGAAATCTAGAAAAATGGAGATTATATACACATGTGCAATTGTTAGAGAAAATCAAGACTAATCTAGAATATTTTGTATCGGTGATGACTTGGACAATATTAAATAGCGGTGCATGTAATTTATTGAGAGAATGAATGAGAAGAAAATTGAAATAAAATTATTAGCTCCCAACATTGTTAACTCACGTCCACTACTTAGATATAAATTTTACACAAATTAATATCATCCTCCAAATTATATATAGTCTAAATTCCAAAACTATGAATTATAGCAACATGATTCATATGATTTTAGCATGAACTATAACTAATAAAAACATCATTGACGAAAAAAATGAATACCCAAATCAGAATTGAATATAATGTACGAGATAATTGGAGAAGATGAACACGCGACCATCAAGAAAATTTGAAGAAGATGAAATAAGGTGGAAATTTAATGATGATAATTTACACAAGAAAATAACTTTAAACTCCAGAAGAATTATATTGTCAACAAACGAATAAGCAAATAAGGAATCTTAAAAATTCCAAATCCACGTGTGAATGTCCAAAAAAAAAAAATCCTTAAGAATAAAAAATTATATCTGATGTCTGAATTAGCAGTAACGATTCCTATTTTGCTCATAAAAAACCTTCTAACTTCAAACACCAAAAGAATAATATTATCTACAAACAATAAGCAAATAAAGAATCCTAAAAATTCCAAATCCATGTGTGAACATAAAAAAAAAACTTCAGGATAAAAAATTATATCTGAAGTCTGAACTAGTAGTAACGATTCCGATTTTGCTCATAAAAAACCTTATAATAATAATAATAATAAAGGCAAATTACAATTTAATTCTCAACATTTGAAGATTTTAACAAAAATAACCTAACGTTTTAATAATAACACCAACATTTGGATATTGTAACAGAAATAACTCAACGTTTAATATTAATAATTTAATTCCCAACGTTTGAAAATTTTAACAGAAATGACCCAATATTTCAGGCTAAAAAAATTATTTCGGTTGATTTCAATCACATTTACTCTCAAGTGAGCTAGAGACTCATACAACAGACTAACATTTTTGCCGAAAAAATAACCAAAATGGTTTTTTTTGCATAAATTATCAGGTCATTTCTGTTAAAATGTTCAAACATTGGGAATTAAATTGTTAATATTAAACATTGGGTTATTTTTGTTAGACTATCTAAACGTTGGGAATTAAATTGTAATTATTAAAACGTTGGGTTACTTTTGTTAAAACCTTCAAACGTTTGTTGGGAATTAAATTGTAACTATTAAAACGTTGGGTTACTTTTGTTAAAACCTTCAAACGTTGGGAATTAAATTGTAATTTGCCCTAATAATAATAATATTTAACACTTTATTATTGTTATGAATTATTAACAATTATCACAACTTTTTCAAGGGAGCAACTATTTACACTACTAATTTTACTCTTTGTACCACAAAATAAATAAAGAAAAATAAAATAATTGTAAAGTTACTTCAATACCCTTTTATTACTTGTTCATACCACTAACATTACTCAATGTGCCACAAATTCAAAACTAAAAAAAATAAAATAAAAAAGAAAACAAATTAATCAAAGTATTCCTCAATTTATAATAGTTTATTAGAAGTATTAGATGCTAGCATGAGTGTATTAATCGAAAAATAATCGAGTTTAGAACGTATTGTGGAGGGTTTTTTTTTTGTCCAGCGATTCATTCGAGCTGGAAATTTCTAACATTTTGAAGTGGTTCGAACTCCACTTTCAATCAACACTTGGAGAAAAAACAGAATTTAGGGTGTTCTAATTTAAGTTTTTGAACATATTGGAGTGGTTCGAACTTTAATTTTTGAACATAGTTTGTTTGGAAAATATTTTCTAACACTCTTGCACCCTGAAATTTTCTAAGTGTCGTTCAAACTTTAGTTTTCAAACAAATGAGGGTTGTTCAAAATTTAATTTTCGAACTAATTTTTTTTCTAAGTATTGGAGTCGTTCAAATTAATATTCTCAAACAAGGCGAACGTGTTTGAAATAATATTTCCGAACATATTTTTTTATTTTTTTTCAAGTAAAATAAATATTTTTGGGGTGAAGAATATTAATGTAATAGTGTGTGGTGCAAAGAGTAAAATCTATAGTGCATTGAATAACCGAAGTGCAAAAAGTAAAATCAATAATGCAAATAGAAATTCCCTTTTTTCAATTTGGTATTTATTGAATGATTTACAAAAAAAGAAAAGAAAACGAGTACTCAAGGTTTGATGCACATCTTTGTTGCTCTAAGACTACCCCCATTCACAATCTCCACCAACTCAATCTATCAATAAAATAATCATTTCTCTCTCCTTCACCTACAGGCTACACAATCAACTTAACAATCTAAAACCACAATCTTTCAACTTTATCAACAATCCTCCTCAATCCAAAAATAAATATTTTATTTGATTCTTTATTAATATCTATTAATAATAATTATTTTTTTTATCATATTTTAAAGTTATTAAATTATTTTATATTTAAAATAATTAATTACAATAATAATAATAATATATTCCTACTACACTTAAATTAAACAATAAACTCAATTATAATGCGAAGATTACAATAGATGAAATACAAATATTAAAAAGACAAACAAAAGACATTACAATCCAACAAGGTGTACACTACATATTTAATTACTAGTGCCAAATTTTCGCCATATATGCTCAATTAAATCATTTTTAAGCGCCACATGAGCATCTCTATTGCGAAGTTATGCCCTATTAGTCATATAAAAGGACAAACTCACAATGCGTTCTGTCGAGTATTGAAAAGGTTGAGAGTCATCTTGTTGCGCACCATTCATGAAAAATTCTGTTGGATCATAATAGTTTTGATATGTGTCTCGTTCATCTTCTACTATCATATTGTGCATGATGATACAAGCCATCATAATTCTTCCCATCAAATTTTTATCCCAAACAAGACAAGGATGTCGAAGAAATGCAAAACGAGCTTGTAGAACTCCAAATGCTCGTTCAACATCTTTTCTGGCAGCCTCTTGTTGTTGTGCGAACAACTTGTGCTTTTGAATTGATGGAGAAGGAATTGACTTGACAAATGCAGCCCATGAAGGATAAATACCATCAGTGAGATAATATGCTCTATCATAATTCCGACCATTCACAACAAAATTAGCCTCTGGAGCACGACCTTCCAGAACATCACTAAAAATTGGAGATCGATGAAGTACATTAATATCATTGCAGGTACCTGGTGTTCCAAAGAAAGCATGACATATCCAAAGGTCATATGATGCAACAGCTTCCAAAATTAGTGTTGGTCTTCCGCTTCTCCTTGCATATTGTCCAGCCCATGCAGTTGGACAATTTTTCCATTCCCAATGCATGCAGTCTATACTACCAATCATGTCTGGAAACCCATGTTGTTCCCCAACATGAAGTAGTCTAGCTAAATCTTGTGCATTCGGCCTTCTGAGATAGATGTCTCCAAAGCAAGATATGATGCCATCTACGAATTTTGTAAGAGAATCTCTTGTCACAGATTCACTTATTCGCAAATATTCATCAACGGCATCGGATGATGTTCCATATGCCAACACTCTTATGGCTGCAGTACATTTTTACAATGGTGAAAGACCTTGTCTACCTGTGGTATCAGGTCTTTGTTGAAAGTATTCGTCATTGGTAGGAACAGCATCTACTATACGTAAAAAATACCGTTTTCTGCATGCGAAATCTACGCCGGAAGAGTTGAGGAGAATATATCGGCCTTTCCACAAAGTAATCGTTCATCAAGCGCTCTTCGCCAATCTCACGTGCTCTGTTACAGTATCTTCTCCTGGATCTAGGAGTGTGATCTTCAACATACATAGTATGGTTTGCATATACCACCTCCTCGATGATACGATCAATGTGAGGATTTTGTTGAGGAACTCGTTCTTCCCAAGTATCAAGATCAGTAAAGCTGAAAGATCTATCACTTGAATTTGAATTTGGTGATGAATTTTCAGTTTGAGACATTTTCTTAAGTGGATAACAAAATATGTGAAGTAGAGTAGATATTGTGAAATAATTCAAAGTAGTGAATAAATAGAAAAGAAGAGACTTTGCACATGCAAGTGGAATTAAAAGTAGTGAAATAATGCATGAGTGAAATCCAAAGTAGTTAATGCATGTGATAAGTGGAGAAAAAATAGTGAATGCATGTGATGAGTGGATAAAAAGTAGTGGATATTACCAACAAAAATCCAAGCATGGATTTCATGTCTCGATCTTTTGGGGACAAACATACATAAATACATACATCATGGCACAAAATCCAATACTTATCTACTCTATAGTCTATTCAAGAGAATAGTACCAATATCATGGCACAAAATCCAATACCTATCTACTCTATAGTCTATTCAAGAGAATAGTACCAAACAACTTGTGCAAAAATTTGAAGAGAATAGTACCAAAATACTTATCTACTCTATAGTCTATTCAAGAGAATAGTACCAAAATACCAATTTGTGCAGAAATTTGAAGAGAATAGTACCAAAAATACTTATCTACTTTTTGGTTCTTGAAACGATATAAATTCAGAATACCAACTTGTGTTATATAATTTGTCATCTTAATGCAGAAATTCAGAATGCCAACTTGTGCAGAAATTCATAATTTACGATTATTAATTGATGGCACAGAAATTTGTCATCTTTTTCATTGATTGAAATTTAAACATACAAATCATAATAATTAAATAACATGAAAATAAACTACAATCAATCGCCAAAAACAATTGCCAACAGTCGGCGTTTCAATTCTTCGTCTGCTGGAGTTAAATGTTCTTTGGCCAACAATGTATTCAACATCATTTCTTTTGATTTTAATGACTTTCTTTCTAGTTTTCGATTCTCCAAATCGAGTCTCGCAGTTCCCAATTTGTTCATTACTTCAACTTCACTCTCTCTAGTTAGTCTCAATGCACGAATCTCTTCAGCAACTTCATTAGTAGATGTAGATTGTGATGCCTTACCTTTTCCTTTTTTCTTCGTCTTATCTCTGCCTGTAGGACAGGGAATCTCTGAGCGGCCACTACTTGGAGTTTCTATAGCTTCTGGAATTTGTGAATATTCTCCATCCTCGCTAGTTCTTGATCTTTTTGAGCTGCCCCCGCTCTCTTTATTACCTTGATCGTCTTTAGAACACCAACGTGTTGCATCATGATGTAGATTTAATGCCCACTTTTCATATTTAACCATGACTTCATTAAATACAACCAAATCTTGAAATTTGCAACCGCCTTCTTCATAAATGGCATGAGCTTCTTTGTCAATATCTGTTTGGCTCATTCTACTTCGTTTCCGACGATGTGCTTCTTTGCAAGCGCCAACCCACTTCATCGCGTTCGCATTCAGTCGTTGATAGACTATCCACAGCAAAAATCTTTACAATCGATTGTAGAATAAGACAAAAAAATAATAATAAAAAAAATTTCAAAAGTTGCTCACCTCCTGCGATCGATTGCAAATTCGGTTGGTCATCCAACCGAGCGATCAACCCATCTCTTTAAAATTTTATTGCCACATGTCAACATATGGTTAGTCAATTATATTTTTATTGGATAAAATTTAATATTATTATTATTTTAGATAACAATGTATTAAATAAATATAAAAATTATATCATAATTCATATTTTTTTCTGTCTATAAATGAGCTCATTTTTTACGTATTTTGAATCATATTAAAAAACCATCTTTTCTCACTCATTTTCTCTTATTTGAAATTATGGATCCAAATGATCCAAATTATTTTTCAAATTCCCAAATTCCAAACTCCCAAAATTATCAATATTATCAATACTATCAAAACTCACATTTTTCTCCGAATCTCAACCAAAATCCAATTTCTGAAGATGTCCAACCATCACAAAATATCTCCCGTAATTTATTTCAAGATGTGCAACAACCATCCACACATCGAAAGACACCAAAAAATGTTTGGTCTGTGAAAGAAGATGTTGCTCTAATGCAAGCATGGTGTTTCGTTAGTGAAGATGAGGTTTGTGGAAAAAATCAAAAGAGTGCCTCTATATGGGGAAATGTGCACAAAAATTTCCATCAATATCGAGTAGAAAATCCAGAACAACAACTCGGTGATAGAAATAAAGATTCAATAAAAGGTCGTTATCAATGACTGAATGCGAACGCGATGAAGTGGGTTGGCGCTTGCAAAGAAGCACATCGTCGGAAACGAAGTGGAATGAGCCAAACAGATATTGACAAAGAAGCTCATGCCATTTATGAAGAAGGTGGTTGAAAATTTCAAGATTTGGTTGTATTTAATGAAGTCATAGTTAAACATGAAAAATGGGCATTAAATCTACATCATGATGCAACACGTTAGCGTTCTGAAGACGATCAAGGTAATGAAGAGAGCGGGGGCAGCTCAAAAAGATCAAGAACTAGCGAGGATGGAGAATATTCACAAATTCCAGAAGCTATAGAAACTCCAAGTAGTGGCCGCTCAGAGATTCCCCGTCCTACAGGCAGAGATAAGACGAAGAAAAAAGGAAAAGGTAAGACATCACAATCTACATCTACTAATGAAATTGCTGAAGAGATTCGTGCATTGAGACTAACTAGAGAGAGTGAAGTTGAAGTAATGAACAAATTGGGAACTGCGAGACTCGATTTGGAGAATCGAAAACTAGAAAGAAAGTCATTAAAATCAAAAGAAATGATGTTGAATACATTGTTGGCCAAAGAACATTTAACTCCAGCAGACGAAGAATTGAAACGCCGACTGTTGGCAATTGTTTTTGGCGATTGATTGTAGTTTATTTTCATGTTATTTAATTATTATGATTTGTATGTTTAAATTTCAATTAATGAAAAAGATGACAAATTTCTGTGCCATCAATTAATAATCGTAAATTATGAATTTCTGCACAAGTTGGCATTCTGAATTTCTGCATTAAGATGACAAATTATATAACACAAGTTGGTATTCTGAATTTATATCGTTTCAAGAACCAAAAAGTAGATAAGTATTTTTGGTACTATTCTCTTCAAATTTTTGCACAAGTTGTTTGGTACTATTCTCTTGAATAGACTATAGAGTAGATAAGTATTGGATTTTGTGCCATGATGTATGTATTTATGTATGTTTGTCGCTAAAAGATCGAGACATGAAATCCATGCTTGGATTTTTGTTGGTAATATCCACTACTTTTTATCCACTCATCACATGCATTCACTATTTTTTCTCCACTTATCACATGCATTCACTACTTTGGATTCCACTCATGCATTATTTCACTACTTTTAATTCCACTTGCATGTGCAAAGTCTCTTCTTTTCTATTTATTCACTACTTTGAATTATTTCACAATATCTACTCTACTTCACATATTTTGTTATCCACTTAAGAAAATGTCTCAAACTGAAAATTCATCACCAAATTCAAATTCAAGTGATAGAGCTTTCAGCTCTACTGATCTTGATGCTTGGGAAGAACGAGTTCCTCAACAAAATCCTCACATTGATCGTATCATCGAGGAGGTGGTATATGCAAACCATACTATGTATGTTGAAGATCACACTCCTAGATCTAGGAGAAGATACTGTAACAGAGCACGTGAGATTGGCGAAGAGCACTTGATGAACGATTACTTTGTGGAAAGGCTGATATATTCTCCTCAACTCTTTCGGCGTAGATTTCGCATGCAGAAAACGGTATTTTTTACGTATAGTAGAGGTTGTTCCTACCAATGACGAATACTTTCAACAAAGACCTGATGCCACAGGTAGACAAGGTCTTTCACCATTGCAAAAATGTACTGCAGCCATAAGAGTGTTGGCATATGGAACATCATCCGATGTCGTTGATGAATATTTGCGAATAAGTGAATCTGTGACAAGAGATTCTCTTACAAAATTCGTAGATGGCATCATATCTTGGTTTGGAGACATCTATCTCAGAAGGCCGAATGCACAGGATTTAGCTAGACTACTTCATGTTGGGGAACAACATGGGTTTCCAGGCATGATTGGTAGTATAGACTGCATGCATTGGGAATGGAAAAATTGTCCAACTGCATGGGCTGGACAATATGCAGGGAGAAGCGGAAGACCAACACTAATTTTGGAAGCTGTTGCATCATATGACCTTTGGATATGTCATGCTTTCTTTGGAACACCAGGTACCTGCAATGATATTAATGTACTTCATCGATCTCCAATTTTTAGTGATGTTCTGGAAGGTCGTGCTCCAGAGGCTAATTTTGTTGTGAATGGTCGGAATTATGATAGAGCATATTATCTCACTGATGGTATTTATCCTTCATGGGCTGCATTTGTCAAGTCAATTCCTTCTCCATCAATTCAAAAGCACAAGTTGTTCGCACAACAACAAGAGGCTGCCAGAAAAGATGTTGAACGAGCATTTGGAGTTCTACAAGCTCGTTTTGCATTTCTTCGACATCCTTGTCTTGTTTGGGATAAAAATTTGATGGGAAGAATTATGATGGCTTGTATCATCATGCACAATATGATAGTAGAAGATGAACGAGACACATATCAAAACTATTATGATCCAACAGAATTTTTCATGAATGGTGCGCAACAAGATGACTCTCAACCTTTTCAATACTCGACAGAACGCATTGTGAGTTTGTCCTCTTATATGACTAATAGGGCATAACTTCGCAATAGAGATGCTCATGTGGCGCTTAAAAATGATTTAATTGAGCATATATGGTGAAAATTTGGCACTAGTAATTAAATATGTAGTGTACACCTTGTTGGATTGTAATGTCTTTTGTTTGTCTTTTTAATATTTGTATTTCATCTATTGTAATCTTCACATTATAATTGAGTTTATTGTTTAATTTAAGTGTAGTAGGAATATATTATTATTATTATTGTAATTAATTATTTTAAATATAAAATAATTTAATAACTTTAAAATATGATAAAAAAATAATAATTATTATTAATAGATATTAATAAAGAATCAAATAAAATATTTATTTTTGGATTGGGGAGTATTGTTGATAAAGTTGAAAGATTGTGATTTTAGATTGTTGAGTTGATTGTGTAGGTGGAGGAGAGAGAAATGATTATTTTATTGATAGATTGGGTTGGTGGAGATGGTGAATGAGGGTAGTCTAAGGAGCAACTCCTCCAACCGCTGGCCCGCCTTGGCAAAATCAATAAAAAAGGGCAAAATCAATAGAAAACTTCTCCATCAGCTGGTCCTCGCTTTGACAAATTGACGTTGGATGAACAGTGCATCAGTTTTTCAACCCATGCACTGTTCATCATCGGTAGTTTTTTTTTTTATTATTTATATATTTTATATGGATTTCTTTATAATATTTCATTTATCTTATTTCTTTTTTCTCATTTTTGTGTTTAAATTTATGAAACATATTTTCATTACTAGAATTATTTTATATATTAATTTAATAAATAGTATTGCATTAGTTTAAATACATAATACATAATACATAATTAATAAAAATACAAATACATAAACATTACAATAACAATACAACGCCACAAATACATTATAATAAACAATACAATACATAATTAATAGTGATAGAAACACATTATGATAACAATAAAATATTGAAAATGCAACACACTTATTTTGTAAAACAAATATGCTTATTTATTTATTAAATAAAAATAAAATATATTTGTAGGTGGCGAAATTTTACAATATTATAAATAATATTTTTATTGATTTTAATATATTTATTTAGTTTTGGATTCATATCAAATCCAAAATTAGATAAAATATTTAAATAATAAAGATATTATTATATGATAAACATCAAGTTCTTTGGAAACAAGCAAATATCTTTCAAGATATATATCAATTTCCAATAGCCAATGAGATAGTGTTACATCAGCTCTAGATCTCTCTTCCCACAACTATAAATAGGGGCCTTCATATCAGTTGAAAAACACACCAGAAGTCATTTGAAGAGTTCAAGAATTTGAGAACTTCCATAAGTGAAATTCTCAAAGATATTCAAGGCGTTCTTCACCAAATTCATCCCGAAGACGGCGTTTGATCCACAAGCAAGACCATTTGAAGAGTTCAAGAATTTGAGAACTTCCATAAGTGAAATTCTCAAATATATTCAAGGCGTTCTTGTGACATTCAAAAGCGTTCTTCACCAAATTCATCCCGAAGACGACATTTGATCCATAAGCAAGGCAGTCAAAGAAGTTCTTCATCAAATTCATTCCAAAATTAGCGTTTGATCCGGAAACAAGGCGTTGGCCCTGCGAGTTAACGTTATCAAGACTAAAGATCAAATCAAAGAAGATCGAGGATACAAATCTTCCCCGAAAACTTCGAAGACCAAGTTCAAACAACAAGTCCGAGAAAATCAAAGAAACAAATTTACTTTGAAGATTTCAAAGACCATTTGAAGATCAAGTTTTGAAGAGAAGAATCGGAGGAAAAATAGAGATTGGATCCGTATAAATAATTTTGATCCGAAATCATATTATTTGCACACTATTTTGTGTTTTATCAAATTAAATACAAAATATTGTTTTACAATATTATTGTAGTAAGTATCAAAAAGAAATATTTTATTGTAGAGTGAAATGTAGAAAGGTATTGTTGGAGATGAATATTGAAAATCTGCAAATTTATCTATGCAATAGCATAGAGTTAACTGTATTGTAGTTTTTGTTGTTGGAGATGGCCATGGATCCCGACTAGCAACTCTATCTTTGTAGCAACATAGGTACTCCGGTTTGACGTACAATTGTCTTTCAAAGATGAACGACAATTCCTTTTAAATATGAAACGGCTATGAGACTAATGCAATCATTTCATATCTCTCTAGCACAATATGCTCGAGAACTGGGAAACACTATGAGACTAACTTACTCAGTATACTTATGTGGACTCGAAACTCAGTACTTGTTTACATTAACATATTTAATTTAAGTGATTAAACACTTAAATACAAATTTTAATAAATTTAAGACTTGAATGTGGACTTTCATAAATATAATACCACATAAATGTGTAATTTTTATTTTTAATTATTACTATTTCTCATGCATTTCGCCATTGTAAAACATTGACCACGTCTAAAGCGTTAATGAGCATTTGAGATTCTCTAGTCCCAATTTGTGTGTGCTAAACCATGTACCAAATTTCAAAATTATTACTTTTTCTTTCATTTTTTCTTCAAATTTAATTTCTTTTGGTTTAGTATAATTTTACATTATTATTTAGGGTTTATTCCATCAAATTAGAGTTTATAATTAATTTTTAATATTTACTTTTCATTTTTTTAGTTAATATAATTGATTTTTGGGATTGATTATTCCAAACTTAGGGTATATAATTTTTTTAAAATTCTAATTTTTAATAATAAATATTAATTATGATTAGTTATAATATGATAGATTTTATTTTTATTAAAAATATTATTAACAATATACAATTTAAGTATTAATACATGATTATTGGCACACATAAATTAGGACCGGAGGATCTCTACTTGTTAATTAGATGCCTATATTTTTGTCATATGTTATGTCGAGGTCAAAATGGCAACTAAAACATTGATAGCCAAGCACCATGCCAATATTACATTTTCTGTTAGAATCAAAGGATATGTTTATGCCATAAATGGTTAACAACTTTCTTATCAATAACTAGATCCCTATTAGCCTATACATGCATATAAAATTATAAATAGACCACGTACAAAAAAAATATACACACCAAATATTAATATAAGATTTATTTTTTCCCGGTTGGGAGATGAGAGGATTTGGGTTCATCAGGTCTCTTATATTTACAACGCTAAAACTCCTGTGCATGGGTTGGCCCATCAGACGGACCTGCTCCGATCCGAGCCAATCCGCTTTCGACCCACGCTAAAAAAAAATTCGCCACCCATAGTACCAATTCGAACACTAAATAGTACCATTTCGTATTTTTTTGTATTTTTTAGGGTTTTTTTGTTTATTTTGAGGTGTTTTTAGGGATTTATTTTGTATTTCTTAGGGGGGGTTAGGGGTTTATTTGTGTTTTTTTTTAAGAAAAAAGAAATAAAAACAGAAAAAAGAAAACGAAAACAGAAAAAAAGGGAAAAAATCATGAGCCAGCAGAAAAAGAAAACAGATAAAAGCAAAAAAAAAAAAAGACTGGCGCGTGGCGCACACGCGCCAGTGCGTGGGCGCCACGCACCCGTCTGATGTACGGCAGGTGGGGGGTGCACAGAAGACCACCCCTATTTACAAAAGAGAAGAAATATCAATTAAGTTAAATGTTAGTGGCAAAATTGTGAGATTATATATATGAGCCTCTAATTGAACGAATGAGATGCATGTATGTCATTATTATTAATCTATTTTCAGGAAATAGATTTGTTCTGAGTTAATTACTAGATAGGAAATTAAATTACACTATAAAATAAGATATAAACATGCATAAATGAATCGAAAGCCCAACATAATTAGAAAAAGTAAACAAGAAAAAAAGACGAAAAAGAATATAGTTGTGAGGATTGTGCCAACACTTGGATGATTAATAGATACACGAAGAATATACGTATAATACTGAAAAGCAAATATACTATTTTATGGCCTTCTCTTATCTTTACTAGATTCCAATAAATTTTCCTATATTACACTCGCTAAAGAAATCATTCTTTATTATTATTATCTTTACTAGATTCCAATAATTTTTCCTATATTACACTCGCTAAAGAAATCATTCTTTTTATTATTATTATTAATTTTTTTTAATTTTTTTTTTGTGAAATCCTCGCTAAGAAATCTTTTTGGGCGATTCTATTCACATCTTTATAATTAAGTAAAATATATTTTTCAGAGATAAAAAATAACGGATTCAAATTTTCTCAATACTATTAGGTCGTGTGTGAATAAAAAAAAGGAAAATATATTTTTTACTTTATTGAACACTTTTGTCCAATAATTATATGAGTATTTGGTTGTTAAAAATATGAGTATTTGATCGTAAAAAAAAACGCTTATGTCCTTGATTAAAGTCACCACCATTCATTAAAAAAAATATATAGTCCCCACCACCTAAAAAGTCTGGCAGAATAAAATAGTTCCCGAATCATCCTTCACAACCAATAAAAAAAAAGTGTTCCAAAATCTAACCTATCGTAGTGCTGGTGCTTGGTGAAGCAAAAGAAGGCAACGTATATCTTTTTCCGAAAAGCCTTCCATATATTTCTTCCCAAAAAAAAAAAGAACAAACTCTTTCGAGATGAAATCATCTATTACATTAGTGATGTTGACATTTTCGTATGATACTATTAAATTTATAATTTTATAATAATTTTTATAAAAATAAAAATTAATTATAACATAATGAACCATAATCAATATTTGTTAAAAAATTGAATTGAAAATTTATTATTCTAATTATGAAAAATAAATCATAATAATGAATTTTTAATTTAAAAAATGACAATAAAATACTAAAAAATAATTATATACCTTAATTGGAAAGGATAAATCCTAATTAAAAATTATAGATTTAAATTTTTTAGTTTTACAAAAACAATTATTTTAATAATGCAATAGGGAGATATCACACTAGTATAATAAATGATTTCATGTGAAACCTTCCATATATTGATCAGATGCCATTTTTGGTTTTGACTAAATCTTTAGCGCAATTGTCATGTACATTGAATGTACACAAACTTCACATTAGATGGGTGGCACCGCTCCACATCCAAAGAAAAATATCACGTTTATTTTACTAGAAATGCTGTTATAACAAATATTTTTTAAAGACGGTGTACACTTTTGGTATTATTACTACAATTTTTGGATTGAAAAAAAGTATAATTTATAATACTAGAAAATATAATTCTATAACACTGAAAAATATCACATGCTCAACATTAATACATCACGTGTGCTCAGTGTACATTGGGCTTCCATTATCTAGGCAGAATTTTATTCTTCAAGCGGTGTTTTTTTTTTTTTGACAAATCTATGTAAAAAATGGTGAATTTCATATCACTCCCCCGTGAAATATCATAAAACCCCTCACATTTAATAAATAGTCTAACCCCTCCTCCTTTGTTATGATATAATTCATAAAAAAAAAATCCATTTTAGAGGGAGTGAAGTGCACTTACTAGTAAAAGCTAAGGCACAACAAAGGCTCCTAGATAATTTGGGAGATGAATTTGCAAAGGTTCCCCGTTCTCTATTTTTAGTCACAAACTCGATCACTGTGTATGTTTGTGCACGGCCAAATTATACACGCCCGAACAATGTTCGTTGATGCATTTGTCCTAAAAAATTTCAGGTTCAGAGGGAACATCATCTACCGCCTGGGGATTCTATTCATAACCCCCATTTTACTCCTTATAACCCCCAAAATTATTTAAAATATATTTATTATCTTATTAGACATTTGTGTCCTTACTATCTCCATCATTTTAAAACTCTAGCAAAATAAAATAATTAAATCCACTAGGTATCACACCAACCCTATTTTATATATTTTTTTAATAAAAAGAACCTCATCTAAAATTAGAAGAGAAAAAATATATCCGTGTATTTTCTCTTTATCTTTTTCATCGGCCATTTTTCTTCACTCGCAATGATTTTTTCAGCTTACCATTTTTCTACACATTCAAGAATGATCTTTGTCTAGACAAATATTGATGCTTTTATTCATTCTCAAAACACCATTGCAAATTGAGCTCTATAATATGCTGCAAATATAAATCTGCTGACAAAAACAATATATCTCATGCTATATCTTGAAAAATTGAAAATCATATTCCACGTCAAACTTAAGCATATAACTTTTTTTTTCTCCAAATAAACATGATATTTGCATGAAACTAATCTGAAAATATTTGACAAAATCAGCAACACACTGCGTCATTTAATCTCTTTCTTTATCTTTTGTCTGCGAAAAAATTCTGCAGAAAAGTAGCCGGAAGAAATTGTGGGCTGTACATGGGGGATTTTATTTTATTATGCTAGGTTTTTTAAGTGATAGAGCTGATAAGGGTAAAAATGTCAAATAAAATAATAATTATATATAAAATAATTTTGGGAGTTGCAAAGAAAGAAAAAAGGGGTTGTGAATAGAATTACCCCATAGATAAATTTGAGAGGTTGAAGCCCAAAATGATACTCTCTCTGTCCCACTTTGATAAGCTTGGGGTGGCACGGTAAGGTATACCTTACTTTTTTCACCATATCTTTACCTTATCTTACTTATACGGTATGGAGAAAATCCATACATTTACGGTATACCGTCCAACGGTATACCTTAAGTTCGGTATGAAACAAATGATATACCTTTGTCATACCTTTATTTGGTATACCTTACCGACATCGATATACCTTACTAATATCGGTATACCTTGTAATATCGGTATACCGTATACCTTATCATACCATCCTAGAATATATCATATATCTCATATATTTACTCAAAATAAATGAAATACTCATAATAACGATCAAAATTTAACAAAATAAAATAAATATCTTCATGCCACGATAATTAAAGTCCAATAAAACAAAATAGGTATAACAATTCAAATTTAACACTCCAATGCAATAATTAAAATAAAAACAACCAAGTGTTACCCAACAAATACAAGAAATAAAAATAAATCGAGTCTAGAATATTTTCCAAAAACTAATACGATATTCAAATTTGAATCTCAAGAAACATGCAAAATGAACAATTATATTAGTACTTTACTTACAAATTACAACATACAAAATGAAAAAATAAAATATATAAGAACATAATCTTACTTTTCAAGTTACACCAAAAACTAAGTGGAAACGGTAGAGAAAGTTTGAGTGTCATTTTGATTGTCATTTGCATCTGTAAAAGAATCATTAAAAATTAATAATCCAGTTTATTTTAGATTAATATAATTGAATATATATTATATAAATTTAAACTTTAATAAATAAAGAAACTCTTACTCTTTTCAATTTCTTCAATTTCCTTGTATAATTCAAGGTCATCGCCGGTTGGATCTTTATATAAGTTGAATTTCTCTGCTTTTAGCCAATCACTGGTACGCACCAATGCCACTACCATTTTCGGGCTCAAGTTTGTTCTAAAAGGATCAACAATTCTTTTTTCCAACCTAAAAGCGGATTCACTGGCAACCGTTGAGCTTGGAATAACAAATATATATTTGGCAACTAATGAAAGCATTGGGTAATTAGTTTCATTTCCTTTCCACCAGTCCAAAAGATTGAAAGATGAATTGGATATATATTTATAAATGTATAATATATTTACTAGTATGATATATCAATCATATTTTTATAATTAATATATTTTGTATAAAATATTATAAACTTACTAAATATTATAAATTTGAAATTGTTTACTTATAAATTGTAAGAATTATTTACTAAGTATTAACTAAGAACACATTTAATTATCATTGCCATGCATTAAGTATAACATAAGTTTAATTATAAGTGTTAGATATTTTAAATTTATTAAATATTATATATCAATCATATTTTTATAATTAATATATTTTGTATAAAATATTACAAACTTACTAAATATTACAAATTTGAAATCGTTTACTTAGAAGTCGTAAGAATTATTTACTAAGTATTAACTAAGAACACTTTTAGCATTACTATGCATTAAGTATAACATAAGATTAATTATAAGTATTAATATTGTAAATTTACTAGATATTTATAAAAGTATAACATATTTACTAGTATGATATATCAATCATATTTTTATAATTAATATATTTTGTATAAAATAATATAAACTTACTAAATATTACGAATTTGAAATCGTAAGAATTATTTACTAAGTATTGACTAAGAATACATTTAGCAATGAGCATCACTATGTATTAAGTATAACATAAGATTAATTATAAGTGTTAAATATTGTAAATTTACTATATATTTATAAATGTATAACATATTTACTAGTATGATATATCAATCATATTTTTATAATTGATATATTTTGTATAAAATATTATAAACTTACTAAATATTTCAGATTTGGAATCGTTTACTTATAAATCGTAAGAATTATTTACTAAGTATTAACTAAAAACACATTTAATTATCATTATTATGCATTAAGTATAACATAAATTTAATTATAAGTGTTAGATATTTTAAAATTATTAAGTATTATATATCAATCATATTTTTATAATTAATATATTTTGTATAAAATATTACAAACTTACTAAATATTACAAATTTGAAATCTTTTACTTAGAAATTGTAAGAATTATTTACAAAGTATTAATTAAGAACACATTTAATCATCATATATTTATATAATATCATAAATATACCGTTATTCGGCATATACCGTTGTAACGGTATATACCGTTGGTGCGGTATATACCGGTATACCGTTATACCGGCAGATACCGTTGTAACGGTATATGCCGAACTAACGGTATATACCGCACCAATGGTATATACCATTGTAATGGTATATGCCGAACTAACGGTATATGTCGAACTAACAGTATATACCGGTACAACGGTATATGCCGAACTAACGGTATATGCTGAACTAACGGTATATGCCGAACTAACGGTATATGCCTTAAAAATTCGGTATACCGTCGGTATCGATATACGCTGGTATACATCGATTTTTAAAATTCTGTACTATTACTTTACCGAAAAATCTCGATACGGTATCATACCTTGCCGAAAATATCGGTATACCTTAAAGTTCGGTACGGTATTTTTTTCGGTATGGTAAGTACGGTATGACGGTATTTTTCCCCAGCCCTAGGCTTGTTTTCCTTTTTGGTATGTCCCGATATATAGACATGTTTCTATATATATTTAGCTAATTTACTAATATATACATCTATTTAATATGTTTACATTAGGCATTAATTAAATATCAAAGAATTAAATAGGGGCATATTAGGAAAACTTCTTGATTAATTGTCTTTTCCAATACTTTTCTTAATTCTTGTGAAAAACTCGAATCACCCTATCAAAATGGGACGGAGGGAGTACAATCTTTTGATGAAATGCTTCCTTATGATAGCTCTCAGCTTCTCAAGAATTTTTTCGTAATTCTTATGATTAGACATGTCAATCGTACAACATTACGTGTTTGATCTCATGTTTTATTATTTTGTCACGTTCATATAAAAAAAATCGATTGTTTACACGTGCAGCATTATACAAGTTTACAAATAGGAGACTGAATATATGGATGATGTAATAGTTTTGACGTATTAAGAATTCCCATTTTCCACCTTAGTTCTAGTGGAAAACGGGTAATCAGGTGGAGTAGTATAGCTTGTGTACATTTTCACATGTATTATTTGTATTGAACTTCATTTGTTTATATATGCGTAAATATCGGTCCATTGGACGTGATCTATTTTTCTACATCCCAGTTTTCATATATCTCATTTTCTATGATTTTGATCTATTTTCTTGTTTCTTACTTTGATCGATTTGGATTGACCCCTGATAGAAAACCTTCAAAACTGAAAGAGAAGCTTGATGAATTATGTGATTGAATTCTAAATATATATCACTAGCCAATAGTCTATACCAAATAACAAATCCCAACCCCCTTGGATGGCCTATTGGCTACTAGTGTGGAGTATTAATCATGCTTGTGGAGGTCCTTTGTGGGCTATTACACGTATAGACATCATACGCATGACTAATATCTAACAAATTTAATTTGTTGCTTTTATAATACATGAGGCCATTGCAATTGTGTATTTAAGCTTGAGTCCAGTAATTCCTGTATCTATCCAGGTGCTGCTTGTAGAATATTCTCTATTTCTCTTCTTTCTTTCTTTTTCCTTTTTCAGAAAGCTTGTAGAACATTCTTCCTTCTTTTCCAATGTTGTTCTGTCAAAGAGTGTTGACTTTTTCAAAGATATATTATATACTTTTGATATAGTGTTTTTTTAGATAATTTTGCACTTATAACCCCCAACTACATGAAAACTATAATAACAAATTAAAATACAACTCTCGATGTAAAATCAATAGTGCTTAAAATCAATAGTAAAATTAAAATACAATTCTTATAGAACTCTACCAAAATAAAATACAATCCAAATATACAACTCCCACTACTCTAAAACTTATAAACTGAAATACAATTATTCAACAGTCCCGGTAGGGATAGCTTAGTGTTGGAGTGAAATTATTTGGAGACCAAAGGTCACGGGTTCGAATCTCCTCAATACCACAGGTCGGATCACTCGGGTGTGTGAGTAAAAAAAAAAATACAATTATACAACCCCTCATGAATATTAAACCAACTTTGGCATTCATATCCCAATTTTACGTAAGTGATGTCCCTAGAAATAAACAACGTAGTTTTCCTAATGTTTATGTTTAATTTTTTAGCTTTATTTATTTTATTTTACATCTTTTAGTTTTTATTTATGATTACAAACATTAAGACATCAATTAAACATTAATAACTAAAATATATATTAAAAAAACTAAAAGTACAAAGAAAACTATACTAAAAAAATTATAAATTATGATTATGGAATAATTAATCATAATTAATTACTATTATTATTATTATTAACTAAAAATCTGATTTTTTTTAAATTTTAAAAATTTTAGAAAAAAAATAAAAAAAAAAAAGAATAAGGAGAGGTTGAAAACTGACGTCTTCATCACCAGAGACGTAAACGAAACAAATTAAGTAGTTCTCCAAATATGGTTGGCAAAAATTGGCGCTGTCATCACAAATAAACTCCGACCATTTACTTATATATATATATATATATATATATACAGTCCAAAATGATATGTCATGACTCATGATCATGGTGTTTTATTTAGTTTGCTCCATTATATTGAAATTTTTGTTTATTTATTTTTTATTGACAAATTAAGTTCTGATTAGGACATAAATATCAAAAATTGATTTAATATTCATTGAGGTTGTATTTTAGTTTGGTAGATATTTTTAAGTAGTGGAGGTTATAAATTTATATTTTATTTTGGTAGAGTTCTAAATAGTGGGGGTTATACAATACTTAATGGGGGGGGGGTGTATTTTATTTTATTTTACTATAATTTTTAAGTAGTTGGGAAATTACAAGAATAAAAATGTCTAAAAAAAATATTATTTATAATTTAATTAATTTTAAGGGTTGTGTTTAGAAAAATAGGAGTTGTGGATAGAATCACCGAAAAATGTTTATTTTGTAGCGGAGAATATTGGCATATGCGGAAAGGAATTGATCGAGTTTTTTTGGAATAGTAGAACAACATAATTGATGATTTTTTTTTTGTGCCTAAAGGGATTTGATGATTAATTTTTTTTTCATATATATATGATAGTGTCTGGCTCATTATTTATCTCAATTTGTAACTTCAGTTTCCCAACAAATAAAGTGGCTGTGGGAGTTCCCTTTGTCTCCCCAAGATATCAGCCGAAATCATCTATTACACAGTTTGGTATTGCATTTTTTTATTGTACACTCAATTATTTTATTTATTTTATTTTTTTTCAAGTTTTTTTTTTTTTCGATTTCAATTTCGTATGCTTTAGTTTCATTTTACTCTTATTATTTAGGATTCATCATAACCAATTAGAATTCATTATATTTTTTTGTAATTAATTTTTAATTATTAATTGATTATTAAAAAATTAAATACTAAAAAATTATATTAACACAAATCGGGTATGATGAACCGTAAATAACAAGTGTAAAATTAAACTAAAGTATAATAAATTGTAATGAAAAAATTGAAAAAAAAAATCGAATGTGTAATAGGAAATGCAATTCCAAATGTGCAATAGACAGTTTCGTATGTCAAGATATTGTGTCCATGGAAATTTTCATTTAGTTCTACATATATTAATTTGGTGTTTATTTTCCAAAAATAAAATAAAAAATTAGGCCGACAAACTAAACTGAAATCATGGTAAATGAATACAGGAAAATAAATCAACCATAACTAAAACAGATGAATTTGAACAAAAAAAAAAATGAATGAAGAAAATAAAATTTGAAATTGAAAAACAAATAAAAAAACAAAGCTCAGATGCGCTATATAGTCTCCAAGATAGGAGAGGGAGAGAGTGAGTAACCCAATACCCACCAAATGAGCGCAGAAATCGTCACAGCTGTTATTTGCACCAGCCGGGGAATCGAACCCGGGTCTGTACCGTGGCAGGGTACTATTCTACCAGTAGACCACTGGTGCTTGTTGAATTAATCTCCTTAAAATATTTTATTCTATCATTGAGTAAAGATACAAAAACGTTTATCCTTCTCACTTCTTTCAGCAAAATAATCCCAAAAAAATATAATATACGGTAGTAGTTGCTAGTTTCATAGGCCATGCTCATAAAATAAAATAAATTTATATTATTTTTATTAGATTGCTTTATAAAAGCGTGCATAATCCGTTGATTCTACGAATGTCTGAAAGAACATAAGAATACTATGGTTGATTATGAAGTTTGCCAATAACTGAGCAATTAAACTAAACTTTATTCAATAATTAAATTCCTCTAATAACAATCTATACCTATCTATTTATAATATCAAAATAACTTGGAAGACAAGAAACGAAATAACTTAATTCTTATAAAACTCTTAAGTAATAACCTCATGATCTAAAAATTTAATAAAAAATAATAAAATATCATCTAAATATAATATTGATATCAATCTCATCGATATCTCCATCACTTTCACCATAGATTCAAGTTCCTTGTAATCGTGTGTATATGGACACGATTTCATATTTTACGTATATCATTTTAAAGAAAACTTCAATTCATACAATTTTTATTCTATGAAAAGCTAAGATATTAATATCTACAACTTATTACGGATAATGTGTAAAAATGCCCCTAACGTTTACCCTGAGGAGTAAATTTCCCTTTAATTTTTTTTAAAGCAAATATCACCATAAGGTTTTATTAATAGATGCAAATCCCTTTGCCCTTCTCCAAAAATGGGCTTTTGGTGAAAATTACCATTTTATTACCTATTGTTTTCATGATTTTTTATCTCTAAAAATCATTTTTTTTTTGTATATTTTCCTTTTTTTTAAAAAAATAATTACTATTTAATTATAAACCTAAAATCATATTTTATCATATTGAATTTGTAATTTTGTGAGTGAAATTTATTAAAAAAATGTATGAAAAATACATGTAATTAAAATTTTTAATAAAATTGAAGGTTATAATTTGTGCCGCGCATACAAATTCACACCAAGTCATCGAGGTAAAGTTTCATTATTATTTTTTCCAATTAGCATTTTATATATTATTGAAGTCGCGTGAATGATATATTGTATTTTCATTAAAAATTATTTTTCATGCCAACAGACCACTGGCGCTACTTGTTTTAGGGTAGTTTTAATGGATAAAATATTTATATATTATTATTATTATTATTATTATTATTTATATGATAATGTGTCATTGCAAAGCATATTTTATAGATACACGCAAAAAAAAAATGATTTGAGAAAAACAGTGAGCCTCAATAAAAGAATTTCAAGTTCCGCTTTTGTAGATAGGTGATATGAAAGGAATGGGAAGAAAGTTTTTCCAATAAAAGTAATTGCATATGAGCGGAATTTATTGAGTGTTTTTTTAACAGCACCATTTGTGGATTATCGGATCATGGTTGGAAAAATAAATAAAAAATATTATAAAAAAAAAAAACTATGGGTATCCGCTTGCGGTATGCGGAAACATAAATAAAAGCATGACTCCGCCAAAACAGACCACACTCACACACCTTTGTTTGAACTCCAGTAGAGATGCCAATTTTTAGACCACCGCCATCGCTTTCTCACTGTGCTTTTTATTAACGTGTGTTTTTCTTTAAATGAAATTCTTTATCCCACTTTTTCTATCTCATTTTGTGTCATATGAATTATAATATTTTAATTTTTTGTAATTTAGAATCGAACATAATAAAAACTAACATGTAGACATGTTATATTAAAAATAGGAAAGATCATATAATTTATCATTTGTTAAATAATTGAGAGGTGAATTTGTCCGTTGATATTTTTGGTTCTTAAATGAAGACTTTGCTAATATTTGATGGAACCAACCTAGTTAGAGTAAAAATTATGGGTTATTTTTTTAATTCTTATATATCGACACATATATAAATATGCGTATTTTATGCAACGGTATTTTCTAATAAGTATACATTTATATTTTTCATATATATCATATATATTCAATATGTATAAATTAGACATTTCATTATTAAATTAATTTATAAGTTTGTTGTTTCGGTAAAATCATATAGAGAAACTTAATATTACATGACAATAGATAATAACTTGAATATTGACATTAAACAAAACAAAATAAGAACTTAGGGGAATAAAAATCTACAAAACAGCACAAATTTTAATCATAGAAAACATATATTACAAATCCTATATATCTTAACAATCTTCCTTCAAACCTAAATCTTACAGCGCCGATCTTTAAATATATAGTCTTCTCTCGCCTCTGAATTGAATCTTTTCTATTCACCCTCTACATGTTTATTTGTCTATCACAAATCACAATCATGAATTATATATATATATACACACACACACACACACACACACATAGAAGATAAAATGTTCAAACTCAGTTGCAATCGCTGAATAAAGTGTGAAATAAACAAAAGATAATGACAGATAATGGAGAAAAATAGAATCAGATTGGGATGTATAAATTTGAGCATTCAACTTCGCATGCAAAACTTATTCCTTCGACATAACACATGAGTTTGAGAATGATTTCTGGAATAATATTACATAAATGAGTATTGGTAAAAATCTTATTTAGGACTATTCTCTTTTATAAATGCTTAATATAATTATTTGGACATGAATTTGTGATTGTTAATTTGATGTGCATAATTGATGGTGTTCAATCAAATTTTAGTGATTTTAATTTCTTGATTTGCGTTTGTAGTTTGTTGAGTTTGCTTGAATCAATGCAATATAACATATCATATCACATAGTCTCAATGCTTGAATCAAGTTTTTTCAAAATATAGAATTCTAATATAATGACCAAAAAAGTGAAAAACCCCTGTAAATGGGCGGGAAAAATAATGATACATTACTCTGTTATAATATATACTAGTATTTTCCACGTACGATGTATGTGAATTAATTTATGAAATTTAAATTTAAAAATTAATGATAGTTGATATGTTTCTTGTGATAATAGTAATAATATAAAAAAATAATTATAATTTTAATAAAAATATGGTGTTAATTAAACAAAATACATAACTTTGGTTGAAATAATAACAATTAGGCCAAATATAATTTTATTTGTATTGTTTATTTGTTTATGTCATGATTTGAACATATAATTTATCGTATATTAAAAGTCATAATCATATATCCCTAAAAAGGCATAATCATATATAATTACATTTAAAATATTAATATTTATTTATGCAAAATAAATAAATAAATTTAATTTAAATAAAAGCTATAATATTAAAATCACTACACCATTATTTTATTGCGTATATATATAACAATGCATAACCTATAAATCACATTGTAAAAAATGAAGTAATGTATCATTGTGAAAATTTATGAACTAATAATTAAATAGAGATAAACAACATGCCCTACATTTGAATGGTATTGCACCCGTCTATAATTTTCAGACTATTTTTGCCTTGCATCTTGAAACTTCTGTTGTCGATGAGGTAGTAGATATACCTTAAACCATATATCAAAAGTGAAATCCATAATTAAAACGCTTGAGACAATACAATACGTATTCCTCAATGAATATGTCATGAGTAAGGAATCAAAGCGCATGCAAATTAAAGGACTAATTAAAAACATTTAATAAAATCCAAAATCAATATCATATAAAATAGACATGCCTTAATGATTCAAATTAATCTTCTGGCCTATGCACCTTCACGTAATCCGCCGATCGAGCTTCCGACAAATGAGGCACAAACACTTCCTTGCCAAAAAATCTAATTCATAAAGTTGAAAAAATGAATAGCGAAACTAACAAGGAGAAAGAAGAGTAGATGTGGATATTGGAGCTTGAATCTGTGATAGAGCAACATACAGTCATTTTATGCAATGCAAAATGACTTTTCATTTTTCGATCCAAAAAAATTATACATATTGAAATCTAAAGAGTTTTTCAGTTATAAAATATTAACCGACAACGAAATGATTTAAAGAAATAAAGCAAAATAATTGTAGTGGGAAGGACTTTTCATTTTTCAGCGCAATTAGAAGAAAAAAAAGAAGCATTAAAGAGTTATAAATATAAACAAGCAATAAAATAATTGAGAAAAAGTAGGAAGGATTTTTCATTTTTGTGTCCAAGTGGATAAAAAAATGAAGCATTGTGAAATATTGTGTCGAAAAGGATTAGATCCCAAGACCTGTGGGTGGAAGTGTTTAATAAACCGTGAGTCAACCAACTACAACACAAAGAAGAACATGAAATTTTTAAGCAAAACAATTATTTTGTAATTAATTTTTCACTAGCTTTTTTATGACAATTTTACCCCTGCGATTTTGCTTTAATATATGTATAGATATATAATATAATATAATATAATATATATATAGATAAATAGATATAGATTATTATTTAAGGTTCATTGTTCTCAAAATTTTGAATTAAATAGACTTAAATTTTTGTATTAAATGTATTAATTGAACTTAGAAATTAATTGTTAAATATATTTAGAATTTTGAAGTTAACATATTTAAGTCATCAACTTTAAATAAATTTTAAATATTAAAACTTAAATTTTCTATTTTTTTCAAACAAAATTCATCCTACACGAAGAACTTACAAATAATGTTGTACATGAGCAAATTACAGATTATGAGTTCCAGCTATTGTATTTTCACCTTTCTCGATTTTTCAATTGAGATCATGTGTAATACTTTGATATTTGATATTATTATTTTAATATTAAATATTAAATATATTTTACACTTATAGATTTAAATTAAATTAAATATAGTGCAAATGTCCATTTTGATCCTATAACTATTTGTGTAAGAGAGCTTTGATCCCTGTTTACCTTCTTGATTCAAAATGATTTTATAACTATTTTAAAGGTTTAATTTGATCCCTATTTTTGATCTTCCAACTGACGGAGATGAAGAAGGAGAGAAACAGTGTTAATAATAATGTTGGTCCCGGGGCGAGTTAGAATCAGTTTAGAGAGGGGTGAATAAACTGGTCCAAAACTGAACAATAATTGCGGAATCGATAGGACCCTTTGACTCGCGGAGTTATCTGTGCACTTGGTGATCAGTTGAGATGATCAGTTTGCTTGAAGTGCAGGTTGTGTGCTTGAGGTGTGCAGTTAAAGCATGCGACTGAAAGCAGTAAACTGAGCACACAGACAATTTATAGAGGTTCGAAGCTTAACTTCTACGTCATCTGTTCCTAACTGAATAGGGCAATCCACTATGCAAGTGTAAAGTTTCTTTATTACAGTTACACAGTGAAGACAAACTATTGAACCTGGCTAATGACTTTACGAGTCGCAGTCTCCTTTTCAACTGGTGCTATCCCAGAAACGACGATCCAACGAACGTGGCCTCCTCAGCCAGTAAGGTCGATAGTCTCACACTTGCGATCCCCAACTGCTCGCTGGAGAGATAATGTGCTATTGGCCGTCTTTACAAGGTTTTAGATCTCTTTCAATCTTTAAGAATACAGTCTTGAAACTGTTATCAACTGGTGTGCTCCTTTGCGCTTCTTTGGCTTGAGCTGGATAGTTGATCGGTGTAGAACATAACTGAGAGACTGGCTCTAACTGGAATTCTTCAACAACTAGCTTGATTGAGCAGTTTGCTTCTTCTTTTCAGTTGGGACGTTTTGCTGCGGATGAATTTGAGCTTTGAGCTTTTGAGAGCTATTCTTTTCTTCAGTGGAGATAAGAGTTTCTTCTCAAATTTGTCTCGCTGAGATTTCTTTTTTGCAAAAGTCTCGCAAAAATCTAGCAAAAGTCACGGTCATAATCTGAGTCACTCATCCTTTATAGATGAGTGGCTTGCGACCATTGCAGATCAAAGAATGATCATAAATGATATATCCGTTGAGAAACTTTTCATTTAAAGAGCCGTTGAGTTGCCTTTGTTCTTCTGACATGCTTTTGCTTCAAGATCTTAGTTGCATTAACTTCAAGATCTTTATGTTGGCAGATCTGAAATTTGAATTTCAGTTTTGGCTTTGTCTTGATCAACATTTCTAGGCTTTAGCTGGCAGTTGAGATCTTTAGTTCATAATATTTCCTCAGCTGTCAGTTCTGCACATCTTGTTGGCAGTTTTGTAAGCTCCAGTTTTGATCATCTTCAGCTGGCAGTTCTGGGCTCTGGCTTGATGCTTTCTGAGCTCCAGTTTAGTTTGCTTCAGCTGGCAGCTGGCGTATCCTTCAAATCGTACCTTGGACTGGTATGTCCTTCAGCTGGTGTTCTTTTTCAGCTGGAAATTCTGATCTTTGATGATCAGTTGACACTTTTGAACTAGTGCCTTGAACTGGTAATTTTCTTCAGTCCATAACTATAGACTGAAAAGCTCCTTTTGGCATGTATACTCTGATGGCAGTTGGTACTTCGAACTTGTCAGTACCTGCATTTTCAGTTTACTTGACTTGCTAACTAATCTAACAATCAAGCTACAGTTTTTCTTTTTTCTTTTCTCAGCTCTTGGGTGGATTTCTTTCTTTTTCTTTTTCTTTTCGGATTGATCATTCTCAGACTTTGATAGCTCAATTTTTTTTTGTTCTTTAACATATTTTAACATCTCATCAAAACCCCAGTAAGAAAAACTCTTGATAGTTTTTCCTAACAAATACCCATTAAAACACACACTAACTGTAACGACTTGACTACCGGACTGAAGGTTGTCCCCACAAATTAACACGAGTCTTTCCAGTGTGCTTTTTCCTCACTCACACACTCCCTACTAACAAATACCCGTTAAAACACACACTAATTGTAACGACTCGGCTATCGGACTGGCGGCTGTCCCCACAAACCAACACGAGTCTTTCCAGTGTGCTTTTTCCTCACTCACACGCTCCCTGAGAAACTTCCCAGAAGGTCACCCATTCCACTATTGCCCCAGATCAAGCATGCTTAACTTTAAAATTTTGGTGGAACGAGCGCCAGAGAAGAAGATGCACCTTGTCGTATGAGTAGCACCAATCTCTCTTCGACTATACAGTCTCATTCATGTATAGCCTCATAATCCCTCTCTTTCTGGGTGGATTCGGTTCATTCACGTGTCCATTCGCTTGGAAATCTTATAGAAGCCGCTATTTGTCTGTGCCTTACACCGGCGATCACTCCATGCTTCGGCCCTGAGCGTCACACTAACATACATTTTTCTCACATACTTAGATTATTTCACACATTACCACACAATTTTTACACACATATGGATTGAACACGAAACTTCTACCATTTTCACAAAGAATCCTCATATGGATTGAACATGAAATTTCATCCATTTTCACAAAGAATCCTACATTATTTTAGGTTTGTATAGAAAAATCTTAATTATTTTATTTAGAAACACATAAATAATTATTTTTGTAAGTTTTTTTTATTGTTTTTTTATGTTTTCATATAATAATGATTCATATTACACAATATAATTTCACTCATTGATAATATTTCATGAAGTAATTTATGGTTCTCAAATCCTAATTGAGTTTCACTCAAATGCAAGACTTCTTCAAGCCTATTTTTTGAATTTTGATTGTTGGACATTCAAATTATGCTAAATTATGTTGAAACTGAATATTTTTTTTAATTATCATATTTATATTATAACAAACTTCAAATATGTGAAAATGGAGGAAATTTCGTGTTAAATTCATATGTGTGTAAAAAGTGTGTGTTAATGTGTGAAATAATCTAAGTATGTGTTAGTGTGTATTTTAACGGGTATTGTTGACATCGTTTCTTCTCGTCTCCGTCTCCATTAGTTAGAGGATCAAAATAGGGACCAAATTGAACCTTTAAAATAGTTATGTGATCATTTTAAACCAAAAAGGTAAACAGGGATCAAAATGCTTCTACACAAATAGTTATAGCCTATAGGCTCAAAATGAACCTTCTCCCGTCCCCTTGGAGATGACCTAGTGGTGGAGTAGTGTTATCTTGAGGTCAAAAGTCTCAAGTTCGAATCCCATCACCAACACCACTAGGTGTGAGCCTGTCACACCTGGCTTGTCAAGTGTGGTTAACTTCCCCTGTGTGATTTGCAAGCTATTACACATGGCGGGATTTACCCAGTGTGCACCTCGGTAGCGGCTGTGGGTTATCCTTGATAAAAAAAAATGGACCTTCTCCCTTAAATATATTAAAAAGTTCAAATAAATTATTTTTCAATATATTGATTTAATTTTTTTAATTAATTAAATATATTTTAAAAAAAATCAAGATTCACGTGTAAAATTGAAAATTTAAAAATTTAAATTTTAAATGAATTTTATTGATTGATTTTATCATTTTAATGTTAAATATTTTTAAAATTTTCAAGTTATCATATTTAAGTTTTCAACTTTAAATATATTTTAAATAGTTAAAATTTGTATATTTTAATTTTCAACCAAAATTTATCGCAAAATCGAATAACTAAGGATATTATTATATATGAACAAAATATGAATTGTGAGGCCCGACAATGCTCTCTGCACATTTTTCAATCTTCCAGTTGAGATCGAGTGTAATATTTGATATTTGCTTTTATCAATTTAGTACTAAGCACATTTTTAGATCATTAGAAATTTAACATTTTAAAATTAAAATTTTGAATCAAAGATATTAAAATTTTGAACAATATATTTTAAATATATTAATTTAAAATATTTTTAATTTTTTAGTTAATTAAATATATTAAAAATTTCAAGGATTTACATCCAAAATCTTTTAATAAGTTCAGATATTTAAAAATAATGCACTTAAATTTTTTAATAAAAAATTATTTTTTCCTACTTTTCATTCGTTTTTTTAGATTTGTGAAGTTCTAAACTTTCATATCAATCCTCGGGACAATGATATTTTATTTTTCCATAAGTGAGTTCATAAAGTTACATATAATAATCCATTAGATTGCCTAGGCGGCCTTGGCAATTCTTTTTGTGTCATATGTTGTTATATATTTCTATTTACATATTAATTTCCCATTTACCCAACATCCCATATCGGTTGTATAATCAAAATTGAGATGTATGTTGTCGTATAAAAGGATAAATATGATATTTCAAAATTTCTTGCATCCCATATCGGTTGTAGATTAAAAAATGGGATGTGAGTTGTATAAAAGAGTGGATAACCTTAAATTGAAACCTTAAATTAGTTCTCCAACGTTTTTTCAATTTTCCTACCTCCCACATTGATTGTAAATTGAAGAATTGGAATGTAACTTGTTGTACAGAAAGGTGAAAAACCTCAAACTTTTTATTTGGTCATATATTTTTAACCAAAAAATTTAAAAAAAAATGAAAAAAATTAGCGATGCATGATTGGCCAATAAATAGCCGCCATGGCCAATTGACGCGAGGACTTTGCCTCTCTGATTTTACACCCGACTTGGGTGTTTCCAACACGGTTAGGGGTCGCCTAGCCCAATTTCTACAACCTTGAAAAATACACAAGTAATTTATATTTCATATATTCATATACTCTCCCAATTTCATAATAATTGATGTTTTAGGTTTTATAACAAAAATTAAGAAATAAAAAAAAAGAGACAAATATACCCTATTTTCTCTCCACTTCTATCAAATTTTATGGAAGAAATTTCATTATCAAATGTAAGTTAATATATAAGAGATTTTATAGTGTTTTAATAGGGGGTAAAATTATGAGAATGTGAAAATATATAAAACATCGAATAATTTGAAACAAAATTGAACGGCTAAAACATCAATTATTGTGAAACGGGAGTACTAAATTCATGATTGAATTCAATTTTACTATTTTATATAAATATTTTTTAATTACATTCACTATGTATCACACAAGTGGTATACTAGCTAGTTATATATAATTTCAGTCATTTCATTTGCTGAATTTTTCTAAATGTAATTTTTTTTAATTACTGAAAACGTGCGAAGACCAACACTTTTGTCTAGTGAAAGGTAAATATATAAAACTTTATTTTTTTCACATTTTTAATATTTTCTTCTCTGAACTCCGCATCCTTCACATTTTCAGGAATTTCTTCTTCCAACTGTTTGCTTCATTGTGATGTTAATTATTTTTGTTGCATTTTTATTTGATAAAATATAAATAATATTAATAGAATGTTTCTATATCTTGAATTGGGGGTTGATTATTATAGGTACTAGGCTTTAGGTGAGAACTAGGAACTAATCCTAGCCCTCGATTTTGTCTAGATCTATGGATAAGATTAAATTGCATAAAATCTTTAAAATCCAATAACATAATTGAAAATAATACACATAATGTCATTAATGTAATTATACATTAATCTTTTATAAGGAAACATGCATATATCGAATTCATAAGATATGTATCATTAAATGATACAACAACCAAATATTTATCGAGATTCATCGCGATCAAGAAACCTAGAATTATGAATCACTTTCATTCATTGCCTTCTTCTAAGAAAAGCGGCGCTACAAAGAAAAAATCGACCACCACCGTCACTAGTTTTGGCAAGTTCGACAACTGCCGCACGAACCACTTCCATCGGTTGTTTTCCCAGTTTCCATGGCGAGATGCAAACAAGGTAATAGAGGAATTTTTTTGGTGGTTTTCGAATGTGTGTTGAAATCTTGTGTAGAATAGCTTCTGAAAAAATCAAACCCTCATTGGAAACTATGTTGAAGATTTCGTTGATGTGTACCTACAAATATTGTAACTCACGTGTTTGTTTAAATGCATGAATGAACAATTGAGGGTGAAAGATTGTGTTTGGGTCCTAATAATTTTCAAATTTAATTAGTGTGCCAATTGAGGGTGAAAAATTGTGTTTGTTGCTGAAAAATTATATTTTGTATGGTAGTTTTATGTTTCGATTTTGTTGCTACTTTTGTTATAGTTTATAGCTTATTACGCATTTTTTTTTATACTTTGAATGCTGCATTATTGAAGGTGGCGTGCCAATTGAGGGTTGAAAGATTATAGCTTGTTACGCATATTTTTTATAGCTTATTACACATATTTTTTATACTTTGTAGCAGCTATATATGAAAGAAATATATATTTTTGTGTCCTATTAGTTTCCAGATTTAATTAGTGTGCCAATTGAGGGTTGAAAGATTGTGTTTGTTGCTGAAAAAATTATATTTTGTATGTGAGGATTCATGTTTAGATTTTGTTGCTACTTTTATTACAGTTAATAGCTCATTAAGCATATTTTTAATACTTTGAATGTTGCATTAGTGAAGGAGGCGTGTATTTCCTTTTTGTTGCTATTTTTTTTATTATTTTATAGCTTAGTACATAAAAAAATATGGTGGTGATATAATAAGAGAAATTCATATCATATTTGTGCACTTATTGGATATATGTAATGTGTACGATTTGAATGCCATATGAATGTGGTTGAAGCACGAACTAAGTTATTGATATTTTGTAACTTATTTAATGTGCAAAAGTGTCTATGTGGAAAATTGTGTTTATTTATTTGATACACTAGTAGTAATTTATAGCAGCAATTGAAGTTCATTGCTTTTTAAATAACTTATTTATAACTTATTTATGTGTTTTGTGCATCTTCCTGTGTTTACAGCCGTATGGTTTGTTGTTTATTCAGTTTTTATTTACATGTGTTTAATATGGTTTCAAATCAGTATTTCTTAAATTTAAAAATTCATAGCTTGTTCTAATTATTGTTGTAGCTTGTTTAATACAATTTGTTAAATTTAGAACATAATTACATAAATAATTTCATTCGTGAATTGGTTAGCATTTGTTTTTCTGCTTGTTAGAAATATGTTTGTAGTTGTCGAAAGTTAAAAATATAATTTTTTTTATTTACAGATGTTTCGAGTTATTGGTTTTTAAATATAAATTCATAGCATCTTATATTGTTGTTTGTAGCTTAGGAAATGCAATTTAAGGTTTTATTCAAGAATTTGTTAACATTATTTTTGTAGCTTCTTATATGTGGTTTTGTGGTTAACAAAGATCAAGTGCGTGTATTTATGTCTTTTTTTTGTTCTTACTTAGTCCATATTCAAATTATTAATGTTATACACAATAATAACTTAATATTGATTTTGTGGTGAAGAAAACTATTTTTAATTTGTATTTAGGAAAACACTGTCTAAAGGCGAAGTCGAAAGTTGTGGAAAAGACTTGCATGGATATATTACAAATAGCGTGGCGAGATTCAAAAAATTTAAATGACTACATACGCAATAAGTCATATGGAGACTTTATGGGGCAATGCCTGGAAGTTTGGAAAATCGGTCTGGAAAGGAGAATACAACACAGATGAATTGTCTTCGGATTGAAGTATTGCGCTACTATACTGACATCAGATATGAACATTCATAAAGGATGTAATCTCAAAAAATGTGCGTCGAGTATTTAGCACTGTCTCTACCCAGCGTCAAATTTATTTGAAGAATTTGTTCAAGGGTAGTTTTTAGAATTTGGTGAAGGAAAAACAAGGTGTTTAGATTGCTTCACATGAACGTTGTTGTTGTTGTTGTTGTTTTTTTTTTTTTTTTTTTTTTTTTTTTTTTTTTTGTAATACAAAACTATAACTTGGTTTATACTATTTTGACATTATTGGTTAAGCTACACACATAGCAATGGCTTGGATGTTTAATTTTTTTTGCTATATTATTATAGTGGATTTGGTTTTAGTTAATGTTATTATTTTTTTAATATCTTATTATTGTTGATTTCGTTTTAGTTAAATATAAATCAGTACCTTCTATTAAGTTTTTTTTTTGTTTTTTTTTTGTAACTTGTTAAATGTAACACAATACTTTAAACCATAGAGTATTTCTATGAAATTTAGTTTATAGCTTTTGATCATTGTGTTCGTAACTTTTTATTCATCATATATGAATTCTTAGATTGTTATCATTGTTTATGTAGCTACTTAAGTGGAAATTAAAAGCTAATTTAATAAATTATTATAATTGATTTTGTAACTTCGTATTATCATTATTGTAGCTACCTTTCAAGTATAACTTTGTAATTTAATGCATATATTGATTGATTGATTATGAAGTGTTCATAAATCAATAATAAATTCATAATTATCGTATATTGAAGACGGTAAATTAATAACCATGATAGGTATATCATATACCACTATGAATATGCATTGAGGTGAAAAATAATAAAATACGAAATAAGTAAATACCCCAATAACAAGATTTGTATTTAAACTAAATAATCTATCAATAGAACTAGAGACATAGGTGGATGAAAGCATCATAAGAAAATAAAAATCGTTCATATTTATATTGTGAACATGTAAGATAAATGATAGTAAGCTATGAAATTGTACTACATATGCACAAATAAGTTGAATGTCACTGGGAATTAATATAAAAACACTAAATTATCGAATAAGAAGTGACAAATTATTATGCAAGAAGCAATAAACGTCGTATATGATTAAAAAAGTCTTTAAATTTCTACAGCAACAACATTATTGAATTTTGCTATGATTTCTAGCATCATGGTGAGACAACGTGTTTCATTTGCTACACATTTACAGTGGTTTTCGATTTTCTTTAGTGGTTGTCTCCCTCCTTGATTTGAAACGACTTCCACTTACTTTTATTTTAACTGGAATCGATGGCTGAACAGACACTTCTTGTGGTATATATGGAGAATAAACTATTGAAACAATCTCTTCTTGAACGAATCAATTGAGATATTTTCTTCATTGAGCAATAGTAAATCATTGATCTCCTTA